>OX123182.2:121817631-123179948 GCA_944739405.2 Euclidia mi
TTCTGCGTAAGTCAGCGCGGTGTTCGTGTATCTTTTGAATGAGTAACTTTCGACTTGCCTGTTTTAAGATCTTAGCGCTCCCACGTATGTCCTCCTTGGCTGATATTTTGCAGCATGTAGGGATGAGATCGTGATCACGGCATCTCTTCAAGAAATTTAAAGATGTTATGTATCTTGCGCGCTTGGTTTGTAGATCTTCTAGACGGCGTATTTTGGTTGCTATGTCCAGTCCGTACTGGTTAACATAATATTTTCTTGGGTTTACGCGAATATGTTCCTTTACATATATAACATCAAATTTACAATGGAATTAGAGGCAAAACAATTCTTTAGCTTTCCTAGATGTACTTGTTATCAGGAACAAAAACAACTCTTTGAGCCACACTGTATATAGGAAAAAGACACATACAAATAGGTACTTAAACGGTGAATCTCACCACCATCCTAAACAGTTAGCTACCGTAGGAATGTCTTTGTTTCAGAGAGCCCGGGGGATCTGTGACAAGAAACACCTGGACGCCGAGCTTCAACATGTCAAGCAAGTTCTGCAAGACAACAAGCTCCGACCACCGCGCCAACGTCACAGATCCCCGAAGAACAAGCCAGCCACAGTAGAGAGACAACCTGCTGTCCTCCCATACATTAAGGGTGTGACCGACAAGATTGGCTACATCTTGAAGCGAGCTTCAATCAAAACTTTCTACAAGCCGCCAACGAAGATAAGCCAATTATTACCATCTGTCAAGACTCAGTTACCCTTACAAGAGGCCGGGGTTTACAAGATAGACTGTGAGTGTGGGCTCTCATACATTGGACAAACCAAGAGAAGCATAGGCATTCGACTAAAGGAACATATAGCTGACATTAAACACAAACGCTCGACGAAGTCTGCTGTGTGTGAACATGTAGAACAAGGAACCAACCATTACCTGCGATTTGATAAACCACAGATACTCGCAAAAGAACACCGCTTTATTCCAAGAATGATACGTGAAGCTACTGAAATTAAAAAACATCCTAATTTCACTAGGGAAGATGGTTGGAATGTACCTCCAGCTTGGGACCCTGTTATCAGGCTAATGAAACCCAAAAAGGACAAAGTCACCAGAAGACATCAAGACACAGTGAGCTCATTCTGCGTAGATAGTAACACAAATAGTTGAAAAATGTTTCGGGTACTTTGAGATAACTTTTAAATTCAAGATGAAGACAAATATCACCTCAGTCTGCCGTGAACATGAATCCTGTAAAGAATTCGAAACGTCGGCTAGTAATAAAAATGTAGTTTCTAGATCTTTCGGTTTAAATGTAATAACAAATAACCAGTGAAAGTAATATAACGCGATAAAATCCGTAAACTGTAGGACTTATTCACCAACTCGACCATGAGAATCTCGGCCACGTGGTCGAGTCGGGAAAATTAAATATTAATTATTTTTTTATTATGCATCTCGACCAAACCGGTTGGTCGAGTTGCTGAAGTCATTTTTTCGTATCTTGTATTCGTAACTCGACCGTCATTGAAAATATAAGGCAGTTTTGTACAGTCAAGTACAAAAGTGGTTTGTTTCCAAACAAATTTTGTTTTTCGATGGGTAAAACGCGATCGCCAATCCACCCGAAAAGTATGGCAATTACAACATAATATCCCCAATTGGGGAGGCCTTTGTCCTGTAGTGGACGTCAAATGGGCTGAAATGGTAATGATGATGGGTAAAACAAAAACCTTTTTAATCAAAATAACTATGTATGTATATTTCAAAAATCAACATCGTATAGTAAAAAATAAGCTTAGCCTAATAGGAACCAACAATCGGTAGGTATCACAACATGTACAATTATTAAAGTATTTTATTACTTACAAACTACTTATACACTATTGCCTATAATATCACACAAATAATTTTAGAAATTACAGATCATTTTAAATATCACGGATCAATCAAAAATTACTTTTAAAATCACTTAACTAAATTAATGACTAAAAGACTAGACAATCACAGATCCACTGATAAATAATTTTAATTACCGTTATTTACTACAGATACAAAATGGTTAATTAAAAAAATTATAAGATAAGGTGTCCTTGTTTATATTCATCAATGGTTGTTTATATATGTTCATCAATTTCACTGACTGACTAAGTTTATTTGTTATGTTAGACCCTTTTTGGTATTCTTCCTTTTGTAAAATTGACAAAAAATTGTGCAGTACTTTTGGGTTTTGGTAGCATTTTTTTTAAATAGTAGAATGCCAACTTTCTACCATATTTTATTTATTTAAAGGCAATTTTCCAAATAGGAGCACATTCACAAGATTATACAAAAGTATATGTAAGTAAATAATTATAACATATTAAATTATTCAAGCACTAGTTTTCGCCGCGGATTCACCCGCGTTATTTTATGTACCTCGACAATAGCGCCACCTATCGTATCCATTTGTAGCCTAGCTTCGTGTTATTCTTATATATAAGCTATATTACTAAAAAGTTTTATCAAACTAACTAATATCCAACCAGTCACTAAATAATAACAAATATCCATCCAGTCCCATACATACATCTTCACAAACTTTCGAATTTATAATAGTAGTAGGATTCAGTAGTGGATTGTTATTTTGTCTCTTTCCCGCAACGAAAAAATGATAGTTGCGAGAAAGAGACAAAACTCTAATCAGAATATGAGATAAAATTATAATTTTCACGAAATTGAATTGAGATTGTAATTGCCTCTATCTACGATCTCTATGTTAGCAGAGAACGTATACTATATTATTTTACATACATACATACATAGACTCACGCCTGTTTCCCGGAGACTACAGAACGCCATTTGCAACGATCCTGACATATCTCTCTTGCTTCATTCACTCCCATCATATTCCTCATGCATGCTCTTCTATTCAGGGTACTTCTAACTTGCCCTGTTTTTAAGATGTCTCCAATCTGGTCAGAGAACGTCCGCCTAGGTCTTCCCCTTCGTCCTGTCCCATCCACACTTGCCTTATATATCTGCTTGGTCAGTCTTTTGTCATCCATCCTCTCCACGTGCCCAAACCACATTAGCATACCTTTCTTGATGCTTGTCACTACATCTTCTTTTACCCCACAACACTCTCTTATCACACAATTCTTTACTCTGTCAGTCAAAGACACACCACACATACTTCTCAGTGCTCTCATTTCTACAGCATTTATTCTAGTTTCATGACTCTTCTGCCATACCCAACTTTCACTACCATACATAAGTGTAGGTACCAACACCCCTCTATGCACAGCCAAACGTGCCTTTTTGGATACATTATGACTGTTCATGAAAGCCTTCAAAGCTCCATTCACCCTATTACCTGCATTAACTCTTCTTTCAATATCTTCTTCATTCTTACCATTCCTAGAAAACAGCGTACCTAAATACACAAAATCATTCACATGTTCCACTCGTTGTCCATCGATCATAACATTACAAACCGTAACACATTGCTCCTTTTCAAAAACCATAACTTTCGTCTTGCTCACATTCACTTTCATCCCTTTCCTCCCTAAAGCACCATGCATGATTGTTACCATCTCCTGCAACTCCTCCGCATATTATTTTGGCTTGCATAATAATCGTTTCCATGGTATGCCTTAAACATTTTCTACCAGAGTGTACTTTTTGTACTCGGTCGAGATGACGAATGAATAAATTCACAAAAATTAGATATATCGCTTCGACCGCGTAGCGGATAGGCACTCGGTCGAGATGCATAATAAAAAAATAGGTAGAATTAAATCTTCCCAATTCGACCATGTGGTCGAGTTTGTCGCGGTCGAGTTGATGAATAAGTCAGATAAAAGCAGGTAATAATGTTTTAAACAGAATATCGGGCATCGGATTAGCGCAAGGTGATCCATTATCACCTTTATTGTTTAATATAGTGACGTCAGATATCTGTAAAAGTATGCAAAATAATGTATGTATATCCCAGTTTGCGGATGATTTCGCTCTGTATGTACAATGCTCCTCCATCAGCGAAGGCCAAAACAAAATCCAAAGTTCACTTAATCTAATCAACGACCTACTTACATAAATCGGTACCTCATTACAGGTAGTTGACAACGTTAAATATTTAGGATTGTGGATCGATAGAGGTCTGCGATGGAAGAAGCACGTCAATGAACTCTGTGAAAAAGTACTGAAGATAATTAATATATTTAAAGTTTTGGCTGGCCCTGGGGAATCCATCCATATCACTTATTGACGTCTGTATATTGCCCTCATTCGTAGTCGGATTGACTATGGTAGTTATTTATTCCTCAATAGTGCCGATACACATCTGTCTAAATTAGATAAGCTTCAAAATGTATGTCTTAGGTTAATAGGTGGGTTTATCAAAAGTACGCCAATCCACGTGATGGAATCCGAATTAGCATTGCCCCCACTTTTCATTCGCCGTCAATATCTAGCTGACAAATTTTATTTTAAATGCAAATATCACAAGTTGCCATTGATACACATATTAAATACATTGCACGGTGTTTGCAACAACGCTTATTGGAGAAAAAAAAAAGAAACCTTTATTAGCTATGTCACACAATGCCCTCAAACATGAACAAATATGTGATGGTACAAAAAGTGGCATGTTCTCCTTAGATACATGGGTCAGCAATATCAATCTGTCGGGGATAATAAAACCTAGTTTAGAATTTGTTAATAAACCGAAGCGTTGTTACAACACTTATAATTTAAAAGCCATATGTAGTAATTTTATAAAGACACAGTACTGTAGCTTTTATTCTTTATATACGGATGGTTCTAAGCAAACAAACCAATGTGGCGCCGCTTTTTATGACCCGCAATTGGAAATATCGCTAAAATTCAAAATTTTGACCAAAATTTCAATTATGCATTTAGAACTTATTGCCATAGCTGAGACTTTATCCTACATTAAATCTTTGGACAGCGACCAATTTGTCATCTTCACCGACTCAAAGAGTGCATTACTTCATCTTATCAGATGTAGTTCGACCTTTACAGGGCTTCCGTTGGCTTATAATATATTACAATCAATTTTTGAACTAGTTGCCATGCAAAGAACAATTATACTACAATGGATTCCTTCTCACATTGGACTGGAGGGCAATGAAGTGGTGGATCGTTTGGCAAATGAATCCCTGTCTGACGGGATATCTTGCACTAGCTTACCTTCTTATACTGAGTTATTATACGTAGTTAGAGATAGACATCTAAATACTTGGTCTGAATATTTTGACAATAGGTCTTTAACTACAGGTATTTGGTACAAGACGATTCAACCTTCTCTTCCTCGCATGACCTGGTTCAGTATGAGCAGGATGGACAGGCAAAAAGTTGTGACGGCTTTGAGACTTCGATCCGGCCATGTACCCCTCAACAAGTTTGGTTTTATGATGCGTAAGGTACACACACCAAACTGCACAGTTTGCGGCGTAGTTGAAGATGTACATCATATCCTCGCTGAGTGCACACGTAATGAAGTCCAAAGGCGCCAGGCTTTTCCTACCAGCTATGATATAGGTTTTTATAATATAATAGCGTTCTGGCTTCGCCTTCGTCGGACGAGGCTCTAGCGCTATATCACATTGTTGACACTGGTATGAAGTTGCGTGTAAATTAGATTATGAATAATTTTAACGTTTGTATACAATCATCGGCGTGACATTTTCTAGTAAGAAAAAACCCCGCAACTAAATAAAGAATAAAAAAAAAAAAACATGCCCGAGGAATATGCAGAAATATTAAAACACTGCTTAACAACCGGCTATCTGCTATGGGATGAGAAATACTACATACAAGTAGACGGTGTGGCAATGGACTCTCCAGTATCGCCTGTTGTTGCTGACATCTTCATGGAGGACTTCGAGGCGCGAGCCCTGCAGACTGCCACCATCACACCGAGGTTCTACAAGCGGTATGTAGATGACACTTTTACAATTTAACCAACAGATAGTGTTAATGTATTCCTAGACCATCTTAATTCTATTCATAACAACATCAAATTTACAATGGAATTAGAGGCAAACAATTCTTTAGCTTTCTTAGGTGTACTTGTTATCAGGAACAAAAACAACTCTTTGAGCCACACTGTGTGATCCCCGAAGAACAAGCCAGCCACAGTAGAGAGACAACCTGCTGTCCTCCCATACATCAAGGGTGTGACCGACAAGATTGGCTACATCTTGAAGCGAGCTTCAATCAAAACTTTCTACCATATTACCTTTATACCATAAGCCAATTATTACCATCTGTCAAGACTCAGTTACCCTTACAAGAGGCCGGGGTTTACAAGATAGACTGTGAGTGTGGGCTCTCATACATTGGACAAACCAAAAGAAGCATAGGCATTCGACTAAAGGAACATATAGCTGACATTAAACACAAACGCTCGACGAAGTCTGCTGTGTGTGAACATGTAGAACAAGGAACCAACCATTACCTGCGATTTGATAAACCACAGATACTCGCAAAAGAACACTGCTTTATTCCAAGAATGATACGTGAAGCTATTGAAATTAAAAAACATCCTAATTTCAATAGGGAAGATGGTTGGAATGTACCTCCAGCTTGGGACCCTGTTATCAGGCTAATGAAACCCAAAAAGGACAAAGTCACCAGAAGACATCAAGACACAGTGAGCACATTCTGCGTAGATAGTAACACAAATAGTTGAAAAATGTTTCGGGTACTTTGAGATAACTTTTAAATTCAAGATGAAGACAAATATCACCTCAGTCTGCCGTGAACATGAATCCTGTAAAGAATTCGAAACGTCGGCTAGTAATAAAAATGTAGTTTCTAGATCTTTCGGTTTAAATGTAATAACAAATAACCAGTGAAAGTAATATAACGCAATAAAATCCGTAAACTGTAGTTTAATTTCAACACGTACGGGATCCTAATTTTCTTTTTCCTCGGCTCCAAAGAGTCATCGTGATGATACATATTATAAACATTATGGGTCGGTACATATCTGACGGATAATGCGTCGCGTATGATCGGTCGCGTAACGCCAAAACAGACAAATATATAATAAAACATTCAACCTTTCACACCTAACCGATGATGCGTTAGTGCGTCGAGCGTACAGCGTCTGTTCCGTTTCCGTCGACGCATTGTCGGTCGACGTTGCTCGCGCCACGCACCACGTGTATTTTGACTGATGTGTTTGGCACTTTAATACTCAATCTCACACAATGCAACCGCACTGTAGTTGCTCACTGCAGAAACTGTCTAGACGCGTAATGTGGTAGGTCTAATTTGACGGAATAGACGTGACCGATGCAGGTACGCTCGACGCATTTTCCGTCAGGTATGTACTGACCCATTTGACGGAATAGACGCGACCGATGATACGCTCGACGCATCTTCCGTCAGATATGTTCCGACCCTATGGAGAACTCTTAAACAAGCAGGTTTTCTCAAGAGCTTTTCCTTTATTGTCAAGCAGGGTATAAAAATGTTATAAGCGCTTATCTTCGAAAAGTCAGAGCGCGCTGTGGGTTTTTCCACCTAATACCCTCGGAACAGGTAATATAATATATAATATATACAGTCCCACGGAGTAGCAGTCTGTTGGATTCTTCACTAGGCTATCGTCGATTCCATGGTTTATATATTATTTCTTGAGAATTGTTGGTAACAAGGGTGCATAGGGTTCCCACCAAGAACTTAGGGTCCCAAGCCAACCTCACCTGCAAGTGGTGCACCTGCCGATCAACGGACGAGGCTCTGGCAAACAAAATACCTCGATAAGCGGCAGTAGGCTCGCCACCTATTACGTGGGATCAAAACACTGGCGAAGAGTGGGCGTTTAATATGCCTCTGCCTACCCCTTCGGGGAGTATGTATGTATGTATGTGTTGGTAACACCTGTTTAGCCTCTAATTACATATCATCAAAAAAAAAATATGTTAATTATTGCTAGCTTAACAATGTGCCCGGTAGATGGCAATAGGCTCGCCCCCTATTACATTGGGACTTAAACATAACTGGCGAAAAGTGGGCGTATAGTACACCTCTGCCTATCCCTTCGGGGATAAAAGGCGTGAAGCCATGTTATGATGGTATGTTATTTTTTAAATCATCCTCGTTATCCCAGTTGCAGCGAGGACTTTCCCTTTAAGCCCGATGACTAGTCTAACCAGATTTAACAGAATATAAGCTTTCTTACAAAGCGACTGTCGTCTGACCACCGAAATCGATACAAATATACTGAACAAATAATTCAACTTAATTGATCGCAATACAGCATTTTATAATATAATAATAATAATAATAATAATAATAATAATAATAATAATATAATTCACCAGAAACTAGCCCTCAAATATAACTTAGTCGAAGATACACACACACCTTACTACAAATATCATCCCAGCTCCGTATTAGAAAACAATGCTTACAAAATGTATTACGACCGAGCCATACTCACAGACAAGACCATTCATTACAATAGACCGGACATTACAATACACCACAAAACAAAAAATATTGCATATATCATAGACATAGCAGTCCCAAACACCCACAATCTGCTAAAAACTATAACTGAAAAAGTAAATAAATATACGGAACTTAAGGAAGAACTAGCAAGAATCTGGCGAGTTAGAAATGTATACATAGTACCAATTGTAATATCCACCACTGGAGTAATACCAAAATATTTGCACCATAGCTTAAAACTACTTGATTTATCACCAAATACCTTTGTCAATATACAAAAAGCAGCAATATTAAATACATGTAGGATTGTACGAAAGTTTATGCAGAGCGATGAAACGCAGCATCCCATTTAAATGACAATTACTTGGTCTTGACCCGTAATTGTCATTAAAACACCAGCGATCAGCTGAGAATCAAAACAAAATAATAATAATAATATCTTCTTTATTTTGAACACACAATACTTACTTACAATTAGAAGTTCATAATTTTCACAGTAAAGAAAAAATAATATAAAATCCTGAGAACATAATATTAAATTGAAAATAAAAAAATTAAAATCATACAAACCAAAGTCAAAAGAACATAGGATATAGGACTATAAATAAGTACTTAATAACATTTTAAAGCGAGCGCGCGCGCATGCCATTATAAGATTAAACGAAGCTGATAAGCACGACAGAGAAACGGCTACATTTCATATCTCTAGTAAATTATAGCACTGATACATTTGAGCATTCACCTGTAATGAGCATTCTCGCGAATGTTACAAAACAAATGAGTGTGTTTTAGAGAGCATTCTCACGAACATTCGGGCGAGCCTTAGAATATAGATAATACATAGAATTCGCGCTACAATGGCGGTTAAACCCAATATATTTACTTCACTTTGACTTATGATTTTAATCTAGGGAAAAATCTTCGTAGTTTGTCACAAATTTTAACTTAACTAGCGATGGGCTTACTCAGAATAAATATCGATAATGTTTACAATAGATCCTTAGATTTGGTTTACTCAGAATTAATTTCAATAGAATGTTGATAATGATAAACTCTCGATATCTATAAATAAATTTAAACGTAGAAGCAGACACTTGTGTGATTTATTAAACCTGTTCAAATTAAAATCTGCACTTTGTTATTTAGAAACGTCATTTGTTTTTGTAGAAATAATTCATAAATGGAACTGAAGTAAACATATTGGGTAAAACTGCTGTTGTAGTGCGATTTCTATACTCTACAGAATATTTCAATGTAGAGTGTTCGCTAGAATGATCGCGAAAATGTTCGGTTCGACAAATCAAAAAACGGCGAATACTCGCTGTTATGTTACAAGTGAATGCTCAGGTATATCAGCGCCATAGGTAACACCTTCACGAACATGTGTGTTTTAATTTTTCAGCCTTTTCATTTTCGTGTTGGTGGTTAACTCTGCTATCAGAACTTAAAAAACGCACGAAGGCCTCCAAGATGGTCTAACCATTATATTACTGAGATAGGATCCAGGCCCAACGGCTTTACATACCATCCGAAGTAAGGTAACGCTGTGATGGAAACGTCACAACAAGCGGTAACCAATCCAAGTAGCGACCTGTGCTAGCGATGCTTTACTATGACAATATTAACAGTTTCCTTTCACGTGTATCATACATGATTCATAAGAATTGATTTTCTATTGCGTTTCGCCTCGGACAGCGAATGGGTTAAAAGGGTAGTTAGTGAAGTCACGCTTTGAGCCACAATTCAATTAAATTCCGGTAAGTATATAACAATATTCCTACACGTGCTGCGGCTAGATCATAGCTGTATTTTATAGTGCGGTTGTGAAAGCCCTGTGGCATGTGTTTTATATTATGGAGCCATTTTCTATACATATAACTTTGTATGGAACTGCATATATGTATTGCCAGTTCCATGTTCTTTCAGGATTTAGCGTTGAAAGAACAATGGCCACTTCTCATACATTGAATGAACTGATAATCAATTATTGCGTCTATATATAAAATGTACGAAAACAAGTAGCTCTATGATCAAGAAATTATATTGTAAAGACAGTTTTTCTTATAAAGGCCTAGGAATTACTTAATACACCGAAATTAGTTCGTATTAATTTGACAGATTCTCACATGTCCAATGTCACCGGCGGCGTCTTTACGTCAAAAACGTTCCGTTGCATCCTTATCCAATGTTTACAACGGCAGAAATACGATCAGCGATAGATCAGAACGATATTATCAGCTTTTAACAACTTGATTCAATTTATATATAAAACTAGAGGACGCCAGCAGCTACGCCTGCATTTTTTTAAATTTACCTGTTTTGGCCGATCCCGTGGGAGTTTCGGGAAATCCTTTCTTAGTGCACCCCTACGGTCCTCAAGGAACATACATGCCAAATTTCAGCTTCCTGCGCCCATTAGTTTCGGCTGTAGCGTGTCTGTCAGTCAGTCAGTAACGCAAGGATTTTATATATTAAGATTAAGTTTTCTCGAGGTTTTGACAAAACCAGTCGATATACACACATCAACAAAGTCTAGGGATATTTTATATTTCATCAAATATCTAAAAATCTATGAAGAATTTTCTGATACAGTAAATAGAAGAATCATAGATTATTTTAATGTCTTTAATAAAAATAAAAAACATTTCGTGTTTTTTTTTGTTTTAAATAAAAAAAATAATTTTTTTAATCATCATGGAAAATTAGTATGATAACAACAAACATTTCTTCTTAAAAAACTATTAATTTTAATAAAAATAGAAAAAATCTTGTAAAATCTAATCATTAATAATCAGTGTTGCCACCTCTTACATTGATTACACATCGACATCGATTGTTAATACTTAAAATTAAATTGTCAATGTCTTGCTGCGGTATGAGGTCCCATGTCCTTTGCAAGTGTTCGTAAAGTTGTTGTTCAGTCGTCAAATTTGGTGGAAAATCTCTCAAAGCTTTTCGTTGTAACATGTCCCAGGCATGCTCGATAGGATTTAAGTCGGGCGACTGTGCAGGCCAATCCAAAACTTGAATATCGTGCTCTCGGAGAGCGGTCGATACCAGCCGCGCCGTATGGCAAGGAGCATTATCGTGCATGAGTAGAAATTCATGGCCTATTTGAGTTCTGTGTGGGACAATAACGGGCTCTACTACCTCCTCGTGGTATTTTTGTGCAGTCATGCTGCCTTGGATCCAAACGAGTTGGGTTCGTCCGCCAAGACGAATTCCTGCCCACACCATGATTGTCCCGCCTTGGTATGGGTGGACCTCCTGAGGGTGCCGAAGACGGCTAACTCTCCCTGGAGCTCTCCAAACGCGTGTTCTTCGTGAATCCGGGTGAAACCCAAACCGGGACTCATCGGTGAACAGCACCAAAGACCATTGTTCGTCACTCCATGGTAAATGCTCCCGAGCCCACGAAAGCCGCCGACCGCGATTGCCACGTCGCAATGCTGGAACACGCAATGGTCTTCGAGCATGAAGATCAACTTCATGTAACCTTCTTCGCACGGTTTGGTCGCTTACCAGCAGCTGGTGGTCCTCCTGGAGCCTTTGCACTAGTTGCAGCGCTGTGATATTGGGTTGTCTTCTGGCGGTCATTTGGAGAAATCGATCCTGTCTCTGCGTAGTAACACGATATCTACCTGTGTGCTGTTCGGCCACATCTCCAGTACTGCGATAACGTGACCACAACCTTGATATCACATTTTGACTGGTATGTAGGGCCTCAGCAACGACGCGTTGAATTGCACCATTTTCTAACATGCCCACGGCTCGTAACATTTCATCTCGACTCAAATGACGACGTGACATGACTTTTAAAGTTCGTACGTCACGTTAAATTAAAAAAGAAAAACAATTAAAAACCCTTTTCATTAATAATTATAATAAAACAGTTTTAACTTTCTTTAATGTAACGAATTACTAGCAAATTTGCCGCCATATTTTGTTTATTATTTTGTTTTTTTTCTTTCCATGTTCAAATTTTGAAAATAGAATAAAAGAGGTTTTAATCTGTATATAAACTTTTTGTGGAAACTAACAAGATTCTAAACTATAAACTCGTAAATAATTTAGGATTAAGATATCCCTAGACTTTGTTGATGTGTGTAGATGTGGTATAAGTGAAATGAAACGGAGCTAAACAAGGAAGTAGGTATTATCGGGCACACATAATATAACTATGCAGCGAAAAAAAAATATTTTGATAAGGATGCGTTCACGAGTTGTAGAACATCTTTACAACCCAAAACTTTTCTTTTTACCTAGGCTTCTATAAAATATAATTGTTAGTGAAATCATTACACAATAAAATAACCTTAATCTTAATATATAAAATCCTTGCGTTACTGACTGACTGACAGACACGCTACAGCCGAAACTATTGGGCGCAGGAAGCTGAAATTTGGCATGTATGTTCCTTGGGGACCGTACGGGTGCACTAAGAAGGCATTTCCCGAAATTCCTACGGGGTAGGCCAAAACGGGTAAATTTAAAAAAATGCAGGCGTAGCTGCTGGCGTCTTCTAGTTTTTAAATAAGTTTTATCTCTAGACATGTTTAGGTCAAAAATGGCCATTCTTCTTTGAGATTTACGGTTTTATATTTTAAATTACCTACTTACTCATGAAGGGGTAGGCAGAGGTGTATTTCTACACCCACTTTTCGCCAGATATACTTTAGTCCCACGTAATAAGGGGCGAGTCTATTGCCGTACCGGGCACATTTCCAGACTCCGTGCTGCTACTGAGAATTTCGTGACAGAAAAACCCAATAAAACTGCCCGATCAAGTAATCGAACCCGGGACCTCCCGATCCAACGCGCACATTTATGCCGCGAGACCAACGAGACAGTCGTATAGGGTTTGATGTCGAGTTTTCCGTCTCTACGCAATGATGGTATTTGCATCGTGTTATCCCTTAGTCGCCTCTTACGACACCCACGGGAAGATAGCGGGTGGTGACACTTGTATTCTATGCCGTCAACCACACGGTTATATCAATAATTTATTTAATAATATAGTATTATCATATTTTTTTTTAAAGAAAATGCATGGGAATTTTAAATATACATTTTATTTAATTTAAACACGATTACAACATAGTAAAAAAAAGAATAAATTTATTTTAATCGCTACATGATATCAACGGTTATTATGTAAGTACCTATCTACAAACTTCGATTAACATATTTATACAAAAATTATAAACTGACATATAAAAAGACTTATTCACCAACTCGACCATGAGAATCTCGGCCACGTGGTCGAGTCGGGAAAATTAAATATTAATTATTTTTTTATTATGCATCTCGACCAAACCGGTTGGTCGAGTTGCTGAAGTCATTTTTTCGTATCTTGTATTCGTCAACTCGACCGTCATTGAAAATATAAGGCAGTTTTGTACAGTTAAGTACAAAAGTGGTTTGTTTCCAAACAAATTTTGTTTTTCGATGGGTAAAACGCGATCGCCAATCCACCCGAAAAGTATGGCAATTACAACATAATATCCCCAATTGGGGAGGCCTTTGTCCTGTAGTGGACGTCAAATGGGCTGAAATGGTAATGATGATGGGTAAAACAAAAACCTTTTTAATCAAAATAACTATGTATGTATATTTCAAAAATCAACATCGTATAGTAAAAAATAAGCTTAGCCTAATAGGAACCAACAATCGGTAGGTATCACAACATGTACAATTATTAAAGTATTTTATTACTTACAAACTACTTATACACTATTGCCTATAATATCACACAAATAATTTTAGAAATTACAGATCATTTTAAATATCACGGATCAATCAAAAATTACTTTTAAAATCACTTAACTAAATTAATGACTAAAAGACTAGACAATCACAGATCCACTGATAAATAATTTTAATTACCGTTATTTACTACAGATACAAAATGGTTAATTAAAAAAATTATAAGATAAGGTGTCCTTGTTTATATTCATCAATGGTTGTTTATATATGTTCATCAATTTCACTGACTGACTAAGTTTATTTGTTATGTTAGACCCTTTTTGGTATTCTTCCTTTTGTAAAATTGACAAAAAATTGTGCAGTACTTTTGGGTTTTGGTAGCATTTTTTTAAAATAGTAGAATGCCAACTTTCTACCATATTTTATTTATTTAAAGGCAATTTTCCAAATAGGAGCACATTCACAAGATTATACAAAAGTATATGTAAGTAAATAATTATAACATATTAAATTATTCAAGCACTAGTTTTCGCCGCGGATTCACCCGCGTTATTTTATGTACCTCGACAATAGCGCCACCTATCGTATCCATTTGTAGCCTAGCTTCGTGTTACTCTTATATATAAGCTATATTACTAAAAAGTTTCATCAAACTAACTAATATCCAACCAGTCACTAAATAATAACAAATATCCATCCAGTCCCATACATACATCTTCACAAACTTTCGAATTTATAATAGTAGTAGGATTCAGTAGTGGATTGTTATTTTGTCTCTTTCCCGCAACGAAAAAATGATAGTTGCGAGAAAGAGACAAAACTCTAATCAGAATATGAGATAAAATTATAATTTTCACGAAATTGAATTGAGATTGTAATTGCCTCTATCTACGATCTCTATGTTAGCAGAGAACGTATACTATATTATTTTACATACATACATACATAGACTCACGCCTGTTTCCCGGAGACTACAGAACGCCATTTGCAACGATCCTGACATATCTCTCTTGCTTCATTCACTCCCATCATATTCCTCATGCATGCTCTTCTATTCAGGGTACTTCTAACTTGCCCTGTTTTTAAGATGTCTCCAATCTGGTCAGAGAACGTCCGCCTAGGTCTTCCCCTTCGTCCTGTCCCATCCACACTTGCCTTATATATCTGCTTGGTCAGTCTTTTGTCATCCATCCTCTCCACGTGCCCAAACCACCTTAGCATACCTTTCTTGATGCTTGTCACTACATCTTCTTTTACCCCACAACACTCTCTTATCACACAATTCTTTACTCTGTCAGTCAAAGACACACCACACATACTTCTCAGTGCTCTCATTTCTACAGCATTTATTCTAGTTTCATGACTCTTCTGCCATACCCAACTTTCACTACCATACATAAGTGTAGGTACCAACACCCCTCTATGCACAGCCAAACGTGCCTTTTTGGATACATTATGACTGTTCATGAAAGCCTTCAAAGCTCCATTCACCCTATTACCTGCATTAACTCTTCTTTCAATATCTTCTTCATTCTTACCATTCCTAGAAAACAGCGTACCTAAATACACAAAATCATTCACATGTTCCACTCGTTGTCCATCGATCATAACATTACAAACCGTAACACATTGCTCCTTTTCAAAAACCATAACTTTCGTCTTGCTCACATTCACTTTCATCCCTTTCCTCCCTAAAGCACCATGCATGATTGTTACCATCTCCTGCAACTCCTCCGCATATTATTTTGGCTTGCATAATAATCGTTTCCATGGTATGCCTTAAACATTTTCTACCAGAGTGTACTTTTTGTACTCGGTCGAGATGACGAATGAATAAATTCACAAAAATTAGATATATCGCTTCGACCGCGTAGCGAATAGGCACTCGGTCGAGATGCATAATAAAAAAATAGGTAGAATTAAATCTTCCCAATTCGACCATGTGGTTGAGTTTGTCGCGGTCGAGTTGATGAATAAGTCATGGTCAGGCGGGTCCCGAACAATACCCCCTTGGCGGCGGATGAAGGTGTTGGGCTCCGCCGCAAAAACACCCAGCGGTTGCAGAGGATAGGGATGACGGCAACGCAACACCGCATCTCCTCTTCCTCTGCGGCCCCACCGCGACGCAACAATGGTGCGCCCCCATTTGGTCGCGGGAGATAGGTGGAGATCGCACGGGGGGGTTTTGTGTTATACTGTTGTATAAAGCAAAGCTACTAGAAAGTTTTATCAATCTGTTCTGTAGTTATTGCGAAAAGGTTACAAACTATATTTTTTTTTTCTATAGACTCACACCTGTATCCCCGAAGGGGTAGGCAGAGGTGTAATATTACACCCACATTTCGCCATGAATTTGTAGGGCCACGTAATAGGGGGCGAGCCTATTGCCGTACCGGGCACATTACCAGACTCCGTGCTGCTACTGAGAATTTCCTAACGGATAAACCCAATAACACTTTGCCCGACCCGGGAATCGAACCCGAGACCTCCCAATCCCACGCGCACATTTATGCCGCGAGACCAACGAGGCAGGCACTATAATAAAGAATTATACGATTTTCTGAATTTACTACCGTGATTTTTTAATAGAGTATACCGTCTGAGGATAATTATTATAATCATGTCGTTTCATGAATATATGTCAATGTGTTTTAGTGAAATTTCCAAGCAACATCCCGATTCAGTTTTTTGGGCTGTTGTTACTAATGATATTGTCCCTTGAAGCCATTATATTGATCGGCTGAATGTAGGGCACGGATAAATCTTTATTTACCTTTTGGGTACAGCTATTAATAGACTAAGCTGTTTTTCTTTGAGACTACATACAAGTAAAAGTATTATTTTTATCTCATCAATGAAGCGGTTTCTATCTATCTATCTATCTAAACGTCACGCCTGTCTCCCATAGGGGTAGGCAGAGACTATGGAACGCCAAATGCTCCGGTTCGAACATACCTCTTTCGCTTCCTCGACATTCATTAACCTCGTCATGCATGCTCGTCGGTTATGGGGACTTTTGATTTGGCCCTTCCGCAGTACGTCACCAATTTGGTCAGCGTAAGTCCGTCTTGGGCGTCCTCTACCGACATATCCATTCATTCTTACTCGATACACTTCTTTCGTAAATCTTCTTTCATCCATCCGTTCCGAGTGTCCAAACCATCGCAACATACCTTTCTCAATCTTTGTCACTACATCTTCTTTCAAACCACACCTTTCTCGAATAACACTATTTCTTACTTTATCTGTCATTCTTACCCCGCACATACTCCTCAAAGCTCTCATCTCCACAGCATTAATTCTACTTTCATGCTTTTTCTGCCATACCCACGATTCACTCCCATACATCACTGTTGGCGCCAAAACTCCCTGCAGTATAGCAAGGCGAGCCTTACTCGGTATAATTTTACTGCTAAAAATGGCCTGTAAGGCGCCATTCACACAATTTCCTGCTTTCACTCTCCTTTCAACATCTCCCTCACATTTTCCATCTCTTGTAAACATGAAGCGGTTGCATGAAGCGGTTTACTAAGTAATATTCGATTTTAAGCTTTCAAGATTTGTATAAGTACATCATACAATATTATTAAGCGGGTCTTACTCGCGATAATTGACTTATTTAAAGGTATAAATACCTCTGTTACTCTCCTGTAATATGTTAGAACTGCTTTCACTGTATATGATATTTTTTAAGTTGAATGTCATCTGAAATCAGAAACATTTCTGTCAATATTCTATTTTGTTCCGTAGGCATTATAAAGGAAAATACAAGCAGAAATATTTTTGAAATGACGGAAAACTTGACATCAAATGGTTGAAGCCTTCTCAATAAAACTACCGCGATGTCCGTCGAAGTCAGCGGCAATGTGACTTGAATAGCGGTTAAATGACGGAAAACTTGACATCAAATGGTTGAAGCCTTCTAAATAAAACTAACGCGATGTCCGTCGAAGTCAGCGGCATTGTGACTTGAATGGCGGTTAGCATATTTTACCGTGACCCCGCCGGGAATAATATGGGTGCTGAATTCCAAGTTTACCAGTCATATTTTTAATTTATTTATTTTACAAAGTAATTGAATATTATGTATAATAAATAAATTAAATATATTTACATAGCCATCCACTCAAACCTCTAGAGGATTATGTTTGAAATGGCGCGTGGTTACACAGATTAATGCACATTAGGTACATAGGTACATTTTCTAACAATCTGCAATCGAACCGAGACGAATACCTTGTGCTTTGATGCTCTAGAGGCTTTTCAGTTTATACTTAAAACTTTTCGAATTTGTTTTGTTTAGATAGATTTATTAAAATTTGAAACGCCGTCGTCGTAGATGTATTAAAATTTGAAACGCCGTTTTCCCATTGTGGTAGGCAGAGACCACGGAACCTTACAAACCCAACGCGCTTCCTCTAGATTCAACATTCTCACATTTACATTTTTACATTCTTTTTTCATACAATGCTTGCCGGCGTGAGTATGTATGTATGTATAAAACGTATGTAGGTATACCTTCGCAATTTACGCTCCAATACTTAATCTGTTTATCGCCAAACTTTTTTAGTACTTTTGTTTACGTATTCTCAAGTTACTGCTGTTCAGCCTTTATTTATAACCGTGCGAGTTATTGGGTTGATGGCTCTTCGTAAGGTGAGATTAATATCAGATGAACGGGTCAACGAACTCACAAGTCACAGATAATACTTATTTTTTTATAAATTCACGCCTTTCTCCCCGAAGGGGTAGGCAGAGGTGTAATATTACACCCGCATTTCGCCATGACATTTTTAGGCCCCACGTAAGGGGCGAGCCTATTCCCGTACTCCGTGCTGCTACTGAGAATTCGGAAAAACTAAGTAACACTTTTGCCCGACCCGGGAATCAAACCCGGGACCTATCAGTGGACATATATATATATACTCGCTATCCACTGGACCACGGCGCAGTCAATACAGACTATACAACACAATTCAATCGTAACGATGTGCTTTAAGGTCGACTTTTAAGTGCTCGATCTCGTAGTTTTAAAGTATGTTAAGAGTTATACTTTAAAGCTGAAGAGTTTGTTTGTTTGCTTGCTTGATCGATTTGAAAAAATCTTTTAGTGTTACATAGCCCATTTATCAAAACGTAACCTAGTTAACGTCACTAAATTAAACCGCGTCCAATTTCTGGAAATATTTATTATTATACAATTTTAAAATTAGTTCACTATGTTCATTATTCAAATCTCTGTACTTATAAAATTCAAAATTGTGTCTTACCTTTTTCTAAAACCCGAAAGCTGAAATAAAAATAACATTATATATATAATAAAAATAAACATTTCATCAACAAACCCAAAGTGTACTAAGATTCGAAAAAAACATTTTGTGGATCATAGAAAGTATTGCCCCGTGTGGTGATCGAACCCACAAGACTCGGCGTAATGTTAACCTGCGAAGCTTTACAAGTTAATCCGCAATTATCATAACATAATACTACTTAAAATACGCCAATGCAATTATTACAAAACTATTTTAATATAATTTGATTCAAAGGTTGCAAATCCCTGAATAATTATGGGTTTACAAAATGTGTAGCTTCTCTTGACAGCATAAAAGCAATTTTCTAAAAGCGCCGCTGGCGGTTACTATTTCCCACCAGAGGCGCTTTAAGAAAATGTATGGAAAATGTTCTTGTCAACAAATGACTCGAATGCGATCCATTTAAGTGCCCCAACTTGGTCTAGGTCCCCTGTACACTCACTAGCTTTCTTTAATAGTTAGCGTTAACAGAATTTAAGTCGTTAAGCCGATACTATTGATCTTCAGTTCATTGAATCTTACTTTAGTCTGTGTAAAATTGACTTAAATATTATACTCAGACGGTTACGCGTAACTTCGCGAAAACCATATAAAATAACAAACACAAACCAGAAAAATAATAACAGTCGGACTAATACATACAATAAATGATATAATGTAAAACACGCTGAAGAATAACATCTCTCTACAATGTTACCGTATAATTTAATACCCACTCTGTTTTATTCAAACTTTGTAATAAAGCTACACAAACAATGACAAAATGATACAGCCTCATCGCCCGCCAGTTTCCTCTTGTTTTCCCGAACAGATATCAGTCTCTTACGGGCGCTCGGCTAGTAAGGACGTCGCGTAAAGTCCCGCTACTTTTCCGACTTTGCGAATCTCGGAAAACTATTATTATTGTGAACTGTTAAACTTTTGTGGTTCTGTGTCAAACATTTGTGGTACTGTGTTTTAACTAAAGTGTGTGTTTTGAACTGTACTTTGTGGAACTAAGTGTTGAAAGGATTTTTTGGGGATTGCGGAGTTAAGATTTTAGTTGGAACTTTTTGTAAGTATGTGTATTAGAGGTGTTTTTCTTATTTTGTAATGGAGATGCTGTATCTTTTTAAGAAAGATGTAACAGTAAGATCAGGGCAATGCCAGGCAGCCAGGAAATAACTTAAAGTTACAATCAATTGTCTTGAGGTTGTTATAATATGAGGAGGATAACAAAATTGTTTGTGATAATTCTGAGCTCCTCCTTTTTATCCTTTTTAATTAGTTAAAAGTTTCAAACCTAATTGGCAAAGCTGTAAATACTGTACTACATCTACGTCACTGTATTCATAGTTCTCAAATATTGTGACTATAATTTAGTTTAAGTGCGTAGTAACATGACTCTACTAGATTTCTCGTGACCATAATCCGGGTTCAGTGAGTAATAACTTGATTAGTACTTTTATATCATCATAATCATCATCAGCTTTTAAACGTGCACTGCTGGACTAGGCCTCTCCTTTGAAAGGAGGAATTGGCCTACTATACCACGCTGGAATAGGACGCGGGTTGGTATAGAATTTGTATAAAGTTTTCCCTGCATAATATGCTTCTTCTGTCGGGTCTTACGACACCCATGGATTTACACCCCGTATTCTGAATCCGTCACTACACGGATGGACTTTTATATATTCTATCGTAAATGACTGTAAAAGTTTGTAGGAATGGACATATGGATGTCTGTTAAACTTACACATGACTACCGATTGGATTAGTTGAAACTTTTCAGTTATATAGCTTATAGACGAGAATAACACTTAAGAAAATTGTGATAACCGACATTCATTCAGGACTAAGCATACGAGAAAAGATTCTGTGTGATACATATTGTTTTTGTTTTTATGAATCTTGAAGCCACACTTGAAGCTCTTTGCGTCAGTTGTATGAATGTTTGTAAAGTATTTCTGCCATATTTATTCCTGGTGCGTCACCTTGGATATTATTATATTTATTCGACGCGACGCACGGTTTAGTGGGAGTGTAATCTGCAACCACGCCACGAGTTCGATGCTCGCTCAATTCAAACATTTAAGTGCGTGGTAAACTTGGTCAAAAATAGAATACATATTTTATAAAAACTGCTTAGTTTGGGACTAGATAGCGTTGTATATGGTATGGATTGTATGTTATATGGTAGAATATTATATACCTATTATATGTTGTCTATAGTTGGCTTTTATACTAGAAAGCGATTCAAGGCTTCAAAGCGAAGGGGAAAATAAAATTCATTACTTAGAATTGCCTTCGTAAGGTTAACGTGTTAGTGTATAAGCCCGGTGTAAAATGTAATTGAGTTTTCTCAATCACAAAGAGAAAAATCTGCTCCCTGAGTTGAGTTACAGTATAGACCGTAGGTATTCACAGGATATTGTTATCAAAAGCGTTTTTTACTGACCATGACCATGTAAGAAGGTTGGTGTCTTGAATAAAACATAATAATTATTATATTGGAGGTTGTACCTAGATGTATTGTCTGTGAAAAATAACTTATAGAAAAATCGTATCGATATTTTGCGATGAGATTCAAACACTAGTAGGTATATCCATTCTAATGTTGTAAAAGCTAAATAATAATAATAATATGATATTCTACCACATACACACATCACCATCTAGTCCCAAACTAAGCAGAGCTTGTACTATGGGTACTAGATAATGGATAAACATACATATATACATTTTTTTGTAATTATATACATATTATACATAGAAACACCCAGACCAAGACAAACATCCATGTTCATGCACACAAATGTTCGACTTGAGCGGGAATCGAACCCGCGACGTAGCAGTCACTTACACTCCTGCTGCGCCAACCGGTCGTCAAATAATGTTTATTTATCCTTTTTCATGTCGCAATGGAGGGATTTTGTGGTATATTTTTAACAAGTTTTTATTTACTTTCACTTGTTCTAGTGTGTGTAACGAAATCTTCCAAGATAAACTTGACCCACATCTCGGTTTTTCTATTGAGATGAAATCTTGCATGCGTGAACGTCGCCTGTGACGTCCGTGTGGTGACGGATTAAGAATACGCAATGTCACCACCCCATATCATCCCATGGGTGTCATAAGAGCCGACAGAGGGAGCATATTATGCAGAGAACAGCACTGTAAGAGAAGGAAAACTTAATACAAACCCTATACCAACCCGTTTGGCCAGCGTGGTATAGTAGGCCAATTCCTCCTTTCAAAGGAGAGGTCTAGTCCAGCATTGGACTGTAAGGGGCAGATGATGATGTTTTTTTTTATGGTAATAGGCGGCAGACAAGCAGACGGATCGCCTGATAGTAAGCAATTACCGCCGTCCATGGACACAAGCAACACCACAGGAGTCACAAGTGCGTTGCCGCCCCGTTGGGATTAGGAAAAGGGATAGGATGAGGAGTGGGATGAGGGAGAAGGAATAGGGGATAGGGCCTCCAGCACTCTCCCTCACCGAACGAAACGCAACAGCTTAGGTACTGTTACTTTACGTCGATTTTCTGTGAGAGGGTAGTACTTCCCCGGTCGAGCCGGCCCATTCGTGCTGAGATCAGCAAGGCTCTACTACCTGGCAAATTTTCAATAAATAAAAAAAACCGGTCAAGAGCGAGTCGGACTCGCGCACCGAGGGTTCCGTACAAATCTGTAGGTATATAAGTAAAAGTTCACCAGTCATTGTTATGGTATTTTTATTGCCAAATGAAATCCATAACATTACAGTATGGAAAGCTGGAGGAGCATAAATTAAAGAAAAAGGGGTCTTTGTCGCATGTAATCAGTAATCCTTTATTTTATATTAACATATATTGCTTTTTTATAATACAACTTAAATACCTATACCAGCCTTGCAAAAGTCTGCTGATGAATGATAGTAAGATTTTTTATCAAAGTTATTCATTTACAAAGTTTTTAGTGACTATTAGAAATCTGTTACAAAAATACTTATAAAGTACAGAATAATTAGCAAAAAGGTTTGAAGACTGTGCAATTATTTGAAATCTAAATCTCAATCAGCCTATCGCAGTCCACTGCTGGACATAGGCCTCTCCCAATACGCACCACAGCACACGGTCCTCAGCCTTCCGCATCCTTTATCTGGGCTATAAGACGTTGCTTCGTACCAAATTTCAAGATTTTGATTTCACGGGAAGTTCCCTTACGAGTAGTCGCGAGTTTGCAAATATGATTATATTGCTCTTTCTTTTGATTGCGTAGGTATAGAAGTTTGATTTTGTTACAGCCTAACGGTGTTATATACTTGAGTATTTCATATGAATTTCAATTTAATACCTCTAAGCGTTTAAGAGAAAGGGGTAGTAACTTAACATTTATTAAAAATATTTTTTCATATGCTGTAACTAAAAATTTACGGTTTTCGCAATTTTTCCTTCATGTGTGATATAAGACGTTACTTCGTACCAAATTTCAAGATTTTGAGTTCACGGGAAGTACCACAGGGTACTTCCCGTCAAATCAAAATCAAAATCAAAACCTACAGAGGTTTTGATTCCCTTGCGAGTAGTCGCGAGTTTGAAAATATGATTATATTGCTCTTTCTTTTGATTGCGTTGACACAGAAGCTTGATTTTATTGCAGCCTAACGGTGTTATATACCTGAAAATTTGACATGAATTTAAATTTAATACCTACCCCCCCTAAAGTTACTGCCCGTTTCTCTTGAACGCTCCACGCGTTCAAGAGAAACGGGCAGTAACTTTAAATTTATTAAAAGTATTTTTTTATATGCTGTATCTAAAAATTTATGGTTTTCGCAATTTTTTCTTCATATGTGATATAAGACGTTACTTCGTACCAAATTTCAAGACTCTGAGTTCACGGAAAGTACCCTGTAGGTTTTGATTCACTTGCGAGTAGGAGCGAGTTTGAAAATATGCTTATATTGCTCTAGCTTTTGATTGCGTTGACATAGAGGCTTGATTTTGTTGCAGTCTTACGGTGTTATATACTTGAGTATTTGGTATGAATTTCAATTTAATACCACCACGCGTTCAAGAGAAAGGGATAGTTGTTTTAAATTTATTAAAATTATTTTTTTATATGCTGTAACTAAAAATTTACGGTTTTCGCAATTTTTCCTTTATATGTGCTATAAGGCGTTGCTTTGTACCAAATTTCAAGATTCTGGGTTCACGGGAAGTACCCTGTAGGTTTTGATTCCAATGCGAGTTTGAAAATATGCTGCAATTTGCAGCATATACGGCTGTATCTTTTGATTGCGTTGGATTAGAAGTTTGATTTTTGTACAGCTCTATGGAACCGTAGATTCGAGTATTTAGTATAAATTTCAGTTTGATACCTCCACGCATTCCTGAGAAAAAGGGTCTTGACAGACGGACGGACAACAAAGTGATCCTATAAGGGTTCCGTTTTTTCCTTTCGAGGTACGGAACCCTAAAAATAACAATCAGAAGGTTGTAAACGGAATCTTCTGCTGAATTCAAATCTTACGTCCATTTCGAGACGGGCCCTACAAAAAATACAAAGGAGATTGGTAAATTAAATAATACAAGCTTACGCAAGAGAGCTTTACAGGTTACTCAAGACGAACGCTTAATATCTAAGCATTTTATTCGTTTTTAGTAATGGAACCATAATGTTGTTTTAACTTAATAAAAATGAGAGTCGTTACATTTCTGTTTTACTTGGATAAACTGACCTTGACCTCTTTGCTGAAGGTCAGGCAGGGCCGGATTTAGGATCTTGCTTTTGGAGGTTTTTGACCTTGGTGAGGGTTGGTTTTATTAAGGGAAATACTTAAAAGTCATTTGTCACGATAGATGCGAGATGCTTCTTGAAAAGGTTAAAGGTTGTTGTGTTAGATATACCACATCAGCGTAGCAGTGGGGGGAGGGTTGTAATGAACCCCTCCTCTTTCCCCGTCCGGATTCTTTACTCATATTTAGTTCCGCCGTACGAAGTCTGGTGTGATGGACTAATTGAGGTGTATCACTTGTGTCAAATTCTATCAAATTCGTCCCTGTCATTTAGTTTCGCTACATAGTCCTACAACTTTTAAATATGCAACCTTTTTATGTATAACTATACCTATTGAACGCTAAACGAACGTTACCTAATATATGTATTACCTGCTTAATTGACCGTTTGCCAACTTTATTGCAGTTTACATACGGTTTATTATACTAGTAGATACACAGTTAACAATACCGTGAATCTGGGCGCCTCTATACAAACAATAGTTACGAAATTGTGTTAAAAACATCAGCTTTTTTTCTCGCAATAGTTTATTAGTATAAGACAGAAATAGACTAGACTAGAACATTTTAGTAAAGCTTACCTTAACTTTTAAACTTTATGATGCCATCCAAATAAGCTTATTTCTTCACAAATCTTTCAGTCGTCTATTGGACTTAAGGTCTTTGCCCACTTACACGACTCCGCTCCCGCCCAACAAAAAGAATATTGTTCAAATATGGGCTTTAAGTTTTGTTTTTTAGATATTCTTTACATTGGCCACATAAATTAGCAGACAGCTTGCTGTCAGCGAGTTTATCGCTGTCAGACTGGTGGGTAGTTGACGCCTTGCTGACCACGCGTTGGAAGCAAGCGGTCTGCGCGGTATCCGCGCGCTGACTGCTAGCGGTCGCCGCACCCGCGCCGCTCGGTGGACGGTGGCCGCATCTCCGACAGGAAAGCGGTCGGCGTGTGGACCGCTAGGTGCACGCTAGCTGTCACCGCGTTGACTACGAGCAGTCGTCCTATTTTAGGTCGGTGTTGGGTGGGAGCGGTGTTGGAGCAGAATCGTGTTAGTGGGCTATGACCTTTAAACCTCTACTAATTTGCTTTACCGTAGTACCGTAAGTCTGTAGGAAAATTTAGCCTACTATACCATGCTGGCTAGATTTGACCAGGATTTAATGTCGAATAAGTTTTAAAACCTACTAGCTTTTGCCCGCTGCTTCGCACGCGTATATTACGATTAGATAAAATATTATTCACCACAGCAGCTCAAACATGCCGCTTTTGCTGCGAGACAACAGTGAACAAAACGCGATTTTGATTCGAGCGTGAGGCAAAGTAGCTTTTTAATTTTTCAATCTTCACTGCCACGAATTGACATTGTTCAGCCACAAATTTGAAACATTCGAATTTTACTGTGCTCTGTCTCTTTCACATGCATATAAAAACTGAGTGAAAAAACAAACCCCTTCGAATTCGAAATTCGATTTTAGAATTCGACCTCAAAGAAAACACCTACGGCAACGCAAAAAAAAGATATTTGTAAAAAAGAAATTAGGTACTTTTTTATATGTTATTGTTTACATGTTTAATTTATTATTGGCTTTTAATAAAAATAAGTCTAATTAATAGTATAAAATTAGTATTTAACCAATACATTTTTATTTAGAATTACAACAATGATACATTTGAAAAGTAAACATCAGGGACGCGGTATTAAAACGCGATTTAAAAAAGTAGCGGGAATAAAAATTTCGCTGATGCTGATACAGTAGGTATAGCGTTACGTGTTAAATTATAATAATCTAAAAAGATGAGTGAAACTAGCGATGATGACTGTACTTTAACACCAGAAGAGTTAAATCAACAAGTGATTATGCAGAATTCAATCTATTCCTGTTCATTTCTATGTCTCCTAAGTAATATGTGTTCTCACTGCTGTGGTGAAAAGTTATGTGTGCTACACGAGAGCAAAGTTTTTTGTATCTCGTGCTGTTGAGTCCCTCACCACGCTCATGATTCTAACTTTGATTCACTCGCTACGCTCGTGAATCAATCATAGAATCCTTCGCTTGCTCGGAACTCAAAATCTGCACTCGAAACAAAAAACAACTTTGCTCTCTTGTTGCACAAATAACTATTGTACCAACACCCCTATTCTTCTCAGGGAACATACATGCTTAATTTAACCTTCTTGCGACCAGTAATTTCGGCTGTAATGTGTCTGTAAGTCAGTCAGTAACGAAAAGATTTTATATAAACAGATTGAAGTGATTCCATTGAAAAAATAAAAGTTTTTACACTAACTCTGAATCCCTTTTCCACCCTCTTAGGGGAAAATGTCCAAAATAAATGTCTTTCTGTTCGCTAACGTCATTTGTGGATCCAATAAACAAAGTATGAAGTTAATCCCTTGAAGGCATAAAAAGTTCTATGCAAATGATGACTACCCTTTTTATTCACTTAGTGTAAGAATTTCCAAAAAGACTTTCTTAGTGTTCACTAACTTCATTTGAGGAACCAATAGGTATACAAAGTTTGAAGTTAATCCATTGAGGGAATAAAAAGTTTCATACAAATGCTGATAACCAGTTTAACCCCTTTAAGGGAGGAATTTCCAAAAATCCTCTCTCCTAGTGTGCCCCTACCCTACACACCTCAAGGCAAATACATGCTAAATTTCATCTACTTGCGCTCAGTTGTTTCGGCTGTAGCATGGTTCAGTCAATCAGTAACGTAAGGATTTTATATACAGACAGATTATACAAATAAGTAATGATTCCTCCTCCGTGGTATCCTCCGTGGTACAGTGCATAGCGTATGCGTCTGCTAAACGGGAGGTCTTGGGTTCGATTCCCGGCTTGGGCAAAAGTATTACTCAGTTTTGCCGAATTCTCAGTAGCAGCACGGAGTCTGCCAATGTGCCCGGTAATGGCAATAGGCTCGCCCCCTATTACGTGGGACCTAATATGCAACATGGCGAAATGTGGGTGTAATATTACACCTCTGTCTACCCCTTCGGGGATACAAGAGTGAGGCAAAAAAAAAACAAACTGTCTGTGTGTATTTTACTAATGGTTCATGAAAACTCTCGAACAAACAATGAAAATTTAATTTAGGCGTAGCAGCTTGCAAAAGCTAGTTAAAATTAAATTAGTCAAGGATTCCGTAGCTGCATACATTTGTATAATCTCAGCGACATTGTAAAAAAAGTTTAAAAAAATTATCCAAGTTCAAAAACCCTTTCTTAGTATTTTAAGTTAAACAAATAAGAGAAGCCTTTGTCAGCAGTTGAACAAAGCAGATAACTGATAAATAGTGCTTACCTGCTTAAAAATAAATAAAAGTAACAAAATTACGGTTCTAAGTATTTTGGCTTCTATTTGTCATATAAAGAACCATGCCACATTTTAGTTAGTGAAGATGAAGAGCGTTTAGATGAGAGCTAGCCGCATAAATTTAAATTAATGAAAATTAAATGCACATCAGTGACGATGAAAAACAAGTGAAGGAATTAAAAGTTTCATACAAACAGGACTGCTTTTTGAACTCCCAGTGGTAGCGCCATCTACCTTCCTATCGATAACTAATTACATCGACGTCAATCGTTCCACGCTTGCACGTCCAATACGAGCGATCCTTTTGTCTCCTTCGCTCCGCTCCCAAGGCACGCCTACAGAACAGTCGAGAAGAATCCGTGTAGCGACGAACGCATGTACCGCACGCCATATTTTGACCGCTCCCGCTTTATACCAAAAACTCAACAAACCGCCCGCGAGTGAAGTGATTTGTGTAGTTCTGGGTTGGATCCAGACGGAGTGATCAGCGTACAGCCCGACTCCTCCAAGACACCAGGACGAAGACCCCGGGAGGCTGCCCATTGAGAAGAAGAAGATTGATGTGCAAGGTAGGTGTGCCCTCATCCTTCCGCATCCTATAATTCCTCCTATCCCACACACTTTTCGTCCCTTTCGTTTCCTAGTCGATAAGAACCCAAATCCTTACAGTCCACTTTTCCCAAATCGCCTAGGAACATTCGGTTCGCCGAAACATTTTTTGGTCCTTCGAGCCGGATTCATTTACGTTTTATACGTAACACCTCGTTACATCTCTATACCTAGGCAGTTATAGCACCTAGCTATACTCCTAGTCCATTTACATAACCGTCACATGGTTGTTTCCGCACGCATCAGTAGGTAATATACTTTTATGTAGCTACCTATTTACCCAATTATTATTTCTGGAACTATCATAGTTGTCTTGTAAATCTCATATTTCAAGCACCTTTTAATTCCACCGCCTTAAAATGTTGCCTACTTAGGTAAAATAATAGGTACTTTAGGTATTCTTATTTTGTTTCGGTCTCATTAGCTTATACTTACGTAAGCATGTCACAACAAAAGAAGCCACGCGTGTCGGAAGACAGAGAGATGACAATCTTAGAAGCAAAACGCAATATTTTATTTGAGCGTATTCAAAACATTTACGAGCGCTCAAAGACCACCGCTGCTTTTGATAGTAATAGGGAGTCATTTCTCAGTTATTGTATGACAGTAGATAGTATTCGAACAGATTTTCATAAGTTGTTAGACGATTATAACGCAAGATTGCTTTCTACTAATCCTGATGAAAAACCGAATTATCAGGCGTACACCTCATTCGAAGATCTTTATTGTATCATTAAGCGAATACAATCACAATTAGAGGGTAAGTATTCGGCACAGCCCGTTTCAGCGGCTCGCACGCCGAGATTACCGCCAATCGAGATTATGTCGTTTGACGGAGTTATACGAAATTGGCCGTTATTCTATGCGAGTTTTAAGTCCTTAGTGCACGATAATGGTTCTCTGACAGATGCTGACAGGTTGTACTATTTAATAGGTAAACTGTCACCAAAGGCCCAGTCCGTATTTGCAGGTGTCACACCCAGTGCTGAGAATTATCAGGTCATATTTCAGTCACTACTTGATAGATATCAAGACACTCGCGTCCTAGCGTCTACTTACTTTGATCAAGCTTTATATCTTAAACTGTCCGGTGTCGCATCTGTCGCGAATTTCCATCTGTTTATAGATAACTTTGCTACCGCGGTTAATTCTCTTAGGAACTTAAAATTAGAAGATCTTTCCGACTTTATGTTGCTTCAACTCGCTTCAAAAAAGTTTGACACTGAAACAATTCGTGCTTTCGAAATGACAGAACGCAATAATAAAATACCTACACTAGATAGTTTTATTTCGTTCATCAAATATCAGCGTCGAATATTTCATAATACGCAGTCTAGTTCATCTAGCCCGTCTAATACTAACAACAGCAAACAAAGGTCGAATAAAGCGCGAAATAGTAATAATAGTTCGGTCTCTAATCCGCAATCTTACGTAACATGCTCGGAATCTAATAATAATAATTCACAGAAATGTCTGTGCAGTAATATAGTGCACGACCATTTCTACAAGTGTCCCGCCTTTAATGGTTTAAATCCGACTGCTCGTTTCAAGTGCGTAAAAGATAACAAAGCATACATTAATTGCTTAAGTATAAAGCATAAAACGAGTGATTGTTCTAGTAAGACAAGATGTCGTTCATGTAATCAGCGACACCACTCATTGTTGCACTTCGATAAAGGTAGTCCGTTGTCAAGCCAAACCGCTAACCTTGACACACTTACGTCGCAAGTGCAGGCCATGATAACTGCGCCTCCCACGACTCAGAATGATATATCGTTGTGTACGACATCCATCGCGCGAGCGACGCGCACGCGTGGACGGCCCTCGCGCATCTATAATGATCCGCGCGGGGCCAAGCCGCAGTGTATGGCGTCCAAGACGGTACTGTTAGCGACAACGCAAGTTATCGTTTATGATATTAATGGATCGCCGCATGTGGTACGTTGTCTACTCGATAGCGCATCTCAAAGCAATTTCATTACATTTGAGTTGTTCAAACGCCTCGGATCGTAAAATAACTTTAAAAATACTAACTCAGTAGTCAAAAGGATCGGCGGTTCAGAAAATATTGCAAGGGTTCCGTAGATGTTAAAATACATTCGCGTTTTGATAGGAATATTAATTTTAACATTTCTTCGCTTATCGTGGAGCGTATCACGGACGCATTGCCGAACGCTAATGTAGACGTAGCATTACTCACTCACCTCGAGTCATTGCCGCTAGCAGACTCGGAGTTTGCGAAGCCGACAGACATTGATGTTTTGATCGGAGCTGCAATATTTCCGCATTTGCTACTAACTAAAGTGGTACGTAGTGGGCAATATAACTTACGGCCCGCTATTGAGACGGTATTTGGGTATGTGATTATGGGTACCGTACCTACTACGTTACATACTTCTCAATATATTACGTCTTGTTGTTGTTCTGTTCTTCAAGAAAATATTATTGATTCTCTTCTCAAGCGATTTTGGGAGCTTGAAGAGATTACCGCACCGCCCTCGATGAGCCGTAAGGATCTCGAGTGTGAACAACATTTCCGCGCTACCACTGTTCGTGACGACAGTGGCAGATACGTTGTGGCGTTGCCATTCTATGGTGACCCTTATTCGTTAGGCGACTCGTACGCTGCTGCGCTCAGACGTTTCCATTGTTTAGAACGTAAACTTGATGCATCACTTAAGTTACGCAGCGCCTATAATGATGTCATTCGTGACTACATAAATAAAGGTTTTTTGAGTGTAGTTGTAAACGACGAGAGCAATTCTCTTCCCTCATATTATATCCCGCATCACGGCGTAGTTCGCGAAGATAAAACCTCTACTAAACTTCGTGTGGTTTTAGATGCTAGTTGTAAGACTACATCGGGTCAGTCGATTAATGACATTTTGCATACCGGCCCTAATCTACAGGGTGATTTATTTAACATCATAATAAAGTTTCGTCTTTTCCAAATCGCTCTGTCAGCTGATTGCCGCCAAATGTTCCTCAATATCGGCGTTTGCGAGTCTGACCGTAGATTTCAACGGATTTTTTATCGTTTTAACAATAAGGAACCTTTATCTTATTTATGTAATATTTTTGCATGGCGAAAGCCTGAGTATGGCGAATTATATTTTATGTAACAACGTGTATGTACCCATATTCGAAAAATAAAGATATGCTTGATTGATTGATTGATATCTGTGTATCAGTTCAATCGTGTTTGTTTTGGACTCAAGTCTAGCCCATATCACGCGTTACGAGTTGTTCGCCAGTTGATCGCTGATGAAGGCGATCACTTTCCCGCCGCGGCGGCTGTTGCTACTTCCGCTTTGTATATGGATGACATTGCCTGTAGTGTCATATCCGCTCCGTTAGCAATCTCGCTTTGTGAAGAGCTTATTCAGCTTTTCAAGCGAGGCCAGTTTGATCTTGTCAAATGGACAAGCAACTCTAAGGAGGTTCTCGCACGCATACCAGATTCTCATAAAGCTTCTCCAGACATTGAGTTTGAGAAGTCTGTACCGCATAAAGTTCTCGGTTTACGCTGGGACAAATCCTTTGATAGTTTTCGGTTTGACGTCTCACCGCCAGATGATACGTGCACCAAACGCACTATGCTGTCCACAGTGGCTCGACTATGGGACATAATGGGTTTTGTGGCTCCCACAATTTTGTACGCCAAGCTCTTGATCAAAGAACTTTGGCTATCAAAGTGTGAGTGGGATGAAACACCCCCTGACCATATTGTCACCGCTTGGGGCCAGTTTTGTATTGAGCTTACCGCGCTCAATCAAATTACTATTCCGCGTCATCATGGGTTGGTAGATGGATGTACCATTAACTTAATAGGTTTCGCTGACACCAGCGAGCGGCGGCTGCCACTGTAACGGGTTCTGGTAGTAAAACGCAGTAGAGGTTCTAGATGCGTTTATTGCCGAGTATTGTCTCACTTACCTTGCCACGAGTATGACCGACCAACAACAAGACACTGGCCTGAACACTAAGGGCTGCAGTCTCCCACGCTGTTCCTTCCGGTAGTGTGCAGGGCAGGTTGCTCGTAGGGCTGCGCGTAGCGGCAGATCCTCGCAGGCCGTTAGTTCAGCTGGCAGGCGTTGGCGGTCTGAGTGCGATGAGCAGGGCAGGCCAGACTCTTCGGCAGAGGTGACGCCGAAGGCGATGCAGGAAGTGTAGCGGTCTAGGTAGACTAGCCCGGAGCCTTAAGGTGAACCTGCTTACGGCGGAGTCGTATATCTGCAAATTCGCATTGGTTCTAACTGCTCGGTGCAGTTAGTTTGTGCCAAGCTAAAGCTTGGCTATGTATTTTTACATGCTTAACAACGCGCGCTACGCATATTGAAGTTGCGACAGATTTAAGCACGGTGTCATTCCTTGCAGCCCTTAAACGATTTCTTTAAGATTTCTCTCACGGCGCGGTAGGGCCCCGCCGTGAGAGAAATCTTAATATATATACATATATATACATCTTAATATATATATATATATATATATATATATATATATATATATATATATATATATATATATATATATATATATATATATATATATATAACACAGTGTTTGTATACGGATAACGGCACTTTTTTCGTGGGCGCAAGCTCTTATTTACGCAATCTCTATAAGTTTCTCAGAGAAGAATATCGTACTCGTCTTCAGGAAGAACTTTCCATAGATCATATTGACTGGAAGTTTATTCCACCAGCATCACCACATTTCGGTGGATGTTGAGAAAGCATGGTCAAAGTAATTAAAATGCATCTCTTCAAAGTTATAGGTCAACAGATCCTCTCTTACGAAGAGCTTTTAACTGTCCTTGCACAAGTCAAGGCACTGATCAACTCGCGTCCGCTCACGGCATTGAGTAGTGACCCTGCAGAACCATCCGCGTTAAGCCCTGCACATTTTCTGAACACAGTGCCATTATCGTCATTTCCGGCTCCTGAAGCAGACTCTTCAAGCTTGCTCCAGAGACATACTCTGCTGGATAAACTCGTGCAGTCGTTCTGGCGGCGCTGGCGTGCGGAATATCTACACCAGCTTCAGGCTAGATCAAATTTCAAATTCAAATTCAAATATTTTTTTTATTTCAAGTTGGTAATTTACATACTCTTTTGAAACGTCACTGACTCTAGTTGCCGGTTCCAAAAGGTAGGCCCAGGGAGAAGACTCCGGCAAGAAACTCCTCTGGACACTCTTTTAAAATCTTTGGTTTTTTACAATTTTGTTTTAAGAGTTACAATATATTGTCAAGAAAAAGAAAAAGCGAGCACAATGTAGATTAGCAAATATATAAATTAACTGTGAGCAGTAGTTTGCCAGATTAAAGATCTGGACTTTTATATGAGAGATAGGTACTTTGACGATCATAGTATTATCAGCTAACATTGTGCTCACTTTACAAAGTAGATTACTTTAAAAACGATTAATATAATAACCTACATGCTGAAAAAGGCAAAACTGGGATACCTGCTATAAAGTAGAGAAAATAAACTTTCTAGGTCCGGTTACTTCATAGAGATAGATAATATAGAGATGATATTTCGAACAAAATTACTGTCACTCATGTCACTCAGACTGATTGACTACGCATGCGCCAGCAGGTCATTTCGTCAAAGATTATGAATGTATATAGGCAAATGTGACAAACTGTTTATTTTACCTACTTGATGTTTCGTGGACACAGAAAAATACAACAGATAGATATAGATTGTAATAGATAATTAAATTTATATAAATTACTAGGTATATTACTGCAAAGTTGCAAACGCATGGCTTGAAGGATGGTAAATTCTTAGTTTTATAACTCGGCGTGGTTTCAGTGCTAACTTAATTCAGCCTGATCTAGACGCCCGGAACAGAGTTCCGTCGACACAGCCACACCTAGCAATATTGATTATAAAGGGGTTGTTATTATAGCGGTTTCCTGGTTTTACTTGTGTACATAAATTTGCCATTCATCTGTGTATATGGAATGCATTTCCACGGATATTTCTGTATTTGATCACAAGCAACCGAACATAGATATTATATGAGTAGATGTTTTTATTAATATTCTACCTGAGATCACGAATCTTTCCTTGCTATAGGAATATTTTTTCGTTCGCGACAACAGCAACCGCTTGTGGACCGTATATAATATAATAAGCCCTATGTAGGTAACTTTAAAAATACAAGAAAAGTCGTCAAAATCGGTAAAGAAGAAGAAGACAAACGAACATTTTTTTTTTCTCTGGCATGTACTTATAATAAACATCAGTAAAATAGCTCACTTGTGGAAAGTAACTCCTGAAGCTTTATTTGTATTTTTGGACGTATTTTTACAAAAACGTAGAACCCACGACGGCATCGCTGAGTATGAACGTAGAATACACCAATCTATGAATTTAAAACTATATTATTTATAATATACTAACAATAATAATAATTACATACCAACCTTTGACAAATATTGTAGAGCAAAAAAATATGAAGTCGGTACTCGAGATTCTCAAAGGAATTTGTCCAGTCTGTAATTTTATTCTATGACGAGAACTGCCGACAACTCGGCGTATGTATGTGTCTCTTTTTTGAAAACTTAATATCGTGCATATGTGAAAGTGACAGATAGTACAATGGACTCGCCCTCATTTATTAATCATGGACTTGCCCACATTGGACTTGCCCAGAATGGACTTGTCCGGTGCACGAAACTTGATAATATTGCCTAGTAATTTCGTTGCTAAGATGTTTTATGTCAAAAACTAGATTACTTACCAAGCAATAAAACAGATTTGCACAGAAAAAATCACTGAAAACGTCTTTTTCCAATTAAATAAATAATTACATATGCCAGATTGACAGACCGCGGTTTCATGCGCTCACTAGAGAGTTGTCAAACGAACTAAGAGCTGTATAGTTCCCGAGCCATAAGTCAGTGGAACATTTTCGTTGTACAGAAGGGCGAATCTAGTGCGTTAGTACATATAAATCTATGGGTTACTTACAAATAAATTTTACTAATAAATACTAAGACTTCAATAATACCTAAGGTTACTTAGTTGCCAGGGAAGCCGCATGTGCAGAAAACAACTAACGCCATACATCCCTATCGTCAATGTAATCACTTATCTTATAATATGCTTTTTTAACGAGAGCCATCTTAACATGTTTTTTAAATCTCCCGTCAGTAAGATCTGTAACTGCTTTAGGCAGTTTGTTATAGAAACGTACACAATTACCTAGGAATGATTTATTAGTTTTGGTTAGTCTAAATCTAGGTACTACCAATTTTTGTTTATTTCTGGTGTTGATATTGTGAATGTTGCTTAAAGTGTCAAACATTGAAAGATTCCTACGTACAAACATGATGTTTTCGTAAATGTATAAAGAAGGCATAGTAAGAATGTTAATTTCTTTAAAGACTTCTCTGAGAGACTCTCGTGGACCCATATCATAAATAGCACGGACAGCTCTTTTCTGCAAAATAAATATTGAGTCACGATCGGCCGTCGCCCCCCATAGCAAGACCCCGTAAGACATTAAACTGTGAAAGTAAGCGAAATAAACAAGTCTAGCAGTAGCAACGTCAGTAAGTTGTCTTATTTTTCTAACAGCGAACGCGGCAGAGCTTAATCTACTAGATAAAGAATTAATATGAGCTCCCCATTGTAATTTTGAGTCTATAGTAATACCTAGGAATACTGTTTCTTCCACAATATCCAACTTGTTATCTTCAAGCATTATGTCTAAACCTTCCTGAGAAACGTTTCGTAAAGAAAATCTTAAACATTTCCTTTTTTTAGCATTTAGCAATAGATTGTTTGCGCTGAACCATTCTGATAAGGATAATAAACTAGCATTTACTGTGTGTTGGTTTACGTCTTTTCTATCAATTTTAAATGTAAGAGAAGTATCATCTGCAAAAAGAATAATATTAGATATGGCCGACATCATGTAAGGAAGATCATTTATATAAACAAGGAACAGAAAAGGACCCAAAATGGAACCCTGAGGAACACCCATCCTAACTAAAGACCCTGAAGAGGTTGTTCCATCTATACCTACCCTTTGCCGTCTCTGAGAAAGATACGAGGTAACTAGTTCGAAAGAACGTCCACGAACACCGTAGTGTCTAAGTTTGCAAATGAGTGTATTATGATCAACGCAATCAAAAGCTTTGGAAAGATCGCAGAAGACGCCAATGGCATCTCGCGATTCTTCCCATGCTTCCAGGATGTTAACAATTAATTTTGCACCTGCATCAACAGTCGACCTACCTCTCGTGAAACCGAATTGCTGATCGTGTAAAACCTCGTTTCTATGAAAATGAGACATCATTTGGTCAAGCATGATTTTTTCGAAGACCTTACTCAAGGATGGTAGAACTGAAATCGGTCTGTAGTTTGAGGGATTCTGTTTATCACCTGTTTTAAAAACTGGAATAACTTTACTTTGCTTCATCAGATCAGGGAAGGTGCCTATATCTACACATTGATTGAATATATCTGCAAGAGCGGGAGCTATCTGGTCAATAACAGAACTAAGTACTTTTACAGAAATGCCCCATAAGTCTTCAGTATTCTTAATGTTTACATTTTTAAAAGCTTTCCGAATTGTATAGTCAGTGACGTATGTAAATTCAAAGCAAGAGATGTCTTTAACAAAATATTTTTTCAGAAGTGTTTCTGCCAATGAAGATGACGAGTTTAGTGAGTGAGTCACTTCAATTGGAATGTTCACAAAAAAGCGTTCAAATGTGTCAGCAACCTCAACCTTGTCCGATATTAGCTTACCTTCAGCCCTCAGAATAAAATCAGTATCTCGGTTCCTAGTTCGTCCCGTTTGTGTATTTATTATCTTCCACACACACAGATCCAAGTGGAATAGTCCTGCATCCCCTATACAGGAGGGTACGTTGGTCGTCCTAATACATGATAATGCTTCGCCGCTTTCATGGCCGTTAGCCATCGTAGAGAAACTGCATACTTCCAAGGACGGTACAAGTTACAACCCGCGTTGTTACCGTGAAAACCGCGAAGGGGAGCTACGTGCGCCCTGTTGTACGTCTCTGTCCGCTTCCAACTCAGTGAGATCTAGCCTGAAGTTGGATCTACCTCTTAGTTAAGTATTTAGTTTGTAGTTTTCGCTATTATTGCGTTTGTAATTTTCGCAAAAGTTAATTTAGATTAATTTTATTATCATATCGCTGTCATAGCCTATTGATGGGTTATGCGGTAGTACACCCAACATAGCTAAGTTCAATTCTATTTTTTTAAGGGCAACCCCTTAGGGCCGGGGGATATGGTAGCGCTATCTACCTTCCTATCGATAACTTATTACATTGACGTCAATCGTTCCACGCTTGCTCGTCCAATGCGAGCGATCCTTTTGTCTCCTTCGCTCCGCTCCCAAGGCACGCCTACAGAACAGTCGAGAAGAATCCGTGTCGCGACGAACGCATGTACGGCACGCCATATTTTGACCGCTCCCGCTTCATACCAAAAACTCAACAAACCGCCCGCGAGTGAAGTGATTTGTGTAGTTCTGGGTTGGATCCAGACGGAGTGATCAGCGTACAGCCCGACTCCTCGAAGACACCAGGACGAAGACACCGGGAGGCTGCCATTTGAGAAGAAGAAGACTGATGTGCAAGGTAGGTGTGCCCTCATCCTTCCGCATCCTATAATTCCTCCTATCCCACACACTTTTCGTCCCTTTCGTTTCCTAGCCGATAAGGACCCAAATCCTTACAGTCCACTTTTCCCAAATCGCCTAGGAACATTCGGTTCGCCGAAACACCCAGTTTTGTGGTGAATTCACTAATGTCACTTAAGAAACCGATATACAAAGTTTCAAGTGAATCCATTTAAGTTTTTTTATACTACAATATGGGACACCCTTTCTTAAGCCCCATATTGGGGGACTGACTTCGAGAACTCCTTTCTTGGTGTTCACTTACGTCATTTGAGGAACCTATATACAAAGTTTGAAGTTAATCCAATGAAGGAATAAAATGGGACAAATTCCGACTCCCCTTTTTAACCCATTAGGGTAAGAAATTCCAAAAAGATTTTCTTAATGTTTACTAAGGTAATATACAAAGTTTGAAGTCAATCCACTGAAGGAATAATAAGTTCCGTTTAATACACACTTTGAACCCGTGTCTTACCCCTTGAGAGTAGGCATTTTTAAAAAACAAATGCTTAGTGTTCACTATCGTGGTTTGAGCAACCAATATACAAAGTTTGAAGTCAATCCATTTAAGGAATAAAAAGTTTCTTACAAACTTTGACCCCTATCTTTCCCCCTTAGGGGAAGAATTTCCAAAGAAACAAATTCTTAATGTTCACTATCATCATTTGAGGAAGCAATATATAAAGTTTGAAGTCAATCCACTGAAGGAATAATAAGTAACACACTTTGACCCCTATCTTACCCCCTGAAGGGTGGAATTTTTAAAAAACAATTCGAACCAATATACAAAGTTTGAAGTCAATGTATTTGAGAGATAAAAAGTTACATACAAACTTTGACCCCCAGTTTTACCCCCTTATGGGAAAAATTTCCAAAAATCCTCGCTTAGTGCTACCCTACACTTTTCAAGGAACATACAAGCTAAATTTCATCTTCTTGTGACCAGTAGTTTCGGCTGTAGCGTGTCTGTCAGTCAGTCAGTAACGCAAGGATTTTATATATTAAGATTTGGATTTACCAACAGTTTTCGCAATATACCTTTTGTGAAGCGGCCACTTAAGCCAGTACTAATTATATGTAGGTCTACGAATTATTATTTGTTAATGGAACGCGAAGCGGTGGATTGCATACACAACACCATGTACAGATTCAAAGTAAGAACCTTTCTTAAATTGTTTTTTGAAAATTATTACTAACACTGTAGTAGCATTATCCCGGTTGGACTTTCAGCTTGGAACCAGGGGTCTATTTTCTAGTTTTACCAGACATGACAGAATATTAGCTATTCCACAGACTTCTGATTGCGGCAACCCAAAAGGATAGCGATATTCCACGGCTTAGACCAGCTTGAGTACATTCAAAGATCCTGACTCTGCATCTACATGACAGCCGGGACCGACGGCTTAACGTACTTTTCCGAGCATGGAGCACGCGAAGAGTAATTAATGAGTAGTACACACATATCTTCGAAAAGTCAGTGCGTGACGTCGCGTAGGTTTCAATCGAACCCGATACTATATGCATATCGGCTTGTTGATAACTCTAAGAGACACTCGCTACCAGGAATTTAAAAATTTTTAACTCCACGAGGCACTCACTACGACCTTTTCAAGATTTTACATAATATATTAGATTAAGTATTTATTGTATTAGTCAGGGTTTTTAGATTAAACGTATTGTTCTGGACGACCGTTGCTTTCGACGCAGGGTCATGTCCCATCTCGATATGATGAAACGCTTGCCGAAACGAACAGAACTCAAATATTGCTTCAAAATAAACCCGTTTGTTTATTTATTCCGTTGTTTACGTCAATCCGAGCAGTAAAATGACCCAATACACGCGTTTAATAGTCGTCAACATTTGTATAAATTTAAAAAGCGCTTAAATGTAAAAGTATATGTGCAGAAAGCTTCAAACTAACTAAAAAGAAAAACGCAGTGATTTGACTTGTGTGTAAGAAGAAGGAAATAGCTGTTACACTATTCAAGATATATTGGTTAAATTGCATACAATAAAGAAATATTTTACTTATATCTCTTGTTTGTAATGAATTTTTTTTTTTGAATGTCCCAATAAGCGGCAATAGGCTCGCCACCTATTACGTGGGATCGAAACACTGGCGAAAAGTGGGCGCTTAATATGCCTCTTCCTACCCCTTCGGGGAAACAGGCGTGAGTCTATGTATGTATGTATGTATGTGAATTTTGTTATCAAACTTCAATCAGATACAATAAAGACAATTTTTTTTACACTTATGGAGAAGTATCTCTTCTTGCACTGGTATAGCTTGGTTGATGCCTCCTCTGCTAATAATACGAATATTTTTTTTTTCACAGTACGTAATGTCAACATGAGTACAATCTAAAGCGCCTACTATACGTGGAAATCCATCAATTTCATAGAAGCTACCAACTCGACGTAGATCTTAAATGTAGACGTAGAACTTTTCTGTTTGGCAATTTCATAAATGTTGAGCTTAATTTTGCAAGGGCTTGAGAACTCTTTGCACTAATCTACACATTGGATTTGTGTTTATTTGATAATCACCCAAGACCTGTTCGGTTGATATGATCCTGTGGCAAAAACCCTCAAACAAATTAAAAACTGTGTCACACCATCAACATACTAACATTTTGACTGCACGGTAGGCGTAGTGGTTTAAGCGGTCGCCTCGCCGCTTGACACTGCGCCGAGTGGTGTGGATTCGATCCCCACACGAGACAACACTTTGTGTGATCCATAGATTGTTGTTTCGAGTCTGGGTGTTCATTGTGTCCGTTGGTTGTATGTTTGTAAAGTCTCCCGCGACACAGGATTTAAGTAGTCCTAGTGCGGTAGTTGTCTTAAAAAAAATATTTCTTTGAGACATGGGTTCCTTATCTACAATGTTTCGTATTTGGTCAACTGCTTCTATGGATCCTCTGTATGTAATACGTAATTTTCCGCCGTCATGCCTTGAATAAATAAATTCACCTTGCCGGAATTTGACCACGAGAAAAATCATCTTCGGGGTCAGACAAAGATGAAAGACTAGATAAGACACAACGTAGGTATTCGTTGTAAGCTACTTCAATACCGTAAAACACTACAATGCATTGAAATATATTATTTAATAGAGCTATATTTGGCAACAAACACTTCAGTGTACAATAAGATATTCTGGAACAGAGATAAATTCAACAACAATAGCGCTTTAATACCTCAATGAGCTCAAATTAGATTTTAAAATTCACAACTGTCATATTTAAAATTCACACTTGTCAATTCACTCTAATAACTGTACGTGCAACGTAAAACTCGCTTTAATGTAGGCTTTGACTCTTCTTAAATTAAATTTAATAAAGGATTAAATTTTACAAGAATTTGGCTTTGTGCAACGACTTAGTAAAAGATTAGGGTTTAATATCGTTTTAAAATTTTAAATATCATTTCTGCAACTGGCTGGACAATTACTTTTAAAAATCTTATTTAATTAATGTTTTATTGAAATCGAAAGGCAGCTCCAAATTCCCAGCATTTTTCTTCAGGTCCACATCTCGATCGCTTCAATGCGACTGCGGTCCTTGATTCATGTCTCAGCACCATATAAAATATCGAATTCGAGAGAGTTCAATTAGGCTGGCGGGTTATGTTTCTGACTTTCCTGATTTAATGAATCTGAGTCATAACAATTTTGTTCATCCTTTTTATATACATATATTCGTATTTCCGGAATGCTACTGAAGAGGTCTATATCAAGCTGTGGACGGCAGCAGACCGATATGGTGATAATGATACAAAACCTTAATCATCAATTTTAAACTTGCTGTTATATAGTACGTGCTAGTTTCTACCCGCGGCTCCACTTGCGTGTGTGTCCGTTATTTTGATAAACTGCAGCTTGTGTGCTATACTATTTTCAAGCAAAGCTACGTACTTGAAAATTTTATCAAATTCACTTCTGTAGTTTTTGCGTGAAAAATTACAAACTACCATCTATTTCGCGTTTATAATAATGATTCCTTCGAAGATTATTTCTATTACGATTATTCTGAATAAGCTACCGTGATTTTTTTAGATAGAGGACAATTATTTAATTTATTTATTACTAGATGATGCCCGCGGTTACACCCGCGTATTTAAAGCTACTGCTCTGCCCCCGTGGCTCATAGCGTGATGTTATATAGCCTATAGCCTTCCTCGACAAATGACCTATCTAACAATGAAAGAATTTTTCAAATCGAACCAGTAGTTTCTGAGATTAGCGCGTTCAACCAAATAAACAAACTCTTCAGCTTTATAATGCTGCCCGCGACGTCGTCTGCGTGAACGCTTTACAGCACCAAATTATTAAATGAATAGGTACCTACGATTATACCTTTTAAAATAACATTCATTTACCCGTTTCTTCTTTACATTTCATATCAGCAGAAAGTGGAGTAACAGAGGGAGACTGTCTTTTGTAAAATTGACCTTCAAAAAGTGCTGATTTTCAGCCTGCTTTGAATAAATGAGTTTATGGTGATTCTGCTGAATTAAGTCATAAGTTGTGACTGAAGCAGATGGAGAAAATAAGGAATACAGAATAGGGTTAAAATACATACTTATAGGACTTCTTGATATACAAAATTAGTGGTTTGGCTCATCGCAGCCAAAATGTAAAGAGAGTCAGGACTGGTGACGCGGGAGCAAGCGACGTACAGCTGCCCGTGTGAGAAGCAGCTCGTCCTGAGGTCAACACCCGCTGCCCTCAGTGTCTACCCCTGTGACGTGTTGATGGTTATCGCGAAGCAAACACTCACGGGGAACTGTACGCGCTTGAACGGTAACGGGAAGTTATGAGGTATATGGGGAATGCGTGGTATAAATACTGCCTCGCCGACGCCACAACCCACACCACAACCTGAATGAATTTCCGCCTCAATGGTGTGTCTGTGAAGAGAGATGACTTTAAGGCGGGTCACGTTACACAACTACGAAGGAGATAGGTTCCGAAGAAGCATAACCGGGACACCGACCTTCAGCTTGATGGTATGCCCTGGAAATCCACTTACTGACAGTGAGTTCAGAAATTCCACGAGATAATGTGTGGCGTCATCTTGATCGACGATAGTGTTTAAAGTGGTGTAGACTACTTCATTCCCCTCAATTTCCGAGAGAAAGCATTCGTTAATTGCTACAGCCTGATCATTTATGGGCATCAAAATAGCTCGCTCACACACCCAGTTCTGCTGTTACGGTATACAACTGATGTCCCCGTACATACAGCGAATGAGTACTTCTAAGCTGGATACAACTCTACTGAGAGAATCTGGAAGCACCACCTGTCCACCTCTCTCCTCTGGTAGAGTTCCTAGGGCTAGAACGACATCGGAGAATTGTTGAGCACGTGCATTGACACCGAGCAGCGTGCGAACTCGTGACCACAACGAAGATAATTTCAACGAAGCACTCACCTCGTCAGCCCTCGATCCCCGCGGCACCACGGGAAGCGTTTGTCGGAAATCGCCACTGAATAGAACTGTGGCGACCCATTAAATGCTCGTTCCTGCGGATGACCTGCAGGGTTCTGTCCACGGCCTCAACTTCCTTCCTATTGGCCATCGCACGCTCATCCCATACGATCAGAGAGCAATCTTTGAGCATGTCCCTTATCACTGTTACGTGACACACCACAAATGGGCGTTTCGGCGCTCTCTAAATCGATGGGAATTTCAAACATGGCATGTGCTGTCTTGCCACCCGGAAGCAGTGTGGCAGCGATTCCCGACGACGCTACAGCAATGGCAATTTTGCCTTGCCTCCTGACCTCTGCAAGTATGCCAGTGGTAACAACTGTGTTTCCTGTTCCACCAGGAGCATCCAATAAAAACATTTTACCCTGGCTTTGCCCAACGCTTTCAAGGACGGTATCATAAATTTCGTATGGTGGTCATTTCACCTGGATCGTAAATTGTCTCAGCATTATACTCCCAATTTCCGCGGTTTTGATGCGGTGATGATTGGGAAGCTAGTAACCCATATTCGACCAGTGGATTGCCGCCGATAGAAATGACCACGTCTTGAAGTAAACTGAAATAGGTGTTTAGCACGCGTTCATCAGTTACTTCGACTTTGTCTCCAGTAGCACGCCTCAAAGTTCGTAGAAAATCTTCAGACAGATGATGGCGATACTTCTCCCACAAAGCTACCAGTTTCGCGACTCTCCAAAACACCAAGATGACGTCAAACATATGACGCATGCGGCTGGGAATGTCAGTGACGCTCGCCTCCGCGAGGTTGTCATCCCAGTTTTGGTCACCGTCGAGAAAGTGACGTACTACGCAGGCTGTGCGGTAAGTGGGATACTCCGCTGGCGCGAATTTTCCAAGTGCTCAGCAACGTTGTCGGGATCAAAACATGTATATGCGCTGGCCGTTCTCTAGGTGGTCGTGTAAATGCATGACGGTAGGATGCCTGTCATGTATAGAGAACACCAGTATCCGCCAAACCGCTTGAGACGTAACAATAAAATAAATGGCTGTGTGTGAGTAAAAAAATCTAGCTGGTTCCACATCTCACAAATGTTGATATGCGACATGAAAATATATTAATTAAGAAGAAATAATTACACCAATGTGACCAAAATGTTTATTTTGTACTAACTCTATTATTACCATATTATGGTATTTATTCAGTACCGTAAAAAATAAGCATGTCTTATCTTTAAGATATATACGGAATGCTTAATTTTCCTTTTTCTTCGTTATTTAGCTCAAATTGCTTACAGCAATAGCGTGCTGTATTCGAGTTTATATTTTGTTATAAATCTATGCAGTTCTATTTTTTTTATTGTCTCGCTCATCTCAGAAACGAATTGACGATACAATTCTTAAGAAGAAAATGCACAACTCCATCTATTACTTTTGAAAATAACTATTTACTTCGCCAACATGATCAGATTTAAATTATTTATATCCAAAAAGGGTTTACACATGTAATTCGACTTGATGTTTTTGAACTCTCATGGATGGCGCTGCTTTAAAATTGTCTCGATACTACTTATATTCATTTAATTATGTTTATCTGCCTAAGTTACTTATATTGCGTGAATTTTATAGTGTGAAGCTAGCTTATAGCATGGTTAACATAATAACAACATTCAAACATGCGTCGTTAGATAACACCTTGTTATAGAATGCGTTGAAGAAATAAAGGTTTACTGCTCGTTCCCCGTAGGTGATAGCGTAATAATATGTAGCATATATTATGTTGACCCGATATTCTAATCATATTCAATAAAAATATACGGATATGCAAACAGACAAACAGACAAAAATTCTAAAAATCATATTTTTGGCTTCGGTATCGATAGTAGATCACACCCCATAATTCGTTTAAAAAAATAATCAATGTACAGTTTTGACTTTCCTACCATTTTATTATATGTATAGATTATATAAACATAATAATTTGAAATAAATGAGATTGACCGTTTAAATTAAGTGGACATTGTAATAAATTTTGACACAGAGATTTTTTGATTATGAAACTGCCGAATATTATATTCTATTAATTTTTTAATACATCATTATAGTTTTTTTTTGCAAGAAACATTTATTTTGCTAGAAAATTCTTTGAAAATAGTGACATCTATGTGACATCGATCGGAACGATAACTATAATTATGCTCGAGTCCAGTAATTTATTTAAAAGTAAAGTCGGGTAAACATTTATTTTGCTAGAAAATTATTTGAAAATAGTGACATCTATGTGACATCGGTCGGAACGATAACTATAATTATGCTCGAGTCCAGTAATTTATTTAAAAGACAAGTAAAGTCGGGTAGACTAACTATACTTTTACTAACAAACTTATAATGATCATAGATGGCACCAAATATATAACCAGTTTTGGATGATCCTTGTTTTGTTTGGTACTACGTACAAAGGAGAGGTCAAGCTGTACAAAGAAAAGCATTCAACTGATTGTGATGTAACATATACTATTTTATAGGTTTGAGTATCCTTTGTACATGAGTGTAAGTTTTATTGAAATCAATTTCGCCATTTTAGAGATCTTTAGCAACATAGGGAAAGACGTCGGACAGACAGACAGACAGACATAAATTCTAAAAATGATCAAGTATTGCTTTTTAGCATTTTCCTAGATTTTTTAGCTAATTTTCGTCAAAATATCCTTAATGTACAGACTTTTTCACCTCTACAGTTTTATTATAGTATAGATTAATCATTTAATTTCATCAATATACGTACGTCAACGTGTAATCAACACCCCGATTCAGTATTTGGGCTATTGTTACAAATAATGTCCCTCGGAGCCAGTATATTGGTCGGCTGAATATAGGGCACGTATAAATCTTTATTTACCTTTTGGGTACAGCTATAAATAGACTAAGCTGTTTTAATTTGAGACTACATACAAGTAAAAGTATTTTTTATCTCCTCAATGAAGAGGTTTATTAGTTAACATGTTAGAACAGCTTACACTATAGACGAAAAGTAATGTAAAAGAAGTTCAGAATCATCTGAAATTATGCTCTTTTAGATAATTCCTGTTTTGCTGGCTTAGGAATACAAGGTGTCACTACCTATTTTATTCCGAGGGTATCTTAGAGCCCCCCCCGTTTTCAGATTTTCACCTTGTCGTGGTGGGGAGGCTCAGTAACCGTGGGTTGGAGGTACACCCACGGTGAAGCTAAGCGGGATCCCGGGAGGGGACGCTCCACGTGGGCTTGGGTGAGGCCTGCGTAGGATGCGTCCCAAGGTGCGGGTGCGGGGGACAGTTATGTCTGTCCCTCGCAGACGGGTGCGATCGCGGGAGGAGAGGCGTGTCGGTGTTGCGTTGCCGCGCTTCCTATCTCCCGCAACCAAATGGGGGCGCACCATCGTTGCGTCGCGGTGGGGCCGCAGAGGAAGAGGAGATGCGGTGTTGCGTTGCCGTCCTCCCTATCCTCTGCGGCCGCTGGGTGTTTTGGCGGCGGAGCCCAACACTTTCATCCGCCGCCAAGGGGGTTTCGTTCGGGGCCCGCCTGACCATCTGGCGGGCCAATACCCGTCGGGGGCTAGCGAGGAATGCTTCGGTGAAACCCTACCCTCCGATACATGGGTACATGAGGAGCACGGGTTGGTTTTTAGTCAGTCAGAGTTGGACAGTCCCCTTCGTCATTCACCCCCAGGGCGCAGGGACTCCATGAGGATTTTCCAACCCGACACCAAAAAAAAAATGGGTATCTTAGAGCTGACGAAGGAAAATACACGTAGCAATAGCATATCTTAGTGCAGAAACGGAACGGAAAGAGATTTTTGAGACTTCCTTCTAAAGACGGTCGATGCCTTGTTAATAAAGCGACGGCGTTGACCCTCGAAGTCAGCATTGTGACTTGAATCGTGGTTAGCACATTTGAGCGCGACCCTGCCGAGCAGAATTGGAATGCTGGATACCTTGTTTACTAGTAGTATCTTTTTAGTTTATTTATTTTACAAAATCATTGATTGACTATCATATTTAAATAGTCATCCACTGAATCCTCTAGACTTACATACATACATACATAGACTCACGCCTGTTTCCCCGAAGGGGTAGGCAGAGGCATATTAAACGCCCACTTTTCGCCAGTGTTTTGATCCCACGTAATAGGTGGCGAGCCTATTGCCGCTTAGCGGGATATTTCGTTTGCCAGAGCCTCGTCCGTTGATCGGCAGGTGCACCACTTGCAGGTGAGGTTAGCTTGGGACCCTAAGTTCTTGGTGGGAACCCTATGCACCCTATGCAACCAAAACATAATCCTCTAGACTTCTAGAGGATTATGTTTTAAATGGCGCGTGGTTACACAGATTAATGTACATTAGGTACATTTTCTAACAATCAGCAATCGAACCGATTCGAATCCCTTATGCTTTGAAGTTTTTCAGCTTATACTTAAAACTTTTCCAATTTGTTTTGTTTAGATAGATTTATTAAAATTTGAAACATACTCGCGCCGTTTTCTCATTGTTGTAGGCAGAGACCACGGAACCTTACAAACCCCACGCGCTTTCTCTACATTCAAAATTCTCACATTTACATTTTTACATTCTTTTTTCATACAATGCTCACCGGCGAGAGTATGCGTATGTATGTATAAAACGTATGTAGGTATACATTCAGAATTTACGCTCCAATACTTAATCTGTTTATCGCCAAACTTTTTTAGTACTTTTGTTTACGTACTCTCAAGTTACTGCTTTTCAGCCTTTATTTATAACCGTGCGAGTTATTGGGTTGATGGCTCTTCGTAAGGTGAGATTAATATCAGATGAACGGGTCAATGACCTCGCTAGTCACAGATAATATAAAACAATGCAATCGGAACTTGATGTGCTTTTAATAAGGCTTTTAAGTGCTCAATTTCGAAGTATTAAAGTTTTTTAAAAGTTATACTTTGTACTTATCCCTTTCACATCCATACTCATATTATGAAGCCGAAGAGTTTGTTTGTTTGCTTGCTTGAACGCGCTAATCTCAGGATCTACTGCGCCGATTTGAAAAATTAGATCAGTGTTACATGGCCCATTTGTCGAGAAAGATTTATAGGCTATAAAATCACGCTATGAGCCACGAGAATGGAGTAGGTAGTAGCCCTAAATAACGTGAAAGTAACCGCGGGCTCATCAAGTTTTAAAAATAAAATTGTATCCTATTCGAAGTATGGATTTAATTTATATTATGTTTGGTAGCGCCATCTATCTTTTCTATTGATAGTTAATTATGTCAACACCTAGCTAATAAATTCCTTTGCATACCGCAGTGTCAAAACGAACGATCTTTTATGCCTTTCCTTCCCAAAAGCACGTCTCGCTCTAATTGGTCGCGGAATTTGATGACGCTGCGAACCAGCTCGAAAATCAACCGTCCTGCTGACCGGCTGCGTCCTGGCGCAGCTCCGCGCCGCGACGAACACATGCAGCACCGCAATATTTTACCGCTATTTCATGCTATACATTGGGACTAAACCGCCCGCGGGTGTAGTGGAGTGATCTGTGCAGCTTCAGGCTAGATCCAAATGGAGTGATCAGTTTTAAGTTTTAAGTTTTAAAACGCCGGCGGCCGCCATTTTGTCAAACAGAGAAGAATGACTTGCAAGGTAAGGCGTGCCTCCTATGAATTCCAATAGTCATAAGATCGCCCGTTCACCCATCTTCTAGGCGATTTACCAGCCATTCTTTATACAGTCCACAATATTAATATTTTTTCCATATCACCAAATCGCCTAGTACATACTTTCGGTGCAACGCCGAACCGATGTTAAAAGTTTTAAGTGCATACATACTTAACTTTATTTTTGTATTTTACAAAATACAAAGAGTTTTTCGATTTCCTTTAAGTAATAATAATTTACCAAAATTACGTTACTATGAAAACCAAAATATGTGGCAGCTTATAATTAGCACAGGTTTATCCAATTAATGATCAAATGTATTGTAATATGGCCGTACCTACGCTTCGTTGAAATACATAAAAGCGTTAACTAGTTTACGTCACAAAATTTGGGATAAGTGGTAAAAGTCATTAAAATTATATTGAATAACTATATTCATAAATTATTTCTCATAGCACAGGATTTTCCTAGCATGGAGGTCAATAATCGATCTGCTGGAGTTCTGTTTTCATAAATACTTTGCTTGTATCCGCATAATTATCTGTATAATATATCTGTATAATTCGTGTACCTTAATTAAACCGGCTGTCATGAAGATTTAAAAATTATTTCATACCTTTTTAAAGATATCTAAATTCCGAAACCTGCAATATAAATAAGTCCTGCATGGTGGGGGACATAACAAACATTTCATCAATGGACACGAAGTACACTCAGATTCGAAACAAAAAGGACAATGGCAGATCTCCATACATCAAAATGTCTGAATTTAAATTGAAACGTACAGTAATAAAAAAAATATGAAAAAATTCGGCGTAAGTAACAGAGTCTATAAATGATTCTATTTTCACTCGGGAAACCTGGAAAAAGAAGATATCGGTGTTTTAATTTTTAGTTAAGAATGGATGATGTAGGTACGTTTGAATTATCAAATGACATATGTCAGATTGACATCAAAACGCAGAAGCAAGCAGAAGTATTCTGTACCATCTAACTGTCACAGCCAAAGACAAAAGCAGAGCTGCACATTTTAAATCAATTTTATGTGGAATCGATACAACATTAAAACGATGCTGTGACGTTCTTATTTGATTTAAAAGTTGTTTTGCTTCAAAAATATTAGCTTATTGATATAATGTTGATAAAAGATTAAATAACTGCATTTTAATAATTATATTTTAAACCAAACCAACCCTATAAAGGTCGATCGTATTGATTACTTATTTAACCCTTAACTGGTATCGGGGTCAAAATTGACCCCAAAGCTTCACATTTTTAATCACACCTTTTCAGTAAAAGCACCTACACTCTTGCGCATCGGGGTAATCTCATTACGCCGCGGAGTGCGGCGAGTGACGGACGCGCGTCACTTAAGTGCTAGTGAGAACGCAGATATGTACACTGCTGGGGTCAAATTTGACCCCGATACCGGAAGCGTACATTTTATTTTATGATTTATGTCATAATGTTTCACTATTTTATACTTAATTTATATATAATTTTTACGTGACGGTGAAATCTCACAGCTTTTGGAAGATTAATACGAAGAATCTGGCTCCGAATTAATTCAGGACGCCATAATAGCTGCTTGTAACCAGAAAATTATCAGCGTTTGTGAGGAAGAAATAGATAAATTGTTTTAGATTGTCATTTTTTTTATTATTCGTGATCTCATAGGAAGTTCCTATTTTTTATTTTATTAGTTATATACAAAAACGAATACAAAATGTGTTATTGTATTATTTTTCTTATTATATATAAATAAGAATACCTAAAGTAGAGTCTTGTCAAATAAGAAGATACTACCTGTTTTATTTATTAAATATGTGATCTCTTGTTAAAACATGATAAAAATTTAATAAAACATTACATTGTAAGTCCTTTTTTCCTAAATAAAAAGAAAATGTATAATGTACAGTTGTATCAAATTATATTACTGTGTACTAATATCTAGGGTCAATTTTGACCCCTATATCACTTACGTTGCCTTTTTTAGCGAAACCAGCTAAGGGTTAATAATCGATACGGATCAATGTCAAACGTCTATTCCTGTCACACCATTGTCTATGGCAACAATCAAATAATAAGGTAGGTACCTAGTTCTTAATCAATTGGAATGCTTTTTATCATCATAAAATACTCCGGCTTTAACGAGAAAAGTTAAAATATTAAAAATCGTAGGAAAAAATAACAATTTGTTTTGTTCATATGAAGTTTAAGATCGTCACAATAAACCCAGACCAAATTCTGCCATTATCCCTTTTGGATCACACAAAGTATTGTCCCGTGTGGGTATCGAACCCGCAACACTCGGTGCAGTATAAAGCGGCGATGATTTACAAGTTAATCCGCAATTATCATCACATAATACTACTTAAAATACGCCAATGCCATTATTACAAAACTATTTTAATATAATTTGATACAAAGGTTGCAAATCCCTGAATAATTATGGGTTTACAAAATGTGTAGCTTCTCATGACAGGGATAGTCGATGAAGGCAGTTTTCTAAAAGCGCCGCTGGCGGTTACTACTTCCCACCAGAGGCGCTTTAAGAAAATGTATGGAAAATGTTCCTGTCGACGAATAACTCGAATGCGATCCATTTAGTGCCCCAACTTGGTCTAGGTCCCCTGTACACTCACTAGCTTTCTTTTATAGTTAGCTTTAACAGAATTTAAGTCGTTAAGCCGATACTACTGATATTCAGTTCATTTAATCTTACTTTAATATGTGTAAAATTGACTTAAATATACTCAGACGGTAACGCGTAACTTCACGAAAACCATATAAAATAACAAACACAAACCAGAAAAAATAACAAAGGTCGGACTAGTACATACAATAAATTATATAATGGAAAACATGCTGAAGAATAACATCTCTCTACAATGTTACCGTATAATTTAATACCCACTCTGTTTTATTCAAACTTTGTAATAAAGTTACACAAACAATGACAAAATGATACAGCCTCATCGCCCGCCATTTTCCTCTTGTTTTCCCGAACAGATATCAGTCTCTTACGGGCGCTCGGCTAGTAAGGACGTCGCGTAGAGTCCCGCTACTTTTCCGACTTTGCGAATCTCGGAAAACTATTGTTATTGTGAACTGTGAAACTTTTGTGGTTCTGTGTCTAACATTTGTGGTACTGTGTTTAAGCTAAAGTGTGTGTTTTGAACTGTACTTTGTGGAACTAAGTGTTGAAAGGATTTTTGGGAGATTGCGGAGTTAAGTTTTTAGTTGGAACTTTTTGTAAGTATGTGTATTAGAGGTGTTTTTCTTATTTTGTAATGGAGATGCTGTATCTTTTTAAGAAAGATGTAACAGTAAGATAAGGGCAATGCCAGGCAATCAAGCAGCCAAAAAATAACTTAAAGTTTTAATCAATTTTCTTGAGGTTGTTATAATATGAGGGTGATAACAAAATTGTTTGTGAGAAAACTCTTATTTGATTTTAGGTTTTTATTAATCATTGACGGCTTGACTGATAATTTAATATATTTATGTACATGTTTGATGTGTACATACAAAATATAAAAGTGACAGCGGAAATATCATCCTGATATTAATTAACTAACTGGTGAGGTAAAAAAGAAATGTAAGATTTCTATGAACAAATGAGATTTTCAACACAGTTTTAATCCCCTTAAAAATTTAATATTATAAAATATTTTCTTAGTGGGTATTTTAATGGAATCCTGTTACTGTCCAATATAATCATGTAAAAAAATAACTTTAAAGCTCCTAGAAATCTATGAACTAAATACGCATTATTAAGGATAATTTAAAATCTATTTGTTGATCATGATCAAATTTAAATTGGATGACACGAGAAGCACAAACATTCAAGAAAATACCCAAAAATAATCGTAATACTCAAAGTCGGTTCTCCTAGCAAAAAATACCGCCGTATTGAGAATTCTGAGCTCCTCCTTTCTATCCTTTTTAGTTAGTTAAAAAGTTTCCATCTTCTTGAAGGCAAAGCTGTAAATACTGTTCTTTGACTAAATACTTGAACGTAGAAATCTTCTAGGATTTACCGATATCTATGACGCTGTATTCATAGTTCTCAAATATTGTGACTATAATTTAGTTTAAGTGCGTAGTAACATGACTCTACTAGATTTCTCGTGACCATAATCCGGGTTCAGTGAGTAATAACTTGATTAGTACTTTTATATCATCATAATCATCATCAGCTTTTAAACGTGCACTGCTGGACTAGGCCTCTCCTTTGAAAGGAGGAATTGGCTTATTGGCCTACTATACCACGCTGGAATAGGACGCGGATTGGTATAGAATTTGTATAAAGTTTTCCCTGCATAATATGCTCCTTCTGTCGGGTCTTACGACACCCAAGGATTTACACCCCGTATTCTGAATCCGTCACTACACGGATGGACTTTTATATATTCTATCGTAAATGACTGTAAAAGTTTGTAGGAATGGACATATGGATGTCTGTTAAACTTACACATGACTACCGATTAGATTAGTTGAAACTTTTCAGTTATATAGCTTATAGACGAGAATAACACTTAAGAAAATTGTGATAACCGACATTCATTCAGGACTCAGCTTACGAGAAAAGACTTTGTGTGATACATATTGTTTTTGTTTTTATGAATCTTGAAGTTCTTTGCGTCAGTTGTATAAATGTTTGTAAAGTATTTCTGCCAGATTTTTTCTTAGTGCGATATACCTTGGTATTATTACATTTATTTGAAGACCCGGTGGCGTAGTGAGAGTGTAATCAACTGCCATGCCACGAGTTCGATGCTCGCTCAATTCAAACATTTAAGTGCGTGGTAAACTTGGTCAAAAATAGAATACATATTATATAAACTGCTTAGTTTGGGACTAGATAGCGTTGTATATGGTATGGATTATATGTTATATGGTAGAATATTATATACCTATTATATGTTGTCTATAGTTGGCTTTTATACTAAAAAGTGATTCAAGGCTTCAAAGCGAAGGGGAAAATAAAATTCATTATTTGGAATTGACTTCATAAGGTAAACGTGTTAGTGAATAAGCCCGGTGTGAAATGTAATTGAGTTTTCTTAATCACAAAAAGAAAAATCGGCTCGCTAAGTTGAGTTACAGTATAGACTGTAGGTATTCACAGGATACAATAGGATCAATAGTGTATTTTAGTTAGGCGTCTTCACTGACAGAACAGAAGAGCATGCATGAGAAACTTGATGGGAGTGAATGAAGCAAGAGAGGTATGTCAGGATCGTTGCAAATGGCGTTTCGTAGTCTCTGCCTACTCCTCCGGGAAACAGGCGTGAGTTTATGTAGGTATGTATGTCTTCACTGACCATGTAAGTAGGTCTGTATGTTGAATAAAACATAATATATTGGAGGTTGTACCTAGATGTATTGTCTGTGAAAAATAACTTATAAAAAAATCGTATCGATATTTTTGGGATAAGATTCAAACACTAGTAGGTATATTATCCATTCTAATGTTATAAAAGCTAAATTGTGTTTATTTATCCTTTTTCGTGTCGCAATGGAGGGATGTTGTGGTATATTTTTTACAAGCTTTTATTTACTTTCATTTGTTCTAGTGTGTGTAACGACATCTTCCAAGATAAACTTGACCCTTTCTCGGTTTTGTATTGAGTTGAAATCTTGCATGCGTGAACGTCGCGTGTCACGTCCGTGTGGTCACGGATGTCCGTGTGGTGACGGATTAAGAATACGCAATGTACCCTATATCATCCCATGGGTGTCATAGGAGCCGATAGAGGGAGCATATTATGCAGAGAACAGCACTGTAACAGAACCCTATACCAACCAGTTTGGCCAGCGTGGTATAGTAGGCCAATTCCTCCTTTCAAAGGAGAGGCCTAGTCCAGCAGTGGACTGTAATCACTTTTATTTTGTTATATTCGATTTAACAGGTACAAAGTTTGACGTTTTAGTTGTATTTAGTACCAAAACGTCAACAACGTGAATGGCGGACGCACTGTTAGACGTAATGCTCTCTGATTGGTGTTCACTGTCACAAGAATAAATACATTATTTTTAGTGTTAGAATCCTAAAAATAACATTAATCTTACCTTTATATAATAAATAATAAACTTTATTGACATCTTAAAATCATAATAGCCGTGTGATTGACGGCATAGAATACAAGTGTCACCACCCCCTATCTTCCCGTGGGTGTCGTAAGAGGCGACTAAGGGATAACACGATGCAAATACCATATTTGCGTAGAGACGGAAAACTCGACATCAAACCCTATACGACTGCCTCGTTGGTTTCGCGGCATAAATGTGCTCGTGGGATCGGTCCCGGGTTCGATTCCTGGGTCGGGCAGTGTTATTGGGTTTTTCTGTCTCGAAATTCTCAGTAGCAGCACGGAGTCTGGAAATGTGCCCGGTACGGCAATAGGCTCGCCCCTTATTACGTGGGACTAAACTATATCTGGCGAAAAGTGGGTGTAGAAATACACCTCTGCCTACCTCTTCGGGGTTATAGGCGTGAGACTATGTATGTATGTAAAATCATAATGAATCTATAGATACTAACATCAAACCGATTTATTCTTAGTGGAAACAACCCTATTGGGAGGCTGGATAGTGACATAGGCTCGGTTCATCAATTATTAGTGTGATGCCAGAGGAAGGGGTATAATACATGCGGGTGGAGACGAGGACAAAGTCCTGTGAGTTTTTTTTTGTAACGTTAGGCGGCAAACGAGCAGACGGATCGCCTGATGGTAAGCAATTAGCGCCGCCCATGGACACGAGCAACACCACAGGAGTCACAAGTGCGTTGCCGCACCTTAGGGTTGGGAAAAGGGATAGGATGAGGAATGGGATGAGGGAGAAGGAATAGGGGACAGGGCCTCCAGCACTCTCACTCACCGAAGGAAACGCAACAGCTTAGGTACTGTTACTTTACGTCGATTTTCTGTGAGAGGGTAGTACTTCCCCGGTCGAGCCGGCCCATTCGTGCTGAAATCAGCAAGGCTCTATTACCTGGCAAATTTTCAATAAAAGTAACAATCAGAAGGTTGTAAACGGAATCTTCTGCTGAATTCAAATCTTGTGTCCATTTCGAGACGGGCGCTACAAAAAATACAAAGGAGATTGGTAAATTAAATAATAAAAGTTTACGCAAGAGAGCTTTACAGGTCACTCAAGATGAACGCTTAATATCTAAGCATTTTATTCGTTTTTAGTAATGGAACCATAATGTTGTTTTAACTTAATAAAAATGAGGGATATTACATTTCTGTTTTACTTGGATAAACTAACCTTGAACTCTTTGCTGAAGGTCAGGCAGGGCCGAATTTAGGATCTTGCTTTTGGAGGTTTTTGACCTTGGTGAGGGTATGTACTATCAAGGGAAATTAACTTAACCCTTAGAAGTTTAACCCACTGACAACCCCTTTAAATTATTTCCTGTCATGTACTTTCGTCCTACGTCGTCCTGTGTAATGGGCTAATGTGTCTTTATTGCGCGTTAAGTTTGTGCTTAGTTAAGTGCTTATAAAGTATACATACATACATACATACATAGACTCACGCCTGTTTCCCCGAAGGGGTAGGCAGAGGCATATTAAACGCCCACTTTTCGCCAGTGTTTTGATCCCTCGTAATAGGTGGCGAGCCTATTGCCGCTTATCGGGATATTTTGTTTGAAGTATACAATATTAATTATTTAAACTTATCTATATTTCGGTTTGGCATATCGTGTTGGGTATAGTTGATCGTATCATCCGCTTCGTGTCCCGTAAACCTAAAAAGGTAGTAGTTTGGCATCCCAATATTTGGATGCTGCAAATCGGAAATTGTCACAAGGCACTGTACCGGTGTTGGGGTCTGGTTAGATGGTGTACGCACTAGAAACTTTTAAACACTCGCGTTGCATGTTTAAGAATATATATTGAAATTAAAGTACAGTTTACGGATTTTATCGCGTTATATTGGTTTCACTTGTTTTTACATTTAAACCGAATGATCTAAAACTACATTTTTATTACTAGCCAACGTTTCGAATTCTTTACAGGATTCATGTTCACGGCAGGACTGAGGTGGTATTTGTCTTTGTCTTGAATTTAAAAGTTATCTCAAAGTACCCGAACATTTTTCAACTATTGGTGTTACTATCTACGCAGAATGTGCTCACTGTGTCTTGATGTCTTCTGGTGACTTTGTCCTTCTTGGGTTTCATTAGCCTGATAACAGGGTCCCAAGCTGGAGGAACATTCCAACCATCTTCCCTATTGAAATTAGGATGTTTTTTAATTTCAATAGCTTCTCGTATCATTCTTGGAATAAAGCGGTGTTCTTTTGCGAGTATCTGTGGTTTATCAAATCGCAGGTAATGGTTGGTTCCTTGTTCTACATGTTCACACACAGCAGACTTCGTCGAGCGTTTGTGTTTAATGTCAGCTATATGTTCCTTTAGTCGAATGCCTATGCTTCTCTTGGTTTGTCCAATGTATGAGAGCCCACACTCACAGTCTATCTTGTAAACCCCGGCCTCTTGTAAGGGTAACTGACTCTTGACAGATGGTAATAATTGGCTTATCTTCGTTGGCGGCTTGTAGAAAGTTTTGATTGAAGCTCGCTTCAAGATGTAGCCAATCTTGTCGGTCACGCCCTTGATGTATGGGAGGACAGCAGGTTGTCTCTCTACTGTGGCTGGCTTGTTCTTCGGGGATCTGTGACGTTGGCGCGGCGGTCGGAGCTTGTTGTCTTGCAGAACTTGCTTGACATGTTGAAGCTCGGCGTCCAGGTGTTTCTTGTCACAGATCCCCCGGGCTCTCTGAAACAAAGACATTCCTACGGTAGCTAACCGTTTAGGATGGTGGTGAGATTCACCGTTTAAGTACCTATTTGTATGTGTCTTTTTCCTATACACAGTGTGGCTCAAAGAGTTGTTTTTGTTCCTGATAACAAGTACATCTAAGAAAGCTAAAGAATTGTTTGCCTCTAATTCCATTGTAAATTTTATCTGGTTGTGAATAGAATTAAGATGGTCTAGGAATACATTAACACTATCTGTTGGTAAAATTGTAAAAGTGTCATCTACATACCGCTTGTAGAACCTCGGTGTGATGGTGGCAGTCTGCAGGGCTCGGGCCTCGAAGTCCTCCATGAAGATGTCAGCAACAACAGGCGATACTGGAGAGCCCATTGCCACACCGTCTACTTGTATGTAGTATTTCTCATCCCATAACAGATAGCCAGTTGTTAAACAGTGTTTCAATATTTCTGCATATTCCTCAGGCATGTTGTTCTCTATTAGCTTCCTTCTAGTTATCTCAATACAGTCATGTGCTGGTAAGCATGTGAATAATGACTGTACATCAAAACTAACCATAGTTTCCTTGTCAGAGAGATGTAGGTGTTTTATTTCACTGACAAAATGGTAGGAATCTTTTACATGCGCTCTCGTCTTGCCTCTGAGTGGCGAGAGAATCTTTGCAAGGTGTTGAGCCAATCTGTAGGTTGGTGCCCCTATTTGACTGACTATAGGGCGCAGTGGAGCATTTTCCTTGTGTATTTTCGGTAGACCATACAATTGGGGAGGTTTTGCACACGATGGTATTAAGTATTTCACGTCCAGATTCAGTTGTTCGGAGTATTTCTTCACAATATCACTCGTTTGCTTGAGTATTTTGTTGGTAGGGTCCATCTTAACCAATTTATATGTACTTTCATCCGACAAAAGATTTTCCATTTTTTGTTTATAATCGGACGTGTCCATCACTACCGTTGCATTTCCCTTATCTGCTCGGAGTACTGTTAGTTCAGGTCTAGCTCGTAGGTTCTTCAGTGCGAAATACTCAGGTTTTGGTAGATTCCTTTTCGGCACTTTCGACTGGCGCAATACAGCAGAAACGTCTTGACGTATGGCCTCGAAATCTTCCTTACTCACATTGTTCTTTACTAGACAATCCTCAACGTTGCAAATAATGGTCTCATACGGTATTCTGGATGGAGTTATCGCATAATTTAAACCTCTCTTTAGTACACTTTCAGTGTTTTGATCTAACGTGTGTTTTGACAGATTGACAACTGTTTGTCTACGTCACAGATCCCCGAAGAACAAGCCAGCCACAGTAGAGAGACAACCTGCTGTCCTCCCATACATCAAGGGCGTGACCGACAAGATTGGCTACATCTTGAAGCGAGCTTCAATCAAAACTTTCTACAAGCCGCCAACGAAGATAAGCCAATTATTACCATCTGTCAAGAGTCAGTTACCCTTACAAGAGGCCGGGGTTTACAAGATAGACTGTGAGTGTGGGCTCTCATACATTGGACAAACCAAGAGAAGCATAGGCATTCGACTAAAGGAACATATAGCTGACATTAAACACAAACGCTCGACGAAGTCTGCTGTGTGTGAACATGTAGAACAAGGAACCAACCATTACCTGCGATTTGATAAACCACAGATACTCGCAAAAGAACACCGCTTTATTCCAAGAATGATACGAGAAGCTATTGAAATTAAAAAACATCCTAATTTCAATAGGGAAGATGGTTGGAATGTTCCTCCAGCTTGGGACCCTGTTATCAGGCTAATGAAACCCAAGAAGGACAAAGTCACCAGAAGACATCAAGACACAGTGAGCACATTCTGCGTAGATAGTAACACCAATAGTTGAAAAATGTTCGGGTACTTTGAGATAACTTTTAAATTCAAGACAAAGACAAATACCACCTCAGTCCTGCCGTGAACATGAATCCTGTAAAGAATTCGAAACGTTGGCTAGTAATAAAAATGTAGTTTTAGATCATTCGGTTTAAATGTAAAAACAAGTGAAACCAATATAACGCGATAAAATCCGTAAACTGTACTTTAATTTTAATGTGTAACATTCGCGTAAACCCAAGAAAATATTAAGAATATATATATATATGAGAATTAACGCGAACATGCATAAGGTATTTACATACCTTATTTTGCTTGACGTCACGAGACGGTTGCACGTCCCGTGGTCGCAAGCCGACTGGTGTACGCACTTTCGATCTTCAAATATCGTGTGACTGTTAAAGGGATAGCTGAGTGGAGAGACCGACAGACTGCTACGCAGAGGGTCTCGGGTTCGAATCCACGGCACGCACCTATGACTTTTCGGAGTTATGTGCGTATTAAATTGTTAATTATCGCTTGCTAATCGGTGAAGGAAAACATCGTGAGGAAACCTGCATGAGAGTTCTACATAATGTTCTCGAAAGACATGTGAAGTCCGTCAACCCGCACTTCGCCAGCGTGGTGGACTATGCCTTGCCCTTCTCATAGTAAGAAGAGGCCCGTGCTCAGCAGTGCGACAGTATAAAGGGCTGACGATGATGTTAGAGGGATATTAGCAGACTGCCATGCAAACGGTATCGGGTTCGAATTTTCGAGGCGGCGGCGCGATTTTTCGAGGTAAAGTGCGTATTAAATTATTGTAAGGCGCATAAGTCTTAGATGCAACCGGGATAACGCTTCGACGATGATGTCAAATTGCTCGGATGGCGCAGTGGTTGCCTCGTCGCTCACGCACACCGGAGGATGAGGGTTCGATTAACGGGAGAACATATGGTGTAATCCACGCATTGTTGTTTTGAGCGTAGGTGTATTCTGTGTTGTTTCCGTGGTGACGGATTAAGAATACGAAATGCCACCACCCCATATCATCGCATGGGTGTCGTAAGAGCCGACAGAGGGAGCATATTATGCATAGAACAGCATTGTAAGAGAAGGAAAACTTGATACAAACCCTATACCAACCCGTTTGGCCAGCGTGGTATAGTAGGCCAATTCCTCCTTTCAAAGGAGAGGCCTAGTCCAGCAGTGAACTGTTAAAGGCTGATGATGATACATGCTTTATACTTGTGGCATGAAGGATTTACATAGCGACGCAGATACTTTTAAAAAATCTAAGAGAGCTCCGTGATATTTGATTGGGTATTTATGCATAATCGCGCCAAATACAAAATAACTAAACTGTAGTTTATGATGTCATTGAATGGTGCATTTTTTTAATTAACCTGGTTTTATTGCGGTTTTATAAAAGCTAAGATCCAGAAAAAAAGATAAGTAAAGTATGACCTACATATATTGGAAGCCAAGCCATTAAAAATAAATAAAAAGGGTGTATAGGGTTCCCACCAAGAACTTAGGGTCCCAAGCCAACCTCACTTGCAAGTGGTGCACCTGCCGATCAACGGACGAGGCTCTGGCAAACAAAATATCCAGATAAGCGGCAATAGGCTCGTCACCTACTACGTGGGATCAAAGCACTGGCGAAAAGTGGGCGTTTAATATGCCTCTACCTACCCCTTCGGGGAAACAGGCGTGAGTCTATGTATGTATGTATTACCTCCAGTAATTTACTGGTCATTTATTTCTCTCCAATCAAAGCTTACACTTTTATTGAGTTGATTGGATGCGGCATTATATTTGTCGTCACCCCATTTCATTCCTTAGGTGTCTTTAAGTGGCGACAAAGGAATATACACGAATCAAGCAAATGGTACCTTTGGAAAGAGACGGAAAACATAAAATTAACCCTACCTATACCAGCCCGTCTAGCCAACGTGGTTATAGTAAGCACACAGTAGAATAATTTACATGCAAAACAGCTTTTGACTGTTTTTGCATGTCAATTCTACTGTAACGCAAATGATGAGAGACCTATGCCGTTCTGTGAACGACGATAGGCTGTTCATGATGATGATTAAATTATCACTACGTCACTAGGTTCTAGTTCTTTATCCACAAAATATAAATAAATAACATTACACTACATATACCCCGCAATAACTAGTCACACTAAGCTGTACTATGGGTACTAGACAACGGATAAACATTCATATTACCTTTATTTTTAGAAATACATGCATATTATACATAGAAACACCTAGACTAAGACAAACATCCATGTTCATGCACACAAATGTTTGACTTGAGCGGGAATCGAACTCGCGACCTTCGGCGTAGCAGTCGTCAACACTCCCGCTACGCAACCGTGTCAAGAAAATGAACAAGCTTCTCGTGACATTAGACAATTATAATATCTTTATGATATGAAATTCTGTCGTTACTGATGACTGACGATGCACAGCCAAAACTATGGAGCGCAGGTATCTGAAATTTGGCATATATGTTCCTTAGGGACCGTTGGGGTGCACTAAGATATTGTCCCAAATTCCCACTGGGTCCGGCTGAAACGGATGAATGAAAAGCAAATACGGCGTAGCAGCGGGCATCCATAAGTAGTAGTATAAAGTTCTTGGTAGCATTTCAAGGGCAATTCTCTGTTTGTATCTTTAGTAGTGTTTTTACAAACTTAGTGAATAAATTACCATGTAATGAGAACAGTCTGCAGGCTTGTTTACAGAGTCTACATCATAAATGTTTGTTTGAAATTTCGCGTTGTGACTACAAAAGTAATTTTAGGAGTCTGTTACTAATGTTTCAGAGAATAATATTACTATTACGCTTGAGGGTTTTGGAGGTGTTGATGTTGTTGTTTTTGCTCTTACACGCTAAAAGTACTGTTCGGATTTCGATGAAATTTTAGAATAGAATAGAATAGAATTCGTTTATTATCACATTATAACAGCGCACAATTATTAGGTACATAATGAGTAGAGATGGGCGACCGATAAATACTCGGAAGATAAAAACTCTTTTTTTTTATCCATTTCCGATAAATACCCGTTTTTACCCGTTTTTATCGGATATTTACTCAAAATGATGGATATTTATATTTTATTGCGAATCAGATGGTTATTTTTATAAATTTAATGACTAGTATTAGTATTATTTGTTGTCAGAATAGGTAGGTACGTTTAGTGCTGATATCAAGACGAAGCAACGTGTTTTTCACTGCAACCTATCCCAGGCTCCTTTTTTTTATAGTAATAGGCGGCAAACGAGCAGACGGATTGCCTGATGGTAAGCAATTACCGCCGCCCATGGACACAAGCAACACCAAAGAAGTCACAAGTGCGTTGCCGCCCCTTGGGGTTGGGAAAAGAGATGGGGTGAGAAAGAAGGAATAGGGGATAGGGCCTCCGGCACTGTCCTTTTGTCCCGTTCTTTTGTTTTGCTTATCTCGCCCTCCACCCGGTATCTCCGCACCGCATAGTGTCCGTTACCAGTATACATGTATCTTATCTTATAATCTATGATCGCTATGTGGCCGAGTCAATCTATTTATTTAAAACATTCAAGATTTTAAATTAACCGACTTGGTATTACATAGATCTCACAACTTTTTACGGTCGCGAGACTTGGTATTTTTGACAAGTATTGATTTTATGGGATTTTATTATTGTTAGAGTAAGTAACGCACTGATATATATTTTCATATTATATTGACATCGTTTGACGGAGAAGATCGTGATTGTATAAGTTTTTTTGGAGATTATCTTTTACATTTTATGTAATCTTCTTATTATTACAATGATTCTAGTAACTAAATGTGTGCATTTATGCTATGCACAAATTAATAATTTTATTTAACTTTGACAGTGGCTGAAATATTCATGATTTAGTATTACAGGCTTTTTGTTATTAAAAAAGTGATTAATAAAGCTCGGTACAACTCTGTGGTTTCAGATTTTCATTTATTTCTATTCTATTGTTCTTAAAATAACAAAATTTACGTAAATAACGTAACTAAAACTGAAGTTGTATTTATCCGCTATTTTGGATAAATACTCGAGTAAAAATGGATATTTATGAGTATTTATCCATTTAGGTTAGGTTTAAAGAATTATGAATTATAATTTATGAGTATTTATCCGGATAAAATCCCAACACTAATAATGAGTAATTAGGTACATATAAATAAAGTAGGTAGGAACACAATCATATCAATACATTTCCCACGACAAGATTTTTGCCATACCCGCATTCAAAACTATACTTAATTAACTGCACGCCGGGGTTTTTTATGGATTCTGGTCACGAAAATGACATCTATTTGGGAATCCAAGATGGCGGACGGGACATTTTTAATAAAAATAATATAGGTATAATTTTCGGGGCTATCATGCATTCTGATAACGTAAATGACATTTATTTGGGGATCCAAGATGGCGAACGGGACATTTTTTGTAAAACTAACAATTATTACTAAAATTGAGCCTACTGATTAATTTTATATTACATTATATTTGTTAATAATAAAATAAATATTATTATAACTTTAAAAAATCAAATTTTATTACAATTCCTTCACTAATTAATCGAAAGGAACTTCGTTCCATCCGGGTGTCCCTTGACACCTGTCAAGCAGTTTTTTTTATTTGTTAAGCTAGTAGTATGTATAAATTCAGTTATAATTATGTAACTTTACGTTTATTGCGTCACTGACGTCACTTGGGACAGGCATTGAAAACCAGCAATTCGCTAACGTACGCGAACGACGCAACGCTGAACGTCTGCCTCATTGTCACATCGGCGGCGTGCAGTTACATACATACATACATATCGTCACGCCTTTTATCCCCGAAGGGGTAGGCAGAGGTGTATTTCTACACCCACTTTTCGCCAGATATACTTTAGTCCCACGTAATAAGGGGCGACCCTATTGCCGTACCGGGCACATTTCCAGACTCCGTGCTGCTACTGAGAATTTCGTGACATAAAAACTCAATAACACTGCCCGACCCAGGAATCGAACCCGGGACCACCCGATCTCACGCCCACATTTATGCCGCAAGACCAACGAGGCAGTCGTATAGGATTTGATGTCGAGTTTTCCGTCTCTACGCAAATATGGTATTTGCATCGTGTTATCCCTTAGTCGCCTCTTACGACACCCACGGGAAGATAGGGGGTGGTGACACTTGTATTCTATGCCGTCAACCACACGGCAAACTTCGTTCCAAAAATAAAAATAGCCTATTATGCGTACACAACAAAGAAATACAAATAATTTGTAGGTTCGAGGTAAAGAAATATAACCTTGTTCGAGGTGTTATATAAAGTGCCAGTGATTTGTTTACAATTCTACGTAACCGACCACTTGGTTACTCGTGTTGGCCGGTGGTGGCGCTGCGAGAGCGGCGAGCGATTAGACTATAATATATTTGGGAGAGCGTCACTAAGCACTCAGAGAGTAAGCAAACAAATATAATGTAAGTAGACAGGACCTAGTTTAAAAAGCTAAGTTGACGGAGCCATGCTTTGCAGGGCTCCTATTTTTGGGTTAAGGGTCGAAAGAGGTCCTAACATAACCTATTTATTTAGTTCGTCGCACAATAATATTTAAGTATTTTAAACTTTTTCTCTGGCGATCAATCATGAAATCTTGCTGATCAAGTACTTATATTGCAGACTGAATGTTTATTATGCAGACTCATGTTATTGTAAGCTGCCTATTTATGATTTATTTTTTGACCATTATCAAGATTATTTACGGAACAAGTATTGCTGCCTGTTTTTAGGGTTCCGTACCTCAAGGTAAAAAAAGGAACCCTTATAAGATCACTTTCTTGTCCGTCTGTCTGTCTGTCTGTCTGTCTGTCCGTGTGTGTCACCACCGATTTTCTCAGGAACGAGTGGACCTAGCAAATTGAAATTTATACCAGATACTGAGGTCTATGGTTACTATTAGGTGTATGAAAATCAGGGTCCTATATCAACCCAATAAAAAGATATGGTCAAAATTAGATTTTTGCGAAAACTTGTAAGTACCAAAATTTACCTTAATTTTCAACTTTTTTTAATTTTCGGAATTTTTCCTTTACTTGTGCTGTAAGACCTTGGTTTTGACCAAAATTGACAATTCTAGGTCAACCGTAAGTACCCTATAGGTTTTGGGTCGAAAACCTATATGGTAGTTCCCGTTGAACTAGAATCACTAAATTTGGCCAAAAGCAGGGTCTTACAGCACTAATAAAGGAAAAATTACAAAAAATAAAAAAAGTGGAAAATTTAAGGGTGTCCCCATACATACATATTAGACTCCATTTAAGATAGTCCTCGATAGCTCATACAGATTTAGACGACTAGCGTAATTCAACCTCAAATAAGGTAAAATGCGTACGGAACCCTCGGTGCGCGGGTCAGACTCGCACTTGCCCGAATTTTTTTTATTGCAAACAAAATCTTAGTATGCTGACCAAATTATTTAAATGCTGTTTTTTGTGGCTTACCAAATTTTATAATTGCTAAACCATTTAATTACTTCTCACTTTATTTGAAAGAATGACGCACCAAATATATGAGGCAAACGTGTATGGGCAAGCCGGTCGCGGCCGACCTCGTAGGACTTTCGTCGACCAAATTGGTGACGTTCTGATAAACGGCAAGGTCCGAAGCACCCAGAACCGGCGAGCATGTATGAAAAGAGTAATGAATGTAGAGGAAGCGCGTGAGGTCTAAAAGGATAGAAGCAAGTGGCGTTCCGTTGTCTCTGCCTACCCCTCCGGGAAAAAGGCGTGAGTATATGTATGTATGTATGTCACTTTATTTGATTTATTGAGGCAAGCCGTAGGATATATGTATAACATCACGTTATGAGCCACGGATGCAAAGCAGTAACCCTAAATAGCGTGGGTGGAAATAAAATTAAATAACAATGAATACTTGTGAAAACAATTATTTTTAATTAAGAGCGTTTAATCCGTCGGAGGCGGTTTTGCGGGTTTTTATTGTTCTATTACGTTACGGATAAATAACAATGAATGGAAAAGATGTAGAAAATATGAAAGTTCAGTTCTTTATCAAGAGAGTGCTAAAGAAAAATATATGGGTTACTATAGTAAATATTTTAAAACGGATGAATTTAAAAAAGTCATTTTCGTCATTTCTGTAGTTTAGGCCAGCATTAATGGTCGCTAGTGCTATGAAACCTCATCGTTCTATAATTCTGTAAATGTAAATTGTACGAGCAAAAGTTATACAAGCGAGTCCTTAAAAAAGAAATTGTACTTTCATTCACAAATTTCAAGAAAATCGGAGATCAAAACAGTGCATTTTGCTTAATTTTAGCCCGCAAATTTGCATTTATATCTAAAAAACTACTGTGATTATTAAAAAGATATATACATATTTAGAAACCTTAAGATTCAATTTATGTCATATAAAAAAATTGGAATCTAAACTTTTCGTTTGTAATTAATATGATTTTTTTAAAAAGACCTATAAAGCTCGAAGCGCGATGCTATGTCCGCCATTCAGCGCTGAGCGCTCTCAGAGGACGGACTTGTCGCTCGCGTCCGCGTCCGCCATTTTACGTAAACATTGCATTCCAAAACGTTTATAGCGCGGCTAAAGCCTCTTGATCCTTATTTTTTTTCTCAACGTATTTTTTTTATAAATATGTCAAGTTGATGTACTTAACTTTATTTATGTATTACGTATTAAACTAGTGTGTTAGTCAAGACATCTGGAGTTTAGTGGTTACTGGTTGGAGACTGACAGAAACGGACCGTTAGATATAATACCTTGCTGCAAAAATCAAGTGGCAATATCTTAATATATAAAATCCTTGCGTTACTGACTGACTGACAGACACGCTACAGCCGAAACTATTGGGCGCAGGAAGCTGAAATTTGGCATGTATGTTCCTTGGTGATCGTAGGGGTGCACTAAGAAGGCATTGCCCGAAATTTCCACGGGATCGGCCAAAATGGGTAAATTAAAAAAAATGCAGGCGTAGCTGCTGGCGTCCTCTAGTACAGTATAAACAGGTAGTTAGACGCATTTGATCTTTGATGGGTGACCATGGGATTGGCTTGCAGAGCCTATATCGCAGGTTTATTTTCGTACAAACTACATAAGTTAAGGTAAAGTAACTGACATCACGGTCATAGTATGGATGGGTAACCGACCGATGAATTTACAGAGGCCATGTATTAGGTTCTTAAGGGGGGCAAAATTATGGTTATTTTTAAGCTAGGACGCGCCGCCATTAGCATGATACCAATGTAATAGGTATTTACCTAATACGTACTATGCAATGCAATTAAAAGCACACTTGAATCGAATATTATCTTACAAACCGCCGCAGCTCAGCTGATCCCCACGAGCTCGCTTTGCAGGTACCTAACACACACAAGCACACGTACCTACCGTGCAGTCTTATTCTGCACCAGTTAACAGTTTATTTTGAGACTCAATTCTTCTAACTATATTTGTTCAAAATGCAGTTTCGATCTAATGTCAGTGTCATACTCATGTCACAAATGGTATTCTCCTAAATAAACTGATATTGGAATGTTATCGTGACTAAATCGTTAATTGAACAATGTCATCATCATCGTTCTAGCATACCGTGGATTCGAACCCGATACCCTCTGCATAGCAGTCCGTTGGTATCTCCAGTAGGCTTTGTAAATTATCATTATCAATCTGTCAACGTCGAACAATAGAAGTCAAATTATAGTTGGTGCCACGAGAAGATGGACTTTTTGTAAACAAACATTCAGAGCTTCACAACCTTTTTTCAAACAGTTGCGTTTTAGATTTTATGCTTTTGAACAGTCTTTTGTTTTTCAATGCCTAATTATGCCACTATGTTTTTAAATTTACATTGTTAAATTTTACTGAAATAAAAATATTAGATTTTGTGTTTTAATGGTCGAATGTTCATAAATTTGCCGATTTTTTTGTTGTTTTACACGTAATAATCTGTAGATTAATGAAAAGTTGAGTACCATGTTTGTTAATTATAGAGTACATACATGTTGATTATTGACACGATTTTTTTTAAATCAATACGCAATAAATAATTTTGCTCAAAGTAGCATATCTATTCTAAAATATTAAATTATTGACCAACAATGAATAATATAACAGATAACTAGCTAATACATTGCTTAAACATTTCTAGGCATAGAGATTTTACGTTGTCTGTGAATGAAATCGTCAGAATGAACTTAAACAAAAACCATTAAACGTTACGGTAGTCTGAAAACGCAATTTCTGTTTCGGTATAAATAATTTTCTGCCATCTGATATTCTGCACGCGCTTTTTCGAGATGCCGGCAGCGGGAAGACCGTTGCGATCCTATAAACTTGTATTTAACTTTCGCAGCGATTGCTTTGGCGTCAGTACCTCAAAACATTAAAAGATCCTGTTGACAGCGCATAATATCGATAAAACCCCGATCCATTGACATTTTAGTTTCCAATGACACGTATCTCTGTACCGTTGCGCTCATTGGATTTGAAATTATTTGTTTTTGACAGAACTATCGCTAAGTCACTTAGTAAAAATTCTTTGTTTACAAAAAGTCTATGTTCTCGTGGCACGGACTCTAGATGATAATGACATTTAAATTAGAAGAATACCAATTCTGAGTCAATTTAAAATCTAATCTCATTTCGTTCAAAATATATCTACAATGTCATATAAAATACGAGAATTAGGCAGCGATAGCCGAGTGGAGATACCAATAGACTGCCATGCGGAGGGTATCGGGTTCGAATCCACGGCGCGCACCAATGACTTTTCGGAGTTATGTGCGTATTGAATTATTAATTATCGCTTGTCCGGTGCCTCGGAGAGCACGTTAAGCCGTCGGTCCCGGTTGTCATGAAGATCTTTGACAGTCGTTACAGGGCGTCAGTACCATCAAAATAAACTGACAATAGTCTAAACCATAGAATATCGCTATCCTCTCGGGTTGCGGAGGTCTGACAGGCAGTCGCTCTGTGGAAAAGCTAATATTCAGCCAAATCCGGTTAGACTAGTAAGCGGACCCCAGATTGAAACTGGGATAACGCTAAGAGGAGGATAAAATACGAGAATTGACCTTATTTACTATCTATGTAAAATTTTATAAAAAGAGGGATTTATATCATCGCACACTGTGTGAAATAATTTTAGGTGAATATATATTGTATAATTACAATATTTTGTAAATGCAGATCAACATATATTATTGTATATTTTTTTCTTTCTTTTAATTAATTAATTAATTAAGTGTTTTCTATTACCCGACTCTTTTGATTTTGTATTTAGTGTCATTCGTGGGTTTAAAGCATTAATAACGAAATAGATGTATATTAATTGAAATGTGACAATTATGTACATGACATTTATAAATTATTCCTACAGTCCGTTCACAGTTATTTTACCTCTGACAGATGTCGGTGTTTATTTTCTTTATGTTGGAATTGTACTCTGTGATGACAGGAATGTAAAATAGGGTTACCCGTGCATAACATTTTACCCAGTGTTAGTGGAAATGCTTCAAAAATTCAAATGCTTGAAGCTCATGGCCGCAAAGTGATTAGATTACCGCCATACCACTGCGAGCTAAACGCAATTGAACTTATGTGGAGTCTCATTAAAAGGCGAGTCACAAGCAAAAATTTAGGACAAGAGGAAACCAACATTGTGAATTTAGCTGAAGAAGCTTTTCAATCTATCACTGCAGAAGACTGACAAAAACAATGCAAACATGAGCGCCACATTGAAGACAAGCTTCGTGAAACAGATTGGTCTACGGATGCTGAAATGGACAGGTTCATAATAGAATTAAATTCTGAGTCTGACACAGAATCTGACAGCAGTTACAAATCATCATAACATTGGCAGTCCACATGGATCATTCTTATAGACTCACGCCTGTTTCCATGCAGGGGTAGGCAGAGGTGTAAAATTACACCCACATCATTGTTATTCAAAATAAATATGAAAATTAAATTTGCAGTTTTTGTATTTGATAATTAGAAACCTCACGTTTGGCGTAATTATGATGCGTTTACCTTTGTATATTAAATAGACAACATTTTTATTATAACTACTTATCTTCATAGGAAATTCGTTATTTCGTAAGAAAATAAATGTGCATGCATATGGCCATGCCAATGTCAAGAGGTTTTGTTACAAACATTACTTCCAAATATTTAATACGATCGCTTAGGCAATAAAAAATAAGTTCATTTTTAGCAATAATGTATATTTAAAATGGGAGTATTATATACCAAATATGGCAACACAACGCCCAGGTTGGCCAATCTAACAGCTAGAGGTAAAATAACTGTGAACGGACTATATCATATAATAAAACTGCGCCAAATTATTATAAATAGTCGTTGTTATCCTGAGGAACATCATCCTAGTAAACAAATATGTAATATCTATCTTTATTTGATACCTTTAAATGCATGTGCATTGAAAATAATAAATTTGAATACTTTCATATCATAATCGACGTATTACCTAAACGAATACTGTTCATGTATGGCAAACTTTTGCTGACAGCTATTCGCGATACAATTTCTGTCTCTAAGTTTGTTAATATCTAAATATAATCTAATACAGCCTTCATTACAAATAGGTACATCTAATGAATACCATTAAATGTACACATTTGTAAGGCTTAATTCGACAACCAAATATTACCCACCTTGACATTTTATAATCCAGCTATTCGGGCGGGCAAATAATTTATCTACATATTTGGGCAGGATAAATACGTATTTGCTTCGTTATTTTAATGAATACAGAGTTATGCCAGTTGTAACAGAAAATAAATTGGTTTGAAAATGTTTTTTAGTTTATTGTAGGTATATTTTAATAGTATATGGATATTTATAACCGTGGTGAAGTTGGGACAAATGTGATGCCTGTGCTGAGTAAAGGGTGAACAGAGTAAGCATAAGATGCTGGCTTGACGTCCTGGGATATGGTATGCTTGCTAATCGTCTCACCACCGATGTGGAAGGCAGAGAGTCAAAGTGGAGGAAGTACTGCACAAAAGCGGACGCCAGGATCCAAGCCGAGGATCTCGCAACCCGGATGGCGCCAGGATGATGATGATAATGTCCTCCGACCGATGCTGACCACGGCGGCTTGCTTTTATATAAGACTACTAGCCAACTGCGCGGCACATATTATAGTGCACAAGTGTGTGCGTAAATACAAGTGCACTCAATATTCTCACTCACATAAGTCACATAGTCCAAAGGGACGCCACAAGCGACATGACCGGAGAGAGATTGAGCGCGGGACCAACGGCTTAACGTGAAAATCACAGACGCTTCAATTTTATCAAAATATATGTTTAGACAATGAATATACCTAAATGTTAATGAATAATTTATTCGTAGCTGTTTCCAAAGGATTTTAAAATGTGAAGGCACCTTTGTGTGCCTTTGCTACTGTGACTTATTTGAATAGTGCTTTGATGTGCGTAATTTAAACCGCCGCGCTTCGTCATATATACGGCTGCTGTCTCACCGCTGGCGAGGAAGCGACGTACTATCAGCGTGTATTTGCTCGCTCTAAAAATGTACAACAACAAATACACATAGGGACATTTCAGGCAAACAGGATTGTAACATAATATATTATACAATATCATAAAAGGCAGCGATAGCCTGGTCAGCCAACCAACAGACTGCCATGCAGAGGGTATCGGGTTCGAATCCACGGCGCGCACCAATGACTTTTCGGAGTTATGTGCGTATTAAATTGTTAATTATCACTTGTCCCGTGCCTCGGAGAGCACGTTAAGCCGTCGTTCCCGGTTGTCATGAAGATCTTAGACAGTCGTTACAGGGCGTCAGTACCTTCTAAATAAACTGACACTAGTCTAAACCATGGCATATCGCTATCTTTTCGGGTTGCAGAGGTCAGACAGGCAGTCGCTCTGTGGAAAAACTAATATTCAGCCAAATCCGGTTAGACTAGTAAGCGGACCCCAGATTGAAACTGGGATAACGCTAAGAGGATGATGATCATTAAGCGGGTCTTACTCATGATAATTTACTTATTTAAAGACATAAATACCTCTGTTATTCGCCTACGTTTCTACCGGCTTGCAACGGTCGATTAAAATCGATTAGCATAATTATAACAACTGGCCCTGTGCCTATGTCACTCTACGGCTTTCTAAGTCTCGAAATCATTATTACATCTCCAAACATAAAAGGCAAACCATAACAGCGCTCCGTTGCGACGTGAATGGTCCTTCACACTCGGACAATCGCTGATAGCCCAGCGATAAAACTTTCAGAACTACACATTGGCAAAGACCTCAGATATTTACATAGAGGCGCATTTCTTATGGGCGCTCTGTAGACAAACTTTCTGTGACCCAAATTGCTGCTTGGCAGCGTGGCAGTCGCGCTGTGACAGCTGTCTCTACGAGAGCAAGAGAGACGAACGCTCCTCCTGTGTATCTTAACTACGAGAGCAAGAGAGACGGAGAACGACGACAGCGCCGCCAACGGCGCCACACACGCAACTACGAACTACACTGGCGACAGTCGCCACTTGTAATCGGCACACGAAATCCTTAAGAAATGCGCTTCAATTAAATCTGTATTCAGTGACATTGGCTGCTCGCCACTCGATAATCGCCATAGGTGGGACAATTGCCTAAACCTAACGAATAAGACACTTTACACCAAACGAATGATGATCAATACTGAATGTAAATACTTGAACTTTCGAGACCTGTACACAAACTTATATTATTGTAACAAGTTTCAATAAAGTTAGAAATAGAAATAGTTTAGCGTAGACGTGGAGAGAGAAATCGTATACACCCGAAATAAATTCGTTATTTCGGCTGTATAGGTACGATTTCACTCACCAGGTTTTAACACAACTTTGAGTGGTGAAGACATATAAGGCATAAAGACATATTTATTTCAGCATAAGGTTGTTCACAACAGTCAAATCAAAACTCTATTCTGAATGAAGGCGCCTTTTCCTAATTAAATTACCCCTTAAGAAGAAACCGAAACAAACTCATCATCAAACAAAGTCATTTCGTTATTGCCTGTCATTTCATTCCCTTTCATCTTCTCATACTTTTAAAGCCCAGACAAAATGGGTTTAGTATGCGAGTACAATGCAAGATATCGTCTGACGCTTATAACTCAGTCCGTTGATGGCCCGCATTCAACAGCTACGGCTCAAACTTCATTGAGGGAGCCAGAACGACCTGATGGAGAAGGAATTCGACCTGGTGAAGAAGATATTCCACCGCAACAGCACAACCGTACAGAATCATCGATGAATGAAAGTCGAAAATACTGTGATTATTCTTATTGAGTAGACCGATCTTCTTTCGAGAGTTTTATATAATGCGTCCACCCGTCTCCAAACCCAACTTTACACAAAACGTAAATGTGTACATACTTCGTTTCATCATCCTCCTAGCGTTATTCCATTTACTACCCGGGATCCGTTTACAATTTTTGTCTTTATTAGGGTTCCGTACCTAAAAGGTAAAAAACGGGACCCTATTACTAAGCCTCCGCTGTCTGTCTGTCACCAGGCTGTATCTCATAAACCGTGATAGCTAGAAAGCTGAAATTTTCACAAATTATGTATTTCGTCGGTTGCCGCTATAACAACAAATACTAAAAATAAAAAATAAAAATTTCCCATACAAAAAACGTGTTTTTTTGTATTTTTTGCTCGAAATTACTAAATGTAACAGGTAGACGCTTTAAATTTTCACAGAACATGTAGTCGTATATTACCTTTCAAAATATATAATTAAACTAGCTTTGGCCCGCTGCTTCGCACGCGTAAATTACGATTAGATAAAATATTTTGTACGAACACCCCTACCCTCCTCAAGGAACATACATGCCAAATTTGACCTTCTTGCGTCCAGTAATTTCGGTAGTAATGTGTCTGTCAGTCAGTCAGTCAGTAACGCAAGGATTTTACATACACAGATTGAAGTGATTCCATTGAAAAATAAAAGTTTTTACACAAACACCTAATCCCTTTTCCACCCTCTTAGGGGAAAATTTCCAAAATAAATGTCTTTGTGTTCGCTAACGTCATTTGCGGATCCAATAAACAAAGTATGAAGTTAATCCCTTGAAGGCATAAAAAGGTTCTATGCAAATTATGACTCCTCTTTGATGAATGAATGACACTTAGGGTAAGAATTTCCAAATAGACTTTCTTAGTGTTCACTAACAAAGTTTGAAGTTAATTCATTGAATGAATTAGAAGTGTCATTCAAACTCTGAAAACCTGCTTGACCCGCTAAAGGGAGGTATTTCCAGAAATCCCCTCTTAGTGCGCCCCTACACACTTCTAGGAACATACATGCCAAATTTCACCTTCTTGGGCTCAGTAGTTTCGGCTGTAGTGTGTCTGTCAATAACGCAAGGGTTTTGTATACACAGACAGATTGAGGTGATTTCATTGAAAAATAAAAGGCTTAACACAAACTCTGACTCCCTTTTCTATCCTCTCAGGGGAAGAATTTCCAAAATAAATGTCTTTGTGTTCGCTATTGTCATTTGCGGATCCAATAAACAAAGTATGAAGTTAACCCCTTGAAGTTTTCTGACTCCGTTTTTTAGCCACTTAGGGTAAAAATTTCGAATTAGACTTTCTTAGTGTTTACTAACTTCATTTAAGGAACCAATATACAAAGTTTGAAGTTAATCCATTGAGGGAATTAAACATTTCATACAAATTCAGACATCCAGTTTAATCCCTTTAGGAGAGGAATTGCCAAAAATCCTCTCTTAGTGCGCCCCTACACACCTCAAGGAACATACATGCTAAATTTCGCCTACTTGCGCTCAGTTGTTTCGGCTGTAGCGTGTCTGTCAGTCAGTCAGTAACGCAAGGATTTTATATACAGAAGATTATACAAATAAATAATTTTTGACTGCCTCCGTGGTCCAGTGGATAGCGTATGCGTCTGCTAAACGGGAGGTCTCGGTTTCGATTCCCGGGTCAGGCAATAGTGTTACTGAGTTTTTCCGAATTCTCAGTAGCAACACGGAGTCTGCTAATTTGCCCGGTAACGGCAATAGGCTCCCCCCTATTACGTGGGACCTAATATGCAACATGGCGAAATGTAGGTGTAATATTACACTTCTGCCTACCCCTTCGGGGATACCGGCGTAAGATTATAAAAAAAATATACAAACTGTCTTTAATCTCAAAATAACTATATTGCATATTGTTGCTAACCCGTTCCTAGTACCCCAATGATTTATTTAGATTGTTTTTCTGCCTGTCTATTTATTCAGGGTAATCTTAAAAATGGCTGAATCGATTTAGATGTGTATTTTACTAATGATTCATGAAAACTCTCGAACAAACGATGAAAATTTCATTTTGGCGTAGCTGGAACTGATAAAAATCTAGGACTCCTTTTTGAACTCCCCGTTTTAGTGGTCACTAACATCATTTAAGGAACCGATATACAAAGTTTCAAGTGAATCTATTGAAGTTCTTTTTTATATTACAAAATGGGGCACCCTTTCTTAACCCCCATATTTTACAAAGGCCATTAAAGAAACCAGTTTACAAAGTTTGAAATCAATCCACTGTTGGAATAATAAGTATCGTTTCATACACATTTTGAACTTCTTACCTCCTGAGGGTAGGAATTTTCAAAAAACAAATCCTTAGTGTTTACTGTCGTCGTTTGAGGAACCAATATACAAAGTTTGAAGTCAATCCACTGAAGGAATAATGAGTTTCATAGACACTTTGACCTCCTAGCTTACTCTCTTAGGGGTAGAATTTCCAAAAAAATATTTTTAGTGTTCACTATAGTCATTTGAGGAACCAATATATGAAGTTTGAAGTCAATCCATTAAAGGAATAAAAAGTTTCATACAAATTTTGACCCCTCTCTGACCCCCTTAGGGGAAGAATTTCCAAAAAAAATAATTCTTAGTGTTCACTATCATCATTTGAGAAACCAATATACAAAGTTTGAAGTCAAACCATTAAAGGAATAAAAAGTTTCATACAAATTTTGACCCCTCTCTGACCCCCTTAGGGGTAGAATTTCCAAAAAAAATAATTCTTAGTGTTCACTATCATCATTTGAGGAACCAATATACAAAGTTTGAAGTCAATCCACTGAAGGAATAATTAGTAACACAAACAAAAATATTATTAGTGTTCACTTTCGTCGTTTAAGGAACTAATATACAAAGTTTGAAGTCAATCCATTACAGAGATAAAAAGTTACATACAAACTTTGACCCCCTATCTTACCCCCTTAGGGGAGGAATTTCCAAAAAAAATAATTCTTAGTGTTCACTGTCGTCATTTGAGGAACCAATATACAAAATTTGGAGTCAATCCATCGAAGAAATAAAATGTTTCATATAAACTTTGACCCCCTATCTTACCCCCTTAGGGGAGGAATTTCTCGGAAAATAAGGCTTAGTGTTCACTATCGTTATTTAAGGAACTAATATACAAAGTTTGGAGTCAGTCCATCGCAGGAATAAAAAGTTTCATATAAACTTTGACCCCCTGTTTTACCCCCTTAGGGGAGGAATTTCGAAAAATCCTCTCTTAGTGCTACCCATCACTCTTCAGCGAACATACTTGCTAAATTTCATCTCCTTGCGACCAGTCAAAAGTCAAAAAGTCAAGTCGTCTAATTGTCCCAAATAACAAAACAAACATTCTGCTCCAACCCCTGGGGCTCTTAAAAGCAACTTAACGGCTGTAAGTCAATAAAACTGCCGAAATAAAGTCCTTAAGTATATTTTTACTTGATAAGTAGTAAACAGAGCGTATGAGCTTAATATTGTTTATGGTCAAAGCTTTTAGATTTGTTATGATATTACAAGACTCCATGCGGTGTTAAAAATATCCGATCGTCGTAAAGATTCCTATTTCGATAAAGTCTTTTATGACAACGTCTTTATTTCGACTTTAGGGATGTAACTGGATCCATAATATACACACACGCTTACATACCATATACACAAACATACACGTACACACACTCACGCATACACATATTATTATGTCCACACACGCATACACAATCGAGCTGCTCTTTTTGATAGTATTACTTACCTAATAATAATTATTTTTAGTTTTTGATTTGTATCCTGTTTCTTATTTTAGTTTATTACATCCGCTATGTAAATGTATTACCTACAGGGGAAGTAGCGAGTCAGCCCCAACACAAGTATTGTTAAAAACTTATTGGGGCTGCCTCATGCTATACTTATGTAACGATTATGGAACAATAAACAATTATCATTATATATTACTAGAGGAAGCCCGCGGTTACACCCGCATTATTTAAGGCTACTGCTCGGCTCCCGTCGCTCGTAGCGTGATGTTATATAGCCTTCCTTGATAAATGGGCTATCTAACACTGAAGTAATTTTTCAAATCGGACCAGTAGTTCCTGAGATTAGAGCGTTCAATCAAACAAACAAACTCTTCAGCTTTATATATTAGTATAAGATTGAGGAAAAAAAGCTGATATTTTGACGTGAGAATTTTCAATTGAAAATTAGGGTTCTTTTTCGATATTAAGTCAAAATAAGGCGTAAAAATAAATATTTTAAATAAAAACATTTACAGTATGTTTGCAACATAAAAAGGTAAGTTTTCACCAAATTTCGTGAAAACTTCAAACTTCAAAATCTTTATTTGCTTTGAATGAATGTACATGGTTGAGATTATTATTATTAGATAGTTAGTTCAGATACATTCTGCCCATTGAGCATGGAAATATATTTATTATTAACACAAATTGAAATAACTTTAAAGAAAACATTACAGAGATGCTTTTACAACAAGGAGAAAAAAAAACATATTAAGTATAATAATTGTGAACAATTACAGTGGTTTTCACAACATTACAATTCATCATTTAAGTAGTCTGTTATCCTGTAGTAACATTTTTCTATCAGTAATTTATTTAAGTACTAGCTTTTGCGCGCGGCTTCGCTCACGTTAAATTCGGGGTAAAACAAAACTCCTTCATCGTTCGATAGTAGTTTTCGTTTTAATTCTGTTCATAGGGACTAATAAGAAATAACAGTATTTTTAGAATTCCGTAGTCAAAAATGGCCAAACACGGATAAACACTCATAGACGCGCTATGTCTGTCAGTCTATCCATATGTCACAGCCGAAACTTTTCAGTTTACACATTTGAAACTCGGCTGGTAGATGTATTCTGTGAACCGCTTTACGACGTTATACAAAATAAAAAATATTGAATATTAAGGGGGCTCTTCATACATGGAACTGATGTGGAAAATGGGTCGTTAAAAATTACTTTGTGGTTTCTAAAACCATTGTTTCTAAAAGTCAATCGTTTGAAAGATATACGGTTTAAAAGTGGTAAAATGTGTGTGTGTGTGTGTGTACCTCTAACTTTTGAAGTAAGAGTGTGACAAATCTAACAAAAAGAATGCTGTAGATCGTTAGCAGTTTTTGAAATAAAGCACATCTTAAAAACCGCAAATATAGCTTTGTCATTTATACAAATACTATTAATAGTTTGTGAGGATGGACACACCTATATGTTTGTTTATCTTACATGCGACTTCAGTTCGGATTAGTAGAAACTTTTCAGTTATATAGCTTATAGACGAGCATAACACGAAAATTGTGATAACCGACATCCATTCAGGACTAAGCATTCGAGAAAAGACTTTGTGTGATAGTTACATATTGTTTTTGTTTTAATGAATCTTGAAGTTCTTTGCGTCAGTTGACTGATTGTAAAGTCTTTCTGCTAGATTTTTTTCTAGTGACGCACGGTTTAGTGGGAGTGTAATCTGCAACCACGCCACGAGTTCGATGCCCGCGCAAGTTAAACATTTAAGTGCGTGGTAAACTTGGTCAAAAATAGAATACATATCTTAATATATAAAATCCTTGCGTTACTGACTGACTGACAGACACGCTACAGCCAAAACTATTGGGCGCAGGAAGCTGAAATTTGGCATGTATGTTCCTTGGGGACCGTAGAGGTACACTAAGAAGGGATTTCCCGAAATTCCCACGGGATCGGTCAAAACAAATAAATTTAAAAAAATGTGCATACGTAGCTGCTGGCGTCCCCTAGTATTATATAAACTGCTTAGATTGGGATTAGATAGCGTTGTTATATGGTATGGATTGTATGTGATATGGTGGAATATTATATACATATTATATGTTGTCTATAATTGGCTTTTATATACTAAAAGGCGATTCAAGGCTTCAAAGTGAAGGGGAAAATAAAATTCTTTATTTGGCATTGACTTCATAAGGTTAACGTGTTAGTGAATAAGCCCGGTGTGTAATTGAGTTTTCTCAATCACAAAGAGAAAAGTCGGCTCCCTGAGTTGAGTTACAGTATAGACGGTAGGTATTCACAGTATATTGCTATCACAAAAGTGTATTTTATTAAGGCGTCTTCACTGACCATGTAAGTAGGTCTGTATCTTGAACAAAACATAAATTGGAGTTTGTAATGTATTGTCTGTGAAAAATAAGTTATAACAAATTGTATCGATATTTTTACGCTGAGATTCAAATCCTTGTTCTATTCGATGTTTCCATTCCAATATTATAAATGCAAAATTATGTTTGTTTGTCCTTTTTCACGTCGCGATGGAAGTATGTTGTGGTATAATTTTAACAAGCTTTATTTACTATCACTTCTTGTTGTGTCTGTAATGATGAATGAAAGCTTGTTTTAAAGATTTTTATTGTTGTTGTATGTCGCAACGAAGCAATGTTATGATATGATTTTGCCGGGATATAATTGGTACGCTGGAGTGAGACATAGGCCAAGCTTTCATCAATTATTATTAGTTACATTTCTGGAGAAGGAGTATAATACATGCGGGCGGAGATGAAGGCAAAGTCTTGAGATTCAATAAAAAAATAACAATCAGAAGGTTATAAACGGAATCTTCTGCTGAATTCAAATCTTGCGTCCATTTCAAGACGGTTGCTACAAAAAATACAAAGGAGCTTGGTAAATTAAATAATAAAAGCTTACGCAAGAGAGCTTTACAGGTTACTCAAGACGAACGCTTAATGTCTAAGCATTTTATTCGTTTTTAGGGTTCCGTAGTCCACAAGGAACCCTTATAGTTTCGTCATGTCCGTCCGTCTGTCCGTCCGCAGCCTAGCTCAAAGATGCCTGGTGCTAGAAAGCTGATATTTGACACGAATATAGACATAAGATATTGCAACAAAACTGTAGAATAAAATTTAGGAAAATATTTTTTTTAAGGGTATCTCCCCTACATATATAGTGGGGTTGAATTTTGTTTTGGTTGAGTACCTCATCATGTGGGGTATCATTGGATAGGTTTTAAAAAAATATTATTAGTTTTCTCAAATCATTTTTCGATCAAGTGATTGGTTTGTCAAATATCAAGCTTTGAAGTGAAAAAAAATTGTTAGACTCAAGTGTCCCCCCCCTCTGCCGGGTAAACTATTAATTTGGAAGAGGTGAAAAAAATCACAAATGTAGTACATATAACGAATTTAAAAGGAAAACTATCACGGCTAAGTAGATATAACTAGTTTACGAGTAATCGTCGGTTAACTTATAAATACCTATTTCTGTGAGTTTACATTGGGCGCGCTGGCTTAATCTTAAAGATATACGTACTTTGGTATGTAATGTACTACGGTACTACGTATGTATAGTAGTAGTATATCTTGAAAACCACATTTTATGTTTACAATACATAACTGGATACATACCTAGTATTTTTCTAAACAAAACTTAGGTTCTTATAATAGTGTTATTAAAATTATTTTTTCAGCAAAATAAACAGTCGGATTTGTTGTACATTAATACATTTAATACCCTTTGGAGCAAGTCATTACGGGCAACTACGGAACCCCACATTGCGCGTGGCCCGACAGGCACTTGGCCGGTTTTATTAGTAATGGAACCATAATGTTGTTTTAACTTAATAAAAATGAGAGTCGTTACATTTCTGTTTTACTTGGATAAACTGACCTTGACCTCTTTGCTGAAGGTCAGGCAGGCGCGGATTTAGGGTCTTGCTTATGGAGGTTCTTGACCTTGGTGAGGCTTGGTTCTATCAAGGGAAATGCTTAAAAGTCATTTATCACGATAGGTCTGAGATGTTTCTTGAAGAGGTTGAAGGTTGTTGTGTTATACAACGTGTAATGGAAATAACGCACATCCTCAGACACCCCAATTAAAAAACCTTGTTATTATCATAATGCATGCATTGAAATATTTTTTTATTAGCCTAAACATTGTTTTTGATCGAAAGTATTAACTTCATTATAAGTAAAATGCGTGGTCACTACAAACCTGCGCACGCACACAATCACACGAAACGTTTGCTGTGGTAAACAAACGACAGCGAAATACGATACGGTCTATCATTTTTTAACATCGTTAGTGGCTATTGTGACTATCTTAATTTAATCATAATAATCATACCTAGTTAGCATTATTGATACATTAGAAATTAAAGTATTAAAAGGGTATCAATGAGAGAATTAAAGAAGAACGGCGTGTTTAAAGTTGTGAATCATATTTTTTTTACAATAAAAGAATAACCAAATGACTCACAGGCTTATTGTCACTTGTTCGGCGTCCTCTGTTTAAAATGCTGACATCAGGTGTCCACCACCCGGCTTAAATATTCCTTTAGTTCACACACACACAATGTTTCTTTTCACTGTTTCAAAAGCAGCTGATATCTTATTTTAACTCCCCGGCACTTGTTGTTGTGTTTAATAGGTATATCCCCATAAAGCAAAAGTCCAGGGGCGTCAAGTCAGGCGACCTAGGAGGCTACTGGACAGGACCGCCGCGATCGATCCAGCGCTCCTTGTATTCGACTTCACGATGATCTCGAACGTTCTACGTCAAACGCGCGGGGGCACCATCATGTTGATAATACACATTTTGTAAATAAACAAGTAAACTTGTTAAACATTTTTTTTCACTACACTCACAGAGAATCCAGGTAGATGACTAATTTTATTTATCTAAGCGCAACAATGGCCGCCCGGCCGGCCGGCCGGCGCTGTACCTACCAGCGCGGGCGACCGACGCGACGGTGACAAGTGAGACACATTACGTCTCGCTCTTTCCCGCTGTTAATACGTAAGCGAAAGAAAGATGATAGATATTTTGGTGGTCAATTGTGTGTTATTGTCTTGTACCGGCTGTTATGTTGTATTAATGTGTGCGTTCCTGTACGTGGAACCACTAAACAAATGCATTTAAAAAGAAGCCGTTCTACGTTGACTTAAGGTTTATTTTCGTATATTTTGCCTTTTCAAAGCAATGAGTGACTATAATTTACGTAATTTTAATTATTTTAGGATTAAAAAAAAATGATATTAAAAATGTCAGAAATGGATTCAGTAGCTGATTCTGAACAAAGTATTTTCAGAATGTGCATTAAACTTGTTACATGTTGTATATATCACATCAGCGTAGCAGGGGGGGAGGATTGTAATTAACGCCTATTCTTGCCCCGTCCGGATTCTTTACTCTTATTTAGTTCCGCCGTACGTAGTCTGGTGTGATGGACTAATTGAGGACCCAGATGTATTACTTGACCTTCTGGCACCCCTCCTAAATTCGTCCCTGTCATTTAGTTTCGCTACATAGTCCTACAACTTTTAAATATGCAACCTTTTTATGTATAACTATACCTATTGAACGATAAACGAACGTTACTTACCTAATATTTATTACCTGCTTAATTGACCCTTTGCCAACGTTATTTCAGTTTACATAGGGTTTAGATACACAGTTAACAATACCGTGAATCTGGGCGCCTCTATACCGACCAATAGTTACGAAATTGTGTTAACAACATCAGCTTTTTTTCTCGCAATAGTGTATTAGTATAAGACAGCAATAGACTTATTACATTTTAGTATAGCTTACCTTAACTTTTAAACTTTATGATGCCATCCAAATAAGCTTATTTCTTTACAAATCTTTCAGTCCTCTATTGGACTTAAGGTCTTTGCCCACTTACACGACTCCGCTCCCACCCAACAAAAAGAATATTGTTCAAATATGGGCTTTAAGTTTTGCTTTTTAGATATTCTTTACATTGGCAACATAAATTATCAGACAGCTTGCTGTCAGCGAGTTTATCGCTGTCAGACTGGTCAGTAGTTGACGCCTCGCTGACCACGCGTTGGAAGCAAGCGGTCTGCGCGGTATCCGCGCGCTGACTGCTAGCGGTCGCCGCGTCCGCGCCGCTCGGTGGACGGTGCCCGCGTCTCCGACAGGAAACGGTCGGCGCGTGGACCTCTAGGTGCCTGCTAGCTGTCGCCGCGTTGACTACGAGCAGTCGTCCTAGTTTAGGTCGGTGTTGGGTGGGAGCGGTGTTGGAGCAGAGTCGTGTTAGTGGGCTAAGACCTTTAAACCTCTCCTAATTTGAGGAGAATTGTAGGAGAATAGGTACTACTATACCATGCTGGCTAGATTTGAACATGATTTAATGTCTAATAAGTTTTTAAACCTATGTTGTGGAGAACCTTGGGGAAGGCCTATGTCCAGTAGTGGACGTATCTAGACTGACATGATAAAGTTTATAAACGCGAATAACTATAAAGTAATTAATAAAAGAGAGATTCATTATTACAACTTCATTAAAGTTGTTAATAAATAAATTTCATATCGTCACAAGTCACAAAGCGTAGCGTAATTAAACTATGGCCGCTTTTAATATTATAGTAGGGGGATATATTAATACGAGGGAATCAACATTTGGATGAAAATAAAAATATAACAGACCTTTTTACAAAGAAGGACTGATTATAATGCCAAGTCTACATGCATGGACTGATCACGGCGAGGTCGCCGCAAAGTATGCTACTCGCGATTTGCGTGACATCGTTGCTACGAGACTTCGAAGACCCCGGTGGTTCTACTGATTAGGCCTTATACGCCTACAGAGCAGTGTTTCACACACCTCATCTACCTGCTCCGAACCTGAATCACATTAGGAAAACGAATAGTGCTCAGTACGATTCCCACTGGAAGATAAAAATAAATGAAATGCCGTTCTTATGTCTTTAATTCGTGAAACCTTTATAAAGTATTTCTAAGGACTTGGTTACTTTTAAGAAGAACGTAGATTCATCAGCATCAGCCCTGTAAGTAAACTGTTACACTTCTGGAAACAGGCCTCTTCTCGCTACGAGCAGGGTTTGAGTTCAGTGCGGGTTTGTTTTGAAACTTTAATTACTGCGCATAGATTAAACTTTAAAAAATAATCTGAATATTTTAGGTCGTCGTATTGTGTTGGGTATAGCTGATCGTATCATCTGCTTGGCGTCCCGTAAACCTAAAATGGTAGTAAGTTATTCCAATATTTGGCGGCTGCATCTGAAATTGTCACCGGTGCTGGGTTCAGATCAGATGGTGAACGCATCATCGATCATCACGAATCTTTTGGTTGACGTATGCACGGACGGCGTAGTGGTTTAATTGTTTATCTCACTGCTTAACAGCACAGGGGGATGGAGGATTCGATTAACGGTAGAACATTTTGTGTAATCCACACATTGTTCTTACTGTGGGTTCACGTGTGTCTGTTGATGGTTTGTAATAAAGTATAGTATGTAGGACTTTCCTCGATAAGGAGTTGTATTAAGAAAAGAAAGAAAAAACTAGAGCTGCCTGATATTCGATCTTAAGTTAGTGTATGTAATTAAAAGTTTTGATTTCTTTTAAAATGGAGATATACCTACATGGTTTCAAGCGGCGATGGCCCAGTGCTGTCCGTAACGGACTGCCGAGATGATGGTCTCGGGTTCGATTCCTAGGTACCCCGGGCACACATCCCTGGCTTATCGAAGTTATGTGTGTATTAAATTAAAAATGTTAATTATCACTCGCTTAATAATGTGCCCGGTAGATGGCAATAGAAACATTGGGACCGAAACATAACTGGCGAACTGTGGGTGTGAATAACACCTCTGCCTACCCCTTCGAGGATAAAAGGCGTGAAGTTATGTGTACATGGTTTCACGGTGGTAATAAAAGCTTAAATTCAGTAAAAAAGATAAACAAAGCATGACCTACATACATTGGGAGGGAAGCCAGGAAAAAGAAATACCTGCAGTAAATTTGTTCTTGAATTTATCCCCAAGCACAGCTTATAATTATATTGAGGTGATTGGTTTCGGAATTATTTTCAAATTCAAATTCAAATGTTTTATTGCTCTCCATATGTATTACAAGTTGTACAAAAATAAGGTATAGACCAAATATGGACCCTGTCGGGCACGGCAAAATAGATAGAAGAGGAGATAGGAGGAAGCTACTGTTATTATTAAAATATTGAAAAGATATTGAACATCATTATTTTTAATTAATAATTTTGCTTAAATAATAATAATTAGTAATAGTTAAATGGTAATATCATTGTAAAATAGATAAATTATGACAATTCAAACTTATTAGTCACTGTATTAATTAAATAATGTTAGCTTAGATTATAGTTTGTCATTTAGGTATTCATTTAAATTATAGTAGCTTTTCTTGAGCAGAAATTGTCTTAATTTAGTAATAAATCTATTGTATTTATTTTCGTCTCTTATAATAGCTGGTAGTTTATTGTATATTTTTATACACATCACAAATGTACTGGTTGAGTGCATGTTCTAATGTCGTTAGTACATTTTAATGTCGCCGTGTGGTGACAGTTTAAGAATATGCATTTTTATGATTCGTGTATTTTCCTTAGTCACTTCTAAAGGTGGCCGAAGAGAATACACAAGGAACATGAGGAGAATACACTCAAGGAAATGGTATCTCTGGTAAGAGATGGAAATTCAACATTGAAAAACCGTCTAGCGATCGTGATATAGTTAACCAAATGATTCTATTGACTCTTAATTCTATTGTGACGCAAATAATAATAATATCTTAATATATAAAATCCTTGCGTTACTGACTGACTGACAGACACGCTACAGCCGAAACTATTGGGCGCAGGAAGCTGAAATTTGGCATGTATGTTCCTTGGGGACCGTAGGCGTGCACTAAGAAGGGATTTCCCGAAATTCCCACGAGATCGGCCAAAACGGGTAAATTTAAATAATATATAAAATCCTTGCGTTACTGACTGACTGGCTGACAAGCTACAGCCTAAACTAAGGGGCGCAGGTACCTGAAATTTGGCATATATATTCCTTGGGGACCATAGGGGTGCACTAAGAAGGGATTGTCCGAAATTCCCCCGGGGTGCGGGTGAATCGTTTAAATTAAAAGCAAATACGGCGTAGCGGCGCGCATCCTTTAGCAGTCGTATAAAGTTCTTGGTAGCTTTTCAAGGGCAAATCTCTGTTTGTATCTTTAATAGTGTTTTTACAAACTTAGTGAATTAATTACCATGTAATGAGAACAGTCTGCAGGCTTATTTACAGAGTCTACATCATAAATGTTTGTTTGAAATTTCGTGTTGCGATTACAAAAGTAATTTTAGGAGTCTGTTTATATGTATCAAAGAATCTTATTACTGAAATAAAACTGCGGTTTAAGGATTCTATCGCAGTATATCGATAGACATCGTATCATATAGATTCCGTGTGGTGACGGATTAAGAATACAGAATGTCACCACCCCATATCATCCCATGGGTGTCGTAAGAGCCGACAGAGGGAGCATATTATGCAGAGAACAGCACTGTAAGAGAAGGAAAACTTGATACAAACCCTATACCAACCCGTTTGGCCAGCGTGGTAAGTAGGCCAATTCCTCCTTTCAAAGGAGAGGTCTACAGACTAGTCCAGCAGTGGACTGTTAAAGGCTGATGATGATGATGATATCGATAGAATCCGTGAACCGTAGTTGGATTTCAATGTGTAAAATCCGCGTAATATACCAGTGCTGATACGTTAGAAAAGTGAAATATAATTATAGTAGGATCAACCCCATTGGAGAAGGAAGAGAATATAACAAAAATTAAAGAAAAATTAAATACTCTATCTGAGTTTAGGAAGTGGATGGGCTTGCGATTTTAAGGGTAAAAAAGGGTTTCAAACTCAAACTCAAAATCAGTTATTCATTTAGGCCACAAAGTGACGCTTATGAACGTCAAAAATTAAAATTAATTACTAGATGATTCTACATTTATATTTACTGCCACGTTCGCAATGCAATAGGTAGAACCACGAGAAAGAACGGGCAATAAAACTCGTGGCCACTCTTTTTAACTGCCAGTATAATGGTTTTACATGTAATATTTGTAAGGAGCTGCAACTGTTTCACATTGTGAGTTATCTACTATTGCAAAAGTTAATAGTTATTATATATATCACACTCAAACAATAAATTATGTTCATTTAGTAAGCCTCCCAAAGTGAATATGGTGAAACAGGAGCATCCACTTACGTCTTTTGATGTCAGCAACTCGCGAACATGACTATTCTGATCTATGGTGGAACAGTATGTTCCCAAAAGTAATGGTATATGCAGCAATTTCCAATCTATTAGTTAGCAGTTCATGACCATGAGTTACCCTCACCTTACAAATCCTATAAATTATAATAAAAAGAGTAGAACAAGAATGCAAATGTAGTATAAAAGAGAATACGGTAATTAACTACACTATAAAACTGCCTATTGACCTAATAATAAAAAGAAATTGACCTAATAAAACAATATTTATTTCCAAGCGCACTTGTCGTCAAGATACTCATTTAAACTATAATATGCCTTTAGTAAAAGATTATTTTTGACAATTGTCTGAAACGACCTTAAAAGCAAGTCTAAAATATTACTCGGTATTTTATTATAGATTCTTATAGTAAGCCCAATAAAAGAGCTATGCGTTTTGTGTAAACGGAAATATGGTACACATAATTTGTGCCTGTTCCTAGTATTAATATTGTGTATCTCACTATTCATTTTGTAAGAATTTATATGTAGTCGTACATGCATAACACTGGCATAAATATATTGTGATGCTACAGTAAGAATACCAATATTTTTAAATTTTTCTTTGAGTGAGACTCTTCTCTTTAACTGGTAAATGGCCCTAAGTGCTCGTTTTTTGTAATATAAAAATATTTTCGATGTCAGCGGCCCTACCCCATAATAATATGCCATATGACATAACACTATGAAAATAGCTGAAATAAACCAATCTAGCCGTATCGACATCAGTCGACCTACGAACCCTCTTACTGGCATAAGCATCTGAGCTAAGCTTCCCTGAGAGATATGTAACGTGCGCACCCCACTGTAATTTCGAATCAAGTGTTATTCCTAGAAATAATGTAGATTCAGATGTTTCGAGAACATCGTCATTTAGAGCTATACTAGGACCAAGGTTTCTGAAATTAGGCAGAGCAAACTTAATACATTTTGTTTTCTTGGCGTTCAGTACTAGATTGTTTAAATTAAACCATTTAGTTACTTGAATGAGCTGTGTACTGTTTATTTTGTTAAAATGTCCCTTATTTCTATCTACTTTGAATATCAAAGAAGTATCGTCAGCAAACAGCACAACGTCACAAATATTTTTCAAGTAAAAAGGTAAATCGTTTATGTAAACAAGAAACAGGAAAGGCCCTAGAATGCTGCCTTGCGGCACTCCTAAATCGACAGGTAAGCCACTGGATTTTGAGCCGTTTATTTCAACACATTGGATTCTGTCACTTAAGTATGACTTAATGAGTTCCAATGCTTTGGTCTTTACGCCGTAATGTCTAAGTTTGCATAAGAGCGTTTCATGGCAGACACAATCGAATGCTTTCGAAAGGTCGCAAAACACACCAATAGCATTTTGGGCATTCTCCCATGCACTGAATATGTGTTTAAGTAACGCTACTCCTGCATCTGTTGTCGAGTGACCCTTGGTAAATCCATATTGCTCACTATGAAGGAGGCTGTTTAGATTAAAATGTCTAAGTAATTGCTTGAGTATGATCTTTTCAAAAATCTTACGAAAGGCAGGTAGTATCGATATTGGCCTATAATTACTAGGATCAGTCTTACTGCCGGATTTGAAAACAGGTATTATCCTACTGTGTTTCATAAGATCGGGAAAAACACCTGATTCAATACACTTATTAAAAAAGTTGCTTAAATAAGGAGCTACTACATCAATTATACTTTTTAAAACCTTAATAGAAATGCCCCAGAGATCACCTGTATTCTTAGACTCTAGAGATTGAAAAGTACTTATAATATCGGTAGAATTAATACAATGGAACTTAAATAATACATCACATTTTCCTGCACTAGATTCTAATAGGTTTTCTGCGACTATAGCTGATGATTTTAATTCTTGTAACGGGTTCTGGTAGTAAAACGCAGAAAAGGTTCTAGATGCGTTTATTTGCCGAGTATTGTCTCACTTCCTATTCCGAGTATGACCGACCAACAACACGACACTGGCCTGAACACTAAGGGCTGCAGTCTCCCACGCTGTTCCCTCCGGTAGTGTGTAGGCAGGCTGCTCGAAGGCTGCGCGTAGCGGTAGATCCTCGCAGGCCGTTGGTTCAGCTGGCAGACGCCGGCGGTGCGAGTACGATGAGCAGGGCAGGCCAGACTCTTCGGCAGAGGTGACGCCGAAGGCGATGCAGGAAGTGTAGCGGTCTAGGAGCGTAGCCGAAGTCTTAAGGTGAACCTGGAACCCGTTACATTCTCTAGTAGTAGTAATCGGTATGCTAGCAAAGAATTTATTAAATGTGTGTGCGACTTCTTTGTCATCATGAATTAATTTGTCACTATCAAATAAACTAAAACTATTACCTCTTAGAGTTGTCTTACCTGTTGCTTCATTTATAGCTCGCCAGGTTGCCTTAATTTTATTCGAGGATTGTTCAATTTTGTTCCTAACGAATAATGCCTTAGCTGTATTGCACACTCTCTTAAATATCTTGGAATAATTCCTAACATACTCAGTGAAGTTCGAATCTGAATTGTATCTCTTCATACCGTACAACTCGTACATCTTTGCTCTGCTTTTGTAAATACCTGCAGTAGCCCACTCACTAAAAGCTCGAGATTCCTTAACTACTTTCTCCTTAGTCCTAAAAGTATTCTGAAATTCCCTGTTAACTACATTAAATAAATTATTGAAATTTTCATTTGGCGAATCTATCTCCATTAAATCAGGACTCTCATTCATTCCAATCAAAATTTTATTCCGGAATTCATTAAACTTATGCCTAGGTAATGGCCTAACTAGCAATTTCTGTATAATGCTATCACTTTAATAAGGAAACCTTGCTAATTGACCACAGTGATCCGAAGTTAATTCAGAACTAACTAATTTATTCGAAACTGTACAATTACTAAATATATTGTCAAGACAGGTGGATGATGTTGCTGTAATTCTAGTTGGTTCAAGGAACAATTTTTTTAAATTAAATGATTTAAATAGATTTAAAAATCTACTAGTCATTACTGAATGATCAAGAATATTTACATTAAAATCACCACAAACTATAATACCTTTCTTATTGCTCCTAATTTTAGTAATTGCATCTTCGATAACTGATTCAAACAAGCTAAAGTTACTTAACGGTGGACGATATACACATATGATAATATGCTGCTCAAGTTCTACACATGACAGTTCCACGGTGCGTTCTATAGACAAACTTGCTATGTCTTTCCGTTCTTTACATGTTAAGCTATTTGAAATAATAATTAAGGATCCACCATGAATAGCGTGTTTCCTAGAGAAGGCACTGTGTACCGTGTATTGCGAGTTATTTAAGAATTTAATTTGGTACTCTTTTAGGCAGTGTTCTCTAATACACATAACTTGTATACTGTGATTTTCTAAATATAAACTTAATTCTAAATCCTTGCCAGATAGACCTTGTATGTTTTGATGTGCTACATTCAGTTGAATTTGTCTACCATTTGTCCTAGTCTTAAGTTTAAAGAACTTGTGTCAGTATATTCAATAGAAGAATTATAAAGATAGGAACTATTTACAGAAACTAAATTCTTGGATACCCTACATGTACCTGTGTCATTTTGTAAATTAAATGCTAATAATTTAGCAACTTGTCTTCTATAAAATAGTGGCAGATACATAGTATCTTTGGTCAATGTAAAATTACTAATAAAATTATTAGTGTCAAATAATAAAATAAAATCTTTATATTGCCAAGTCAAATTGTATAAGCACAAGTTGAGTTCATGAATATAACTATTCATTGTTTCATTTAAACTACAAGAATAAGGCAAAGCAAGAGTTATAAATTTGCATTCAAATTTCCTGTGAAGCGATAACATAACTTCTGTCAAATTAAATATATCCTTTTTAGTCACCGTTGGGCTATCACCATATGTGATAATTATTGTAGACTGCCTATCAAATATTGTTGTATTTAATGTATTAATTAGATAAGTAAACGAAGACCCTGGATAACAATAATTTATAGTATTGTGTTGTGTCAGCTCACAATTTATTAAACTACCTAAACCTACACCAAGCCTATATGAGAACATATAAACTTTATTTGTGCCAGCATTCTTACCTAAAGAAGACTTACCTGTTCTATTATTCACTGAACAAGTACTTTTATCACTATCGCAAATAATCTGGGACTCATAAATGGGTAATGTTGGTTTTATGATATTCCAACAACTATTGGTATTTGTTAAGGCCTTTACATATTCTAAATTTTGCCTCCCCACTTGTGCAATCTCATCATATTTCCTAATATACTCCTGAACCTCATTTTCATATTGCATGTTCTTTCTACTTATTTGAGATTGTAAGGAAGTAATTTGACTTTTTAGATCCCTAGTATGTTGGTCATATAACATTTTGCCATTAATCAACTCTTTTTTTTTTTTTGTTTTACGAGGTGGAAAATCCCTTCGGATCTCCGACTCTTGGGGGAAAAAACAGCCGGAGTATGTGGTGTTTCCACTAAAAACCACCTCGACTTCCGCCATGTACCCGTGTGTCGGAGGGTGGGGCATCACCAAAGCACTCGTCGCCACCCTCCGACGGGTATTGGCCCGCCAGATGGTCAGGCGGGCCCCGAACAAAACCCCCTTGGCGACGGATTAAGGTGTTGGACTCCGCCGCCAAAACGCCCAGCGGCCGCAGAGGATAGGGAGGACGGCAACGCAACACCGCATCTCCTCTTCCTCTGCGGCCCCACCGCGACGCATCGAATGGTGCGCCCCCATTTGGTCGCGGGAGATAGGGCGCGCGGCAACGCAACACCGACACGCCTCTCCTCCCGCGACCGCACCCGACTCCGAGGGACAGACAGAACTGTCCTCCGCACCTGCACCGTTGGACGCATCCTGCGCAGGCCCCTCCAAGCCCACGCGGAGCGTCCCTTCTTGGATCCCTCTTAGCTTCACCGCGGGTGACCAATCCACGGTTACTGAGCCCGCCCACTACGACAAGGTGGAGATTCCACAGGGGGGGCCATTAATCAACTCTGCATTGTAATTGTCTAACTCCATTAACAAATCTGAACGCTCAGAAACTAAACATTTATATTGCTGAGATGTTATCTTAGTTTTCCTATATTGCTTTAGACTAAGAATGAGTTTCCTAATATGTTTATTTAATTTATTATACTTTCTATGCCGTTTCAGACAATTCATGTTTATTTTTAATTGTTTTGAATCTAAGCCTAATCTATTACCTATAACCTCTGAGTAAAGGTTCTGAGTTTTATTACTGTTTAATATCTCTACAGTTTGTTCTAGTGATTTAATCTTAGTAAATGATTATTCTAAACAGCATTCTAGTTCCCTAATGCGACTCATAGACCATGAATAGGCATCATTGCTAGCGGTCAATAAATGGATTTCTTCCTGTAACCTATCTCGCTGGGCCAGTGTGTCCATATACTCGATATGGAGTTCTGCGAGTTGAGCCTTCAGGTTGGAAACCCTATTGTTGACAATCCTGATGTCCTCTTCACAGTCTACACGCTCCCTCAGTAGATGATTATTCTCCTCCTGGCACTTCTTTAATTCAACCAAGGTTACTCTCAGCTTGTTTTCTAGATCCTTCGCTGTGGTCTTCCTGGTCATCATAGTGCTCATTGTGGAATGGCTCATAGCCAAGGATATGCCAAACACCTATGGACAGAAAAATAATCGAAATGTTAGAGGAGTGATAAATCAGTAATGAGTAGAAGTTTACAGATAATAAATAAATAAGTATATATAAAAATTAATTATACATAGATAAACAACAGAAAGGGAAAATATTATTTAAAGGAAAGAAATTCAATTTTTTTATTAATTAAGCAAAATATGTAGGTAGAAAAAGAAAAATATAATCTTGACAAATTTACTAATTTATACCAATTTTTATATTAATTATGAAGATATTATATACATGGGCCTTGTCAAAGATATAAACACTTAAATTAATGTGAAGTGTAAGTGTAGTAGGTGTTTGTATGGGGCGTTTGTTCAGTCTTCGATTTTGCTTCCACGTTTTGTCAAGCAAAAGGAGACAGAAGCTATGCCAGTGTGTGATGGACGAAGCTCACGTTGGTGTGAGCCGAGTAAATGTGTGATGAGGAGTGTAAGTTAATAAGTAAAATACTCCCCGGGTTTAAAGATGATTTGATTTCAAATCCGTCCGTTGACAGCTGGTAGTAGATCTGTCCGCCAAAAACTGTTTGTATCGAGGTTTCAAACACCAAACTGAATGTCTTTCACACTTTACTTTACTATTTAATTTCTATTTAACAACAATAATGAGATATAAGCATTAAATATTCATTTAAAAATAAATAAAACTTTTAAAATTACGGAGCTACGTAATTTTACGTTTGACGTTGCGTTTTTAACGGTCGCACCCTACTATACTACAGGTCTTACGGAAAAAACGTCCGTAAGACTTGTAGTTTTGCCGGCAATCGAGATAAACCCTTTTTTACCCTTAAAATAGCAAGCAAGCCCGTAATTTATTGTTCAATAAATGTTTGTTATATTCTCTTCCTTCTCCAATGGGTTTCATCCTACTAAAGTTTTATTTCGTTCCAAAAATTATCTAACCTAGTCCATAAACTCAAAAAAATGTAATCCTATTACTATTACAAACGCTTTAAGATTTTGGAGGTATGGATGTTATTGTTTTTGCTATTTCACACACTTTATATGTAGACGACTTAGACTTTAAGATTTGGTAGGTGGAAGCTAAATGAAATGAAAAATACCTTCTTTATTGCTGTCACAACCAAACATAAATGATACATAGTCAAAGCTAGTTACAAAAATTGGGCAAGTGCGAGTCGGACTCGCGCACGAAGGGTTCCGTACCATCATCTATAAAAGAAAATCACGTTCGTTGTATGTATACTTAAATACTTTTTAAGTTTCTACCTGTTTATTAAGATCGAGTAACAAATTGCTTAAAAATTACGTTTGTTGTATGGGAGCCCCCTTTATTATTTACTTTTTTATTTAATTATTTATTTTGAAAGGTAATATACAACTACTATATTCTGTGAAAATTTAAAGCGTCTACCTGTTACAGTTAGTAATTTTGAGCAAAAACTACGAAAAAAAAACACGTTTTCTGCATGGGACCCCCCCTTAATATTTTAATTTTTTTATTTTTAGTATTTGTTGTTATAGCGGCAACCGAAATACAGAATTTGTGAAAATTTCAGCTTTCTAGCTATCACGGTTTATGAGATAAAGCCTGGTGACAGACAGACAGATGGACAGACAGACGGCGGAGGCTTAGTAATAGGGTCCCGTTTTTTACCTTTTAGGTACGGAACCCTAAAAATAACAGACAGACACCTTTGCTAACAGACTTCTCTGCCTCTAAGTTTGTTAATTCCCAAATATAATCTAGAACAGCCTTCATCACAAATAGGTACATCTAATGAATACCAAAGTGTACACATTTGTAAGGCTTAATTCGACACCAAATATTACCCACCTTGACATTTTATAATCCAGCTAGTCGGGCGGGCAAATAATTTATCTACATATTTGGGCAGGATAAATCCGTATTAGCTTCGTTATTTTAATGAATACAGAGTTATGCCAGTTGTAACAAAAAATAAATTGGTTTGAAAATGTATTTTAGTTTATTGTAGGTATATTTTAATAATAAGTAAATGGATATTTATAACCGTGGTGAAGTTGGGACAAACGTGTTCTTAGGTCGCCTGTGCTGAGTAAAGGGTGAACGGAGTAGGCATAGAAATGCTGGCTTGACGTCCTGGGAGATGGTATGCTTGCTAATCGACTCACCACCGATGTGGAAGGCAGAGAGGTAAAGTGGAGGAATTACTGCACAAAAGCGGACGCCAGGATCCAAGCCTTTATATATGAGACTACTAGCCAAATCCGCGGGACATACTAGTATTATAGTGCATAAGTGTGCGCGCATATACAAGTGCACTCTCTATTCCCTCACTCACATAGTCTGATGGGACGCCACAAGCGACATGATCGGAGAGATATTGGGCGCAGGACCAACGGCTTAACGTGCTTACCGAGGCACGAGGGTGTGTCACCGCCAACTCCCTAACTCCGAACTTCTATTGGATAATTATTAGCAGAAAAACCCAATATAACTTTTTATTCGACCCGAGAATCGAACCCGAGACCTCATGATCCACAATCGCTTACACTACTGCAGGACCCGGTATCGTGTAAATAATTACACTTGAAAACACAGCTATTTTGAAATCACAAACAGACGCTTAAATTTTATCAATACATTATGTTTAGACAATAAATATACCTAAATGTGAATGATTAATTTATTTGTAGCTGTCTTCAAAGGATTTTAAAATGTGACGGCACACAAAGGCATTCCTTACTGAGACTTATTTGAATATTACTTTGATGTGAGTAATTTAAACCGCCGCGCCGCGCGTCTTCATATATACGGCTGCTGTCTCACCGCTGGCGAGGAAGCGACGTACTATCAGCGTGTGTTTGTTCGCTCTAAAAATGTACAACAATAAATACACAAAGGGACATTTCGGGCAAACAAGAGAGTAACATATATTATACAATATCATAACAGGCAGCGATAGCCTAGTGGAGATACCAACAGACTGCCATGCAGAGGGTATCGGGTTCGAATCCACGGCGCGCACCAATGGCTTTTCGGAGTTATGTGCGTATTGAATTGTTAATTATCACTTGTCCCGTGCCTCGGAAAGCACGTTAAGCCGTCGGTTCCGGTTGTCATGAAGATCTTAGACAGTCGTTACAGGGCGTCAGTACCATCTAAATAAACTGACACTAGTCTAAACCATGGAATATAGCTATCCCTTCGGGTTGCGGAGGTCAGACAGGCAGTAATATTCAGCCAAATCTGATGAGACTAGTAAGCGGACCCCAGATTGAAACTGGGATAACGCTAAGAGGATGATGATCATTTAGTGGGTCTTACTCGCGATAATTTACTTATTTAAAGGCATAAACCTCTGTTATTCGCCTACGTTTCTACCGGCTTGCAACTGTCGAGTAAAATCGAGTAACATATATTTAACTGACCCTGAGCCTATGTCACTCCACGGCTTCCTAAGTCTCGAAATCATTATCACATCTTCAAACACAAAAAGCAAACCATAACAGCGCTCCGTTGCGACGTGACGTCACACTCGGACAATCGCTGATAGCCCAGCGACAAAACTTTCAGAACTACACATTGGCAAAGACCTCAGATATTTACATAGAGGCGCATTTCTTATGGGCGCTCTGTAGACAAACTTTCTGTGACCCAAATTGCTGCTTGGCAGCGTGGCAGTCGCGCTGTGACAGCTGTCTCTACGAGAGCAAGAGAGACGAACGCTCCTCCTGTGTATCTTAACTACGAGAGCAAGAGAGACGGAGAACGACGACAGCGCCGCCAACGGCGCCACACACGCAACTACGAACTACACTGGCGACAGTCGCCACTTGTAATCGGCACACGAAATCCTTAAGAAATGCGCTTCAATTAAATCTGTATTCAGTGACATTGGCTGCTCGCCACTCGATAATCGCCATAGGTGGGACAACTGCCTAAACCTAACGAATAAGACACTTTACACCAAACGAATGATGATCAATACTGAATGTAAATACTTGAACTTTCGAGACCTGTACACAAACTTATATTATTGTAACAAGTTTCAATAAAGTTAGAAATAGAAATAGTGTAGCGTAGACGTGGAGAGAGAAATCGTATACACCCGAAATAAATTCGTTATTTCGGCTGTATAGGTACGATTTCACTCACCAGGTTTTAACACAACTTTGAGTGGTGAAGACATATAAGGCATAAAGACATATTTATTTCAGCATAAGGTTGTTCACAACAGTCAAATCAAAACTCTATTCTGAATGAAGGCGCCTTTTCCTAATTAAATTACCCCTTAAGAAGAAACCGAAACAAACTCATCATCAAACAAAGTCATTTCGTTATTGCCTGTCATTTCATTCCCTTTCATCTTCTCATACTTTTAAAGCCCAGACAAAATGGGTTTAGTATGCGAGTACAATGCAAGATATCGTCTGACGCTTATAACTCAGTCCGTTGATGGCCCGCATTCAACAGCCATCCTACGGCTCAAACTTCATTGAGGGAGCCAGAACGACCTGATGGAGAAGGAATTCGACCTGGTGAAGAAGATATTCCACCGCAACAGCACAACCGTACAGAATCATCGATGAATGAAAGTCGAAAGTACTGTGATTATTCTTATTGAGTAGACCGATCTTCTTTCGAGAGTTTTATATAATGCGTCCACCCGTCTCCAAACCCAACTTTACACAAAACGTAAATGTGTACATACTTCGTTTCATCATCCTCCTAGCGTTATTCCATTTACTACCCGGGGTCCGTTTACAATTTTTGTCTTTATTAGGGTTCCGTACCTAAAAGGTAAAAAACGGGACCCTATCACTAAGCCTCCGCTGTCTGTCTGTCACCAGGCTGTATCTCATAAACCGTGATAGCTAGAAAGCCGAAATTTTCACAAATTATGTATTTCGTCGGTTGCCGCTATAACAACAAATACTAAAAATAAAAAATAAAAATTTCCCATACAAAAAACGTGTTTTTTTGTATTTTTTGCTCGAAATTACTAAATGTAACAGGTAGACGCTTTAAATTTTCACAGAATATGTAGTCGTATATTACCTTTCAAAATATATAATTAAACTAGCTTTGGCCCGCTGCTTCGCACGCGTAAATTACGATTAGATAAAATATTTTGTACGAACACCCCTACCCTCCTCAAGGAACATACATGCCAAATTTGACCTTCTTGCGTCCAGTAATTTCGGTAGTAATGTGTCTGTCAGTCAGTCAGTCAGTCAGTAACGCAAGGATTTTACATACACAGATTGAAGTGATTCCATTGAAAAATAAAAGTTTTTACACAAACACCTAATCCCGTTTCCACCCTCTTAGGGGAAAATTTCCAAAATAAATGTCTTTGTGTTCGCTAACGTCATTTGCGGATCCAATAAACAAAGTATGAAGTTAATCCCTTGAAGGCATAAAAAGGTTCTATGCAAATTATGACTCCTCTTTGATGAATGAATGACACTTAGGGTAAGAATTTCCAAATAGACTTTCTTAGTGTTCACTAACAAAGTTTGAAGTTAATTCATTGAACGAATTAGAAGTGTCATTCAAACTCTGAAAACCTGCTTGACCCGCTAAAGGGAGGTATTTCCAGAAATCCCCTCTTAGTGCGCCCCTACACACTTCTAGGAACATACATGCCAAATTTCACCTTCTTGGGCTCAGTAGTTTCGGCTGTAGTGTGTCTGTCAGTAACGCAAGGGTTTTATATACACAGACAGATTGAGGTGATCTCATTGAAAAATAAAAGGCTTAACACAAACTCTGACTCCCTTTTCTATCCTCTCAGGGGAAGAATTTCCAAAATAAATGTCTTTGTGTTTGCTATTGTCATTTGCGGATCCAATAAACAAAGTATGAAGTTAATCCCTTGAAGGCGTAAAAAGGTTTCATACAAATTCTGACTCCGTTTTTTAGCCACTTAGGGTAAAAATTTCGAATTAGACTTTCTTAGTGTTTACTAACTTCATTTAAGGAACCAATATACAAAGTTTGAAGTTAATCCATTGAGGGAATTAAAAGTTTCATACAAATTTAGACATCCAGTTTAATCCCTTTAGCAGAGCAATTGCCAAAAATCCTCTCTTAGTGCGCCCCTCCACACCTCAAGGAACATACATGCTAAATTTCGCCTACTTGCGCTCAGTTGTTTCGGCTGTAGCGTGTCTGTCAGTCAGTCAGTAACGCGAGGATTTTATATACAGAAGATTATACAAATAAATAATTTTTGCCTGCCTCCGTGGTCCAGTGGATAGCGTATGCGTCTGCTAAACGGGAGGTCTCGGTTTCGATTCCCGGGTCGGGCAATAGTGTTACTGAGTTTTTCCGAATTCTCAGTAGCAACACGGAGTTTGCCAATGTGCCCGGTAACGGCAATAGGCTCCCCCCTATTACGTGGGACCTAATATGCAACATGGCGAAATGTAGGTGTAATATTACACTTCTGCCTACCCCTTCGGGGATACCGGCGTAAGACTATAAAAAAAAATATACAAACTGTCTTTAATCTCAAAATAACTATATTGCATATTGTTGCTAACCCGTTCCTAGTACCCCAATGATTTATTTAGATTGTTTTTCTGCCTGTCTATTTATTCAGGGTAATCTTAAAAATGGCTGAATCGATTTAGATGTGTATTTTACTAATGATTCATGAAAACTCTCGAACAAACGATGAAAATTTCATTTTGGCGTAGCTGGAACTGATAAAAATCTGGGACTCCTTTTTGAACTCCCCGTTTTAGTGGTGAATTCACTAACATCATTTAAGGAACCGATATACAATACCGTTTCAAGTGAATCTATTGAAGTTCTTTTTTATATTACAAAATGGGGCACCCTTTCTTAACCCCCATATTTTACAAAGGCCATTAAAGAAACCAGTATACAAAGTTTGAAATCAATCCACTGTAGGAATAATAAGTATCGTTTCATACACATTTTGAACCCCTATCTTACCTCCTGAGGGTAGGAATTTTGAAATAACAAATCCTTAGTGTTTACTGTCGTCGTTTGAGGAACCAATATACAAAGTTTGAAGTCAATCCACTGAAGGAATAATGAGTTTCATAGACACTTTGACCTCCTAGCTTACTCTCTTAGGGGTAGAATTTCCAAAAAAATATTCTTAGTGTTCACTATAGTCATTTGAGGAACCAATATATGAAGTTTGAAGTCAATCCATTAAAGGAATAAAAAGTTTCATACAAATTTTGACCCCTCTCTGACCCCCTTAGGGGTAGAATTTCCAAAAAAAATAATTCTTAGTGTTCATTATCATCATTTGAGGAACCAATATACAAAGTTTGAAGTCAATCCATTACAGAGATAAAAACTTACATACAAACTTTGACCCCCTATCTTACCCCCTTAGTGGAGGAATTTCCAAAAAAAATAATTCTTAGTGTTCACTGTCGTCATTTGAGGAACCAATATACAAAGTTTGGAGTCAATCCATCGAAGAAATAAAAAGTTTCATATAAACTTTGACCCCTTATCGTACCCCCTTAGGGGAGGAATTTCTCGGAAAATAAGGCTTAGTGTTCACTATCGTTATTTAAGGAACTAATATACAAAGTTTGGAGTCAGTCCATCGCAGGAATAAAAAGTTTCATATAAACTTTGACCCCCTGTTTTACCCCCTTAAGGGGGGAATTTCGAAAAATCCTCTCTTAGTGCTACCCAACACTCTTCAGCGAACATACTTGCTAAATTTCATCTTCTTGCGATCAGTAGTTTCGGCTGTAGCGTGTCTGTCAGTCAGTCAGTAACGCAAGGATTTTATATATTAAGATTAAAAAAAGTAAATAATAAAGGGGGCTCCCATACAACAAACGTAATTTTTAAGCAATTTGTTACTCGATGTTAATAAACAGGTAGAAACTTAAAAAGTATTTATGTATACATACAACGAACGTGATTTTCTTTTATAGATGATGGTACGGAACCTTTCGTGCGCGAGTCCGACTCGCACTTGCCCAATTTTATTTAAAACATTTTTTCAAAGAGTAGAACTAAGAGCCTTATTGTCTAAAGAACTTATCCCAGTTGCAACCCCGGATCCGCTTACTGTACATAGTTATTTATTTCTTTAAAGAGCGTCTTATTGTCCCAAATAACAAAACAAACATCCTGCTCGAACCCCTGGGGCTCTTAAAAGCAACTTAAGGGCTGTAAGTCAATAAATCTGCCGAAATAAAGTCCTTAAGTATATTTTTACTTGATAAGTAGTAAACAGAGCGTATGAGCTTAATATTGTTTATGGTCAAAGCTTTTAGATTTGTTATGATATTACAAGACTCCATGCGGTGTTAAAAATATCCGATCGTCGTAAAGATTCCTATTTCGATAAAGTCTTTTATGACAACGTCTTTATTTCGACTTTAGGGATGTAACTGGAGGGTAGCTATAGCCTTGTAGATACTCCATCCATCCATAATATACACACACTCACGCTTACATACCATATACACAAACATGCACGTACACACACTCACACATACACAATCCAGCTGCTCTTTTTGATAGTTTAGGAAACTAGTTACCTTAACTCCGTTGTCACTGAATTTAGTGTATGTAGTTGCTATTGTCAATAGTGTGAGAGAATGGAAATAATAAGTCCAATTTAACACCAGTTAATAAAACCCGTTTATTGACTAAACTTAATTTATACACGTACAGATTTAGACGCGGGTCTATCTTGTGCCCTACGGGTAGCGACTAACTACTTATCGGAGTGGTTGGCGAGGCGAGCTCCGAATAAGGTCACTCAGCAAATATAACAATGTGTCGCCACAATAGTATTACTTACCATATAATAATTATTTTTAGTTTTTGATTTGTATCCTGTTTCTTATTTTAGTTTATTAGTCTCCACTATGTAAATGTATTACCTACAGGGAAAGTAGCAAGTCAGCTCCAACACAAGTATTGTTAATGACTTAATGGGGCTGCCTCATGCTATACTTATGTAACGATTATGGAACAATAAACAATTATCATTATATATTATTTTATTTAAAATACTTGGAGATCTTTGACAGTCGTGACGGGGTAGAAGTTAGAACGCTGAAATATACTGGCACTGGTCTTTGGAATCAGTGTGATTTAAAACTCGATGAAACGAAATTGCGTCACGACAAAGAGATATACTAAAGTATTCTCTACACACGTCAAGCACGGCACTAGAGGGGTGATGATTGGTTGGGAGATATACAGGGTTATTTGTAAAACACCGTTAACCTCTCAGGACTAAGTTACTAACATCATAATCAACAACTTTAGTTCTGTGACTTTAAAAAAATCATCATATTTTAGTTCATCAGATTTTCATACAGAAATAAAAATATTTAAATTGAACGCTCTAAATGTTGCGAAGTCTATGCGATAGAACAATAGCAAGGGGTGCGGGCGGCGGGCGGCGGAGGCGCGCAAGCTTAGGTAGGATACAGCAAAATACACGAGTTGAAATGTGTTAGATAGGACAACGAAATCTTGAAGGTTTGTTTTTGGTAAATGTATCATGTTTTGTAAAAAGTCATAGAACAAATGTTGTTGATTATGATGTTAGTAACGTAGTCATGAGAGGTTAACGGTGTTTTACAATTAACCGTGTATATCTCCCAACCAATCATCACCCCTCTAGTATTATCCTAGTAGCAACCCGGGGTCCACTTATTTATATTGAATCAAATCAAATCAAATCAAATCAAATTTATTTATTTGTTAAAACATGAGTAGGTATAAACATGATAGCATGCATGGTGTTGTAAAGTACAGGATTAATCGTCATGTTTTTGCCTGTGTAGCATACAAATATTTCACATTAAATTAAAAATATATATCTATTACACAAAAAAGACAGTATAATGATAATATTCTGTTCAGCGCATCAATTAATTAAAATAAATAGATATTATAAACATGTCAGGCCAAGATAAAATATACAATGTCATAAGTTCTTCAAAGTTATAATGTAAACAATAATAAATAAATGTCAATTCAAAAATAGTAAAATTAAATACAGTAAAATTATATAAAATAAAGATTACATTATGTCATTTAAAAAATCTGTTATCTTATAGTAGGCTCTTTCAATCAGTAATTTCTTGACCTCTCTCTTAAATAGTTGGACATTCAAATCCTTTAAATGATTTGGCAGTTTGTTATATACAATCGGCCCCATACAGATAACACTGTTCCGCATAAGCGTTGTTCTCGAACTGTGTAAACGTTTCCTATATTCATCTCGTCTGCTGCGTATAACTGTATCGGATAGTTTTGGAAACAGATGGGGATTGTTTTTTACAAATATAGCTACCTCTAGAACATATAGTGACGGAAGTGTAAGAATTTTATGTTCTATAAACAATGGCTTACAGCTATCAGTACAACGAATATTGAACATAGCCCGTATACAACGTTTCTGTATTTTAAAAATCATGTCTTTATTCGTAGAGTTCCCCCAAAATATAATCCCATACCGCAGGGCTGATTCAACCAAACCATAATATGCTGTGAGTATAGCCTCAGTGTTAACTGTTGAAGAGAGTTTATAAAGGGCATAAGACAGAATGCTAATTTTTTTACCTAGTTTTTCAATATGATCCTTCCAATTTAATCTTTTGTCAATGATTAAACCAAGAAATCGAGTGCTATTTACTTCACCTAGGGTTTTCTCGTTATAATTTATATTTATATTAGAACGTTCCTTTGATCGTTGGCTAAAATGCATAATGTTAGTTTTATCTATATTTAATTTCAAATTATTATTATTAAGCCATGATATGATTGATGTCAATGAATTCGTAATGTCAGTTTGATAATTGTCAATATTATTACACGCTATAGTCACGGTACTATCGTCTGCAAATAAAGTCATTGGTTGTCTGGTAGCCATTGGTAGGTCATTTATATATATTATAAAAAGCAGTGGGCCCAGTACACTGCCCTGGGGAACACCATACGAGGCATAACGCTCATTTGAGGAGTATGTGTCTTGAGTTTTTGTTTTAAAGTTAAATTTACTTATTTCTATTTTTTGCCTTCTCTCAGATAAGTAAGACTTAATTAAACTTGAAACATTGCCTCTTATGCCATAGGATTCAAGTTTTTTTACTAAAATATTATGATCAACGTGATCAAAAGCCTGTGACATATCACAATAAACAGCACAAACGGGCGATCTTTTATCAACAGGCAGCAGGACATTGTATATAAAATCATATATCGCCATATTAATGGTTTTATTTCGACGAAACCCTTTTTGTTCCTTGCATAAAATGTCACCTTTTTCTAAGTAGCCATTAAGTTCGTTGTAGATATATTTTTCAAATATTTTTGAAAATATTGGTATCAATGCAATCGGCCTATAGTTTTCCATTGATTGCTTGTTTTCCTTTTTGTACACTGGCTTTACAATGGTCAATTTAAGGTCGTTTGGGAATTTACCGGTTGATATACTCAAATTTAAAATATGACTGAGATGGTGGCAAATATCATCACTGACGGCCTTAATAATTTTTGTGGAAATGCCATCATATCCGACACTATTAGTGTTTCGAAGATTTCTTATAATTTTATTTATATGACAAGGCAAACTGGGTGCTAGAAACATCGATTCCAGTTTGTTACTTATTAAGTGAGTTACATTTTTTCCCGTATCTGTAGCTGGACACACCTTATCAATATAATAATCGTTAAATGCATTTGCTATGTTCGTAGGGTGCGTGATACAGCAATTATTAATTTTAATATTAGAGATAGATTCTTTTGGTAGGTTTAACCTAACTTTATTAATAATTTGCCATGTTGCTTTACAGGTATTGTCTGCAGTTTTAATTTTATAATTATTCTGAGCACGTTTTGTTAAACTTATTATCTTTTTCAATAGTTTAGTGTATTTAATATATATCAATCGATTAACGTTTGTGGGGTGCAACCTATATTGCCAAAGCAAATTCCTCTTACGCTTGCTGCAGATTTTTATGCCACGTGATATCCATCTCGGTTTACTGTGAACATTTACTGTTATTTGAGTTTCTGGGAAGCACAGGTCATAAAATAGTTTAAAATTATTTATAAAATTCCGATATGCTATAGTTGGATCATCAGATTCATAGACATCCGGGAAAGATAAGCTCTTAATGCATTTTTGAAATTTTGCGATATTATCAACACTATAATCTCGTTGAGTTCTACGCCAAATTTTGATTTTGATTTTCTTCTTTACTGGTAGCCTTATTATTTGGGCGGTGTGGTCGGATAAGCCGAATTCAAACACTTCCGTCTTACATGGATTATTGTAATTATGAGCAAAATTGTCAATACAAGTATTGCTTACAAGTCTTGTTGCTTGTTTTAGCGCTAATTTAAGGTTATGGTTCAGTAGTATACATTCAAAATCTAACGTTATATTATTGCACTTCAAAATATCTATATTAAAGTCCCCAGCAATGAGAATATTATGACACTTAAGTTTACATGTGTATTTTAGGACTTTTTCTAGCCTATTAAAAAAAGTATTCAAATTATTATGGTTTGGTATTCTATACATGCAAACCAAAACAATGTTACAATCGATCAGTTCGACAGCACAGCACTCAAACACATTAGGTATAGAAAAATTACTCACTGCTGAAAGTTCTCTAAACATATGTGAATCATGTACTAAAATACAAGCTCCACCTCTATTACTATTTATTCGACTGAAAGTTGCAGCTAAAGTATAGTTTGGTAAAATACAGTTTATCTCGGATCCTCTTGACATAAAATGCTCAGTAACACAGATTACATCTACAAATCGTTTTATTTCTGCCAGTTCTTCTAAATTAACCAATAAGGCGTCTGACTTATTGAGTAGCCCCGCAATATTTTGATGCATGATGCATAGGTACTTAGTGTCGAAAAAACATGGACTCCGATTCTTTTTCATTCTCCACATTGATAACGCTAGTTTTTGTATTGTCGTCGTTCATGTTATTGTATTTTATATCGTCGATGAGGTATTGCTGATCTCGAAATATTTGACGTACCTATGCCATTGTTATTTATGCAGCCTGATCCATGATGACACATACTGTAGTTAGCTTTCAGATTAAAATTTGAATCTAATATATATGCATGTTTATATGTGAGTGCATCTATATATAAGAGATTATTAAAATGTTCCACTCTCCAGTTGAACATATTTGTACTATAGTTGCTTAATTTGTAAGTGGGCAGGCATATTATTAGATTAGTGTGTTTAATTTTTTCTAATATATTTCTTATATTTAATATTATGTCAGGATAATTGTAGGTGCTATTAAAATTTTCTTCTCCAATTAATATGATACAATAATCATTAGTCGTAAACTTTGTAAGCTTTTTTTCAAGCCCTTGCAGGGTTTCCATTATTGAGCAGTGTGGCGTAACATAGTGACACAATTCTGAGTAGTTTTCTAAAGCATTTTCTGCTATTGTAGTGATATTGTTTCTTTTGTTTGTGCTAACTATACATATTTTTTTAGGTGTGCACTTTTGCTTGTTTTCTGTCGCTTCGGGTATTTCTTCTGAAAATTTGGTGTGTAGTAAGCTAGGTTGTACAGATTCGTTTGATTTATTTGTAACTTTGTTCATCAGTTCTCTTTTTTCTTTTGTAATTCCAGAAACTTTCTTTGGGGTCATTTTATGTTTTATAGGACTATTCGATATTTTTTTCAATAATTCGTTCCTTTTCTGTAGCTCTTCATTCCTTTTTTTTAATTCAGTATTTTCTAAAGATAGCATTTCAATTTCTTTGTGAGCGCTTTGCAGCTCTGCAGTAATCTGTTCTAATTTATCTTTAGACTTCTTTAATTCATCCATTTCATCGTCAGATAAATCTGGAAGACTATTTGCAGTTTCATCTTCAATCATAGTTTTTGACAAAGTTTGGGAGTCGTTTGGGTCATATGTATCAGATCGTGTGCGCCTGCGACGGAACGTAATGTTTTCAAAGAGATTCATATCTTGTTGATTTTTTTTTCGTTGTATGTAATAATAATAGTAATAATGGAATATTATAATGTTTGTTTTATGTATTAAAAATGTTGACGTGAATAGTCCACCTTTATTATTTTTTTTTAGTTGCTACACTTCTTACTAAAACTGAACCAGATAGTCATTCATTCACATGCCTCATCACTATTTGTCAAAATTGTCAACTGTCATTGTTTGTGTACAAAATGTTCATTACAAGCAAGTTTTTAAATAGATTTTTTTCACAACGGTTTTAACAATTTAACTTTTGTGATTTAAGTTAATGTGGTATGATTTCTTGTGAGTATTAGCAATATTAAGACTCAGAAAGGTATTTTAAGACGTTAAAGTTTATTTTTATAACACTCACTTGTTGCGGTTATGTAAAGTTTACTTGTTAGCACTTTTGTTATTTTTGTGATTGCACAAACCACGGTATAACGGACACTGCCACAAATAATTATTGGACGTTATTATACACTGACACACTATTTAGTAACAATTTCAGACACTATAATTGGAAATTTATATTTTTCATAGTTTAAAATACGCGGACAATGTTTACGTCTCAGAAGCGCCCTCTGACTCAAGTTGAGATGGGCAAGTGATAATTAACCATTCAATACGCAATTACGCACATAACTCCAAATAGTTATTGGTGAGCGCCGTGGATTCGAATCCGTTACCCTCTGCATGGCAGTCTATTGGTATCTCCACTAGGCTGTCGCTATCTTCCACTCAATCAATACATACAATTATTGAATTTATACACGAAAATGTGATCAACTACACTCCGAACTGCCAAAACTGCTTATACAAGTCCAGCGATATAAGTTCGAGTACTAACGTGAATTTTGCATCAGATGGATGCAACCTTTTGTTGATTTTTTCAACAGTTCATCACAACAGCCGACAACGTATACATATCGAGAATTCACTTTCTTCTTGGTGTAATACAAATATGCCGGTGTGCCCCAGGGTGGCGTATTGTCTCCTTTACTCTTCTCAATATTCATAAATTCTATCTGTAATAACCTTCGCTGTTCCTATCACCTTTATGCAGATGATCTCCAGATATACACGCAGTCAACACTGTCGCAGATGTCACATTCTTTAGATATCATTAACAGTGATTTGGCACTAATCAGCAAGTGGAGCTTTCATTTGCTTAAATATTTGATTATTAGGTACATTAATGTTTTTTTTTTTTTTTTTATCTTTCTTTGTCCTACGTTTGTCGCATTAGGTTAAGATATCTGTAATGGTAGACGTATGTATGTATATAATAATAAAAAAGAAATGTATTATAAGTATTATGACTGTTACACCTACAACTACCACTATTTTCCTACCAATAATATTTCCATCCAAAGGTTGCTTGGTAGAGATCGCTCTAAGTGATAAGGCCGCCCATTGTACTTCGCTTATATTGTATATTGTCTTATGTAATATTTCTGGTGTACAATAAAGCATAAATAAATAAATAAACAGTCGCATCAAATCAAACCAAATGGAAAACAGTTATCTATATAATTAAGGTTATTTCTCTTTTTTTAGGGTTCCGAACCTCGAAATGAAAAAACGGAACCCTTATAGGATCACTTTGTTGTCCGTCCGTCTGTCAAGACCCTTTTTCTCAGAAACGCTTGGAAGTATCAAACTGAAATCTACTGTCCCTTGAAGCTGTGAAAAAATAAAACTTCTAAACCAACGCAATCAAAAGATACAGCCGTTTATGCTGCAAATTGCCGCAAATTTTCGAAACTCAAAACCTACAGGGTACTTCCCGTGAACTCAGGATGTTGAAATTTGGTAAGTGGCATGTTTAAAGGAAAAATTGCGAAAACAGTAAATTTTTAGTTACATCATATCATAAAAATATTTTTAATTATTTTAAAGTTATTACTATTTCCTCATGAACGCTTAAAGGTATTAAATTGAAATTCATATCAAATACTCAGGTCTATAATACCTTAAATCTGTAACTAAATCAAACTTCTATGTCAAAGCAATAAAAAGAAACGGCAATTTAAGCCGCATATTTTCTCGTAACTACTCGCAAGGGAATCAAAACCTACAGGGTACTTTCCGTGAACTCAGAATCTTGGAATTTGGTACGAAGCAAAGTCTTATAGCACAAATAAAGGGAAAATTGCGAAAATCTTAAAATTTTTGTTTCATCATATAAAAAAATATTTGTATAAATTTTAAAGTTACTACCCCTTTCCTGATGAACACGTAAAGTTATTAAATTGAAGTTCATACCAAATAATCGAGTCTATTATACCTTTAAGGCGAGGTTGCAGTACTTTTTAAGATTTTTGAACGTCTGAAAGTCCCATGAACTATGATATTTTTAATGAATAAAAATTAAAGTATAAAAGTTGAACATATCTTCTAGTAAATCGTAAAGATAGAAACACGATTTGGAATGATTGGTTCGATAAAAAAAATTGTCAAACATGGCACTAAATCACAATTTTAAACGTGTACTGCTTAGAGATTCCATAGTGCATTTATATGAAAGTATTATCAATAGAAACAGCTCTTTATTTTAAAATAAATGGTAAAAACAGATTTCGTAATTTCGTTATCATTTTTCTCCAAGAAAAAAAATAGTCAAAATGTTGGCATTATATCGCTCGCCGGCCGTTCATCAGTGCCTGTCTAGGCGTGATTGAGGGCGGACGTACGTCGTTGCTCCACAAAATCCCCCTCCACCCCCGCATGTACGTTTTCGCAAAAGTACAAAGTAATTCGTATTCCAAACTCAATCGTTCAAACCATAGACATACTAGTAAGAAACCGTAGACAGGTTACTGACAAGGTAACATGACGGAGCTTACGAGTGGCACGCATCGCGAAAAGCGTACGCACACTAATATAAATATGTCAAAACGAGACACTAAGAATTAGATAAGAAGTGTAAGTGAGATAGCACATCTAATCGCAAGCGCGAAATAGAGATAAACATATACTTTCTGGACCGAAGCGCATTGTGACATCATGCTGACCGTTTCACAAACAATAATTTGACTCAGATGCGACACGATCACTTTGTCTGTCTTGAGTAAATTCAATTCGCCTCAAAGTAAATTTGATTAATTCATTTAAGGTAGGGAAATAAAAAGTCGATGTGATTTATTTATAACATTTATTAAAAAAGTACATTTCATTCAATGGAAACCTAAAACAGTACGTTAATATAAAAAACTGTGCGCTGCGGACCCACCGTAGCCCTGGCAATACCTCTGGGGGTATGGTGGGTCTTTTAAAGCTTAACCGTACTCCTGGCTGAAATGCTCGTAGTTTTATACCAACGTGCTACGTGGACATTAAACTGAACAGTATTATCTCTCGTATGATAATGACTTAGTACTTACGTTTTTGTATTTTTAGACAAGCGAAGACAAGCGCTAGTACGATGTTATAGTGCAACAAGGAGATAAATTAGAGAATAAAACGTTTAGGTGTTACTGCTAATGGTTATAATGCTTTGTATATTATAGGTATAATTTGTGGTACTGTTGAAGACCCGTCATCATCATCATCCTTGCGCTGTCGAATCATTCCCACTAGTTCTATTGAACAGTTCTATGATAGAACTAGTGATACTTTTTATCCCACTAGTTCTATTAGCACAACTTGATGAGAAGAATAGAACTAATGGGAAACAGTTATAGGAAATTTACCACTAGTTCTATGTATGTTTTACAAGGGTAGTGTCACAACATCGCGCTCACAAATCCGATTAAATATGTATTTATAAAAATGTTTTAAACGAATGAACGTCTACAAAACATATTTATTCGGATATATGAGCGCGATGTCGTGACACTACGGATCATTCCCAGTAGTTCTATTGAATACCCTTGTAAAACATACATAGAACTAGACTGGGACATTTCCTATTACTTATCCCATTAGTTCTGTTCTCCTCATCAAGTTGTGCTAATAGAATTAGGACAGTTCTATCATAATTGTTCAATACTACTACTATACTGGGAATGATCCCACAAAATAGTAGAACTTGAAATTAACGAACTGAAATTAATAAACTAATTACACAACAATATTATCTGGGAGTACGGTTAAGCTTTGAAAGACCCACCATACCCCCAGGGGTACTGCCAGGGGTACGGTGGGTCGGCAGCGAAAACTGTGCAGTACAATCTACTTAGTTGTTTAATACTAAAAGGAGAATAACAAGAACAAGTGAATGGACTTTGATCATCCGTCAATGTTTGTAACTTACGTATGATTTTGTATTTCTATAATAATAATATATTGTGTTGATTTAGCCTCAAATCACTTTTATTACTTGACAAAAACACACATCAGTATTTTATTATTACGAATGTCCCATCTGGATACTTTGCTTTTTAGTCTTTGAACACGCACAATACTGCTTCTCTTTTACACTCGCTAAATGCCAATTTTTTATTCACTCTATTATTTGTGATACTGAATTTATTATAAATTGAAAATAAAACGTTGTAATATTGTAATACTCATAAATGAGAAGTGATTCCTTAACTTTTAGTCATTTTCCTACTATAGTTAAATTACTTTAGCAAAATCTCATTACACACGACGGCATTTTCAAATGTAACGTACACACACGCGAGTAAAAGAGCGAGCGCTTCCGACCGCAGCACGTACGCGACTAAAGCCAAATGAGACATTTAGAAAAAAAAAAGTTTGTCATGAATTTGTCAGTTTTAAATGTGCCACTTTTGAAGTTCGCATAACTCATCTACGGTTTTTTTACGCTGCGCTGTGGCACACGCACACACGAAACCCCCCCTCCCCCCGCTCACTCGCTGACGCCACCGCCGTGTTTTTGTTTTTGCGGGGTGTGAGGTCGAGCTACGCACTGTACTGCAACCTCGCCTTAAGCTATAACAAAATCAAACTTCTATCTCAACGCAATCAACAGAAACAGAAATTTAAACATATTTTCAAACTCGCAACTACTCGCAAGGGAATCAAAACCTACAGGGTACTTCCCGTGAACTCAGAATCTTGAAATTTGGCACGAAACAAACTCTTATAGCACAGATAAAGGAAAAATTCCGAAAATCATAAATTTTTAGTTACATAATATAATTTAAATATTTTTTATAATTTTAAAGGTACCCCTTTCTTCATTAACCCGTAGGGGTATAAAATTGAAATTAATATCAAATACTCAAGTCAAAACTAAAGGGTATTTCCAATCGATCTAGAATCTTCTATTATTTTTCTTCGTTGTGGAAATGTATTTACGCTATTTACGCACGTATGTGGGACTCGACGGCTAGAGTGCAAGGCCGTAGTACCCACTAAATACACAGCGCATACTACAACGCCAATTTAGGGGCGCCAGGGGGTCGCGATAGCATTTTCTTCATTAACCCGTAGGGGTATAAAATTGAAATTAATATCAAATACTCAAGTCAAAACTAAAGGGTATTTCCAATCGATCTAGAATCTTCTATTATTTTTCTTCGTTGTGGAAATGTATTTACGCTATTTACGCACGTATGTGGGACTCGACGGCTAGAGTGCAAGGCCGTAGTACCCACTAAATCCACAGCGCATACTACAACGCCATTTTAGGGGCGCCAGGGGGTCGCGATAGCATTCTACCCTGACACCCCGGCGGATAGCCTGAAGGCAACTAACTCCTTGACTGTGGATAAAGGTGTTGGGCTTCGCCGCCAAAACACCCAGCGTCCGCAGAGCATAGGGAGGACGGCAACCTGACAACGCCGCATCTCCTCTTCCTCTGCGGCCCCACCGCGACGCAACCATGGTGCGCCCCTATTTGGTTGCGGGAGATAGGGCGCGCGGCAACGCAACACCGACACGCCTCTCCTCCCGCGACCGCACCCGACTGCGAGGGACAGACAGAACTGTCCCCCGCACCCGCACCTTTGGACGCATCCTGCGCAAGCCCCCTCCAAGCCCACGCAGAGCGTCCAGTCCCGGGATCTCTCGTAGCTTCACCGCGGCTGTGCAAACCACGGTTACTAAGCCCCCCCACCACGAAAAGGTGGAGATCCCACTGCTATCTAGAATCTTAAAATTTGGCATAAGGCAACGTTTTATAGCACATAGGAAAAATTTTGAAAACCCAAAATTTTTAGTTACATCACATATTTTTTAAAATAATGATATAAACCTACAGGTTTGTAAGGAACCCTCGGTGCGCGAGTCTGACTCGCACTTGACCGGTTTATTTCTTTTCATAAATCATAAATAATTTATTTGCATGATGGGTTTGCATGGGTGTACAAAAGATGTTACAGTTTCGTTGACTCCATTTTGCCATATTCAACCTCATCAGGTGTGCAAATAAAAAAATACTGTTTTAATTACATAATAGAATACAGAAAAAAACATACATACATACATAGACTCACGCCTGTTTCCCTGAAGGGGTAGGCAGAGGCATATTAAACGCCCACTTTTCGCCAGAGTTTTGATCCCACGTAATAGGTGGCGAGCCTATTGCCGCTTATCGGGATATTTTGTTTGCCAGAGCCTCGTCCGTTGATCGGCAGGTGCACCACTTGCAGGTGAGGTTGGCTTGGGACCCTAAGTTCTTGGTGGGAACCCTATGATCTCTAAAGGATGAGCTAGTATGTCAAATAGTTATAACCTCCCCCCCGTGGGATCTCCACCTTGTCGTGGTGGGGGAGGCTCAGTAATCGTGGATTGGTTACCCGCGGTGAAGCTAAGAGGGATCCAGGAGGGGACGCTCCGCGTGGGCTTGACGGGGCCTGCGCAGGATGCGTCCAACGGTGCGGGTGCAGGGGACAGTTCTGTCTGTTCCTCGCAGTCGGGTGCGGTCGCGGGAGGAGAGGCGTGTCGGTGTGGCGTTGCCGCGCGCCCTATCTCCCGCGACCAGATGGGGGCGCACCATTCGATGTGTCGCGGTGGGGCCGCAGAGGAAGAGGAGATGCGGTGTTGCGTTGCCGTCCTCGCTATCCTCTGCGGCCGCTGAGTGTTTAGGCGGCGGAGCCCAACACCTTAATCCGCCGCCAAGGGAGTTCTGTTCGGGGCCCGCTTGACCATCTGGCGGGCCAATACTCGTCGGGGGTTACGACGAATGCTTATGTGAATCCCTACCCTCCGACACACGGGTACATGAGGAACACGGGTTGGTTTTTAATCAGTAAGAGTCTGACAGTCCCCTTCGTCCTTCTCCCGGGGCGGAGGGACTCCATGAGGATTTTCCAACCCGACAATAAAAAAAAAATCGTTATAACCTCAATCAGCAATAATAATACCATAATACAATGTCAAATGAGTCAATATCTCGAGAAAATGTCAAAAACAATAATTAATAATACAATAATTGAAATAATTGAATATAGGGAATTCAAATAATAATACCGGATAATATCAAACTCAATTCAATGTTTTAGAGCCATTCACTTACAGAATAAATCATTCTTTCAAGAAGTAGCAATTTCAGCTTTTTCTAAAATTTTGAGAGAGGAAGCTCTAGAATATCAGATGATATTTTATTAAAGATTTTAACACACATGTAGTAACAGTTTCTTTGAAATAAAGTTGTCTTTGGAGCTACATCTAGTACAAACCGTCCTCCACGTCTTGTCATGTGTTCGTAAAATAATAAACTATTTTATCAGGACGAAGAAAGGTATATTGTTGGAAAATGTTAGCGGAGTATAAGAAGTATCGATAAAATATACACCTGTTGGCTAAGGTACTACCTACATAAAAACGTTAAGGTGAGTATATAACAGAACACTGCCTGCGTGGTACAGACTGCCTCCGTGGTCCAGTGGATAGCGTATGCGATTGCTGATCGGAGGTCCCGGGTTCGATTCCCGGGTCTGGCAAAAGTGTTACTGGGTTTTTCCGAATTCTCAGTAGCAGCACGGTGTCTGGTGATGTGCCCGGCAACGGCAATACGCTCGCCTCCTATTACGTGGGACTTAAAAATTCATGGCGAAATGTGGGTGTAATATTACGCCTCTGCCTACCCCTTCGGGGATACAGGCGTGAGTCTATAATATAACAGAACATAGGTTGGCGAATAAGGAAAAATGTCACAGATAGTGACTTGAAACAACAGAAAGTGGATCAAACAAAATCCCAGTGTTGTCCCGTATGGAAATCGAAACCACAACTGAACACTCGGCGCAGTAATACCGAGGGCGGCCACATAAAGGTCAACGCTCATTAGAGCCACCCGGCACCCACTCCGCACGGCGTCCACGAGTGGACGTCGCGCCGTCAACGAGTGAACGCCGCGCGGTCAACCAGCGGACCGCACGGCGTCCACGAGTGGACGTCGCGCGGTCAACCAGCGGACCGCGCGCCGTCAACGAGTGAACGCCGCGCGGTCAACCAAATTCACGAATGATTCACGGCCGGTGTTACCAGATGACATTTATAAATTACCTTGTTTGCTGACTAAAATTACCGTGTTTTGAGTAAAATTACCTTAAACTTATTTTCAAATTACAGTGTATATTACAGCGTCGATTAAATTAAACGGTTTTTATAATTATTTAATACTTTTATTCAGAAATTATTCTTCCAAAAGTTCTTGCTCATAAATCGACGAAGTCATTTTATTCATTTATCTTTTGGTGGGAGTAAATAAATACAGTTTCCATTATTTTCTCCGAAAGGATTGTTGTCAAAATGTGAGTCAAAATATTTCCCTATAAGGTCTTCGTAATTAATTTATTTATTTTTCTAGTTTTTATATCAATTAACTTTTTCAAGTAATGCAATGACCACACACAACTAGATACTAAACTTTCGTCTATGAATACACCTACTAACTACAAATTTTAACATAAGGTATGCTCATGAAAAACACTACCTAAAATATTTTTAATTCTGCCGTATTATATTACCTGCCAAGTAATGAAATCGTTAATGATTTCCCCGACATCACCAACTGCGACAGCCAGTGTTGCCAATAAAGGATTACTCGTAAGAACATAATATATTTTTGAGTAAAAATAAGAGTATCATTTACACGGTAATTAATAATTAAAAATACCTTAGAAAATAACACGGTAGTAGCTTATTACCGTAGACCGTGTCTTGCTCAAAATTACCGTGCGTCTACGGTATTTACCGTGTATCTGGTAGCACTCGGACGTGAATCATTCGCGGGCAGCGCGCGGTCCGCTTCGGACCCGCACGTTGGCGACGAGCCGTCAACGCGCGGCAAGCATGCGAGCAGCGAGTTGCCACCGAGCCACCGTTGCCACGCGCGGGCGGCGGGTGGTCCACCCGCCGCCCGCGCGTGGACGGCTTACGACAGAGGCGATCCGGTGACGCTACGGAGTTGATGTAGTGAGCGCATACCCATACAAATCCATATAAAGAATACTAACCGCACGAGGCGAGGCGGTGCGAAGTGGGTGCCGGGTGGCTCTAATGAGCGTTGACCTTAAAGCACTATGCCATACTAGTATAACAGTTAATTCCTTATTTGTTACCCGTATAATACAGCAAGTAGCAAAGAAGTACTGTAAATAGAAGAGCATGCATGAGAAACTTGATGGGAGTGAATTAAGCAAGAGAGGTTTGTCAGAATCGTTGCAAATGGCGTTCCGTAGTCTCTGCCTACCCCTCCGGGAGACAGGCGTGAGTCTATGTATGTATGTATAATACAGCATTCATCTTTATTCTTTAATCGATTATTGTACATCAAACAAAAGATTTAAAAGAAATATTTTTGCTGTGGAACTTTATGAAGTAGGGACTATTTTTATTAGTGAATAGAGAGCTGAAATATAAAGTATTAAATTGGTTTACACGTGCCTGCTTCACTTCAAAGGTCACTATTTGACAAACTCCCACAAACTGGGAATGTTTTACAACTATATTTTCAGATTGGAAGTCTTTTTAGATGTTTTGATAACATATAAACCGTTTATTTTTGGTTTAATTTTTTTTGAGAATAGAAGTCTTGCTTTCATAGCCTAAGAAACTTTACATCATCGTTTTATAAAGACCCAGGCCCACTCGTTTTTTTTAAACATGTACCCTTGTGTCGGAGGGTAGGGTTTCACCGAAGCATTCCTCGCTACCCCCCGACGGGTATTGGCCCGCCAGATGGTCCGGCGGGCCCCGAACGAAACCCCCTTGGCGGATGAAGGTGTTGGGCTCCGCTGCCAAAACACCCCGCGGCCGCAGAGGATAGGGAGGACGGCAACGCAACACCGCATCTCCTCCTCCTCTGCGGCAACTCTGAGAAATGCCTGTACCGCTGTAAATTCTCAAACATGCAGCAATGATACAGTTAGTACCAAAGTCAAAGTCAAAATCATTTATTCATCTAGGTCACAAGGTGACGCTTATGAACGTCAATTTTAAAATTAAATTACTTAATGCTTCTACATTTACATTTACTGCCTCGTTCGCAAAGCAATTGGTAGAAAGAACGGGCAATAAAACTACCCACTCACCCAGTGCACATTCTGAGCAATCAAATGTGCTGTGGGCTTACGAAAATGCGTGCTTGTATGTAGGTAGTATAATGAATGTCATGACAGCCGATTGACGGCTTGGCGATATTCAACTATGCAACTAATCATTAGTGCGCCCCCTGGTTTTAATTCGATTCCCTCTGCATAACAGTCATTTGGAATCTACTCGGCTATTACTAATACTGCATTTATATCTTTGAATAAATAAATTTACGATGCATTAATAATTTAAAATTATCCCTAAAACGTATCTTGAAACTAGTCACGATAACGAATCAAAATTAAAAAGGTACGTGACCAAAATGTTGGCCGTTACATCTCCTCTCACAAACTACACGGTGCGGTAGATCTTTAGTTTAGTAGTACTGCATTGCGACTGTACTCGTACTCTAAACTGTACAGCCAAGTTATGAAATATGTGATAAATGTCGCACCAAAAACAGATGTGGATTGAGAGGCAGGTTCAACATCTGTATTTATAAAATAATTGCGTTACTGACTGACTGACAGACAAGCTACAGCCAAAATTATTACGCGCAGGAAGCTGAAATTTGGCATGTATGTTCTTTAGGCACCGTAGGGGTGCACTAAGAAGGGACTTCGCGAAATTCCCAGGGAATCGGGCAGAGAAAGAGTTAAGTTAAAAAATGTGCCGGCGTAGCTGTGGGCATCATCTAGTTAGTTCATCATCCTCATCACCTCTGTCGCGTCGCTGAACACGGGACTTTCCTCACTATGAGAAAGTAAAGGACATAGTCCATCAAACTGGCAAATTTGCACTTTGGTAGAGTTGGAGAGACATGACTTTCGAGAACATTATACATATAGATCTCTGTGAACATGACGTTGGTGCTGAAATATCGGTTATTGGAAACAAAGATGTAAGGACGTGTCTTTTTTTTTATAGACTCACGCCTGTATCCCCAAAGGCGTAGGCAGAGGTATATTGCTACACCCACTTTTCGCCATGAATTTTTAGGTCCCACGTAATAGGGGGCGAGCCTATTGCCGTACCGCGCACGTTACCAGACTCCGTGCTACTACTGAGAATTTCCTAACGGAAAAATCCAATAACACTTTGCCCGACCTAGGAATCGAACCTGAGACCTCCCAGTCCCACGCGCACATTTATGCCGCGAGACCAACGAGGCAGTCTGAAATATCGGTTATTAGAAACAAAGATGTAAGTACGTGTTGTATATCCTATAAATGAATTTAATACTTATTATAAGACTCTCAAAAGAATTGAGATCTATATGTGTGCCAAGATTTGAGAAGGATTGAAGAACTTTAGTAGATTTTTAGGAAAAGAAGCTTAAAGTGTGAAAAGTCTAGTAATTCTAACCCGCAATTTGAGATTAGTAGGTATTCTTGATAATCCAAGGGGCTTCACACGCAGCGATAGCTGAGTGAAGAGACCGACAGACTGCGACGTCTCGGGTTCGAATCCACAGCACAACTTTTCGGAGTTAAGTGCGCATTAAAGTGTTAATGATCGCTTGCTAGATGGTGAAGGAAAACATCGTGAGGAAACCTGCACGGTTTCCTCACGATTGTTTTCCTTCACACTTCTGAGAGTTCTCCATAATGTTCTAGAAAGACATGTGAAGTCTGCCAACCCGCACTTGGCCAGCGTAGTGTAATAGGCCTTACCCTTCTCATAGTGAGAAGAGGCCCTTGCCCAGCAGTGGGACAGTATAAAAGGCCGATGATGATGATGAAGGGGCTTCAATAAATGTGCCAAATTTCATGACTGTATGTATGTAGGTTCAGGTGGTTTTGAGTAGGTTGTTAAGTAGGTAGTCAAAAGTAAATCGAAATGGTTCATATAATATTTACACATCATTGCGTCGCCAGTTCCGTAGTCTTTGAACTTGGCTGTGCCCTGCCGCGTGAGATATTTCGCAATATTCAATTTTTCATTTTTTTCTTCGTGTATGTTGCCGCCACAGATGTCGAAGTTAATAGACCGCCCGAGGGCCAAACTTGGCTTAACGTAATACTGACTGCATGGTTGGCGTAGTGGTTTAAGCGGCCGCCTCATTGCTTGACACTGCACCAAGTATTCGATTCGGTTCGATCCCCACACGAGACAACACTTTGTGTGATTTATAAATTGTTGTTGCCAGTCTGGGTGTTCATTGTGTTTTGAGTGTTAATTTTTTGTATGCCTATAAAGTCTCCCACGACACAAGATTAGTACAAGTCCGGGCGATGTCTATAAACAAAAAAAACAAAAAAATTGTTTTGAAACAGCAGTCGAGACCATCGGCACAGAATAGATAGTTCTTACGAACAGAAGCACCACTTCGCAAACCAATTTATAGAAATGGCGACTCTTGGTACTAAGCAAGAAAGTGCAATTCAGCTCGCATAAGCACTCAGTACCTAACGCGATATTGACCTAACTGTTCCCGCTCTTTTCTAACACATAACGCTGTCGCTGTCTGGCGCGTAGCGGTGCGCTAGCTGTCGCGCTAGGGTTGTCGACTTGCCGCCGCTACTATAATATTTATTCATCGTCTATCTAACTACTTGACCACGTACCTAATAATAAATATTTATACTATAAGTATCCTATCCCACTATTTGAGCTCGTAGAACAAAAACCACAAAAATTCTGGTGGTTTACATTTTTACTATACTAATTCTTAGTTATTTCCTAAACGCGTAGACCGATTTACATGATTCAAACAGATAAAATGGTTTTTGAACTAGATCTTTAATTTGACACCATAATCGTTGAGATATCTCAACAAATAAAAAGTAAAATTTTCAAGTTGCTCTCGTAAAATAAATAAAATCAAAATTTCAAGTTGATTTCGACACACATCCGTTAAATGAGCAATACTTTGCACCAGACTTGTGATGAGACATTTTTGTTGTTCTCTATTATAATTCACGTTATTAGCTAGCCCTGCGCGCGAGCGGTGACGACGCGGCTTGGAAGCCGCGCGAAAGTGTAGGCACTTATCGCTGTAGGTACGACCGAGTGAAGGAGGCCTGCCATCGGCTTTACATGACCTCAGAAGCTCGGTGGCGCTCAAATGTCACCAAACAGTCACCCATCCAAGTGGTGACCTCTATTAACGTTAATTTTATTATCTCCGTGGTCCAGTAGATAGCGTATGCGATTGCTGATCGGAGGTCCTGGGTTCGATTCCCGGGTCGGGCAAAAGTGTTACTGGGTTTTTCCGAATTCTCAGTAGCAGCACGGAGTCTGGTGAAGTGCCCGTTAACCGGCAATAGGCTCGCCCATTATTACGTGGGACCTAACAATTCATGGCGAAATGTGAGTGTAATATTACACTTCTGCTTAACCCTTCGGGGATACAGGCGTGAGACTATAACTAAAAAATAAAAAAAGGCCACGCCTGTAGCGTGAGACTAAAAAAAAACTTTACTAATATTACAAACGACACATCAACCTGGCTCAATCGTTTATTTTTAACATACCTACTCCATAATCTGCATATAAATAGGTAATTATTCAGAGTGATCACAGTGATTACTGCAAAGCCACAAAAAACTAAAATATGACTGCGTCGACACTTTGATAAATTAAACACAAAATACATTAATTACATACATACATACATATCGTCACGCCTTTTATCCCCGAAGGGGTAGGCAGAGGTGTATTTCTACACCCACTCTTCGCCAGATATACTTTAGTCCCACGTAATAAGGGGCGAGCCTATTGCCGTACCGGGCACATTTCCAGACTCCGTGCTGCTACTGAGAATTTCGTGACAGAAAAACCCAATAACACTGCCCGACCCAGGAATCGAACCCGGGACCTCCCGATCTCACGCGCACATTTATGCCGCGAGACCAACGAGGCAGTCGTATAAGGTTTGATGTCGAGTTTTCCGTCTCTACACAAAGATGATATTTGCATCGTGTTATCCCATAGTCGCCTCTTACGACACCCACGGGAAGATAGGGGGTGGTGACACTTGTATTCTATGTAATTAATGTATAGCCGTGTGGTACGTCAACCACACGGCTATACATTAATTAATCACTGCATTCTCGATGTTTTCGTTGGCGAATAATATCTGCTTTCATGTACTAACGAGCGCTTTTGTAAAAATCCGTTGTAAGTTGATATTGAAAATTGTTTTAATTTTTACGCGGTTTACAATATTTTTTCAAGTACTTTCTTTTGTGGGATGTTTGTTTTTCTATAGGTATATTATCATCATGTTATTATCATGATATTGACTGTATTTTGTAGGATAACAGTCGTCGCATAACCATATTGGCAAAGAGCTCAGATATTTACATAGAGGCGCATTTCTAATGGGCGCTCTGAAGACAAACTTTCTGGGAGCCTAATTGCCGCTTGGCGGCGTGGCAGTCGCGCTGTGACAGCTAGACAGCTGTCACAGCGCGACTGCAGAGACCTACGAGAGCAAAAGAGACGAACGTTCCTCCTGTGTATCTTAACTACGAGAGCAAAAGAGACAGAGAACGACGCCAGCGCTGCCAACGGCGCCAATTACGAACTAAACTAGCGACAGTCGCCAACTGGAATCGGCACACGAAATCCTTAAGAAATGCGCTTCTATGTAAATCTGCATTCAGTGGCACAAGGCATCCTCAGGAGCGATGGACAACGAATGAATGAATGAATCTCAATTCCCAAGGGAGCGGGCAGAAAATATAAATTAATAATGTTACGAGCTGGGGTTCGACGATAAATTATATACACTATGCCAGAAAACTGTACTTTATTTACTAACACAAACACACACTTATTTTTACAACACTAATAAACACACTTATTGCACACTTAATTCTCAGGACTAATAAAACACATTTACTTCGAACACTTTTCCACTTCACTAAACACTTCCGAATCACTTCTTTCGCTTCTTGTTTATTGCTCCGATATTCAATTGTAACTATGTGCGGTCCGTTCGCTCGCGCTCTATTTATACTGGCCGGATAACATCACTAGCGCATTTTAGATGCTTCCACAAAACTGTCGAAATAATCGCGAACAGTCTATACTCGATACAGCAACGCCATCTAGTACTGAGTAGATGAATTACCTTTAAACCACCGATACATTAAATGTCTTCTAGTACCCCCATTCACCGATAGATGGCGTAACACTGCCCCCCTCTTAAACGTGTTCGTCCCGAACATCGTTGGACCCATAGTAACGAGCCAATCGGTCCTCATGAACTATCTTCGGTGCACCTCGCGACCCCTTCTGGATTCGATAGGTGACGTCATTCATCCTGATAATTATGCGATATGGCCCATCCCATCTGGCTTGTAACTTAGACGATTTACCGTTGCTTCGTACTGGGTTATGAAGCCACACCGATGATCCCTCATCGAAGCCTTTGTTGTTTGCCTTCCGGTCTTAGCGAGTCTTCATCTTCTCAGACATCTGTTGTCCTGACTCCCCTGGAGCTCCTACATTGTACACCTGCTATGTACCTCTGCTACGAGTGTGTGGCCTGTTGACAGCCGCACAACTTGAGCATTTGCGGCACCAATTCTCGACGTCATCCCGACAGTGGAGCCAATAAAACCGCTCCCGGATCTTAGTAAGGCTCTTCTTAACTCCCATGTAACCTCCCGAAGCACCATTGTGATAGAGCTGCAAGACTACCGGCACCTTACTTTTGGGCACTACCATTTGCAAATGGCACTGGTTACCGCGAGCGTTTTCCCATTTGCGGCACAGAACTCCATCCTGGACAACCAAGCTTTCCCACTGTGCCCAATAACTCTTGGTGATGGGGCTCATTGCTGCGATATCACTCCATTTGGGCCTAGGAGCATCTGATTTCTTCCATTCCAGAATCGGCTGTATATCCTTGTCGTCTTGCTGAGCACTTCGCAAAGCTTCTTTCCATTCGTCGCTCAGATCCGTCTTCAACATCCTCACTAATGCTGCCTGCTTTGCTTCCTGTCGGGTACAGTGTTTGCGTTCGTCGGGGTAAGGCCTACGCGCAGATGGTCTGCATCTGCGCTACGTTGCACTTGCCGCCAGACAGGTACGTCAGGTGAGATCTTTGGTGGAGATAGGGTACCAACGTGCCACTTACGCTTTGGGCAGCTCAAGCGGATATGGCCTCTTTCCCCGCAGTTGTAGCACCGTGGTGAAGAAACAACTTCCATGATACGGTAAGTTCGATCCTCGTGACGCGCTGCTTCCACCTCCAGAGCGTAGGCTAAGGCTGCCTTCAGGGACTTGAAGTGCCCAAGTCTTACCGCTGCTCTAACTTCCAGGTCCCGGACCCCATCCGTAAACGCTTGTACGAGGTTCCCGTCAACAAGCGCAGGCGACGACTAATATGCCTTCCTGACCAGCCTTTCCACCTCTAGAGCCCACTGCTGCAGAGTTTCTCCGGTGCGTTGTGCCCTGTCCTTCAGCTGAGCACGATACACATGTTCTAGGTGTGCGTCACCGTATCTCGCCTCCAGCGCCTCCATCAGCTTTTCATAGGAGACGTCTTGCCCAAGCACCTCCAACACCGTCAAGGCCTGATCACGAAGGCCCAAGGTTAGGGCGGTGAAGGCCTGTTCTTTGTTCCACCCATTCGTTCGCATAACGGCCTCAAACTGGACCTTGTATGCAGACCACGATGATGAGCCATCAAATGGTGGAACCTTAAAGCAACGAGGCGAGGGCGCCACAGCTGCAGGTGTAACGTCGTAGGACCCGAGCCTACACAATTTCTTCTCCACTTCGGCAATACGGGTCTCGAGGTGATCATGTACACGCTTCTCAATAGAGGCGACACGAGTCTCCAGCTTGTCGTGTACGAGCATCTCTACGTCGCTGATACGGGCCTCGTGCTGCTGAAGTTCCTCCTTGACCGCCTTCAAGTCCTTCCCTACAGCGGCGCTGAGGTCCTTCATAAGCACCACCTGCTCCTCTAGGCGGCGCGCGTTCTCCTCCTTGTCGCGCTGAAGCTGTTCTTCCATGCGGCGCGCGTGCTCCTCTTGACGGCGAGCCTGCTCCTGTTGACGGCGGTCCTGCTCCTCTTGACGGTGAGGCTGCTCCTCCTTGTCGCGCTGTAGCTGTTCCTCCATGCGGCGCGTGTGCTCCTCTTGACGGCGGGCCTGCTCTTGCATGAACGCCATCAGAGCCGCAATGTCGGGCACCGCCACGGAGTGTGCGCTTGCAGGCTCCACTGCAGCCGCGGAGTCGCCTGGTCCACCAGACGATGGAGAAGGAACGTCTCCGAAGCGTCTTTGGTCCAGGCCTTGCTGGCGCTGGTTCCTGGTGCGCACTCCTTCAGTTTCTTCTTTTAGCATAACCGGCATAATTTATCCCTTTCTTCTGACACCAATTTGTTACGAGCTGGGGTTCGACGATAAATTATATACACTATGCCAGAAAACTGTACTTAATTTACTAACACAAACACACACTTATTTTAACAACACTAATAAACACACTTATTTCACACTTAATTCTCAGCACTAATAAAACACACTTACTTCAAACACTTTTCCACTTCACTAAACACTTCCGAATTACTTCCTTCGCTTCTTGTTTATAGCTCCGATATTCATTTGTAACTATGTCCGGTCCGTTCGCTCGCGCTCTATTTATACTGGCCGGATAACATCACTAGTGCATTCTAGATGCTTCCACAAAACTGTCGAAATAATCGCGAACAGTCTATACTCGATACAGCAACGCCATCTAGTACAGAGTAGATGAATTACCTTTAAACCACCGAAACATTCAATCTCTTCTAGTACCCCATTCACCGATAGATGGCGTAACAATAAGAATGTGTCGGTGTTGCTGCGGGCATCTTCTAGCCAATATATAAAACTTATGATAACTGTCTGACAGACAAGGCGCGGGCCAAGCTGCAGTGTAGTAAGCTTAACTTTGGTATGTTTTTTTCCTTAGGGACCGTTATGGTGCACTAAGAAAGGATGTTCTGTAATTCAGACACGATCGGATAGAAACAGTAAAATTAAAATAAAATTTGCGGGCGTAGCTGCATCGGCTAGTAATTTATATTTTTATTTGCGAGTTTAAATAACTTGCGACTATTATAACAACCTATTACAATAGCGCACCTGATAACGACATATCTTCAATTTATCTCTATAACTAATTAACTATAAAAACTTTTGGTGAATTCACTCAGAGTATTATAGAATATATCTATTATTAATTTTATATATCTATTAAAATAAATCAAAGAAAATTGAAAGTTTAGACAATCTTTTTCTCTGGCGTAACTTTACACGCCTAAGTAACAACATTTACTACAAAGTTTTTGAGGGTGCTGTCCATAGAGAATATGGCTTCGCGCTAACAAAGTCAAAGTCCAATAATTTGTATGTTCATAGGTTCACAAAAATCAATTAAACACTGCAGTATAAAAAAAATAAGCTAGATGAGGTCAGTGGTTCCTACCTGACTGCCCTGAGAAGAAACATCCCAATCATACTCACAGAGCATAATCTCTTTTAAAATACAGGAGCCGGCAATGAGAGTCACGATGGCTGTCGCCACGGCTGTGTTATGCTATGCTAAAGCCCTTGGTCATATAGGAATTGAAGAAGAAAGCCTTTAAGAAGCAGCGAAAATGAGTGATTTCTTCTGTGGTTCAGTTGATAGCGTATATGTCTGCTGATCGGGAGATCCTGGATTCGATTTCCGGGTTTTTACAAAAGCGTTACTGAGTTTGCCGAATTCTCAGTACCAGCTTGGAGTCTGGCAAAGTACCCAGTAACGGCAATAGACTCGCGTTACCTACGTAACATGGTTACGTTGGTAACGCGAACGAGAACGCGGGTAACATAGCAAAATGTGGGTGTTATATTACACCTCTGCCTACCTCTTCGTGGATGCAGTCGAAAGTCTTTAAAACAAATGAGCGCTACTTACAGCTTTTAGCTATTATGTTATAGGTATTCCAGCTGTTGCTACAAACATTGTTGTGACAACACCCAATGAGGCACACTCGATAAGGTTTTAAGTAGCGATTGACTTACACCAGCAGCCGGCCCCATTATACGATTTTCCAAGGATTTGAAGATTAGAGACACATACATATACTCACGCCTTTTTCCCGTCGGGGTACGCAGGGACAACGGAACGCCACTTGCTTCTATCCTTACAAACCTCCCGCGCTTCCTCTACACTCATTACTCTTTTCATACATGCTCGCCGGTTCCGAGTGCTTCGGACCTTGCCGTTTTTCAGAACGCCACCAGTTTGGTCGGCGAATGTCCTACGAGGTCGGCAGCGACCGGCTTGCCCATACACGAATTAGATTAGAGACACATATTTGACATAACATTGTGTATGGAGGTTATGTCGAATATGCATCTCTAATAGGTATGCAAATTGAGCGGTGAGTTGCGAGTGGCCGCCACCGGTGGCGTGTCGCAGATACTGTTCCGAGTAGTCAGTACTCGGCACATGTGTACGCCGATTTCATACAAAACATTTAAAAAATCACGTGAACAGCTTGCCGTTGGCAACTGGTGGCTCGTATGCGCAGCGCCTAAACGCACAAAGTTTTAAAATAAGGTATTTATTTAATGACCGTGTGTGTGTAAGTGAGTTGTTTAGATGAGTGCGTAATCACTGCAGTCTTCACGGTTGGTGTAGTGGTTTAAGCGGCCGCCTCGCCGCTTGACACTGCACCGAGTGTTGTGGGTTCGATCCCCACACGAGACAACACTTTGTGTGATTTATAAATTGTTGTTTCGAGTCTGGGTGTTCATTGTGTCCATTTTAAAGAAAAAAATATGTTTATATATCTTTATAAAAAGCCTGATGAAAGTATCATTAGTCATAAATAGACCATGTCAGGTGCAACTCACGTCGAAACGTCGGAACAAATAAAAGCTATTTTAGCTTCATAGGTGTTTCATCTTCGAAAGTAGGATAGTATGTCTTTAAAATACAACCGCCTATCTGTTTTTTGGACGGCGGGCCGTCGCATCGTTCCGCCGCCACTTCCTACGCCACTGCGCCTGTGTGCGAAATCTGTGGAGCGCCTTTTTGGCATCCTTTTTTGAAAATAAGTGTTATAATTAACGCATATCTCGGCGCGCGGCGCCCCTGTCACCCTGGCGCCTGTGTGCGCCGCGCTCATTGCACATAGGGACGGTTCGGCCCTGATCGCGGCACTTTACAAAGAATCAACCAGCGTGCACAAAAAACAACAATTAATCACACAAAAAAATGTTGTCTCGTCTAGGACTCAAACCCACAACACTCAGCCCGATGAAAGAAGAAAGAAAGAAAGAAAGAAAGAAACGTTTATTGATGCAAGCATTACAATACTCACATAAAAAAGACACAAAAACAGATTAAAAGCATATGTAGGTATATAAGTCAGATAAAACAATAACAAAAATAATACATACATACATATACTCACGCCTTTTTTCCGTCGGGGTAGGCAGAGATAACAGAAGGCCACTTGCTCCTATCCTTACAATCCTCACGCGCTTCCTCTACTCTCATTACTCTTTTCATACATGCTCGCCGGTTTCGGGTACTTCGGACCTTTCCGTTTCTTAGGATGTCTCCAATTTGGTCGACGAATGTCCGCCGAGGTCTGCCGCGACCGTCTTGCCCACACACATTTGCCTTATATATCTGATTCGTCATTCTTTCTTCACTCATTCGCAAACAAAAACAATAATAATAAAAGGAACAATAATAACAAAAATAATAAAAGGAATAACAATACACAAAAGCGAAATATCGATCTGAAAACAAAAGCATCATTTAAAAAGAACCTCAAGAGCTATTTACTCTCTCAACAGAAATTATAGCTACAGGATACTGCTTACCTGTGAGGATATAGCCCTAGTAACATTAGTCTGGATTCCTGACAGCATATTAGTATCTCTGCTTCAATGTCTGGATGGGTACTTGCAGGAACTCCTGAAACATTAAACATTTTACGAAAATAATGTCATATTATCCTCTATGAGCCAATAAGTAAATTAAATTTAGAAACTTAGTTAACATGCATACCTGCTATTTGTGTATTCCATTGTTACTTGTAAAACATTTATGTTTTGAAGGTGTAGGTACTTAAGTAATCATAAATAGTTGTACATGTTCCATATGTAATGGTACGTAGATTCTAGGAAGATGACCATCACGTTTCAGTGGCCTTTTGACATAATACGTGGCGGCACTGAAAATCAGTACTGTGATTGGAACTATGGCGTCCATCGCAGTGTTTGCTGAGTGTCAGCCCGAATTGCGGCACGCGGTGAATAGTGCTCATGCGGTTATTATTGTTTAAGTTTAATTATTGTATTTACAGGAGTAATCATTTTATGTTTGAATTGCTCAATCTCTGGTGTAGTAACACGTGGCGAGTCACGTGGTGACACGTATCACTTAAATGTCAGAAGTGTCAGGACATTGTCAGCTAACTCAACTCCGTTTATGACAGTTGACAAGACATGCCAAGTGTCATTATGGCAACAAGCTGCCAATTAGCGTTATAGTAGATAGTGTATAATAATATTGACTTCGCCACAATTTTCTTTTTTTGTTGGTTTTTATTTTTGTTATTTAGAATAAGTAAAATTAAGGAGTACTGTACAGCGTGCTTGCAATAAAGATATATTTTCTTTCTTTTCTTTCTTTCAAATACACATAATAAACATTATAATATTTAAAAATGAGCAGCAGCAATCAGGTGTTCAATTCAGCATATGTCGCACTTGAAGCCCGACGCTGATTTTCAACTGAACTCTGATGCTAGTCGAGGCGACCAATAAACCACGAAGCGGCTGAAAGTAATACGAGTACGTTACACGTGCTCTCATCGATCTCTCCTCAATTAACAAGGTTACATCGACGTATTTGCCAAGATTTTGTTTGTTTTGTTGGTATCATATACGAATTAATTGTCCACAGTCTGCCCACGCAGATTATTTCCGCACTGACCACGGAGCGGCCATTATTCATACCTTGTTCGATATACACCCACGGTTTCCCGCTATTTTAAAGTTTTAAAAATAAATGAATTTTGAGTGTAATTTGCGTACCCAAGGTTCCGTACAATATTTTATGTAAAACTAGCTTTTGCCAGCGACCCCGCCAGGGTTTCTATTATATAAATAAATATAATCGGTAGCCTATGTGCTTCTCTTTTTTTCTATTTTTATTCTAAAGTTTAAATAGGGTAAACAGAACTAGATGGCATGTTAAAAGGACGGTTTATCGTGCCCTCCGTAGCAGCGTAGTACTCTGATGTAAGTGCCATACGCTGCCACCCACCCAAGTGGCGACCTATGCATATGTTGCTTAGCTTCGACGATCTATGCGAACGACGAGTCAAGTCTCGCTATGAGCGAATATTAAAGATCTTATATCCGTCTTAAGATACTTAACAATTTTCTTATAAAAGTAAATTGATGAAATAGAAACGAAATCTTGTTAGTATTCATGTCATGATTCTTAGTACGTAAATATTAATTATTTTTTATTAATATCGAATAAGGAATTTAAAAATAATATTATTAATAATATAAATAATTCCAGATCTTCGATTTTTGTAAGTTTGCAGCAAATGCTCATTTGACTGAACAACTTTTGCTAAGCCAACAAGTCAGTATATAGTCTAGAGTATACATTATCAGATGTTTCAGATCTTCGAGTTTTATAAGTCAACAAAAATAAATACTAACGTATAATGTGAATATGCTAACGTACAAAAACTGATTTTTGAACTCTACAAACATGCAACGAACATAAAAACACCTGCTGAAACAACAATTTGTGAAACACATGAAGTCTGAGGCCTACGCCACACTTGACGGAAATTTCGTCACGGATCTTCCGTTACGGTAAACGCTGAGAGCAATCGGAGCGACGGATCATCCGCATAGGGTGCCTGGTAGGGCTTGTAATATCGGAAAGTATTGAATTCCGGAACTGAGTTACGATATTGGAGTGTCAATTCCGGAAAAGTTTTTAAGAGAGCATGTGCTTCAGCTAAGTCTATATTTATAAGTAATAAAATTAAAGAATCCAAGAACAAAATAAAAACAACTTGGAACATTATTAACAGTGAGACTGGTCGAGCTAAGTTAGTAGATAATAGCTATGAATTAAAATGTAATGGAGAAATAGTTACAAAGAAAATTGATGTTGCTCAGGCTTTTAACAACTTCTTCATAAACATACCAGTGAAAACAACCAAGTGTTTAGACTCATGCCCAAGCAAAGCAGAGATGTTAGTTAGGGGCAATGTGAATGAGTGTGATGTGCTGTTTAATTTTAAATACATTGACACCAATGACATCCTCAAGACATTCAAGACCATCAATATTAAGAAATCTATTGACTTATGGGGTATTTCAGTTAGTCTTGTTCGCCAAATCATTTTTAGCATAGCTCCATATTTAGCTGCAATATTTAATAGATGCGTGGATAAAGGGGTATTTCCTGATTTAATGAAACACAGCAAGGTGACACCACTTTTCAAAAAAGGATCCAAGAGCGACCCTAGTAACTTTCGGCCAATTTCTATCTTGCCTGCAATCAGTAAAATTTTTGAAAAGGTTATTTTGCATCAGTTAGAGAGCCACTTTCTCACAAATAATTTATTGCACAGTGAGCAGTATGGCTTCACTAAGGGTCGCTCCACCGTTGATGCCGGTGTAGCTCTATTAAAACATATCTTTAACGCTTGGGAAAATTCGAAGGATGCCGTTGGTGTTTTTTGCGACTTGTCAAAGGCTTTTGATTGTGTTGAACATGATACACTTTTACGTAAACTCAACCATTATGGAATTCGAGATAGCGCACTCAATCTTGTTGCCAGTTACCTTAGAGATAGAGTTCAGTATGTAGATGTTAGTGGAAGTAGGTCTCAAGGTTTGCCAGTGGGAATGGGCATTCCACAGGGCTCTATTCTTGGTCCGTTTCTTTTTTTAATATATATTAATGACTTGCCATTCTTTGTTAGAAATCTATGTGATATTGTTCTTTTTGCTGACGATACTTCACTTATTTTGACGTGACAACGTCTTATAAATTGGTTTGCCGGGTGACACTTCAAGAAACTGCGTTACGCTCCGCTCACGTTATGCGCTCACAATGAGAGCGAGTGAGAGGCACGCGTCCCGCCTAAGAGCGAGAGAGACAGACATAAAAAGTGAAAGGCACGCGTCTTTCATCCTTCTTCCTACTATACGAGTGAATATTCACATTAAAATTATTTTACCACTCAAAGTCGTTGTCACGTAAAACTTTCGCCCGTATACCGACTTTACAGGCAACCAATTTTTTTTAAAGTTGATCGTAATACAAGTAACATTGACAGCGTAAATAATTCTCTTGCGCAAGTACTACATTGGTTCACGACAAATAATTTGCTACTCAACTCTGGCAAAACAAAATGTGTGAAATTCACTTTGCCGAATGTCAAAAATGTTCTTACTAATATAATTTTAAATAACGAAACAATTAACCAAGTTGATTCAACTGTATTTTTAGGTTTAACTTTAGATTGTAAGCTTCAGTGGGGTGCCCAAATCCTGTCTGGCAGTCAAACTTAGTTCTGCAGCATTTGCAGTTAGGAAAGTTCGCCAATTCACAGACGTAGATACTGCTAGACTAGTTTACTTTAGTTACTTTCACAGTGTAATGTCTTACGGGATACTATTATGGGGTACGGCGGCCGATATTCAGACAATTTTTGTTATTCAAAAGAGGGCCATACGTGCAATATATAAGTTAGGTGCTAGAGATTCTTTACGAGATAAATTTAAAGAAGCAGAAATATTTACAGTTGCATCGCAGTATATATTTGCTAATTTATGTACGTTAAGAAAAACTTAACTCTTTACCGTAAAAATAGTGACGTGCACAAAGTGAACACAAGGAATAAGCATAAACTAGTGGGCACTAACTACCGTCTACATAAAGTTCATAACTCATTTGCGGGACTCGGTATACAATTCTTCAACAAATTACCTCTGGAAATAATGAATTTACCTCTGCACAAATTTAAAACCACTACTAGGAATTTTCTTTTAAAAAGGGGTTATTACACTATTAAAGGATTTCTAGATGACAAGACATCATGGGTCTAGTTGCTTTTGTTTTTTAAATTCACCATTATTGTTATTTTTATGACTGTGTAAAATACTCTCTTCTTAATTAGTAACATGTTAAGTGGAGGTGCCTCGTGAACACATGATTTTTGAAGGATTTGGATATTATTACGATTTGTTGAATGTAGTTTAACATTATTTATTCCTGATCATATCGTTGTTCACTTGTCACCTTCACAAGATTCTTTCTACATTTGCATTCCTTCACGCGGTCCACTGATTTATGTTCATAATAACGATCTGGAAAATGGAGGTAATTGGCGGTCATGGTCAGTATACCAATAGATTGTTTCTTACTGCCGGTTCGTATACCGTTATCGTCATGCTCACTAAAATGTCATTTCTTGTGGTGGCGTCGTGTGTCGGGTCATCCCTGTCCCTCTAATATGGCGAGAGGGATGATGGCTGGCACATGCGTCATACTCGTGAACGGGTGCTACTTGCGATGACTGGTCGATGACGGTCTTGCGGGCTGGTATTAGATTTTAATATTTAACTGCATCATTTCCATCATGGGTCTGATCACTTTCGCGGATTGCCTGCATTATTAGGTATATATAATGTAAGTGGATGCTCCTGTTTCACCATGTCTATTCTGAGGAGACTAACCAAATGAACATCAAAAGTATTATGCTTGAGTATTATTATGTACAGTAAATATATACAAGTGATATAGAAGGTGTAACAGTTGCAGCACCTTACAAAATGTAAATTATGTGTATTATGCAAAACCTGGCGAAGAAAAAGAGTGACCGTGAGTTTTATTGTCCGTTCTTTCTCATGGTTCTACCTATTGCGTTGCGAACGTGGCAGTAAATGTAAATGTAGAGTCTTTAAGTAATTATTTTATAAATTTATTATTTTGACGTTCATAAGCGTCACATTGTGACCCAAATGAATAAACGATTTTGAATTTGAATTTTGAATTTGAATTTGAATTCCGGTACTGATTCCGGAATCGGTAGGCTCTTGAAAGATTAAAATTTCTAATATAAAATTAAACGAGTAAAATACTTTTCATCAGTCTATAAATCGTTATACGTTGGATAGATCAAGATTTTACAATTTTGTACAGTTTTCATTAATTAACATGCCATAAACATTCAAGTCAAAAATAGTATAATTAAACATTGTTATAAAATCAGACAATTAATCTAAAATTTATATTTATGACCAGGCGATTCTCAAAATACCTAGCCCATGCTTTGCCAACGAGTCATGTAAAGTAGTTACACGGTACACCTAACAAGGTGTACCGTGTAAGGCTGAACGATATGATAACATTCAAAACACCGTTATACACTAAAAAAGCGGCATAATCAAGGTGCGCGTAAAAGCAGTGAAGTTAAAATAGGTGTAGGTGGGAAATGTCTGTAGGATACATCTCGAAAAGTGGACATACATCACAATGGAACCCTGAAGGCGACACAGGGGCAGGCCGAAAAAACTTTGGCGGCATGGCTTGATACTTTTCTAGCAGACTGGCATGATAAAGCCAAAGATTTATGGAAGAGTGTGGGGGAGAGCTTAGCCCAGCAATGGGACAGTAACGATTAAAATGGAAACAAATATTACTAAACCTTAAAATTACATTTGGGAATAAAGTGAGAGTTTATGCACTCTCCTCAATTTATGAGCTTTTAGTTGATTGATTCAATTGTTAAAAAAATCGTGGGGCGAGAATCAATAAAATCTTTGAAATCGATTTTTCCCTTTATGAAATTGTTCAATTTCCAAAAAAGTTATGATCTATTGGAGTAAGTTACAGGCTCTGGGGGGTGTAGAGGTATGAGAAGATGTTGTGTTGTGTGAGATAAAATAAAGTATCCAGGTAACGAAATATATACTTTTAGTGTGGTACCACATAATTTTAAGAACTAGACTTTTTAACCTGAGCTCCCTACAATTTAGCAACCGTTTTGCGCGGGGTACCTATGTGATCTAAATGTCCGTTGTCCTCAAGCAGCAGTAAGCTCTAACGAATGAACTTTCTCACTCACGCTTTGATGAGCGATTCCTATTGTCGAGCCGGATCCATTTTTGCAGCACAAGAAAAGATAGGTGTCAATATTGCCTGTACATCGTGATGGTTGAGTAACTCACATAGCACTCAATGGGTGTTTGTTATTTCTGCAATTGTTTCCTTTCTAATTTATTTTAAGGGAATTAGAATTGTTTCATAAATCGTTACTAACACCGAAGCTAACTCTGATGTGGTTTGTATTAGATATGCTTTCATGATTACATTTAATTCTTCATTGTCAACTATGATCACGGATCGTTCACGGCATTAGCAAAATGTCGGAGACATGGGGAAACAAGGGGGAGTACGGAGTCGCTGATGAAGGAATGGTGACCTAACACTGTGTATTATTGGCCACGTTCAAGAAAAAAAATATCTAGAAAAGACACTTTGTATCATCTATGAATATCGGAATTACGATATTTGGGTCCTCAATTCCGGTATTATAATATCGAAAAAGAACGTCCAAAATTCCGGAATTACGAAATCTCGGAATTCCGGGATCCATGCCCTAGTGCCTGGTATTGGTTATTTATATATAATAACTTGTATAGGCGTTCTGCCGTGGAAGATCCGCGACGGAATTTCCGTCAAGTGTGGCGAAGGCTTTATTCTGTGTAAGATCAAACCTTGGTCCACATGACACAATTAAAACACGTCGAATTCCAGTTTACTATTCACTAGTCATAGAAAATGAAAATTCACAGAACTAGTATAATTAATAATGAAAATTCTGATAAATTGTCCTAGTTTAATTTACTATAGAATAACAGAGTGTGGCATGGTAAACTTCAAATATCTTTGAGAATAATCGATTTGAATACATCATACAATTTTATTTAAACGGGTCTTATTCGCGATATTTAATTAATTTAAGGTTGTAAGACGGCCGAAACGTCGGTGAAATATAGGTATTTATACCTTAAATTAATTAAATATCGCGAATAAGACCCGTTTAAATACAATCTTTGAGAATGTTTTGAACAATTCCTGGGTAGATAGAACCTTTGTATTCTGTGAAAGCACTGGTTCAGAGGTAATTAAATCAAGTATAATTTTGTTCCCTTAGGTCACAAGGTCTACTTACGAGCAACAAAGCTGAACAAATCAGTACTTATTGTCCAGTTAAGTGCCATTGACGACCGGTTGGCGCAGCGGGAGTGTAAGCCACTGTACGCCGAAGGTCGCGGGTTCGATTCCCGCACAAGTCAAACATTTGTGTGCATGAACATGGATGTTTGTCTTGGTCTGGGTGTTTCTATGTATTATATGTATGTATTTACAAAAAAGTTGATATATATGTATGTTTATCCATAGTACAAGCTCTGCTTAGTTTGACTAGATGGTGATGTGTGTATGTGGTAGAATCTGTGGGTAGAATATTATATTAAAATTTATATTTTAATTTACTGGCGTAAGTGATCCTGATTTGTAAGGCGAGTCTGGTATTGACTTAAGTTAAAAAAAACCTATATGTGATGAGCACAATGATTCGATCTATATCTGAGTGTTGTATATCTATCTATACTAATAATATAATAAAGCGGAAGAGTTTGTTTGTTTGAACGCGCTAATCTCAGGAACCACCGGTCGGATCTGAAAAATTCTTTTTGTATACGATAGCCCAGTTATTCCGGCAGGCTATAGGCTATTTTAACATAACGCTTTGACCCTTTGGGCCGGGCAAAAGGCTAATGTCGGCTAATCTCAGGAACTAGCAGTCGGATTTTAAAAATTGTTATTGCCTATGATAGTCCAATTATTCCAAAAGGCTATGGGCTATATAAAATTACGCCACAACTTTTAGGGTCCACACAAAAATAGTAAAATGGTCAAACGAGAAGGGGGATTAGGTCAAAGGCAAAAAAAGGCTAAACGAATAGGATACAATCTATATGGGTATCGTTTTCGAGATTTTCGGGACGCTGATTAATAATATGAAATTTATGTAGTGATCCAAGATGGCGGACGCGAAATCAAAGATGGCGGATGAGAAAATTTTAAAAATCAATATGGGTATCGCCTTCGATATTATAAGGGCTGGGGAATCGAAATACCACATCTATTTCGTGATCAAAGATGGCGGATGGGAAATCAAAGATGGCGGATGGGAAAATTTAATAAAATCAATATTGGTATCGTCTGCGATGTTAAAAGGGATGGGGAATCCAAATACAACATCTTTTTCATGATTCAAGATGGTGGATGGGAAATCAAAGATGGCGGATGGGAAAAATTTAAAAAATCAATATGGGTATCGTCTCTGATGATTTAAGGGATGGAGAATCCAAATGCAACGTCTATTTCGTGATCAAACATGGCGGATAGGAAATCAGAGATAGCGGACGGGATTTTTTTTAAAGTCGATATGGGTATCATCTCCGATATTTTAAGGAATGGGGAATTCAAAAACACCATCTATTTCGTGGTCAAAGATGGCGGATGGGATTTTTTTTTTTAAATCAATATGTGTATCGTCTCCGATGTTTAAAGGGATGGGGATTCCAAATACAACATCTATTTCGTCATTCAAGATGGCAGATGGGAAATCAAAGATGGCGGATGGGGAAAATTTAAAAAATCAATATGGGTATCGTCTCTGATGATTTAAGGGATGGTGAATCCAAATACAACATGTCTTTTGTGATCAAAGATGGCGGATAGAAAATCAAAGATGGCGGACGGGATTTTTTTTAAGTCGATTTATGGGTATCGTCTCCGATATTTTAAGGAATGGGGAATTCAATATTATTTAAAAATTTATGTTTGTTTGTTCATCATTTATAGACTCTGAAATGATAAGAGATTAAGCGCTAAGTCAATGGTAACTTTGGAAAAGGGGCTTGGAAAAAAGGGAATTAAGTAAAAACTCTTAAAAAGGCGATACGGACTTCGCTGGGTCAGCTAGTTATGAATAGACGTCTCCGCCACGTCCTGTCTGTTATCGCGTTCAAACAGATGAACGCCATAAACTCAGAAGATACCCTAATGGATTGTTGTTCGGTTTCCAAGGATAGATAGTGTGATTACTGAGGAAGGTTAAGCTGTATTCACGCAGTCGGAGTCGAGCTTGCCAGCCACCGCAGGTACCGTGCACGAGTATGACGAATTGAACATCCGTCATCCCCGTCACTATTAGTTGGTTGGCCCGATACACGACTCCGTCACGTTTAATGACATTTTAGCAAGCATGATGTAATGTTTACGAACTTACACTGATTAATACTCTGGGGGATTATGCCGGGTGTATCGAACGCACGTGTTAACACGGTTCGAACGACGTTCGTCGCACTGAATGGCACAATTCAAGGTCATATCGTCGAAGATGTCGGTGTGAGCCAATCGAGAGTCGAGATGACACATCATCATCATCAGCTCTGTATATATACTGTCCCACTGCCTGCCTTCTCACACTATAAGAAGGGTAAAGTCATAGTCCATCATAAGCCAAGTGTAAATTGGTGGACTTCACATGTCTTTCGAACATTATGAAAATTTCTCAGACATGCGAGTTTACTCACAATGTCAGCCCGTGATCATGGACTACCAACCAACGAAAATGTTAGTCCTGTGCTCGCGGTGATAGGTGTTAACCGTGATGCATCATCATCATCATCAGCCCTGTATTTACAATGTATCGGGACAATGGGACGGGTCTCTTCTCACTATGAGAAGGGTAAGGCCATAGTCCACCACGCTGGCCAAGTGCGGGTTGGCAGACTTCACATGTCTTTCGAGAACATTATGGAGAACTCTCAGACGTGCAGGTTTCCTCACGATGTTTACCTTCACCGTTGAGCAAGCGATAATTAACAATTTAATACACACTTAAATTCGAAAAGTCATAGGTGTGCGCCGTAGATTCGAACCCGAGACCCTCTGCGTATATTGAATCCAGCCGTTAGTCCCGGGGTCGCGGTAATGTAAAGGTTGATCGAAACTTTACCCTTCTCAAAGTGAAAAGAGGTCTGAGCTCAGTTTGTGGCATTTACATCGGAGCGCTACGGTTCTTATATCAGGACAACAATCGTAGGATCACGTCAGACCTTCGGGACCTTTAAACTCCGACATTAAAATTGGCCACACAAGAAGTAGAAAAGCGTGAATCACGGTCTAAACCAGCCAGAAAACAAATATAGGAATTTAAGTTTCGTGGTCACTATCATTACTTGCGGCAGCGATAGCCGAGTGGATATACCAACAGACTGCCATGCAGAGGGTATCAGGTTCGAATCCACGGCGCGCACCAATGACTTTTCAGAGTAATGTGCGTATTGAATTGTTAATTATCGCTTGTCCCGTGCCTCGGAGAGCACGTTAAGCCGTCGGTCCCGGTTGTCATGAAGATCTTTGACAGTCGTTACAGGGCGTCAGTACCTTCTAAATAAACTGACACTAGTCTAAACCATGGAATATCGCTATCCCTTTGGGTTGCGGAGGTCAGATAGGCAGTCGCTCCGTGGAAAAGCTAATATTCAGCCAAATCCGGTTAGACTAGAAAGCGGACCCCAGACTGAAACTGGGATAACGCTAAGAGGATGATGAATTAACTTGGTGTAAACATTCAGGGCCATAACAGCTGCGCACAGATTCTTAGACAAACAACGTGACATCTCGAAAATTCGATGAAAGATTCCTTCATCGATTTTTTAAACTAAAATAACTTTATGTTATTTTTAGTTTGGTACCAGCGGTTAAGAAAGAAGAGGTCACTATCATTACTTTTTTACAATTCCTACGGGATATATACCACGTACCTTTGCACAAAGGTCAGTGGTATATATCCCGGAGGAACAGTAGAAAGGACAGAAAACAAATGTTAACCTAGCCAATATCTTTTAGTTTTCGTGTGAGAGGGTCTCTAGCGAAGTGAATGAAAAAAAAAATTGGTTGCCTGTAAAGTCGGTATACGGGCGAAAGTTTTACGTGACAACGACTTTGAGTGGTAAAATAATTTTAATGTGAATATTCATTCGTATAGTAGGAAGAAGGATGAAAGACGCGTGCCTTTCACTTTTTATGTCTGTCTCTCTCGCTCTTAGGCGGGACGCGTGCCTCTCACTCGCTCTCATTGTGAGCGCATAGCGTGAGCGGAGCGTAACGCAGTTTCTTGAAGTGTCACCCGGCAAACCAATTTATAAGACGTTGTCACGTCAAAATCTTCACAACTGTTGTTTTATACCGCTTCATATTAGGTTGCGTCCACATCTAACAAATGTGGCACGCGCGCGATCCGTACTGTTCTTAACTTTGGTGTATTTTCTACCGAATCTGTGCAAAATTCACACGCACTTGCATGGCAGGTCATAGTGTAAAGAATATACTGTTATATTTAATAACTTTATTTCACGGGTCTGAAGTATCTAATACTAATATATAAAGCTGAAGAGTTTGTTTGTTTGTTTGCTTGAACGCGCTAATCTCAGGAACTACGGTTCTAGTTTGAAAATTATTTCAGTGTCAGATAGTCCATTTATCGAGGAAGGCCATAGACTATATAACATCACGCTATGAGCAAAGGAAGCAAAGCAGTAGCCTTAAAAACGCGGGTGTAAACGCGTGCTCATATGTATAAAGGTATAATATACTGCCATATTCCCCCGACATTTCGACGTGGTCGGGGATTGATTGGTGCTAGCGACTGGCTTGCCTTTCGCAACAGGCGTATTTTTACTACGCAAAGCACGGAGACTAGTGCAAGTTTAAACACATCATTCACCATCCATTAGGATCGTATTAAACCGGTCGTCGCCAGGCTCAGGAGTTAGTGGTACAGTTGGAGGTTAGTAACGGTCGGCAGGTTCCGGCGGAGGCGCTTTTAGAAAATGTTATGAAAAACAAACTGGTAGGTAAAACCCCACCCTAAGATATGGACGCACCCTTACATTGACAAGAATGAAGTTGGAATTACCACGATGTCGATTATTTCGTGTATCTGTTGTTTTGACTGGATTGTTTCTGTAAGTCGTTACATCTGTCTACGTGGGTGTTTTTATCATGTGGTTCATAGCTGTTTATCTACAAAGTGTTTTTGTGTTTAGTGTAAGTTTGACCAGTAATTATTTCTTGGTCTTGTGTGGCTAACTATTGTAACATAACATAACATGACTTCACGCCTTTATCCCTGAAGGCAGAGGTGTATTACACGCCCTCACTTCGCCAGTTATGTTTCGGTCCCAATGTAATAGGGGGCGTAACTATTGTAACATTACATTCACGCCTTTATCCCTGAAGGGGTAGCCAGAGGTCTATTACACGCCCACACTACGCCAGTTACGTTTCGTCCCAATGTAATAGGGGGCGAGCCTACTGCCATCTACGGGGCATTATTAAGCGAGCGATAAAAATTGTGTCTTAGTTTATAAGCTGCGTAAAACTTCGTCATGCCCTAACTAATCTTGGCATGGAGATTTTAAGCACGGCAGCGTTTTGATAGAAATTTCACATAAAGCACACCCATCCAAGTTGTGACTTCTACTAATGTTACTTTACTGATCTATTACAAACTATACGTCACGTCAAGCTCCGCTATGAGCGCTGCTAAGAGGTAAGCAGATGTGTTTCTTTGTAACATTTCACCGATATAGAAATAAGAAGGATTTAGACCGGCAATGGGGCGAAAAAGGTTGAATAAAAAAGGCTTAGTCACAGACAATAGTGAAAGCATCAAAGCCATTATGATCGAGCTAAGCGCTTTGTCGGTATATATTTTTAAAATATAGGCTTAAAGCATTTACTGTTATTTAAAGCTTCCCTGTATTTTTTTTAGTTCGGCGAATCGTTACAATGACCCGTTTGTTATGTTCAATTTAAAAAAGATCTTGTTCCAACGTGCGGCTCCGTCCTCGTGGATAGCATTATCGTTACGAGAAATATGTAATATAAGATTGTACACGCTATATAATCGCACAATTAGCTAATGATGAAATAACACAGGCAAACCAATATTTTGAAAAGCGTTTGAGCAGTTTTTATTCGGTTACTGTAGCCCCATAGAAGTACGATGGTAATCCGAAGGGTGGCGCCATTTAAAACTAAAACTGGCTGGTTTAATAAAATTCAGATTTACAGCGTAAATTAAAAGTGAAATATTTCTTGGAGCGATCGCTTTCTAGGTAGTAAATCGATCTTAAAAAAACCTTCTAACCTGCATTTATGTAAAGTCCTTTAGCTCCTTTTTGTTTTTGTGATGAAAGTTTGCATTAATAGACGTACTTGAACGCAAAGCATTCGTATTTTTACAAACTTTTATTTAATATAAGTCAGTAGGTATGCGGTGATCAAATCTAGCTAACTTTATAGGAACTAGGTACCACCTCCTGTCAATCTGCGGATAACCGTCAATTTCGTACTATTCGGTTCACAAAATATGGCATAGACATTTAATTTACCGCTTCCCTGTTTTGTCACTGCGCCAAATGTGGGTTTGATATATATGGGACAAATAACAAAACGAATTTCTGTTTTGAGTTTGAACATGCTTTGAGATTTTTTGATTGAGAATGTTGCGATGGATGTGTGGAGTTACGAGAATGGATGTGATTGATGTGAGAGGTAGACTGTGTGAGGATGGATATGAAAGAGAAAGGCTTAAATGATCAGATAACGGGCGACAGAAAATAATGGAAGCGAAGGACGTACTGCGCCGACCCCAAATAAATTGGGACCAGGGCAAGAAGATGAGTTTGAACATGCTTTGGTACCTATTGTTCCTTTAATGTTTGTAACATCCCGAGCGATGATTTCACCTTAGTAAGGGAGTTGTCAATAATACGGACGGCCTACGGACTATCATTGATGCCAGTGATGCCATCCAAGCATCACTCGTGCGTTGCCAACTAAAAGAACAGGAAGAAAAATGACCGAGCTATAATATTTCATCATTATTTTATTTCATGTCCGTGTACTCACTAAGAAGCCAACCAGCAAGTTCATGTATCCGACACAGCACTGAACTGGAGACCTATTTTTATACAGACGTATAGTCATTATAGCTTCTTGTTTACTATACTGTATATCTCTATCTATCTATATCGTCACGCCTGTCTCCCATTGGGGTAGGCAGAGACCATGGAACGCCACATGCTTCGGTTCAAACGTACCTCTTTCGCTTCCTCGACATTCATTAACCTCATCATGAATGCGCGTCGGTTATGGGTAGGTTCTTTTAATATGGCCCTTTTTTAGTACGTCACGTTTTGGTCGGCGTACGTCCGCCTAGGCTGTTTAAAGTATATAATCCTTCGTCTATTTTAGAACTAAAATCCTCTATTAGTATATACGCATCATAATAAAAACTCTATTTTTGATATATTTTTTTATTCAAAGCTCCATACATAAAATCCTGTAACCATGTGGGAGCCATTTCAAATAAATATTACAGAGATAGTATTTATTTTCAGCACAGCGCTCATTAAACTTTCCCACTGAAATCAAAAATTAACTTTCGTTTGTCGTATGATATTTTAGATAAGGCATAAATTATATGTAAATAATATGTATATATTATATTTATGTATTTTTAGGGTTCCGTACCTTACAAGGTAAAAAAAGGAACCCTTATAAGATCACTTTCTTGTCCGTCTGTCTGTCTGTCCGTGTGTCACCACCGATTTTCTCAGGAACGGGTGGACCTAGCAAATTGAAATTTATACCAGATACTAAGGTATATGATTCCTATTAGGTGTATAAAAATCAGGGTCCTGGGTCAACCCGATAAAAAGATATGGTCAAAATTAGATTTTTGCGAAAACTTGTAAGTACCAAAATTAACCTTAATTTTCAACTTTTTTTTATTTTCGGCATTTTTCCTTTACTTGTGCTGTAAGACCTTGGTTTTGACCGAAATTGACAATTCTAGGTCAACCGTAAGTACCCTATAGGTTTTGGGTCGAAAACCTATATGGCAGTTCCCGTTGAACTAGGATCACGAAATTTGGCCAAAAGCAGGGTCTTACAGCACAAATATAGGAAAAATTACAAAAAATAAAAAAGTGGAAAATTTAAGGGTGTCCCCATACATACATAGTAGACTCCATTTAAGATAGTCCTCTAAGTTGTATGGGCGCAGATTTAGAGGACTAGCGTAATTAGGACCAACTACAAAATTAAATAAGGTAAAATGCGTACGGAACCCTCGGTGCGCGGGTCAGACTCGCACTTGCCCGAATTTTTTTATATTGTATCTACGTATTCTGTCCTTATATATTCATATATTATGTATTCTGTATATATTATAGATAGATAAGTATTAATCAACATCTGTGTAAGTTTTACTCTCAATTCTACACCTGCTACATCATCTCTGCACCACCTGAAGGTTGACTGGCAGAAAATGCCTCAGGCATTAAGTCCGTCTTATGCAAATTGTTTGCAGGAAAGTTTAAATAAATAAATAAATAAATTTGTATGATCTGTGTGTATTTTTGACTGTCATAAGTATTTTCGTTGTACTTACAAAGTTCAATAGCATTTATATCACGAAGGCTTCGCTATTCAGTGGGTGAGCTACTTTAAATTAGTTTTAAGTCTCCGTTTTAAGCCTCATTGAAACCCAACAGATAGTTTCATAACTCGCATTACTTAGGGTTTTGGGTATTTTGATTTATCGGCATTATAATATCAGTAAAATTACTTTAGTGTTATTTTAGGTCAGACGTAAATATTATTTGTCGCATATATTATTATTTCCACAAGATACTCCTACCGCACAAGTTCATTCCGTACTTAAATCTCGTTTCACGGATGGTTTAACAAATTTACTTACACTTGACATAAAAAAAACAGATTTGAAGGTAAAATTGTATCACACATAGTTTGCCCCTTCTAAAGTAGCAGGCGGCGTTAAGTTATTATATTTATAGCATTGCGCGCCTTTACTATTACATAAAAATCTTTACGCGTTCACTTTGATTTTGTTCACTTCCTACGGATCATAGCGTGATGTTACATATTATTATTAATAAAAGTGGTACACACACATGGTATACAAAAACAAATTTCAAATAAAAACTAGCAATTTTCAAAATTTCTCATTTTCAAGAAACCAAACTCTTCAACTTAATATTTATATTAGTACTAGATTTTGCGCATGGCTCTGTCCACGTGAATTATACACCGAAACATTCCTAAGGAACACACCAGCTGTTGATAAAACCCGGACAAAAATTGGTTCGGCAGTTCTAGTTTATCGCGTCTATGCCGAAGACAGAAAAGAAAAGGGACTTTATTTTGTTATATGTATAGATTGGAAGTCGAATTTATTCGAGGTATCAAATAAATTGATGAGAAGTATGTGTGGTGTGTCTTTGACCGACAGAGTAAAGAATTGTGTGATACGAGAGTGGTGTGGGGTAAAAGAAGATGTAGTGACAAGCATTGAGAAAGGCATGATAAGATGGTTTGGGCACATGGAGAGGATGGATGACGATAGACTGACAAAGAAGATATATAAGGCAAGTGTGAATGGAACAGGACAAAGGGGAAGACCTAGGCGGACGTTCTCTGACCAGATTGGAGACATCCTGAAAAAAGGACAAGTCAGAAGTACCCTTAACAGAAGAGCATGCATGAGAAACTTGATGGGAGTGAGTGAAGCAAGTGAGGTATGTCAGGATCGTTGCAAATGGCGTTCTGTAGTCTCTGCCTACCCCTCCGGGAAACAGGCGTGAGTCTATGTATGTATGTATGTATCAAATAAGTTTCCAAGAAAGTGTCATGCACATTGCACATGAATACAGACCTCGCAAAGACTCGTTAAGCCCCGAAAGGTTGAATAGACACAATAAGTAAGTATTGTTTGTGTAATGTGCTTATTAATTCCGCAACGCTTTCCTCAAAATAATCTTTCAATCATTGGAAACCACTGAGTCAATGATGATGCGACTTGGTAAGTATAAAAAATAGCATGTTACGTTGTAAAAAGCGTTTAGGTAAATTTTCAAAATGTTTTGGCCCAATTCTTCTTTAAGCTACTTTTCTCGAACTTTAAGCAGACTGCACAAATGGAGGTAGGCTCTTAATAATAGGGACATTTCCTGCAAATAAAATAATTAAATCAAGAGCGAGTCGGACTCGCCCATGAAAGGTTCCTTAATTAATAGAGATATCCACTAAACATACCCAGACAGACAGACAGACATGGCGACACTATAATATAAATACATACGTATTATAGGTACCTACATAGAAACACCGTTGGTATTTCTATCTACATTATTGAATTTAAATCGCAATGGACTTAATTAATCAAACAAAAACTTTTAATTAACTGTTGATATACCTAGTTGTTATAACAACAAAAGCTACTTAGCTTTTAATACAAAATAATACAGCTTATGTATTTTATAACGCTGCTGTGTGTTGTTATTGCAAAAACATGTAAAAAATGTTATATAGGTACTGTTTTTGTTTTATTTCATAACTAGAGCATGCCCACAGCTACGCCCACACATCCTTTTTTTTATAAACACTCACGCCTGTATCCCCGAGGGGGTAGGCAGAGGTATAATATAACACCCACTTTTTTTGACTTTTGACTTTTTGACCGGGCACATCACCAGACTCCGTGCTACTACTAATTCTTGTAATTTATCCGTTTCAGCCCAATCCCGTAGGCTTCTCGCTAAATCCCTTCTTTTTGCACCCCTGTGGTCCCCTAAGAACATACACACCATGCAATTTCAGATTCGTGAGCCCAATGGTTTTGGCTGGGCGTTGTCTGTCAGTCAGTCACTAGCGCAAGGATTTTATATATACAGACTAGTCGATGCCAGCGGCTTCGCACGCACATATTTTCGAATTTCCCGTTTTGCCCAATCCTGTGGAAAGTTCGGGAAATCCCGTCTTAGTGCACCCCTACGGTCCCCAAGGAACATACATGCTAAATTTCAGCTTCTTGCGCCGAGTAGTTTCGGCTGTAGCTTGTCTGTCAGTTAGTCAGTAACGCAAGGATTTTATATATTAAGATTTAACAAGAATCGGTTATCGATTGTCATGGGGATTAAATCTTTACAGCCATCTCGCTACATCATTATTATATAAGCAAATATACTAACAACACGATGTATTTCTATATAATGTTAAGTGCTTTATCGTTTGGCAGCAGTTGTCGGTTTGAAAAAGCCTATTGAGGTCACAACGCGCTGCTTATTATAAGTTTGTTTGAATTTCTTATCGTAACTTTTTGTTGGTAAGTTGAAAGAAATTGGGATTATCACTGGGGAGACGCTCTATTGGCTCCGGTTTCAATGTAATGTACGTGGGAGGTCTGAAAAGTTTGTGACCCGAATTTAATTTTTTTTTTCATTTTTATTCTACACACTTCGTCCGACGATTCTCCCATCTCCATAACCCATTCAAATTGTACGCGGCGTTTTTCCCTGAAAAATAGGTGCTCACAATAGTGAGGCGAAATGCTCTTTCCGCCAATCGAAATTTTTAGCTGAGTGACCATAAAATAACTCGTTAGGGCTTGATCTGGTGCGAACGGCATATGGTCAAGTAGTTTAATCAGTAAATCGTGGATTTTAGCTATGGAAACCGCTGAGGCGTGAGACGGCGCGTGGTCTTGGTGAAACAGGATTTTATTTACTGAAAACGTGGATATTTTTTAACCACTTCTGCCTTGAATTTGTTAAGTAATAAAGAGTAGTATGCTGCAGTAATGGTTATTCTATTTTTTAAACAATTTATTAAGATCACTCCATAACCATCCCAAAAAAAAGGTCGGCATCACTGGCCCAGCGGAAAAAACAGCCTTTGCTCCTTTTCGAGCCGGTTCCTCCTTAGCAGTCAGCTGTTTGGACTGTATTATTGTTTTGGGGATATAACTGTCTATCGAGGTTTCATCTACAGTCATTAACTGGACTCCAACTTGGATTTATAACGCCTTAACTACACCAGCAGAACATAAGAAATGTTCATTCGAACGCGTTTTTGGTCTAAAGGTGGAAGGTCTCTCTCTCTTGAGTAAACGCGGCAGCCATCGCGCTGGCAGCTTTCTCATAACTAAAGCTTAATTTAATATATTAAATATACGTTTTTAGGGAATTTTCATAGCCTCTGCTATCTCTCTTACTCGACTCATTGCCTTTTAAAATCAAGAATTGAATGACAGCTCTATAAAAAAATTCTCATTTTCAAAATTTTTTCGGGTCCAAAATGGCTGAAATTTTGGTGAGTAACTGGCAAAAGAAGAAAAATTATATCCTCAATACTTTTTTGACGATTTCCTTCAGGTTGAGGTCGGCAACTTTTCAAACCGCCCTAGTATTTCTCTCACGCCTTTTGCCTATACATTTTAAAGATGCCAGCAGGAATCCTACAGCTGCATTATTCATGGATTTAACAAAAGCCTTCGACCATGTTAGGCACGATTTACTTTTAAAGAAGTTGTATGCTTATGGCATCAGATGCAATGTCTATAATTTAATCAAGACACACCTTACTAACAGACAGCAAAAAACAGAAATCTCTAAATTCTGTCAAAGGTCGAAAACTCTCAATGCGTATACTTCAATCTTAAAACATGTGCAATGCGGCGTGCCACAGGGCAGCGTACTAGGCCCATTATTATTTTTGACATATATAAATGACATCCCAACTATAACAGATAATCCCATGATTTTGTTTGGTGATGATAGTACTATTTTATTTCACAAATACTGCAATAATGAATTAATTAGTAATATAAATTTGACATTAGATAATACAATTGATTGGCTGACTAATAATAATCTTAAAATTAATTTGACAAAAACAAAAATTATGAATTTCAAACAAAGACAAACACCACATAACATTAATCTCAATTTACCATATAAAAGTAACATAATTGAAGAAGTAGAATCGACAAAGTTTTTAGGTTTATGTATTGATGGTAAAATGAGATGGAAACAACACATAGAATTTGTAAGTAATAAGTTGAACAGTTACTCATATGCATTGCGTAATCTTAGTAAAGTCGTTGATACTTCAACAGTGTTAACGGCATACCATGGATACGTATCATCCATCCTTCGATACGGAGTAATGTTTTGGGGCAATTCCACTAGTGTAGAGTCTGCATTCAGAGCGCAGAAGCGATGTGTGCGAGCGATTTGTGGCTTAGACCAAACCGATACTTGCGTTCCTCTCACTCACTTGTATTTATATTTTTGAGACGGTTTTATTTATTAAATCAAACCTTTCTTTATTAGAGCAACGCAAAAGATCACGGAATGCCGATAAATTATGTGTTCGGCCCTCAAAAACTGCTCTTGTACATAAGACTGTTTTATGCATGGGACCCAAGTTATACAACAAAATACCATTAGCTATAAGAAATGAAAGTAATATGATTGTATATAAAAAGTATTTAAAAGACTTACTTCTAACAAAAGCTTATTATTCACTAACAGAATTTTTCCATGATAAGAATATTTAATATTATGTTTTACCAATATTATATAATACCAATATTGAATTCTATTTAATTTAAATGTTGACATTTTTTAATTTCTGCCTATTTATTGATAATTTAGATTGACTGACTATGTAATGTTTTATTGTTAATGTATAATTTATTGTAATGAAATAATTTTATTATTAAATTTTCATATAGGTAGTCTCAATATTGTGTAAAATTTTGCATGCTGAAAGGCTGAATATGGTGATACCATTAAAATCTGTAATACCTATTGTCAAACCCATATTATGCAAATAAAGTGAATTGAATTGAATTGAATGTATTACTATACTTCTATACTTTACCAAAAAGGCAACACGATTTACTACAAACTATAATCAACTTTAATAAAATAGTACAAGATGGTACACTAGATATGGTCGTTACAGGGAGTCAACACCTTCTTAATAATCTGACACTAGTCTAAACTATGGAATATCGCTATCCCTTCGGGTTGTGGAGGTCAGACAGGCAGTCGCTCCGTGGAAAAGCTAATATTCAGCCATATCCGGTTAGACCAGTAACCGGACCCCAGGTTCAAACTGGGATAACGCTAGGAGGAGGATGGTACTTTTAATAGTTTTTGAGACACAGGGTGTGGTTCGGTAGTCGAGACGAGCGATGTCCCGGGTTCTGATCTTGATAGTCAGTCACTTACACACGGAGCTCAGCACGCATTCAAAAGCAGTACTACCTTCTCACAGAATCTTTTCTTATTATTAGCGTTATCCCAGTTTCAATCTGGGGTCCGCTTACTAGTCTAACCGGATTTGGCTGAATATAAGCTTTTCCACAGAGCGACTGCCTGTCTGACCTCCGCAACCCAAAGGGATATTCGATATTCCATGGTTTAGACCAGTGTCAGTTTATTTAGAAGGTACTGACGCCCTGTAACGACTGTCAAAGATCTTCATGACAACCGGGACCGACGGCTTAACGGCTTAACGTGCACATAATTCCGAAAAGTCATTGGTGCGCGCCGTGGATTCGAACCCGATACCCTCTGCACGGCAGTATTTTGGTATCTCCTCTCGGCTATCGCTGCCTTTACCCTCTCACTGAACATCGACGTAATATAAAAGTATCTATACTTTTACCGGAGGCTCATATAATTTTTCTTTCTCCTTCTTCTTTTTCCGATCCCAAAGTGCGGCGACGCAATGACTCTCCCGATGTTGCTTGTATCCATGTTCGGCGCTGAACACTCATCATCCGGCTATCCATCAGCTCGTTTGCAGCCTATTACATAAAAATAACGAAACCTGTACTTACAAAATTTACTCTATCATAGCATAAGTTTTCACAGTTGTCATCATCATCGGCCCTGTATATAATTTGTCCCACTGCTGGGCACGGGCCTCTTTTCTCTATGAGAAGGGTAAGGCCATAGTCCACCACGCTGGCCAAGTGCGAGTTGGCAGACTTCACATGTCTTTCGAGAACATTATGGAGAACTATCAGACATGCAGGTTTCCCCACGATGTTTTCCTGCATGCGATATTTCCAGCATGCGATAATTAACAATTTAATACGCACATAACTTCGAAAAGTCTTTGGTGCGCGCCGTGGATTCGAACCTGAGATCCTCTGCGCAGCAGTCCGTCGGTCTCTCCACTAGGCTATCGCTGCTGTACTATATTCAATTTGTAGTAAGCTTAGTGCAAACTCGCCTCATCCAAGAACGCTGGAACCCAATTTCACGTTGATATGGTAACAACTTACTTTGGTGAATTTATTTAAGTCCAATAACGTGTATTCGATTGTAAATAAACATCAAAGTAATACGTAACGCGTGCTCCGGACTCGTTTTTTTTAGAATATCTGAAGGACGTTGGTGAATAGACAGATATGGCACAATTCTTAGTGAATCATACAAATTACGGCAAAAGGACATGATGAACCATTGTTTACCACTATTGTATGGTTTTTGTCTCTTTCCAGCATAAAGCTTACAAAGGTAATCATAATTAAAATAAAATAAAAACATAATCATTTAATTTAATATTTGCTTTGTCTTGCGACTGCCTCCGTGGTCCAGTGGACAGGGAATCGAACCTGGGACCTCCGATTCGCAATCGCATACTGCTGATCGGAGGTCCCAGGTTCGATTCGAAATGTGGGTGTAATATATACACTTCTGCCTACCCCTTCGGGGATACAGGCGTGAGTCTAGAAATAAATAAAATAAAAATATTTGTGTCTTGTCACCAAAAACAACGCAGTAAAAGTGGAAGTAAATTTGTCAGGTCCTATTTGTTTTTGTCCCTGTCTAGCTTGAACAAGAAAGGGTCAAAATAGCCAAAATAATATTTAGTCGTGGACAACAGTATTACGGCCCGGTCACGGCCTACAGCGGCGGGCGGCAGCGGCGAGCGTTTTCGATGTACATGGCGCGTTTACTGTGACGCGGCGCGCGGCAACCCCAGAGTAAACGAGCCATGTACATCGCCCCTGCCGCGCCGCTCGCCGCTTAGACCGATCTCGTGACCAGGCCCTTACACAGGCTGGCAATGGCTACTGTACTGATGGCGTAGAGGTTTGAACGGCTAGTCGAGTGCTGTGGGTTCGATCCCAACACTGAATACTGGACACCACTTTGTGTGATCCAAATGTTTGCAAATGTGTCATATTTTTTATTTATTTATAGACTCACGCCTGTATCCCCGAAGGGGTAGGCAGAGGTGTTATATTACAGCCACATTCCGCCATGAGTTTTTAGGTCCCACGTAATAGGGGGCGAGCCTATTGCCGTTACTGGGCTCATCACCAGACTCCGTGCTGCTACTGAGAATTCGGAAAAAACCAGCAACACTTTTGCCCGACCCTGGAATCGAACCCGGGACCTCCGATCAGCAGTCGCATACGCTATCCACTGGACCACGGAGGCAGTCATAAAGATTATACATACATACATACATATCGTCACGCCTTTTATCCCCGAAGGGGTAGGCAGAGGTGTATTTCTACACCCACTTTTCGCCAGATATACTTTAGTTCCACGTAATAAGGGGCGAGCCTTTTGCTGTACCGGGCACATTTCCAGACTCCGTGCTGCTACTGAGAATTTCGTGACAGAAAAACCCAATAACACTGCCCGACCCAGGAATCGAACCCGGGACCTCCCGATCCCACGCGCACGTTTATGCCGCGAGACCAACGAGGCAGTCGTATAGGGTTTGATGTCGAGTTTTCCGTCTCTACGCAAAGATGGTATTTGCATCGTGTTATCCCTTAGTCGCCTCTTACGACACCCACGGGAAGATAGGGGGTGGTGACACTTGTATTCTATGCCGTCAACCACACGGCAACTATATAAAGATTATTACTTCTAATGACGTCGTCCAAAAAAATATATTTCAAAATCTGCCAGAAATTTGAACTTAACTATATTTATAGTTGGTGCCACAAAAGATAGACTTTTTGTAAACACACATTCAGGGCTTCACAACCTTTTTTCGAACAGTTTTGTTTTAGATTTTATACTTTTTGAACAGTCTTTTTTTCAATGCCTAATTATGCCTTTAAATTTATATTGTTAAATTTTACTGAAATAAAAATATTTGATTTTGTAGAAACTTTTAAACACTCGCGTTGCATGTTTAAGAATATATATCTATACGGGAATTAACGCGAACATGCATTAGGTATTTACATACCTTATTTTTTTTTGCTTGACGTTTCGAGACGGTTGCACGTCCCGTGGTCGCAAGCTGACTGGTGTAGCGATGTCACGTCTCCGAGTGCGAGGTAGAAGATTCTATTTCTACCCCCGCGTTGTTGATTTTCGAGGTGCCGGCGCAAAACACACTAACCGTATCTGTATTTTGAACATTCGCCGACTGCGCATTAAAGTAGGGTGTTGTTAACCGGATCACTGGATTCCACGCCGATGACAATTTGAAGCCCTCTTCCCGATTGAAATTTTTATGTCTTCTGATTTCGATCGCTTCACGCACAACTCTTGGGTAAAAGTGGCGTTCCGTGGAGAGGACTTGTGGACGATGAAATTCAATCCAGTGATTGGTGCCCGATTGAAGTAAATGTTCCGCAATCGCCGATTTGTTCGTTTGACGGTTCTTTACAGCTGCGATGTGCTCCTTTATACGTTCAGCGATGGTCCGCTTCGTTTGCCCTATGTAAGAGCTTGCCAGTCAGCTTGCGACCACGGGACGTGCAACCGTCTCGAAACGTCAAGCAAAAATAAGGTATGTAAATACCTAATGCATGTTCGCGTTAATTCCCGTATAGATATATATTTGATTTTGTGTTTCAATGATCGAATGTTTATAAATTTGCGGATTTTTTTGGTCGTTTTACTCGTAATTTAAGAAAAATAGAATTTTATATTTAGGAAAAATAGAGTACCATGTATGTTAATGATAGAGTAAATACATGTACGGATTAAGAATACGAATTGTCACCACCCCATATCATCCCATGGGTGTCGTAAGAGCCGACAGAGGGCGAATATTATGCAGAGAACAGCACTGTAAGAGACTTGATACAAACCCTATACCAACCCGCTTGGCCAGCGTGGTATAGTAGGCCAATTCTTCCTTGCAAAGGAGAGGCCTAGTCCAGTAGTGGACTATTAAAGACTGATGATGATGAAATACATGTTACTCTATTATTGACATGTTTTTTTTTAAATCATAGACAATAAATCATTTGCTCAAAGTAGCCTACCTATCCTAAAATATTAAATTATTGACCAACAATTAAATATAATGTTACAGATAACTAGCTAGTACATTGCATAAAAAAATCTAGGCATGGAGATTTTAGGTTGTCTATGAATGAAATCGTCAGAATGAACTTAAACAAAATCCATTAAAAGTTACGGTAGTCTGAAAAAGTTATTTGTGCAACAAGAGAGCAAAGTTGTTTTTTGTTTCGAGTGCTGATTTTGAGTCCCGAGTAAGCAAAGGATTCTATGATTGATTCACGAGCGTAGCGAGTGAATCAAAGTTAGAATCCTGAGCGTAGTGAGGGACTCAACAGCACGAGATCCAAAAAACTGCTCTCGTGTAGCACACATAACTTTTCACCTCAGCAGTGAGAACACATATTACTTCATCATCGCTAGTTTCACTCATCTTTTTAGATTAAGTATTTAAGTATATTAATATAACTAAACACGTTACGCTATACGACGCTATCAGCATCAGCGAACTGTTTATATTATTCCCGCTATTTTTTTAAATCGCGTTTTGATACCGCGTCCCTGATGTTTAATTTTCAAATGTATCACTGTTTAAATTCCAAATAAACATGTATTGGTTAAATACCAATTTTATACTATTAATTAGACTTATTTTTATTAAAATCCAATATTATATTAAACATATAAACAATAACATTTAAAAAACAACATAATTTCTTTATATAAAAAGATATTTGTATATCTTTAAATTTTAGGGCATAACGCGTTTCCGAACGTGTTTTCTTTGAGGTCGAATTCCAAAATCGAATTTCGAAGGAGTTTGTTTTTTTCACTCGCTTTTTTATGTGCATGTGAAAGAGACAGAGCACAGTAAAATTCGAATGTTTCAAATTTGTGGCTGAACAATATCAATTCGTGGCACTGAAGACTGAAAAATTAAAAAGCTACTTTGCCTCACGCTCGAATCAAAATCGTGTTTTGTTCACTGTTGTCTCGCAGCAAAAGCGGCATGTTTGTGCTGCTGTGGTGAAAACGTAATTTATTTTTTAGGTATAAATAATTTTCTGCGCGACTAATAGTTTGCCATCAGCTATTCTGCACCCGCTTTTTCGAGATGCCGATGCCGGCAGCGGGAAGAGCGTTGCAATCCTATATACTTGTATTTAACTTTACATTTACCCCTTCTTGATAAATAAAAAAAATAATTTGTCCTCTGATAAATGCATGTTAAGCCCAAGAATGTAACATTTCAATAAACTAACGCCAAATGTAGACATTCTAGGCGTCTCAGTACCTCAAAACATTAAAAGATCCTGTTGACAGCGCATAATATCGAGAAAAACCTGATCCATTGACATATTAGTTTCCAATGACACGTATCTATGTACCGTTGTGCTCATTGGATGTGCCATTATTTGTTTTTGACAGAACTATCGCTAAGTCATTTAGTAGAAATTCTTTGTTTACAAAAAGTCTATGTTCTCGTGGCACGGACTATAGTAACTATTCCTTCCAAAGATTAAACTTAACTTAATTAGTAGGTATTCCTACTCGGATTAAACTTAACTTTGACTATTGTTGTCTAAGCACTGGTGCCAAACTAAAAATAACGTAAAGTCATGACCTTACGTTATTTTTAGCTTAAAAAACTGAAGGAATCCTTCATCGAATTTTCGAGATGTCACCTTGTTTGTCTAAGACTCTGTGCGCAGCTGTTATGGCCCTGAATATTTCCACCAAGTTAATTACTTAATAATAAATAAACTAAGGGAATAAGCTTTGTAATAGGATTATAAAAGCTTTAAGCCTCTACTAAGAACGCGGTATTAAAATGTAATTAAATATTGTACTACAAATTATACCTATCTTAAAATATTACAACAATATTTGGAAAGTAATTTTGATTACTTTGGAAAGGTGAAGAAATAAGTTTTGTATTCAATTTATAATAGAAGATTGTATGACAAGGAAGCAAAATAGTATTTTTACGGCGAGGGCGCTACTTTGGCGAGGGATTCTAATGTAGAATCCTGAGCGCAGCGAGGGATTCAAAGTACATTGCCCGAAGGAAAAATAATTTGCTCTCGAGTCATATATTCTACTTTTTATTTATTTATTTATTTTAAAACTTTATATACACAATGCGCATACAAGGTGGACTTAATGTCTTAGGCATTTTCCGCCAGTCTACCTTAGGGTGGCGCAGAGATTAAGGATTTACTTTTCATCCCCTTTCTATGAGAAAATAAATAATTTCGTGGAAAATAAGTTTTGTATGGCGTTGTTAGCTTCTGTAGTTATTGTTTAAGGAGTTAAAGCATTGTCACTTTCATAACGCGACGTAGAACTCATTATTTTTGCAAAATACAATAAAGTATGAATTGATTACAAGAACAGAGACGTAATTCGTCCGCTCCTGTTTCTTTTTTAGTTAGCGCGGGTCCCACGCCGTGCAGCCAACACGTACCAGACAGTTATTCATACAATTTGCGTTCGATTTCTATGAATGATATACGTTCCAAATTCAAATCTCTTTTCCGCCCGCTAAAAAGTTTTTAACAGAAAAGAGCTATTTTGCTCCCGCTAAAAGAGGAACAAAGCGACACATTTCGAATAGAAGGGATGAATAGTATATTGTTCACCGAGGGAGGAAAGGAACCGATTACTAGCGAGGGAGCAGTTTGTGGCCCGAAGGCGCAGCCTAGGGCCACAATACTCCCGAGGTAGGAATGGGACTTTTACCCGAGTGCTACACAGTGCTTTATATTACACCTGTGAGGAACATTTAAAGACTTGTATTGTAGAAAGTATTTAATAATATGAAATAAAAATTTATTACAAAGAACACGACTAACCTAATTAAAAGTTATGTTACAATTTGTGCAATTATTTAAAGTAACGTCATTTCAACATCACTTTCACTGCTAGAAGTCGACATTTTACTTTACTTTTTAAATAAATTCAAAACGTAAGACACCATGTAAGACACAATTTAGCTTAGAATTTGACCGATATTTCGCGCTTCTTTTGTTTTTTTTTTATTCTTCACAAAAGGATGTCAGTGGCACGGAGATTCCATATATAAATTATATGAAAACTACTTGGGCAGGCACGCGCCATAGATAAGATAACACATGAGAAATGAAAATTCATACAACTTTCTCTCCCGCTAAAACACGTTAGAAATGGATTTTCATACATTTTTTCCTCCCGCTTATTCAGGTCAAGGAAAAGAATAACGTTCTCTTTTCATTTTCAGGGAATATTGACTACTGTTCCGATCAGGTGTAGTATAAAAAATATTAGATGAGCCCGCGGTTATACCCGCGTTAATTAGGGCTACCATTCCGCACCCGAGGCTCATAGCATGATTGTGTTGGATAGCACCAGAGACGAGTAAGAATATAGACTGCCAAAGTCGAACAAAAAAATGTGCCTCGGAAAAAGCTCAAATCGCGAGCTATATCCAGATGGCGCTGATCAAATAGCACGCGACGTTAATTACAGCCAGACAAGTCATAAAAATATCATTATTTTTTCCTTAACGGCCATTGAAATTGTTTAAGTATTTTTTAGAATTAGTAATATTGCTCATAATAAGCTAATTTATCTATTTCATTTTACGTGCATATTTTATCACTTTTGAACGTGTACTAATAGATGGCGTAGTAAAAACACGAAAGGTAATGTACAACGGTTTACATTGAATTTTCACTAGATGACGCTTAAACCAAAATAAAATTACCTATTTACATGGGATGGGTACGTACGTTACGGGTTTTATAGGTAGATACACTTATTTAGTAACAATACGTAAGCAACCATCTACGAACTAGTTCTATGTATGCCTCAAGGACGCACGCACGAACTCATAGCATGAGTGAGACCATATTATTTATTAACTAGGCAGGTACTTTGTATGAGAAAATGCAAAAAGCAACTATACCTAGAATCGAACCCGGTACCGCTATAGGTAGTATCGTAGTATCATAATTATTATCACCTAGGTGTAAAGTGTTCCTCAAGAAAATTCAATCGAGCCCAAACTATAATTATTATCTTAATATATAAAATCCTTGCGTTACTGACTGACTGACAGACACGTTACAGCCGAAACTATTGGGCGCAGGAAGCTGAAATTTGGCATGTATGTTCCTTGGGGACCGTAGCGGTGCACTAAGAAGGGATTTCCCGAAATTCCCACGGGATCGGCCAAAACGGGTAAATTAAAAAAAAATGCAGGCGTAGCTGCTGGCGTCTTCTAGTATAATATAATATTCTACCACATTCACACAACACCATCTAGTCCCAAATTAATTAATTAATTTATTTATTTATTAGCACAACTACATCATAATTATATATTTATACAGTTAAGGTAAACACTTAAAAGGCATTGTATCTGATATAATATGCCAATTACGGTATGCATAGCACTGACAATAATAATGTATGTAGTAAAACCACAGATATGACAAGAATCAGATGTAGCGTATTCGTCCAACTAAGCGTGGCACGTTGACAGCTATGTGTGCGTGACCTTTGGCGACTGGCACTGTACGGACACGCGCGTCTATGTGTGTGAAAAGTTGCCAGATTATGAATAATCTCCCAGTATTTTGCATATAGTTATGTAATATTCTTATATTCATTTGCGGTTTTGAAGAATTTACCATGGATTTAATTAATGCTTTTATAAATACATTTCTTAAATGTAGGTACCGAGTTAAGTTTTAACTACTTCGTAAATCTGTATATATAAAATCCTTGCGTTACTGACTGACTGACAGACAAGCTACAGCCGAAACTACTCGGCGCATGAAGCTGAAATTTAGCATGTATGTTTCTTGGGAACCGTAGGGGTGCACCAAGACGGGATTTCTCGAAATTCCCACGGGATCGGGCAAAACGAGAAATAAGGAAATATGTGCGTGCGAAGCCGCTGGCGTCGATTAGTTGAGAAATAAATAGTATGTATGTACACACGGCACCAAGTCAAGCTAAACAGTTGCTGTACGATTTTGATACTTATTCCCTACGCCATAAGTATGTATGTACACACGGCACCAAGTCAAGCTAAACAGTTGCTGTACGATTTTGATACTTATTCCCTACGCCATTAGTATGTATGTACACAGGGCGCCAAGTCAAGCTAAACAGTTGCTGTACGATTTTGATACTTATTCCCTACGCCATAAGTATGTATGTACACACGGCGCCAAGTCAAGCTAAACATTTGCTGTACGATTTTGATACTTATTCTTTACGCCATAAGAACGGTGCAAAGGTCAAAGTTTATAAGCTTGACGAGTAGCAGGGTGTACACGAATATTTGGATCGTTTGGGGATCGAACTCAAAACAATATTATGTAAGGTATATACTAATGGAAATTGAAATTCTATTACTATATTTATGAGAAAGAAGATATATCTACAGTATACTTTTATAATACGGTAATGTATTTTTCATTAACATGACAATCATTATCACATAATCAATTGACAAGTGCATTTTCCCTAATTCAGGCAGAACGGCGTCGACAAAAACTGGCAACACTTACATATTTCTTGCACAAATACGAATTTTATCGAAATTAAATTAGGAAACAGTCAAATTATCAATAGTTACCTGTGAAAAGATATTCCATTTTCCTGTTTTTGTTTTTAGGAACAACTTTTACAGTGTTTAAAGAACACAAGACGGCATTTTGAGAATTTAAAAGTTGACGTGATCGTGACGCGTGAACTGTACGATGCTTCGTAGCGCACTGAGACGAGTTTGTATTCGCTTTTCAATTTTGTATTTGCTTTAGTGGCCGCACGCAACTGTGCCGTGCGTTACATCTGATTCTTGTTAATAAATATATGAGTAAAACTATTTTAAATGTACCTAGTTATTTTACAGTTAACAAAATAGCAGAAAACAAAAAAATAAAACAATTCAATAAAAGTATGCTTAATAGTCTTTGAGTAACTAAGCAGAGCTTTGAGCTTGTAGGGTCATTTCGCCTGTTCGCGTCCATCGCCCAATTCGCGTCCATTTACGGACCTCCCTTTAAAAATGCTCGAAAATAAGTATACTAACACACTAATAAAATGAAAAGTCAGTACCGCCAATACCTCAACGTATAAGAGCATAGAGATATTAAGAATAGAGTGGCAGAGTGGGGCCTATTCGTGTCCGCCGGTGGGAGAGAGAACGCAACATTAAAGGCCCTCTGCATCTCTCTCTAACAATACATGCACAACATCAACATTACGCAGTGGCGTGCTACCTGTAACTATTATTTAAATCAGTTTATTAGTAATCAATAGTTTAAAAGTTATTTTTATTGATACACGAAGATAGTTTGAAGTGACAAAAATGTTTATATATTTTTAAACTATTGATTACTAATAAACTGATTTAAATAATAGTTACAGGTAGCACGCCACTGCGTAATGTTGATGTTGTGCATGTATTGTTAGAGAGAGATGCAGGGGGCCTTAAATGTTGCGTTCTCTCTCCCACCGGTGGACACGACACAGTATTGAGTTAGGTACTGTTCTGCCACTCTATCCTTTATATCTTTATGTATAAGAGACACGTACAAATAGACAAAACGTTCCGTGCGCCCAACTAATCCTGTTTAAAAAAAATAGTTAATCTCGGTTGAACAAACAAAAGAGTGCAGATGCGCGGGATATAAGTAAAAATTAACCGGCCAAGTGCGTGTAGGGCCACGCGCTATGCTGGGTTCCGTATTTGCCCATAATGGCCATTATTGATAATAACTTCTGTTTTACATGGGCCTAAAAATGGGTATCTTTAAGATTAAGCCAGCGCTCCCAATGTAAACTCACAGAAATTGGTATTTATAAGTTAACCAACATACATACATACATACATATCGCCACGCCTTTTATCCCCGAAGGGATAGGCAGAGGTGTATTTCTAAACCCACTTTTCACCAGATATACTTTAATCCCACGTAATAAGGGGCGAGCCTATTGCCGTACCGGGCACATTTCCAGACTCCGTGCTGCTACTGAGAATTTCGTGACAGAAAAACCCAATAACACTGCCCGACCCAGGAATTGAACCCGGGACCTCCCGATCCCACGCGCACATTTATGCCGCGTGACCAACGAGGCAGTCGTTTAGGGTTTGATGTCGAGTTTTCCGTCTCTACGCAAATATGGTATTTGCATCGTGTTATCCCTTAGTCGCCTCTTGCGACACCCACGGGAAGATAGGGGGTGGTGACACTTGTATTCTACGCCGTCAACCACACGGCTCAACCGTTCAACAGTTAACCGACTATTACTCATAAACTAGTGATGTCTACTTAGTCTAGTTTTCCTTTTAAATTCGTTATATGTACTACATTTGTGATTTTTTTCACCTCTTCCAAATTAATAGTTTAGCCGGCAGAGGGGGAGGGGGGACACTTGAGTCTAACAATTATTTTCTACAAATTTTATTCTACAGTTTTGTTGCAATATCTTATGTCTATATTCATGTCAAATATCAGCTTTCTAGCACCAGGCGTCTTTGAGCTAAGCTGCGGACGGACAGACGGACGGACATGACGAAACTATAAGGGTTCCTTGTAGACTACGGAACCCTAAAAATAGTGTGCAGCGGCGTGTTTGACGGTAAGTATTTTATTGTTTTATGTGAACTTTAGGATACATAACTGTTTCTAGATATTAACCTGAAAATACGAATAGTATGAAATATGAATTAGCATGTTTTTTTATAGTTAACAATTATAATAAGGTGGACGCGAATTACAATACCGAATTTATAAAACTTCCACTTTGCGTCCGCAATGGACGCGAACTCGTCTATTTATGTTTTCTTTAGTTGTTTATTTTTATATGATTAAAATATGAGAGAGAAATTAGGATATTGTTTATTTTAACATTAATAGTATGCAAATGTAATGTCCAATTTGCGTCCACATTATAATGGTTCTAATAAAAGATACAATCCTTAAAATAATCGATCACACGAGGACGCAAACTATACCTACAAGGGATAATATTATAGCAAATTGCGTCCATTTTTTCATGAAATAGAAATGATAACATAAATATATATATGTATTTTTTAATAATTTAAAATGCATTTTTGATTAAGACTGAGTTTAAAATCTGATTTTTACGAATTTAGTGCAATTAAATGCGTAATTTCTTTTATTCCATATTTTTTTCTATTCAAAATGAGTTCTTAGGAGACAAGAAAGAAGAAGGATAAGAAAAAAAATCAGAAGATTGATTAATTAAAGCAAGCGTTTAGTGATATTCGTGAAAAGAAAAGAAATCGATAAGACAAATACATAATTATGTAAAAATTATGCTATTCCGAAGACCACAATATTGGACAACATGTACCTATCGTTATGTTTTTTTGTCTTTCATTTTAAGTTCCATCGATGTTGAAAACAATAAATAGTTTATAGTTTCTTAAAAATAATAGCTGGGAAACGATTTTTTATTGAGCTTTCACATTTTTTTAACTGCAATTAAAAGCGCGCGCGTGCTATTCTCGAAATACCTACATATTCATGGGGTTATAATGGGCATCTAAAGAAAATATGAGGGGGTTAATGCATCGATTTTGTACCTAATTAGAAAAATTCCATACTAACTTTGAGCCTCAATATCTCCTGAACCAGTAATTTCCCAGGTATAGTGCCCAAGTAAAAATGTTCGTACTGATTGGTACAACATAGGATTTCAGTTTTCCTTAAGGGTCTTGTTACACCCTGTATATAACTAACATAATATCATCAATATATAATAAGCTATTATAATGCATAATTAATTATTGTATGTAGATAAAGTTATGAAAGAACATAATGGTTTAAAAAAAGAATTAAGTATGATTTTAAGCCTTGTGTAGCCTAGTTCCTCTCATTCATCCTCTATAATCCCAGTTAATTCTGCTGCTGCTAATCGCAACTCTTCGGGTTGATTTCTTACCCAGCCATATAAGTATATAATATACCATACTACGCACATAATAATTATGTGCGCAGCATTTGACCGTGCGCCTATAACTCGGAATAATCTATGAATAATAAGTCCCAGATCTTACTTACGTATTAAATAGTTAATTATCGCTTGCCCCATGCCTCGGAGAGCAGAATATACCGTCGGTCTTGGCTTTAATGAAGATCTTTGAAAATCAATACGGTTGCCTCAAATAAACTGATACTGGTCTAAGCTATGGAAATATCGTTATACCTTTGGGTTACGGAGGTCAGACGGCAGTGATCCTTCTGTGGAAAAGCCGATATTCTGTCATGTCTGTTTGGACTAGTAAGCGGACGTCGAGCTTCAAGGCGTAAGTCTCGGATGCAACCGGGATAACGCTAGGACGATGATAAATAAGTCCTAGGTCTTACGTGCCTTGACTATATTCGAACGGGTAACAACCACACTTCTTCCTCTTCAATATATTCGCTAAGACGTCTTATTTGTTGGTCTCGGTACACTTCAATATTTTACACGCCCTGTACTAGGTGCTCAGCCTTATAACGCCGAGCTATCTTCACACGAAAGATCACGTGCGATACTTTATTATATAATTAGGTATATTGATGATGTGTTACCGTGTCACAAAACTTTTATCTATACAATTAGGTTATATTGACATTCAAATATTTCTTTTCCTAAATGGAATACAGCGTAACGCCCATAGTAAAAGATGTTCCTAATTATTAGTACTTTCATTTGATATTAAATTCATTGATGGCCGCCGACCGCCCAAAACCGCCCATTGTCCTTTGTCAACTGCACTAAATGGATGCGAACAGGCGAAATGACCCTACTATGGGTACTAGATAATGGATAAACATACATACCTACCTATAGTTATCCTTTTTTTCTAAATACATACTTATATGTTATACATAGAAACACCCAGATCAAGACAAATATCCATATTCATGCACACAAATGTTTGACTTGAGCGGGAATCGAACCCGCGACCTATGACGTAGCCGTCGCTTACACTCCCGCTACGCCAACCGGCCGTCTAGGGTAAACTCGGTAGGGTTACATCGTTTTATTACAAAGATGCCGTAGCCACCTCCAGCTTCATCATCAGACCCCGAATATCATCTAGGTGTACCTAAAGAGCTCCCCAAGACAAATTAATCCACCCCAAACTTGGTGGGCTTAAGTATGTCGTTTTATAACAGAGATGCTGTGGCCACCTCCAGCTTCATCATCAGACCCTGGATATCATCTAGGTGTACCTAAAGAGCTCCCCAAGACAAATTAATCCACCCCAAACTTGGTGGGCTTAAGTATGTCGTTTTATAACAGAGATGCTGTGGCCACCTCCAGCTTCATCATCAGACCCTGGATATCATCTAGGTGTACCTAAAGAGCTCCCCAAGACAAATTAATCCACCCCAAACTTGGTGGGCTTAAGTATGTCGTTTTATAACAGAGATGCTGTGGCCACCTCCAGCTTCATCATCAGACCCTGGATATCATCTAGGTGTAAAGTGCTCCTCAAGACAAATCAATCAAGCCCAAACTCGGTCGGGTTTTGTCGTTTTATTACAGAGATGCCGTGGCCACCTCCCAGCTTCATCATCAGACCCTGGATATCATCTAGGTGTAAAGTGCTCCTCAAGACAAATCAATCAAGCCCAAACTCGGTCGGGTTATGTCGTTTTATTACAGAGATGCCGTGGCCACCTCCCAGCTTCATCATCAGACCTTGGATATCATCTAGGTGTAAAGTGCTCCTCAAGACAAATCAATCAAGCCCAAACTCGGTCGGGTTATGTCGTTTTATTACAGAGATGCCGTGGCCACCTCCCAGCTTCATCATCAGACCCTGGATATCATCTAGGTGTAAAGTGCTCCTCAAGACAAATCAATCAAGCCCAAACTCGGTCGGGTTATGTCGTTTTATTACAGAGATGCCGTGGCCACCTCCCAGCTTCATCATCAGACCCTGGATATCATCTAGGTGTAAAGTGCTCCTCAAGACAAATTAATCGAGGCCAAATTCGGTCGGTTTATGTCGTTTTATCACAGAGATACCGTGGCCACCTTCCAGCTTCATCATCAGACCCTGGATATCATCTAAGTGTGAAGTGCTCCTCAAAACAAATCAATCGACCCCAAGCTCGGTGGGCTTACGAGGCCATCTGCCAGCTTTGTTATCAGACCAGCAAAATATAGTGCAACATTTCATTGCAAATTTAGACCTTAAAGTACTTAAACTACGCACATAATTCGAAAATTTTAATCGATTAAAGAGTTGAACGGTAGCATTATTGATAGTACCGTAGTAGCACGTAGTAGGTAGGTTGAGCACCCTTGAGGGCCTCAACTCTCGAATGACCTTGCACATTGCACAAGGGCTACCTACGTTGTCGTTTTTCGTCCACGTTAATAAATTTAAGACAAGTAAATTGAATATAACGCCATCTAGTGATGTTATGTACCATTAAGCGGGGGTACAAGTGACGTCACGCGTCATCTGGCCCTAATTATTTTTCGATTCGATACGCGTAGCGACATCTTTCGTCATTTATGTTAACGAATTATCGAGTCACATTTTTTTGTTCGACTTTGTAAGTCTATATTCTTACTCGTCTCTGATAGCACGTACCAAAGAAGGCTTAGGCTATACGGGTGTAAGGGACGGTGTACCAGAAAACCGATACCAGCGATTCAGTACATTATACTGAGACGCTTGGCGGTCGAATTTTCCGGAAAAATGTCATGCATTTTTTGCCATATAATGTAACTATAGTCGACCCGCATCAATATTTTTGTAAAATTCTAACACAGCAAGCGCACCATCGTAAGCACTGCCGCTACCATCCGTCGCTGTAGGGCCGTAACAGCTGATAATGCGAGTTTGCGTGTTCCTATTTATATGGCAATTTTTTGGAAAATTGTCGAGTTCTTAGATTTTTTTCGGAAAATTTGGCCGCCAAGTGTCTCAGTATAATGTACTGAATCACTGGTATCAGTTTGCGGTGCACCGTATCTTACACCCAGTATATAACATCACGCCTTTGAATAAGTGCGACAACCCTACTATATTTTTTCGATCGGCGGGTGGTCATCGTCTGACACCGATCGGCTATATCAACCTACCCACCACTTTTGAAAATAAAACTTATAACTTAAAAGCGTACGTAATTCCAGAAGTCACTAGTTCGTTAATTTTAGGTATTGACTTCTGGAAAAGATTTAAATTGTTACCAAACTATATTAACTCTGTTTCTTTATCTAATAATTACTCTCGTAGTAATTCCTTGCCTAATAAAGATAATGCTACCGTGTCAGCTATAGATACTAACACTGATAACGAGACTACTATAACCTCGGATCAGTGGTATACTACAATCTACAATGGCTGTAAAAACTCACCTACTTCTTTCCCTAATTATTCTATCAGGAATGATAAGTTATATCGATATATGGTATCGAAATGTGCACTGCGGAAAGAATTCGTATGGAAAGAGGTCCTACATACCTCGGATAGAACTACCGCCATTAAAGAATACCATTCGGAACTCGCTGCGGGTCATTTAGGTATTTTTAAAACGTATAAACGTTTAGCGCAGCGTTATTATTGGCCTGGTATGCACGCTGACATTATTAAGTTTATATCTTCGTGTGATACTTGTGTCGCACGTAAACACCAAAACAATGGTACTTTATATACACACACATACAACTTACGTCGTAAACCGGCTGGGTTTAACGTGGGTGATACTGTGTGGAAAAGAACCTACGACAAATCATTTGGCGAAAAACTAGCTCCTAAGTTTACCAAGTGTACTATTATTGCTAAAAAGTCACCACTAGTATACGTATTAGCGGATTCGTCGGGTAAATCTATTGGCAGTTGGCACATTAAAGATTTAAAACTAATTAACTACACTGATTCCCAACCTAACTAGATTCTTTCATTGTACCTACCTGCAGTTTGAGTTTCATAGTCACTATCTACTTAGCACTGTCTACAGAAGTTCGGAGGACTTAGTTAGACGGATTTTTCTTGTCTAGACACGAAAAATCCTGCTGTACAGAGCGGGGTATTGTAACGTAATACTACACGTATTGCGTTATAATATCTCGCAGGCGCTGAACGCCAGCTTAGCCAGACATCGTTCGCAATATTACCAAATATGGTCATATTCACTAGCCAAAGGCAGTTGTGAGTCATAGGTTTATGCCTATATAAGAGGATGGTGACTTTACCTAGACATCGGAACGATGCCGCTACACCTCGCGATTATTCTACATTCTACTTCCTATCTACTGTCCCGCTGGGGGTAAGCATATTCTAGTTGTCTGTGTGCCTATATGTTCTGTCTGTAGTATCTGTGTCTCCTCAGCATAACAGCCGATCTAGGGACAGCCTGTTCCTGACCGGTTGTTGTGTATTCTCTATGCTGTTTCCAGTTCATCCTACGGGCTACGTTCACCCTACGAGCTCACTGCACCTGACGTTCACCCTACGAGCTCACTGCACCTGTCTTCTTCCTACGGGCTACGTTCTTCCTACGGGCTACAAGCCACGAGCTGCTAGCGCCGTGCCGCTACTAGCCAGCTGCCACCCAAGCCTCCGTTCCTGCCTACGAGCTCCTACAGCCAGGCCACGGACGCCTGAGCCTGACCGCTCGGCCCACATCGGCTGCACCGCCTAAGACCCCGCTCAGCCTGAACCTCGACCACAGAGCTGCCTGCGCAGCGCACCTTGGCCAGCTCATCGGCGACCCTACGAGCAGCTACCCTGCGAGCGTCGGAGAGCAGCAGGAGTCTACACTCCAGCCAGCTCAGGCCAGTGCTTACCTAGTTCGGTCATACTGTATGTAAGCGGTAGTGAGACATAATAAAGAACCTGTTCAGCCTAGCAGTGTTTCTCTCGAACCCCGACATCCTACCTGAGATCCTCCGTCTCAACATCTTATCTCAAGTCACTAAGACGGATAACTTGTTATACAATATTTCGCGTGTAAATAGTTTATTAAATATAATAGAAAGCTCTTTGCTCACTATTTCTAATTTATTAGATACTACTTTAAACTCTATTTTATTTTCTAAGGTAAATATTCTACAGCCTAGTATTATAAGTCCTATTAGCCTTTACGATGAACTACGCAAACAAAGCGCTCATATTAATAAGAGGCTAGATTTCCCAGTACAATTAAGTATTAATAATATTCACTCTATTATAGATGTTTCGCAATTAAGCTCTTACTACTATAATAATAAGATTGTTTTCGTGTTGCGAATTCCACTAATAAGTGACGACAGGTTCGTTATCTATAAGAATATATGTACCTTTACCGACTCCCCATAACGGATCTAATATCAAAACATTCGCGCTCATTCAACCTTCCAATGCCTACACTGCTTTAAGTGACGATAGAATGCACTATACTATGTTTGATAACCTAGATAAGTGTAAAGTAATCAATAACCAATATTCTGTTTGCGAAATGCAAACAATATATTCGTGTATGCTAAATCCTAATTGTGAATCTAGATTACTAACGGTAGTGACCTTGTCACTACCCACTGAGTGTAACGCTAAATTATTATTTGGCGATATTGATATTTGGCAAAAGGCAGCGATAGCCGAGTGGATATACCAATAGACTGCCATGCAGAGGGTATCAGGTTCGAATCCACGGCGCGCACCAATGACTTTTCGGAGTTATGTGCGTATTGAATTGTTAATTATCGCTTGTCCCGTGCCTCGGAGAGCACGTTAAGCCGTCGATCCCGGTTGTCATGAAGATATTTGACAGTCGTTACAGGGCGTCAGTACCTTCTAAAATAAACTGACACTGGTCTAAACCATGGAATATCGCTATCCCTTCGGGTTGCGGAGGTCAGACAGGCAGTCGCTCTGTGGAAAAGCTAATGTTCAGCCAAATCCGGTTAGACTAGTAAGCGGACCCCAGATTGAAACTGGGATAACGCTAAGAGAAAGAAGATTGATATTTGGCAAAAGTTGCGAAATAATGAATGGATTTTTGTCTAATCCAATATTATTAAATTAGGTAACTGTAAAATGTGACGAAGATATTGTCGATTATTCTATTGTTGGTACTGGTTCTGTAAAGTTAACCGAAAATTGTGTTGGTTACTCTAAAACTATTCAGTTAACTCCAACTAGTGTAAAATCTTTTCAAATTAAATCACCTTTAGATAATTATTACTTTCGATATTACGTTAGATGATTGTTGTGATAGAAGAAAAGTCAATAAAACTTTGCCATATTTGTCTCCTATATCTTTAAGTAAAATTAATTTAGATTCGTTAAAATACGCATCTCATCAGATGGATGATTTGGAAAATGAGATCAATAATTTGACAAACCAATCTCATTTTATTAAATACGGAACCTATTATTCCACTTTTACTTATATTTTAATTGTGTCTATATTTCTGTTTTTATTTTACAAGCTATACAATTGTTTTAAAAATCGTAATCACGGTTCCGGATGCTGTATACAAATTTTTAACCAATGTCATAATAAGAAGTCAGTTAAACATAAGTCAAAAGTTTCCAATTCTATAGAGATGTCTGATATCTCTACGTCATCAGAAGATGAGAAGAAATCTGTTAAATCTTTACCAGCTTTACAGCATCATAGCTCTTATGACGCTATTCGTAAGGTTGACTTTTTCAATTCTAGTAAACGAAACTTAAACTTTTAAGTTACGTTAAACTTCCTTCTATTTTACTATACTACGATAAGTCGTTAAAATTATATAAAATTACTATGTTGTTTATCTTAAATAGTAATAAGATAAAAACTTACACAGTTATCTGATAAGTTGAATATTGTCTTGTCTTATATAATTTTGGGTATGAATTTAATATACTCCATATTGTACTATGTTTAATTTCTATGTATTCAAACTATATTCTAATTTAATTTTGATGTAAACTCATTTCCAAGCTTCCAATCGATTTCCATATTTTCTATTTTCTTTAATTTCGCTTCATCTTAAAATTGATAAAGCTTCATCTTAAGGGGGGAGATGTTATAACCCGAGATAGTTCCTTAATAACGCTAGATCAGCATTTCACGTATTCTAGTACATTTCCATTCTATTGTTTCTACTTAGTCAGCATTTTCATTTACTTGTATGATTTATTTCATATTGAAAGTCAGTTAGATTCTGTCCGTCGCGAAAAGCGGTTCGCTCCCGGAACTCGGAAATCGCTACCAGTAGAACTGTATCTGTAAAAGTGTTGCCTTGAGTAATAAAGTTAGTGCAGTTTAAAAATTAGTTTTTTAAAAAAGACAAACAGGGACGGCCTCCTAACAGCTCCTCTACACCTTGTACGGCAGGTTTGCGCCAGTTCTCTTTGGCCAGACACAGCGGGGTAAGCCCTCTGTCCACAGCGACCACATCTCGGTGCACACCCGCGTCGGTGTGGAGAAAGTATTCTCTGAGATTGCACACCTCGCGATTGTGGAGGGTCTTGGCACTCAAGAAGCCACGACCCCCACACTTGCGCGGGATGTACAGTCACGAGCATAAATATATTACTATGGGCAGATTAGCAAAAATATCTGACCCAGAAATGAGTTCAATAATATCTTTCTGCACGTACACAGCAAAAATATCTGATATTATCAGGCAGCATAACAAAAAGGCATCAAAATTATGTGATGAAAATGTCGAAGCATAAATATGCGATGTGACAGGTGGCAAAAAGTTATGATCCCTTGTGGAGAGCAAATATATGTCACGTTTTCTATTTCTGTAGTTTGCATTGATTCCGCCCTAAAAGCATAAATATGTGACATCAACTAAGTGGCAATAATATCTGACCTTATTTTATCTTCAATTTAATTTCAAATTCATACGAATTCATTAAAGGAATAAATTTTATTTTAAATTATTTTAATGTGGGCTGTCGTTTTATAATATATTTATGTCTAGAAATATCCAATATCATCATTAATGGGTAGATCTTTTAACTTGCAACCCGTCCGGTCCCGCAGATTTCCAATTGGCTAACGGACGGACTGCACAATTTACATCGCTGGCGTCTATGGCTACAGGCTCCATGTGAGGTATTACCTCACATGATCGATCAATATCCCTAATCCAGTCACCCTCTGTATGGCTGACGGAAGTCGACCATAAACTGCGCCAGAACGCAATCGTGTTCGCATCATCTGGTCGACGCCCATCATCCACGCCTGGTTCAGGTCGCTTCCAATTCCTATAAACCAACTTCAGATCTCATCTTGGAATGCGCGATTTTGGGAATATCGGTCAATCCTTTTTTTGTACAGCCTGATGCGATTCTCCCACGCATAGATTTTCTGCTTCAGGAAGTCGATGCGTTCTGTGACCCGTGAAGGATATTCTTGAGGACAAAGTCCTGTCCCCTTAAACGCCTGACTCACAAAACGCATCACTCTCGGGCGGGTATTGCCCGACCTAAAGCAGATTAGCTTGCCTATGAGTGCCCTGGTCTCAGCAATACGACGCTCAATTCTACGCTGCCAAGCCGGAACGGCATCTTGAGGAGCAATAGTAATACTGCTTTGTATTTTTATATTAGCTTCTCGACACGCCGCTACGGCCGCGCAGTATAGAATTGAGTGTGTATCACTAAGATTTTCACTAGTGTCTAGGTATGTAGGCAATAGTGAATCCAGGGCACACACAAGCGCTATATTTTTCCTATGCGTGGGTAAACGCGGCAGCCAGGGTCTGTTTTCTAATGTAGCATACCGATATTCCCCAATGACGCACTCCAAAGTACTCCTTATCTTATCAATGCATTGGGTACTTACTTGTATATCCCTGTTCATCAGTTCCTCACCTTCTTCTTGGGCCCTGAGTGAGGCGTGCGCTATTGGAGCCTCATTGCATGTGGATGGTGTGACTTCAGGGATACCTCGCAAGTCTGAGCGTACCCTCTCAAGTGCGTCGTCATCCGACAGTCGCTGTGCCGAAACGTTAACAGCTGGTTCCAAGGCCGGAAACAGAGGCAGTAAGCGGTCACGATACGCCGTAAGGTTGGTTCCTCCCTCTGTAGCCACAAAATATCAGCCAGTCCATCTCATGCGGCGCACATCACCACCGGCAGCGGGGGCCCTGTTCGAAACCGGTGGGTCTCGGGTTCCCAAGCGTGACGGTGGCCGGCCTCTTCCTCGGCGGCGCGTTGGTGTTGGTGTCGTCGGCGGGGAAAAATACTCATCACTCGATGAGCTCGACGCCTCAGCAATGGCCGGCACTTCTGGCGCCGGCGGCTGCGAGGCGGAGCTGAGTGACGAGTCCGATGGTCTTATTTGTGCCGCTGCTCTGGCTCTAGTCAACATTTTTTCTTAGTTGTATTCGTATTTACTTTATTTGCTTTGTTTACATATTTGACATTTGATGTCATTTATTGTCATTTTTTTATGGTTTCTTGATATTAAATTTATTGTGTTTTTCTTTTTGGTTTTTAAAGAAATTTGTGATATTATTAATTTCCACAATTGCGTTTATCACGTATGTAATACATATAGTATAAAGCCTCAGCAATATTAAAATAAATCAATACAAAATTTAGCTAAGAAAAATTGCGTCTGTTGACTTTTATTATTATTATTAAATAATAACTTTCTTTACATATCTTCTTCAACAAATTATAATAATAAGTCGTATACGACCCTTAAAATTCGTTCCATGAATAAATGTAGCAAATTAGTTCGTACGTTGCTTGTATTATTGAAATTGAATGTGACTATTATTTGAAAATGACCAAATGTTTAACCTCTTCATGGACAGTTGTTTGCAAGATTTAAAACATAGTGACTGCGGATTAAGGATGAATGGGTTACTCGTCAAATGCCTCCTTTATGCTGATGATCAGGTTATACTTGCATCTTCAACGGAGGAGTTGCAGGAGATGGTAACAATCATGCATTGTGCGTTAGAAAGGAAAGGAATGAAAGTGAATGTAAGTAAAACGAAAGTTATGGTTTTTGAAAAGGAGGAATGCGTTATGGCTTGTAATGTTTTGATCGATGAACAGCGAGTGGAACAAGTGAATGAGTTTGTTTACTTAGGTACGTTGTTTACAAGAGATGGTAAGAATGAAGCAGATATTGAAAGGAGAGTTAATGCAGGTAATTGTGTGAATGGAGCTCTGAAGGCGTTTATGAACAGTCAAAACGTGTCCAAAAAGGCACGTTTGGCTGTACATAGAGGTGTGTTAGTGCCTACCCTTATGTATGGTAGTGAAAGTTGGGTATGGCAGAAGAGATTTGAAAGTAGAATAAATGCTGTAGAAATGAGAGCACTGAGAAGTATGTGTGGTGTGTCTTTGACCGACAACGTAAAGAATTGTGTGATACGAGAGTGGTGTGGGGTAAAAGAAGATGTAGTGACAAGCGTTGAGAAAGGCATGTTAAGATGGTTTGGGCACATGGAGAGGATGGATGACGATAGACTGACAAAGAAGATATATCAGGCAAGTGTGAATAGGACAGGACAAAGGGGAAGACCTAGGAGAACGTTCTCTGACCAGATTGGAGACATCCTGAAAAAAGGACAAGTAAGAAGTACCCTTAACAGAAGAGCATGCATGAGAGACTTGATGGGAGTGAGTGAAGCAAGTGAGGTATGTCAGGATCGTTGCAAATGGCGTTCCGTAGTCTCTGCCTACCCCTCCGGGAAACAGGCGTGAGTCTATGTATGTATGTATGTCTAATTTCAATGATATTTTTTTTTGCATTTCAACAAATTAATACTATATTAGTACCATTATTTTTTAATGCATGGTTTTAAATTATGTCTACATATGTTTAATACTCAGATCATTGAAGTAAGGAGATATGCCCCGGCCTAGAGAACCAGTGTCGCCAATTCTTTTATACCCACACACCTGCGCTCTATAAACGCTTCGCTTCTTATACGCACATAACTATAACGGCGCTTCCATTCGCCACTCACACAAGTAAATTCACGCTTAACAAGAAACATCGCCTATGTCTCGTACGTGCGCATGAAGAAGATAGCATTTTACTCACACGTTGATAAATGCAATAACATTTACACGATTACACTAGGGGTTGACTCTATTGATATAAAATATCGATAGTAAAAGCTCATTGATATTTTTTGTATAAATGTATTGTCTGGCTAGTTAGGCTATTAGTTAGTGACGCTGTCTGCTGAGCCTGAGGTCGTGGATTCAATGCCCGTCTAGGACAATTTAATATATTATGATGAGCTCAATGACTTGTTCTGTGTTTGAGTATAATTTATGTATAATGTGTTTTTATTTTAAAGGATTATCCTACTTATATTATAAATGTACGAGATACTTGTATTATAAGAGTACGGATGTTTAGAATAAGAATAGAATTAAATAGAATAAGATTTTATTTTAGATGTTTGGATTTAAATCACGCAAAAACGGCTGAACGGATTTGGATGAAATTTGGTACACAGATAGATTATTACTTGGATTGACTATTTTTATTAACATTCCACGCCAGCGGAGCGCAGTGGTAGCCAGTAATATATATATATAAACTTACGCCTGTTTCCCTGAAGGGGTAGGCAGAGGAATTTTAAACACCCACTTTTCGCCAATGTTTTGATACCACGTAATAGGTGGCGACACTATTGCCGCTTATCGGGATGTTTTATTTGCCAGAGCAGCGTCCATTAATCGGCCGGTGCACCACTTGCAGGTGAGGTTGGCTCGTGATTCTTGGTGGAACCCTATGCATCCAAAATATTATAATATAAGAATTAATAAAGCACTGCTGAGTTTGAAATCAGATGGCCGTGTGTCAGCTGTCTATAGTATTATTTCATTTCATTTAAGTACTGAGCATGTCTAATAATAATTATATAAAAATGAGTGTGTGTTTGTTTGTCATAATTAATTAATCATTATGTTCCTTTAATGTATATAAATAAAAGTAACTAAATTAATATTTTTTATATGTTATGTACATGTTATTTGTAATTATTATATTAAATAAAAGCACAGAAGTAAAGAAATAGAACAACACAATAATATGAAACGAAATAAAGTGATCCTACTTATTTAGGTAGCTATATTTTGAAATGTTGTAATATACCTACTATGAGTAAATACAGTGTAAGGTAACAGGGAGAACTAAATAAAATGCACGCAACACTGTTATCAAATATTTATTAATTCCGTAAAATAGAATATATGTACATATTCTACGCTATCATATCACTGGCCGGTAAAATGTAGGTATTTATTTAGTTTTAGTTATAACATTATATTAAAATCATCTTTACTGTTTCAAACGCCAGTGTAATCATTATCTGCTTACGAAACAACAGCGCTTCAAAAGCAAATAAAATAATTGTTTATAACTTACATTATTATTTTGCAATGTTTATATCGATATAATACAAATTGCAGTTACTCGTGGTACACCACTAATTCGCTCCTTTGGCGAGCGATGCAACCCAACGCTCACAGCGGCAGATACTACAAACGCCTACAATAGTCAGCGGTATCGATGTGTGTTTATTCCATTGCGCTCTAAATAAGTGTAACCTGACAGTTTCACAGTACAAAACCATCAATGGAAATAATTATAATGCAGTTTTGTGACGAAGGATAGTGTTAGTACGTTATCGTTGTAGAGGCAGATATTTTATTTGAAATATCATGTTTTATGCAAATTAATAGTAAAATTGTCGTTGTTACATGTGGTATGTGATTCCATTCCTCGCATAGGTTTGAATTTTGCTCGTATTTTGACACGTAACCACTGCACAGCTAGGCTTTTTGAAAAAAATTGAGTAAGTTTCGGGTGCGCATTCAAATTGCAACTGATCGCGACATACGGGCGCGCGACGGCGAGTATGCGACGTAGAGCATACTGCGTTCGCACGCGCCGAGCGTTCATTACATATCTATTACTTCTATGATCTGAGGTTTAATACCTAATTTAAACCTAGGCCTACCTGAGCCCGGGGCCAGGGTGTGGAACAGTAGCCTCAAGTGAGCCATTATGGTGTAAGGATTTGTCAGCCTAGACCCTGCGTTACCGGGTCTAGCTGATTCCAGGGTGCGCCGCGGGGAGGCTCCTATACATGCACCAAGTAGCCTTATTAAATAAGACGGGTGTAATCAAACTCATCTAGTGACGAATGAAATGTAGGGCGTGCTTTATCATTGAGATGTAACGTGTGTGTTTTCTTACGGCTATTTTCAATATTCGATCCATACATGGATTTTGAGATTCGAAATTCGTGTTTGACATATTTTGTATGGAGCTTATGTCAAAAACGAATCTAAAATCTACAGATCTATCTATAGTTCGAATATTGAATTTCGTAGTTACTCAATCTGAGTATGTAACTAAGTAATTAGGCCGCAATAAATATGTACATATGAATCGTCTCGCCATACAAACGAATCAACAACTCATACAAGTAAAAGGAAATCTTTCAAAACCTTCAATTAAACTTCAAAGCTAAGTAATAATAAGCTACGCTTAGGTAACGTATGGAAATTGAGGAAAATGTGTTAATTGCTTTCTTTATAATTGAGATATATTGGCCTTCGCTTTGGGAATGATTATAAAACTCAAGGTCGCTCAGAGTATGCTAAAGAGAGCTATTATCGGAGTTTCCTTGACATGAGGATTTCCACAAGAGGACAAAAGTCCCCGACGTCGTTTTCGGGACAAAAATACATTTTCTCTTTTAGATTTTGACACAAACATAACAAACCAGCCTGTTTTCGTCCTAAATATGCTAAACGAACTAAGCAGACATTAACTTTACTATTTTTTTTCCAGAAAACCTCAACAATGAACCAGACTTGAACGAACCGATCAAGATGGCGTTCAGAACATCAATCTACATCATATTCATCGTCCTCATAGAGACGGGGCTCTCAACTGAAGACGAAATCCAAGACCCAGAGAATAACCTAAACGAATATGGCGAAGAAAATAATAACACAGATCTATATAACAGCCTCGTTTACAATACTACAGACGTCGATGTAAGCAAACCAATAACTATCATAGTCAATGATGGCCGACAGAAAAAATGCGACGTTTCAAACGCAACCGTTCCTGAAGATTCCGAATACATACAAACAAATACATTAGGTTCAGTGTATTTAAATAATATACATTCGAGTTTGACGTCAAATTTGATAGAAGAGACGTTGGCGGGAGATCGGATGGAGATAGAAGGAGTTAATCTGTTCGATATAGTGAAGAGTGATTGTGGTGGCGCTACTGTGTGTCCCAGTGTGAGTGGGAATTGGACTAATGATAAGACTGTCACTGTTGGATTTCTTGGCGCTTATGGCAGGAGTTTGGTAAGTCATTTGTGTTATTTATTTACTACTAGCGCGCATATTGACGACCGGTTGGCGCAGCGGGAGTATAAGCGACTGCTACGCCGAAGGTCGCGGGTTCGATTCCCGCTCAAGTCAAACATTTGTGTGCATGAACGTGGATGTTTGTCTTGGTCTGGGTGTTTCTATGTATAATATTTATGTATTTACAAACAAAAAAATTGATATTTATGTTTATCCATTATCCTGTCCGTGTGGTGACGGATTAAGAATACGAATTGTCACCACCCCATATCATCCCATGGGTGTCGTAAGAACCGACAGAGGGAGCATAGTATGCAGAGAACAGCGCTGCAAGAGAAGGCAAACTTGATACAAACCCTATACCAACCCGCTTGGCCAGCGTGGTATAGTAGGCCAATTCCTTCTTTCAAAGGAGAGGCCTAGTCCAGCAGTGGACTATCAAAGGCTGATGATGAGATCCATTATCTAGTAACCATAGTACAAGCTCTGCTTAGTTTGGGAATAGATGGTGATGTGTGTATGTGGTAGAATATTATTATTATTATTTATTGACTACTAGGGCGTATATTAATGTGACTTGACTAATCGTTCGTAGTCAGAGTCAGTAGTCACAAGATCCAGTCCAGTCAAGTTTGCTAAAGGCATTCTGTGTCGGTCAAACTTCGGGTGGTGCACCGAAGTTTGACCGACCGAGACAACTTAACGTAGATGTACAATCAAACAAGTCGACGCTGGACCAGTTGAAAAAAAATCCCTTGGCTCGCTCATAGAGTCGAAGCACACTAGAAACTGGTTTTGTATACGAGTGTCAATGTGCGTGTAAAGTGGTATTGAAAGCGACGATGTCTTGCTGAGCAATTTTCGCCCTTATGGTGGTCTAGCGGGAAGTTGTTCGACTGTACAAAACAGTATAATTCCTGATTATAGTCCTTAATTATATGAATGAACTCGTCACCACATCATTGCGAAAACGGACAATATTGTGGTTTCCTAGCACTATATGCTATTCTGTGGTTGTGGACACAGGCGCAAAATTACGCATTACGTCATCATTTAAATTGGTGACAACTTGTTGTGGTATTGTGTCCGTTGCATGAACGTTTATAAAGTTCTCTGCGATACACAATTTATTCCTAACTAGCTGTTTCCTGCGGATTCACCCTCGTCCTGAGGGAACTACTTCGCGTACCCGGTTAATTAATAGCCTAAGTTACTCCTTGCTACATCAACTATCCGCCAGTGAAAGTCCCGTCAAATTCGGTCCACCCGTTCCAGAGATTAGCGTGAAGAAACAGACAGACCGACAAAAATTAAAAAAAATGTCATTTGTATTCATAACGTGTATATATCCATATGCATTTAGTAAAAAGCGGTTATTTTAATATTACAAATAGACACTCCAATTTTATTTCTATGTAGAGATGCAATAGATGTCTTCCTTCAATGGTGGAGGTTTCAGCTATGTATGATTTTTATTATCATTATAATATTTGATAGGAATTAAAGAACAACTAAACACATATATGCAATCTAAAACGGCTCCTTACGGTTACTTTATATTCTTTTTATAGACTCACGCCTGTATCCCTGAAGGGGTAGGCAGAGGTCTAATATTACACCCACATTTATTAATTTTTTTACGTGCCATTAGTCGGTGAGTATAACAGAGGTAACGCCAAATTGCAAACGAATGTACCTAACAATTTCTCTTTGAATAATTCAGGTATGAGGTTTACAATCTTACCTCGAAATCTCGTATGAGTCTGTGCCAATATTATAATGATACATACATACATACATACATACATATCGTCACGCCTTTTATCCCCGAAGGGGTAGGCAGAGGTGTATTTCTACACCCACTTTTCGCCAGATATACTTTAGTCCCACGTAATAAGGGGCGAGCCTATTGCCGTACCGGGCATATTTCCAGACTCCGTGCTGCTACTGAGAATTTCGTGACAGAAAAATCCAATAACACTGCCCGACCCAGGAATCGAACCCGGGACCTCCCGATCCCACGCGCACATTTATGCCGCGAGACTCACGAGGCAGTCGTATAGGATTTGATGTCGAGTTTTCCGTCTCTACGCAAAGATGGTATTTGCATCGTGTTATCCCTTAGTCGCCTCTTACGACACCCACGGGAAGATAGGGGGTGGTGACACTTGTATTCTATGCCGTCAACCACACGGTATAATATAATGATACATATAATGATATATATAATATATTAGTATAAATAAGATGATGCCCGCAGCTCCGCTCGCACATTTTAATTTAATTTAATCGTTTCTACTCGGTGCCGTGGGCATTCCGCGAAATATCTTCTTAGTGCACCTCTACGGTCCCCATGGAACATTTGTTCATGCCAAATTTCAGTTTCCTGCGCCTAAAAGTTTTGGCTGTAGCTTGTCTGTCAGTCAGTCAGTAGCGCAAGAATTTTATATATACAGATTATCATGTCACAGGATCAAACATACATATTACGAGCCCTTTCTCTCTTTGAAAAGCATATTTTGTTTGCCTTTGTTCGACAAATATAGTAAACAATCACAGTCGCGATAACCTACTAACCCATTTATTTCTATAAGCTACTATAATCTTATAAATCTTCGCCACTAGACAGAAAGCGCGTCCTGCTATAAGAGGTTTGTAGACCAGGGTTTCTAGCGGGATTTATTAGAAATTCCTTTGCGCACAGCAAAGTGCGAGTGCATAAACGCTTTGTAAGATCTAAGGTTTAACCAGTCCTTTGTCGGATTTGCTCATAAATAACCTAAGATTTTTATATTGTATGTTCACATGTGTTTGAGCAAATAGGTAAATACATTATCATTAAGCAAACGCATAATTTGTAATTATATTTTGTTGTATTAACATTTTTATAAACAACGATAACCAAGTATCGGGTTCGAATCCATGACTTTTTGGAGTTATTCCCTCGGAGAGCACGTTAGGCCGTCGGTCCCGGCTATCATGAAGGTCATTGATAGTCGTTATAGGGGGTCAGTACCAGATTAAACTGACGTGTTAACCATGGAATATAGCTATCCCTTTGGGTTGCAGAGGTCAGACAGGCAGTCGCTCTGTGGAAAAGCTTATATTCAATCTAATCCGGTTACAATAGAAAGCGGACCCCAGGATAACGTTGACAGGATGGTGAGTTTTGTCATTTTTGATGATGGGTCATCGTTTTCATTAACTAGTTGTGTTATTTTTCTTTGACATGCTGCCTCACTGGCAAGACATGTTGATTCTCATTAAATGCTATTACAACATTAAGTAGGTACCTACACTAAATTTTAGCATAATAAATGAATTTGCATAATAATCTCACGACTTGGAGGCCAATAGAAAGAGGACCAAAAATGTTCGTTATGGCTTTAAAATCCGCGCTTCTAGGGTTACTAGAGCCAAAAATGTGCAGGTCGAGTAAAAAATGCATTGACACACCTTCTATTCTAAGAAAATTAATTAATAGTTGGAAAATCTCTTCAACTCTTTGGCTCTAGAGGAAGAGCCAAAGAGTTGAAGAGATTTTCCAACTCGTAAAAAAAGTTACCTAACTACCTACTATACAAATTGTAGGTATCTTATAACATGTCCTGTTTATCCATACTATTATTAATAAATGTGAATTTGAGTTTGATGTTAGTCTTTTGCTCTTATTAAAACTTCTGAATGAATTCTGTTGAAACTTTGCAGTCTTCTTCTTTCTCTTAGCGTTATCGCAGTTTCAATCTGGGGTCCGCTTACTAGTCTAACCGGATTTGGCTGAATATTAGCTTTTCCACAGAGCGACTGCCTGTCTGACCTCCGCAACCCGAAGGGATAGCGATATTCCATGGTTTAGACTAGTGTCAGTATATTTAGAAGGTACTGACGCCCTATAACGACTGTCAAAGATCTTCATGACAACCGGGACCGACGGCTTAACGTGCTCTCCGAGGCACGGGACAAGCGATAACAATGCAATACGCACATAACTCCGAAAAGCCATTGGTGAGCGCCGTGGATTCAAACCCGATACCCTCTGCATGGCAGTTTGTTGGTATATCCACTAGGCTATCGCTGCCTATTGCACTAATATAGCTTAAACATCAGAATAATGGAAAGGAAAGGAAGCAGCGATAGCCTATTGGAGAGAAAGACAGACTGCTACGCAGAGGGTCCGGGTTCGAATCCACGGCGCCTTTTTTGGAATTATGTGCGTATTAAATTAATGAAAAACATCGGAACGAAACCTGCATGTCAGAGAGATCTCCATAATGTTCTCGAAAGACATGTGAAGTCTGCCAACCCGCACTTGGCCAGCGTGGTGGACTATGGCCTTACCCTTCTCATAATTGGAAGAGGCCCGTGCCCAGCAGTGGGACAGTATAAAGGGCTGATGATGATCAGAATAATACACTGATTAACTTTTAAACCCACGCAGCGGGAGCAGCGAGCGAAGCTGCGGGCGGTATCTAGTGATCTATATCGTAACGTTCGTATTTTATTTGTCTTAGAGACCAATGTATGGATTACTTGTAGCATCCAGTCGCTATTCCCGGGTCGACCCTAAGTGTTACTGAGTTTTGTTGATTTCTCAGTAGCAGCACAGAGTCTAGCAATATGCCCCGTAACGTTCGCCTCAAGGTAGTAGAGCCGTGCTGATTTCAGCATGAATGGGCCGGCTCGACCGGGGAAGTACTATCCTCTCACAGAAAATCAACGTAAAGTAACAGTACCTAAACTGTTGCGTTTCGTTCGGTGAGTGAGAGTGCCGGAGGTCCTATCCCCTATTCCTTCTCCCACATCCCACTCCTCATCCTATCCCTTTTCCCAATCCCAAGGGGCGGCAACGCACTTGTGACTCCTGTGGTGTTGCTTGTGTCCATGGGCGGCGGTAATTGCTTACCATCAGGCGAGCCGTTTGCTCGTTTGCCGCCTATTACCATAAAAAGAAAAAATAAAATAACGGCAATACGAGGGTCAAACTGAAAGTTCTTAGAAAATCAAAAACTGATTACATTAGCCAGTTATTAGTTTTATTATATCTTTTCAAAATATTGTCCATTGACGTCAATACACCGCTGCATGCGATGGAACCACTGGGAAAAGCACTTTGCCCACTCGTCCTTAGGGGTCTCTTCAATGGCATCGCGATACGCAGCCACCGCTTCTTCAGCATTCATAAACCGCTTTCCTTTAAATTTTTCTTTAATTTTTGGAAATAAATAAAAATCACAAGGCGCGAGGTCGGGGCTATACGGCGGGTGACCCAGTAATTCAACGTTTGATGTCGCCAAATAGTCGATCGTTCGCTTGGCGGTGTGCGACGAGGCGTTGTCGTGGTGAAGGAGGATCCTACTGCGAGGTCGTTTCTCTCGAACTTTTTCCAAGACAAGTGGCAAACAATTGGTAGTGTACCATTCTGCAGAAACTGTTTTTTGATCCTCTAACACAATTGTTGCGAAATGACCTATCCTTCCAAAGAACGAGGCCACCATTTTTTTTCCCGCACTTCGATCTCTCTTCACTTTAGTTGGCAACTCCTCGAAAGGAAACACCCACTGAGCAGATTGTCTTTTGGTTTCAGGATCATAACAGTAAATCCAGCTTTCGTCACCTGTTAGTATGTCGAACACAGCATTTGAGTCACCTCCGTTAAATCTTTCAATCATTTTACGGCACCAATCCACACGATGGAGTTTTTGAGCCTTAGTCAAATTATGAGGTATCCACCGGGCGCAAAGTTTCCTGACCGCTAAATGTTCGTGGAGGATTTTGTGCACTTGACTCATACCGATGCCTAAGCTTGTCCGAATCTGCTGATAGGTCACTCTTTTGTCAGTCTCTATCATACGCCGCACAACACAGATGTTATTTTCAGTCGTCGCCGTAGAAGGCCGTCCCTCACGTACATCATCAGTGAGATTAGTGCGACCACGTTTAAACTAATTAAACCAGTTGTAAACAGTCGCACGAGATGGGGCTTCATCGTGAAAGGCCAATCGTAGTCTATCATAACTTTCTTGTTGACTTAAATGACATCGAAAGTCATAAAAAATCATTGCACGAAAATTTTCTCGTGTTAAATTCATGTTGACGTGACACAGACAATTTTCAATTTGCCGCCAAATCGTAAAACAAATGACAAATGAATGAAATATATACTCAGTAATATTGGCAAAGAGTTCTATTTTCAAATTTTAGAATATTTTTTTTATTATATTGTTTATAAGTGGCCAGTTCTAAGAACTTTCAGTTTGACCCTCGTAGGCCGCCACCCGGACCTAAAATTCATAACATAGTGAAATGTGGGTGTAATATTACACCTGCCGTCTGCGTCTACGTCTGCCTACTCTTGATACAGGCGTAAGTACATATATAAAAGACGATATTTTTTATTTATTGACTCACGCCTGTGGAGGAGGGGTAGGCAGAGGTGTAGTATTACACCCACATTTCGCCATGATTTTTTAGGTCCCACGTTATAGGGGGCGATCCTATTGCCTTCCCAACCAGCAAAACAGTCTCAGAACTCGCACTTTTCTTTTTTTTTCTGCCGAACAAATTGACTACATGCTGCCTGATGTTAAGCAGTCAGTGAAGTCCCATAGTGATGGCCATCATCCCAGCAGCCAGCATGGCATTATGGCATGATGGCCCTCACCTTGACGGCCTTGAGTAAAGCTTTTTCACGCCCCGCTTAAAGGACCTAGCATCATAAGTGGAGGGAAACACGTGGACTGGTAAAGAGTTTAACATATTAATGGTACGGCAGAGATAAGAGGCGCCGAACCGTTTGGTGCGTGACGGTATCTGTTCTATCGTATAAGAGTGGCACCTCAACCCAGCACATGTCGTTCGGGATAGGAAATGAGAGGGTGGGATTAGTTGAAAGAGCTCTTCGGAGCACTCACCGTGATAGATGCGGTAGAAGACAGCCATTGAGGCCACGTCTCTGCGTAATTGCAGTGACTCAAGAGTCTTAGTGGCCTCTGGATCCCCGATGATACGGACAGCACGCCGCTGCAACCTATCGAGGGCGTCCAATAAGTACTGAGCGGAGCCATTCCAAAGGTGAGAGCAGTATTCCACGCAGGAGCGAACCTGGGTCTTATATAACAGACACAACTGTTCCGGCGTGAAAAATCTCCTCACCTTGTTCAGGACTCCGAGTTTCCGAGATGCGGATTTGATGACACCCGCGATGTAGTTCTTCTGCTTGAGATTTCTTCGTATGTCTATATCCAGGATATTGGGGCTGTCTTGAATCGGTAGTGGAGTGTCCAGAAGAGAGGGATGGGGAAGGAATGGAGATACCTTGGCTGAGAATGCGCACACCTGTGTTTTCTTGGCGTTGAACTCGACCAGGTTCTCATCACCCCAATGCGAGATGCAATTCAGAACCCAGTCAAGCTCAGCAACAAGTGTTAGCCTATACTCCTCAGTATCGACTTGCTTAGCCGCAGGGTGTCCGAGATATCGCACATGTACAGTACTGTCATCTGCATAGCAATGTATGCCCCCAAAAGTGAGCATATCATTGATATGCAGAAGAAAAAGCGTGGACGATAACACGAACCCTTGAGGCACACCAGCATTCACCTGGAGAAACTACTTTTTAAGAGTGGTAGGCTTAAAGCGCTCTTATATTTGTTTTAGAACATACCATCGATCCTATATTACTTTTAGACAAGCCGGTATGGCCTCAAGAACGCTCAGTCTTATAACCAAGTCTCATATATGTATATAAGAGCATTTACTAAGACTAGTTGCACTTGAGAAAAGCTTGCTCTTATATGGGTATTTTCTAAGCTCGTTTGATTTTATATTAGACTTGCTAAATGCTATTGTAAGATGTCAGACTAATATCAGCATAGCATAAGAGCACTGTGAGTACGTGCATTTCTGATCTTATTTGAAGCTAATATAAGATCAATAGCACTAGATAAGTATGATATTAGAGTAATTTTGGATCAACATACTTAAGGTGAACGCAGACTTGGCCGCACCGCACGCGCCGCAGTATTCGCATTCGAATTCTTTGTATGAAGTTCTATGCAACCTCGCATACCCACCCGCGTCGCAGTCGCCGCAGTCCCTGAAACGACCGAACTCCCCAAGCCGCAGCTGATGACGTCACCAAAGCCGACCCGCACGCAGCGGACGCTGCGGCTAGCGCGGATGACACCCACTGAATGAAAGAAATCAAGTGCGATGCGTGCGGCGACGGGAACGACTGCAGTAACTGCGGTGCGGATAGATGTGCGAGGCCATTAACAAAAAGCGATGACTGCGGGGACTGCGGAGACTGCGGTGCGGCCAAGTCTGCGTTCACCTTTACAATTCAAAAGACAAGACCCATAAAAGAGCGATTGATCTTAGATCGATTTTGGGAATAACAAATTTTAATAGTTTAAAGAGTAATTATGCTGGCCATATTTTATTTAAATTTTTTAAATTTAATAGTTATAATGGATTACAAAAACCGCGCGCAAGTTCTTTTTTTTCTCTCTGTCGATTTAAGGTTTTATGTAAAATTGCGAGGAACCCTAATTTATTCCAATATGGAGTTTTCTTTAGTATACCGAGTGCTTAAATTAGAATAAACAATCTTACATTAGTCTAATAGTGCGCTTGTAAAATGCAGCTATACTAATGACGACACTATCGATGAAATGAAATGAAATGAAATATGAAATGAAATATTTATTTGCAGAAAATGTGGTACAGATTCAGGTGTTACAGTAATATAGTTTCGACACATTTTACCTTATAGGCATGCAAAATATATTATAAAATAATCAGTAGATAATAAGTTTTCGTGCCTTAACTTATAAGTACATAATGCATTATATTATTAACATTTTAAATAATAGTAATTCGTGCATAAAATTATAATTATATAATATGTATTGTCAAAATATTATATTAGGTACAAAATGTCAGAAAATTAGATAAAGTAATTATGTCAAAGTCATAGAATAGAATGCAGAATTATTACGTCAACCTTTAAGCTCAAAGAATTCTGTAATTGTATAGAATGAATGTTGAATTAACCAGTTTCTTAATGGCTTTTTCATTTTCATTAACGGAAGCTCTCGAATTGCTTTGGGTACCTTATTAAATACCTTTATGCACATTACATAACAATTTTTATGGAACAATGCAGATTTACAGGCAGGCATTAAAAGCCGCGTGGGGTCTCGTTTACCTAATATTGAATTATTACGTGCACCAATAAATTCTTTTGAATATTTTTTCACATGAGTACAGATTTCTAATATATACAATCCTGTTAGAGTTATTTCTTATATTATTTCTTATAAATATAGGTCTGCATGAGTCTAATGGTCCCATATTAAACAAAGCCCGTATGCACTTTTTTTGGGTTATAAATGCTTTACTTATGTCCGGCGAGTTGCCCCATAACAATAGTCCATATCTCAAAGTAGATTCAACATAGCCATAATATGCGATAAGCGCCGCAGGTCTTCCAGCAACTCGTTGTAGGTTGCGAAGAGCAAATACAAATTTATTTAATTTAATGCATACATTTTCAACATGCGTTTTCCAGTTGCAATATTGATCTACATGTAGTCCTAAGAATTTTGTGTCCGTTACTTTATTTAGTTTTTTGTTCTTATATGAAATATTCAACGACTCATGTTTGGTTTTATAATTGGCAAATTGTATAAATTTAGTTTTGTCTATATTAGCACAAAGATTATTTGAATTAAGCCAAGTCATTACTGATTCTACTTCTGTGTTAACGATAGTGTCTAAATTAATAGATTTGTCTTTTTTTGGTATTATAATAGAAATATCATCTGCAAACAATATTGATTCATAGGGTGTGACAGTTGGGAGATCATTCACGTATATTAAAAATAAGAGGGGCCCGAGTATGCTACCCTGAGGCACACCATATTTGTTTTGTAGGAAATGTGACCTGTATGACGTTAGGATACTATTTTCATTTAAACGCGACACTTCTACGCATTGTCGACGGTCCTTTAGGTAAGTTTGTGTCCATTGCAGAGCCAGGCCTCGAATGCCGTATCTTTCGCATTTATTTAATAGGATGTCATGATCTACACAATCGAATGCTTTGGACATATCAAAAAATATGGCAACTGCTGGTATTCTTCTATTAATATATTCGGTTACTTTATGCATGAGAGAGAAGGCAGCAAGAGTAGTCGACTTGTTTTTTTGAAATCCCTTCTGTTCTTGTCGAAGAATATTATGTTTACATAAGAAGTTGTTAATTCTTAGATGCATAGCTTTTTCAAAAATCTTTGAAAGTATTGGTATAAGTGTTATTGGTCTGTAGTTAGTAAGTTCATGCCGATCGTATTTTTTGTACAGAGGTTTCACAATTGAAATTTTTAATTTTTCTGGAAAAATACCTTGTGCAAAAGATAGGTTTATGAGATCTGTAAGAATGGGGGCAATTATATTAGCACATGTTTTAATAATATTAGTGGATATTGAATCATACCCTACAGAACTTGTGTTATTTAAAGATTTAATAATTTTTAGGGTTTCATCTATTGTACAGGGTTTTAGGAATACACTCTGTAATACAGTATCAAATTTAGTTTTATAAACGTCCTTATAATTGTCATTCTGAGCTATCTTTACAAAGAAGGCGTTAAATTTATCAGCAATCTTGATAGGGTCCGTAATTTTTGTATTATTATTATTTATGTAGTCTATAATTATATTATTTTTATTATTATATTCTTTGTTTTTAATAATATCCCATGTTGTTTTGCATACATTTTTAGTTGTTTTAATAAGATTGTTGTTTATATTTATTTTTGAACAGTTTATACATGCCTTTAATAACTTTGCATATTTTTTATATTTGCTTTTACTTATTGAATTCTTATTTGCATAGTAGGCATACCTTAGTCTTCTCTTATTTTTGCTCGATAATTTAATTCCCTTAGTTAACCAATTGGGGCCTAGGTTATTTATACTGATTTTATACTTTTGAATTGGGAAACAGAGATCATACAGTAAACAGAACATATCGTAAAAAGCATTAAATGATGAATTGAGCTCTTTAGAATCAATATCACGCCAAGAGAGAGATTGCAACGCTTCTTTAAATTTTCTAACATGCTCCATACAATAATTTCGTCGAGTTACAAACCATGTCTTCTTCATACAGTTTTTCTTTAAGATCGGAAAGCTTAACAATTGGCATGTGTTATGGTCTGATAGATTATATTCAAGTACATTAGCATTAGGGTCTTTAATATTACTAACTATATGGTCTATACAAGCCTGCTGACGTGTAGGTTTATCGATGTGTAGTTTGAGATCGTAGTTGTGGGTAAGATTTATTAATTCATCTGTGATACTATTGGTTTTTAATGTGTCTATATTAAAATCACCACACAAAATTATTTTTTTTACAGTGTTAGCAAACAGTTTGTGAAGAAGACTATGAAGTTTATCAAAGAATACGCGTATAGGCGAATTTGGTGTTCTATAAATACAAACTACCATACAATTGTAGAAAGGGATATTAATTCCACAACATTCGAAGTGTTTCTCTTTACTAAAATCTTTGCATAACTCAACGATTCTACATTCTAACGAATTGTCTATTAAAATACAAGCACCTCCACGTTTTTCTTTAGCGCGACAGAAAGAAGAGGCTAATTTATAGTTTTTTAATTTAATATTTGTCTGGTCTCCTTCTCTGACAAAAGTTTCACTGAGGCACACAATATCTATATTTTTACCTTTTTCTTTCAGATCTTGTAGACATATTTCCAACATGTCGGCTTTATTTAATAAACCTGCTATATTTTGATGGAACAGAGTCACCTTATCATTCATATCATTTTTACCGCTGCCTTTAGGATCGAAAAAAATTGCAAGTCACATCGAGATTGCATGTACTATAGTTATAATAATTATAACTATAGTACATGATACAAATTAACAAATAAAATAATTAAACGAGAACATGAAGTATCTTATTTAACAAGGCGCATGAATTTAGAAACGTAATACGAGGCCTAATTAACAGTAAATAATAAATTCCAATACGATTACTTACCGTAAAACTTAAATACTCGCACTTGATAATAACGGCACTTTAGTATAAACATTAACTTTACGCAACTTTAATTTGTTTACATTTATAAATTAATTTCAAACCAACACTCACACGAACTTTTAAGTTGGATCTGACGTAAAATTCTCAAAATATTCTAACCTTAGACCAATATAAGCCTATGCAGGCTTACAAGATACTTACGTTAAAGCAATATTAGCCTAAGTCGGCTTAAATTAATTTTGGCTAGATTTCAGTAAGTGCAAACAGCATTCAATTAGACTGATATTAGAACGATATTAGACTAAATATGCTTATAATTTGTGCCCAAACCCAGGCTTATAGCCTTTGACATATATATATGCTTATAGCATTATATTGGACTGATGTAAGAGCAAAAAAACAGTAGTCTTGAGATTGTTGTAAGCCTTTGCTGGTGGGGTTTACTGGCCACATCACCAGACTACTGCTGTCACTGAGAATTTGGAAAACCCAGTCACTTTTGGCCGACCCAGGAATCGAACCCGGGACCTCCGATCAGCAGTCGCATACACTATTCGCTGGACCACCGAGGCAGTCCAACACGATATATATAAAAAATAAATCCAGCACTGAGTCTAACAAACGTATAGACAATACAGACTTCTCTGCTGTATTAGTGACTGGCATTTCACTAATGAGCGAACTGTGGCTGATTTGTTTTACCTCCAAATATGTCTATACGAATGAAAGACTATAGCAATAAAATATAGAGAACATAGTTTAATGCTTTATTTTTTCTTTATTTAAGGAGTTTTAGTCACTTAGGACTACGACACTCCATTGGTCTAGCAACATATACAACAGTACTTAGGAAATAGTTTCAATCTTACTCATACTAGGGTTAATGAGCGTCGCCGTATACCACAAAAAAACAATTTTATACAATGCAATAGCAGCCTCAGATAGAGGATAAGCTAATATACTAATACAAATTCCAAAGTCTCTAAAATTCCCAGTGGCATATATCATTTCGTTTCTTATATCTTCGTTCCGCGCACATTCCACCAGAATATGTATCACATCTGAGAACAGAGTTGTTTGATGGAGAAAGCTAACAACAGTTCATCTTCCCATTCGAAGCGCTTTATTTAAATGGTAAAGACAATAACAGTGATTCTACTGTGTATAACTTAACTGAATTTAATGTACTTACCTATTACTCTACAAAATGTTACAGTCTCTTGTTCTCATCTATAAAATTATAAAAGAAATATAAATAATAGTTTCACTTCAATTCACATTTGTACCTACCTACTATAGTTTTGGTAAGGTGACGGCACTTGTCGACTAAAGGCACATTGTACAGTCACCGCAATGGTACAGCTGCAGCACAACGCTGAATCGAATGTTGCGGTCGCGGTAAGCGCGGTGACAACCCGTCATTGACTGACATTATGAAATATGTTATACAACATGCAGCATGACTGCACGGTTGGCTTAGTGGTTTAGGCGGTCTCCTCGCCGCCTGGTACTGCGCCGCGTGTCGTGGGTTCGATTCCCACACGAGACAACACTGTGTAATCCATAATTTTTTATCTCGAGTCTGGGTGTTATTTGTGTCCGTTGATTGAATGTTTTTAAAGTCCCCCGCGACACAGGAATTTCTTCCTAGTGCGGTTGTTGTATTAAAAAAAAATCGATTTAATAGTAGGGGAGCTCACGATGCTAAATTGGGATTTACTCGAGCGTCATAGAGACCTATTGGGTTGCATAGCTTAGATGATAAAAAGATAAAAAAAATAATAATGCATAGTTTTTCATCGGTGGGGCGAGCGGCTATAAATAGACTTTCAAAATTCAAAATTAACTATAGACATCCAAAATTAAAAAAAAAAAGCTTTTGCCTTAATTCCTTGAGATAATCGTCAGATTATGACAAAGCACGTCTAGGATGTTAGAATAAAGCATATATTAATCTGACGCGCTTGAGTATTTCAAAACAGCGAATTCACTCATTCACATATTTTGCAACTTCCTTACAATGGCCACCAGTTCGCGTGACACCTAAACCGTCAGATTATTCAATGAGAGCCTTTTTTTAGGATCACTTAACAATCCCTTAAAAATCTGACACGCTCGATTAATTTTCTTTTTTTTTGCGTATCGAAATCTTACCTCCATTATGCAAACGATCAGATTAACATTCCTACTTTATTAAAAATACGTAAGACATGGAGGCTATCAATATCTGACGCGTTCGAGTAAATCCCGAAATCCCTTCATGGGCTCCCCTACTATAATGATCAAATTTAAATGACAAATCAATAGTCGGGTTATTGCAGTGCCTACATAATGTGCCATACCTTTAACACTCGCCGTCTTAGTAGGTATAAAGTGTAAGAAACATTACTTGACCTTTTCTCGCATTGTGTATTCGTTAAAGACGGTGCGTTAACCATCAGGTGGTCCATCTGCTTCTTTGCCGCCTATTGCATAAAAATAGCAAAAGCCTAATTTTAATCAAGTAAGCCCAATTTTAATCATCAATTTCTAAGTAAAAATATTCTTAATCTGTTTAAAAGCAACAAATAACGACTGCTATAACGGAAAACACTCTTATCAAGATTACAAAATGGCGTTCTTCGCTGAAGTCTTAAGCACTTCGGACCTCTCAAAATTCCAAGTTGGATTGGATCGACTTAGTATTTTTGAGTTAACTTTCTTTAATTACGTTGTCAACTTGTTAAGATTATATAATTAACTAGCAGCAAAGTTTTTTGCTTGTAAAGTGGTCTCGGTTTGAATATATGAACCAGCTGTCATGTTCAAGGATGTCGCTTCAATTTTGGATGAAAATTTCGCTTGAAAACTTAATAACGGAAAATTTCTTTATAATCTGTATATATAAAATCCTTGCGTTACTGACTGACTGGCTGATAGACAAGCTACAGCCAAAACTATCAGGTGCAGGATGCTGTATTTTGGCATGTATATTCATTGGGGACCGTAGGGTTGCACTAGAAGGGATTTTTCGAAATTCCCACGGGAACGGGTAGAAAAGGTTAAATTAGAAAACTGTGCGGGCGTAGCTGCGAGCGTCATCTAGTTTAAAATATATTATATTCTTTACAGAATAGCGTACCGCATGGCTATTGGCTGTCGAGGCAAAATGTAAAATATGTGATACTAAATTTATTCTTGTAACATTTCAAATTTCATGAAAATCCGTCGGTCTTCTTGCGTGAAAGAGTAATTAGCATTCATTTATTTAAACCTCACAAAAAGCCATTCTCATAAATAATCAGCGTTTATAACCTAGTAGGATTATACCTATGATAAGACCTATATACCGATAGTCAAGTGGAGATACCAACAGACTGCCATGTGGATTCAAACCCGCAGTGCTAACCACTGACTTTTCGTAGCTAATAATTTTCCTCACTTGTCCTGTACTTCCGGAGGCAGCGATAGCTTAGTGGAGATACCAACAGACTGCCATGCAGAGGGTATCGGGTTCGAATCCACGGCGCGCACCAATGACTTTTCGGAGTTATGTGCGTATTGAATTGTTAATTATCGCTTGTCCCGTGCCTCGGAGAGCACGTTAAGCCGTCGGTCCCGGTTGTCATGAAGATCTTTGACTGACAAACTGACACTAGTCTAAACCATGGAATATCGCTATCCCTTCGGGTTGCGGAGGTCGGACAGGCAATCGCTCCGTGGAAAAGCTAATATTCAGCCTAATCCGGTTGGGCTAGTAAGCGGACCCCAGATTGAAACTGGGATAACGCTAAGAGGATGATGACTTGTCCTGTACTTCGGAGAGCATATTAAGGCGCTACCTCGAAAATGTATGCCCTTTTTGATTACCGATTTTGAAGTAGTGGGACACACCAGCAATGTGAAAATGTTGTATATTATTTATCAGGTCTTTATCTAGGGACTGCTCGGACAGATACACGATTGGAAGATTTTTGCTCGATAGAATTTTAATTTGAAAAACATGCTTTCTCATAATATTCTTACCGATATTTAAAAAAATACTTAACTTTTCGCCTTGAAATTGCTAGTCACCGAAAGAAGCGCTAGTTTATTAGGGACTGGTTGAATGAATTTTCTCTAAAACGATTATTACTTGAGTTATGAACAAAATAAGATTTCAGACAGTTTCGTGATGGCATGTCATGTCAAAAACCGTGCGACATTCAACTTTATAGCTAACACTTAGCGATGACCTCTGCACGATTTTTTGACCTTCGAGGTAGCCTCTAAAGCTGCGACGCCTGGACACGGCTTTCATGAAGATCTACAAACGGCAACGGAAGGCGGCAATACTCGGTGATAAAACGAATATTCTGTAAAAATGTATGTGATAAGTGCTTGGGTCTCGGGTTCTTAAACGAAAGTTTTGGATGCAACTAAATACGGAATTCAATATTCGATTATATCTGTAGATTTCAGATTCGTTTTTGACATAAGCTCCATACAAAATATGTCAAAGACGAATGTCGAATCTCAAAATCCATGTCTGGATCGAATATTGAAAATGGCCGTAAGACAACGCTAGGTTAATAATGAAAAGTCTTAATATAAGAGGTTATGCTCAATGATCTGCTGTCAATTTCTTTTACTTTTTGGACTCCAAAAACTATAAAAACTACTAATACATAATTACATACATACATATATACATAGACTCACGCCTGTTTCCCCGAAGGGGTAGGCAGAGGCATATCAAACGCCCACTTTTCGCCAGTGTTTTGATCCCACGTAATAGGTGGCGAGCCTATTGCCGCTTATTGGGACATTTTGTTTGCCAGAGCCTCGTCCGTTGATCGGCAGGTGCACCACTTGCAGGTGAGGTTGGCTTAGGACCCTAAGTTCTTGGTGGGAACCCTATGCAACCTATGCAATACATAATTACATAACAGATTATAGATAGTGCCTCCGTGGTCCAGTGGATAGCGCATGCGACTGCTGATCGGAGGTCCCGGGTTCGATTCACGGGTCGAGCAAAAGTGTTACTGGGTTTTTCCGAATTCTCAGTAGCAACTCTGGTGATGTGCCCGGTAACGGCAATAGCTTCGCCACTCTTTACGTAGTACTGACAAATTCATGGCGAAATGTGGGTGTAATATTACACCTCTGCTTACCTCTCCGGGGATACAGGCGTGAGTCTATAAGAATCACATATATATTTAAAAAAAGATAGTGGGATTTTAAAGCTAAACTTAAACTCCCTGTTTCTAAGAACCGTTATCGATTTACGAACTAAGCGCTGGATTTTCAACAAATCTATGGGCTCAGTGGGTACTGCCTCTCACAAAATAACGACGTAGAGAAACAGTGAACTATTTTGTTTTTAAATGAGCCGCGATAGCCGAGTGGAGAGACCGGCAGACTGTTACGCAGAGGGTCTCGGGTTCGAATCTACGGCAGGCACCAATGACTTTTCGAAGTTAAGTGCGTATTAAATTGTTAGGTAATATACCTAACAATTTAATACGCACTTAACAGGTCGCTTGCTTATAGGTGAAGGAAAACATCGTGAGGAAATCTGCATGTCTGAGAGTTCTCCGTGATGTTCTGTAAAGACATATTAAACCTGAAAACCCGCACTTGGCTAGCGTGGTGGACTATGCTAGGCTAGGCCCGTGCCCAGCAGTGAGACAGTATAAAGGGCTGATGATGATGACGATGATGTAGTGGTCCTGTATTTTTGTCTGTTCATGACAAACTCAAAATGCAGCGTTCTTTCTCATGGTAATGCCATTGCTTTGCGAACGTGGCAGTAAATATAAATGTATAAACTTTAAGTAATATTTTTTTAAGTTGACGTTCATAAGTGTCACTTTGTGATCTTAATGAATAAAGGATTTTAATTTTGACTTTGCAGCAGTTTCCATAGGCAGAATGATTAATGAGGAAGGGTTATCTATATAAGTTGTAAAGAATTAAGTGTAAATTGTATAGTATTACTAGATGACGAACGCAGCTACGCCCGCACATTTTTTAAAATTTCACGGTTTCTGCCCGTTCCCGTCGGAATTTCGAGATATCCCGTCTTAGTGCACCCCTACGGTCCCCAAGGAACATACATGCCAAATTTCAGCTTCCTACGCCTAATAGTTTTGGCTGTAGCTTGTCTGTCAGTCAGTCAGTAACGCAAGGATTTTATATATACAGATACTCCCCGTGTGAGGCCCGGACCGGTAGCTTATAATATAGCCATAATGATCAAAATTTCTATTAAATGAGGCAGCAATAATTTGAAACATGACTATGATATTCACAAGGTCCCTCCGTTTTACTAATGATTAATAAATTCGATGTTCAAGGTTAAAAGATGAATTACAAAACCGACAGAAACCGATCGTGGCACTTAGCGATTAATCCAATAAACCTCTAAATGTAATGGTATATTTTACAATGTAAGTATTTTAGATTTACTTTTACTACTCTGAAAAGTAAATCTAAAAATAGATTTAAGTACTTTGCAGGGTATTTTTCCACAAACTAAAAGTCACGCAGCGAGCTATGGAACTGGCTATGCTTGGCGTCTCTTTGAAGGATAAATACAAATAATCTTTATTCGCAGTAAATAGGGTTTTTTACATAGGTGTTGGGATTAAATGTAACAGAACCACCATCATCAGCCTTTAACAGTCCACTGCTGGACTAGGCCTCTCCTTTGAAAGGAGGAATTGACCTACTATGCCACGTTGGTCAAACGAGTTGGTATAGGGTTTGTATCAAGTTTTCCTTCTCTTACAGTGCTGTTCTCTGCATACTTAATATGCTCCCTCTGTCGGCTCTTATGACACCCATGTGATGATATGGGGTGGTGACAATCCGTATTCTTAATCCGTCACCACACGGACGTAACAGAACAGGCCTACTTAACTATCTTATTAATAGCATGCAAATAAGTGGTTTCTTAACTAATAAAATTTTCTTCATTAATAATAAAATCCGAAATGAAGTTATCTGACAAAGAACCAAAATTACCGACATAGCTCACAGAATTAGTAAGCTCAAGTGGCAGTGGGCTGGCCATATCTGTAGAAGGACTGATGCCCGATGGAGCAAGCGTGTCCTAGTATGGAGACCACGCCTCGGCAAACGTAAGGTAGGACGGCTCCCGGCTAGATGGACCGACGACCTGAAAAGGGTGGATGGGATAGACTGGATCCGGAAGGCTGATAACCGTCTACTGTGGTACGTGTTGGGAGAGGTCTATGTCCAGCAGTGGACTGCTATAGGCTGATTGATTGATGGTATTTTTTATGTGATGGGCTGTTTGTTGTAGGCTGTTTGCCCGATGGTAAGCGATTACCGCCGCTCATGAACACTAACAGACGAGTCACAAGTGCAATCCGGCACTCTCACTCACCAAACGAAACGCAACAGTTTAGGTACTGTTACTTTACGTCGATTTTCTGTGAGAGGTTAGTACTTCCCCGGGCGAGCCGACCCATTCATGCTGATAACAACACGGATGTACTACCTGTATGAGTTTCCGTGTGATTAAATGATAAAATTATATGTTACTAGACGTCGCCAGCGGCTTCGCCCGCGTCAATTATACATATAAATCTTCCTCTTGAATCATTCTATCTCTTAAAAAACCGCATTATAATCCGTTGCTTAGTGTTTAAGATTTAAGCATACATAGGGACAGACAGAAGATAGACTTTGTTTTCTACACTTAATATTATTAAGAGGAAATTTTTTTATTTTTTTTGTTTGTTTGTTTGTTTGTAATGGATAAACTCAAAAGCTACTGGACCGATTTAAAAATTTTTTCACCGTTAGAAAGCTACATTATCTGCGAGTAATATAGGCTATATTTTATTTTAGAAAAATAGGGGTCCGTACGATATTTAGGGTTTTCGGGTACGCGGAGTAGTTCCCTCAGGACCCGGGTGAAACCGCGGGAAACGGCTAGTATACTATATAGTGATGATGACATAATGGGAAAACTCACACGTGGTCCTCTGATCCTGAACTAGGCAGAGCGAGTTCTATGAGAACCAGATAACTGGTAAATATAACACATACAACATCATCATCATCACCCTAGCGTTCTCCCGGTTGCATCCAAGACTTTACAAGAGGCCAGCTCACTAGTCTAACTAGAATTAACAAAATAATATAGCTTTAATTTATTTATTTATTTAAATAAGGTACACCAACAGCATACATATAAAACTAGTTAAAAGTTATGTTTATATATGTGAGCCAATTATAGCTATACACACCATTCATATTAAAATCTAAACAAAAAGCCGGCCGTGTGGTTGACGGCATAGAATACAAGTGTCACCACTCCCTATCTTCCCGTGGGTGTCGTAAGAGGCGACTAAGGGATAACACGATGCAAATACCATCTTTGCATAGAGACGGAAAACTCGACATCAAAACCTATACGACTGCCTCGTTGGTCTCATGGCATAAATGTGCGCGTGGGATCGGGAGGTCCCGGGTTCGATTCCTGGGTCGGGCAGTGTTATTGGGTTTTTTTGTCACGAAATTCTCAGTAGCAGCACGGAGTCTGGAAATGTGCCCGGGACGGCAATAGGCTCGCCCCTTATTACGTGGGACTAAAATATATCTGGCGAAAAGTGGGTGTAGAAATACACCTCTGTCTACCCCTTCGAGGATAAAAGACGTGACGATATGTGTATGTATGTATGTATGTAAAAAGCCAACAAGAATATAAACTAAAAACTGAAATTAAAAGACAGACAAAGAACAGAACAATAATTACAATAAAAAACAAGTGAAAACAAATAATTAGTTAAATTTTTATATACACATAGTTGATATTACTTATTTACTTTTTCCTTATATAACTGGTATAGTTTTCGCCAAACTTCTTGTGCTCTCTGAAGTTGCACCACTGCACTGAGGTGTTTGTTTTGTGACGCAGGTACAGTCAAAAAGAAAATCTTCACAAAGAATGATTATTATTCATAGTTAAATCTACATATTTTTGTTACCATAATGACAACTAAATTAAGTTTAGTTTATTGTAACCAAATGTGAACCAAGGTCTAATATTTAAGCAAAAAGGTGTTGAAAACTGTACACATATGTATATTATTTACCTACCTATACCCCCTTTTTCCTTATCGATTCACGGTAGAGGTAAGGAATATTCTTGGTGTATGACAAACAATTAAACAAATTAGTAAGTGAATATTATAGACGTTTATGAGTATATAGGTGAGTTTTTTTTTTATTGCTGCTAGTGGCAGACGAGCGAACGGCCCATCTGATGGTAAACGGTAACCGCTGCTCATGGACTTCGCTAATGTCAGGGTATACACAGCAAAGCCGCTGCCTACCGTGAAAGTACATACATACATAGACTCATGCCTGTTTCCCGGAGGGGTAGGCAGAGACTACGGAGCACCATTTGTAATGATCTTGGCATATCTCTCTTGCTTAATTCACTCCCATCAGATTCCTCATGCATGCTCTTCTGTTCAGGGTGCTTCTAACCTGTCCTGTTTTTAGGATGTCTCCAATCTGGTCAGAGAACGTCCGCCTAGGTCTTCCCCTTTGTCCTGTCTCTTCCACACTTGCCTTATATATCTGCTTGGTCAGTCTTTCGTCATCCATCCTCTCCACGTGTCCCTACCATCTTAGCATACCTTTCTCGATGCTTGTCACTACATCTTCTTTTACCCCACAACACTCTCTTATCACACAATTCTTTACTCTGTCAGTCAAAGAAACACCACACATACTTCGCAGTGCTCTCATTTCTACAGCATTTATTCTACTTTCATGACTCTTCTGCCATACCCAACTATCACTACCATACCACAGTATAAAGACATACAGTAGTTTGACGCCTTTGATCTCGTAGAAAAAGCCGACAACGTCTAGACAAGGGTAAGGAGGCTAGGGCTGCCACATGTAAACAATACCTACTTATTCAAACACTGTCTACTTATTTTAGAAAAAAATACAATTGCTACGTTACATGAATATTATAGTGTAAATCACTTATCTATACATATAAATACATCTATACACATAAATAAAATTGGAGTGTCTGTTTGTTATATTAAAATAACCGCTTTTTACTAAATGCTTATGGATGTATACACGGTACATATACAGAAATGACATTTTTACCATTTTTGTCTGTCTGTTTGTTTTCACTAATGTCTGGAACGGCTCGACCGATTTTGATGAGAAGTTGACTGGCGGATAGCTGATGTACCAAGAAGTAACTTAGGCTACAAATTAACTGGGTACGCGATATAGTTCCCTCAGGACGCGGGTGAAACCGTGGGAAACAGCTAGTTTATTACATTACAATAATTAACGATAAATAATTATTATAAAACAGTTTGCATTTTTCGTGCGGTGACAGATAATTGCATACAAAGTGTCAGTCAGCACCTATTTCATCCCGCAGGTGTCGTGGGAGGCGGTTAAGAATATAAAGCATTTCATCAGATATCGTTATCATACAATACAAACCATGTTAAAATAAAGCGATTGACAAAGCGGTCGTTTAATGGATGGGTAACCATGGGATCAGCTTGCAGAGTCTATGTTATCGATATGAAGTATTTTGCAGATTTTTTTGTGAAAACTACGTTAAGATAAAGCAATAAACATCACGGTCATTTTATGGATGGGTGACCGGGCTATGAGATTACGGAGAATATGTGTGGGGTTTATAAAAGGGGGCCAAAAATATGGTTATTTTCGAGCTAGGATGCGCCGTTACCAAGATACATAATAATATGTGATAGGTATTGCATGAAATTAAAATCACACTTGAATCGAATATTACCTTACAACGCATATTTTCTTACGTCTGCCATGTTGGTTACGTACAATTACTACTTTATTCTGTGATTTGGTCAGACATAAAAAAAAAGAACTATTATAATACCAGATATGAGATATTGTAAAAAGTTAGTAGATTAGTAGGAACGTGCACATTATATTTTATATTGTGGTTATAGGTACATACATTTCAAAATTATATAAATAATTATAATTACTGAAATTTTCTTTTTTGGTATAAGTAAATTAATGAAATCGCAGATTTTTTGAATCCTTATTTATTTATATCTTTAAACAGCATAAAGAATTTCAATGTCTCACAGCACAAGTCGTATGCACCATCTTAATAATTAATATTCATAAGCAAATAAATAAGTAAGGAACAAAAAACAAGCACGTGCCAGCCCCCAAAAACATGTACCTAGTTGGGAACTAAGGCGACATACGTAACTAGGTACCGCTCTTCCCGCGTCTCACCTCTTGCCCCCCGCACGATTGACCCGTCTAGACGCGTTCGTCGCACGACTGTATGGATTCTTTGACTGTGACCATACATAAGAGTAGGTACTAAAACCCCTCTATGGACAGCCAAACGTGCCCATTTTGGACACGTTTTGGCTATTCATAAACGCTTTCAGAGCTCCATTCACTCTATTACTTGCATTAACTCTTCTTTCAATATCTTCTACATTCTTACCATCTCTTGTAAACAGCGTACCTAAATATACAAACTCATTCACTTGCTCCACTCGCTGTCCATCGATCCGTGAAAGTAATGCTCTCTTTAAACCTCGTTTGAAGAAGGACAAGTCATAGTGCTCGGGAAACACCGCAGCAGGTAGTTCATTCTAGAGCCTACACGTACGTGGTAAAAAGATCGCTGGAAGCGCAACGTACTAGATGAGAACGCTTCCAGGTAGTACGGGTGAACTCTACTGCGTCGGCGAGTGGTACGTTGGTAGAAGGGTGACCCTGGTACCAAATTAAATAATTCTTCGGAGCACTCCCCGTGAAAGAGTCGCTAAAATACGCAGAGAGAACCAAAGTCTCTCCGCTGCTCCAGCGACTCTAGTCTAGCCGTGAGATCGGGATCATCGACGATCCGAACAGCTCGTCTCTGTAAGGAGTCAAGTGGATCAAGCTGATATTTTGGCACTCCGGCCCAGAGATGTGAGCAGTACTCCACATGTGGCCGGACTTGCGCTTTATAAAGCATAAGCCGTTGGCTTGGTGTGAAGTACCGCTAAGCCCGGTTCAGCACTCCCAGCTTCTTGCTTGCCAATTTGGCTTTATCCTCCAAATGACTCCCAAATTGGACTTTGTTCGATATTTCGACGCCGAGGATCCCAATATTCTCGGCAATATGCAGGGGTACTCCTTGAAACCGAGGCGCTATAACGAAAGGGTTCTTCTTCGCAGTGAACGCGCATACTTGTGTCTTAGTGGGGTTAAATTGAACAAGGTTCTTTTCACCCCATTTAGAGGCGCGCCCTAGAGAGTCCTCGACTTCAGACACAAGTGCAATCGTCTTTCCTGTACCTGGCTCCGAGGGACATAGTGGTGGCTGGTTTACCGCGCATCACCCGTACTGTCATCTGCATAGCAATGCATGTTCTTAATTGACAACAAGTCATTGATATGCAAGATGAACAGCGTTGGGGAGAGCACCGAGCCTTGTGGGATGCCAGCGTTGATCGACTTCATTTCGGAGCAGCTGCCGTCTGCGACAACTTTAATGCTCCGATCAGCCAGAAAGCTGGCAATCCATTTGCAGAGTTCCTCGGGGATTCCATAAGATGGTAACTTCGATAGAAGTGCCCTGTGCCAGACCCGGTCAAACGCCTTGGCAATGTCAAGGCTAACGGCTAGAGCTTCGCTCCCACTCTCCAAGGCTTCTGCCCAGCGGTGTGTAAGGTACACTAGAAGGTCGCCAGCCGAACGACCATGCCGGAAACCGTACTGGCGGTCGCTGAACAGCTGGCGATCCTCTAGGTACTGGAGGAGTTTGTTGTTGATGACTCGCTCCATTACCTTGGAGAGTAAGGACGTTACCGCTATTGGCCTGTAGTTTGACGGGTCCGATCTGTCACCCTTTTTAGGAATAGGGTGAACATGGGCTATCTTCCACGAAGATGGAACCCTGTTAGCATTATACGAAAGACGATAAAAGCGCGTTAATACGGGGGTCAACTCAGGGGCGCACGTCTTATGCACCAATGCTGGGATGCCGTCAGGCCCACTCGACTTGTGGATGTCCAGAAGTTTGAGCTACCGCCTGACCGCACGTTGTGTAATGCGGATTTCAGGCAGGGAGCTCCCACACCAGGGGATGGACGGTGGTGTGGCTCCCTTGTCATCCAAGGTCGAGTTCGAGGCAAATAGTTGGACCAAGACGTCAGCCTTGTCTTTTGCGCTATGGGCTAGACTGTGATCAAATTAGTACTACTAATACGTATAAAATAACAATCAGCAAATGTAACTAAAACAACAACAAGTGAATAAAAACACAACATATTGTAACAAATAGGTAATTTAAAGTTGCGTGGCGCATTTCTTAGTGACTGTACTTTTACGGAAGATTAGAACACAAATTCAAAGGAGAATGCCGATTTTTGTATGGAAGCCTGTACCGTTTGCTTTTTCATGAAATGAACATTTTTAGCCAGCTTATTGTTTAATATTACCGTAGGCATGAAGCGTTTTTGTTTTCGAATCCGCAGTTCTGAGATTTTCACATAACCATATTTAAAAAAATCCGCCACAAATATTGCAAAAGAAGGAATTTGTCCTTGATTTCTAATTGTTTATAACGATTTCAATAAGTGAATGATGTTACAAGTTAAAAGAAACGAAGTTTCGACCCAGAGGAACAAACTTCAACTCAACGGATAAAAACAAAATAATAACACAAACAAACACGATCGATGTGCAGGCGATGTTGTGTAGGGTTGACATTTGATACTTTTGACAGTTGCTCAAATTATCAAATGTTAACCTGCAAGTGTTGCTATCTCGATTCAATTATATCTTAAATCGATATCACCTAAAAACAACCGATTAATGAAAATTGATTAAAGAAGAATTGAAAAAAAATTGCTCAACCAAAGACTGAAATCAAGTTAAGTAGCCAAATATGTATTTCTATTTAATAAAATCACACAGAACACCGTTTTTTTAATTCACTATCAAAGTACCTTCTATTGAATACAAAATCATTTAATCGTGTAAGCAATCGTTAATGTTGAGAATATTATTACACTCGATTTTTTGTCGCTCGGGATCGACTTTTTTGTGCTGGCAATGTATGCATTCGGAAGTTGTTGATCTTGGTTCTACTTTTTATAATATTTCGTAAATGCGGATTTAATAATGTTTCATAATTTAGTAATGGCATTCAAAATGTGTCAAAGTATTTACGGTATATCATTTTTTTAAAGCACTAAGTACAGATTTCGGCATTCTTCTTTCAAATGCAATAGAACATATTATCCGAATGCAACCAATCATACCCGAATGCGTCACGCTACGAATCATGAAGTCCCCTCCCGCTACCCGCCCCCATCCCGCTGACGCCTAATTTTCGATTACTGCGCAGCTATACGCAACAACTTCAGAGGGAACTAGAAATTTGGCGATACCTATACCTAATCCTAAACCCTATGGCAGAGCTAACAGGGTCGCCATGTGATGATGGAACTGGGTTAGATAAATGAAAGATGTTTATAGCTTGGTTTCCTATATCCTCCTAAGACCCCGCGTACATTTTTCTGTACAAAATACTTCACGACAGTCAGTCCCGACCAAAAATTTGTCCGTATAGTCGCCGAGACCCTGTGTACAGTTTTCTGTACATTTAATGGTAGTCTAAACATCATTACTTAATAAAAACAATATTTTTCAATATTGGTAGATAAATTATTGAATATCAATGTAAATATTTGAGTTATGTCAAAAAGCAGAATATTTAATTTGTACATATTTCTGTACGTTGGGTCTTAGTTAGCATAAAAATATTTTAATACCGGGTCTTAGGAGGATATTATAGTAAAATTAAAATACATACATTGGTGCACCAAAGAGTCATATTGCTAAATCAGCTAAACATAATACTTATTCTAAAGAAGTATACTTCATGGTTTTAATTTATTAAATGGACTATACACTACACTATAATATGCAGCTTATTTTTAAGTGTTGCTTAAATTTGTATAGTGAGTTAGAAAACACGTCTAATGTTAACTTATATACATATGCAATAAGTCATATATTTGCAATAAGTCGTTCGTGCGTTTGCAAGCGGTAAATGTATATATATTTTTATTTATTAGTAAGGCACGTCAACAGAATAAACATAAACATTTACAAAAAGAAATCACAAATTACACAAAGTTTTATGCTTATGCCAATTACAGACATGCACAACATTCTTAAAACTATGACATAGTTATATATATAATTTTATTACTATTTTATATTAATATGTGATCAATTAATCATATAATGATCGTTTGTTTGAATACAAAACATAATTCTTTAATGTATCTTTTGAATGACGTTACATTATATAAATCTTCTACACGCTTGTCGTAGCACTCTGATCTACGCCGTAGCACGAGCTACACCTTACGAAGCAGGTTGACCCAAAGCTACGACAGTCGTATATTAAACTTGATATACTTACATATTCTTTAAAATATATATTATATACATTTTGAAAAAAAATACTCTGACACAGTTCAAATTATTGGCAATTATGGCCATTACACATAGATTTGCTCTCGCTAGACATCGAACCCAAGACCTTCGACATAGCCTTAAGTTACTAACCAAAGTTTTCTCTTATATAATGTTTTAAGGGTAAAAGAAGGAATCTGTTTATTAAAAAATAGACTATGAACTCTGAGTTCGTTTCGGATGTTTCTTCTCAAGGCAGACAGGTAGGAAACACCGGCCTCATACATACATACATATCGTCACGCCTTTTATCCCCGAAGGGGTAGGCAGAGGTGTATTTCTACACCCACTTTTCGCCAGATATACTTTAGTCCCACGTAATAAGGGGAGAGCCTATTGCGGTACCGGGCACATTTCCAGACTCCGTGCTGCTATTGAGAATTTCGTGACAGAAAAACCCAATAACACTGCCCGACCCAGGAATCAAACCCGGGACCTCCCGATCCCACGCGCACATTTATGCCGCGAGATCAACGAGGCAGTCGTATAGGGTTTGATGTCGAGTTTTCCGTCTCTACGCAAAGATGGTATTTGCATCGTGTTATCCCTTAGTCGCGTCTTACGACACCCACGGGAAGATAGGGGGTGGTGACACTTGTATTCTATGCCGTCAACCACACGGCCAGGCCCGGCCTCATCTAACTTTAAAAAATGACATTGATTAAATGTTTTTTTTTTTTTTGTAAAATCTATGAACAAATGAATATTATGACTTTGACTTTATTATTTTCTCTGAGTACCTAGAAAGAATAATTTTGCAAACCAACTAGTTAGTGGGGTCTTATATTTCTGCTACAATGGCTTTACATTAACATAAGACTTTGGATAAGGTTAAAATTAAATACATTTCGACATCATAATGATGACCCAAAAAACAATAAATTAGAGGCACAGAAATTTTACAAACACCGACAATCATTACATCTGAAACAAATAAAATTAAATGGTTATTGATTTGACCTTTAAGGGGACTACAAGAGCTAAACGCGAGTTTTATAATGCTTTAAAGTATATGATTCAATGCAGTTAATACAATCAGAAAAATATATGATATTCTTCAGGATATAATCTAGTTAAGTACTGTGCTGAAAACATAATACAACTAAACGAGTAAAACCCATATTAAAATACATACAAACATTCTGATTTTTTGACAAATTATCCAACAAGCAATATACTAACGAAATACTGTTTTATTTTTTTAATCCAATCAATACATTTTCTGTACTTAATTTATTTCATGTTTTTTTAAAGTTCTGAACGTCCCGTCGTCGTCGCGCTTCTCTTTCTTATGTATACAATCCGACAGTGACAGCAACAGCTCAACTCAGTAGCTGTACTCGGCGCCTTAACAAAGTCGTCTGCAAACGTCGCTTTCCGACTAGGTAAGGTGACGCCTTACACAATGTGGCTAGCAGCAGCTGGATACGCAGAACCACAAATCGATCTCAGTCCGTGCCATCGGAGTACCATATATCTAGCAGTGGACTACGGCAAGCTGATAATGACGATCTTATGTCTTGCATCTGTATAAAAGACAACTCCCGCACAAGGAATTAATCTCGACTATCGTTCCGTTCACACATTACGAAGGCTCGCAATAGAACCTCCTTTGTGCTTGGACCTTTACATAGCTTAGTCTACGCTAAATCTAAACTATCGCTTAGGAACAAGATTAGGGTATACACATCGTGTATTAGGCCTATAATGACATACGCTAGTGTAGTATGCGCACACATTGCCACACAGGATCCATAGGCTACAAACACTTCAAAATAAGTTCATGCGGCGAGCTACGGGCGCACCGTGGTACGTACGTAACGAGGAGTTACACATAGACTTACAACTGCCGACCATCAAGCAATTCATGAAACAGTGCTCCCGTAGCTACTTTGACTCTGCTTCGACACACCCCAACCCACTATTGGTTGCGGCGTTAAATTATACACCATCTAGGATTTCTAAGATTTGAGACCGGACGACGATATTACACTAGCTCAAATCAGAGCACACACGGCTCGCGAAGCCACACAAATTCAACCGCGGTTCCGTACTCGCCGACGAGGACGGAATAAATCCTTTGTCGCGAGAAACTAAATAAACATGTGTAGCGGCTGCTGACGCTACAAAATATACAACGCGCGCTAATGTGTAAGCGCGGCACAGCAGTCGTCTTCCCGCTCCCACATAGTTAGGTCGCAGCTATGTAGTTTATTTATAAGTATATTTGTGGTACCATAGTAAAGTATATATTTCGCATTCTGGATTTATTTTATCTCTTTACACATCATGATGAACCCCTACACATGCATGTAACGGACACAATGAATCGTAGACTCGAAATGACAATGTATGAATTGCACAAAGCGTTGTCTCGTGTGGGGACCAACACACAGCACTCGGCGCATGGTCAAGCGACGAGGCGACCGACAGGTTTGTTAAGTAGTGTAGATGATACCTTTCTGGTCGCTGTCGATTTATCTATTATTTTATCATGACATTTAGGTATAAAAAACTAGCTGTTTCTCGCGGTTTCACCCGCGTCTTGAGGGAACTACTTAGCGTACGCGGTTAATTTAGCCGAAGTTACTCCTTGGTACATCAGCTATCCGCCAGTGAAAGTCCCGTCAAAATCGGTCCAGCCGTTCCAGAGATTAGCGAGAACAAACAGACAGACAGACAGACAGACAAAAATTGTTAAAAATGTAATTTTGGTATATGTACCGTGTATACATCCATATGCATTTAGTTAAAAGCGGTTATTTTAATATTACAAACAGACACTCCAATTTTATTTATATGTATAGATGTATAGATAAAATAGACTACAGGATGCCCGCAGCTATGGCCGCACATTTTTGTTTTACTTTGCTTTCTTCTCGATCCCGTAGGAATTTCGAGAAAATCTTAGTGCGCCCCTACGGTCCCCAAGGAACATATATACCAAATTTCAAATTCTTGCTCCCAACAGTTACGGCTATACGTTGACTGTCAATAGGTTAAATTAGATTAGATTAGATTAAAACTCTTTATTGTACACCAGAAAACAAAAAAGATACAAGAGTACAGTGATCATATTTACACAACTAAAACTAGTGGTACAAGGGCGGTCTTATCGCAAATTGCGATTTCTTCCACACAACCAAGAATGGAATACAAGAATTAGTGACTGAGAGAATGGGTAGGTTGGTGTACTTCAAAGAATAGTGTAGGTTAATCAGTAACGCAAGGATTTTATATAAACAGATGATACCTTCCCGTCGTCGCTATTTTTAAACGACCCAGAATCCACAGTGTCCTACTTCTGTTAAAACTAAATACACAAATGGTTTTATTTTTATTTCTTACTCTGCAACACTCAGGAAGAATTTAAAATGCGGTAGTTGGTATTTCTTTTACGTGTAGTTTCTTATGTAAGCAAAGTTGGTTGAGTTCTGATTTCATGCCTGCGTTGCGGAAGCTTTTGTATCTAAATAAAGCAACAGATCGCTTTTGATGCGAGATCATTATTTTATATGGCAGAAGCTTTTAACTTTGAACTCTTTTATTATAATTTTACTAGTTTTGTTAGAAATGTTATATAATGATGAATAGTTTTAAATATTTATGTGTGAGACTATGTTATATACTGTTCATAGGTCACTAGACTTTGCCCGTGGGTTCACCCGCGGGATTGTCGGTTATCGCGGTAAAAAGACACATAAAAAACATGCCAGAGCATCGCTCTTACTAATGATAACCATACCAATGAAATGTGAAAGCTGTTAGTTTATCCTTCTTTTAGAACTTTGAACGGGTTTTGATTAAACATAACAGTAATATATGTAGAATATACATTAGAATAATACATAAGCTATTATACCATAAGTTATACAGAACTAAATCCCCTTACAATACTTGCATGAAGTTTACAAATCGAAAGTTAAAAAATTGTATCTAATAATTTTGTTAAAATCAGTGGTTAGTATCAAATTCATTGGGCGGATAACATAAATTAAATTTTCACTGATCGCTATATTGCATTTATCGCATGTGGTCTCCATGGTAAGCTCACACCCCTAATGCGGGGTCTTACGACCAATGAAAATGAGCCTTGATACACGAAAATTTAATGTTTAGGTATAAACATTTTTCATATTTAATTCCTTCATTACCGTATTCATAAGACAATTTTCAAGATATTTCAATATGAATTTCGTTATAAGTAGGCCTTTTATCAAAGGTGTTATTAATAGGCAAAACGTTCGCGTACGTAAATAAAGTACCTATTTTAACCATAATTTTGACATACCAAGCTTTGGATTTCCGTGACGCTGTTGCTAAGAGCGCGTTTTTTAGTCCAACGAATTTCTGAAATCACACACTACTTACAGGATCGAACTCAAAGTTGAGTTGAGTAGGGGAAGGAATATAAAAGGTTTTCCATCGCGTTCTACGCGAGAAACTGAATGTTTATTTTAATTTAATATGATAAAAGAAACAGTCATACGCACTAAAATCCCACGGTGGCAAGACATTTTTTTAAATCTTGAGTTATTGAAGTTACTATTATATATCCTTATCCGTGATTTATTTTGTAAATATTATATAGTAATTAAACGAATGCAATCTTGTGATGGCACTGGCGATGTGGACGTGAGTGCTAGTCAACCTACCACTTCGTTGACTGGTCTGGTGCGCTGTCCGGATTGCTCCCAGGACCGCTTTTTCAAAGGTAAGCGGGGCCTGAAAGTGCATTTTGGTAAAGTACATAAATCCCAAAATGCACTTTCTGGCTCCACAATATCTTCACAACCTGTATTAGGAGACACCACACGAATTCCTTTTTGGCAAACGCTATCAAAATTAAAACATTCGATCCCGGTTGTGAAAAGAGTTCCCCGTGGGGCAAGACCAACAGTATCCAAAAAATTTGCGGAATGTATTGGTCTTGTCGTCAGGGAGAACTCGAGAACAGCCTGGGAGCAATTACTGACTTTCCTTTATAGGATTCTACATGTTGATAAAAATCAGGCAGGCCAAAATTCGTTGACATCCCAAATTAAATATAATTGTCAAGTTTCGGCACACTCTTTAGATTCAAAATTTACGTTTAACAAGCAGAAGTCGCTGTATCAATATGTAGAATCTAAATTAAGGGAGGGCGATATACGGGGCGCTTCTAGACTCCTTTTCAGTAGCGATGTGGTGGCGCCTTGCTCTCCAGACACCCTTGTGGGTCTGAAGAGCAAGCATCCAGCGCCTATTTATGATCTCTCTTGCCCTGAAGCTCCCGACAGGGAATCAGAACATCTGATCATCACAGCCAAGGACGTGTTAGCAGCGGTTGGCTCCTTCCGGAGTGGCTCGGCAGGGGGCCTCGATGCACTGACGCCCCAGCACCTGAAAGACCTTGTGTGTGCCAGTGCTGGGGTGGCTGGCGATACACTTCTGAGGGAGTTGACTGCGCTAATAAATATTATGCTCTCCGGTAATGTGGACGACGCCATCGTTGACATCTTGTATGGGGCGAACTTGTGCGCCCTTAACAAGAGGGATGGTGGCATACGTCCCATTGCCGTGGGTTGCACATATCGGCGTATAGCAGCCAAGATATGCTGTAAATTTTACAGCAGGCAGCTTTCGGAAAAATTCCAACCCCTCCAACTAGGTTTTGGTTCCAAGGGGGGTTGCGAGGCTGCTATACATGCCCTTTCTACGTACCTTGGAAGTGGTGATGGAGAGGTCATTTTGAAGGTTGACTTGAAAAACGCCTTCAATTCAGTGAATAGGGACACTTTGTTGGCACAAGCAAAATTAGAAACCCCTAAAATTTTTAAATTTCTTTGGCAATGTTACAGGTACCCCACAAAATTATTATATCAGGATAAGCTTTTGGAATCAGCAGTTGGGTGTCAACAAATTGACCCTCTTGGACCAGTCATTTTTAGTTTAGCAATACACCCCATTATTCGGCAAGTAAATTCTAAATTTAATGTATGGTTTTTAGATGACGGGACCCTAGGAGGGGATCCAGATATTGTATTACAAGATTTAGCTCTTCTTAAAAATAAATTCGCATCTATTGGGTTGGAACTAAATTCTAGTAAATGTGAGCTGTTTATAAATACAACAGACTCTACAAAAAGACTTTCGATACTATCTAAATTTAATAATTTGGCATCAAACATCAAAATTATTGATAAGACATCTCTTTGCCTCCTAGGTTCTCCAGTATTCGAAGAATCTTTCGATTCTTTCTTAAAGGAAAAGATACAAAATGTCTGTGAAGTTTCAGATCGCCTATTCAAAATTAATATTCACTCGGCCTATACTATCATTCGATATTGTCTTTTCGTCCCAAAATTCACACATGCCTTAAGATCTTCCCAACTTTGGAAAAAATATGCAGTTTAGAACAAGTCGACAAAATTATCCAAAGTACTTTAAAGAGAATATTAAATGTGGACTTGGACGACCGAGCCTGGCTACAAGCGTCTTTGCCTATACGTCTGGGTGGGCTCGGTGTACGCAAAATTTCTAGTGTCAGTTTACCGGCGTTTCTATCTTCGGTTCACAGCACGGAAGAGTTAACTAGGAAAATTTTATCACCTACACTAGTTAACTCAGAAGTGCTGTGCAAAACCGAAGCTGTAAACGCCTGGAAAATGGCTTGTCCAAGCGCTAATTTGCCTACCAACCTATTCTCCCAAAGACAGTGGGACGCACCGCTTTGTGACATTGTAAGGAAAAGTCTTTTAGATACAACTTTTAATGTTGCAGAGCGTGCTCGCTTGCTGGCTGTGGGAGAATGGGAATCGGGTCTGTTGCTTCAGGCACTACCATCGTCCAACACTGAAACCATGTTGGACGATGAGACGTTCCGTATCGCCACTTGTCTTCGCTTAGGTGCTCCGTGTGTTTCTCCGCATCGATGTCATTGTGGAGAAGACGTCGATAGCCTCGGACACCATGGGCTATCCTGCAGTAGAAGCGCTGGTAGAATTCCCCGTCACGCCCATCTGAATGACATAATTCGTCGTGCTCTTGTCGCGTCTGGCGTACCAGCTGTACTTGAACCAAATGGTTTGGTACGCGACGACGGTAAGAGACCTGATGGTATGTCATTGTTGCCTTGGAAAATGGGTAGGCCTTTGGTGTGGGACGCAACCTGCGTAGACACCCTCGCGCCATCACATATTCCAAGCACGGGAGGCCATGCTGGCGCTGCTGCTGCAACTGCGGAAACCCTCAAACGGCGCAAATACAGTAATTTAGTGAGTAATTACGTGTTTGAGCCGTTTGGGGTGGAAACGCTAGGCTCATGGGGTCCTAGTGCTCGTTCACTGTTCCGGGAAATTTCGAAACGTTTAATCGACGTCTCACGTGACCAGAAGGCTGGTTTATTCTTTGCTCAGAGAATCAGCATTGCCATCCAGCGTGGCAATGCTGCCAGCCTTCTGGGCACGTTACCCGATGACATTGATGCGGAGGCATTTTACGACGCCTAAACCGTGTAAATATTTTCAATTTTTAATCTCTTTTTACGTTTTTTTTTGTACATATACTACTTAGACATTAAGATTAGATTAAGCTTCATGTAGATTATAAAATTATGTTTATTTAATGTATAATTCATAATTTATATCAATAAAGTATATCCTTAAGTATGTACGTATACACGCTAGCTAAGAAATTTAGTCAGGCACATCTCATGCTTTTACATACATACACGTTTTTTTATATTTTCTATGGAATATTATTAGAAATCAGTTTTTGATATTGCCAGGCCTCTACAATAACGCCTTAGAAATCGTTAAACCACGAGCAACTTCCTTATATTAAAGTCTTAAAATCTATGTGCAATACTTAGATTATTTCAATACTTCCAACAGCCAGATCAATCCCATGAGCCAAATATAACCCCAGATATAAGTACATATCTGGTGGAGTCTATGGACTCAGCTGTAACGTTCATTTCTTTTTACTTACTTGTTTATTGATTGGTACTTCATCTTTTTGTATCACGCTCGAGCGAACGCATAATGCTCACACCCTCACACTTATATTGGAACTTTGATTGTGTCTTTGAGGCCGCCGCTGAATTGTTTTTGCACATTTAGTTTAACAAACCATCGTTAGCATTGAAAGAGCTTGCTCTTGCAGTCGTAAATATAGAAAAATATCGTTAAAATATGTTTTAAGTACTAGAGGATGTCCACAGCGACGCCCGCACATGTAATTTTAATTTAACCAGCTCAGCCCGATGCTGTTTTTATTTCGGGTCACATCTTCATGGTACACCTCTTCGGTCTCCAAGGAACATCCATGCCAAATTTCAGCCCACCTCTTGCGCGGAGTAGTTTTGACTGTAGGTTGACTGACAGTCAGTAACGCAAGAATTCTATATATACCCAAAGATTTTCACACTATAATTATGATAAGTATCATAGATAAGAAAACATTTTGTGTTGTGGTGTCTTTTAAAAAACATTTCCCAATAGATATCAAGCGTTATATTTTTACGGCTTCCTTTTTCGTATGATCATTATTTTAACCAGTATGCGCCCGCCTAAACCACTAATTCAATTCACAGAAATTGAATTTGAGTCTCGGTGGGATACTTTTATTGGGTGAATTTACTTTTATTTATAGTAGGTAAGTACACAGTTTGAATTTTGCTGCGAAGGCATCAATTTCCGCTATAAGGCGTCGCCAAACGAGCATTATTTTGTGAGAAGTGAGTCGCGTATATTGAGTAGGAACCGCAATTTAGGTTCAAGTAAAATTCGCTCCTGGCTTTTTGGTCCAGAGGATAGTGTATGCGTCGGCTGATCGGGTGATTGCGGGTTTAATTATTCCCGGGTCGGGCAAAAGTGTTACTGTGTTTTCCCGAGTTCTGAGTAATAGAATCGAGTCTGGCAGTGTGCCTAATTTTGTAAGACTTAAAAAATCATAACATTTCGCAATGTAGGTGTAATGTTACACTTCTGGAAAAGGCGAGAGTCTATAAAAAAAACCGGCCAAGTGCGTGTCGGGCCACGTGCAATGTAGGGTTCCGTAGTTGCCCATAATGACTTGCTGCAAAGGGTATTAATGTACAACAAGTCCGACTGTTTATTTTGCTGAAAAAATAATTTTAATAATACTATTATAAGAACCTAAGTTTTGTTTAGAAAAATACTAGGTATGTATCCAGTTATGTATTGTAAACATAAACTGTGATTTCCAAGATATACTACTACTATACATACGTAGTACCGTAGTACATTACATACCAAAGTACGTATATCTTTAAGATTAAGCCAGCGCGCCCAATGTAAACTCACAGAAATAGGTATTTATAAGTTAACCGACAATTATTCGTAAACTAGTGATATCTACTTAGCCTTGATAGTTTTCCTTTTAAATTCGTTATATGTACTACATTTGTGATTTTTTTCACCACTTCCAAATTAATAGTTAAGCCGGCAGAACAAATTAATAGTTTAGCCGGGACACTTGAGTCTAACAATTTTTTTCACTTCAAAGCTTGATATTTGACAAACCAATGACTTGATCGAAAAATGATTTGAGCAAACTAATAATATTTTTTTAAAACCTATCCAATGATACCCCACATGATGGGGTACTCAACCAAAAAAATTTCAACCCCTCTGTATATGTAGGGAAGACACCCTTAAAAAAAATATTTCCCTAAATTTTATTCTACAGTTTTGTTGCAATATCTTATATCTATATTCATGTCAAATATCAGCTTTCTAGCACCAGGCGTCTTTGAGCTAGGCTGCGGACGGACAGACGGACGGACATGACGAAACTATAAGGGTTCCTTGTGGAACCCTAAAAATTAGTTACATAAAAAATTAAATTCGGTTATAATGCCAACCAGACCTCAGTTGCTATCTGTCGTTTAAACTTGCGCATTCTATTTTCTAATTTTCGCTTACCTCGCTTGCGGTTAGTCGGTCGAAATAATACGAGCGATGGACTGAAACGGACTTGATGCTAGAGCAAGGCCTCTCACAATTTCGACCGACGATTTTATTGAGATCGCAGGTGGATGCGGGCGGCTCAAGATAATATGGAGAGTACAGTAGCCGCCCTATGTTCGGCAGTTCGTAACACTGGTTAAGATACTGATAATAATGATGATTGCGAGTGAGTCAGCACATTTCTGGCCGCCATGTGGCAGCTTTGTGATAAGCAGGATATTAATATGAAACTGAATTCAGCGTTAACTTCGCGCAACTATTTCAATTACGATCGTTTGGCCTGACCTTTACGTGGTTTCTATTTGTTGGGTTTCGAGTATAAAATAAATGCACAGACGTCATAACTGTATTAATTTAAATGAAAACTTTTCTATACGTATATAAAGACATATTATGTATGTATATATAATCATCAGCAACTAAGCATAATCAAATCCTGCACGGTTACAGTCATTCTGAATGTACTTAAAACATTTTTATTAGTAATTTAAAATATATTAAGATTCTTCGCAGAATAGCGTACCGCATAGCTGTCGTGGCAAAATGTAAAACATGGTGATACTAAACTTATTCTTATAATATTTCAAATTTCATCAAATCCGTCGAGAAATTCTTGCGTGAAAGAGTAATTAACATTCATTTATTTAAACCTCACAAAAAGCCATTCTCATTAACAATCAGCGTTTATAACCTCGTAGGATAAGATCTAAAGACCCATAGCCTTGGTGAGATACCAACAGACTGCCATGTGAATTCAAACTCGCAGTGCTAACCACTGACTTTTCGTAGCTAATCATTTCCCTCACTTGCCCTGTACTTCGGAGAGCATATTAGGCTGCGACGCCTAGACACGGCTTGCAGGAAGATCTACAAATGGCAACGGAAGACGGTTATATGGCAATACTCTGTGGAAAAACGAATATTTTGTCAAAACGTATTAGACTAGTGCTTGGGCCTCGGGCACCCACACGAAAGTCTTGGATGCAACTAAGATACCTAACGCTAGGTTAAAATGAAATAATGAATAGTCTTAGTATATGATATCAAATCTGAATGAATTGGCTGTCAATATGTTAAAATTTTTGGACTCCAAGAACTACAAAAAATAGTAATACATAAGATTATAGATAGTGAGTGATTATAGAAAGCCGTGTGGTTGACGGCATAGAATACAAGTGTCACCACCCCCTATCTTCCCGTGGGTGTCGTAAGAGGCGACTAAGGGATAACACGATGCAAATACCATCTTTGCGTAGAGACGGAAAACTCGACATCAAACCCTATGCGACTGCCTCGTTGGTCTCGCGGCATAAATGTGCGCGTGAGGTCCCGGGTTCGATTCCTGGGTCGGGCAGTGTTATTGGGTTTTTCTGTCACGAAATTCTCAGTAGCAGCACGGAGTCTGGAAATGTGCCCGGTACGGCAATAGGCTCGCCACTTATTACGTGGGACTAAAGTATATCTGGCGAAAAGTGGGTGTAGAAATACACCTCTGCCTACCTCTTCGGGGTTATAGGCGTGAGACTATGTATGTATGTATGTATAGATAGTGGGATTATAAGCTTGACTTAAACTCCCTGCTTCGAAGAACCGTTATGTATCGATTTACGAACTAAGCGCTAGATTTTCAACAAATGTGTGGGCTCAATAGGAATGTACTACCTCTCATAAAATAACGACGTAGAGAAACAATGTACTATATTGTTTACAATAGGTAATGGTCCTGTATTTTTGTCTGTTCATGATAAAGTAAAAAAACAGTTTCATCTGTAGACAGAATGATGAATAAGGAAGGATTAGCTATATAACTTGTAAAGAAATAAGTGTAAATTTTTTATTATTATACTTACTTCCTGTTTAAAGTCTGGACAGGTCGCTAATACTACAATAATCATTAACAAAATGTCTATCAAATGAGGCAGCAATAATTTGAAGCATGACTATGATATTCACAAGGTCCCTCCATTTTACTAATGATTATTAAATTCGATGTTCAAGTTTAAAAAATAATTTACAAAACGGACAGAAACCGATCGTGGCACGCGATTAATTCAATGAACCTAAGTGTAATATTATATTTTACAATGTAAGTATTTTAAATTTACTTTTACTGAAAAGAAAAGTATGTAAAAACTAATTGACCCAGCGAACTCCGTATCGCCTTTTTAAGAGTTTTTATTTAATTCCCTTTTTTTCAAACCCCTTTTCCAAAGTTACCATTGACTTAGCGCTTAATCTCTTATCAAATCAGGGTCTATAAATGATGAACAAACAAACATAGATTTTTATATAATATTGAATTCCCCACTCCTTAAAATATCGGAGACGATACCCATCATCATCAGCCCTTTTCTATGTCCCACTGGTGGGCACGGGCCACTTCTCACTTTGAGAAGGGTAAGGCCATAGTCCACCACGCTGGCCAAGTGCGGGTTGGCAGACTTCACATGTCTTTCAATCAGACATGCAGGTTTTCTCACGATGTTTTCCTTCAACATTAAGCAAGCGATAATTAACAATTTAATACGCACTTAACTTCGTAAAGTCATTGGTGCGTGCTGTGGATTCGAACCCGAGACCCTCTGCGTAGCAGTCTGTCGGTCTCTCCACTCAGCTATTGCTGCCCGATACCCATATCGAATTTAAAATTAAATCCCGTCCGCCATCTTTGATTTCCTATCCGCCATCTTTGATCACGAAATGGATGTTGTATTTGGATTCACCATCCCTTAAATCAGCAGAGACGATAGCCATATTGCTTTTTTAAAAAATTCCCATCCGCCATCTTGAATCACGAAATAGATGTTGTATTTGGATTCCCCATCCCTTTAAACATCGGAGACGATATCCATACTTATTGATTCTTTTAAATTTCCCATCCGCCATCTTTGATCATGAAATAGATGTTGTATTTGGATTCTCCATCCCTTAAGTCATCAGAGACGATACCCATATTGATTTTTAAATTTTTTTCCCATCCGTCTTCTTTGATTTCCCATCCACCATCTTGAATCACGAAACAGATGTTGTATTTGGATCCCCCATCCCTTTTAACATCGCAGACGATACCAATATTGATTTTTTAAAATTTTCCCATCCGCCGTCTTTGATTTCCCATCCGCCATCTTTGATCACGAAATAGTTTTTGTATTTCGATTCCCCACCCCTTAAAATATCGAAGGCGATACCCATGATGACTTTTAAAATTTTCTCATCTGCCATCTTTGATTTCCCGTCCGCCATCTTGGATCACTAAATAAATTTCATATTATTAATCAGCGTCCCGAAAATCTCGAAAACGATACCCATATAGATTGTATCCTATTTAGCCTTTTTTGCCTTTGACCCAACCCTCCCCCTTCACGTTTGACAATTTTATTATTTTTATTTGGCCCCTTAAAGTTGTGGCGTTATTTTATATAGCCTATAGCCTTCCGGAATAACTGGACTATCGTATACAAAAAGAATTTTTCAGATCCTACCGGTAGTTCCCGAGATTAGCGCGTTCAAACAAACAAACAAACAAACAAATTTTTCCGCTTTATTATATTACTAGCTGACCCAGCGAACTCCGTATCGCCTTTTTAAGAGTTTTTATTTAATTCCCTTTTTCAAGCCCCTTTTCCAAAGTTACCATTGACTTAGCGCTTAATGTCTTATCATTTCAGAGTCTATAAATGATGAACAAACAAACATAGATTAGTATAGATGTCGTTTTAACTGTTTAAGAAATATAACTGCAAAAAGTATTTACACATACAAACCACTTAGTACTAAGACTTAGTAGTAGGTACTCAAAATGTTATCCGGTATCTGTGACATTTCGCTAGAGTGGCCAATATGGCGACTGTGATTTGTCTGTCAGAACCATTAGAATTTAACAAAATACTCGTCTATCCGAATTTTGCGTATATATATTGTCGACTCGAAATCTTTATTTTTAATGTTTTATTATTTAGGTTAGGTTTCGATGTACTCCTTGACGAAATTATTAATATAAGATTTGACACTGCGATAGCAGCGCAGTCCGTCGGCTCCAATGTGAAACAATCCAACATCCACAACTAGGTACTTACAAATTAAAAATTAAGTAAAAAAACATTTTCTAGTGGACTAAATTGTGAATCTAAACCATTCTCAAGTCCCCTTGAACACACACAAAAAATTTCATCAAGATCGGTCCAGCCGTTTAGGACGAGTTCAGTGACATACACACGCACACAAGGAATATATATATTAAGATAGATTTACTCTTCAGGGCATTTTTTATGTGATAGACTGCTTGTTGTAGGCGGATCGCCCGATGGTAAGCGATTACCACCGCTCATGGCGTTTCCTCCTCTGGGTTGGGAAAAGTGATAGAGGAAGGAGTGTGATGAGGGATAACGAAATAACTTTGACTTTAACCTCCAGCACTTTCACTCACCAAACGAAACGCTGCAGTATAAATACTGGTAGTTTACGTCGATTTTTTATGCAAGGATAGTACTTCCCCAAATGAGCCGGGCCATTCACGCTGAAGTCAGTAAGGCTATATTACCTGTATGACTCTGCGTTGATGACATCTCAGGACTATCTACACTAATTATAGCTTTAATACAAACATACATAATATAATCGATTTTGGTTCGGCTTTGCTGAAGTGATATTTAACTTTCGTAATACATCGTTCTTACATTCGCAAATTAGTTTCTTTATTTTTATTGTGTTTACTGTAAATAAATTAGTATTTATTTATTTATTTAGTCAAAAACAACTTTTACATCGTGTGTGAACATACAACAATAATTATAATACTAATTAAACACAATATATAATTAATTAAATAAAATCAACATGACATTAAATAACAAATTCAATTGAGATTAAAATTACAAATTTATCAAATTAAAAATAAATGAATAGCCATGTCAAAAGAAAATATAAAGAAGAATGTCAGAATTAGTGTATATGTAATGTCAAGTTAAAAATAAATCATAATGTTTATATGTCATTTAAGGAATAATAGCATTCTTTTAACAGGTGCCACTTGAGCTCAGTTTGAAATTCCTTTTTGTACAATAATGATTTTATATCAACAGGCAATTTATTAAAAAGCTTAACCGATTTATAAAAGGCGCTATGTTTCACAATGTCAAGACTAGGTATATAATTAGTTTGCAGATCTTTCCTTCTTGTAATCTCTCTTATTTGTTTTTCTTCTCGACTTTCATGTTCATGAACATATTTTTTTAAATGAGTGAATAATACTAGCATGTATAAACATGGGACTGTCAATATTCCAAGCTCTTTAAAATGTGGTCTGCATGATTCTAGTTGCTGAATCCTTAGTATCGTTCTGATTGCTCTTTTCTGGGCAACAAACGCCTTATGAATATTGTACTCATAACTTCCTCCCCAAAAAAGTATGCTATATCTTAATCTGGACTCGATTAACGCGAAGTATACCTTTTTTAAATGTTCTATACTAATTTCATTTCTGAGACTTCTGAGTACATAACAGGCTGAACTAATTGAATTTTCTAAATGCAGGCTGAACTAATTGATTTTTTTTAAAATATAAATCATCAGTATCGCCAAACTGCCCTTTTTACAGGCTCCTTGCTTTTCTAGTCCATCCAAAGGTTGTCTGGAAGGTATTGCTTATAAGTGATAAGGCCGCCATTTGTACATTAACTTTTATTTTACAAATAATTATATTAAATTGTATTACTTTGGTGTACAATAAAGATGATTTGTATTGTATTGTAAAACTCTCAAAGGCTTAAACAAGAGTTTAACGTACCCTCCACACACTAATCACATAAGAATATAAGCCTCACAAGACGTCAGTTATTTTCCTAAAACGTTTAGGAAAATACCCGTCAGGAAGAGTGATGTTCATTTTGTAATTACGGAAATGTTTATTTTCGGTATGTCACGTTTAATTTGCATATACAACATTTGATGTCAATGTATGTAATCTATACGTTTGATATTAATATGTACATATATTATAACTAGAAGACGCCAGCAGCTTCGCCTGCAATTTTTTTAAATTTACCCGTTTTGGACGATCCCGTGGGAATTTCGGGAAATCCCTTCTTAGTGCACCCTTACGGTCCTCAAGGAACATACATGCCAAATTTCAGCTTCCTTCGCCCAATAGATTCGGCTGTAGCGTGTCTGTCAGTCAGTCAGTAACGTAAGGATTTTATATATTAAGATTATTTGTTACTGAGAGACTGACAGACAACGCCCAGCCAAATATATTAGGCGCCAGATACTGAAATTTGGCATATATGTATGTTCCTTGGGGACTGTACATTAAACTAGGCAGAGGTGTAATATTACACCCACATTTCGCCATGAATTTTTAGGTCCCACGTAATAGGGGGCGAGCCTATTGCCGTACCGGGCACATTACCAGACTCCGTGCTGCTACTGAGAATTTCCTAACGGAAAAACCCAATAACACTTTGCCCGATGGGGAATCGAACCCGAGACTCCCTAATCCATCCTACGCGCACATTTATGCCGCAAGACCAACGAGGCAAACTAAGATTATTTTCTGAAAAAGTCGAGCATCCTCTCGTTTGTCATAATCATCATCGTCCTAGCGTTAACCCGGTTGCACCCGAGGCTTATGCCTCGGTGCCTGAGATCACTCTTACTAGTCAAACCAGATACAGAACATAGATACATAGACTCACGCCTGTTTCCCGGAAGGGTAGGCAGAGACTACGGAACACCATTTGCAACGATCCTGGCATATCTCTCTTGCTTGATTCTTCATTTTTCTAACCAGATATGACAGAATATCAGCTTTTCCACAGAACGACTGCCGTCTGACCTCCGTAATATATTCCATGGCTTAGACCAGTATCAGTTTATTTGAGGGTACTGTACTGACTCCATAACGACTTTCAAAGATCTTCATGAAAGCCGAGACCGACAGTTTAACGTGTTCTCCTAGACACGGGGCAAGCGATAATTAACTATTTAGTTCGTCAGAATATTTACCAGTAAATGTACAAACAATACGTTTTTTTATGGACTCACGCCTTTTCAGACAGATGTGTAATATTACACCCACCCATGAAATGTTTAGTCCCCACGTAATAAGGGGCGAGCCTATTGCCGTTATTGTGCACATCACCAGACTCCGTGCAGCCACTGAGAATTTGGAAAAACACATTAACACTTATTGCCCGACCCGGGAATCGAACCCAGGACCTAAGATCAGCGGACGCATGCGCTATCCACAGGCCCACGGAGGCAGTACGTTTCATGGTTTGTATATTTACACTGGTGTCAAATAGTGATATTGTAAAAAAGCAACAATTTTCACTACACCCAATGTGTATTTGAACAAATTAACGCTTAAGTCTATAAGTTGTAATAGGACGAAAATTGACCAAAGTCTTGACCCAAAAACCTAACGTGTCGTATCGTCCCACGCATTGGCTATAAAACGAAACCTTTACTCGCCTGACCATGAATTTAGTGTCAGACGATAAGCGATTTGTTCATGAAGCTGTTTGGCACGGCTATGGTGATCTGTCCACCAATTTGCGAATTAATATTGCTCTACAAAACTATCTACCATCTATCAAACACTGCAGAAGAGGCAGGCCTGCTGCAAAGTGGACCGAAAATCTGATTAGGATCGCGGGAAGTGGTATGACCCTCAAAATCGCTCTATTTTGTAAATGACCTTCAGCTGAAATAATGATGACAGCAATGGATACTGCATGATCAGAATCATCAGTCATCCCCTAACCAGAGAAAATAAAGATGAAAATCTGCCATTTTTATTTTAAATTTATAATAATATAAATGGCAGGTGTTCGCGGTGTGCCCCTATATTTTTAAAATCAGCTTCATTTGGGTGTAATATTACACCTCTGCCTACCCCTTCGAGGCTACAGGCGTGAGTCTATAAATAAAATCAAAACAAATAAAATCATTCGACGACTACCCTCTGAACTTCAATAGCAAAATGCATAGCAATTTTTCATGGCTTAGATAAGTTTCACTATACAAATTTAGAATCGATAATACATAAATATTAACATGAAGTTTAATATCTATAACATAACATAACATAACATAACTTCACGCCTTTTATCCCCGAAAGGGTAGGCAGAGGTGTATTACACACCCACTTTTCGCCAGTTATGTTTTGGTCCCAATATAATAGGGGGCGAGCCTATTGCCATCTACCGGGCACATTATTAAGCGAGCGATAATTAACAATTTAATACACACATAACTTCGAAAAGTCAGAGGCGCTTGCCCGGGGTACTTGGGGATCGAACCCGAGACCATCGTCTCGGCAGTCCGTTACGTAGGTACACCACTGGGCTATCGCCGCCTAATAATATCTTTATTATCGTATAAAATTATTTATTTTACTTTTAGACTTCGCATTCTTTATTGCGGATGGTATCGCACATCGCTAAGCGAGCAATTGTGGCCGAACCGCAAAGCCGCTTTGAAACCTTTTTGTTTCAAGATTACACACTCGACGCGGCTAAACCCTTTATTTATTAGGGTAACACAATCACAGACCGGCTCACGGCTGTCCAATCACTTACGATGTGTTTATATCTCAATTATATGTAATCGTATGTACATTTTTCTATTTATATGTTAAGGGTAAATCGCTCTATTTATATGTAAAGGTTCTCTTTTCTTACTTTAGAAATACTATTTTCGAGTCTTACCATGTACCTTTGTTTGGAGTAACCGCAAGAGTGCCGAAATATTGGTTACTCCAAACAAAGGTACATACATACATAGTCTCACGCCTATATCCCCGAAGAGGTAGACAGAGGTATATTGCTACGCCCACTTTTCGCCAAATTTATTTTAGTCCCACGTAATAGGGGGCGAGCCTATTGCCGTACCGGGCACATTAGCAAACTCCGTGCTGCTATTGAGAATTTTCTAACGAAGAAACCCAATAACACTTTCCCGACCCGGGGATCAAACCCGAAACCTCCCAATCCCACGCGCACATCTGTGCCGCGAGACCAACGAGGCAGTCCATGGTATATATTCCGAAAGACAATTTAAAATATGGGTGCTTCTACACGGTGCTTGTAGCTGGAGCAAGTAAAGGTGCGGGTTACACGCGTGGGTAATATGCGCAAGCTACTTGATCAAGTTACTCGATTGTACTTGTACATGGTGCAAATAACTGGAGCAAGTAAAGACACGGGCTACTTGCGCAAGCTGTACCTATGTACAAGTTATTTGTTCGTGGTCAAGAGCTACATGTGCATGCTATTCGCGCGGTAGCTTTATGACTTGAATCCCGTCAAATGTCTCGACGAACGAAAATTATTTTAAAATCATATGTTAAAAATGTAATTTTAACAGATAACATGCGCGAGTGACCCGCGCGCGTCGCAGAGCACGCGAATTAAGGTGGATACAGACTTTGCGAGGCATGCGCTACGAACGGCGCACAACGAATGCCTCTGCTTGAGGCGTGCGTGTTGAAAAACTATACCAACATATGCTCAGGTCGAGCCATCGCGTACGAAGCAAACGCTTCGTTTGTCTGTCTTCATGTTTGCTGCGAGGCATGTGCTACGCACGGACGCGCGCGTGCGAGCCGCGCGTGTGCGCCGGCTCATTGCGAGCAGTGCGTTGCGTTTGGACGGTTGTGTCCGCATCGCTGTGATGTTTGCACGCATTATGAACGAAAAATTTGAATTATACGAAAATAACCGATTATCCAAAACATCATTATTATTATAATAAAAACAAAAGAGAAGACATATGGCATTTAATTGCGAATGAAGTAATGTAACCGTCGCTGAGCTGAAAAAAAAATGATCTTCTAGGATCTTATAGAAGGAAAAATCTCGAGAAAATAAAATATACTATAAAAGCAGCAGCGGATACGCGCACGCGATGCAAAGGTGCCATCTTGACTGCTGCTGTGTGGGTTGGATCGGCACGAGCATGCGCTGCGCGCTGTTTGGCCCGAACAAACGCAGTTTCATTTTCGCAGTCGAGGCGTACGTGGATATTGTACGCGGCGCACACCTCGAACGTGCATGCGCGGCACCGTCCACAACTAATGTAATGCTCGCACTGAGGCACTTTGATCTTGTAGCATTTGCCGACATTCGTTGGCTCGCCCTCGCACGTGCGTAGCACATGCCTCGCCACGAATATAAAGGTACACACCTTGCGAGGCATGCGCTGTGCGCCGTGCGCAGCGCATGCCTCGCAAAGTCTGTATACGGCTTTACTTGCGCGGGTGGCTCGCTTTGGTACATGCTCGAGTCGCTGGACCCGCACATTGTTTTAAACGATATGTTTACGGTGCATGTAACCCGCGTAAGTGCCTCAACATGCTCAAGCTACATGCGCCGTGTACAAGCACCCTAAGTGTAAATGACCACGAAAGTTAAAATTACTATTCGAGTCCTGTTTTGTTCCCTTTTTAAATACAAAATACCCGCACTAGGAATAAATCTTGTGTCACGGGGGACTTATAAACATACAACCAACGGACACATAGACTCGAAACAACAATTGGTGGATCACACAAAATATTGTATGGTCCACGAGAGGTGGGATCGGACCCACAACACTCGGCGCAGTGTCAAGCGGTGAGGTAACCGCTTTTCAACTACTACGCCTACCGTGGAGTCACTATTCAGATGCAGTCATTTGTTAATTTACAGATTATAGTAACAAGTCTTGTCACGAAACAACACTCTGGCCTCTCGAGTAACTAATGTGTGCGTGTAACCACACACAAACGCTCTCACTCTGGTGAGAGCAGACTGCCTCCGTGGTCCACTGGATTCCCAGTTTGGGCAAATGTGTTACTGAGTTTTTCCGAATTCTCAGTAGCAGCACGGACTCTGGCAATGTGCCCGGTAATGGCTATAGACCTCCTATTACGTGGGACCTAACAATATCCCAGGCAAAATGTGGGTATAATAATTTTTCACCTCTGCCTACCCCTTGTAGGGAATACAGGCGTGAGGTTATAGATATTGAATGAAAGAGTAACAAATATAAATTCAACCATTTTCACAAACTTTTATGTTTCGAATAGTAATAAGAAAACCGTGATAGTTTTAAATTGTAAGTGGTTATTATCGCCAATGACATACATATACTACAACAAATTGGTTTTATTATTTTACCAGAAAAATTAATTTCTTCTTCAACTTTTTTAATCAGACGCTTTCGTACTAAATCACTGCAGCCTAATGTTTTTCGAATTCTAGTTAATCCTCTTGTGCTTTAAATCTGTATTACAGCAAGTATTTTATGAGACAAGAAAAATACAGAAGACTGTGTTTAATCTACTTAATGTCATAAGTTTGTAAAACTTGATTTAAGTAAAAAAAATATGGTATTGAAATTTCCCAAAGGATAAATAAATAAAGTATCTCGTAAATAATCTATTATTCTTTTAACTTTAGGCAATAGTTATTTGTGCAACAAGAGAGCAAAGCTGTTTTTTGTTTCGAGTGCTGATTTTGAGTCCCGAGCAAGCGAAGGATTCTATGATTGATTCACGAGCGTAGCGAGTGAATCAAAGTTAGAATCCTGAGCGTAGTGAGGGACTCAACAGCACGAGATGGAAAAAACTTTGCTCTCGTGTAGCACATATAAATTTTCACCTCAGCAGTGAGAACACATATTATTTAGGAGACATAGAAATGAACAGGAATAGATTGAATTCTGCATTAATCATTTGTTGATTTAACTCTTCTGGTGTTAAAGTACAATCATCATCGCTAGTTTCACTAATCTTTTACATTATTTTACATATTAACATAATTTAACACGTTACGCTGTACTGTATCAGCATCAGCGAAATTTTTATTCCCGCAACTTTTTTAAATCACGTTTTAATACCGCGTCCCTGATGTTTATTTTTCAAATGTATCATTGTTGTAATTCCAAATAAAAATGTATTGGTTAAATACAAATTTTGTACTATTAATTAGACTTATTTTTATTAAAATCCAATAATAAATTAAACATATAAACAATTACATATAAAAAAAAGTAATTTCTTTATTACAAATATCTTTTTTATTTGCGATTACGAAGGTGTTTGCTTTGAGGTCGAATTCCAAAATCGAATTTCGAATTCGAAGGGGTTTGTTTTTTCACTCACTTTTTATATGCATGTGAAAGAGACAGAGCACAGTAAAATTCAAATGTTTCAAATTTATGGCTGAAGAATGTCAATTCGTGGCACTGAAGATTGAAAAATTAAAAAGCTACTTTGCCTCACGCTCGAATCAAAATCGCGTTATGTCCACTGTTGTCTCGCAGCAAAAGCGGCATGTTTGAGCTGCTGTGGTGAAAAATATATATATGACATACTCAGCGATAGAGGTGATTGTTTATTCAAGTCAAAAAGATTTTCTGGTTTTTTGAGACAGATAGGTTAAACTATCACCTATGCTATAGAAACCCATCAAAATTAATTTATAAAGACAATGTGTTGGAATCTGCTGTTGGTTGTCAACAAGGTGACCCTCTCGGGCCAGTCATTTTTAGTTTAGCCATTCACCCAATAATAAAACAAATAAATTCAAAATTTAACGTCTTGTTTTTGGATGACGGGACCCTGGAAGGTGACGTTAACACTGTGTTACAAGACTTAGAGCTAATAAAAAATAAATTTAAAGCAATTGGTTTGGAATTAAATTCAGACAAATGTGAAATTTCTCTCTCCTTTACTTTTCTCAATTTTTATTAATTTCTTAACACCTAATCTTCGATGTGCGTATCATCTCTATGCTGACGACTTGCAGTTGTACGCCCAGGCGAGAGTGGATGATATATCAGTAGCGATCGGTGACGTAAATAGAGATCTCGAGTCGTTGATGGATTGGTGCAAAAGATTCGGTCTGGACGTAAATCCAGCAAAATGTCAGGCCATCATTGTGGGCAGTCGCCGTTTAATGCCCAGATTAGATTTAAATACTCTGCCGCCCATCTTGTTTAATGGTCTAATTATTCCATATAGCTCTGAGGTCAAAGATTTGGGCCTGCTTATTGACTCGACTCTCGGCTGGCAGGCACAGGTGACTAAAGTTAGTCAGAAGGTTACAGGATCACTCAGAGCGCTATATCGCCTTAAAAATTTCCTCCCATCCAGGACCAAGACTATGCTTGTGCAGACCTTAATATATCCTATAATCGACTATGGTGATATGTGCTATTATGACTTGAATGCAGAATTTCTCAATAAATACGACCGACTTCTCAATAACTGCATTCGATTCATTTATAATCTTCGTAAGTATGACCATGTCTCTACTTATCGTTCTGAACTTAATTGGCTACCAATTCGTCAACGCCGTAGTTTGCGTGCTCTCACTACTCTCTTCACGATTATTAAGTCCCCTTCCTCGCCCACTTATCTTACTGAATACTTCCAGTATCTATCTTCTACTCACGAGAGAAGTCTCCGTTCTTCCCATAATCTACTTCTTTCATGTCCCAGTCATTCTTCTGGGTTTGTCTACTCTTCCTTTATTGTCCAGTCTGTTCTACTCTGGAACGTGCTCCCTCTTGAAGTCAGAATGTCCACTAACCGTTACGCATTCAAAATGAAAGTACGTGACCTCTTGTTTAGGAGATTGAAGGAATCAGCTCATCCCTCTCATCCATTATTATAAGTATGTATTTATATGTATTGTGTATGTATATATTTATACGTATGTATCATATTATTATATAATTTATTATTATATGTTATTATTCCTTATCTATGTACTTTATTATTATATTATGTATAGTATCCCATGTTTTAGTTAGGTATATTGTTATAACCAATATTATCTATTATATTTCATAATTACTGGAAAACGAGTAAAAAAGACACAAATCTCTTGTGCACCTACCACATTTATCTCTGCACTACCTAAGGGTCGACAGGTAGAGAATGCCACAAGGCATTATGTCCACCATTGTTCAGTTTATATGTGCAAAAAGTTTTTAAATAAATAAATAAAATAAATAAATAAATTTTTATTAATGACAATTTGGATAACCTTTCGATCTCAACAAAATTTAATCCCTTAGCGCCAAATATTAAAATCTTAATATATAAAATCCTTGCGTTACTGACTGACTGACATACACGCTACAGCCGAAACTACTGGTCATAAGAAGATGAAATTTAGCATGTATTTTCCTTGAAGAGTGTAGAGTAGCACTAAGAGTGGATTTTTGGAAATTCCACCCCTAAGGGGGTAAAATTTGGGGTCAAAATTTGTATGAAACTTTTTATTCCTTCAATAGATTGACTCTAAACTTTTTATATTAGTTCCTCAAACGACGATAGTGAATACTGAGAATAATCTTTCTGGCAATTCCTCCCCTAAAGGGGTAAGATAAGGGGTCAAAGTTCGTATGTAACTTTTTATCTCTCTAATGGATTGGCTTCAAACTTTGTATATTGGTTCCTTAAACGACGACAGCGAACACTAAGAATTTGTTTTCTAAAAATTCCGACCCCCGGGGGGTAAGATTTAAATGTGTTACTTATTTTCCCTTCAGTGGATTGACTTCAAATTTTATAATATATTGGTTCCTCAAATGATGATAGTGAACACTAAGAATTTGTTTCTTTGGCAATTCCTCCCCAAAGCGGGTAAGATAGGGATCAAAGTTTATATGAAACTTTTTATTTCCTTTAATGGATGGACTTCAAACTTTGTATATTGGTTCCTCAAATGACGAAAGTGAACAGTAAGAATTTGTTTCTTTGGAAATTCTTCCCCTAAGGGGGAAAGATAGTAGTCAAAGTTTGTATGATTTTTTTTATTCCTTTAATGGATTGACTTCAAACTTTGTATATTGGTTAAAACGACGAAAGTGAACACTAAGAATTTGTTTTTTGAAAATTCCTACCTTCAGGAGGTTAATAGGGGTTCAAAGTGTGTATTATACGAAACTTATTATTCTTTCAGTGGATTGACTTCAAACTTTGTATATAGGTTAAGAAAGGGTGTCCCATTTTGTCATATAGAAATAAACCTCAATGGTTTCACTTGAAACTTTGTATATCGATTCCTCAAGTGACGTTTGTGAATTCACCACTATAACGGGGAGTTCAAAAAGGGGTCCCAGTTTGTATGAAACTTTTAATTCCTTTACTTGATTTTTTTTTCATCGTCCCTGATGTGCATTTAATTTTCATTAATTTAAATTTATGCGGCTGGCTCTCATCTAAGCGATCTTCATCTTCACTAACTTAAATGTGGGATGGTTCTTTATATGACCAATAGAAGCCAAAATACTTAGAACCGTTATGTTGCTATTTTTATTTATTTTTAAACAGGTAAGCACTTTTTATCAGTTATCTGCTTTGTCCAGCTGCTGACCAAGGCTTCTCTCATTTTTTTAACCAATATACTAAGAAAGGGTTTTTGAAGTTGGATAATTTATTTTAATCTTTTTTACAATGTCGTTGAGATACACAAATGTAAACTGCTACGGAATCCTTGACTAATTTAATTTTAACAAGCTTTTGCACGCAGCTAGGCCTAAATTAAATCTTCATAGTTTGATCGAGACTTTTCATGAATCATTAGTAAAATACACATCTAAATCGATTAAGCCATTTTTAAGATTACCCTGAATAAATAGACAAAAACAACATAAACAAATTATTGGGGTACTGGGAACGGGTTAGCAACAATATGCAATACAGTTATTTTGAGATTACAGACAGTTTGTTTATGTTTTTTTCATAGTCTCACGCCTGTATCCTCGGAGGGGTAAGCAGAGGTGTAATGTTACACCCACATTTTGCCATGTTGCATATTAGGTCCCACGTAATAGGGGGCGGGCCTATTGCCGTTACCGGGCACATTGGCAGACTCCGTGCTGCTACTGAGAATTGGGCAAAACTGAGTAATACATTTGCCCGACCGGGGAATCGAACTAGAGACCTCCCGTTTAGCAAACGCATGCGCTATCCACTGTACCACGGAGTCAGTTATTTATTTGTATAATCTGTCTGTATATAAAATCCTTGCGTTACTGATTGAATGACAAACATGCTACAGCCGAAACAACTGAGCGCAAGTAGATGACATTTAGCATTTTGAGGTGTGTAGGGTCACACTAAGAGAGGAGTTTTGGAAATTCCTCCCGTAAAGGAATTGTCAAAATTTGTATGAAACTTTTTATTCCCTCTAAGGATTAACTTCAAACTTTGTATTGCTATTGGTTCCTCAAATGAAGTTAGTGAACACTAAGAAAGTCTTTTTGGAAATTCTTACCCTAAGTGGATAAAAAGGTAGGTCATAATTTGAATAGAACCTTTTATGCCTTCAAGGGATTAACTTCATACTTTGTTTATTGGATCCACAAATAACGTTAGCGAACACAATGATATTTATTTTGGAAACTTTCCCCTAAGAGGGTGGAAAAGGGATTCAGAGTTTGTGTAAAACCTTTTATTTTTTCAATGAAATCACTTCAATCTGTGTATATAAAATCCTTGCGTTACTGAGTGACTAACAGACACATTACAGTCGAAATTATTGGGCGCAAGAAAGTTAACTTTAGCATGTATGTTCTTTGAGGAAGGTGTTTGTACAACATTTTTATCTAATCGTAATTTACGCGTGCGAAGCAGCGGGCAAAAGCTAGTCATCAATAAATGTTATTTCCGCCTCCTTGGGTCCCCTATTTTCGAGGAAGCTTTTGGATCTTTTATAGATGAAAAACTACAAAATTTCTGTGAAACTTCAGAACGGCTTTACAAAATTAATATTAATTCGGCTTTCACGATTATTCGGCACTGCCTTTTTGTTCCAAAATTTACATATTACTTGCGGTCCTCTCCTTTTTGGAAACATTTATCCCTATTGGAAAACATTGATAATATTATTCGGCACACCTTGAGCAAAATTCTAAATCTTGACATGAACGACCGAGTGTGGCTTCAATCAACTTTACCAGTTCGTTTGGGCGGCCTCGTTCACAAAATTACCGATGTAAGTCTATCAGCGTTTTTGGCCTCGGTCCACGGCACTGAGGAATTGGCCAGGAAAATTCTAGAACCCACACTGGTTAATTCTAAAGTGCCGTGCAAGACTGATGCCATTAACGCTTGGAAAATGGCTTGCTCGAGCTCTGACTTACCCCGATTTCTATCCTCTCAGAGGCAATGGGACGGGCCGCTCTGTAGCAAGATGCGAGAATATCTTTTAAATACTGCATCCAGTGTTGCAGAGCGTGCCCGTTTGTTGGCTGTGGGAGAGTGGGAATCGAGGCTATGGCTTCAAGCACTTCCATATATAGTTCCTATGTTGGACGATACAACTTTCCGCATCGCTTCTTGCCTACGCTTGGGAGCTGTTTGCGTTTCTCCGCATCGCTGTCACTGTGGTGAAGCCGTCGACAGTCGTGGCCACCATGGCCTATCGTGCAGCAGGAGTGCTGGGCGTATTTCTCGATATGCCCACATTAACGACATACTCCGTCGAGCTCTTGTCACCACCGGAGTACCCGCTCATCTTGAACCGAATGGCTTGGTGCGCGACGATGGGAAGAGACCAGACGGTATGTCCTTATTACCTTGGAAGATGGGCAGGCCTCAGGTATGGGACGCGACATGCGTCGATACCCTTGCGCCATCACATCTTCCAAGCACAGCTGGATCAGCTGGCGCTGCTGCTGCATCAGCGGAGACCCTCAAACGGCGCAAATACGAAAATCTGTTAATTACGTTTTTGAGCCGTTTGGGGTCGAAACGCTGGGGCCATGGGGCCCTTGTGCACGCGCTCTTTACAAAGAAATCGCCAAAAGACTGATCGACGCTTCCCGTGACCAGAAGGCTGGTTTATATTTTGCAGAAAGATTAAGCATTGCCATTCAACGTGGCAATGCTGCCAGCCTTCTGGGCACGAGATATAGTAGAGGATGTCACATATAAATAAATATAAAATTCCTCCACTGACTGACCGATAAAAAACGCACAGCCGTAACTCTCGGCGCAAGAAGCTAAAATTTGGCATCCTTGGGGACCGTAGGGGTGCACTAAGAAGGTAGTTCCCAAAATTCCCACGGAATCGAGAAAAGGTAAAATTAAAATAAAAACCCGTAGTCATCATGAATGTAAAAAAATTGGTTATCCGATCTTTTAATATATTGTCTAGCGTTAATTATATTATCTTTTCTTTACTTTGAACTTACACCATGTTACAAGACATCGTTAGCAATTAACTAAAAGCAATTAAAACTTGTACGAGCGACACTATGTTCTCTAGGGAGTTGGCAGACTAGTTGCGTGTTGACAATAAAATAAATGACATTATCAAGAGACGAGATGCCTGTGATGAATAATAGAAGACTGTTTAGGTAGTTAATTGTTTTAATCAAATATATAAATCAATGTTAAGTTTAGTAACGGATAAAGAATACAAAATGGCACTGCCCCAATTCAATTCGAGGGAAAATGCGTAAAGCCAATAGTGTCTTTTTTTTTAGTAATAGGCGGCAAACGAGCAGACGGATCGCCTGATGGTAAGCAATTACTGCCGCCCATGGACACAAGCAACACCACAGGAGTCACAAGTGCGTTGCTGCCCCTTGGGGTCGGGAAACGGGATAGGATGAGGAGAGGGATGAGAGAGAGAAGGAAAGGGGATAGGGCCACCGGCACTCTCACTCACCGAGCGAAACGCAACAGTTTATGTACTGTTGCTTTACGTCGATTTTCTGTGAGAGCGTCGTACTTCCCCGGTCAAGCTGGCCCATTCAGCTGAAATCAGCAAGGCTCTACTCCTGGACACCTCGATATCAGAATTAGAAGAGAATTAGAAGTAGAAGGAGCCAAAAAAAATAAATTTGGGTGGTGGGTTTATTTTAGAACGCACGCCTTGGAAGATTTTAACTGTTCGCCACCAAAAGGGGTTGCAAACTCCTCTGAAAATAATTTGATTTTGAACAAATCACTATGAAAATTATGGCAACAATTTGTGACTGATTAATGATAATCGAAAACATTGTGAATCTTGTCAAAAATGTTTAATCATGTCAAACAGATAACGGTAATTTTCTCGAAAATATGTCATATCAACCTTAGCTGGTAAACCTTTCTAGTCTATCTGTATACATTAATAACTCTTAACACTTTATAGCAAGGAGAATGAAAATGGCTCATATGTTTTGCTGGCGACTCCAGTCGATATTTTCTCTAACAAAAAATGTAATCAATTTGTTCTGGCTGCGTAGCAATAAGAGAACAATTTCACAGTACAGACAATTTTTTATTAAACGCTTCGTATATTTCTGCGCTGCTGCGTTTGCACGGATTGTGTGGTGGTTTAAGCGCTCGTTCGTTTGGCACGGAGCAGTCTGGCGTAGGTTCGATCACTACACCATAGAACATTTTGTGTAATTAACAAATACCCATAAATTTTTGAGTCCCCTTAGCACAGTAAATGGTCAAGGTAAACATTGTGAAGAAAACTTCATGTCTGAGTTCAGTATCAGCCTTAAGAAGACTATCAACCCGAACATGACCAGCGTCGTGGATAACGGCCTAACATTGCTCATATAGTGAGAGTAGGCCGGTAAATACAGGTAGTAGAGCCTTGCTGATTTCAGCATGAATGGGCCGGCTCGACCGAGGAAGTACTACCCTCTCACAGACAGAAAATCGACGTAAAGTAACGGGTAACCTAAACTGTTGCGTTTCGTTTGGTGAGTGAGAGTGCCGGAGGCCCTATCCCCTATTCCTTCTCCCTCATCCCACTCCTCATCCTATCCGCATTCCCAACCCCAAGGGGCGGCAACGCACTTGTGACTCCTGTGGTGTTGCTTGTGTCCATGAGCGGCGGTAATTGCTTACCATCAGGCAATCCGTCTGCTCGTTTGCCGCCTATTAATATAAAAGCAAAAATAGCGCGAGTGGTCGGTCAGTTTAAAAATCTCTGAACTCGCTCCTCAACCTATTTCTTTTTCTATCCCAAAGGGCTGAAACACATCAGAGAACCCTTTGATGTTGCTTGTGTCCATAGAAGGCTATAATCACTTACCATCAGGCGATCCATCTGTTCGTTTGCCGCCAATTACATAAAAAGCTAATTAGTTCGCGACCCACATATCGTGAGCTCAGTAACGTCATCGTCATCAGCCTTTAACAGTCCACTGCTGGACTAGGCCTCTCCTTTGAAAGGAGGAATAGGCCTACTGTACCACGCTGGCCAAACGGGTTGGTATACGGTTTGTATCAAGTTTTCCTTCTCTTACAGTGCTGTTCTCTGGATAATGTGCTCCCTCTGTCGGCTCTTACGACACAGGTGATGACAATCCGTATTCTTAATCTGTCACCACACGGACACAGCTCCTCACTGCCAGTAACCTCACTTTTAATTATTCAAAACCACTTCCAGATGTATTTAAACTACGTAAATAAGTTTTATATAGTCTTCAGTCACAAATGCTAGCTGACCTAATTATACAGCAACTCGGCATTTGCGTAGTGACACAGGATGTGCAATTAAAACCATGTTTGTTTCTGAAGTACCCAGGGTACATTGAAATGCAAGGAAGGCTAATATACCTATATTGCAAGCGGTCAAGGGAATCTTGGTTAAACATGAATCATACTACTAAAAGCTGACCAGGCAAACTTTTTATTGATATATTCTCGTATCTGGGCTATATAGGTACATGTATTTTATGAGATCAAAGGTAAAAAGGTATTAAAATATTATTTAAAAATAGCCTACGGCCTATGCTAACACACACACAAAAATATCATAATAGGTAATCGGTCAAGTCGTTTCGAAAGAGTTCAATTACGAATATTGTGATACGACATTTTATCATCGTCCCAGCGTTATCCTTAAGTCTTACACGCCTTGGAGCCCGAAGTCCGCTTATTGGTCTAACCAGATATGACAGAATATCAACTTTTCCAGCGACTGCCGTCTGACCTCCGCAACCCAAAGGGCCAGGACCGACGGTTTAACGTGCTCTTCGAGGCACGGGGCAAGCGATAATTAACAATTTATTAACAATTTAATACGCTCATCAAACTATGAAAAGTCAGTAGTGCGCGCCAAGAATTCAAACCCGGTACCCGCTGCAGGGCAGTCCATTGGTATCTCCACTAGGTTATCGCCACCGATACGAAATTTTATATGTATATGTATTAATGAAAGTTTGTTACACTTTAACTCATCTTAATATATAAAATCCTTGCGTTACTGACTGACTGACAGACACGCTACAGCCGAAACTATTGGGCGCAGGAAGCTGAAATTTGGCATGTATGTTCCTTGAGGACCGTAGGGGTGCACTAAGAAGGGATTTCCCGAAATTCCCACGGGATCGGCCAAAACGGGTAAATTAAAAAAAAATGCAGGCGTAGCTGCTGGCGTCCTCTAGTAAACTATAAAACGGATTTTGACGATATTTTGCAGTAAAATACATGTACATACATATATAGACTCACGTCTGTTTCTCGGAGGGGTAGACAGAGACTACGGAACGCCATTGCAACGATCCTGACATACCTCTCTTGCTTTAAAATAAATAGACGTTACATCAGAAAAAAAGTACGTGGCTACCTGTTCTTACAAAAGCCAACATAGATGTAGGTGTTTCCAGAGGTAGAACCAAGTGTATTTAAAGTCATCATAATCAGCCTTATCTATAATTCTGTACCACTGTTGGGGACGGGCCTCTCCTTATTATGAGAAGGACATAGCTTCAAAAAGACATTGGTGCACGACGTGGATTTGAAACCGAGACACTGCATAGCAGTCTGTTCAGTTGGTTACTTCACTAGGCTATCGCTGCATTTATTTAATTAATATAATCTAGTACAAATAATACGTTTTCATAAAAATTTCAAGCATACGAGTAGCACTCATAGCGAGATTTGGCTTGCCATTCGTTCGCCAAAGTTAAGCAATGAGTGCACAGATCGCCATTTGGATTGGTGACCGCGTGTGGTATTTACATCAGAGCGCTACCGTGCTTCGCAGGGACAAGGATCATTAGGCCATGTCGGAGGCCCAAAGGTGGTCTGATAACTCCGACATCCGAATGAGGGTGTTTGAATTTTTTTCTGCCACCAGACGGCGACACATGAAACAAGCAAACACAGATGAGCAAAGTTATAGGCGCTTTGACATTTTTGACAGTTTTCTGGTCCTAACGTCTCAGTGCTGCCGCTTAGTGGGCATCATTTCAGAAAACCCTCAATTGCCCCACACGAAAAGAAAGCACCATACGACAACGTTCAAATGTGACCGAGTCAGTTAGTTTATTTACAATCTAGACCACTTACTTAGCAAGCCAAAAGCTTTCTATCTTTTTTGCTTGTTAGTATTTATTGCGATAGCCACGCCACTGTAGCCGTGAGTGGCATTTATTACTATTATAACCTTTATAAACACTGGAATATGGATGACTTTTTGCGCCCTTTATGTCTGTTTATATTTTAGGTTTTAAGTGAAATTTATTTCACACCGAAAGGGATTTTTCATGTCGACTTTTAGCAGGTGTTTATGAAATAATGTTTCGCAGCTGTGTTCATGTGAGAATTATTTATGGTTAAAAAATTTTTTCAACGGAAAGTTTTTATATCAAACATAACCTTTGGTGGCACAGTCTTTTCAAATTACGTGCGTAATAAATTGATAATTTTATCGGTTGCGCTGTACTTCGGAAAGTACGAGAAGGCGTCGGTCACTAGGGGCTGTGATGAGGACATGTGACAGTCGTTGTGAAGAGTCAGTTGAATAGTACTGGAACTGTTTTAGTGTGCGAAGTTCAAAGTTACCGATGTACCTACTATTGGCGTCTTGCATCGCATGCATGTTTTCTTTAAATCATCAGCCTTTAACAGTCCACTGCTGGACTAGGCGTCTCCTTTGAAAGGAGGAATATACCCGTTTGGCCTACTATACCACGCTGGCCGAACGGGTTGGTATAGGGTTTGTATCAAGTTTTCCTTTTCTTACAGTGCTGTTCTCTGCATAATATGCTCCCTCTGTCAGCTCTTACGACACCCATGGGATGATATGGAGTGGTGACAATCCGTATTCTTAATCCGTCACCACACGGACTTTTATTGTTTGTTTTCTTTACTGCATTAGTTTTCAGTTCCTAGGGCTAGTAAAACCTAGTAATTTTTCATAGTTGTCCTACTGAATGTGGTTACCGCGTATACAATTTTTTTTTTTGAAATTTGAGTCGAGTTTTATGTAACAAGGCCATCCAGGGCTTATTGTGATAAAATAATCTTTAGCAGCTTCACGAATTATGTGCCTTCCGATGCACGATAGTATATAATTGCCTCAACAAGCTGTCAACAATACAAATATTGACCTCTGACAACGCTCGGTGACTTATATATCTTATACTAATATATAAAGCTGAAGAGTTTGTTTGTTTGGTAGAACGCGCTAATCTCAGGAACTACTAGTCCGATAAGAAAAATTATTTCAGAGTTAGATTGCTCATTTATCGAGGAAGGCTATAGACTATATAACATCACGCTTTTAGCCACGTGAGCGGAGCAGTAGCCTAAAATAACGCGGGTGTAACCGCGGACATCCTCTAGTAAATGATAAGTCAAGACAGGCTATGAGCGCTACGTCGCGCTACCAGCGGTCACCCATTAAAATAATGTGCTTTGCTAACATTGCTTAACTTCGATCTACTACGAACGGCAAGTCACGAAATGAGCTCTACACAGCTTTATTCAAAGCTGCGTCTCAGCCGCGACTTTACTTACATATGTCATCGCCTATTACGTAGTCCCCAAAAACTGAGCATCGTCCGACGCTAAATACAATACTTAACATTCGTAGAGCGAGTGAAGTTTCAAATAATATGAATACTCGTTGATATTCAGAGCGAGTGTGTTGCGTAAGCTGTATGCAATGCATGACAACTAAAACATATATATATATATATAGGCTGAACTAAAATTTCCAATTTATTTTTAGACTAGCTGTTTCACCCGCTTAATTTATCTCGACGGCAGCGCCAGCTATCGGCTTAAACTATAGCCTATGTGAAGCCTATAAAGTCAGTCTTCTAGTGAAAGTCCTATTAAAATTGGTTCGGCCATTCCAGAGATTACGCCGGTCAAACAGAAAGACAGACAAACAACTATTTAATAAACGGTTGTTTATGACTTGATATCGTGTAAGTATATGCACTTGAAAAATAATGCTATTTTGCAATCACAGACAGGCACTTGAATTTTATTTATATGTATAGATTTATTGTATTTATGACTAGACTAGATTTTGCCCCACTCGCATATACAGTAAACATAGCAAAAACTAAGCAGTTAACGAGAGGTGACGCATGCAGAATACATCACCCGAATGTTAGCAAGCGGCATGAGTGTGGCTGTACATTTATCGAATGGCTCGGTGGGTGGTTTTGAACTTGCGGAGCTTCTATACATACAATACTACTAGCACAGTATAAAGAGCATACAGTAGTTTGACGCCTTTGATCTCGAAGAAAAAGCCGACAACGTCTAGACAAGGCTAGGGCTGCCACATGTAAACAATACCTACTTATTCAAATACCGTTTATTTATTATAGAAAAATAAAACAATTGCTACGTTACATGAATATTATACTGTAAATCACTTATTTATTATATTACAATAATTAACGATAAATAATTATTATAAAACAGTTAGCATTTTTTCGTGCGGTGACAGCTTTGCATACACAGTCAGCACCTATTTTATCCCACAGGTGTCGTGGGAGGCGGTTAAGAATATGAAGCATTCTTCATTTGGTCTTTATCATACAAACCAAGATAAAATAAAGCGATTGACATAGCGGTCGTTTAATGGATGGGTAACCGTGGGATCAGCTTGCAGAGCCTATATCGATATGAAGTATTTTGCAGATTTATTTTCGTGCAAACTACGTCAAGGTAAAGCAATAGATACCACGGTCATTTACTGGATGGGTCTCCGGGCTATGAGGTTACGGAGAACATGTGTGGGGTTTATAAAAGGGGGCCAAAAATATGGTTATTTTTGAGCTAAGCCGCGCCGTTACCAAGATACATAATAATATGTGATAGGTACTTACCTAATACGAAAATACTAGGTACTTATTGCAAGAAATTAAAATCACACTTGAATCGAATATTTCCTTAAAACGCATATTTTCTTACGTCTGCCTTGTTGTTTACGCACAGTAATTACTACTTTATTCTGTGACTGGGCCAAACATGAGATATCGTAAAATGTCAGTAGATTTGTAGGTACGTGCATATTATTTTAAGTGGTTATAGGTAAATACATTTCAAAATAATTTAAATACTTAATTATAATTAATGAAATTTTATTTTTGGTGTAAGTAAATTGATGAAATCGCAGATTTTTTAAATCCTTATTTCTTTAAATCTTTAAGCAGCATAAAGCATTGCAATGTCTCACAGTACAAGTCGTATGCAGCATCTAAATTCATATTCATAAGCAAATAAATAAGTAACGAACAAAAAACAAGCACGCGCCAGCCCCCAAAAATATGTACCTAGTTGGGAACTAAGGCGACATACGTAAGTAGGTACCGCTCTTCCCGCGTCTCACCTCATGCCCCCCGCACGATTGACCCGTCTAGACGCGTTCGTCGAACGACTGTATGGATTATTTGACTGTGCTACTAGTACTCATGCGTTGGCACACGGCGCCTGGACGGCAAGTGCAAGAGGGAAACTAATAGTCGATTATTCGTGTGCGCAACCGACATCCCATACCCTGTTACCAATATCTATAATTTATTTATACAATTTTATGTATATATGTATGTTTACGTATATAATTTATATTATGTATATATGTGTACGTATATTATTATATTTATGTATGTTACATGGTATACTTGTATAATAACTACTACTCCTCAAGAATTATATTTGAATTTATTATGTAATATTATGTATGCCTGTTTTTTTCATCCGGATGTCACTTAGGGTTGACACAGAATAGCAACTCTGGGCTGTGGTTGTACCACAGAACAGAATAAAGTTGAGTGTCAAGCCTCTTTTTCGCAATTATTTATTAGTGTAAGTACATATTTAAGCTACATACATTCTACAGTGCAGTAAATTTACAACACTGACATGTATTTGTGGAAAATAAAACTATAAACTATTAACTATATTAAAACTATGGCACTGAGCCCAAATTTATTTTTTTATCAAACCTCTATGAGCAGGGTATAATTATGGAATGACGGGTCTCTAAAAATGGCATAGACCTTTTTAAAATATTAAATATTTTTTTCTTGTTTGTAAGATAGATACTTCTAAAGGGGTGAAATGTGGGCGTTGGCAGCTTCTCCTACTAATTAACCTTTAAAGTAAGAGCGAGAAAATTCTGAAAGGTCTGGGGGCCAATTCTCCTATTTTTATATGACATTGATATTATATTTTGAATGGACTCAGAAGCGGTATTCTGATAACCTAATTTCATTATCGTATAATTTGAAATAAACAGTTCGTCGTTGACATATATTTTGACACTTGTTTCAATTTACGATCTCGTTACAACTTCGTTCAATTATCAGATAATTTAGAAGAATACGCTTTATGTGACGTAAGTATGACACTGACATGATATCGAAACTATATTTATTTAGGAGAATTGGGCCTCAGTTCATATATATGCTGCTAATTTTAATTAACAACCACTTCAACGATTTAGAACTTTTTTGTTTTTCATATAAACGATTGTTCTTCATCGTCATTTGTACCATCATTAACATCGTACGTATTTGTATTTGCGGCTTTTAAAAGTGTGCTGCAGCTCTGAAATCACTTTGAAAATCTCGTGTAAACCTATTGAAATTCATACCGTCCTTAATACCTTTGCATTTCCATGGAAAACATAATTAGTTCTTCGTTAAGAAAAATAAATAGGTATATTTTATCTATTCTTGCTACTACAGAATCATTTATTGGCGAGTTCTACACGCACGTTTGTATTTAATCGGATGCCTTTTTTAGGGTTCCGTAGTCCACAAGGAACCCTTATAGTTTCGTCATGTCCGTCCGTCTGTCCGTCCGCAGCCTAGCTCAAAGACGCCTGGTGCTAGAAAGCTGATAATTGACATGAATGTAGACATACGATATTGCAACAAAACTGTACAATAAAATTTAGGGAAATATTTTTAAGGGTATCTCCCCTACATAATTATATATCATCATCATCATCATCATCAGCCTGTAACAGTCCACTGCTGGACTAGGCCACTCCTTTGAAAGGAGGAATTGGCCTACAATACCACGCTGGCCAAACGGGTTGGTATAGGGTTTGTATCAAGTTTTCCTTCTCTTACAGTGCTGTTCCCTGCATGATATGCTCCCTCTGTCGGCTCTTACGACACCCATGGGATGATATGGGGTGGTGACAATCCGTATTCTTAATCCGTCACCACACGGACAACATACATAATTATATATAGTGGAGTTGATTTTTTTTTGGTTGAGTACCCCATCATGTGGGGTATCATTGGATAGGTTTTAAAAAAATATTATTAGTTTGCTCAAATCATTTTTCGATCAAGTGATTGGTTTGTCAAATATCAAGCTTTGAAGTGAAAAAAATTGTTAGACTCAAGTGTCCCCCCCCTCTGCCGGCTAAACTATTTATTTGGAAGAGGTGAAAAAAATCATAAATGTAGTACATATAACGAATTTAAAAGGAAAACTATCACGGCTAAGTTGATATCACTAGTTTACGAGTAATCGTCGGTTAAATTATAAACACCTATTTCTGTAAGTTTACTTTGGGCGCGCTGGCTTAATCTTAAAGATATACGAGGGTCAAACTGAAAGTTCTTAGAACTGGCCACTTATAAACAATATAATAAAAAAAATATTCTAAAATTTGAAAATAGAACTCTTTGCCAATATTACTGAGTATATATTTCATTCATTTGTCATTTGTTTTACGATTTGGCGGCAAATTGAAAATTGTCTGTGTCACGTCAACATGAATTTAACACGAGAAAATTTTCGTGCAATGATTTTTTATGACTTTCGATGTCATTTAAGTCAACAAGAAAGTTATGATAGACTACGATTGGCCTTTCACGATGAAGCCCCATCTCGTGCGACGGTTTACAACTGGTTTAATGAGTTTAAACGTGGTCGCACTAATCTCACTGATGATGTACGTGAGGGACGGCCTTCTACGGCGACGACTGAAAATAACATCTGTGTTGTGCGGCGTATGATAGAGACTGACAAAAGAGTGACCTATCAGCAGATTCGGACAAGCTTAGGCATCGGTATGAGTCAAGTGCACAAAATCCTCCACGAACATTTAGCGGTCAGGAAGCTTTGCGCCCGATGGATACCTCATAATTTGACTAAGGCTCAAAAACTCCATCGTGTGGATTGGTGCCGTAAAATGATTGAAAGATTTAACGGAGGTGACTCAAATGCTGTGTTCGACATACTAACAGGTGACGAAAGCTGGATTTACTGTTATGATCCTGAAACCAAAAGACAATCTGCTCAGTGGGTGTTTCCTTTCGAGGAGTTGCCAACTAAAGTGAAGAGAGATCGAAGTGCGGGAAAAAAAATGGTGGCCTCGTTCTTTGGAAGGATAGGTCATTTCGCAACAATTGTGTTAGAGGATCAAAAAACAGTTTCTGCAGAATGGTACACTACCAATTGTTTGCCACTTGTCTTGGAAAAAGTTCGAGAGAAACGACCTCGCAGTAGGATCCTCCTTCACCACGACAACGCCTCGTCGCACACCGCCAAGCGAACGATCGACTGTTTGGCGACATCAAACGTTGAATTACTGGGTCACCCGCCGTATAGCCCCGACCTCGCGCCTTGTGATTTTTATTTATTTCCAAAAATTAAAGAAAAACTTAAAGGAAAGCGGTTTATGAATGCTGAAGAAGCGGTGGCTGCGTATCGCGATGCCATTGAAGAGACCCCTAAGGACGAGTGGGCAAAGTGCTTTTCCCAATGGTTCCATCGCATGCAGCGGTGTATTGACGTCAATGGACAATATTTTGAAAAGATATAATAAAACTAATAACTGGCTAATGTAATCAGTTTTTGATTTTCTAAGAACTTTCAGTTTGACCCTCGTACGTACTTTGGTATGTAATGTACTACGGTACTACGTATGTATAGTAGTAGTATATCTTGGAAATCACATTTTATGGATTTGTTGTACATTAATACCCTTTGCAGCAAGTCATTATGGGCAACTACGGAACCCTACATTGCGCGTGGCCCGACACGCACTTGGCCGGTTTTTTATAATTGTATAGGATGACACATATCGCGCGTCTACTAAGGAGAAAGTTGAAAACCAGCGCCGGGCACATATGTCCGGCAATATGCTGAACTGGCCTCCTATTTTCGTACAGACGACGGGCGTGTACGATTTGTGCTTAGTTATAGTTTTTTTTCTCACATTTTTTATATCAGGTCCTTCGTCTGTTATAAAAATAAACGTTTTTCTTCCTTTTTTCTTTCTTCTATATCAATAAAGATAAAATTATTCTATATCAATAAAGATAGTGACTGACTCACTGACAGAAAATGCGCAGCAAAGTAACTAATAGGCGCAAGAAACTGAAATTCCGTATGTCAGGGAACCGTGGGTTGCACTAAGAAGGTATTTCCCGAAAGTCCCACAGGATCGAGAAGAAAGGGTAAAATCAAAATCTAATACTAATATATAAAGCTGAAGAGTTTGTTTGGTTGAACGCGCTAATCTCAGGAACTACTGGTCCGATTTGAAAAACTCTTTTAGTGTTAGATAGCCCATTTATTGAAGAAGGCTTTAGGCCATATAACATCACGCTATGAGCCACTAGAGCGGAGCAGTAGCCTTATTAAACGCGGGTGTATCCGCGGGTTCATCTAGTATATTATATATCTGCGGGCATGCTCAAGTAATAAGATAATGTTAATCATGATTATCGGAATCTTTTAATATCTTGTTTTACCTTACTAATGATTGCCTTACTTTGAACTTACACCATGTTACAAGATATCGTTAGTAATTACCTAAAAGCAATTAAAACTTGTGCGAGCGACACAATGTTCTCCAGGGAGTTGGCAGAATGATTGCGTGTTGCCAATAAAATAAATGACATCATCAAGAGACGAGATGCCTGTGATGAATAATAGAAGACTGTTTAGTAGTTAATTATTTTAATCAAATATATAAATCAATGTTAAGTTTAGTGACGGATAAAGAATACAAAATGTCACTGCCCCAATTCAATTCCAGGGAAAAATGCGTAAAGAAAATACTGTATTTTTTATAGTAATAGGCGGCAAACGAGCAGACGGATCGCCTGATGGTAAGCAATTACCGGCGCCCATGGACACAAGCAACACCACAGGAGTCACAAGTGCATTGCCGCCCCTTGGGGTTGGGAAAAGGAATAGTATGAGGGAGAAGGAAAGGAGATAGGGCCTCCGGCACTCTCACTCACCGAAAGGCACGCAAAAGTTTAGGTACTGTTACTTTACGTCGATTTTCTGTGAGAGGGTAGTACTTCCCCGGTCGAACCGGCCCATTCATGCTGAAATGAGCAAGGCTCTACTCCTTGACACCTCAACATCAGAATTAGAAGAGAATTAGAAGTAGAAGTAGCCAAAAAAATTAAATTTGGGTGGTGATTTTAACTGTTCGCCACCAAAAGGGGTTGCAAACTTCTCTGAAAATAATTTGATATTGAACAAATCACTATGAAAATTATGGCAACAATTTGTGACTGATTAATCATAATCGAAAACATTGTGAATCTTGTCAAAAATGTTTAATCATGTCAAAAAGTTAACGGTAATTTTCTCGAAAGTACATGTCATATCAATCATAGCTGGTAAACCTTGTAAATCCCTTAAGTATCTAGTCTATCTGTATACATTAATAACTCTTAACACTTTATAGCAAGGAGAATGAAAATGGCTCATATTTTTTGCTGGCGACTCCAATGGATATTTTCTCTAACAAAAAATGTAATAAATTTGTTCTGGCTGTGTAGCAATAAGAGAACAATTTCACAGTACAGACAATTTTTTATTATAACGCTTCGTATATTTCTGCGCTGCTGCGTTTGCACGGATTGTGTGGTGGTTTAAGCGCTCGTTCGTTTGGCACGGAGCAGTCTGGCGTAGGTTCGATCACTACACCATAGAACATTTTGTGCAATTAACAAATACCCATATTTTTGAGTCCCCTTAGCACAGTAAATGGTCAAGGTAAACATTGTGAAGAAAACTTCATGTCTGAGTTCAGTATAAGCCGTAAGAAGTCTATCAACCCGAACATGACCAGCGTCGTGGATAATGGCCTAACACTGCTCATATAGTGAGAGTAGGCCGGTAAATACAGGTAGTAGAGCCTTGCTGATTTCAGCATGAACGGGCCGGCTCGACCGGGGAAGTACTACCCTCTCACAGACAGAAAATCGACGTAAAGTAACGGTTGCTAAACTGTTGCGTTTCGTTCGGTGAGTGAGAGTGCCGGAGGCCTTATCCCCTATTCCTTCTCCCTCATCCCACTCCTCATCCTATCCGCATTCCCAACCCCAAGGGGCGGCAACGCACTTGTGACTCCTGTGGTGTTGCTTGTGTCCATGGGCGGTGGTAATTGCTTACCATCAGGCAATCCGTCTGCTCGTTTGCCGCCTATTAACAAAAAAAAAATTGCGCGAGTGGTCGGTCAGTTTAAAAATCTCTCAACTCGCTCCTCCACCTATTTCTTTTCCCATCCCAAAGGGCAGCAACACATTAGAGAACCCTTTGATGTTGCTTGTGTCCATAGAAGGCTATAATCACTTACCATCCGGCGATCCATCTGTTCGTTTGCCGCCAATTACATAAAAAAAGGTTTCGCGACACACTTACCGTGAGGTCAGTAACCTCATCATCATCAGCCTTTAACAGTCCACTGCTTGACTAGGCCTCTCCTTTGAAAGGAGGAATAGGCCTACTATACCATGCTGGCCAAACGGGTTGCTATAGGGTTTGTATCAAGTTTTCCTTCTCTTACATTGCTGTTCTCTGGATAATATGCTCCCTCTGTCGGCTCTTACGACACAGGTGATGACAATCCTTATTCTTAATCCGTCACCACACGGACACAGCTCCTCACTGCCAGTAACCTGACTTTTAATTATTCAAAACCACTTCCAGATGTATTTAAACTACGTAAATAACTTTTATTTAGTCTTCAGTCACAAATGTTAGCTGACGTAATTAAACAGCAACTCGGCATTTGCGTAGCGACACAGAATGTGTAATTACAACCATGTTTGTTTCTGAAGTACCCAGGGTACATGGAAATGCAAGGAAGGCTAATATATATTGCAAGTGGTCGAGGAAAACTTGGTTAAACCTGAATCATTCTACTACAAGCTGACCAGGCAAACTTTGTATTGACATACTCTCGTATTTGAGCTATATGGGTACATGTATTTTATGAGATCAAAGGTAAAAAGGTATTAAAATATTATTTAAAATATAGCCTACGACCTATTCTAACACACACACAAAAAATACCATAACAATCGATCAAGTCGTTTCGAAAGAATTCAATTACGAATATTGTGATACGACATTTTTATCATCGCCTTATCCCGGTTACATCCAAGACTTACACGCCTTGGAGCCCGAAGTCCGCTTACTGGTCTAACCAGATATGACAGAATATCAACTTTTCCAGCGACTGCCGTCTGACCTCCGCAACCCAAAGGGTCAGGACCGACGGTTAAACGTGCTCTCCGAGGCACGGGGCAAGCGATAATTAACAATTTAATACGCTCATCAAACTATGAAAAGTCAGTAGTGCGCGCCTAGGATTCAAACCCGATACCCACTGCAGGGCAGTCCACTAGGTTATCGCCACCGATACGAAATTTTATATGTAAATGTATTAATGAAAGTTTGTTACACTTTCACTCATAAACTATAAAACGGATTTTGACGATATTTTGCAGTAAAATACATGGACATACATACATATATAGACTCACGTCTGTTTCTCGGAGGGGTAGACAGAGACTACGGAAGGCCATTGCAACGATCCTGACATACCTCACTTGCTTTAAAATAAATAGACGTTACATCAGAAAAAAAGTACGTGGCTACCTGTTCTTACAAAAGCCTACATAGATGTAAGTGGTTCCAGAGGTAGAACCTAGTGTATTTAAAGTCATCATAATCAGCCTTGTCTATAATTCTGTACCACTGTTGGGGACGGGCCTCTCCTTATTATGAGAAGGACATAGCTTCAAAAAGAAATTGGTGCACGACGTGGATTTGAAACCGAGACGCTGCATAGCAGTCTGTTCAGTTGGTTACTTCACTAGGCTATCGCTGCATTTATTTAATTAATATAATCTAGTACAAATAATACGTTTTCATAAAAATTTCAAGCATACGAGTAGCACTCATAACGAGATTTGGCTTGCCGTTCGTTCGCCAAAGTTAAGCAATGAGTGCACAGGTCGCCATTTGGATTGGTGACCGCGTGTGGTATTTACATCAGAGCGCTACCGAGCTTCGCAGGGACAAGGATCATTAGGCCATGTCGGAGGCCCTAAGGTGGTCTGATAACTCCGACATCAGAATGAGGGTGTTTGAATTTTTTTCTGCCACCAGACGGCGACACATGAAACAAGCAAACACAGATGAGCAAAGTTATAGGCGCTTTGACACTTTTGACAGTTTTCTGGTCCTAACGTCTCAGTGCTGCCGCTTAGTGGGCATCATTTCAGAAAACCCTCAATTGCCCCACACGAAAAGAAAGCACCATACGACAACGTTCAAATGTGACCGAGTCAGTTAGTTTATTTATAATCTAGACCACTTACTTAGCAAGCCAAAAGCTTTCTATCTTTTTTGCTTGTTAGTATTTATTGCGATAGCCACGCCACTGTAGCCGTGAGTGGCATTTATTACTATTATAACCTTTATAAACACTGGAATATGGATGACTTTTTGCGCCCTTTATGTCTGTTTATATTTTAGGTTTTAAGTGAAATTTATTTCACACCGAAAGGGATTTTTCATGTCGACTTTTAGCAGGTGTTTATGAAATAATGTTTCGCAGCTGTGTTCATGTGAGAATTATTTATGGTTAAAAAATGTTTTCAACGGAAAGTTTTTATATCAAACATTACTTTTGGTGTCACTCACTTTTCAAATAACGTGCGTAATAAATTGTTAATTTTATCGGTTGCGCTGTACTTCGGAAAGTACGAGAAGGCGTCGGTCACTAGGGGCTGTGATGAGGACATGTGACAGTCGTTGTGAAGAGTCAGTTGCATAGAACTGGAACTGTTTTAGTGTGCGAAGTTCAAAGTTACTGATGTACCTACTATTGGCGTCTTGCATCGCACGCATGTTTTCCTTACATCATCAGCCTTTAACAGTCCACTGCTGGACTAGGCGTCTCCTTTGAAAGGAGGAATTGGCCTACTATACCACGCTGGCCAAACGGGTTGGTATAGGGTTTATATCAAGTTTTCCTTCTCTTACAGTGCTGTTCTCTGCATAATATGCTCCCTCTGTCGGCTCTTACGACACCCATGGGATGATATAGGGTGGTGACATTCTGTATTCTTAATCCGTCACCACACGGACGTTTGTTGTTTGTTGTCTCTCCTGCATTATTTTTCAGTTCCTAGTGCTAGTAAAATCTAGTAATTTTTCATAGTTTTCCTACTGAATGTGGTTACCGCGTGTACAATTTTTTTTTTGTAATTTGAGTCGAGTTTTATGTAACAAGGCCATCCAGGGCTTATTGTGATAAAATAATCTTCAGCAGCTTCACGAATTATGTGCCTTCCGATGCACGATAGTATGTAATTGCCTCAACAAGCTGTCAACAATACAAATATTGACCTCTGACAACGCTCGGTGACTTATATATCTTATACTAATATATAAAGCTGAAGAGTTTGTTTGGTTGGTTGAACGCGCTAATCTCGGGAACTACTGGACCGATTTCAAAAATTATTTCAGAGTTAGATAGCTCATTTATCGAGAAAGGCTATAGGCTATATAACATTGCGCTATGAGCGACAGGAGCGGAGCAGTAGCCTTAGATAACGCGAGTGTAACCGCGGACGTCCTCTAGTAAATGATAAGTCAAGACAGGCTATGAGCGCTACGTCGCGTTACTAGCGGTCACCCATCGTAATAATATGCTTTGCTAACATTGCTTTACCTCGATCTACTACGCATGGCAAGTCACGAAATGAGCTCTACACATCTTTATTCAAAGCTGCGTCTCAGCCGCCACTTTACTTACATATGTCATCGCCTATTACGTAGTCCCCAAAAACTGAGCATCGTCCGACGCTAAATACAATACTTAACATTCGTAGAGCGAGTGTAGTTTGAAATAATATGAATGCTCGTTGATATTCAGAGCGAGTGTGTTGCGTAAGCTATATGCAATGCATGACAACTAAAACATATATATATATATATATATATATATATATATATATATATAGGCTGAACTAAAATTTCCAATTTATTTTTAGACTAGCTGTTTCACCCGCTTAATTTATCTCGACAGCAGCGCCAGCTATCGGCTTAAACTATAGCCTATGTGAAGCCTATAAAGTCAGTCTTCTAGTGAAAGTCCTATTAAAATTGGTTCGGCCATTCCAGAGATTACGCCGGTCAAACAGAAAGACAGACAAACAACTATTTAATAAACGGTTGTTTATGACTTGATATCGTGTAAGTATATGCACTTGAAAAATAATGCTATTTTGCAATCACAGACAGGCACTTGAATTTTATTTATATACATACATACATAGTCTCACGCCTATATCCCCGAAGAGGTAGGCAGAGGTATATTGCTACACCCACTTATTTTATTTATATGTATAGATTTATTGTATTTATGACTAGACTAGATTTAGCTCCACCCACATATATACAGTAAACGTAGCAAAAAGTAAGCAGTTAACGAGAGGTGAGGCATGCAGAATACATGGCACTGAGACCAATTTTTTTATTTTATTAAACCTCTATGAGCAGGGTATTTATAGAATGACAGGTCTCTAAAAATGGCACTTTTCTAATATCATTTCATAGACCTTTTTAAAATATTAAATATTTTTTCTTGTTTGTAAGATAGACACTTCTAAAGTGGTGAAATGGTACTTCTCCTACTAATTAACCTTTCAAGTAAGAGCGAGAAAATTCTGAAAAGATCTTAAGAGCGAGAAAATTCTGAAAAGATCCTGATTCATATTATGCTGCTAATTTTAATTAACAACCACTTTCAACGATTTCGAACTTAATGTCATTTGTACCATCATTAACATCGTACGTATATGTATTTGCGGCTTTTAAAAGTGTGCTGCAGCTCTGAAATCTCGTGTAAACCTACTATTACCCTACCCGACTATTAGTTCTTCGTTATAAAAAAATATATATTTAATCTATCCTTGCTACTACAGAATCATTTATAGGCGAGTTCGACACGCACTTGGTTTTTTTTTTTTATAATCGGATGCCCTTGTGTGGATTGTCATAGAATACAGGTAGCAGAGCCTTGCTGATTTCAGCATAAATGGGCCGGCTCGGCCGGGGAAGTACTACCCTCTCACAGAAAATCGACGTATCCCTTTTCCCAACCTCAAGGGGCGGCAACGCACTTGTGACTTCTGTGGTGTTACTTGTATCCATGGGCGGCGGTAATTACTTACCATCAGGTGATCCGTCTGCTCGTTTGCCGCCTATTACTATAAAAAAAGAATATGAGATATTATAATGTTGTCAGCCTGTATAACCTACCCTAAGAAATAAGAAAAGTGGATTATTACGCAAATCTTGGGATTTGTTTGGACGCCAAGGCTTTGTCTTTTGAGACATAAAGGACGTCTTGATATAAACTCAAATTCGTATGATATAACATGCTTTGTTTACGATATAAATATGATAAATATTTGTGCTAGTGTTATAGGCTGAAGAAGATTTTAATACTTGAATAGCCTAATAGTAGATAGGTATATACCAACAGACTGCTATGCAGAGTGTATCGGGGTCACATCTAATACGCACCACCGACTTTTTGAGCTTATGAGCGTATTAATATTGTAGCGTTGTGAGGTACATACAACTGAGGCCATCTAGCGAGTGACGACGAAAGTCTCAAAAACAATCCGGCGACATCTATCGGACATAATGTGACGGAGAACAAGGTGTTGAATCGCGCAAGCAGAGTTCGCACGTCGAGTTGTATATATACAACATCTGAAATACGTCCGTCGGACTGACAGTCTACCAGGCACGATGGCCCAGCCTGGTTAGAGAATCCTCCCTCTAGTTGGAGGAACACCACACCTTTCTTCCTCCACAATATAATTATGTTAATTGCTTACTGAGTGCTTCCGAGGGCATGTTGAGCCGTCGCGTCGCAGCTATCATGAACATCTTCGATGATCTGGAGATTTAATACTCTTGAATATGTAATATAACCTGACCTTGGTCTAAGCTATGGAATGTCTCTTTAGTTAGCGGTGGTCAGTTGGCAGTCAGTCTGAGGAAACGCTAATATTCTATAACATCTAGTAAGGTAGGAAGCGAACACTGTAACTCTAAAGGCGCTGATACACTTGAGGATTCACATGTAAGGAGCATTCTCGCGAATGTTACAAAACAATTGAGTGTGTTTTAGCGAGCATTCTTACGAACATTCGGGCGAGCCTTAGAATATAGATAGGTAATACATAGACTTCGCGCTACAATAGCAGTTAAACCCAAAATATTTACTTCACTTTGACTTATGATTTTAATCTAGGGAAAAATCTTCGTAGTTTGTCACAAATTTTAACTTGAATAGTGATAAGCTTACTCAGAATAAATATCGATAAAATATCGATTTTGTTTACAATAGATCCTTAGATTTGGTTTACTCAGAATTATTTTCAATAGAATGTTAAAAATCTCTTGATATCGATAAATAAATATGAACGTAGGAACAGATGTGTGATTTATTAAACCTGTTTAAATTAAAATCTGCAATTTATTATTTAGAAACGTCATTTGTTTATGTATTTTACTCTTACTCTAGAAATAATTCATAAGTGAAACTGAAGTAAATATATTTGGTAAAACGATTTCTATATTTTCCTATATTCTACGGACTATTTGAATTTAGAGCGTTCGCTAGATGATCGTGAAAATGTTCGGTTGGACAAAATCCATAAGTGAATTCTCAGTTGTATCGGCGCCATAAGGCGAAAGTCTTGGTTGCTAATAGGATGACCACAGGACAATGACGATGACAATATTATCCACGTACCGGCACAAAAATTAAATGACAATATTTCTAATTAAAATATTTGTTTTCAGACCGTGCTAGGCGCAATGCCCCTGGCTGTGGCGGCCATCAACCGAGAACCGAGCCTGCTACCCGGCCTCAAGTTACGGTTCGTCGCCGCCGACATCGGCAGGGCTCGACCACATCTACCCATGGATAAGGACAGCCTTTCGTTAAGGTAATTAGCATTTTAATTAACGACAACATTATGGATAATCCAGCTCATATATGAAAAATGCAATGTAGTTACTTAGTTATTTAACTATATAAAATTGGACGATGAAAAAAGTCGCCTTGAGTTTCTTGCCTGATTCTTCTCAGAGGCTCTACTTTCTGTACTGGCATTTTTTCTCAAATTATGTAAATACGCATTTATATTTAAAAAAAATCTTATATTATTATCTATGACTTTCTGACGTGTCCAAAAAAATTTTGTCATTTTTATGGAAATTAACATATTTGAGTTTGAATATGTTATAGCTATATTTGCAGATGAATCGGCATTAAGCTTAAACACAGTAAAATGGAAAGCCAAATTCTTTTTTTATTTAAGACGCGCAAGAATAATTATTATTGTGGATCATACAAAGTATATCCCCGTGTGGGGATCGAACCCACAACACTCAGAGCCGTGTTAATCGGAATGTTGCTATAAGACAGTGGATCACTCAAAGTGTAACCTCGTCTCGAGTACGAACCCAAAGCAATTAGCGCAGTGTTATTCTGAAAGGCGGCCACTAAAAGTACTTCACCATTCGTGCAGTCATTTACAGTGGGCAGGTCCCAATTTCTGTAAATTAACTGTAATGACTGATAGTAAAATACATATTACTAGATCCTACATTTTAGAGGTAACAACTATATAATTATGAGTTAAAATATCAACAAAACACCGACTTCAAATCAATCATTCAAAGCATAGGGGACGTACTACTCTGTCAAGAAAGTACCGGGAAAAATCAATAATACACAAAGTGTTTGTTACCTATTCAATTTCAATCCAAATTTATTTTATTTCCAGCAATTTATGCTTCTTCAGGAACGATACTCTTACGTCAACGAATAATCCAATCATCAAAACATTTTTTAAACGCTGTTTCCGGAATTGAGTTCATTCTTCTGGTGAATAAGGTGGTTGCTCGATGGTATTTGTTGAGTGTTTGGTAAAAAAATCATTCACAATGATGGCCTTGTGTGAAGGCGTATTATAGTGGTGCAAAATTGTTTTGGGACTTGCCGAACGACAACATGTTTCATACCCAAATGATTAGTTAAAATGGTACGGATCGACTCGTGAGATACAGAAAGTTCGGCGGCTATCTCTCTCAAAGTTGAATGAGGATTTTCAGTCACTGTTTCCTTCAGTTTTGCGATGTTAACTTCAGTTGTAGACGTTGATGGCCTACCAGAGCGAGGCAAATCTGCCATCACATCTCGACCTCGTTTGAACGCTTTTTACCACTCATAAGCGCGAGTTTTTGATATATAGTCCAAGCCACGAGAACATAGACTTTTTGTAAAAATAGAATTGCTAATAAGTGACTTAGCAACAGTTCTGTCAAACACAAATAATGTCAAATTGAATGAGCACAACCAATAAATACAGATGATTTTAAATAAATATCTATGCTCTATGGCGCAACGGTACATAAGTACGTGTCATTGGAAACTAATATGTCAATGGATCGGGTTTTTATCGATATTATGCGCTGTCAACAGGATATTTTATTATTTTGTGGTACTGTAACCTGGAATGTCAACATTTGGTTTTACTTCATTGAATTGTTACATTCTTGGGCTTAGCTTGCATTTGTCTTAGGAAAAAAATATTTATTTTAGATGTCAAGAAGAGGTAAGTGTAAAGTTAAATGCACATTTATAGGATCACAATGCTCATCCCGCGGCCGAAATTGCGGCAATGCGGGTACAAATTGCAGATGGTAAACTATTATTCGCACATAAGATTCTGTACACCTAATAAAAATAAATTGCATCTCTACGACTCTACAAACTTTCAAAAAGACTAGACACGCTCGGTCTCAAAACAACAATATGTGAATCAGATAATGCCAAAGAACTCATTGAAACTGTGCTGCTGAAAAGCAGGATTTATCAAGATTCTCCAAAATTTCCACGGGGTCGGGCAAGCAGAAACACCGTGCATATACAATAAATATGCAATTAAAAGTTGCTCACCGCGCAGCCAGTTATACCTTGTTTGTTTTGAACTAGTTATGGTTCACCGTATTTGTAGCTAAGGCCAAACTGACATCTATATTTAAAATGCTTCTAAAATTATTTATGATTGGGACAAAAGGTAAGATATTTTTGAAGTCTTTGAAGTCCCAATTTACTTTAGGTCAGGGATCGGCAACCACTGCCTCTTTCGATATAAAATTGCCGCACTCTATATAATATGCATAAATAATGGTTTTGTTATAAAAATCCATTAAAATCGATCTACCTATACGTAACTCTCACTGCCCGAGTATCTAGAATTCCGTGATATAAGATCCCATCGTAAGATTTCTACGATTGTTTTTCCTGAATAAAATTACTATTTTACAGTTTCTGGTAAATTACTTTCATGATTGTGAAAGGTTGCCTGTAAAAATTTGGGCGCAGTTGTTTAAGATCAGTAACAATAAGAATTAAAAAGAGAAGTTTATATAATCATCACACCCATCTTTATTGAAAGTTTGCTCGACTGAGAAAACCGTCTGTCCTTTGGTTTGTTTTCTTAGGACTCTACGTGGAGATCCCAGCATATTATGTATATAGATAAACACACAACAGAAATAACAGAGGCTGCTAGAAAAATAGGGATTGTATTAGTATTGTAAACGCGACAGTTTATGCTTTCTATGCGTAGCTACATTATCCAACAAAGTAAAGCATCAATCCAAGAAACTGGTCAGAGAAAGTAACATGAATCTTAAATTAAATAATGTTCAAAATTTGTTTAGACTAGTAAGCGGTCCCTGGAGTCCAAGGCAGAAATTCTTTGCATCAACTGGGATAACGCTGAGGTCATGATTATGATGACTAACGGCCATTTTCAATATTCGATCTATACATAGATTTTGAGATTCGAGATTCGTGTTAGACATATTTTGTATCGAGCTTATGTCAAAAACTAATCTAAAATCTACAGAACTATCTATAGATCGAATATTGAATTCCGTAGTAAATCGGGATTAAAGTGAAATCAGTTTAGTTTGCGACAACTACATCAATCACATCCGGAGACCCAACAAAATGTACAAAAAAGAAAGAAAGACCTTTGAGTGTGGTCTTTTTGCGTAAAATATATTGCCTCGGCGTTCCTTTCATTCGCAGATAAAAATCGTTCAGAATTTCGTTTCGCAGTAAATTTGTCATAAAATATATTTTGATCATTGTATTTCGAATATTATTGTTTCAACGACTACTAACTTCAATGATACATATTTCACAGGAAAACGATTCCATGAAAAGGCTCATTTTTTTGCAACTGAATGAATTATTTTGAAACGAATTTTGTTGGTTCTATTTATATTTTTCGTGGTTTTTTAAAGCAATGAAAATATAAAAATTGTATATAATCGCAACTGAAATGATTACCAAAAAATCGTTGGTCAGGTTAGAGCTGCGATCCCGTCAGTAACGACTTGCTAATGAACAGAAAATAAAACAGCATCTTTGGTTAGAATTCATCATCATCTCATCATTCTCGCGCCGTCCCGGTTGCAATCCAAGGCCTCGGAACCTGGAGTCAGCTTTCCTGCTGTACCTCTTCCACTTCGCGCGGTCTTCAGCATCCCTGGTGTTTAGTCTATTGACTAGAATTGTTCCCATACAAAGCACAAGCCGAGCTAGAATAGCGAACGTGCATTATATTGTGTGAAAAAAAAGTGAAACAGAATTTTATAAAACACTGTGAAACCATTTTACTTTTACCACCTTTACTTTTAATTCACAATCTTAAGGAAGGGCAATCCGAGGACCTGTGAGAGTATAGGAATAAAACGCTGCAACAGTACATCAATCTCTCACACTGAGAAATTGCCCTAGCGGCGTGTGATCCAGGTACTTAGGTGTAATTTGCTTCAGACATTGACTGCGTACCAGTACTTTACATAAAAGATTTGGGCTCTTCCATTGTTTTGTTCACTGAAAATTCCTCACAAATTTAGAACTCGTATCTTCCGATATGTGGTGAATCATTTACACAAATAATAAAATGAGTCTCCTTTTCATCCTGTCTATATGAACGCGATGAACACAAACACTACCGAACAGATGTTTGTACAGTTTTCACCGACAGATAGTGTGATTCCTGAGGAAGATTTAGGCATATAAGACTTTTCTAGGTAGTAGAACCTTGCTGATTTCAGCATGAATGGGCCGGCTCGACCGGGGAAGTACTACCCGCTCACAGAAAATCGACGTAAAGTAACAGTACCTAAACTGTTGCGTTTCGTTCGGTGAGTGAGTGTGCCGGAGGCCCTATTCCCTATTCCTTCTCCCTCATCCCACTCCTTATCCTATCCCTTTTCCCAACCCCAAGGGGCAGCAACGCACTTGTGACTCCTGTGGTGTTGCTTGTGTCCATGGGCGGCGGTAATTGCTTACCATCAGTCAACCCGTCTGCTCGTATGCCGCCTTATACTATAAAAAAAAATATATATATAATTGCCGCGGGCAAAGTCTTGTATACAATAATAACAAACCGCTAGGCGCTAGGTCTTATCGGTGCTCCATCTACCCATCTGAAATCATTCCGTCAAAAGAAAATAAATAGGTATAATCCGCAACATGTGAGTTGCTATCAAAACGAATATCAAAAATGGCTTTGGAAAATAATGGAATTCCTACCCAATAAAGCTTATTCAAAGTTCTAAATATACCTAACTATGTATGTATCAATGTTATTAAAGCTTGTTTAAGCCTACTGTATGATTCGTAAGCTTTTTTCACATTTTTGTGCCGCCAGACAGAAGTGAGTTGACAAGGAAAAATACATGGATATATTTCTTTGGGAAATTGCCGGCTTTTTTACCTTTTTCTACTGGACTGGTCCCAATCGCGATCGCACTTCTGTATTCACTGTGTAGCTAGGTTTCTGTATCAGTGTACGGCACTTGCACAATTGAAAACAACGACTTTTGACACTCGGGAAATTCCGCGGAAGAACTTGGAATTTGATAGGATTGGAGGAGTTTGACTGCACATAATATGGCGCCACAGTTTAGGGCGCACATTAGCAAAGCAAAGCGCAGCGCAGCGGAGAGTATTCTTCATACATATCGTCACGCCTTTTATCCCCGAAGGGGTAGGCAGAGGTATATTTCTACACCCACTTTTCGCCAGATATACTTTAGTCCCACGTAATAAGGGGCGAGCCTATTGCCGTACCGGGCACATTTCCAGACTCCGTGCTGCTACTGAGAATTTCGGGACAGAAAAACCCAATAACACTGCCCGACCCAGGAATCGAACCCGGGACCTCCCGATCCCACGCGCACTTTTATGCCGCGAGACCAACAAGGCAGTCGTATAGGGTTTGCTGTCGAGTTTTCCGTCTCTACGCAAAGATGGTATTTGCATCGTGTTATCCCTTAGTCGCCTCTTACGACATCCACGGGAAGATAGGGGGTGGTGACACTTGTATTCTATGCCGTCAACCACACGGCAAAGTATAATAAGTATTCTTCACTTTCAAAATATTATCGACATTGTCTTCATTTTGAAATAGTCCATAATCAATTGTAACATGTTGTTTGTGTGTGTGTGCGTACTTGTTGTAAACGTTGTTTTGTTAATGGATTTTGGACATTATCAACAATGAGAACAATGTTGATAACAGTTTGACAGGTAAAAAATTTGCATGCTCTGGACTTTTGCCCTAATGCTCCAAAGTCAAAGTCAAAATCATTTATTCATCTAGGTCACAAGGTGACGCTTATGAACGTCAATTTTAAAATTAAATTACTTAATGATTCTACATTTACATTTACTGCCTCGTTCGCAAAGCAATAGGTAGAACCACGAGAAAGAACGGGCAATAATACTCGTGGCCACTCTTTTGAATCGCCAATATTATGGTACATATTTTTATTTTTGTAAGGAGCTGAAACTGTTTCACATTGTACTTAATTACTTGTAAATAGAAATTAGTTACAGACATAATAATACTTACTTAAGCAATTAATGCAGTTACTAAATTAAGTACTTTAGTTAGTTACTCCTGCTACACCAGACCTGCCTTATGGCGCCGCGAGTACAGCTACTGAGTTGAGTTGTTGCTGTCACTGTCGGATTGTATACATAAGAAAGAGGAGCGCGACGACGACGGGACGCTCAGAACTTTTAAAAAACATGAAATAAATTAATTACAGAAAATGTATAGATTGGATTAAAAAAATAAAACAGTATTTCGTTAGTATATTAGTTGTTAAATAATTTGTCAAAAAACAGAATGATTGTATGTATTTTAATATGGTTTTTACTCGTTAAAATATTTTTTGAGGTGTCTTTATGATTTTTTTTCTATCGAATAAAGCTAGTTGTATTATGTTTTCAACACAGTACTTAACTAGTTTATATCCTGAAGAATATCATATATTTTTCTGATTGTATTTACTGCATTGAATCATATACTTAAAACCATTATAAAACTCGCGTTTAGCTCTTGTAGTCCCCTTAATGCGTCAATTTAGGCGCTACGTGTCAACGTTTTAAAGCGTTAAATTGCAAATGGTCAACACAATTTTTTTTAACGCGTAGTTGGCCATTGCCATTAACGCTAGAACGCAGGTGTAGCAGTAGCATTAGGCGGTCATCTCACCATTTTGAACTAAGTTTACAAAGAGCGTATACATTGAACGAGACCCAACGGTGTACGGTGTGTTCACGGTCCACTGCTGGACATAATCCTCCCCTAACTTGGGTCACAATAGCACAATAATAGGAGGATTTGGACTACTATAACACGCTGGGCAGACGAGTTGTCAGAGGGGTTAGTGTCCGAAATTCCTTGTCGTAACCCATCTACTTACCAACATATACGGGTGTAAGAAAACCCTTAATCAAAATTGAAATCCCATATTGTACGAATTATTACGTCAATTGCTGGTTCTGGAGACATTGAGGCTCAAAGTCACCATATTTTTAGGGTTCCGTACCTCAAAATGAAAAACGGAACCCTTATAGGATCACTTTGTTGTCCGTCCGTCTGTCAAGACCCTTTTCCTCAGAAACGCGTGAAGGTATCAAACTGAAATTTATATCAAATAGTCAAATCTAGTGTTCCTTGAAGCTGTGAAGAAATCAAACTTCTAAGCCAACGCAATCAAAGATACAGCCGTTTATGCTGCAAATTTCCGCAAATATTCGAAACTCAAAACCTACAGGGTACTTCCCGTTAACTCAGAATCTTGAAATTTGGTACAAAGCAATATCTTATAGTATGCATAAAGGAAAAATTGCGAAAACCGTAAATTTTAGTTACATCATATCATAAAAATATTTTTTATAATAACTTTTTAAAGGTGCTACTTCTTCATGAACCCGTAGGGGTATAAAATTGAAATTCATATCAAATGCTAAAGTCAAAACTGGAGGGTATTTCTAGTCAATCTCGAATCTTGAAACCTGGCATAAAGCAACGTTTTAAAGCACATAGGAAAAATTTTGAAAACCCTACATTTTTAGTGACATCACATATTTTTTTAAATAATAATTATATATATATATACGGAACCCTCGGTGCGCGAGTCTGACTCGCACTTGACCGGTTTATTTTTTAATTAGGTACAAAATCGATTCATTTCTCGCGCCAATTTGTTCTATAGATACTCCATGCACCCATGGATAGGTAGGTATCTCGAGCATTATACGCGTGCACTTTACATTGTGGCTTATAAAATGTGCCTACTTAAAAAAATCGTTTCCTAGATATTATTTTTTACTTAGTATGACTTGGCCCATGTCAAGCAGCAGAACTAGTAGATTTCTTTATAGATATTTTGACACTCTGTATAATTATATAATCTGTTGCTTGTATTAATTTCTCAGTAATTATTTAGAATCAAACTTCATGATGGCGCAATGCGTATACAGGTAAAACAGATGTTAATTAATTCAGCAGCACTTCTTAGGAGCCTTTTTCGTAAAATTATATTTATGCGAGGTCACTTTTTGACTACAACTCACTTAGTTACTCACTGTGATTATTATTCTGTGGAAGTGTAGAAACACTTGATGAGTTGAAGTTCATCTCAGCAATTTCAAGGTGACTATTATTTACACAAGCTGTTATTAGCTAGATTCCGACCGCTGCTTCTTCTGAGTGGGTGTTGGATTATACGACAAAAGATGGGCTATCAGTCTTTTCGTGTCGACCTTTAAGTGCAAGTAATGACGCGGTACAAACCCTTTAAATAACATACATACATAACTTCACGCCTTTTTATCCCCGAAGGGGTGGACAGAGGTGTATTACACGCCCACATTTCGCCGATTAAATTAATATTACTAACTACACACATAAGCAGCGATAGCTGAGTGGAGAGACCGACACGCGACAGTGCCTATGCATATATCGGGTTCGTATCCACGGCACGCACCAATGACTTTACGGAGTTAAGTGCGTATTAAATTGTTAATTATCGCTTGCTTATCGATGAAGGAAAACATCCTGAGGAATCACAAATGCGTTGCCGCCCCTTGGGGTTGGATTTGTAAAGTGTACACGCGTACAATGCTCGAGATACCTATCTATCCATGGGTGCATGGAGTATCTATAGAACAAATTGGCGCGAGAAATGAATCGATTTTGTACCTAATTAAAAAAAATATGGTGACTTTGAGCCTCAATATCTCCTGAATCAGTAATTGACGTCATGATTGGTATAATACGGGATTTGAATTTTTATTAAGGGTCTTCTTACACCCGTATTATTTTTGACGATTTCACGATAAACGCGTTTGACCTTGTGGAACTATAGATTCACGTTCGAGATCGTCTGTGTTCATCGCGTTCATACTGATAGACAAAAAGAAAAGGGTACTCATTAAAACTGACGTCAGATATGCACAGACGCGTACACACACATAATACAAACAAACTCAGACTTACGAAAATATAGGGGCTTTGACAGTTTTGATAGGTTTCTCGACCTGATGCCTCAGTGCTGCCGCATAGTGAGCGTCATTTCAGAAGACTCACTTAATATGATGTAATGGTTTAGGGCCGGTGCTCATAATTAGAGCAAAGCACAGCGGAGAGCTGTTAAACTATTATTGACATTGTTCACTAATAATTGGCCAAATCCTACTATGCAACGCTGGCCAGACGGTTTGGTGTCGAGTCTGCGTCTCTATACCTATCAACACACTAACATAATAATACCTTCTTCCTCTTTCTACCATGGAATATCGCTATCCCTTCGGGTTGCGGAGGTCAGACAGGCAGTCGCTCCGTGGAAAAGCTAATATTCAACCAAATCCGGTTAGACTAGTAAGCGGACCTCAGATTCAAAATGGGTTAACGCTAAGAGAATGATGATGACTTCAATTTTATTTATTTGTACTTATAGATAATATAATCTGTGTTTGATTTTATTTCTCATTAATTATGTAGAATGAAACTTCATGATGGCGCAATGCGTATAAAGTTAAAACACAGGTTAATTATTTCAGCAGCACTCTTAGAACCCTTTTTCGTAAAATTATATTTATGCGAGGTCACGTTTTGACTACAACTCACTTAGTTACTCACTGTGTTTATTATTCTGTGGAAGTGTAGAAACACTTGATGAGCTGAAGCTCATCTTAGCTATTTCAAGGTGACTATTATTTATACAAGCTGTTATTAGCTTGATTCCGACCGCTGCTTCGTCTGAGTGGGTGTCGGATAATACGACAAAAGATGGGCTATCAGTCTTTTCGTGGCGACCTTTAAGTTCAAGTACGCAACTATAATGTACAAAAGTTGTCAAATGTCATTCTATCATTTTAAGTCAAGTCCATTTCTGAATAAATTCAATATGTAAGCCATTGTAACTCCGAAAAAAAAAACACGGTTACGTGCGATTAGCTGGGTTTTTCCCACCCTACCACAACAAATACATCGTTAATAGTCTAAGATTGAGATCGTTAGAGATGCCCATAGCTTTTTTGAGGAAAAATACAAAATTAAATAAACTTTTGATTATCAGACTTTTATTCTTATCATAATTAACAATAATTAGTCTTCGAAAAAATCAAATATAAATGACATTTTGTAATTAAGAAACATACGTATTGAATTTTTTTTTTAATTTTTACGATAAATCAATTTACAAAATATCATTTTGTCGTAGCCTTTAATCGATAGGAGAGGAATTCTTTCATCTTTAAAGCTATTCGCATAAAACATTTTCATGTATTATATGAAAATGTTTCATGTTTCATTATGTTTATTCAAGGTAAGAAATATAACATTTGCCATATTTCATTCGAAACAATACAAAATGTTACTACCCCCTTTCATTCAGTGGGTGTCGTAGGAGGCAGCTGATGAAAATACTCGAAACAAATACCTAAGTAGTATCTATACGGAGAGACAGAAAACTCGACATCAAACTCTGTGCCAACCGTTGGTTTGGTCTACTGTACCATGCTAGCAAGACAATCCTCCTTTTGACCAACAGCCCACCAGTAGACAGCGAAAAGCTTTAGATAATTTCGCTGAGCACCTTGCGAATTCGTACCAGTTTAATCATAATCATCATAACATAACACATAACAAAACTTCACGCCTTTTATCCCCGAAGGGGGAAGGCAGAGGTGTATTACACACCCACACTTCGCCAGTTATGTTTCGGTCCCAATGTAATAGGGGGCGAGCCTATTGCCATATACCGGGCACATTATTAAGCGAGCGATAATTTTTTTTTCACCACAGCAGCTCAAACATGCCGCTTCTGCTGCGAGTTAACAGTGAACAAAACGCAATTTTGATTCGAGCGTGAGTAAAAGTAGCTTTTTAATTTTTCAATCTTCAGTGCCACGAATTGACATTGTTCAGTCATAAATTTGAAAACATTCGAATTTTACTGTGCTCTGTCTCTTTCACATGCATATAAAAAGTGAGTGAAAAAACAAACCCCTTCGAATTCGAAATTTGATTTTGGAATTCGACCTCAAAGAAAACGCCTTTGGAAACGCAAATAAAAAAAGATATTTGTTATAAAGAAATTACTTTTTTTTTATATGTTATTGTTTATATGTTTAATTTTTATTATTGTATTTTAATAAAAATAAGTCTAATTAATAGTATAAAATTGGTATTTAACCAATACATTTTTATTTGGAATTAAATAAATGATACATTTGAAAAATAAACATCATCAGGGACGCGGTATTAAAACGCGATTTAAAAAAGTAGCGGGAATAAAAAATTCACTGATGCTGATACAGTATAGCGTAACGTGTTAAATTATATTAATATATTAAATAATCTAAAAAGATGAGTGAAACTAGCGATGATGACTGTACTTTAACACAGAAGAGTTAAATCAACAAGTGATTAATGCAGAATTCAATCTATTCCTGTTCATTTCTATGTCTCCTAAGTAATATGTGTTCTCACTGCTGTGGTGAAAAGTTATGTGTGCTACACGAGAGCAAAGTTTTTTGCATCTCGTGCTGTTGAGTCCCTCACTACGCTCAGGATTCTAACTTTGATTCACTCGCTACGCTCGTGAATCAATCATAGAATCCTTCGCTTGCTCGGGACTCAAAATCAGCACTCGAAACAAAAAACAACTTTGCTCTCTTATTGCACAAATAACTATTTTTAATTTAATACACACATAACTTGGAAAAGTCAGAGGTGTGTGCCCGGGGTACCTGGGGATCGAACCCGAGACCATCGTCTCGGCAGTCCGTTACGTACATAATCAAAAGCTATAAATTTGAATTAAAAAATACTTAAAAATTACCTAAAAATTCATGGCGAAATGTGGATGTAATATTTTTACACCTCTGCCTACCCCTTCGAAAATACAGGCGTTATAGTTCAACGGGAACTACTACCATATAGGTTTTCGACCCAAAACCTATATGGTACTCACGGTTGACCTAGAATTGTCAATTTTGGTTAAAATTTAAAAAAGTTGAAAAGTAAGGTTAATTTTGGTACTCACAAGTTTTCGCCGAGTTTCTAATTTTTACCATATCTTTTGTTTATCGGGTTGACCCAGGACCCTGATTTTTATACACCTAATAGGAACCATAGACCTCAGTATCTGGTATAAATTTCAATTTGCTAGGTCCACCCGTTCCTGAGAAAATCGGTGGTGACACACGGACAGACAGACAGACGGACAAGAAAGTAATCTTATAAGGGTTCCTTTTTTACCTTGTGAGATAAGGAACCCTAAAAGAATACTTATGAACGTAGAACTCTTGCAGACGGATCTCATAGAAGAAATAGTACCTAGTAAACAAACCGTGTCAGTACTCAGTACAGTTTCATCACAACAATGACGAAAGGGTCAAGAAAAACTTTCCAACGATTTACCTTAAGAACAAAAATAAGGAGAGACAATTTCACCCACACACACGTTAAATTGAATCACTCCCCAGGTGAATTGGCTAATACATTTTCGAGCCACGTAGTTTCACTAAGTGTAGCACTAGAAGTACCTACCTTTAATGTCTTATTTTCATGAAAGCTGATGACTCGTAAAGTACGATGAGCACAACTTGTGTTTAGCTATAACTAGGCCCTGCGAGAATACCAGCGTTGTAGCTACAACTATTGCTGACGCAGGTGCCTTATTTGTTCTCTTGGATCAACTTGTTAATTTTATCTTGTCTTTTTTGTAATTGTGTAATGAGAAACAAATAAAATATTTTTCTTTCTTTCTTTCTTAAGGCTGTGCTTCTCGAACAGGTATTTAATTTTAAATACTCAGTTATAAACTTATAAAGCAGCGATAGCCTAGCGGAGAGACCGACGTACTGCTACGCAGAAGGTCCGGGTTCGAATCCACGGCGCGCACCAATGACCTTTCGTCGTTAAGTGCGTATTGAATTGTTAATTATCTCCGGCCTCGAGCTTCGGAAAGAACGTTAAACCGTCGGTCCCAGCTTTCATAAACATCATTGAAAGTCGATATGGGGACCCTCAAATAAACTGACCTCTAACCTATGTTATCCCTTTGGGTTGCGGAGGTCAAACAGACAGTCATTTTGTGGAAAGGCTAATATTCAGTAAAATCCGGCGCCGGGGTCAAAGTCTAGCGATATTGGATAATTATCGCTTGCTTAACAGTGAAGGAAAACATCGTGAGGAAACCTGAATGTGAGTTCTTCATAGTGTTCTCAATCTCAGGAACTACTGGTTCGATTTGAATATTTATTTTTGTGTTGGCCATTTATCAAGAAAGGTTATAAAAAATACACTTTGGGTCACGGGTACGGAGCTATAGCCCTAAATAACATATAGAAGACATATGACTGCACGGTTGCCGTAGTGGTTTAAGCGGCCGCCTCGCCGCGTGACACTGCGCCGAGTGTTGTGGGTTCGATTCCTACACGAGACAACACTTTGTGTGATCCATAAATTGTTGTTTCGAGTCTGGGTGTTTCATTGTGTCCGTTGGTTGTATGTTTGTAAAGTCCCCCGCGACACAGGATGTATTCCTAGTGCGGGAGTTGTCTAAAAAAACAACTGAGCCCGCGGTTAAACCCTGTAACCGCGGGCTCAATTAGTCGCCTATATAATGAAATCGTATAAAAAGGGTTATTTTTGTAGTCAAGTGCCGTCGGCATCATAACACTGACCCGGCTTAACACAAGTTTCGTGCAGGCTTTTGAGAGTAACCCTTACTTATGGGATCTAAAGAACACTTTATATCCTAAGCTAAGGCGATCTTAGGCATTTTCGAAGCGTTACGTGTGCCCGCTGTTAAGATGTAAGACTGCCTTTAGGAACGTTCTAAAAATAGCAAAGTAGGTAGTTATTTCGTGTCGTGTGAGTGTGTGGCCAACTTTGGTTTTGGAGTTTATAGGCCGCCCAAAGTATACTGCCTCCGTGGTCCAGTGGATAGCGTATGCGACTGCTGATTGGAGGTCCTGGGTTCGATTCCCGGGTCGGCCAAGAGTGTTACTGGGTTTTTCCGAATACTCAGTAGCAGCCCGGAGTCTGGTGATGTGCCCGGTAACGGCAATAGGCTCGCTCCCTATTACGTGGGACCTAAAAATTCATGGCGAAATGTGGATGTAATATTTACACCTCTGCCTACCCCTTCAGGGATACACGCGTGAGACTATAAATAAAAAATAAAAAAAGGCCGCCCACAGGCCTGAGATATGGCCGAATGATTCTTGTCCTGAAACTGGAATCGGGATCGACTGTACCACCTTTCTTCCGTAGGACGGTAGCGCTGTGATCTAAATACCACTGGTGGGCATCCATCCAAGCGGCTACCTCTGCAACCGTTTTTAACTTTGCCGATCTATAACAAAGTCAGCGATAGCCTAGTGAAGATACCAACAGACTGCCATGCAGAGGATATCGGGTTCGAATCCACAGCGCGCACTAATGATTTTCGGCGTTATGTGCGTATTAAATTTTCAATTATCGCTTATCCCGTGCCTCGGAGAGCACGTTAAGCCGTCGGTCCCGGTTGTCATGAAGATCTTTGACAGTCGTTATACCTTCTAAATAAACTGACACTAGTTTGGTTTGATTCATGGTTTACCATGGAATATTGCTATCCCTTCGGGTTGCGGAGGTTAGACAGGCAATCGCTCTGTGGAAAAGCTAATATTCAGCCAAATCCGATTAGACTAGTAAGCGGACCACAAATTGAAACTGGGATAACGCTAGGAGGACGACGATCTATTACAAATGTAAGGTTAGGTCAGGCTAAAAGCGCTAAAAAAAGTAGTCTATACTTAGTATCTTTATTATAAAGTAAAACCACCTACCTACTTATATTTTTTGGTCGGATATCCACATTGATACATATTTATGAATCGACGTGAATATTTGTGTATTTTCGTCTGAATACTTATCGTAAATAGTGAGTTTAATGGACCCTTATTCTCTATTTATTCGTTGGAGAATGTCCAAGTAAAGCGATTGTGTTTATTAGGAACGTAGGTGGTGAAGTGCGGACGCCGGTTGTTTTTGTTGTGGCTAATGAACGCGCTTAGTGTTTATGGGCAATACAAGACACCTTACATTATACAAAGTACCTGGATGACTGTATTTCTTTGTCTGGTAAAGTGTTTTTCTAAAAATGAATCCTAGCTAGATCGATTGATCGCCCTTGAAACCCTCCTGTTTATAACATTTCATAAAAATCATTGGAGTCGTTTCCAACATTTAGATTATACAGGTGCCGCAAAAGTAATAACCCTATAGAAAATCCTTATATTTTCTGTGACATCTCCTGTCATTCTTATATTGACAATTGTGTAGTAGGTAATCAAATGTAAAATTCACTAATCATGGACCGCTTTACTCCCCAAGAACGTAGAATAATCATCAGTGATAAAAACACAACGTGGATTTTGGTCAAAAAATTGTTCAGATGTTTCCGTATAAAACTCAGATTACTCATCAACTGCCGCCTACTGATCACCGAGCGCCATAAACCTCAACCTAGAAGAGGATATTTTTTCTTCAAAAGTAATTATTTTAGGTTATTTGAAATCTCGGGTGTATGTGAGCAAACTACAGACTCTCGCAGCTTTAAAAGAAAACATACACCAAGAAATAAGAAAAATATCGCAGGAAGTGTTACGGCTAGTTATGGTAAATGTCATAAATAGGGCTCAAATGTGCTTCGACTCTGGCATAATGCAACTTAACTTCATGGCACAAATATTAAAAAACTAATTCTAGTTTTCTAATTTAGAAACGAAGTTGTAGCTGAACCAAATAGGGTCATTACTTTTGCGCCACCCGTTATATATACAAGAATTGCTTAATTAAAGGCATTAGATAGATAGGTAAGTATATAGATATGTACGTGCCACAAATGGAGTGATGAACAGTCGTGATTTTATATTCCGTAGTGTGACTACACAGTACATAACGGTATCACTTGGAGCGTGACTTGCAATGTTAAGCAATGCTTTCACAGGTTGACACTTGGATGGGTGAGCACGTGTGGCATTTATATGAAAGCGCTACAGTGCCTTGGAGGGCATGTAAAGCTGTCGCTCACGGTTCTTGGCTCAGGTCAAGAATCGTTGGCCACACACCAAAAAAAAGCAAACTTTACCGAAAAAAAACATGCCCTGCCCTGAGTAGTGATAGCCACTTTGAGAGACCAATAGACTTACTGATATCGATTTAAATCCCCTACTTAACTAAACTATTCTTTTTTTCTTTTTAAAGACAACTCCCGCATTAGGACTAAATCCTGTGTCGCGGGGGACTTTACAAATATACATTTAACGAGGACAATTAACACCCAGACTCGAAACAACAATTTATGAATCACACAAAGTGTTGTCTCGTATGGGGATCGAACCCACAACACTCGGCGCAGTGTCAAGTGGCGAATCGGCCGCTTAAACCACTACGCCAACCGTGCAGTCGAAACTAACATTCTTTGCATGTATTTCTCATCAGTTTTATTCCCCTTTGAGCTGTGTCAATGTGTTTGAAATCCCTTGCGATGAACGAGATCATCCCTAGTGTATAAAATTAAATGGTCTTCGAAAAATAATAGTTGTTTTTCCAAGCGCCGCCGCGTGTGTTGGACGTTTCAATGTTTAATGTACTTCGTGACGAAGGAAGTTTGCCGATATTTTTATTTATTTGCCCTTGATCTTTTGTTGATGGCCTTGACTGCTTTATGAAGGGTATCGGGGAGCGTACGAGCGTATTTGAAGGAAAAGGGCCGTTATACTTATCTGTGGTCATGGTTTAGAATTTGGTACGATGTAATTATTTGGTACGTGTACCTAAGAATAATGTATTGTTTAAGCGGTTACAGAGAACGGGTGAAAATAATTACAAAGTTTCAAATATATATGAATGTACGAATTTATGAACCGATATGAAAGATAAGCTCGTAATTTGAGAATTTAGTATTTTTTTATAGACTCACGCCTGTATCCCTGAAGGGGTAGGCAGAGGTGTAATATTACACCCACATTTCGCCATGAATTTTAGGTCCCACGTAATAGGGGGCGAGCCTATTGCCGTAACGGGCACATTACCAGACTCCGTGCTGCTACTGAGAATTTCCTAACGGAAAAACCCAATAACACTTTGCCCGACCCGGAAATCGAACCCGAGACCTCCCAAGCCCACGCGCACATTTATGCCGCGAGACCAACGAGGCAGTTAGTATTTTAATTACTTAATGTATTTATTTAACGGACAAACTTATACACACACAACGAAATCTTTAAACTAACTAGCATGTTACTTGATCGATGAAAATGTATCTATCTATCGTCACGCCTGCTTCACATTGGGGTAGGCAGAGACTACGGAACGCCAAATGCTCCGATTCCAGTTGTCTTTAAAAAACGACTTCAAAAGCTCTCCAAAATACATTAACTAAAAACCGCATTATTAAGGAGTAACACAAAAACTATTCAGATCTTGATCAAATTTAAATGTGACCACTCGAGAAGAACCAGCATTCCAATAAAATTAATCATCAAAAAATAATAAGAAAAAAAAAACAAAACGAAAATGAAAACTTAAAAATCGCACAAAATGTTTACTAGGTATTTAGTTTCTTTTTTTAAAAAAAGAGAACCGCCTTAAAAAAATCGACCCACTGAAAAGTACGAAATAATTTTTACATACCTACGCTAATACATAGTATATAACTTATACAAAATACTTAGTTTTTGAAGTCGGTGCCTCATCAGTGCGGAGTATACCTACTATGTATTAGCGTAGGTATGTAAAAATTATTTCGTACTTTTTTTTTCAAGGCGGTTCTCTTTTAAAAAAAAAAGAAACTAAATACCTAGTAAACATTTTTGGTGCGATTCTTAAGTTTTCATTTTCGTTTTGTTTTTTTTCTTATTATTTTTATTTCATACTTTTTAGTGTTAGGTACTTCGTTCCTTTACTTCAGGTTTTGTGTTAACTACTCTTTTATTTATTTCATACTTTTTAGTGATAGGTAGGTAGTCCATTTACTTTAACTTTTGGGCTAATTAATAGTTTGTATAAAGTTAGATTCAATTATTTTAGTGATAAGTTATCTGCTATTATCAGTTTGTTATCATGACTTTGACATAGGTACCTACTTACTAGGTACTTATTACTATTTTGTGTGCCTATGGGCTTAGGCTTCATACTGGAAGAGAGAGATGAGTCTAGGGAATCGGCCACATACGGAAGTACGATCCAAACAAATGCGGTGGACTTGTACATACTATTGAATTGGCTGTGAGCTCTCGTTTTATGCTCCGGAAAAATATGCCAATAACGGATCGCTTAGTGAACGGGGCAATGGGTGTTCCTAAAGGATTTAAATGGCCGGCACTAAGAAGAGATCAACTTGAGCCAGGTGAACTGCCTGATGCCATTTTGATATTATTTGATGATCCATCAATAGCATTGCGTTTTAAAGATGATGATGGATACATTTCCATAGCTCCAGTGCCAGCGACCTATCAAGGCAATCGCGGTTATGGTGATAGCGAGAGGCGGATGTTGCCAGTCATATTGAGTTGGGCTGTGACGGTACACAAGTTGCAAGGATGTGCATTTAGTTCCGCGGACCTAGGGCCTAAAATCTTTGCTATAGGCCAATGCTATGTTGCCTTGAGGCGGGTCAAATCCCTAAAAGGCATGGCTTTAAGTGATATTGACTCGAACAAATTACTCCACCATCCCCACGACAACAGAGCCTTATTCGAAATGACAAAAATGAGAAATATGCTCTCACATTAGATTCTTTCACTGACTTTCTTTGTTTTTTGTTAATTGCAGAGACATAGACACGTACACACGTACACACACACACACTCGTACACACACACACGTACACATACAAATACACACACGCGCGCGCGCGCGCGCAAACACGTACACACGGACAAACACACACACATAATGCATACAAACATACTAAGAACCAATATATGTATACGGGTCAAACTGAGAACCTTCTTATTTTGAAGTCGGTTAAGAGCCTAAAACCTTCTCCTAAGTGTAACAAATACTTTTCTGAAAACCGCATCAAAATCGGTTCAGCCAAACGTGAGATAATCGCGGACAAACATACATACATACATACATACAGGTCAAACTGAGAACCTCCTTTTTTTTGAAGTCGGTTAAAAACCGGTTGTAGTTGCCTATTTTGTACCTTGTTACCTAGGCAATTATTACCTACGGATAATTGAGAACCTCCTTTTTTAAGTCGGTTAAAAATAAATCAACCGACATCTAGAGTCATTCGGGGCAACTGTGCGCACTTTTGCCTTTCAGACCTTACTGTGTTTTAAATATTAACGCTAGAGAAATAAAAAATATATCTTTGAATAGAGCATTTATTCATCTATAAATGAAAACAGAAAAAAATCATTTATATCTTTTTGTAATAAGGAATTATAGGGAAAAAGTCGGAATGCGTTCATTTGCCCCTTATTGCGGGTATTATAGATATTAGATTCGCTAATTATCAGAAAATCAAACGATAGCTTTGGATAGAATTCATCATCAATCTCATCCTAGCGCCACCGCGCCGTCCCGCTTGCAATCTAAGACCATTGCCTCGGAGCCTGGAGTCCGCTTACATGCTGTACACCTCCACCACTTCGCGCAATCTGTTGGTTAGTCTATTGACTAAAATTGTTCCCATACAAAGCACAAGCCGAGCTATTCTAATAGCGAACGTGTAGGTGCAGCGGCCGGCAACTGCCACAACAAAATTATTAACACAAACAAATTGTAGGATCTGTAACTGGTTACACATACTGTAGTAACTGTCATTCGATAAAAATATATTCTATGAAAAAAATGTTTTATGAGAAAGAAATTTTATGTGAACATAAATTCTATAAAACACTGTACAACCATTTTACTTTTACCTCATTTCCTTTTCGTTTACAAACTCAAGGAAAGTTACTTCAAGAACTTGTGACAGTATAAGGATAAAACGCTGCAACAGTACATTAATCTCTTACACTGAGAAATCGCCCTAGCGGCGTGTGATCCAGGTACTTAGGTGAAATTTGCTTCAGACATTGAATGTGTTCAAGTAAGTACTTTATATAAAAGAGTTGGAATCTTCCATTGTTTTATTCACTGAAAATTCGCCACAAACAGATGATCTCGAACGCGAATCTACAGTTCCACAAGGTCAAACGCGCTTTTTGTGAAATCATTCCATTAAAAAGAAAATAAATATACCTAATACGCAACATGCGAGTTACTATCAAAACGAATATCTAAGTGGAGAGATTGAGGAAAATAAAGGTTTTCCTACCCAATAAAGCTTATTCAAAATCTAAAAATAATATCTATGCCTAAATGTTATTAAAGCTTGTCTAAGCAGAAGCACACTGTATGATTCGTAAGCTAAACACATTTTGTGCCGCCAGACAGAAGTGAGTTGACAAGGGAAAATATGTGGATATATTTCTTTGCGAAATAGCCGGCTTTTTTACCTTTTTTATTTTGGGACCGGTCCCAATCGCGATCGCACTTCTGTATTCACTGTGTAGCTAGGTTTCTGTATGAGTGTCATCATCAGCCTTTTATACTGTCCCACTGCTGGGCACGGGCCTCTTCTCACTATGAGAAGGGTAAGGGCATAGTCCACCACGCTGGCCAAGTGCGGGTTAGCAGACTTCACATGTCTTTTGAGAACATTATGGAGAACTCTCACACATGCAGGTTTCCTTACGATGTTTTCCTTCACCGTTTAGCAAGCGATAATTAACAATTTAATTCGCACTTAACTCCTAAAAGTGATTGGTGCGTGCCGTGGATTCGAACCCGAGACCAGCTTATATTCATTTCTCATTAATTATGTAGAATCAAACTTCATGATGGCGCAATGCATATAAAGTTAAAACAGAGGATAATTATTTTCAGCAGCACTTCTTAGAATTTTATTGTTTTTCGTAAAATTATATTTATGCGAGGTCACGTTTTGACTACAACTCACTAAGTTACTGACTGTGTTTATTATTCTGTGGCAGTGTAGAAACACTTGATGAGCTGAAGTTCATCTTAGCAATTTCAAGGTGACTATTATTTACACAAGCTGTTATTAACTAGATTCCGTCCGCTGCTTCGTCTGAGTGGGTGTCGGATAATACGACAAAAGATGGGCTATCAGTCTTTTCGTGTCGACCTTTAAGTTCAAATACGCGGCATAAACCCGTGAAATAAATATACTATAATGTACAAAAGGTGTCAAATATAATTCTATCGTTTTAATTCATGTCCATTTCTGAATAAATTCAATATGTAAGCCATTGTAACGCCGAAAAAGACACGGTTTCGTGCGAATAGTTGGGTCTTTCCCGCCCTACCACAACAAATACATCGTTAATAGTCTAAGATTGAGATCGTTAGAGATGCCCATAGTTTTTTTGAGGAAAAATACAAAATTAAATTTTGATTATCAGACTTTTATTCTTATCATAATGAACAATAATCAGTCTTCGAAAAAATCAAATATAAATAACATTTTGTAATTAAGAAACATACGATAAATCAATTTACAAAAATATCATTTTTGTCGTAGCCTTTAATCAATAGGACAGCAATTCTTTGATCTTTACAGCTATTCGCATGAAACATTTTCATATAATATATGAAAATGTTTCATTTCATGTTTCATTATATTAATTCAAGGTAAAAATATAACTATTGCCATATTTTCTTTCAAAAGAATACAAGATGTCGCTACCCTATTTCATCCAGTGGGTGCCGTAGGAGACAGCTAAGGAAAATACACGAAATAAATACCCAGTATCTATACGAAGAGACAGAAGACTCAACATCAAGCTATGTGCCAACCGTTGGTTTTGTCTACTGTACCATGCTAGCCAGACAATCCTCCTTTTGACCCACAGCCCACCAGTAGACAGCGAAAAGCTTTAGATAATTTCGCTCATTACCTTGCGAATTTGTACTAGTTTATTTATAATTATCATAACATAACACATAACATAACTTCACACCTTTCTTCCCCGAAGGGGTAGGCAGAGGTGTTATACACACCCACACTTCGCCAGTTATGTTTCGGTCTCAATCTAATTGGGGGCGAGCCTATTGCCATCTACCGGGCACATTATTAAGTGAGCGATAATTATTTTTTTATTTAATATACACATAACTTGGAAAAGACAGAGGTGTGTGCCCGGGGTACCTGGGGATCGAACCCGAGACTATCGTCTCGGCAGTCCGTTACGTACATAATCAAAAGCTATAAATTTGAATTAAAAATACTTAACAATTACCTAAAAAATGATGGCGAAATTTGGGTGTAATATTTTTACACCTCTGCCTACCCCTTCGGGGATACAGGCGTGAGTATATAAAAAAAAAGAATACTTATGAACATAGAACTATTGCAGACGGATCTCGTACTATATGTAATCGCCCGAAATCGAAATAGTACCTATTAAACAAACCGTGTCAGTACTCAGTACAGTTTCATTACAACAATGACGAAAGGGTCAAAAACCTTTCCAACGATTTACCTTAAAAACAAAAATAAAGAGAGACAATTTCACCAACTCACACGTTAAATTGAATCACTCCCCAGGTGAATCGGCTAATAAATTTTCGAGCCACGTATAGATCGGTTCACGAAAGTTGACCACAAATGGCGGCCGTCGCGCATATGTACATTCGTGCACCAATGGCGTGGCTCCATTCTTGACGCATTTAGGGAATGCGTCAGGAACGGAGCCACGCCATTGGCATTTCATCCGGGCCTCACCCCGCACCTCCACGGGGACCTAAAAAATGATTTCTGCGCAGTGGTCATCTTTCATGAACCGACCTATAGTTTTAGTCCTAGGTCCTGTACTAAGTGTAGCACTAGAAGTACCTACCTTTAATGTCTTAATTTCATGAAAGCTGATGACTCGTAAAGGCTGTGCTTCTCGAACAGGTATTTATTTTTAAATACTCAGTTATAAAGCAGCGATAGCCTAGTGGAGAGACCGACGTACTGCTACTCAGAAGGTCCGGGTTCGAATCCACGGCGCACACCAATAACTTTTCGAAGTTACGTGCTTAACAAATTGTTAATTATCGCTTGTTTAAAAGTGAATGAAAACATCGTGAGGAAACCTGAATGTGAGTTCTCCATAATGTTCTCAAATCGATTACATCCAGTACCCGCGGGCTCAGCTACCTACTCGTCTATATCAGGAAATTGTATAAAAAGGGTTATTTTTGTAGTGAAGCGCCGTCGGCATCATAACACTGACCCGGCTTCTGAAAAGTTTCGTGCAGGCTTTTGAGAGTTACCCTTACTCATGGGATCTAAACAAAGAACACTTTAAGTCCTGAGTTTAGGCGATCCTAGGCATTTTCGAAGCTTTACGTGTGCCCGCCATTAACATGTAGGACTGCCTTTAGGAACGTTCTAAAAATAGGAAAGTAGTTCTTTGGTTTCGTGTGAGTGTGTGGCCAAATTTGGTTTTGGAGTTTATAGGCCGCCCAAAGTATACTGCCTCCGTGGGCCAGTGGATAGCGTATGCGACTGCTGATTGGAGGTCCTGGGTTCGATTCCCGGGTCGGGCAAAAGTGTTACTGGGTTTTTCCGAATACTCAGTAGCAGCCCGGTGTCTGGTGATGTGCCCGGTAATAGGCTCGCTCCCTATTACGTGGGACCTAAAATTCATGGCGAAATGTGGGTGTAATATTTACGCCTCTGCCTACCCCTTCGGGGATACAGGCGTGAGACTATAAATACAAAATAAAAAAGGCCGCCCAAAGGCCTGAGATGTATCTCAACGATTCTGCCTAACGATTCTTGTCCTGACACTGGAATCGGGATCGACTGTACCACCTTTCTTCCGTAGGACGGTAGCGCTGTGATCTAAATACCACTGGTGGTCACCCATCCAAGCGGTTACCTCTGCAAGCGTTTTTAACTTTGCCGATCTATAACAAAGGCAGCGATAGCCTATGAAGATACCAACAGACTGCCATGCAGAGGGTATCGGATTCGAATCCACAGCGCGCACTAATGATTTTCGGAGTTATGTGCGTATTAAATTTATGGCTTATCCCGATCCTCGGAGAGCACGTTAAGCCGTCGGTCCCGGTTGTCATGAAGATCTTTGACAGTCGTTATACCTTCTAAATAAACTGACACTTGTTTGGTTTGATTCCTGGTTTACCATGGAATATTGCTATCCCTTCGGGTTGCGGAGGTTAGACAGGCAGTCGCTCTGTGGAAAAGCTAATATTCAGCCAAATCCGATTAGACTAGTAAGCGGACCACAAATTGAAACTGGGATAACGCTAGGAAGATGATCTATTACAAACGTAAGGTTAGGTCAGGCTATAAGCGCTAAAAAGTAGTAAACAATACTTTAGTATCTTTATAATAAAGTAAAACTTCCAACTTATATTTTTTGGTCCGATTGATACATATTTATGAATCGACGTGAATATTTGTGTATTTTCGTCTGAATACTTGTCGTAAATAGTGAGTTTAATGGACCCTTATTCTCTATTTATTCGTTGGAGAATGTCCAAGTAAAGCGATTGTGTTTATTAGGTACGTAGGTGGTGAAGTGCGTACGCCGGTTGTTTTTGTTGTGGCTAATGAGCGCTTAGTGTTTATATATAGTGGCAATACAAGACACCTTACATTATACAAAGTACCTACCTGGATGACTGTATTTCTTTTTCTGGTAAATGGTTTTTCTAAAAATGAATCCTAGCTAGATCGATTGATCGCCCTTGAAACCCTCCTGTTTATAACATTTCATAAAAATCATGGGGGCCGTTTCCGTTTCAGATTATATATATACAAGAATTGCTTATTTAAAGGTATTAGATAGATAGGTACATAGATATGTACGTGCTACAAATGGAGTGATGAACAGCCTTGATTTTATGTTCCGTTGTGTGACTACACAGTACGTAACGGTAGCAATTGGAGCGTGAATTGGCTTAACCTTCGTAATAGGTCCGCAATGTTAAGCAATGCTTTCACAGGTTGACACTTGGATGGGTGACCGCGTGTGGCATTTATATGAAAGCGCTACAGTGCTTTGGAGGGCATGTAAAGCAGTCGCTCACGGTTCTGGTTCAGGTCAAGAATCTTTAGACCTTCAAAAGGTCTGAAAACTCCGACAACAGAGTTGGCGACACACTCACACGAAAAATAAGAAAAGAATAGTTAATTTTCACCATTAACCGCATGCCTCATTGTTATTTGAGTAGCGATAGGCTAACTGAGAAACTACTAGACTGATTTCGATTTAAATCCCCTACTAAAATAAACTAATATTCTGTTCATGAATTTCTGATCAGTTTTATTCCCTTTTGAACTGTTTCAATGCTTTTAAAATCCCTTGCGATGAACGAGATCATCCCTAGTGTATAAGTGGTCTTCGAAAAATAATAGTTGTTTTTCCAAGCGCCGCGTGTGTTGGACGTTTCAATGTTTAATGTACTTCGTGACGAAGGCAGTTTACCGATATTTTTCTTTCTTTTTTTGCCCTTGATCTTTTGATGATGGCCTTGACTGCTTTATGAAGGGTATCGGGGAGTGTACGAGCGTATTTGAAGGAAAAGGGCCGTGATACTTATCTGTGGTCATGGTTTAGAATTTGATACGGTGTACTTTGTACGTGTACTTAAGTTTAACGTATTGTTTAAACGGTTACAGGGAACAGGTGAAAATGATTATAAATTTGTTTCAATTATATGTGAATGTACGAATTTATGAACCGATATGAAGGATAACCTCGTAATTCGAGTATTTAGTATTCTATTAACTATGTTTATTTATGTACTGCCTACGTGGTCCAGTGGATAGCGTATGCGACTGCTGATAGGAGGTCCCGGGTTCGATTCCCGGGTCGGGCAAAAGTGTTACTGGGTTTTGCCGAAAACTCAGCAGCAGCCCGGAGTCTGGTGACGTGCCCGTTAACGGCGATAGGCCCGCCCCCTATTACGTGGGACCTAAAAATTCATGGCGAAATGTGGGTGTAATATTTACACCTCTACATACCTCCTCGGGGATGCAGGCGTGAGACTATAAAAAAAATATTTATTTAACGGACAAACTTATACACAACGAAATCTTTAAACTAACTAGCATGTTACTTGATCTATGAAAATCTACCTATCTATCGTCACGCCTGCTTCACATTAGGGTAGACAGAGACTACGGAACGCCAAATGCCCCGTCTCCAGTTGTCTTAAAAATAACACCAATAAAACGACTTCAAAAGCTCTCCAAAATACATTAACTAAAAAACGCATTATTAAGGGTTAACACAAAAACTACTCAGATCTTGATGAAATTTAAATGTGACCACAGAGACGAACCAGCATTCCAATAAAATTAATAGTCAAAACCGGTTATAGTTGCCTATTTTGTACCTTGTTACCTAGGCAATTATTACTTACGGATAATTGAGAGCCTCCTTTTTTAAGTCGGTTAAAAATACATCAACCGACATCTAGAGTCATTCGGGGCAACTGTGCGCACTTTTGCCTTTCAGACCTTACTGTGTTTTAAATATTAACGCTAGAGAAATAAAAAATATATCTTTGAATAGAGCATTTATTCATCTATAAATGAAAACAGAAAATTAAACTAATTTCATTTATATCTTTTTGTAATAAGGAATTATAGGGAAAAAGTCGGAATGCGTTCATTTGCCCCTTATTGCGGGTATTATAGATATTAGATTCGCTAATTATCAGAAAATCAAACGATAGCTTTGGATAGAATTCATCATCAATCTCATCCTAGCGCCACCGCCCGTCCTGCTTGCAATCTAAGACCATTGCCTCGGAGCCTGGAGTCCGCTTACCTGCTGTACACCTCCACCACTTCGCGCAATCTACGGCATCCCTGTTGGTTAGTCTATTGACTAAAATAGTTCCCATACAAAGCACAAGCCGAGCTATTCTAATAGCGAACGTGTACGTGCAGCGGCCGGCAACTGCCACAACAAAATTATTAACACAAACAAATTGTAGGATCTGTAAGTGGTTACACATACTGTAGTAACTGTCATTCGATAAAAATATATTCTATGAAAAAAATGTTTTATGAGAAAGAAATTTTATGTGAACATAAATTCTATAAAACACTGTACAACCATTTTACTTTTACCTCATTTCCTTTTCGTTTACAAACTCAAGGAAAGTTACTTAAAGAACTTGTGACAGTATAAGAATAAAACGCTGCAACAGTACATTAATCTCTTACACTGAGAAATCGCCCTAGCGGCGTGTGATCCAGGTACTTAGGTGTAATTTGCTTCAGACATTGAATGTGTTCCAGTAAGTACTTTATATAAAAGAGTTGGAATCTTCCATTGTTTTATTCACTGAAAATTCGCCACAAACAGATGATCTCGAACGCGAATCTACAGTTCCACAAGGTCAAACGCGCTTTTTGTGAAATCATTCCGTTAAAACGCAACATGCGAGTTACTATCAAAACGAATATCTAAGTGGAGAGATTGAGGAAAATAAAGGTTTTCCTACCCAATAAAGCTTATTCAAAATCTAAAAATAATATCTATGTCTAAATGTTATTAAAGCTTGTCTAAGCACACTGTATGATTCGTAAGCTAAACACATTTTTGTGCCGCCAGACAGAAGTGAGTTGACAAGGGAAAATATGTGGATATATTTCTTTGCGAAATAGCCGGCTTTTTTACCTTTTTCTATTTTGGGACTGGTCCCAATCGCGATCGCACTTCTGTATTCACTGTGTAGCTAGGTTTCTGTATGAGTGTCATCATCAGCCTTTTATACTGTCCCACTGCTGGGCACGGGCCTCTTCTCACTATGAGAAGGGTAAGGGCATAGTCCACCACGCTGGCCAAGTGCGGGTTAGCAGACTTCACATGTCTTTTGAGAACATTATGGGGAACTCTCAGACATGCAGGTTTCCTCACGATGTTTTCCTTCACCGTTTAGCAAGCGATAATTAACAATTTAATTCGCACTTAACTCCTAAAAGTGATTGGTGCGTGCCGTGGATTCGAACCTGAGACCAGCTTATATTCATTTCTCATTAATTATGTATATATAATCAAACTTGTATATATACTATGTATATATAATCAAACTTGTATATATACTATGTATATATAATCAAACTTCATGATGGCGCAATGTGTATAAAGTTAAAACACAGGTTAATTATTTCAGCAACACTACTTAGAACCCTTTTTCGTAAAATTAGATTAATGCGAGGTCACGTTTTGACTACAACTCACTTAGTTACTGACTGTGTTTATTATTCTGTGGCAGTGTAGAAACACTTGATGAGCTGAAGTTCATCTTAGCAATTTCAAGGTGACTATTATTTACACAAGCTATTATTAGCTAGATTCCGACCGCTGCTTCGTCTGAGTGGGTGTCGGATAATACGACAAAAGATGGGCTATCAGTCTTTTCGTGGCGACCTTTAAGTTCAAGTACGCAACATAAATCCGTGAAATAAATATACTATAATGTACAAAAGTTGTCAAATGTCATTCTATCATTTTAATTCAAGTCAATTTCTGAATAAATTCAATATGTAAGCCATTGTAACGCCGACAAAAACACGGTTTCGTGCAAATAGTTGCGTCATTCCCGCCCTACCACAACAAATACATCGTTAATAGTCTAAGATTGAGATCGTTAGAGATGCCCATAGTTTTTTTGAGGAAAAATGCAAAATTAAATAGGCTTTTGATTATCAGACTTTTATTCTTATCATAATTAACAATAATTAGTCTTCGAAAAAATCAAATTTATATAACATTTTGTAATTAAGAAACATACGATAAATCAATTTACAAAAATATCATTTTTGTCGTAGCCTTTAATCGATAGCACAGGAATTTTTTGATCTTTACACCTATTCGCATGAAATATTTTCATATAATATATGAAAATGTTTCATTTCATGTTTCATTATATTTATTCAACGTAAAAATATAACTATTGCCATATTTTCATTCGGAAGAATTCAAAATGTCGCTACCTCATTTCATTAAGTGGGTGTCGTAGGAGGCAGCTAAGGAAAATACACGAAATAAATACCTAGCGTAGGGGTTCCCACCAAGAACTTAGAGTCCCAAGCCAACCTCACCTGCAAGTGGTGCACCTGCCGATCAACGGACGAGGCTCTGGCAAACAAAATATCCCGATAAGTGGCAACAGGCTCACCACCTATTACGTGGGATCAAAACACTGGCGAAAAGTGGTGCGTTTAATATGCTTCTGCCTACCCCTTCGGGGAACCAGGCGTGATTCTATGTATGTATGTAAATACCTAGTATCTATACGAAGAGACAGAAAACTCAACATCAAACTATGTGCCAATCGTTGGTTTTGTCTACTGTACCATGCTGGCCAGACAATCCTCCTTTTGACCGACAGCCCACCAGTGGACAGCGAAACGCTATAATATAATTTTAATGATAACCTTGGGAATTCGTACTAGTTTATTCATAATCATCATAACATAACACAACAAAACTTCACGCCTTCTACCCCCGAAGGGGTAGGCAGATGTGTTATACACACCCACACTTCACCAGTTATAGGGGGCTCAATGTAATAGGTGGTGAGCCTATTGCCATCTACCGGGCACATTATTAAGTGAGCGATAATTTTTTTTTTTATTTAATACACGTACATAATCAAAAGCTATAAATTTGAATTAAAAATACTTAATAATTACCTAAAAATTCATGGCGAAATGTGGGTGTAATATTTTTACACCTCTGCCTACCCCTTTGGGGATACAGGCGTGAGTCTCTAAAAAAAGAATACTTATGAACGTAGAACTCTTGCAGACGGATCTCGAACTATACGTAATCGCCCGAAATCGAAATAGTACCTATAGTACTAAACAAACCGTGTCTGTACTCAGTACAGTTTCATCACGACAATGACAAAAGAGTCAAGAAAAATTTCCAACGATTTACCTTAAGAACAAAAATAAGGAGAGACAATTTCACCCACACACACGTTAAATTGAATCACTCCCCAGGTGAATTGGCTAATACATTTTCGAGCCACGTAGTTTTAGTCCTAGGTCCTGATACGTTCGTCCTGTACTAAGTGTAGCACTAGAAGTACCTACCTTTAATGTCTTAATTTCATGAAAGCTAATGACTCGTAAAGGTTCTGCTTCTCGAACAGGTATTTATTTTTAAATACTCAATTATAAAGCAGCGATAGCCTAGTGGAGAGACCGACGCACTGCTACGCAGAAGGTTCGAATCCACGGCGCACACCAATAACTTTTCGAAGTTACGTGCTTAACAAATTGTTAATTATCGCTTGTTTAACAGTGAAGGAAAACATCGTGAGGGAACCTTAATGTCAGTTCTCCATAATGTTCTCAAATCTCAGGAATGGTTCGATTTGAACAAATACTTTTAGATAAAGATAAAGATCTATTTATTGCACAACTGTGTACCTACATAGGCAGATATTACAGTTTAAAAAAATAAGGTTTCAACAGTCTACCCCTGTCGGGTATGCAATATAAGTACATAAAAAATAAAAATAAAAGTAACTTAAACGAAATTACAAGATTCAAAATTACAAATATAAAATTACATAATGTGTTAAGTACTAATGTTTTTTACCAAAAAACTCTTTTGTGTTGGCCATTTATCAAGAATACTTATAGGTTATAAAAAAATACACTATGGGCCACGGGTACGGAGCTATAGCCCATAATAACATATAGAAGACATATGACTGCACAGTTGGCGGAGTGGTTTAAGCGGCCGCCTCTCCGCGTGACACTGCGCCGAGTGTTGTGGGTTCGATTCCTACACGAGACAACACTTTGTGTGATCCATAAATTGTTGTTTCGAGTCTGGGTGTTTCATTGTGTCCGTTGGTTGTATGTTTGTAAAGTCCCCCGCGACACAGGATTTATTCCCAGTGCGGGAGTTGTATAAAAAAACAACTGAGCCCGCGGTTAAACCCTGTAACCGCGGGCTCAATTAGCCGCCTGTATAATGAAATCGTATATAAAGGGTTATTTTTGTAGTGAAGTGCCGTCGGCATCATAACACTGACCCGGCTTATGACAAGTTTCGTGCAGGCTTTTGAGAGTTACCCTTACTTATGGGATCTAAAGAACACTTTACATCCTAAGCTAAGGCGATCCTAGGCATTTTCTAAGCGTTACGTGTGCTCGCCATTAACATGTAGAACTGCCTTTAGGAACGTTCTAAAAATAGGAAAGTAATTCTTTCGTGTCGTGTGAGTGTGTGGCCAACTTTGGTTTTGGAGTTTATAGGCCGTCCAAAGTATACTGCCTCCGTGGTCCAGTGGATAGCGTATGCGACTGCTGATTGGAGGTCCTTGGTTCGATTCCCGGGTCGGGCAAAAGTGTTACTGGGTTTTTCCGAATACGCAGTAGCAGCCCGGAGTCTGGTGCTGTACCCGGTAGGTTAATAGGCTCGCCCCCTATTACATGGGACCTGAAAATTCATGGCGAAATGTGGGTGTAATATTACACCTCTGCCTACCCCTTCGGGCATACAGGCGTGAGACTATAAATACAAAATAAAAAGGCCCAAAAGCCTGAGACATGGCCAAACGATTCTTGTCCTGACACTGGAATCGGTACCAACTGTACCACCTTTCTTCCGTAGGACGGCAACGCTGTGATCTAAATACCACTGGCGGCCACCCATCCAAGCGGTGACCTCTGCAAGAGTGTTTAACATTGCCGATCTATTACAAACGTAAGGTTAGGGTCAGACTATGAGCGCTAAAGAAAAGTAGTCAACTATACTTTAGTATCTAATACTAATATATAAAGCTGAAGAGTTTGTGTTTGTTTGTTTGGTTGGTCGCGCTAATCTCAGGAACTACCAGACCGATTTGAAAAAAATCAGTGCTACATAGGTATTTTACCGAGGAAGGTTAAAGGCTATATAACATCACGCTATGAGCCTCGGGAGTGAAGCAGTAGCCTTAAATAACGTGGGTGTAACCGCGGGCATCATCTAGTCTTTATAATAAAGTAAAACTTCCTACTTATATTTTTTGGTTGGATATCCACATCGATACATATTTATGAATCGACGTGAATATTTGTGTATTTTCGTCTGAATACTTATCGTAAATAGGGAGTTTAATGGGCCCTTATTCTCTATTTATTCGTTGGAGAATGTCCAAGTAAAGCGATTGTGTTTATTAGGTACGTAGGTGGTGAAGTGCGGACGCCGGTTGTTTTTGTTGTGGCTAATGAACACGCTTAGTGTTTATGGGCAATACAAGACACCTTACATTATACAAAGTACCTGGATTATTATTTCTTTTTCTGGTAGGTAAATGTTTTTTCTAAAAATGAATCCTAGATAGATCGATTGATCGCCCTTGAAACCCTCCTGCGTATAACATTTCATAAAAATCATCGTAGACGTTTCCAACATTCAGATTATATATTTATACAAGAATTGCTTATTTAAAGGTATTAGATAGATAGGTACATAGATATGTACGTGCTACAAATGGAGTGATGAACAGCCTTGATTTTATGTTCCGTTGTGTGACTACACAGTACGTAACGGTAGCAATTGGAGCGTGAATTGGCTTAACCTTCGTAATAGGTCCGCAATGTTAAGCAATGCTTTCACAGGTTGACACTTGGATGGGTGACCGCGTGTGGCATTTATATGAAAGCGCTACAGTGCTTTGGAGGGCATGTAAAGCAGTCGCTCACGGTTCTGGTTCAGGTCAAGAATCTTTAGACCTTCAAAAGGTCTGAAAACTCCGACAACAGAGTTGGCGACACACTCACACGAAAAATAAGAAAAGAATAGTTAATTTTACCATTAACCGCATGACTCATTGTTATTTGAGTAGCGATAGGCTAACTGAGAAACTACTAGACTGATTTCGATTTAAATCCCCTACTAAAATAAACTAATATTCTGTTCATGAATTTCTGATCAGTTTTATTCCCTTTTGAACTGTTTCAATGCTTTTAAAATCCCTTGCGATGAACGAGATCATCCCTAGTGTATAAGTGGTCTTCGAAAAATAATAGTTGTTTTTCCAAGCGCCGCGTGTGTTGGACGTTTCAATGTTTAATGTACTTCGTGACGAAGGCAGTTTACCGATATTTTTCTTTCTTTTTTTGCCCTTGATCTTTTGATGATGGCCTTGACTGCTTTATGAAGGGTATCGGGGAGTGTACGAGCGTATTTGAAGGAAAAGGGCCGTGATACTTATCTGTGGTCATGGTTTAGAATTTGATACGGTGTACTTTGTACGTGTACTTAAGTTTAACGTATTGTTTAAACGGTTACAGGGAACAGGTGAAAATGATTATAAATTTGTTTCAATTATATGTGAATGTACGAATTTATGAACCGATATGAAGGATAACCTCGTAATTCGAGTATTTAGTATTCTATTAACTATGTTTATTTATGTACTGCCTACGTGGTCCAGTGGATAGCGTATGCGACTGCTGATAGGAGGTCCCGGGTTCGATTCCCGGGTCGGGCAAAAGTGTTACTGGGTTTTGCCGAAAACTCAGCAGCAGCCCGGAGTCTGGTGACGTGCCCGTTAACGGCGATAGGCCCGCCCCCTATTACGTGGGACCTAAAAATTCATGGCGAAATGTGGGTGTAATATTTACACCTCTACATACCTCCTCGGGGATGCAGGCGTGAGACTATAAAAAAAATATTTATTTAACGGACAAACTTATACACAACGAAATCTTTAAACTAACTAGCATGTTACTTGATCTATGAAAATCTACCTATCTATCGTCACGCCTGCTTCACATTAGGGTAGACAGAGACTACGGAACGCCAAATGCCCCGTCTCCAGTTGTCTTAAAAATAACACCAATAAAACGACTTCAAAAGCTCTCCAAAATACATTAACTAAAAAACGCATTATTAAGGGTTAACACAAAAACTACTCAGATCTTGATGAAATTTAAATGTGACCACAGAGACGAACCAGCATTCCAATAAAATTAATAGTCAAAACCGGTTATAGTTGCCTATTTTGTACCTTGTTACCTAGGCAATTATTACTTACGGATAATTGAGAGCCTCCTTTTTTAAGTCGGTTAAAAATACATCAACCGACATCTAGAGTCATTCGGGGCAACTGTGCGCACTTTTGCCTTTCAGACCTTACTGTGTTTTAAATATTAACGCTAGAGAAATAAAAAATATATCTTTGAATAGAGCATTTATTCATCTATAAATGAAAACAGAAAATTAAACTAATTTCATTTATATCTTTTTGTAATAAGGAATTATAGGGAAAAAGTCGGAATGCGTTCATTTGCCCCTTATTGCGGGTATTATAGATATTAGATTCGCTAATTATCAGAAAATCAAACGATAGCTTTGGATAGAATTCATCATCAATCTCATCCTAGCGCCACCGCCCGTCCTGCTTGCAATCTAAGACCATTGCCTCGGAGCCTGGAGTCCGCTTACCTGCTGTACACCTCCACCACTTCGCGCAATCTACGGCATCCCTGTTGGTTAGTCTATTGACTAAAATAGTTCCCATACAAAGCACAAGCCGAGCTATTCTAATAGCGAACGTGTACGTGCAGCGGCCGGCAACTGCCACAACAAAATTATTAACACAAACAAATTGTAGGATCTGTAAGTGGTTACACATACTGTAGTAACTGTCATTCGATAAAAATATATTCTATGAAAAAAATGTTTTATGAGAAAGAAATTTTATGTGAACATAAATTCTATAAAACACTGTACAACCATTTTACTTTTACCTCATTTCCTTTTCGTTTACAAACTCAAGGAAAGTTACTTAAAGAACTTGTGACAGTATAAGAATAAAACGCTGCAACAGTACATTAATCTCTTACACTGAGAAATCGCCCTAGCGGCGTGTGATCCAGGTACTTAGGTGTAATTTGCTTCAGACATTGAATGTGTTCCAGTAAGTACTTTATATAAAAGAGTTGGAATCTTCCATTGTTTTATTCACTGAAAATTCGCCACAAACAGATGATCTCGAACGCGAATCTACAGTTCCACAAGGTCAAACGCGCTTTTTGTGAAATCATTCCGTTAAAACGCAACATGCGAGTTACTATCAAAACGAATATCTAAGTGGAGAGATTGAGGAAAATAAAGGTTTTCCTACCCAATAAAGCTTATTCAAAATCTAAAAATAATATCTATGTCTAAATGTTATTAAAGCTTGTCTAAGCACACTGTATGATTCGTAAGCTAAACACATTTTTGTGCCGCCAGACAGAAGTGAGTTGACAAGGGAAAATATGTGGATATATTTCTTTGCGAAATAGCCGGCTTTTTTACCTTTTTCTATTTTGGGACTGGTCCCAATCGCGATCGCACTTCTGTATTCACTGTGTAGCTAGGTTTCTGTATGAGTGTCATCATCAGCCTTTTATACTGTCCCACTGCTGGGCACGGGCCTCTTCTCACTATGAGAAGGGTAAGGGCATAGTCCACCACGCTGGCCAAGTGCGGGTTAGCAGACTTCACATGTCTTTTGAGAACATTATGGGGAACTCTCAGACATGCAGGTTTCCTCACGATGTTTTCCTTCACCGTTTAGCAAGCGATAATTAACAATTTAATTCGCACTTAACTCCTAAAAGTGATTGGTGCGTGCCGTGGATTCGAACCTGAGACCAGCTTATATTCATTTCTCATTAATTATGTATATATAATCAAACTTGTATATATACTATGTATATATAATCAAACTTGTATATATACTATGTATATATAATCAAACTTCATGATGGCGCAATGTGTATAAAGTTAAAACACAGGTTAATTATTTCAGCAACACTACTTAGAACCCTTTTTCGTAAAATTAGATTAATGCGAGGTCACGTTTTGACTACAACTCACTTAGTTACTGACTGTGTTTATTATTCTGTGGCAGTGTAGAAACACTTGATGAGCTGAAGTTCATCTTAGCAATTTCAAGGTGACTATTATTTATACAAGCTGTTATTAGCTAGATTCCGACCGCTGCTTCGTCTGAGTGGGTGTCGGATAATACGACAAAAGATGGGCTATCAGTCTTTTCGTGGCGACCTTTAAGTTCAAGTACGCAACATAAATCCGTGAAATAAATATACTATAATGTACAAAAGTTGTCAAATGTCATTCTATCATTTTAATTCAAGTCAATTTCTGAATAAATTCAATATGTAAGCCATTGTAACGCCGACAAAAACACGGTTTCGTGCAAATAGTTGCGTCATTCCCGCCCTACCACAACAAATACATCGTTAATAGTCTAAGATTGAGATCGTTAGAGATGCCCATAGTTTTTTTGAGGAAAAATGCAAAATTAAATAGGCTTTTGATTATCAGACTTTTATTCTTATCATAATTAACAATAATTAGTCTTCGAAAAAATCAAATTTATATAACATTTTGTAATTAAGAAACATACGATAAATCAATTTACAAAAATATCATTTTTGTCGTAGCCTTTAATCGATAGCACAGGAATTTTTTGATCTTTACACCTATTCGCATGAAATATTTTCATATAATATATGAAAATGTTTCATTTCATGTTTCATTATATTTATTCAACGTAAAAATATAACTATTGCCATATTTTCATTCGGAAGAATTCAAAATGTCGCTACCTCATTTCATTAAGTGGGTGTCGTAGGAGGCAGCTAAGGAAAATACACGAAATAAATACCTAGCGTAGGGGTTCCCACCAAGAACTTAGAGTCCCAAGCCAACCTCACCTGCAAGTGGTGCACCTGCCGATCAACGGACGAGGCTCTGGCAAACAAAATATCCCGATAAGTGGCAACAGGCTCACCACCTATTACGTGGGATCAAAACACTGGCGAAAAGTGGTGCGTTTAATATGCTTCTGCCTACCCCTTCGGGGAACCAGGCGTGATTCTATGTATGTATGTAAATACCTAGTATCTATACGAAGAGACAGAAAACTCAACATCAAACTATGTGCCAATCGTTGGTTTTGTCTACTGTACCATGCTGGCCAGACAATCCTCCTTTTGACCGACAGCCCACCAGTGGACAGCGAAACGCTATAATATAATTTTAATGATAACCTTGGGAATTCGTACTAGTTTATTCATAATCATCATAACATAACACAACAAAACTTCACGCCTTCTACCCCCGAAGGGGTAGGCAGATGTGTTATACACACCCACACTTCACCAGTTATAGGGGGCTCAATGTAATAGGTGGTGAGCCTATTGCCATCTACCGGGCACATTATTAAGTGAGCGATAATTTTTTTTTTTATTTAATACACGTACATAATCAAAAGCTATAAATTTGAATTAAAAATACTTAATAATTACCTAAAAATTCATGGCGAAATGTGGGTGTAATATTTTTACACCTCTGCCTACCCCTTTGGGGATACAGGCGTGAGTCTCTAAAAAAAGAATACTTATGAACGTAGAACTCTTGCAGACGGATCTCGAACTATACGTAATCGCCCGAAATCGAAATAGTACCTATAGTACTAAACAAACCGTGTCTGTACTCAGTACAGTTTCATCACGACAATGACAAAAGAGTCAAGAAAAATTTCCAACGATTTACCTTAAGAACAAAAATAAGGAGAGACAATTTCACCCACACACACGTTAAATTGAATCACTCCCCAGGTGAATTGGCTAATACATTTTCGAGCCACGTAGTTTTAGTCCTAGGTCCTGATACGTTCGTCCTGTACTAAGTGTAGCACTAGAAGTACCTACCTTTAATGTCTTAATTTCATGAAAGCTAATGACTCGTAAAGGTTCTGCTTCTCGAACAGGTATTTATTTTTAAATACTCAATTATAAAGCAGCGATAGCCTAGTGGAGAGACCGACGCACTGCTACGCAGAAGGTTCGAATCCACGGCGCACACCAATAACTTTTCGAAGTTACGTGCTTAACAAATTGTTAATTATCGCTTGTTTAACAGTGAAGGAAAACATCGTGAGGGAACCTTAATGTCAGTTCTCCATAATGTTCTCAAATCTCAGGAATGGTTCGATTTGAACAAATACTTTTAGATAAAGATAAAGATCTATTTATTGCACAACTGTGTACATAGGCAGATAATACAGTTTAAAAAAATAAGGTTTCAACAGTCTACCCCTGTCGGGTATGCAATATAAGTACATAAAAAATAAAAATAAAAGTAACTTAAACGAAATTACAAGATTCAAAATTACAAATATAAAATTACATAATGTGTTAAGTACTAATGTTTTTTACCAAAAAACTCTTTTGTGTTGGCCATTTATCAAGAATACTTATAGGTTATAAAAAAATACACTATGGGCCACGGGTACGGAGCTATAGCCCATAATAATATATAGAAGACATATGACTGCACAGTTGGCGGAGTGGTTTAAGCGGCCGCCTCGCCGCGTGACACTGCGCCGAGTGTTGTGGGTTCGATTCCTACACGAGACAACACTTTGTGTGATCCATAAATTGTTGTTTCGAGTCTGGGTGTTTCATTGTGTCCGTTGGTTGTATGTTTGTAAAGTCCCCCGCGACACAGGATTTATTCCCAGTGCGGGAGTTGTATAAAAAAACAACTGAGCCCGCGGTTAAACCCTGTAACCGCGGGCTCAATTAGCCGCCTGTATAATGAAATCGTATATAAAGGGTTATTTTTGTAGTGAAGTGCCGTCGGCATCATAACACTGACCCGGCTTATGACAAGTTTCGTGCAGGCTTTTGAGAGTTACCCTTACTTATGGGATCTAAAGAACACTTTACATCCTAAGCTAAGGCGATCCTAGGCATTTTCTAAGCGTTACGTGTGCTCGCCATTAACATGTAGAACTGCCTTTAGGAACGTTCTAAAAATAGGAAAGTAATTCTTTCGTGTCGTGTGAGTGTGTGGTCAACTTTGGTTTTTAGAGTTAATAGGCCGCCCAAAGTATACTGCCTCCGTGTTCCAGTGGATAGCGTATGCGACTGCTGATCGGAGGTCCCGCGTTCGATTCCCAGGTGGGGCAAAAGTGTTACTGGGTTTTTCCGAATACTCAGTAGCAGCCCGGAGTCTGGTGATGTACCCGGTAGGTTAATAGGCTCGCCCCCTATTATGTAATAGGGGACCTGAAAATTCATGGCGAAATGTGGGTGTAATATTACACCTCTGCCTACCCCTTCGGGCATACAGGCGTGAGACTATAAATACAAAATAAAAAGGCCCAAAAGACTGAGACATGGCCAAACGATTCTTGTCCTGAAACTGGAATCGGGATCTACTGTACCACCTTTCTTCCGTAGGACGGCAGCGCTGTGATCTTAATACCACTGGTGGCCACCCATCCACGTGACCTCTGCAAGAGTGTTTAACATTGCCGATCTATTACAAACGTAAGGTTAGGGTCAGACTATGAGCGCTAAAGAAAAGTAGTCAACTATACTTTAGTATCTAATACTAATATATAAAGCTGAAGAGTTTGTTTGTTTGGTTGGTCGCGCTAATCTCAGGAACTACCAGACCGATTTGAAAAATTCTTTCAGTGCTACATAGGTCTTTTATCGAGGAAGGTTATAGGTTATATAACATCACGCTATGAGCCTCGGCAGGGAAGCAGTAGCCTTAAATAACGTTGGTGTAACCGCGGGCATCATCTAGTCTTTATAATAAAGTAAAACTTCCTACTTAGGTATATTTTTTGCTCAGATATCCACATTGATACATATTTATGAATCGACGTGAATATTTGTGTATTTTCGTCTGAATACTTATCGTAAATACGTAGTTTAATGGGCCCTTATTTTCTATTTATTCGTTGGATAATTTCCAAGTAAAGCGGTAGTGTTTATTGCGTACGTAGGTGGTGAAGTGCGTACGCCGGTTGTTTTTGTTGTGGCTAATGAGCGCTTAGTGTTTATAGGCAATACAAGACACCTTACATTATACAAAGTACCTGGATTATTATTTCTTTTTCTGGTAGGTAAATGTTTTTTCTAAAAATGAATCCTAGATAGATCGATTGATCGCCCTTGAAACCCTCCTGCGTATAACATTTCATAAAAATCATCGTAGACGTTTCCAACATTCAGATTATATATTTATACAAGAATTGCTTATTTAAAGGTATTAGATAGATAGGTACATAGATATGTACCTACGTGCTACAAATGGAGTGATGAACAGCCTTGATTTCATATTCCGTTGTGTGACTACACGGTACGTAACGATAGCAACTGGAGCGTGTCTTGGCTTAACCTTCGTAATAGGGCCGCAATGTTAAGCAATGCTTTCACAGGTTGACACTTGGATGGGTGACCGCGTGTGGCATTTATATCAGAGCGCTACAGTGCTTTGGAGGGCATGTAAAGCTGTCGCTCACGGTTCTTGCCTCAGGTCAAGAATCGTTGGCCACACACCAAAAAAAAGCAAACTTTACCGAAAAAGAACATGCCCTGCCCTGAGTAGTGATAGCCACTTTGAGAGACCAAAACACTTACTGATATCGGTTTGAATCCTCCACTAAACTAAACTGTAGCCCAGTCGTGTACGTAACGGTCTGCCGAGACGATGGCCTCAGGTTCGATCCCCAGGTACCCTGGGCACACACCTCTGACTTTTCGAAGTTATGTGTGTATTAAAATGTTAATTATCGCTCGCTTAACAATATGCCCGGTAGATGGCAATAGGCTCGCCCCCTATTACATTGGGACCGAAACATAACTGGCGAAGTGTGGGTGTATAATACAGCTCTGCCTACCCCTTCGGGGATAAAAGGCGTGAAGTTATGTTATGTTACGTAAGCTAAACTAATATTCTTTTCATGAATTTCTGATCAGTTTTATTACCCTTTGAACTGTTTCAATGCTTTTAAAATTCTCCGCGATGAACGAGATTATCCCTAGTGTATAAATGGTCTTCGAAAAATAACAGTTGTTTTTCCAAGCGCCGCGTGTGTTGGACGTTTCAATGTTTTAATGTACTTCGTGACGAAGGAAGTTTGTCGATTTTTTTTTTTTTTTGCCCTTGATCTTTTGTTGATGGCCTTGACTGCTTTATGAAGGGTATCGGGGAGTGTACCAGCATATATGAAGGAAAAGGGCCGTGATACTTATCTGTGGTCATGGTTTAGAATTTGATACGGTGTACTTGGTACGTGTACTTAAGTAAAACGTATTGTTTAAGTTAAGCGGTTACAGGGAAGGAGTGAACATTTTTACAAATTTGTTTCAAATATATGTGACTGTACGAATTTATGAACCGATATGAAAGATAAGCTTGTAGTTCGAGTACTTAGTATTTTAATTAACTATACAACTAAATCTTTAACTAGCATGCTACTTGATCGATGTAAATGTATCTATCTATCGTCACGCCTGCTTCACATTGGGGTAGGCAGAGACTACGGAACGCCAAATGCCCGGAGCATTTCCAGTTGTCTTTAAAAAAACGACGTCAAAAGCTCTCCAAAATACATACATACATATACTCACGCCTTTTTCCCGTCGGGGTATCCTTACAAACCTCACGCGCTTCCTCTACACTCATTACTCTTTTCATACCTGCTCGCGGTTTCGTGTACTTCGGACCTTAAAATACATTAACTAAAAAACGCATTATTAAGGATTAACACAAGAACTACTCAAATCTTGATTAAATTTAAATGTGACCACTCGAGAAGAACCAGCATTCCAATTAAGTTAATCATCAAAACCGGTTATAGTTGCCTATTTTGTACCTTGTTAAGTACCTAGGGAATCATTACCTACGGATAATTGTGAGCCTCCTTTTTTAAGTCGGTTAAAAATATAGTATAATGGATCAGCTATACCTATTCCTCAACCTCCTGAAATAATAAAACTATGTGAAGCTTTTCCAAGCACCCGTACACAGGCGATGATCCTGAGTAAAAGGTTTTGTAAAGTGCCGGCTTAGCGAAATGCTGGCGAAAATTCGCTCCCTTTGTACCGAGTAGCCATTTCGTAGAAGCAAATGTGTTGCAAGATTCAAATGAAATCGTATTTCTTAAATTCCTTAGTAACTTTAAAAGGCCGTGTCAGTTACGCTACTTTTTAGAAATTAAGATAGATGATTTACGGCTAGTCTTAATATTTGATTTATTTATAAATTTTGCTACTAGAGAGACATATTTGACATAAGCTTCATACAAAATATGTAAAATCTCATCATCCTGCTAGCGTTATCCCAGTCTTAACCTGGGGTCCGCTTTCTAGTCTAACCGGATTTGGCGGAATATTAGCTTTTCCACGGAGCGACTGCCTGTCTGACCTCCGCAACCCGAAGGGATAGCGATATTCCATGGTTTAGACTAGTGTTAGTTTATTTTAGAAGTACATACGCCCTATAACGACTGTCAAAGATCTTCATGACAGCCGGGACCGACGGCTTAACGTGCTCTCCGAGGCACGAGACAAGCGATAATTAACAATACAATACGCACATAACTCCGAAAAGTCAGTGGTGCACGCCGTGGATTCGAACCCGATACCCTCTGCATGGCAGTCCGTTGGTATCTCCACTAGGCTATCGCTGCCTAGTGGAGATACCAACTACTTACTTAAATACTGCTAGGCTTATATGTAAAGTCTTATATCTTATACTAATATATAAAGCTGAAGACATTGGACACTTTTTACAATTGGTTTACTGTAAACAGCCTCAAAGTTAACATTAGCAAAACAAACGCAATACTGTTTCGTTCAACTGCCAAAAATAATGAAAGGTTGAATAGTAAAATTAACGGTGAACACGTCATCCAAACCTCAGTTGTTAAGTTTCTAGGAATATACATAGACGATAGACTAAATTGGAAGTCGGAATTAACACATTTAGAAAATTCAATTAGTTCAGCCTGTTATGTACTCAGAAGTCTCAGAAATGAAATTAGTATAGTACATATAAAAAGGTATACTTCGCGTTAATCGAGTCCAGATTAAGATATAGCATACTTTTTTGGGGAGGAAGTTATGAATACAATATTCATAAGGCGTTTGTTGCCCAGAAAAGAGCAATCAGAACGATAGTAAGGATTCAGCAACTAGAATCATGCAGACCACATTTTAAAGAGCTAAGAATATTGACAGTTCCAAGTTTATACATGCTAGTATTATTCACTCATTTAAGAAAATATGTTCATGAGCATGAAAGTCGAGACGAAAAAGAAATAAGGGAGAGTACAAGAAGGAAAGACCTTCACACTAATTATATACCTAGTCTTGACATTGTAAAACATAGCGCCTTTTATAGGTCGGTTAAGCTTTTTAATCAATTGCCTGTTGATATAAAATCATTATTGTACAAAAAGGACTTTGAAACCGAGCTCAAGCGGCACCTGTTAAAAGAATGTTATTATTCCATAAATGACATGTAAACATTATAATTTATTTTTATCTTGACATATTTTTATTTTATTATTATATTAACTTACATATACACTGATTCTGACATTCTTCTTCATAAATATTTTCTTTTGACATGGGTATTAATTTATTTTTAATTTGATAATTTGTAATTTTTTATCCCAATTGAATTTGTTATTTAATTTTGATGTAAAATGTTGATTTTATTTAATTAATTATTGTGTTTATATTAGTATTGTAATTATTGTTCTATATTCACACACAATGTAAAAGTTGTTTTTGAATAAATAAATGAATGAAATGAATGAATGAATGAGTTTGTTTGTTTGTTTGGTTGAACGCGCTAATCTCAGGAACTACTGGACCGATTTCAAAACTTCTTTCAGTGTTAGATAGCCCGTTTATCGAGGAAGGCTATAGGCTATATAACATTACGCTATGAGCCACGGGAGCGGAGCAGTAGCCTTAAATAACGCGGGTGTAACCGCGGGCTCATCTAGTAAATTATATATTGAGACCGGCCGAGGATTGTTTTTAGGCAGTTGATTCCAAAACCTAATTGGACCAAAGGCCTTTATGGCGTACAGGCCCTTACAGGCACTCCATTTCGGGGTTTTAATCTTTCTCCTTATCTCGGGTCCAAGTTTAAGAACGGTCCGAAGGCCTCCGACATGGCCTAACGAAGAGTCGTTAGGCTTTTAGGACAAAACGGCGCCAACGGGTTTACATGGTGTCCTCTAAATGCCATATCAACTGGTCATTCATCCAACTAGTGACCTGTGCAAACGGTGCTTAACTTCACTGTGAATAAATTGTGTCGAAATAAAATCGTAGATTTTGCAGGTTGTCGAAGTAAAATCTTGTCGTAGAACGATTTAGCGAAATTCAGTTTAGGCGTCACAAACTTTAGCGTTTATATTTTTAGAAAGACTATTAAGATAGGTAGCTAAATCACTTAAGATCTCATTACAAAACAAAGGCCTATCATAGTACTAGATTTATTACCAGATCTAGAATTTCTAATAAGGCTTTTCAGGTCGGTGTTTATTTCTTAGATTCATTATTTTTGTATTGAAATGTTGACGTTGACGTATAGATATTTTTACTTTACGTCAATATTGTGTGAGCTACTCTCACACACAATACTCCTCCGGTCAATGTGAGGGTAGTACTTCACCTGTCAAATTACACTATGAGTGCTATGCGGTAGTATAGCGGCATAAACATAAGGTCATCTGCTCCATTTATTCTTCTTTGCAGCCCGCAATCGGTGCCACTCCAATTCTAGGGGTTGGTGAAGTCACCCAAGAGATTTGTGGCGAGTCAAAAAGTCGAAAGTCGAAGCCTATGCTAGTCCAACATAAGTCAAATCCGACAAACACTACTCTGCATTTCGTTGAACATAAATAGTTTCTTAGACAAGTCTTGCGAATAAACGCTTTGTCAGAGAACAGTAGCACAGAATAATTAATAGTACTAACGTACAGTAGTGTCGCACTTAAGTTGTTTCGAACTAAAATAGTGTCGAAAAAATTCGTATATTTTGTAGGTTGTCAAAGTAAAATCTTGTCGTAGAACGATTTAGCTAAATTCAGTTTAGACGTCACAAAATTGAGCGTTTATAATATTAGAAAGACTATTAAGATAAGTAGCTTAATCACTTAAGATCTCATTACAAAACAAAGACCTATTATATTACTAGATTTTTTACCAGATCTAGAATTTCTAATAAGGCTTTTCAGGTCGGTGTTTATTTCTTAGATTCATTATTTTTGTATTGAAATGTTGACGTTGACGTATAGATATGTTTACTTTACGTCGATATTGTGTGAGCACTGCGTCAGTACCTTCTAAATAAACTGACACTAGTCTAAACCATGGAATATCGCTATCCCTTCGGGTTGCGGAGGTCAGACAGGCAGTCGCTCTGTGGAAAAGCTAATATTCAGCCAAATCCGGTTAGTCTAGTAAGCGGACCCCAGATTGAAACTGGGATAACGTTAAGAGGACGAGGATGAGTCGATATTGTGTGAGCTACCCTCACACACAATACTCCTCCGGTCAATGTGAGGGTAGTAGGTACTTCTCCGGTCTAGCCATCCCATTCATGCTAAAATAAGAAAGGCTCTATTACCTACAATATTTTCTTGTAAATTTACATCATAACAGCAGAAACTGTAGATGTACCAACTATAAACCTTAAGAATTATGTAGGCATCCCCGCGGGCACATCTATAATGTATGAACAGAATAAATAAACTGTTTATAACTTGGCATTCATATTAAGTCAATAGACTGTTCAGTATTAAAACATTGTAACAGAAATAACTGTCTGAGTGTATTCTACGATATGTGTTTTAAGGGGACTACAAGAGCTAATTTCGCTGTCCCTGTCGGATTGTATACATAAGAAAGAGAAGCGCGACGACGACGGGACGTTCAGAACTCTTTACAAACCATAAAATGAATTAATTACAGAAAATGTATTGATCGGATTAAAAAAATAAAACAGTATTTCGTTAGTATTTTGCTTGTTGAATAATTTGTCAAAAAATCAGAATGATTGTGTGTATTTGAATATGGTTTTTATTCGTTAAAATATTTTTTTAGAGGTATCTTTGTGATTTTTTCTATCGAATAAAGTAAGTTGTATTATGTTTTCAATACAGTACTTAACTAGATGATATCCTGAAGAATATCATATATTTTTCTGATTGTGTTAACTGCATTGAATCATATAGTTTAAAGCATTATAAAACTTGCGTTTAGCTCTTGTAGGCCCCATAATAGCTCTTAATGTCTTCTAATAAGCGAAGTATGGAAAATCTATTTTCGCGAAACGTTGCCTTTTTGTGTACATATTAATATGTGTTGTATCTACGTAGACTTCCAGTGGAAAACTAAATCGCGGCACGGTAAGCCGTCAATACCGACACGGCGAGCGATAATTAACAATTTAAGACGCACATGAATTCGTTAGCTATATGGCAGTCTGTTCATAGGCTACTTTCTAACTATTATCTCTTAATATTCTTTAGCATTTTATAATTTAGTTTGCGGTTTATACTCTTTGTTTGTTTTTCGTGTGAGTGTGTGGCCAACTCTGGTGTCAGAGTTTTCAGACCGCCCGAAGGCCTCCGACATGGCCTGACGATCCTTATCCTTAGACAAGATCACACGGACGGCTTTATGTGCCCTCCAAAGAACGGTAGCGCTCAGATGTAAATGCCACACACGGTCACCCATCCAAGTGGTGACCTGTACAAGCGTTGCTTAACTTTGCCGGTCTGTTACGAACGGCAAGCCAGGTCTCGCTATGAGCGCTATGGTAAATACTCTGAGTGCTTAAGAGTAATACTAGGTGCCAATCTAAATCTTTATAATCACCGAATAATTTTGTACGCGACATTCCACCGAATTTTAGAACCCTGAGTTAACATTTATAAAAGTATAAATAAGTGTAATGTAGATGTTTGACATTTTCATTATACGTTAATTAGCCTTTCAACGTTGCTTTTAGTTAATAATGAACAACAAATAATTATAGCTGTTGAATTAGTAATTAACTCTTCAAAGAAATTATTGAATAAGTAGGCGCTTTAATGATCATGCCCAATCTCTTAGGTCGTTTTTATCGGTGACCTAATTGTAAATTGTGTCATCAAAGTCATAATATTTTATTTATTTAGGTCACAATGTAATGCGACAAAAAATAAATTCATTCTCATCTCTTGTCATAATTATTACTCTCATTTAAAGGCCTATGTGTCTAAATTGCGTCGAAATAGCAATATGAGAGAATAGGAGCATTTGGCGTACTATACCACACTCATTATCATCGTCCTAGGGTTATCCCAGATGCATCCAAGACTTACACGCCTTGGAGCCTAGGGTGTGCTTACTAGTCTAACCAGGTATGACTGAATATCAGCTTTTTCACAGAGCGACTGCCGTCTGAACTCTGCAACCCAAAGGGATAGCAATATTCCATTGTTTAGACCAGTATCAGTTTATTTGAAGGTACCGACTCCCCGTAACGACTGTCAAAGATCTTCATTACAGCCGGGACCGACGGTTTAACGTCCTCTCCGAGGCACGAGGCAAGCGATAATTAACAGTTTAATACGCACATAACTTTGAATAGTCATTGGTGCGCGCCGCGGATTCGAACCCGATACCCTCTGCATGGCAGTCTGTTGGTATGTCCACTAGGCTATCGCTACCTCACTATAGCTTGCTATACCACACTGGCCAGTCCAATTGGTACAGAGGTTTTTGTATAGTTTTCCCTCTCTTCCCTATGATACTAATAAATTTGCGTACTTTCATTAGTCACCTCATACACTTCCGTAACCACCCACTGAATTAAATGGGATAGTGGTATTGAAATTAAACTACAGTTTACGTATTTCATAGCGATATTAATATTAGTTTGACAGATTTAGCAGATTACAATATAAACCGAATGATCTAAAAAATACATTATTTATTTTAATCCGACGTTTCGATTACTTTCCAAAAGGTTATGGAAAATACAATGGAGTTGTGGTACTTCATATTATTATCTAGAGGATGTGGTTACTCCCACACATTTTTTTTAATGTAACTGTTTCTGCCCGATCTCTTGGAAATGTAGTGTACCCTATGGTCACTAAGGAACATACACGCCAAATTTCAGCTTCCAGCGCCCAATCGTTTTTGCTGTACCTTGTCTGTCAGTCAGTCGGCAATGCAAGAATTTGATATATACAGATAATAATTCCGTTGTGTTTTTAATTGTTTACTTATTATAGTTTTCTCGTTGCCCAGGGTGATGACACAGATGCGTGACCTGGGTGTGGTGGCTTTCTTCGGACCTGACGGCACCTGCCACACGGAGGCCAAGCTAGCAGCCGCCTGGAACCTGCCGCTTATCTCTCATGTGAGTATATCATATCATCGTCATAATCAGCCTGCCGTAGTCCACTGTTGGATATAGGCCTCTCCAATGGCACGCCACTGAGCCCGATTTTCGGCTTTTCGTGTCCAGCCGCTGCCAGCCACATTGCGTATATCGTCACTCCGCCTAGCCGGAGAGCGTCCTACACTACGTCTGCCAAGGCGCGGTCTCCACTCTAGAACACGACTACTCCAACGGTTATGTTGGTTGAAATATGACCGTTGCTGTTGAACAGCTTTAACCGACAAAAAAGGCATATAATTGTACCCATGCAAAGCCGGGGCGGGTTATTAGTTGTATCGAAATAATTTCAACATTTGCTGACTTTCATTAACTCCGTGCAAATAAAAAAATATTCATAATAGTAATAAGGAAAGATGGCCCCTATACTTCACAAGACAGGCAGAGAAATGTTTATTAAGTTACTAAAAATACTTTCTTAAAGGAAAATTAAAGAGTCAAACAAATCAACGCAGTACTTTCTAACGTGATTTAATATATAGATACTTAGCAAGAACTCTTCGAAACACGTGGACCGGACAGATTCTCATTTACATAATGTAAATTGCTCACTAGCTCTGTTAGAGTATTTGGCTTTGGTTTACGACCAGATGGCTTGGTATAGGGTTTGATGTAAATTTTTCTGACCCCTCGCAAAAATACTATTTGCTTCAAGTATTTTCCTTAATCGCGCGTCTTACGATACCTATCTATAAAATGAAATTGGGTAGTGTGACATTTGCATTCTCAATCCTACCTCCGAGTAATTTAGTCATACTCTTCCACCCATTAAAATACAACCAATTTACCAGATACCTACAGTTCATTTCAATTGATACATCATCATCATGTGGAACTTGTTAGACGTTCGTGCGACTATGCAGACGCGTTTTTTGCTGACGTTAAAATGAATTAAAATAAATACGGATACTAATTAATTTTACCAAATTGCAGTGTCAATAAGTAAATTAAAGTGTGTCGCGAGTGATTTGTGCATACTTTTCATAAACTGCGAATATGAAATAGAAACATTTGTGTGGACGATTTATACTGAATAACAGATATGTCTGTGCCTGGATTTAGCCCTTTTGGCAAAAGCCGAATAACTACGCGAAGTCCTCCACCAACACCGAGTCAAGCAGCCCAAACTCTTGACCCAAACCCACCTGCTCCTGAGAATTATGACCTACCTGCTGAAGTTATACCAACTTCAGAGATCCAAAGATGGATGTCCACAATTGAGTCCTATTTGAACGAAATTAGCTCCATTACCTCAGAGAGCAAAATGAACTCTGACCAGAAGTTGCGTGTAGCTCACGAGTGCCGTAAAATAACATCAGTATCGGCACAAATGTCCACCTTGTACCAATCCCTCAAGCAGAAAACTATTTTAGCTCACGCAACTATTCAACACCTACAAGAAAAGCAAGACTTGACGAGTTCTTTGCAGGAGTTCAAAGAGGCTGTAGAAGAAAAGCTGAAACCAGTCGAGCACCACTCTTTTGCTGACATGGTGAAAAAGAGCGCAAACAATTTTGTCCGCCCAAACAATTTGAGCTCTCTTGCTATCTACCCTAACGACAAGAACAAACGTAGTGACGAAACGAAGTCCCTCGTCCAAAAAATTATATCTCCTGAAGAGATGAAGTTACATGTTCGTGCTGTGAGGAAAGTGAAGAATGGGGGCGTCATAATTAGCACGGAGTCAAAAGGAGACATCGAAAAGCTTAGGAAGTCAGAGAAACTTGTCTCGTCTGGCCTCACCGTCGAAGAGCCTACTAAACGCCGCCCTAGAATAGCTGTAGTTGGAGTTCCCGATACTCTAACGGAAAAAGAAGTTTTTGAGTGTATTTACGAGCAGAATATAGCCGATAAGTTCCCGAGCTCTACACGTGAGTCCTTTATGAAAGCTGTGAAACTAAGCCACAAAGCCGGTAAGAAAAATTTGCCAACCTGTACCTACGTCCTAGAAGTAGCCGCTAACATCCGAAAATGTCTCATTAACCAAGGTCGTATCTATATTAATTGGACGTCATGCCCGGTTAAAGACTTCACTTTTGTGACTAGGTGCTTTAATTGCCAACAGTTTGGTCACGCAGCCAAATATTGCCGTGAAACTAGTCCCACATGCCATCATTGCGGAGAGCTTGGTCACTCTTTTAAGGAGTGTAACAGCAAAACATCACCTCCTAAGTGTGCTACTTGTAAACGCTTCAAGAGGAAATGTGATCACCAAACGGGAGAAATGGGTTGCCCGGCACGTAAATATGCAGAGGACAATTATATTAATAGCATAGATTATGAGGGCGCCTAAGAGCGTCACCAGTAAAGTTTATTAATAGGCACTTAAAACTAGTTTGTATTTTCTTAATTATTTATAAGGTCTTTATTATAGTTATGGATAATCAAGTACTTATTGATCTAGATAACTACTGTGTATCAAATAGTATGACTTGTAAAGTAGAAGAATGCAAAAGTTTATTACCCGAGTCTGATAAAAACTTAGTTATAATGACACAGAACATCAGAAGTATTTATAAGAATATACACGCACTAGAAGTACTCCTACAGACTATTAATATAAACTGTGACATAATTGTCCTAACCGAATGCTGGCTGTCTAAGCGGGCTTTCTGCTTACCATCTTTAGATGGCTACAACTCACACTCAACTGAGAACATAATTAACCAAAATGATGGTGTAGTGGTCTATACAAAAGAACACTTAAATGTTATTGTTGCAAAGCCACAAATTCAGGACTGTAATTGTTTACTTATTACAATTAATTCTGACACTGCTATTTTAGGAGTGTACAGACCTCCTTCGCAAACTACCGAGACATTTTTGCGATCTCTCGACTTAGAATTAAGTAAGTTATCAGCATATAAGAATATTATAATTACGGGGGACATAAACATAAATATCCTGTCAGGAAATTGTAACCTTCAAGGAGACGACTATTTAAATATCTGCTCTTTCCATGGTCTTCTGCCGGCGCATACCTTCCCTACACATCAAAGTGGATCATGCCTGGATCATTTTATTATTAAAACTAAACAGCCATCTACTACTTTAGTTACTAACTCAACTATCACAGACCACCAAGCCATCTTATTAACGTTAAAATTATCATGTGCGAAACTTAATTGCATACCTAGCTATACAAAAGTAAATATGAAAGGCCTTGAAAAAAGCATTCGCAATACAAATTTTGCCCCAGTTTACTTTTATGCCGACGTTAACGAATCAATATCTTACCTAATAAATTCCATACAGTACGCAATTAGAAAAAACACATACACAGTAACATTGTCGCGAAAATATAGGAATATAAAGCCATGGATTACTCCGGGTCTTCTCCGCTGTATTAGACACAGAGATAATTTACATATAAAAGTTAAAAAGGCACCTGAAAATGAGATTCTGGCTATAACATATAGGCGATATAGAAACTTTTGCAACAAACTTCTTAAAAAACTAAAGGTCGACTACGATAAATCTCAGTTGAATCAAGCAGGTAACAACACTAAACTAGTATGGAAATTCTTAAAAAGGCGTTCATTTACTGCAAAAGCATTTGAGCAACCCTTAGATTTGCTCAAAAATCGATCAAATCCTACAGCAGCACTAGATGAAATCAACACATTCTTTTCCGACGTTGGCAAAAATCTAGCAGACAGAATCTCTTTTTCCGATCATTCATCTACTCACCATGCTTCGATCACCTCACCTATTTCTAGGCTTAAATCTTTTGTTATGCTGGATACCGATTTAGACGAAGTTATTCAAGTCATTACTGGGTTAAAAGATACTTGTGCGATTGGATGGGATAACATCCCCACAAACATAATTAAAAGGTTTAAGCACATTCTTGCACCGCCACTAACACACATATTCCAAATATGTATGTCTGAAGGAATATTTCCAAAATGCTTAAAAAAGGCTATTGTGATACCTGTGCACAAAGCAGGTGACAAGAGCAGTGTAAATAATTATTGGCCTATATCAATATTACCAGTGCTGTCTAAAATATTAGAGAAAATAATAAACAATAGACTAATAAAATATCTCGAAACCAACAACATTCTTTCAGACAGACAATTTGGTTTTCGGCCTCACAGGTCAACAAGCCAGGCAGTTGAGCAACTGACTGACCACATTACATCTAATTTAGATAGTGGACAGCATGCTATTGGGATATTTCTAGACCTTGCTAAAGCTTTTGACTCTGTATCGTCTTCTATACTGCTAAAGAAACTTGAATCTGTCGGTATACGAGGTAAGCAGTTAGCACTGTTTACTGATTACCTCTCTGACAGGTATCAATGTGTAAGAATAGGCAACAACATAAGTAACGATGTTCCTAACACTAAATTTGGTGTACCCCAAGGAAGTATATTAGGAGCTACTCTGTTCTTGATATATATAAACGACCTTTGCAACCTAAAACTTCGAAATGGTGTCATTATGTCATATGCAGACGATACAGCACTTATTTTTACTGCAAAGTCACTTGATGAGGTATATGAACTGGCTCAACATGGCTTCAACACTGTCAACACTTGGCTATTTAAAAATTTACTGACCCTAAATGCACATAAAACAAAGTACATTCATTTTACAATGAAAAATGATAGCAGACACAACTCATCTAACTGTTTAGTGGCTCACAACACGTTTCATTCAAATGCTGACACTGCATGCGCTTGCCCTACTTTAGAAAAAACAGATTATATAAAATATCTAGGTATTACGCTTGATACTAATCTTAATTTCCGCAAACATATCGAATCATTGTGTAAAAGAGTACGGAAACTAATTTCCATATTCAAAAATGTACGCGACGTGATAAACTTTAAATTGTTAAGACAGGTTTACACTGCACTATGTGAATCAATCATCTCATACTGTATAACCTCATGGGGAGGGCAGCTAAAACGATCCTACTGCCTTTGGAACGAGCCCAAAGAGCTATTTTAAAGGTAGCAACCCTTCGCCCTTTCATTTTTCCCACTTATGAGTTATATCAGTCCACCGGAGTTCTAACTGTGCGCCAATTACTCATTCTACGCACCATACTAAAACAACACACCCTTCTTCCTTATACACCAGTCATCAGGCAAAAGACGGAAAGATCTAGTCTGCATCAAACCTCGAGCTAAACATGTTTATGTAAATAGATTCTTTGCTTTCCTTAGATTTATATAGCATAAGTTATAAGCAGTGTCACCTTATTGTTACAAAACACCTAATGACAATGACCTACTCTGATACAGAGAATTTGCCTACAGTTATAAAATAGTGTGTAAGTACCTACTCTAAGTTAGAATAAATCATAATTAAGTCTATTTCCTATTACATATTAGCAGTTCATGATTATTTTGTAAAAGCATAGCCCTATAATATTATAATTTACAATTTTTCCTGAAACACAGGTGTTACAGCCTAGTTCAGGTAAACATTAAAATAGCCATATTTACCAAATATAATGTATTAACGTTATAAATAAAGAAAATACGCATGAATGTACCACAATTTAACATAAGCAATTATCATAGACATTATACTTAATCATAAAAGTTTATTATTTTTAATGTAATACTTTCCTATGTAACATGTGACGTTTATTTTATTGAATAAAGTTTATTATTATTACTATTATCATCATCATCATCAGCCTCTAACAGTCCACTGCTGGACTAGACCTCTCCTTTGAAAGGAGGAATTGGCCTACTATACCACGCTGGCCAAACGTATAGGGGTATAGGGTTTATATCGCGTTTTCCTTCTCCTACAGGGCTGTTCTCTGCATAATATGCTCCCTCTGTCGGCTCTTACGACACCCATGGGATGATATGGGGTGGTGACATTCCGTATTCTTAATCCGTCACCACACGGACAATTCAATTCAATTGATACAACCAATACATATTTATATTTTACTAGCTGTGCCCGCGACTTCGTTCGCGTAAATGTTGGAATTTAATTAGCATGACATGTATGCCAAGAGTATATAATATTTATAACTTTTACATGTATGTTATATACCTAATATATATCTTTAGAGAATTTCTTTATACACAACATTAACTGTTTTACCACCTTCACATAGAACATACATACATAGACTCACGCCTGTTTCCCGGAGGGGTAGGCAGAGACCATGGAACGCCATTTGCAACGATCCTGACATACCTCTCTTGCTTCATTCACTCCCATCAAGTTTCTCATGCATGCTCTTCTGTTTAGGGTACTTCTGACCTGTCCTTTTTTTTTGATGTCTCTAATCTGATCAGAGAACGTTCGCCTAGATCTTCCCCTTCGTCCTGTCCCATTCACACTTGCCTTATAATAAATGCTGTAGAAATGAGAGCACTGAGAAGTATGTGTGGTGTGTCTATGACCGACAGAGTAAAGAATTGTGTGATACGAGAGTGGTGGGCGGTAAACGACGATGTAGTGACAAGCATCGAGAAAGGCATGTTAAGATGGTTTGGACACATGGAGAGGATGGATGACGAAAGACAGACAAAGAAGATATATTTTACCGATCATGTGAAAAACAACATGTTCGGATGTCGATTCCAGCTGTTTCAAGAGTCTGTCCCTGCGATTTATTTAGAAAATACACACAGGACTACGACTATCCAGCCCTGCCGAAAATAAGATAGCCGTTGAGTAATTTAAGAGGTATCTGAATTCAGGGCTCAATCTCCCGCTTAGAGATTCCCACGTACGTAACGTGAGGAGTGGAAAATTGGGAATAATGAGACAACTGTATAAGAACAGAACACGAACGAATGACAGAAATCAAAGAAACACGATAACATTCAACAATCATAAACTCATAAGTAACGTCAAATACCCAATCCAAGTATTCCAATGACGACGAAAGCAAATTATCCGAGAACCTGATCAATCCTCGGAGAATCTTAACACCGCCATTCAGAAAATGACGTCATTTGTCAACGCCATCTATGTTTACATATACAAACCAACCGAGATAGAAAATAATACATACATACATAGACTTACGCCTGTTTCCCGGAGGGGTAGGCAGAGACTACGGAACGCCATTTGCAACGATCCTGACATATCTCTCTTGCTTCATTCACTCCCATCAGATTCCTCATGCATGCTCTTCTGTTCAGGGTACTTCTAACCTGTCCTGTTTTTGGATGTCTCCAATCTGGCCAGAGAACGTCCGCCTAGGTCTTACCCTTCGTCCTGTCCCTTCCACACTTGCCTTATATATCTGCTTGGTCCGTCTTTCGTTATCCATCCTCTCCATGTGCCCAAACCATCTTAGCATATCTTTCTCGATGCTTGTCACTACATCTTCTTTTACCCCACAACACTCTCTTATCACACAATTCTTTACTCTGTCAGTCAAAGAAACACCACACATACTTCTCAGTGCTCTCATTTCTACAGCATTTATTCTACTTTCATGACTCTTCTGCCATATCCAACTATCACTACCATACATAAGAGTAGGTACTAATACCTCTCCATGCACAGCCAAACGTGCCTTTTTGGGCACGTTTTGGCTATTCATAAACGCCTTCAGAGCTGCATTCACTCTATTACCTGCATAAACTCTTCTTTCAATATCTTCTACATTCTTACCATCTCTTGTAAACAGCGTACCTAAATATACAAAGAAAATAATAATTGTGGACTAATCGACAATTTATTGAAAAAAGGATCTATAGTCATTGTATTTATCATTTAAAATAAATAATAATGAAATGATTATATAACTATTATATAAACATAATAATTTGAAATACATGAGATTGACCGTTTAAATTAACTGCCATTTTCATTATTGGAACTATAGATAGATCTATAGATTTTAGATTCTTGTTTGACATATTTTGTATGGAGCTTATGTCAAAAAATGTCAAAAACGAATCTAAAATCTACAGATCTATCCAAATTTCGAATATTGAATTCCGTAGTATGTGGACATTGTAATAAATTTTTACTTATGAAAGACTTTTTGTTTATGAAAGTGCCGAATATAATATTCGGAATATAATACTCTATTATTTTTTAATAACAGAAAGATACCCGACACATAATTATTGTCTTTTTTCAAGAAACATTTATTTTGCTAGAAAAATATTTGAAAATGGTGACATCTATCGGTCGGTAAGTAGCCATAAAACACTTTGAAGGTACCTATTTAGACTAACTATACTTTTATTAACACACTTATAATGATCATAGATGGCACCACATAAATAACCAGTTTTGAATGATACCTGTTTTTTGGGACTACGTACGAAGGAGTGGTCAAGCTGTACACCGAAAACCACTCAACCGATTGTGATGTAACATATACTATTTTATAGGTTTGAGTATCCTTTGTACATGAGTGTAAGTTTTAATGAAATCAATTTCGCCATTTTAGAGATCTTTAGCAACATAGGGAAAGACAGACATAAATTCTAAAAAATATCAAGTATTGCTTTTTAGCATTTTCCTAGATTTTTTAGCTAATTTTCGTCAAAATATCTTTAATGTACAGACTTTTTCACCTCTGCGGTTTTATTATAGTAATAGATGTAACGTCTTCGTTACTTACGCGTTTATGTTCGAAGTTACATTAGACAGGTGTCAAATATACAATAGAAACGTGTCTTTGAAATGTTTGTGACCTTAAGCGAACTTGGGTATTATTAATATGTAATAGTTGACAGAATTGTGAGGTGATAGGTCATGATGTTACTAATACTATAAATGCGATAGTTTGTGTGGGTGGGTAGTATACTTTTTAGAAAAATTACTAAACAGATTTTGATGAAACTTTGCAGAAATAGTTTACTAGATGAGCCCGCAGTTACACCCGCTCTATTTAAGGCTACTGCTCCGCTCCCGTGGCTCATAGCGTGATGTTATATAGCTTATAGCCTTCCTCGATAAATGGGCTATCTAACACTGACATTTTTTTTGCAAGGGATCCAGTAATTCCTGAGATTAGCGCGTTCAACCAAACAAATGAACTCTTCAGCTTTATATATTAGTAAGTACAAGATATATGATACATCAAAGTAAGAAATAGGTTACGTTTTGTTACAATATCCAACATCAACACGAGAGGAGCCGTGGGAGGAATCTAGCATCTCATATATTAACGAAATTATAATGTTAGAATTACTTACAATAATAATAGAATTAACTGCCTCGTTGGTCCTGCGGCATAAATGTGCGCGTGGGATTGGGAGGTCTCGGGTTCGATTCTCGGTTCGGGCAAAGTGTTATTGGGTTTTTCCGTTGGGGAATTCTCAGTAGCAGCACGGAGACTGGTAATGTGCCCGGTACGGCAATAGGCTCGCCCCCTATTACGTGGGACCTAAAAATTCATGGCGAAATGTGTGTGTAATATTACACCTCTGCCTACCCCTACGGCGATACAGGCGAGAGTCTATAAAAATAAAACATAAGAATTAACTACGTATAAGAAACTGCCTCCCTGAACATGACTGCCTCTGTGGTCCAGTGGATAGCGTATGCGACTGCTGATCGGAGGTCCCGGGTTCGATTCCCGGGTCGGCCAAAGTGTTACTGGGTTCTTCACAATTCTCAGTAGCAGCACGGAGTCTGGTAATGTGCCCGGTACGGCAATAGTCTCGCACTCTATTACGTGGGACCTAAACTTATTCATTAAAAGTTTTAAAATATATTTTTTATATATTTTTAAACAACGTTGCCTTCATTATGAGCTTATTTTTATTAAATTATTGATGGCAAAATTATTTTTACATCAAGAATACTACACATAAATTACAGGATTTCTTACTTTCATGTTACAAAATGTGGGGTAATCGGAAACTCATCTACCTTTTTTGTGGTTAAAATCTTAACTAATATTTTTGAATAGATGCCAGGATAAAATCTTTGGGATTTTGGGAAAATATTAAACTTTCTTAATAAATCATTCGATGCAACTCCAATTGCCAATGCTAAGAGTAAAATTCTTCACTATATGTACCCTAGATATGTACACTGATTGATTCATCATCAGCCTTTAACAGTCCACTGCTGGACTAGGCCTCTCCTTTGAAAGGAGGAATTGGCCTACTATACCACGCTGGCCAAACGGGTTGGTATACGGTTTGTATCAAGATTTCCTTCTCTTATGCTCCTGCTACACCTGCGGCTTAACGCGTTAATTAGCGCGTTAATTTAGGCGCTACGTAGATGTGGCCAACGTTTTAACGCGTTAAATTACTATTTTCATATACGATTTTTTTAACGCGTTAGCTAACGCGTTATTGGCCATTGCCACTGACGTTAACGCTAACGCAGGTGTAGCAGTAGCATTACAGTGCTGTTCTCTGCATAATATGCTCTCTCTGTCGGCTCTTACGACACCCAAGGGATGATATGGCGTGGTGACATTCCGTATTCTTAATCCGTCACCACACGGACGTACCACTGTTTGATTATGTACATATATTGCTTTTCTTTAAAGTAGGCAACTCCCGCACTAGAAAATATTACGAACATTGAATCAACGAACACAAATAAAACCCCATTTTGAAACAATAATATGTGGATCGCACAACGTGTTGTCTCGTGTGGTGATCGAACCCACGATACTCGTCGCAATGCTAAATTACCGTTTGAACTACTACGTAATTCGTGTAGTCATATTGTACTATAATATCTACGTTACTAGCTTACTGACGATAACTATACAAAAACAATGAATGAATGAAAAGGAAAGCAAATAAACGAAATAACTGAGTCTACGATTAATTGATCTGAATGAGAAGTAAATATAAGAATTTAATGTATGTTTTCATTTAATTTATCATGTAGGTATGCCTTAGGGCGTATATAGCTGAACAAAACAAAACACCTATGTTCTGTACATAATGTCTATTCATTTATATATACTAGAGGTCGCCAGCAGCTACGCCTGCATTTTTTTTCAAATTTACCCGTTTTGGCCGATCCCGTGGGAATTTCGGGAAATCCCTTCTTAGTGCACCCCTAGGGTCCCCAACGAACATACATGCCAAATTTCAGCTTCCTGCGCCCAATAGTATCGGCTGTAGCGTGTCTGTCAGTCAGTCAGTAACGCAAGGATTTTATATATTAAGATAGCGCTCATAGCGAGACTTGGCTTGCCGTTCGTAACATATCGGCAAAGTTAAGCAACGCTTGCACAGGTCACCACTTGGATGGGTGACCGTGTGTGGCATTTACATCTGAGCGCTATCGTGCTTCGGAGGGCACGTAAAGCTGTCAGTCTCGGTTCTTGTCTAAGGATAAGGATCGTTAGGTCATGTCGGAGGCCTTCGGGCGGTCTGGTCTGAGGCCTTCGGTTGGTCTGAAAACTCCCGCACCAGAGTTGGCCACACACTCACACGAAAAACAACAAACACCAACAACATTCATTCGTGGTGGTGCACCGACCCAAAGAGAGTCTTGGCCTCCCATACAAGATCTTTCCATTTTTCCCTGGTCGTGGTCAGTCGTTGATAAATTCCTTCCAGAATACAATAATGTCTATGATTCATAATAAATTATTTCATTTTATTTGGATTTTATACAAGATCGTGATATTTAAATCAAACAATAAACAATTAATTTAACAAAACAGCATGTTACTCGAATGGATCTGACAGATACATTTTAGAAACTGCTACGCTTTATGTAGCAACTTCTGTCTACGCCGTAGCACAAGCTACGACGCATTTCGAACGCTACGACAAACTGTTTATTTTAGACTATTGACTTTCGCAATATACGTTACAGAATTTGAACATAATAATATGTTAATTGGCTTGTTCGTCTAGTGTTTAGTGACCCTGACTGCTAAGCCTGCGGTCGTGGGTTCGATACCCACCAGACCAAATCTTTGCGTAATGAACACTATTATTTTTGTTTTGTGTCTGAAGGTAATTCCTGTATGTTTCTAAGAATGTAGCAGGTATATTTATAAATGATTGACTGGTTATCATAGTATAGACGACGCCTAATTTGGAATCAGGCGACTGTGTGTTAGTTGTTCCAAGATTTATTTTTGTAACATCACGCCTGTATCCTTGTAGGGGTAGGCAGAGGTGTAATATTATACCCACATTTCACCTTCTGAATATTTTTTTTGTGTTACTGGGTTTTCCAAATTCTTAGTAGCTGCACGGAGTCTTGAAAAGTACCTGGTAACGGCAGTAGGCTCGCCCCCTATATTCAGAGTGTTAAAAGACCCTTTACGAAAACTGAAACCCCATATTGTACCAATTATTACGAACATTTTTTAGTTAGGCACCATACCTTGAAAATTATTGGTTCAGGAGATATTGATGCTCAAAGTTACTATACCACTTTTGTAATTTAGTAAAAAATCGATGCAATTACCGCGTCAACCTGATCTATGGATGTCCTATGCAGCCCCGGATAAGTAGGTATTTTGAAAATTGCACGCGCACACATTTAATTGCGGCTTAAAAAATGTGTCTATTTGAAAAAAATAAAAACATTTCCCAAGTTTTTTTTGCTTAGCATGACTTGATATGATGTCCAAAACGAGTAGACTTCGGCTTGGTAATGGGTCTTGTGATACCCTGTATATACGTGGGACCTACAAATTCATAAAATAGTGAAATGTGGGTGTAATATTACACCTCTGTCTACCCTATACAGGAGTGAGGCTACAAAAAAATACATTCTGTACGCCGCATAATACCAGTATTACAGAATTAACATAATTAACCGAAATTGGAAATCTAATGTGTTGTGAAATAAGATCTTTGTTTGAGGCAGCTTTGTTTTTAATAAGATAATACAAAACGGCACCTTGAACTTCAAAATAAACTTTTGTTGAACCAATTAGTGAAGTAAATCTTTGAAGCTTATATTCTTACTTGTGCTTCAACGTGGTTAGATTTGAAATTAAATAATATTTATAATACTTTTGTAATTTTGGAAGCCTAAGGCCAAAAAATACAAAGGGTGGCCTTGTCGCTAAAAGCGAATACCTAATATAGATTTGTACCAAACAACTTTGGATGGATATATCACTGGAAAAAAAAAAGAAATGATAGCTTCAGGGGCCAATTATAAGAAGTAGTACCTATAATATATATAAATTTACTCGCTTCCATCCGCCGCTCAGCAAGCGTGGATATTGGCTATCACGACCAAGGCTAGCCTTCGTTCCATTCTGAAGTATCTGTATATATAAAATCCTTGCGTTACTGACTGACTGACAGACAAGCTACAGCCAAAACTACTCGGCGCAAGAAGCTGAAATTTGGCATGTATGTTCCTTGGGGACCGTAGGGGTGCACTAAGACGGGATTTCCCAAAATTCCCACGGGATCAGGCAAAACGGGCAATTCGAAAATAATATATGGCTTGGGAAGCCGCTGGCGTCGACTAGTAATCTATATTACTCCATTGGTCGAACTGTACGGAGCAACAAACAACACCATAGCTATGGCAGATTATTAGTCGCATTATTTAAATCGCTATTGCCACGACAAGAATGAAAAGAAGTAGCTATATTACTGCAGGTTTTTATCAATATTAGTTATGTAGTTTTAGCATGAAAGTAGGACAAAGTACCAAACGACCACTCATTCACATCTATACTTAATATACATACATATCGTCACGCCTTTTATCCCCGAAGGGGTAGGCAGAGGTGTATATCTACACCCACTTTTCGCCAGATATACTTTAGTCCCACGTAATAAGGGGCGAGCCTATTGCCGTACCGGGCACATTTCCAGACTCCGTGCTGCTACTGAGAATTTCGTGACAGAAAAACCCAATAACCCTGCCCGACCCAGGAATCGAACCCGGGACCTCCCGATCCCACGCGCACATTTATGCCGCGAGTCCAACGAGGCAGTAGTATAGGGTTTGATGTCGAGTTTTCCGTCTCTACGCAAAAATGGTATTTGCATCGTGTTATCCCTTAGTCGCCTCTTACGACACCCACGGGAAGATAGGGGGTGGTGACACTTGTATTCTATGCCGTCAACCACACGGCGGCTTAATATAATAAAGCGGAAGAGTTTGTTTGTTTGTTTGAACGCGCTAGTCTCAGGAACTACCGGTCGATCTGAAAAATTATTTTTGTACCTATACGATAGCCCAGTTATTCCGGAAGGCTATAGGCTATTTAACATAACGCTTTGACCCTTTGGGGCCGGGCAAAAGGCTAAAAAGGCTAAAAGATAATGTCGGTTAATCTCAAGAACTAGCAGTCGGATTTTAGAAATTGTTATTGCCTATGATAGCCCAAATATTCCGAAAGACTATAGGCTATATAAAATTACGCCACAACTTTTAGGGGCCAGACAAAAATAATAAAATGGTCAAACGAGAAGGGGGAGGGTTGGGTCAAAGGCAAAAAAGGCTAAACCAATAGGATACAATCTATATGGGTATCGTTTTCGAGATTTTCGGGACGCTGATTAATAATATGAAATTTATTTAGTGATCCAAGATGGCGGACGGGAAATCAAAGATGACGGATGAGAAAATTTTGAAAATCAATATTGGTATCGCCTTTGATATTTTAAGGGGTGGGGAATCGAAATACAACATCTAATTCATGATCAAAGATGGTGGATGGGAAATCAAAGATGGCGAATGGGAAAATTAAAAAAAATCAATATTGGTATCGTCTGCGATGTTAAAAGGGATGGGGAATCCAAATACAACATCTGTTTCGTGATTCAAGATGGTAGATAGGAAATCAAAGATGGCAGATGGGAAAAATTTAAAAATCAATATGGGTATCGTCTCTGATGATTTAAGGGATGGAGAATCCAAATACAACATCTATTTCGTGATCAAAGATGGCGGATAGGAAATCAAAGATGGCGGACGGGATTTTTTTAAAGTCGATATGGGTATTGTCTCCGATATTTTAAGGACTGGGGAATTCAAAAACACCATCTATTTCGTGATCAAAGATGGCGGATGGGTATTTTTTTTAAATCAATATAGGTATCGTCTCCGATGTTTAAAGGGATGGTGAATCCAAATAAAACATCTATTTTGTGATCAAAGATGGCGGATAGGAAATCAAAGATGGCGGACGGGATTTTTGTTAAAGTCGATATGGTTATCGTCTCCGATATTTTAAGGAATGGGGAATTCAATATTATATAAAAATCTATGTTTGTTTGTTCATCATTTATAGACTCTGATTTATAGATTAAGCGCTAAGTCAATGGTAACTTTGGAAAAGGGGCTTGGAAAAAGGGAATTAAATAAAAAGCTCTTAAGAAGGCGATACGGAGTTCGCTGGGTCAGCTAGTTAACGATATGACATAAATACATACATAGACTCACGCCCGTTTCCCCGAAGGGGTAGGCAGAGGCATATTAAACGCCCACTTTTCGACAGTGTTTTGATCCCACGTAATAGGTGGCGAGCCTATTAACGATATGACATAACATAACACTTAACATATCTTCACGCCTTTTATCCCCGAAGGGGTAGGCAGAGGTGTATTACACACCCACACTTCGCCAGATATGTTTCGGTCCCAATGTAATAGGGGGCGAGCCTATTGCCATCTACCGGGCACATTATTAAGCGAGCGATAATTAACATTTTTAATACACACATAACTTCGAAAAGTCAGAGGTGTGTGCCCGAGGTACCTGGGGATCGAACCCGAGACCATCGTCTCGACAGTCCGTTACGTACACCACTGGGCTACCGCCGCTTTCAACGATATGAGTATGGTAGTAATAGGCTAACTTCTGAAGGTAATAACTTTGCTGATCAGTATTTATGGCACGCGACCCGAATTCCTGGCCATATAGTGTCTGAACGGACTGCCTTCGTAGTCCAGCGTTTGCGTTTGCTACTCGGGAGTTCTCGGGTTCAATTCCCGCGTCGTGCAAAAGTGCTATGGAGTTTTTTCGAATTCTCAGTAACAGCACGGAGTCTAATTTATAACATGGTGAAATGTGGGTGTAATGTAACACCTCTGCCCACCCCTTCGAGGCGAGGCGAGGCATGAGTCTATAAAGTTCATGTTTGAACTGTCAGAAGACCGACTTGAATACAGCTAAACCGCCACATAAATTACCTAACTTTACTTATTAACACGACATCTGCGATTCTGAAGTTTAAGCCACATATACTACACATAAGTTTCAATAAAAACTCTCATTTGATATTGCTAGAAAGAGTAACAAAGATTCATTCATTCTCACAAACATTTTCATTTTTATTAGTAGTAAGTATTATACAATTATTAATAAGCGTTTTGTCCGTGTGGTGACGGATTAAGAATACGGAATGACACCACCCCATATCTTCCCATGGGTGTCGTAAGAGCCGACAGAGGGAGTATATTATGTAGAGAACAGCACTGTAAGAGAAGGAAAACTAGATACAAACCCTATACCAACCCGTTTGGCCAGCGTGGTATAGTAGGCGAAGTCCTCCTTTCAAAGGAGAGGCCTAGTCCAGCAGTGGACTGTTAAAGGCTGATGATGACATGAATAAGCGTTTAGAAAGAGTGGCCATGAGTTTAACAGCCCATTTTTCTCATGGTTCTACGCTTTTGCTTTGTGAAAGTGCCACAAAATATAAATGGAGAATTAACTTTTAAAATTGACGATCAGAAGCGTCACATTATAAACACGGATTGAATTTTGTTTTTTTTAAAGTGTAAATTACACCCACATTTCGCTATATTATAAAATTGTGGGTCCCATATACCGGCCACTTTGCCAGACTCTGTGCTGCTACTGAGAATTCGGCAAAACCCAGTAACACTTACCTGATTCAGGAATCGACGCCAGGACCTCCTGATCAACAAACGCATACGCTAACCACTGGACCACGGAGGCATTGAATTTTGATTTTTCTGGTAATATCGAACTTTTTACCCCTCTAGAAATGCGCGGGCGCCCACGGCTCCGAGAAAGGCTCCGGCCTCGGCGCCACCTTCGCCAGGACTCTGCCCCCCGCGTACAAAGCCAGCAAGTCGGTGGTGGCGCTCCTAAAAGCGTTCGGGTGGAGCAAGTTCGCCATCATCGCCGGTGATGAGCAGACGGCCGCCGGACAGCAGATGGTGGCGATTAAGGTTAGTCATTTATTTATTTGTAAAAAGACAACTCCCGCATTAGGACTAAATCTTGTGTCGCGGGAGACGTTACACATATAAAACTAACGGACACAATGAAAACCCAGACTCGAAACAACAATTTGTGAATTACACAAAGTGTTGCCTCGTGTGGGGATCGAACCCACAACACTCGGCGCAGTGTCAAGTGGCGAGGCAACCGCTTACACAACTACGCCAACCGTGCAGTCAGAGTCACCACTACTTACTATATATTTATAGTCAAAACAACAGACAGACAGATTAAGTGGCCACAACAGCTAGACGAACTTCGAGGCAGCGATAGCCTAGTGGAGATATCAACAGATTGCCACGCAGAGGGTATCGGGTTCGAATCCACGGCGCGCACCACTGACTTTTGGAAGTTATGTGCGTATTAAATAGTTAATTATGCCCCCGTGCCTCGAAGAGCACGTTAAGCCATCGGTCCCGACTCTCATGAAGATCGTTGTAGACTAAATTGACACTAGTGGTTAACCACATCTTTCTTTCCTTTCTAAACCATGGAATAAATCAGACAGGCAGTCGCTCTGTGGAAAAGCTAGTATTCAGTCAAATCCGGTTAGACTAGAAAGCGGACTCCGGGGTTCTACCTGGGATAGCCTAAGGAGGATGATGATGATCACCTGTAACAATCTTTTTGTTTAACTTTTTCAGCTATTTAGGTATCACTTAGTTACTGCTTAACGGTAAATTGGGTTTATAGATGAGGTTTTGAAAATCACTAAAAATGGAGTAAGGCTTATAAGTAAGACTGTTTATATGCACATGAAAGTATAGTATCACAGTGTTTATTATCAAAATCCTCTGAAATACTTATGCGATTTTTATTTTTCGTTTTGTATTTTTTACATAGAAGAAAATTATATGGCACAACAATGATTGCCGAGTCTGTCAGTGATTAAAACCTGCACATGCATATGCATGTTTCCATATTATAAAATGAGGTATCATAGTCGGTCTGTCTGTATGTCTATACGCAGTAAACTCAAAACCTGCTAAACGGATTTTTATAGGGTTTTACCAGATAGTATGATTCCTGACGAAGTTTTAGTTGTATGATTCACTCGGATAAAGCCGGGGACAAATTCTTGTGGACTTATTTAAATTAACCTTCGAGCAATACAGACGAGTTCAACTCTTAAATCTTTTAGAATATTATAATAAATTTAACAGCAAGATATTGTTTATTAATTACTTCAGATAATTAGAAACACGGCCTACGGCTACATTATGCTCGACTTTCTAATTAGGAAAAGTGGTATTGATCCTTTTGTCATTTCTGTACCTACCTTTTTCGAACCTGAACATATTCGATCCTGTCATCTTTACCTACACTCAGCAATGATTCATCCCCGAATTTATGTAAGTAAACTAAAAAAAACAGTATTTTTGAAAGGAGTATGATGAAGTTATCACCACAGTTACTGTTTCACTACGTAGTAGAGCCTTGCTAATTTCAGTTCTATATTAATCTTGTATCGATATTTTGGGTATATTTTACGAAACTTCCATTCTATTTTGATACAGTCCATCCGCTATTTCATTATTTAAATACAGTCATTTATCTAAATTATTTACTTTAGGTGAATCAACTGAAACTTTGTCGAAGATATAATCAATACTAGCGGCGAGGTTTCCGTGTTTACAGTTTGTTTCAGTCCGCGTTTATACCAACTTTGTAATATCATCGAATTTTTAAGTTACTTTTGCTGGCAGCTGAATAAACATTCTTGATTATGTATGGACTAATTAACTTGCGTGTGAGTCTGTGAGAAGAGTTCGTCGAAGCAATAAATAAAAAAATGTGTGTTGGTTTAAGTTTAAAGAACATTGCCGGTTAGCGCAGCGGTAGTGTAAGCAACTGCCACGCCAAAGGTCGCGGGTTCGATTCCCGCTCAAGTCAAACATTTGTGTGCATGAAAATGGATGTTTGTCTTGGTCTGGGTGTTTCTATGTATAATATGTATGTATTTACAAAAATAAGTATATCATATGTATGTTTATCCATTGTCTAGTACCCATAGTACAAGCTCTGCTTAGTTTGGGACTAGATGGTGTTGTGTGAATGTAGTAGAATATTATTGTTATTATTATTATTGGCCATTTTTGACCTAAACGTGTCTGGAGATAAAACTTATTTTAAATTATACAATTATATTTTATAGAAGCCTAGGTAAAAAGAAAAGTTTTGGGTTGTAAAAATGTTTTAGAACTCGTGAACGCATCCTTATCATTTTTTTTTTATTCGCTGCATTGTTATATTATCTGTGCCCGATAATACTTCCTTGTTTAGCTACGTTCCATCTCACTTATACCACATCTATATCGACTGGTTTTGTCAAAACCTCGAGAAAACTTAATTTTATATATAAATTGATTCAAGTTGTTAAAAGCTGATCATAAATGAATGTATCTTTTTATGTTAAAAGATAAATATAAATGTATTTCTGCCGTTGAAAACATTGGATAAGGATGCAACGGAACGTTTTTGATGTAAAGACGCCGCCGCCGGTGACATTGGACGTAGGAGAATCTGTCAAATTAATACGAACTACTTTCGGTGTATTATGTAATTCCTAGGCCTTTATAAGAAAAACTGTCTTTACAATATAATTTCTTGATCAAAGAGCTACTTGTGTTCGTACATTTTATCTATAGACGCAATAATTCATTATCAGGTCATTCAATGTATGAGAAGTGGCCATTGTTCTTTAGTATCATAATCAGCCATGTATAAAAGCTGTCCCCTGAGCACAAAGCTCTTCTCACTATGAGAAGGGTGAGAGCATATTCTACCACGATGGTCAAGTGCGGGTTCACAAAATTCACATATCTTTAGAGAACGTTATGAAGACCCCTAAGACATGGATGTCTCCTCAAGATGTTTTCCTTGACAGTTCAGGAAGCTATAAACAACTATTTGTATCAAATTGTCTTTTGGGATAGTTAACACGAACCTTTGTTTCGAATAACCGATATTTAGGCAGAGTTGCAAACACCAATTTGGAACTAATATTCATATCCACGAAAGCTTATATTCCTATATGCTATAATTACTTATTTAATACGCACATAACTTCGGAAACATAGCGGTTCGTGCTTCGGTTTTAAACTTCAGACTCTCTGCGTAATAGTCTGTTGCATTCTCCACTAGAATCGATACTTATACCTAGGATTTTATTCATCATCAGCCCTGTATATAAACTGTCCTACTGCTGGGCACAGGCCTCTTCTCACTATGAAAAGGTAAAGGCCATAGTCAGCCACGCTGGCCTAGTGCGGGTTGGCAGACTTCACATGTCTTTCGAGAACATTATGGAGAACTCTCAGACATGCAGGTTTCCTCACGATGTTTTCCTTCACCGTGTAGCAAGCTCATTGTTGAACATCTGAGTCTGGATATCAGCTACAGTTGTCTCCAATGCACCCTGTTTCTGTTGAATTCCATGACCTAACTCTCAACTGTAGTTAGTTTGACATTACACTCTTCCAGTCTTTCGCCTGAAAATTCACATAAAGCTTTGAGGCCTAAAATCTCATCCTTTATGCTCCTTACATCTTCTAACAGTGTTGGAAGATCAGACAGTTTTTGATTGATCTCACGAATCTCTTTCATTAAGTTCTCAAAGGAAATCTGATCCTTGAAGGTAGCCGGCACTGGTGCGCTTGCTTTGCACGAAGCACATTTCCAAGCTCCGTTCGGTCCCAGCTTCTTCCATCCACCCTCAGAAAGTTTTGCGCAGCTGAAATCAAGGTTATTTCCACACACAGAACATTGAACACCATCAGTAAAGTCACAATTAAACAGTGCAAACTTATTCATGTTTATGATAGAGCCAAAATGTTGACAACCTGCGACAATTTTTTACAAGTAAAAAAATACGTGTTGCTTAGTTTACACGGGACTCTTTAGAGGTACTGACGCCCTATAACGACTGTCAAAGATCTTCATGACAGCCGGGACTGGCGGCTTAACGTGCTCTCCGAGGCACGAGACAAGCGATAATTAACAATTTTAATACGCACATAACTCCGAAAAGTCATCGGTGCGCGCCGTGAATTCGAACCCGGACTCTCTGCGTTGCAGTCTGTCAGTCTCTCCACTAGGTTTCGCAGCTTTTTAGGGGGCTCAGGATTTTATTAATTTAATTATAATAAATTTGGTAAAATTTATAAATGAAGATCGATTGTCAATAGCTAATTTGTCAATACGTAAAATAAGTTAAATCAAGTGCTAGTCGGACTCGCTCATGAAGGGTTCCGTAGTAAAATTATCCACTTAAGATACTCATTATCTTCACGTAACCAAATACCACTATCGATTTTTCGCCAGCAAAACTAACTTTGTTTTCCATAGGGCTGGTATAAACGACTAAGATATAGGTTGCGGTTTTTGAATTTGTGGTATAATTATCTCAAAATAAATAGCGGCGTAGCCCTGTGGTGACTGCCGAGACCATGGTCTCGGCAGTCCGTTACGTACACCACGTTCGATCCCCAGGTACCCCGGGCACATACCTTTAACTTTTCGAAGTTATGTGTGCATTATAAATTAATTATCGCTCGCCCCCTATTACATTGGGCCGATAATTCTAGATGTTTCGCTTCCTTATTTTTTAAGGTTAGACGGGGGTAAAATCTTCCTACCAATTTTCAAACGTGTAGTCACAATAGTTCGGAATAAAGTTGCTGTGACATACGGATGAACAGGCCTCGGTCTGCCAGACAGACGTGGTGAATCTATAAGGGTTCCATATTTTTGTCATTTTTGGCTAAGGAACCTTAAGAACGCCGCTTATTAAATAGCTACTTTTGTTCACAAGCAATTTAATTAACTTAATACCGGAAAAGATAAAATTTCTTAAAATCAAAATAATTATACAATGTTATTTTTAGTATATTGCAGATGCCGTGTGGTTGACGGCATAGAATACAAGTGTCACCACCCCCTATCTTCACGTGGGTGTCGTAAGAGGCGACTAAGGGATAACACGATGCAAATACCACACGCACTTTGTATGTTTGTAACGAATACACGAAAAAAGTAGGTACAGAGCCGATTTTAGAAATTCTTTCACCATTGTAATGCGGCGTTATCTCTGAGTAACATAGGCTATATTTATTTCTAGAAAATATTATTTAAAAAGTAAATCTCCACCCATGCGAAGCCGGGACGCACCGCTAGTAATAAATGAAGTAAGAGCCAGTGATTATGAAACAGATATTTGAAACTGTTATTTATGTGTGACTGTACTGTATTAGAGGCAGCGATAGCGTAGTGATTACTGCCATGCAGATGGAGAGGGTATCGGGATCGAATACATGGCTCGCACCACTGACTGAGTTAGATATTTGCATATTAAATTGTTAAGTAACGCCTGCCCTGTGCCTCAGAGAGCACGTTAAAGTCCTCCGTCGCTGCGGAAGTCAGACGGCAGACGCTTTGTGGCAAAGTTGATATTCTGTCATATCTGGTTAGACTAGTAAGCAGACCTTGAGCCCCAAGGCGTATACGTCTTGGATGCAACCGGGATAACACTAGGACGATGATTTATGTGTAGCTGTACCAAGTGGAACAGATACGTGAATTTACCTGTGACGATTCACTCCTAATAAAAAGCGCATCATGATTATTATATCAGCCGAAAGACGTCCACTGCTGGACATAGGCCTCCCCCAAGGGTCTCCACATGGACCGATCCTGAGCAAAAGCGTCCTTTTTGTGCATAAGTACTTACTCAAATTTAAATACACGAACGAAGAAGTGTAGCAATCTTCATCTACATATACCTACTATAATATATATATATATATATATATATATATATATATATATATATATATAGGTATACCTACTATTATAGGAAGGTATACTTACTTTAATAGGTAGGTATACCTCACAACTCAGCTCGATAAATACTAGACCTGCATGATTGACAGCGGTTAAATGGACTCTGCGAGCAAAATGGAAACGCCTGACTAAGGCTTTACCAGGTGATTAATGATTCGCAGTCTGCTGAAAACAAAGCGCTTTATTCCCAAAAGCTTGAATTACTTGATAATATAAGAAATAATTATATTAATTGGTAAGTCAGTGACCCTGAATGGGAAGAAGTGCAATCAATATAAGAGAAGGAATTTGTGCTTTGGTCTTTGAAGATAGACAGACGCAGGTGACTTTAGAAATAAACAATAGTTTGTGGATTGGTGACATTACAAACAAACAATAATACATACATACATACATACATACATACATACATACATATCGTCACGTCTTTTATCCCGGAAGGGGTAGGCAGAGGTGTATTTCTACACCCACTTTTCGCCAGATATACTTTAGTCCCATAAGGGACGAGCCTATTGCCGTACCGGGCACATTTCCAGACTCCGTGCTGCTACTGAGAATTTCGTGACAGAAAAACCCAATAACACTGCCCGACCCAGGAATCGAACCCGGGACCTCCCGATCCCACGCGCACATTTATGCCGCGAGACCAACGAGGCAGTCATATAGGGTTTGATGTCGAGTTTTCCGTCTCTACGCAAAGATGGTATTTGCATCGTGTTATCCCTTATTCGCCTCTTACGACACCCACGGGAAGATAGGGGGTGGTGACACTTGTATTCTATGCCGTCAACCACACGGCAAACAATAATCTGGGTGTGTAAATCAAGAACAAAACTTGTTATGGTTTAGAGGTAAAGTAACCACTGCAACATCATACGCTCAGTCAGAGGTGTCGCCAAGGAGAGGCAGTTGCCCCTCCTACCCCTTGAGATTAAATAATCCCTACAATTTATACTTTTCTCAATACTTTACTCATTTTCAAATAAACTTGCCCTCCCCTCATCTTAGCCATCGACTGGTGACCTTGCAACCCCCTCCTTGCGCTCAGTCCGTCGATTGTTTTTCGGTATAGTAGTGTAGAGTCATTCAAGAATGAGTTTGAATCCTGTTGGAGAAAAAGAAGTAACCTGCACTTCAACCAGGTGGGCTCACATAAATATTGTAAGCTGGAGACCGCTTATGCAGACCACGCGGTCCGTCTGTTGTACAAAAATATGGTTAAAAAAAACAATGCCCATTTCTGGCCCAGTTTGGAACTCATGAACAGCACAATAAAGTTTCAATCAGTTGTTGAATAATCCTTTTTAGGGTTCCGTAGTCCAAGAGGAACCTTTATAGTTTCGTCATGTCCGTCCGTCTGTCCGTCCGCAGCCTAGTTCATAGACGCCTGGTGCTAGAAAGCTGATATTTGACATGAATATAGACATACGATATTGCAACAAAACTGTAGAATAAAATTTAGGAAAATATATTTTTTAAGGATATCTCCCCTACATATATAGTGGGATTGAATTTTTTTTTGGTTGAATACCCCATTCTGTGGGGTATCATGTGGTTTTAAAAAAATATTATTAGTTTGCTCAAATCATTTTTCGAACAAGTGATTGGTTTGTCAAATATCAAGCTTTGAAGTGAAAAAAATTATTAGACTCAAGTGTCCCCCCCCCCCCCCTCTGCCGGCTAAACTATTAATTTGGAAGAGGTGAAAAAAATCACAAATGTAGTACATATAACGAATTTAAAAGGAAAACTATCACGGCTAAGTAGACATCACTAGTTGACGAGTAATCGTCGGTTAACTTTTAAATACCTATTTCTGTGAGTTTACATTTAGAGCGTTGGTTTAATCTTAAAGATGCCCGTTTTTAGTCCCTTGTGAAACGGAAGTTATTATCAATAATTGCCATTATGGGCAACTACGGAACTCTACATTGCGCGTGGCCCGACACGCACTTGGCCGGTTTTTTATTTATAACTTAATTTATAGGCAAAACTAAAGGTGTGCCGAGAAACTTATTCAATAAATAGGTTTAAAAAGATGTGTTAACGTCTAAATAGCCAACACATAATTGATCAGAAATTGCCAGTAAAGAAAACATAATATTAAATCGATTATCACTTCTTCTTTACTCAAATTCATTTTCTCTACTCAAAATGGTTTGAGTTAATAGCAAATCTCTACTTGGTCCTTAAACATTTAAAATGTGTGTATTTTTAAGGTATGCGATTAACTACAAATAAGTTCGATTTTGAACCAAATATTAGATAACCTATGCCCGAAATCCATATCGATTAATCAATATCATTTAAAAACTGTAAAATGGCAACACTTTTTTGACTCTTAAGTAAATGTCAATAATGTCATATTCAGTTTATTTTGTTTGAAACCTATTTGTTTTGCTCGTGCACAAACATTGTGAATGCTTTTTATGTTTTTGGATCTTTTACGACTTCTGGCTTTTTCTTTCGGATTTCAAGCCTTACCAAATGATTAACTCATTCCTTTCTACTCAAAACTACGAAATACTTTAACTATCCTAATAAAAGTGGGTACACACCTAGTGTTTTGTGAGCATATAAAAGTACTTCTTGTAATAAAACTATGAATATGACGGACCTCTAATCAATCTCAAAATTCTAGTTTAACACTCTTTTACCGAATGAAATAACAACAACTACGATTTTTGACTGTCTACATCTGGGCCGGCTTCTCTAAGAGAAATGGGCATTGTTCTTTACTTTATTAATTATGAAATTATTTTATTTCCAAAATAAACATTCAAGTGTTCTTATAGCAGCAATGCGACAGTGGCATTAAAATCTTAAATTCTTAGCATATTATGTCGTGCGTATCTTCAACGCATTTATTAGAACTAATTATTAAAAATTCTGACTGCCTCCGTGGTCCAGTGAAACTGCTGATCGGAGGTCCCGGGTTCGATTCCGGGGTCGGGCAAAAGTGTTACTGGGTTTTTCCGAATTCTCAGTTGTTCGGATGGCGAAGTGTGGGTGTAATATATATTACACCTCTGCCTACCCCTTCGGGGATCCAGGCGTGAGTCTATAAAAAAGTCTAAGTGTTTTTCCAAGCTGACCAAGATTGAATAGCTGAAATTATACAAATGGCATAATTTCGTAAGTCCTATCAAAAAGAAAGTTTTGGTCAGACCTGTCAGTTATTATAAAGTTACTTTATATAGATAAACTTAGACAAAATTAGGAACTCATTTTATAGACGAGCGAACAAACTTAAGTATAACATAAAATTAACGTTTGGAAAAAAGATCACTAACCCACATCTAAATCACGTAAGCATCATTATCGTAAGCATGTTAAGCCGTCAATCCCGGCTGTCATGAAGTCAGTGGACTTGATTACCTACCTACTTACATTGATCTTAGTTGTGTAACCCCAAACGGCAGCTCTGATCAAAAGCTAATAATCTTTCAAATCTGTTGACGACCAAAGTCTTCCTCGTTATGTTTTTGTCACTTTAATCTTAATATATAAAATCCTTGCGTTACTGACTGACTGACAGACACGCCACAGCCGAAACTATTGGGCGCAGGAAGCTGAAATTTGGCATGTATGTTCCTTGGGGACCGTAGGGGTGCACTAAGAAGGGATTTCCCGAAATTCCCACGGGATCGACCAAAACGGGTAAATTTAAAAAAAAATGCAGGCGTAGCTGCTGGCGGCCTCTAGTAAGTAATAATAAGCAATCGAAGTTATGTGTGTATTAAAAATGTTAATTATTATCGCTCGCTTAATAATATGCCCGGTAGATGGCAATAGGCTCGCCCCCTATTACATTGGGACGGAAACATAACTGGCGAAATGTGGGTATGTATACACCTCTGCCTACCCCTTCGGGGATAAAAGGCGTGAAGTTATGTTTGTAGTTATGTAATAAGCAATTAATACGTACTTGACTTTGAAAAGACAGAGGGGTTTCCCTCCGAGATCTGCAGCGTAGAAGTCTGTTGTCTCTCCACTAGACTATGGCTGCCCTATATTGCAAATATTTATATTTTTATTTTATATTCTCACGCCTGTATCCCCGAAGAGGTAGGCAGAGGTGTAAATATTACACCCACATTTCGCCATGAATTTTTAGGTCCCACGTAATAGAGGCGAGCCTATTGCCGTTACCGGGCACACGACAAGACGCCGGACTGCTACTGAGTATTCGGAAAAACTCAATAACACTTTTGCCCGACCCGGGAATCTAACCTGGGACCTCCGGTCAGCAGTCGCATACACTATCCACTGGACCACGGAGGTAGTTTATAAATATCTTAATATATAAAATCCTTGCGTTACTGACTGACTGACAGACACGCTACAGCCGAAACTATTGGGCGCAGGAAGCTGAAATTTGGCATGTATGTTCCTTGGGGACCGTACGGGTGCACTAAGAAGGGATTTCCCGAAATTCCCACGGGATCGGCCAAAACGGGTAAATTTAAAAAAATGCGGGCGTAGCTGCTGGCGTCCTCTAGTCTAACTATAAAAAACGTGTTTGTCCTTAGGAGCTGGCGCAGTCGAACAGCATGGTGATCACGGCGGAGCATCGGTTCGCAGACTACATACCGCGACACATCTCGCACATGGAGAGAATCGTCGAGCAGACTTATGACAAAACCAGAAGTAAGTACCATAACTTAATTTCATTTTTATAGTCATCTTCCGTTTTTTTATTACCTCAATTGGGTCGATCTCCAGAGGCATTTTTCTTCGTGTCGGGCGGAATAAAACCATTTTTAAATCGAAAAAAGTTTCCAAAATATTTTTTTATAGACATTTCGGTGTCTAATCTATATGGTACAAGGCTAATATTATAATAAGTTTATTTTGATTATTAGAAAAAAAATCTTAAACCCTCAAATCCTGATCGCGCTGGGTTGACCCAACTCCCGATTGAATGAAAAAAATATTTTTAACTTTTTAATGAGAAGGATGACATCAAATAACTTATTTATATTACATAACAAATAATAAATCTTCATAGTAATAAAATATTTTTAGTTATATTAACAATAATTTTGCCACAATTTGAATTTAAAATCGTGACCGGGCATTTTATCTCATTGCTCTGCGCTGAGGTAAACCATCGCGCTCATTCCTAGTTACGCGTTATAGACACTCTATTCCCTTCCCACGGGGTAACGGCAGTAATGGTCTAACCACCGAGGAGGATACTCCGTGTGCCACGTTCCCCCGTTCCAACATTACGAAGGTAAGTTTATGATTGCTCTGGATTTGGTTCTCGAATTTTTCGATCGCTATGGCATGTTATTTAAATTTAGTAGTAAGCCTGTGAATGTGTTTGTTATGTGAATTAAGTGATCGTTATGATGTTTTTATGAGACGAAATAACAACTTTCTATTGCTTTTAAATTCGGCTATATTTATGATTTTGTGACTTTTTCAGATCGCTATGACTCTGATTGCTCTGTCCAAAAAGACCAGAGCGATGACATTTTGCATTACTTGTGCGTTACAAATCTATGTTAAGTAGTAGTACCCGACTGTAACAATGACAAACGATGAACTATGCATATAATATTTTAATTTATAACCATTCCTGGTTTTCTTCGGCAAACCTACACCCAAAAACAGATTTTGACGTATAAAATTATTTTTTATAAAAGTTTCTTATTTCTTATATGTATGACGGATAATATGCCTTGAATTTTCTAAAATAATACATTTCTCTTACTGATCTTGTTACACGTACACTAAATATGACTGAAAACGTTTAAATAAATAATATTTTATCAATATTTATATTTTTGTTTCAATGATTTCACCTTTTATGATAGCTCTTGCACCAATTATGATTGCTCTGGTCGCGAAATATTTTAAACTTTAGTATTTCCTTAACTGTTTGTGTAAATTGAAGGCCAATAGTAAAAATCTACCACTTGAATATCATTCTTTTAAATGAGTTACATAATTACCATTAAATATCAATATCTGAAAAGCACTACAGCGATCACACGAATACGCTCGTTTTGGAGATTGATCCAATTACCTAAATCCTGTGCCACTCGACTTTACGGACATTCAATCAGCAAAGAACTCTTAGATTCGAAACAGCAATTTGTGGATCATACAAAGTGTCCGTGTATGAATCGAACCCACATCACATATTACAGGTAGTAGGGCTTTGCTGATTTCAGCATGAATGGGCCGGCTCGACAGGGGAAGTATTACTCTCACACAGAAAATCGACGTAAAGTAACAGTACCTAAACTGTTGCGTTTCGTTCGGTGAGTGAGAGTGCCGGAGGCGCTATCCCCTATTACTTCTCCCTCGTCCCACTCCTCATCCTAACCTTTTTCCCAACCCCAAGGGGCGGCAACGCACTTGTGACTCCTGTGGTGTTGCTTGTGTCCATGGTCGGCGGTAATTGCTTGCCATCAGGCGATCCGTCTGCTCGTTTGCCACCTATTACTATAAAAAGAAAGTCCTTCTGAAAATAAAATCTCAGTAATAACAATTTTTAATAATATTAATAAACTGCTGCGAGCTTTCAGAGACACGCATGTACAATAAAACTTACGCATTTATAGTTTGTATTTATGTTTACCAAAATATGAAATATCATTTGTAAAATTAAATTGGTCCTATATTTTGACGTGTCTTGATATAATGTATAGATAGGTACAAAGTGTTCGCTGAGTAAAAGCTACTGATTGTTTTCATGCGGTTTTCCCCAGTGGACGGAGTGATACATGAGAAATGTTTTGTATAATTTATCGCGACCCAACGTACACTATTGGCGGCCCATCTGTCGTAAGCTAGTTTTTTTACTATAGCAACTATTTGAAATAAATTTCTAAACGGTTAATCGACGTCTCACGTGACCAGAAGGCTGGTTTATTCTTTGCTCAGAGAATCAGCATTGCCATCCAGCGTGGCAATGCTGCCAGCCTTCTGGGCACGTTACCCGATGACATTGATGCGGAGGCATTTTACGACGCCTAAACCATGTAAATATTTTCACTTTCTAAATTTGTTTTTATGGTTTTTATATTATATTAGATTAGATTAAGCTTCACTTATATGCTACTTATAAATTATGTTACCTACTTTAATGTTCTAAATTAAATAAAACATAAATAAACCGTTTGAAAATTGATTTGGGATTTTATACCATTCAATTGAAATGGAAAATTCTTTATGATGAATGTTTTATTTATGTTCTCACTAACATATCAACGCTGAGCCTAAAGTGCTGAAGCTAGAAGTATGCAATTTGAACACTGTGTTTTATTATATTCTACCCTCATACAATATTAAAAGGTTGAAAAATATTACAATATTAAAGGGTGTAAAGGTTTGCAAATTTATTTAAAATTGCTAATTTTGTAGCCACCGCTCGAAAATGCATATATAGTATAAACATAAAAAAAATACTGCCTCCGTGGATAGCGTATGCGACTGCTAATCGGAGGTCCCAGGTTCGATTCAAGGGTCGGGCAAAAGTGTTACTGGGCTTATGCAAATTCTCAGTAGCAGCAGGGAGTCTGGTAATGTGCCCGGTAACGCCCTAATGGGCCCGGTAACGGTGGGTCCTAAAAATTCATGGTGAAATGTGGATGTAATATTACGCCTCTGCCTACTCCTTCGGGGATACAGGCGTGAGTCTATAAAAAAATTACAGTAAACAGTACAGTATCATATATGCTCAATCAGACAAGTACTTGACTGGATTTAATATATGCCTTCAGTGGTTTTGTTTGTTTTGTTTTTCGTGTGGGTGTGTGGCCAACTCTAGTGTCGGAGTTTTCAGACCGCCCGAAGGCCTCCGACATGGCCTAACGATTCTTATTCTGAGACAAGAACTGAGAACGACAGCTTTACGTGCCCTCCGAAGCACGGTAGCGCTCTGATGTAAATGCCACACGTGATCACCCATCCAAGTGGTGACCTGTGCACGCGTTACTTAACTTTACCGATCTGTTACGAACGGCAAGCCAAGTCTCGTTATGAGCGCTACTACGAGTGTTAATAATAACAAATATATATCCTATTACTCAAATATAGGTCGTATTAAAAAAGCACAAAGAACTTGTAATCGCAGTCATGGAGAACACTTGCCACAAACTTGCAAACAGACTGTCGCTATTGCGACCAGTAGCGTATCCTAGAGGGCAAGGAATTAATCTAGCCGCCTCGCCGAGACTTGTGGGTTCAAGTCTCGGACGCGACAACAATTTATTTGATCCGTTCTTCTTTCTCTTAGCGTTATCCCAGTTTCTGTCCGGGGTCCGCTTTCTAGTCTAACCGGATTTGGCTGAATATTAGCTTTTCCACGCAGCGACTGCCTGTCTGACCTCTTCAACCCGAAGGGATAGCGATATTCCATGGTTTAGACTAGTGTCAGTTTATTTAGAAGGTACTGACGCCCTGTAACGACTGTCAAAGATCTTCATGACAACCGGGACCGACGGCTTAACGTGCTCTCCGAGGCACGGGACAAGCGATAATTATCAATTCAATACGCACATAATTTCGAAAAGTCATTGGTGCGCGCCGTGGATTCGAACCTGATACCCTCTGCATGGCAGTCTGTTGATATATCTACTCGGCTATCGCTGCCTCTTATTTCCGATTGATCCGTTCGTTTAATAAATTTAAAATACCCCGCGATATAGGACTTCCTCACTAGAAAGTCCTCAAGCGGAGTCTTTAAAAAAGGTCTGAACTTTAACAAGTTTTTAATGCCCTGACATTGTAGTTTAAAAGAGAGGCTATGGGTCGGCATTTCTATTTATATTACAATGTTCCTGTTTAATTTGTTGAATGTACTGTCAGTTACATTGTTAAAAATGTTGTCGCAATTTTCGCTCTTTGTGCATTCAACATTGTTAGTTGCTATGTTTATTTTAGAAGTACTATTTTTAATACTACACAATTTTTCATTGTAATTTTTGTTGGCAAGGGTATTAGATGCTATGAAAAAAGTTGCCTTTGGTTGATTCTGGGTATGTGTTCAAGTAAGCAACTATCACCATGCTATTTTTCAGCATAAAATGCTTGTTTTTTTATATAGACCGTAGTTTTCTTTAAATAATATATAGCCCTAAAAGTGTAACATACTGACAAATAAATGCAGATAGGCAGACGTTTGCGCTCATTTTATTGGTATGGATTACATTTAGGGCGCTTGTCCACGGTAAGAAAATACGCCGGGCCTATGCAAGAATTCGTGTCGTAACTAGAAAATAACTGTGTATACTGCTCGCAGCGGTGCACGAAAAAAAATCTTGTCTGCGCAAGACACGACGCGGCGAACGTTGTTGCGGAGCGGTGGGGGGGCGGAGTAGTAGGGTTCAGCTTCATTTTTCTCTTGTATAATTGGATGAACCTAATAAAGTCTCTTGTTTTTTACTTCCTTTTTCATTTTGTTATAATAATAATATGCAATTATTATTATTTTTTGCTTTGTAGTTAACATTTTTATAAATAAACGAAAATGATTATCAGACTTGTTATTACTTGCGCGCCCTACGCCCGACTGACGACTGCACGAAAAAATCGTGTCGTGTACACGTGCCGATTGGTTTTGTCTGCGGAAGACACGAAAAGTTTTCGTGTGTTGAACAGACAAAATTCTTGTCGTGTAGGTACACGAAGAATCTGTCTTGTTCGCCGCAGAGACGGTAAATTTTCTTACCGTGTACAAGCGCCCTTTTAAACGTTTTAAATACACGTCAGTCTGTCAGCAATAACCTATTGTGGTTATTGAACTACTGATTTGCATTCGGTTTTCACAAACCGACGCGCGACGTAGCATGCGGGCGGAAGAACCGCAGCGGAAGCTATTTTATAAAACATCTTTGTCATCTAAATTGTCACTTTAATAATAATTATCATCATCATCAGCCCTGCATATACAATACTAGAGGACGCCAGCAGCTACGCCTGCATTTTTTTTTATTTACCCGCTTTGGCCGTGCCCGTGGGAATTTCGGGAAATCCCTTCTTAGTGTACCCCTACGGCCCCCAAGGAACACACATGCCAAATTTCAGCTTCTTGCACCAAATAGTTTCGGCTGTAGCGTGTCTGTCAGTCAGTCAGTGACGCAAGGATTTTATATATTAAGATTGTCTCATTACTGGATACTTATATGCGAAGGATAAGGCCATAGTTTACCACGCTGGCCATGTTCTGTTTAGCAGACTTCACATGTCTTTCAAAAACGCTATGGAGAACTTTCAGATATGCAGATTTTTCCTCACAGTGGTTTCTTTCACCGTAAAGCAAGTGATCATTAACAATTTATACGCACTTATCTTCGAAAAATCATTGGTAGACACCATGGATTCGAACCCAGCTATATAAAGAATCATTAATGAAAAACTCTCGCGAAAGGAGTTTAACGATATGTTGACAAATAAATATTTAAGTTGGCGTGGCTGTCTACCGTAAAAGCCATCCCACAAAAAGAATTGTTAAATTATTTGGTAAAAGCGAAACAAAGTATTTAACTTAAAAGGTCTGCCGTACGTTATGTTACGTTACGTGGTCGTGCCGGGGTACGTTAAATTGATAGGATGAACTCGCGGTGGAAGTTTCCGCTCCAGATTTTCAGTGTGGTTTCTAGGATATTGGGTTTTGCCTTAAGGTATTCTCAGGAGCATTATGTTTTACATATTTGTTCTAAAGACAATATTGGGTTTGCTTTCATAACATGTTTGTATATTTTTAATGTAACTCTCGTTGTTATAATGCTGATGTAGTTGACCATTCACCTGTAATAAGCATACTTGCCAATGTAAGATTACATAAAAATAAACGTGAGTGTTTTAGCGAGCATTCTACTAAACGTTTCGGCTAGCATTCTAGTGAATGGACAGTAAATTTGCTTCGAGCTTTATTTTTTATTTAAAAAAGACAACTCTCGCATTAGGAGTAAATTAGTGTCGCGGGGCACTTTACAAACATACAACTAACGGACACCATGAACACCCAGACTCGAAACAACAATTTGTGAATTACACAAAGTGTTGCCTAGTATGGGGATCGAATCCACGACACTCGGCGCAGTGTCAAGCGGCGAGGCGGCCGCGGTGCAGTCAACAAAGAGCTTTTCTGTTAATAAGAGCGTTTGCTAGAAAGATCGTGTAAATGTTCGTAACGGTGTTCGGTTCTGTTCGTCGTTCTGTTCTACAAATTTAATAACAAGTGAATGCTCAAATATAACAGCACCATATAACATGAATCTGTGGCTCACATGAGAAAAGAGCTGCTCCAATATACTGGGTGTAAGGGAATGTGTACCGAAAACTGATTCCAGTGATTCAGTAAATTATACTGAGACAAATGTAAGAACTCAAAAAATTTCCAAAAAATTGCTATAGGAACACGCAAACTCGCACTATCAGCTGTTATGGCCCTACAGCGGCAGTGATTACGATGTACTGGTGCGCTTTCTGTGCTGCGGCCGCGCGCTGTGCATGTTTAATTCTTAGAATTTTACAAAAATATTCATGCGGGTCGACTATAGTTACTATTTCATTACATTATATGGCAAAAAATGCAAAAGAAAATTCGGAAAATTCATGAAAATTATCCGGAATATTCGACCGCCAATGGCCTCATTATCATTCACTGGTATCGGTTTTTGGTAAACCGCCCATACACCCCGTATTTTGTATAATAATTAAATTTAAAGCAAACAATTAATATAGTACGATCGTTATGCAAAGTCAAGGGTAAACTGCATATAAATCAAAATAAGCTAGCCTCATTGTAGTTAATTTTGTTTGAACCGGTCGGGTCGCAGTAATTACATCAGGTTCGGTCTTCCTTTGATTAATTACTACATTAGCGTCAACTTGTGACGCAGTTTCGAGAACGGCGTAGTACGTCACTGAATATAGCGCACAGGGTAACAGTCCTGAGACTGCCTCCAAGGTCCAGTGGATAGCGTATGCGACTGCTGATCGGAGGTCCTGGGTTTGATTCCCGAGTCGGGCAAAAGGGTTACTGGGTTTTTTCCGAATTCTCAGTAGCAGCACGGAGTCTGGTGATGTGCCCGGTAACGGCAATAGGCTGGCACATTACCAGACTCCGTGCTGCTACTGAAAATTCAGAAAAACTCAGTAACACATTTGCCCGACCCGGAAATTGAACCCGGGTCCTCCGATCAGCCGATGCATAGGCTATCCACTGGACCACGGAGGCAGTCCGAGGAGGGTGTAGTCTGTCTGAATATATAAAATTCTTCCATTACCGACTGACTGAGTCACAACGCACAGACGAAACTATTGGGGACAAGAAGCCCATTGCCGTACCGGGCACATTATCAGACTCCGTGCTGCTACTGAGAATTTCCTAACGGAAAGACCCAATAACACTTTGCCCAATCCGGGGATCGAACCCGAGACCTTCCAATCTCACCCGCACATTTATGCCGCGAGACCAACGAGGTAGTCTAGTCATAGTATATTTTTCCATTGCAGGGCTTGTGAAGTGGTTTAAAGGGTCGCATATATTTAATAGGCTTGTGTCCACTAAGAATAAATCGGTTTGATTGTAGTATCTATAGATTCATTATGATTTTAAGATGTCAATAAAGTTTATTATTTATTATAAACCGGCCAAGTGCGTGTCGGGCCACGCGCAATGTAGGGTTCCGTAGTTGCCCATAATGGCCATTATTGATAATAACTTCCGTTTCACATGGGACTAAAAACGGGCATCTTTAAAATTAAGCCAACGCTCCCAATGTAAACTCACAGAAATAGGTATTTATAAGTTAACCGACGATTACTCGTAAACTAGTGATGTCTACATAGCCGTGATAGTTTTCCTTTTAAATTCGTTATATGTACTACATTTGTGATTTTTTTTCACCTCTTCCAAATTAATAGTTTAGCCGGCAGGGGGGGGGGGACACTTGAGTCTAACAATTTTTTTCACTTCAAAGCTTGATATTTGACAAACCAATCACTTGATCGAAAAATGATTTGAGCAAACTAATAATATTTTTTTAAAACCTATCCAATGATACCCCACACAATGGGGTATTCAATCAAAAAAAAATTCAACCCCACTATATATGTAGGGGAGATACCCTTAAAAAAATATTTTCCTAAATTTTATTGTACAGTTTTGTTGCAATATCGTATGTCTATATTCATGTCAAATATTAGCTTTCTAGCACCAGGCGTCTATGAGCTAGGCTGCGGACGGACAGACGGACGGACATGACGAAACTATAAGGGTTCCTCTTGGACTACGGAACCCTAAAAAAGGTAAGATTAATGTTATTTTTAGGATTCTAAAACTAAAAATAATGTATTTATTCTTGTGACAGTGAACACCAATCAGAGTGCATTACGTCTAACAGTGCGTCCGCTATTCATGTTGTTGACATTTTGGTAGTAAATACAACTAAAACGTCAAACTTTGTACCTGTCAATTCGTAACAAAATAAAAGTGAGTACACCAGACCAGACTTCATTTACGGTTTGTTTTGTTTTGCACTTTGTGATATCACTCAACCGCCATGAGGGTTTACAGCGTTTTCGTGTCAAATTCAAAAAGGTTTTTAAAAAGCCGTAATGAGTAATGTTGGTGATCGATTTTTGAAGAAAATATCAGTTATTTCAGTTTAACATGTAATAAAGGAACGAATCAATCGCTAATTACATTTTAGGACACAAGCCTATTTTACTTGTAACGCCTGTCTCTTTTAAGATATTTATATACCAACTTTTAGAGGCTCACAAGTTTAAGCTTTCATTTAAATAATAATATGTTTTAGGTAAGTGCTTTAGTTTATTATTATTTATTTGACGAAGCTCACGATTTAAATTAAGATACACTTGCAAGACTACATTTCAAAATTCAAATGCTTTTAACTCCTTCAAATATGAAACATTACAATTTTATGACTGCATACACTTGTTGTTACAATAATGATTTTCTTTATAACTGCATACTTCAATTAAATGCAAAAATGTGTTTGTTTATTTGTGCTTAAACGACTTAACGGATATTGATGAAACCTTACAGTATATACACATCGGACTACCATTTGTCGTGCAATGACCGACGCCCACACCGTCGAAGCCATGCCAGGAGGCAGTAAACTATATACGCGAAGGTTTGTGATTATGGAATGATACCTATAACTCTTAGACGCAAAAACTACAAAACTGATTTTGATTAAACTTTGCCTTTATATAGCTCATACATCGGAATAATACATACTCTTTTTGTCGCAATAATTGACCCCCGGTTAAAGCCAGGAGCACGATCCAATAATTTCATAAAAAACGTCATTGTTTAAGTAACTGATCTTGTCACTCGAGTAGGCTTACAACTTTTAAATTGGAATACTTTGGCCGGTGGAAAATTTCTGAGAACGAAGTAATGGAATTTTTTTAATTTGTCAACGCAATGATAAATACTGTTTGCTTTATAAATTGAATTGTCGTACCGTTGCACGATTAACCTTCATTAACAGGGTTTAATATTTGTGCATACCCCTGACATTAAGTTCAAGTTTAATGCGCCGCAGTGGTTGACATTTTCAATTCATTGCTGAACAGTTCTGTAGAGATAACTTGATGTAAATACGATTTTATGATAGCAGCGTAAGCTGAGTGGACAGACCGACAAATTGCTACGCAGAGGGTCTCGGGTTCGAATCCAATGCCAATACCAATGACTTTTCGGAGTTAAGTGCGTATTGAATTGTTAATTATCGCTTGCTTATCGGTGAAGGAAAACATCGTGAGGAAACCTGCATGTCTGAGAGTTCCCCATAATGTTATCCAAAGACATGTGAAGTCTGCCAACCCACACTTGGCCAGCGTGGTGGACTATGGCCTTATCCTTCTCATAGTGAGAAGAGGCCCGTGCCCAGCAGTGGGACAGTATAAACGGCAGATGATGATGATGATGAAGATATACGATTTTGTGATACAGCACAGAGCATAGCACTGTACTATGTACCTACTACTGTGTTATATGACGAAAATGTGTACAATCCTACTACTTCCTTTTTATATCGTCACGCCTGTATCCCCGAAGGGGTAGGCAGAGGTGTAATATTACTCCCACATTTCTTCTTATATAATAATAATATTAATATTCTACCACATACACATATCACCATCTAGTCCCAAGCTAAGCAGAGCTTGTGTTATGGGTACTAGATAATGGATGAACATACTTAATATATATTTACTTTTTTTTTGTAAATACATACATATTATACATAGAAACACCCAGACCAAGATAAACATCCATGTTCATGCACACAAATATTTGACTTGAGCGGGAATCGAACCCGCAACCTTCGGCGTAGCAGTCGCTTACACCCCCGCTGCGCCAACCGGTCGTCATTATACATTTTACTTCCTACATATTTACGGGCAAGTACTCCGTACGTGTGGTGACGGATTAAGAATACGGATTGTCACTACCTACCCCATATCATCCCATGGGTGTCGTAAGAGCCGACAGAGGTAGCATATTATGCAGAGAACAGCACTGTAAGAGAAGGAAAACTTGATACAAAACTTATACCAACCCGTTTGGCCAGCGTGGTATAGTACGCCAATTCCTCCTTTCAAAGGAGAGGCCTAGTCCAGCAGTGGACTGTTAAAGGAGAAGTACACAATCTGCACATACAATTATTATACTAAATATGTATATATATGTTTCTACTATGTATGATGGCTCGATGCATTTTTGCTACTATTTTATGCGAAAAGTGCCGAACGGACTATTAAAACTTTGCAGGAATAGAGCTCATTCATCAAAATAATACATCAGTTTTCTTTTGTCGCGATATCCGACAGCTGAAAGGCATGAACGCTTTGGTAGCATAGGGGTGCACTAGAATAAGGGATTTCCTCAAATTCAGTATAATTGACAAGCGGTTAGCGTACCGGGAGTGTAAGCAACTGCCACGCCAAAGTTCACGGGTTCGATTCCCACTCAAGGCAAACATCTATCATCATCATCCTAGCGCCGACCCGGTTGCGTTCCAAAACCAACGCCTTGAAGCCCGAGGTCTGCTTTCCGGCTGTATCTCCTCCACTTCGCACGGTCTTCCGCATCCCTGGTGGTTAGTTGATTGGCACGCATATCATCCCTTACGACTTCAATGCAGCATTTCTTTGGCCTTCCCCGTTTACCGGGGCCCGGCGGAGGTAGCATGGCAAGACATTTGTTACCCACGAAAGACGTTGACGTAAGACATGGCCACACCAGAGTAGCCGACACACTTGCAGTTTGTCAGCAATGTCACGGACATGAAGGCTACCTCGGATGCGGGAGTTCCTAATGCGGTCCTTCCGCGTGACTCCACACATCCAGCGCAACATGTTCATCGTGACACGCAGACTCTGCTTGTGTCACCCAAACACAGGCCACGTCTAGCAAGGCAAACATCTGTGTGTGTTTGTCATGGTATAGGCGTTTCTACATCTATAATATGTTTGTATTTCCAAAAAAGAAAGTATATATGTATGTTTCTCCATTGTCTAGTACCCATAGTACAAGCTCCGCTTAGTTTGGGTCTGGATTGTGTTGTGTAATAATACTTTTTTTTAATAATAATAATAATACTAATATTTCCATCAACAATTCTTACAAAAAACGTTTCGGAGGCCTTCTTTTAAGTATCGAAATACTTGTGTCAGAAGACCACACTCTTCAATAACAAGTATGTAATAAACATAGAAGCCTTAAATTTAGTATGTTTCATTAAAATACAATAAAAGTAAAAAAGTAGAAAGTAATAAAAATAATATAAAATACAAAATTATACAAAAGAGAAGTTATGTAATGAATTTATAAATGAAAAAGTACGTGTTTGTGTTTGTGTGTGTGTGTGTGTCTGTGTTCGTATGTGTCTGTATATGTGTAAGTGAAAAAAAATAAACGGTTAAATTAAACAATATACGGGCGTAACTGCGGATATCATCTAGTTTATTACAAGAAACGCTGTCTTCATTATCTATTATTATCTTTCGTTTGAATTCAATTACACAATTGAGTAATAAACGTACACATTCTCAAGATATTGACTTACAAAGTTAAAGTAAATTATGATAATGTAAAACGTACCGGAGCATTGACGATGTTCACCTATTTAGCTTAGGGTGACTTCACACTGCCGATTCACGGCATGTTCGGTGCATGTTCGGGATGTGTTCGCGTCTTGCTCGTACCATGTTCGCACCATGTTTACGGCGTACTCGCAGTATGTTTTATGAGAAGTCGCCGTGCTCCAGTTATGCCGTTACGGTGCCGGTACTTTATATCAGCCATTTATACGGTCTACCTAATTCTCACTTGAAAGCTTATTTCACTTGCAGGAAACTTCCCTATTCGTACATAACCTCAAAAAGTCAGTGGTAAGTTCCGAGTTAGTACCGGATATTTTCTGCGTCCCAGTCTATTAGTATATCCATTAGGTTATTGGTGTCTCTAAAGCCAGTCGTCACAAACGCTATTAGACAGGCATGTCGAATGTATAGCCGACTCCAACGCTAGAGTTCACACGAAAAACGAAAGATCAATGTGCCTCATGGCGTAACCTAATAAAGGCCTTTTAATGTTAAAATCAATGGTCAAAATGAGGCGTGCAAAGAATAAATAGTGAGCAATTCTGAGAGCTCTGTTACGCAGCAAAATGTCACATTAATTTAATTAAATAAGGTTTTAATTGAAATCATCAATTTTGTCGCTAACTTGTGGCAGACTAAACGTTCTAAAGTTGACTACAAATTATGTAAAATTTAGTTATGGTTAAAGGGTCATGACCATGACGAGGGATCGTATTACTTATTTTAATAAAATAGTTTGCTTGAAAATAAAGTGTTCTGGAGAAATTCAATGTTTGCGTCAACCTAAGAAAATACAATGACATGTCATTACAAGAAAAAATATTTGCTGAAGAAAGAAAACTGTAGATCTTAGCTATAAAAATGTGACACTGACTATCAGCTTATAAATTGCTTGTGTGCTAACGCCTCTTCAGTTAGTTAGTTTACTTAGTCAATGTTAAAATAATTTATTTACGTGGGTTATGTAACTTGTTATGTTATGTAACTTGTTAATTATGAACATCAAATTAAGTAACAAATTAATTACTCAAAGATTCGTTTGGCTTTCTAGTTACTGTACCTATGTGTAGTGTGTGTATGGAGTGTAAGCGACTGCTACGCCGAAGGTTGCGGGTTCAATTCCCGCTCAAGTCAAACATTTGTGTGCATGAACATGGATGTTTGTCTTGGTCTAGGTGTTACTATGTATAATATGTATGTATTTACAAAAAAAGAATATATGTATATCTATCCATTATCTAGTACCCATAGTACAAGCTCTGCTTAGTTTGGGACTAGACGGTGTTGTGTGAAATGTGAATGTGGTAGAATATTATTATTATTTCTGCCCGCGGCTACGTCCCAGTGAATGTGGGACAAAGATTATCTGCTATTCTGATGATATTTACAAATTTTCATCCTCATCCATTCACTTTTTGGGTGAAAGGGTAACAAAGATTTATCTATAGATTATACAGATATACTGGTAGATTTATCTATCGTAACAAACTTTTACGGTAATAAAAGTAGTAGAAAGTTCAACGTATCACAACAAGGCTATGGCCGGTATATTAGAGACACCATTTGTACGTTAAAGTGCCCATTAGTGAAGTTCTGGAACTGTTTCACACCTGCTCTTAGTCTGAACTTTGTAACTATCAATCTATCGGGGAAGGTTACCTGTAGGCCAGTTGTATACTTTTGGGTGTATTGATCGGAATGAGCTTATTCACAAAAAATAATTTCTGTGGGCTTCATAACTAGATCGGCTAATTCTATTACCTTTAAGAAAATTTTCGGGAATGGTCTTGCTTTTTATAATGTTAGGTTTATTACTCGTCGTCGGAATATGGTTGTACTTTTGTACATATAAATTTTTATGTGACACTTATGAACGTTAAGTTTAAGAACGAATTACGTAATGTATATTTAGAGCTATGTTTGCAATCCAAGAGCGTAAAGCCATAACAGAGATCGGGCCTTAATATTTAGTCATATTTTTATCACCAAGATTTACAATTTTCGTTATCAAGCAAATATGTATTTTTTTATGACTTGACATAGTATTTTTCTTAGGTTTACGCGAATGTTAAGTACACTGCAGTTGACTGTAGTTTGATTTCAATGTGCCACATTACATTGCTCGAAAACAGTTAATTTTCAAGCAAACTATTATTATCTTTCAGTTAAACGGGTCATGGTTACGACCCTTTTACCATAATTATATTTACATAGTTAACTTTAGAATGTTTAGTCTGCCACAAGTTAGCGACAAAGTTGATAATTTCAATTAAAACCTTATTCAATTAGATTAATGTGACCTTTTGCGTAACAGAGTTCTCAGAATTGCTCACTATTTATTCTTTGCACGCCTCATTTTAACCATTGATTTTAAAATTTAAAAGTCCTTTATTAGGTTACGCCATGAGGCACATTGATCTTTCCTTTTTCGTGTGAACTCTAGCGTTGGAGTTGGCTATATGCATTCGACATGCCTGTCTAATGGCGTCTGTGACGACTGGCTTTAAAGACAGCAATAACCTAGTGGAGATACTAATAGACTGAGATGCAGAAAATATCTGGAACTAACTCGGAACCAACATTCTCTCAGTCACTAATTCTTGTATTCCATTCTTGGTTGTGTGGAAGAAATCGCAATTTGCGATAAGACCGCCCTTGTACCACTAGTTTTAGTTGTGTAAATATGATCACTGTTCTCTTGAATCTTTTTTGTTTTCTGGTGTACAATAAAGAGTTTTAATCTAATCTAATCTAACTCGGAACATACCACTGACTTTTTGAGGTTATGTGCGAATAGGGAAATTTCCTGCAAGTGAAATAAATTATACAAGTATTTTTATCTAGTGAAAGATGTCAAAATAATAATAGTTTCATTCATCAATTTTAAAACTTTTTGTAACATTTTTCATCGTCAATTTATTGATAATAAGTATTCTACTTGACAGCAAAACACGATGACGTCACTACGTCATATTTCATATAAAACCCTTGGCAAAGGTCATTTTTGCATTTCATTAAAAGTGCTTGATTTGACTAGTTGGAAACTACCCTATTTATCACTTGATCTATGCCTTGTAGATCACCTTAAGCCGTTGAATGTCATGAAAAACTTTGACAGTCGTTATATGGAGTCAGCACTCTTGAATATACTTCCACTGGTCTATCATCACATTACTCTATCAGATCTGGTTAGACCAGTAACCGGACGCCGGGCTCTTAGTTCAATGTTTTTTTGCAACCGGGAAAACGCTGAAGATAGATTCTACATATATAGGTATATATAGACTATATTTACTTTGGGAGGCTTACTAAATGAACATAATTTCTTTGCTTTGTGAAAATATAGTATATACTAGGTTATTAATAATCATATTTTTTTGCATTATTAGATAACTTACAATGTGACACAGTCGCAGCTCCTTACAACAATAAGAACGATATAAGACCATTATACTGGCGATTAAAAAGAGTAGCCATGAGTTTTATTGCCCGTTCTTTCTCGTGGTTCTACTTAGCTATTGCATTGCGAACGTGGCAGTAAATGTAAAATCGTCTAATAATTAACTAAAATTTTTGACGTTCACAAGCGTCACTTTGTGGCCTAAATGGATAAATGATTTTGACTTTGACTTTGATAATGTTTGCCGATGACTGCTGTACTAACGAAACAAATGTAAACATCAATTCGGATGTTTTAACGTATCGTGAAAAACACGATTGCGAATACAATGTGAACGTCCATTGGTCATGACGGATTGTGTTTTTTGGCGAATCATCAATTATTACGGATCCCGTATGGATGACGGCTGTGATTAAACGGTTATACTATACGACCCGTGGCTGTGATTAAGCGCGTATATTAAATACGAATCGAAGCAAATATTGAAGAGAATTGTTTAAAACAACTGCAATATTATATACCAGAGGAAGCTCAGAGCTCCGCCGCACTTCTTTTAGATTAATCGATTATGCCTGATCCAGTCATAATCGATGTAGGCATAACCATTATGGATACGAGTATATATTTATATATATTTGTATAATGTATGTATAATTAATAATTGTATATGTGTATTTTACTATGTTATTGAAATCGTTGGTTATAGATTTAGTTACATGGCTACACCATCGTCACAAAACATCTAACATAATTCCTGTCCATCCTAAGGTAGCCTGGAAGAAATCTCCCTTGGCGATAAGGCCGCCGAATGTACCTACATAAATTGTAGATTTAACATACTTTAGAAATGTATATTACTTTTTTTTGGTGTACAATAAAGAATATCATCTATCGATCCAGTGGGAATTTTGGGACATCCCTCCTTAATCACTCTTACGGTCCCCAAGGAACCTACATAAAATATGCTAAATTTCAGCTTCCTATGCTGAATTGCTTTGGCTATAAGAACTTGTATGTAGATTATATATTTTGAGAATGGATCCATATCTTAATTGTTATTCTTTTTATTTTTGCAATTCCCTGTAAACCAATTCATCACTTCCACGTGCGATCGGACTGAACATCCTATATCATTTTCACGTCCGATTGGACAGAATATGGTGTAAATTTGTTCAATTAAAATATTTATGGTACCTATTAATTCTACTACTCTACTACTACTACTAATTGTCCGTGTGGTGACGGATTAAGAATACGAAATGTCACCACCCCATATCATCCCATGGGTGTCGTAAGAGCCCACAGATGGAGCATATTATGCAGAGAACAACACTGCAAGAGAAGGAAAACTTGATATAAACCCTATACCAACCCGTTTGGCCAGCGTGGTATAGTAGGCGAATTCCTCCTTTCAAAGGAGAGGCCTAGTCCAGCAGTGGACTATTAAGGCTGATATGATGATGAGTAATTCTTTGTTTTTTTTTAATAATTATTTCATTTTAAGCATTTAATTGTTCTGTTCACAATCAGAGTCTGTCAATCAGTTTAGTTTTTTATTGTTTTCTTGTAGGTACTGTTTATGTTTTTTATTGTTTTCTTGTAGGTACTGTTTATGTTTTTTATTGTTTTGAGAATAAAATTATTTTTCTTTCTTTTCTGTTCTCATCACCATCACCTCAGCCTAGATACGTCCACTGCTGGACATAGGTCTGTAGGATGGATATAGGAACTTAAGGCTCACCACAACAAAATATTTTGAACCGCACGCATCCAACCGCTTCCCGTGATCTTAACGAAATCTACCTTGCGAGAGGCCTGGCTGTGCTGCGTTGTCTTGCTGTGAGCTGTTCATCTTTTAATTCATTATTGAACTGACTGTACAGACAGTCAATTCAATTTTATTAATATGTATAGACGAAATTACATAATTTCGAAATAGGTAACTGTGTTTTTCCAAGTGCATATAGCTAGTTACATAATATCAAGATAAACAACCTTCTTAAAGAAAGAATTGCCTGTCTGTCTGTATTTCTGTTTGTCTGTGGTAATGCCTGGAATGGCTGAATCGATTTTAATGGGACATTCACTGCAAATGTTTAAAAAAAATTGGGCAAGTGCGAGTCGGACTCGCGCACGAAGTGTTCCGTACCATCATCTATAAAAGAAAGTCACGTTAGTTGTATGTATACTTAAATACTTTTTAAGTTTCTACCTGTTTATTAAGATCGAGTAACAAATTGCTTAAAAATTACGTTTGTTGTATGGGAGCCCCCCTTTATGATTTACTTTTTTTTTATTGATTTATTTATTTTGAAAGGTAATAATATATACAACTACATATTCTGTGAAAATTTAAAGCGTCTACCTGTTACAGTAAGTAATTTTGAGCAAAAATACGGAAAAAACACGTTTTTTGTATGGGACCTCCCCTTAATATTATCATTTTTTTTATATTTTTAGTATTTGTTGTTATAGCGGCAACCGAAATACATAATTTGTGAAAATTCTAGCTATCACGGTTTATGAGATACAGCCTGGTGACAGACAGACAGATGGACAGACAGACAGACAGACAGACAGCGGAGGCTTAGTAATAAGGTCCCGTTTTTTACCTTTTAGGTACGGAACCCTAAAAATGACTTTCTAGGGCAACATATAGGCCATACTTGACCTGGTAGATGGCGCTGTTGTCGAGATCCCGAAAATAAAGCGGGAAACAGGATTTTATAAAAAGCTTACAAACTTTTTAACTGTTGGCGTAGTAGATTAAGCGGCCGCCTCGCCGCTTGACACTGCGCCGAGTGTTATGTGTTCAATGCCCACACAAGACAAGACAACACTTTGTGTGATTCATAAATTGTTGTTTCGAGTCTGGGTGTTCATTGTGTCCGATGGTTGTATGTTTGTAAAGTCCCCCGCGACACAGGATTTATTCCTAGTGGACGACAGTTGTCTTTTAAATAGAGTTTGGGAGTTCATGTCCTTTCTATCCGTTGGTGGTATGTTTGTAAAGTCCCCCCCGACAAAGGATTTATTCTTAATGCAGAAGTTGTCTTTTAAATAAATAAATAAAAATATATAAAACCCCTTGTCCACAGTCTACGTGTTCCTGGGCGAGAACATGGCTCTGCTGGACTTCGTGAAGGTCCTGCAGAGAAGAGGACTCCTCGTCAACGGAGAATACGTCGTGGTGGCTGTGGACGATGAGATATACGATCCTAGCACGGCGGACTTTACTAATGCTGGTACGTCATCATCATTAAAGTCAAAGTCAAATCATTAGGTATTTGTTCATAGATTCATTACAACACAACAAAGTCATACTTTTTTAAATTAAGCCAAATGATGCCGGTGTTTCCTACCTGACTGCCCTGAGAAGAACCATCCGAAACATTTTCCTAGCGCTATCATTATCTGCCTGCCGTACGGACGTACTAATAGGAAATAGGCCTCTCCAATCGCACGCCACTGGGTCCGATTTTAGGCTTGCCGTGCCCCGCCGCTACCAACCACTGCGTATATCGTCTCTTCACTTAGCGCTATCACTAAACTAAATCTTTGACGACCCGGTGGCGTAGCAGTAATGTAAACGACTGCATCGCCGAAGATAGCGGTTCGCTTCCCGCTCAAGTCAAACATTTGTGTGATATGGAGTCAAAATGGATGTTTGTCTTGGTGTGAGTGTTTCTAAGTAGGTACCTTTAAAATGTATGTATTTACAAACAAAAAGTATTTTTTTTATAGACTCATGCCTTTATCCACTAAGGAGTAGGCAGAGGTGTAACATTACACCCACATATCGCCATGTTATGAATTTAGAGGTCCCCCGGCGTTGCCAGACAATGTGCTGCTACTGAGAATTCGGAAAACCCAGGAACACTTTTGCCCGACCGGGAATCGAACCCTCCTGATCAGCAGACACATATGCTATCCACCGGACCACGGCAGCAGTAAACTAAAGCTTTAATTTAATAACTTCATCTATCATTATCCGTACAGTAAAAATTTACTCTTCCTGATTTATCCATGTTTGTTCAACAGATCTCCTGGGTCAGAACAGTAGTAACGACTTGTTGGCGTTCAGGGCTGTGCTGAAGCTGACTCCATCGTTTCCCACCAACCCACACTATGCGTGAGTACTGCAGTTATCTTATTATTATTTGTTTTTAACCCTTAACGCAAACAGAGGGTTATTATAGGATTATTTTAAATTGTCTTTCGGGATATATACCACGTACTTTTGTTTGGAGTAACCGATATTTCCTATATATATAACCGGTAAATATTCCGAAAGACAATTTAAAATAAGTATAAATGACCACGAAAGTTTAAATTCCTATAGGTATTGTTACGAGCTGGGGTTCGGTGATAAATTATACACTATGCCAGAAAAACTGCACTTTAATCACTAACACAATAACACTAGATACACACACTTACTTTTTCAACACTAATAAAACTCACTATTCACACCACTAGAAACATCACTAAACACTTCCGACTTACTTCCTTCGCTTGATGATGATTATCGCTCCGGTATTCAATTGTAACTGTGTCTGTCTCGCGCGCTCGCGCTCTATTTATACTGGCCGGATAACATCACTAGCGCATTCTAGACTCTTCCACAAAACTGTCGAAATAATCGCGAACAGTCGATGCTCGATACAGCAACGCCATCTAGTACAGAGTAGATGAATTACCTTTAAACCACCGATACATTCAATCTCTTCTAGTACCCCCATTCACCGATAGATGGCGTAACAGTATTATAAGATTAATATTTATGTGTATCTGGATGTGGCATTGTAACTTATAAAGGAGTGGACCGATTATGTCTTGTATTTTCTTCATTTAAAAGCTGACGTGATCGATTTGGTTCTTAGTTGCAATAGATAAAGATGTAAGTCGGAGATTCATAAACATTAAATTTATAGGAAGTTGTTGGTGAGTCAACAACTTTTGACGCTGTTCAGTGTTCTGTCAGAACAAACTAACATAACATAACTTCACGCCTTTTGTCCCCGAAGGGGTAGGCAGAGGTGTATTACACACCCACACTTCGCCAATTATGTTTCGGTCCCAATGTAATAGGGGGCGAGCCTATTGCCATCTACCAGGCACATCATTACAAACTACATATAATTTTAAACTAAATCTAGAGTACCAGCTACGTTTAGTAAAATAATTATGCATAAAAACAATAACTATAAGTAGAGTAAATATATACAAGTGACATGGAAGGTGTAACAGTTGCAGCACCTTACAAAAATGAAATTGTTATGCATTATGCAAAACCTGGCGATGAAAAAGAGTGACCGTGAGTTTTATTGCCCGTTATTTCCTATGGTTCTACCTATTGCTTTGCGAACGTGGCAGTAAATGTAAATGTAGAAGCTTTAAGTAATTATGTTTTTAATTTGACGTTCATTAGTGTCACTTTGTGATTTAAATGTATAAAGGATTTTGACTTTGACTTTTACTTTGACTTCTGTCTGCGGCATCGTAGCTCTTAAATAACCTACCGATTATCATTGATTGCGATGGATTTTTTTGTTAACTAAGAAACTAAAAATGACTAAGCGATATAGCCCCGATACATAGGTATGTGTAGGGACTAGTATATGCCTAGGCATAATAAAGTCTAGACTTTATTCCACCAGTAGAACGTTTCCGTCCTGAATTATACTGTTAAACGAATGTCAATCACAGCTAGCGTGGATATTTCGTTTCACAAAAAGTAAGTCAACCTGCTGTGAGGTATTTTTTTAATAAAATAAATACAACTGGTTTGGCACAAAAATATCATAGCGCAAAAATCATCAGCTTTGTTTGTAATATCTTCCATTGCTCGGCACAGGGTTCTTCTCATTATAAGAAAGGTTGTTGCCATTCTCCAATACGCTGGCGTGTTAATTGCGGGTAGACATTCTTCACATTATACCTACATGTTTCTACGCGACCCTCGGTGCGCGCGTCCGACTCACTCTTAACCGGTTTTTTTTCCTTTTTTCCTACCACGAAAGAAATCCACTTCAATAAATATATTCGCTTAATATTTCTAAAGATAGAACCTAGCCCTTGCAGCAATAGAATACTTATGACTTATGAGTACAGTTGAGGACGAAATTGTGACCTAGTTTCTGTCAGATTTAATCTCGCATGGATCAACAAACAATATATAGAGATTAAACGGTCTGTTGTTACGATAATAGAGGAAGCCTTAGCCTAAATCAATCATAATATATTTAGGCTAAGATTTTCCTTAATAAATCGGTATATATTAAGTTGTTCTGTAACCGACTGACAGAGAACGTATAGTCGAAACTATGGGACGCAAGCAGGTGAAATTCGATATGTATGTCCCTCGTGGATTGGAGAGGCATTATCGCAGCTGCGAGCATCCCCTAGTTAACATCATAATAGGATGTCAATTGTATTATCTGTTTTCCTTTTTATATAATAAGCTCTTTGTATTGTAAAAATAATATGCATGGAAATCAAACTAGATAATTCATAACAATGCCTGTATTGTTGATGACAACAGCAGCGCTACTGAATTCGAATTTACACCCAGACTCGAAACAACAATTTATGAATCATACAAAGTGTTGTCTTGTGTGGGGATCGAACCCACAACACTCAGCGCAGTGTCAAGCGGTGAGGTGGCCGCATAAACCACTACGCCAACCGTGCAGTCAATTTGTTCAATTTACGATCTAGTCGCGATAAGATTCCAATAACATTCAAATATCAATTAATTTTGGAGAATACCATTTGTTTTGAAACTGCGACATTAAATCCGAACTGCATTTTGAACAAATATAATTAGAAGAATTGGGCCCCTGTGTAATGATCAAGTAAAGTAATTTTTTTTTCGTGTCGCAGTCAAAATCACTTGAAGCAGATCCTCCTTCTCCTATTCAAAGTTGATTTCGACTCAAAGTTGAAGTTAGAACCCAATGGGAAGGGTATGACTCTCGAAAAAAGGTCGTCTAAAAAGCTCTCAGATTTTTTTCGTGCAATTTATTGTACAGAAAAGTTTAGTGCAAATCTTTGCCCATCAGACTGCAGCACTAGCGTTAACAGTATACAGATTTTTTTAACGAATACTGCTACCATTGAAAAGTTACATTTGAGTAGCATTTAATAGATATTGTAATTTTGTTTTTCAAATGTCAAGGCGTAATATTTAACTTTTAATCTGCAGCAGGGGACCACTATCTTGAAAAAAGAGTCCAGTTTATTTATGGTTTACTTGGCAGATTGCTGGTCGCACAGAATAATTATAAATGTTAAAATTAGCAACCTAATGGTAGACACCATCTAGATCTATAGCCTGTCGCAATCCAGGTGTGAGTATCTCTAGTATCAGAGGTTATAGGCCACCCGAAGCCCTCCGACATGACCTCGGACAAGAACCGGGACCGACGACTTTACATGGCCTGCGACCCTTAGCGCTCTGATACGGATACCTGTGAACTGTGTGACCTGTGTAAACGTTGCTTAACCTTGCCGATCTATAACAAACTCTCATAAGTGATCGGAGCACTACATGTTCCTTAATAAAAGCTTACTTTCTGGATGATTCCAGAAATGTCAAGATAATGTACCTTCCACTTAAATGTTCGGCCATTGTGAAAATGTTTTTCGTGTGGGGAGTTTATATTAAAGGAAGGATGAAGTTCTACATTGTAACGATGAGACGCATCCATCTTACTTTAGTAAGTTAGGTCACTCTAATGACATGGTCCGCTTGTCATGACTCGACTAAAATACTAATTGAAAAACGTTGACCACCGCTCTGAGTTTTGCGATTCGATTGCGAGTTCTTTCAGACGTTGCTGTTCATACTATCGCATAGATTACAGACTAACTCATCATCATCCTCTTAGCGTTATCCCAGTTTCAATCTGGGGTCCGCTTTCTAGTCTAACCGGATTTGGCTGAATATTAGCTTTTCCATAGAGTGACTGCCTGTCTGACCTCCGCAACCCGAAGGGATAGCTATATTCCATGGTTAAGACTAGTGTCAGTTAATTTAGAAGGTACTGACGCCCTGTAACGACTGTCAAAGATCTGCATGACAACCGGGACCGACGGCTTAACGTGCTCTCTGAGGCACGGGACAAGCGATAATTAACAATTCAATACGCACATAACTCCGAAAAGTCATTGGTGCGTGCCGTGGATTCGAACCCGATACCCTCTGCATGGCAGTCTGTTGGTATATCCACTCGGCTATCGCTGCCCTCAGATTACAGACTAAGGCGATTCTCACACTGAACCGCATCACGCAGCGTCGTGCGGGAGTGCGTTTTGTTCCGTTGCTTGAAAGTACATCAATTTGTATAGAAAAAACGCATAGTTTAACACACTGAAAACGCATTCACGCGCGGTAATTTTCTTCGTCGCCGCGCACCACGCTGCGTGATGCGGTGCAGTGTGAGAATCGCCTAACTAATGACAATTTATGTCTAATTAATGTTATATTCCGTAGTGTGGGGCATTTAGCACACGATCGATCGTTTTTCCTAAATATTTTGTAAACGGATCCCTAAATAAAAAATCGGCCAAGTGCGAGTCTGACCCGCACACCGAGGGTTCCGTACGCATTTTACCTTATTCGAGATTGGTGCTAATTACGCTAGTCCTCTAAATCTAAACTAAACTTAGAGGACTATCTTAAATGGAGTCTACTATGTATGTATGGTGTCCCCATACATACATAGTAGACTCCATTTAAGACTCCCTTAAATTTTCCACTTTTTAGATTTTTCAAATTTTTCCTTTATTTGTGCTGTAAGACCCTACTTTTGGGCAAATTTCGTGATTCTAGTTCAACGAGAACTACCATATAGGTTTTCGACCCAAAACCTACGGTTGACCTAGAATTGTAAATTTTGGTTAAAACCAAGGTACAAGTAAAGGAAAAATTCCGAAAATTAAAAAAAGTAAAAAATTAAGGTTATTTTGGTACTTACAAGTTTTCGCAAAAATCTAATTTTGACCATATCTTTTTATCGGGTTGACCCAGGAGACCGATTTTTATACACTTAATAGGATCCATAGACCGCAGTATATAAATTTCAATTTGCTAGATCCACCCGTTCCTGAGAAAATCGGTGGTGACACATGGACAGACAGACAGACAGACGGACAAGAAAGTGATCTTATAAGGGTTCCTTTTTTACCTTGTCAGGTACGGAACCCTAAAAAACGATAAAAGAAAACCCCTGTTTTTGAAATACTTATTCATCGGTACCACATGCAATGTATAGAAAAATTAAAATCGCTTTCCTATTTAGGTATGTATGAACTACCAGTATAAATATGATTTTCAAAATTTTATCGTACTGTTTTGTTTGCGTTATTAAAATGTGTATAACCCTGCCAAATTTCAGCCCTTTAATACTTAAAGTTCAACGTAAAACAGCGGACAGACAAACGGAATGATGGTATAGCGAAGCTATAAAGGTTCCTAGTACTTTACTACGGTACCCTAGAAACCAAGACAATCATCGGTTCTTCCGTTTGGGAGCTACGAAGCCACAGATATACGTATAAACCTGTCAGCTATTTGCATAGCAAAATGGAAAAATTAATAATAATATAATAATAAATAATAATATTCTACCACATCACACAACACCATCTAGTACCAAACTAAGCAGAGCTTGTACTATGGGTACTAGACAATGGATAAACATACATATATACTTTTTTTTGTAAATACATACATATCATACATAGAAACACCCAGACCAAGACAAACATCCATGTTCACGCACACAAATATTTGACTTGAGCGGGAATCGAACCCGCGACCTTCGGCGTGACAGTCGCTTACACTACCGCTGCGCCAACCGGTCGTCAATAGGTGTATTATTGAACGAACTATCAATAAAAGTGTATATATTGTTTCAGAATGCTGTGTCAAATGATAAGAGAGCTCTCGGCGGCGCCACCGTTCTGCGTGCCAAACTATTACAAGAAATTATTTGAAGACACATCGGTAAGTGTTATCCCGGTCTACCTACAGAAATTGATGCGTCCGATATGATAGGTATAGCTTAGTCAACATACACATCCGTACATAGTACATTCGTGAACATGGAGCTTGCATGCTTGCAACAGTGCCGAAATATCGGTTACTCCAAACAAAGGTACGTGGTATATATCCCGAAAGACAATTTAAAATAAGTTTAAATGACCACGAAAGTTTAAATTCCTATACATACATATACTCACGCCTTTTCCCGTCGGGTTAGGCAGAGACAACAAAACGCTACTTGCTTCTTTCCTTACAAACCTGACTCGCTTCCTCTACATTATTTTTTCAACTTAGACAATGAATCATTTAATCACTTCTCTATTTCTTTATTTTTGTGTGAGTTTATGGCCAACTCTTACGGAACTTGTAAGCCGCCCAAAGGCCTCCAACATGACCTAAGCTTACTTGTCCTACGGTAAGTGTCTAAACACACTATGCTGAAGTTACGCGACTGAAGCTCCGCGGCTGATTTTACGTTCCGACGTATTCGGCTGATACGATAAACCATAAGTGCCGAACTTACGCTCGTGCTACGAACTACGCTTGTGCGCTACTACTAGGCCGGTGAACTTACGCGGTTACGCCTGACTGAAGTTACGCTGTACGCCATAACGCAACGTAATTTCGGTATAACGTGTCGTCAGTAATTCAAATAGCATTGCAGGCGTAATCATGCCGAACTTCGGTCGCGTAACTTCGGCATAATGTGTTCAGACACTAAGAATGAGACCAACGGATTAACGTGCCCTATGAAACGTAGTAACGGTCTGATCTTGAACTCTGGCAACGTAGCAGGCACAAAAAAAATATGAAGAATTTCAACAACTTTCACGAAATATACCTACTTACGAAATATTTTTATGTCCATGTAAGGTATCCCAACATTTAATAATTTAAATAATTCCGAGACGCAATCCCATACACACATCTGTTAAAACAGGTGTCGAACTGAAAATATCTAGTAGTGATACCCCATGTCCTGTCACATGGTCGTATGTACGGTACCCAAATATACAGGATTCCATTAATAAACTATATTTATTGTAACAGAAAAACATATCAGACTAAACACCGGTGTATTTCAGCTCATTAAATCGTGTTTATCGGCATCCATGTTATATTAGAGAGATGAAGATGATATTTTCGAGGAATTCAGGCACTCAACGACAGCGCTGTCGCTACAGTATTATCACTGAATTGTGAGAATAGGTATCGGTAATTAATACGGAAATACCATAATATTGTGATCACTGTTATTTCATAATGTGTGTCAAACTATTGTCTCTAAGTGGTCTCATGTTCTCATGTATACTTAATTTTATTTCTTTATTTATTTATTTTTTTAGACTCACGCCTGTATCCCCGAAGGTGTAGGCAGAGGTGTAATATTACACCCACATTTCGCCATGCATTTTTAGATCCCACGTAATAGGGGGCGAGCCTGTTAACGTTACCGGGCACATCACCAGACTTCGTGCTGCTACTGAGAATTCGGAAAAACCCAATAAGACTTTTGCCCGACCCGGGAATCGAATCCGAGACCTCCGATCAGCAGTCGCATACGCTTTCCGCTGGACCGCGGAGGCAGTCCGCCTCTATACTTAATAATTATAATAAAGCTGATGGGTTTGTCCGTTTGAATGGTTTGTTGGACAAGCTAATCTCAGGAATTACCAGACTGTGAGAAAGCGAATATTAACAATGTAATACGCACTTAACTTCGAAAAGTCATGGTTGCGCGCCTTGGGTTCGAACCGAGCCCAGAGATTCTCAACTGTGAGAAAGCGAATATTAACAATGTAATACGCACTTAACTTCGAAAAGTCATGGTTGCGCGCCTTGGATTCGAACCGAGCCCAGAGATTCTCCTGTTCGAATCCACAACTGTACCGTACCGTAAAGCATCATTATACAAATGGCGTTACATGGTCTTATCACAAACTGTTGGTTTAATATGCTGCGGCAAGTTGAAAAGTCATACACTACAGCAGGCTTAGCCAAGACATCTTTCTGCAAACGTTAACGCAAAAAAATGTATGGAGTGAACGAAAAGTCACGTGATCTAATCAAACAAATAGAAATTCGTAGCCAAATACACAACACATAAAAACATTCGCATAGATAGAATAAACTCATCGTTTCTGCGATGTCAACCGCAAAATGGTAGCCAAGTCGCCAATTTCGGCCAAAACTAACGCTATTAGCACATGAGTAAATAAACCGACTATTAGCGTCGATTGCGTACGAATAACAATCGAATGATAGAACCCTGCAGAAAACGCAAAAAAAGAATGCCACAGACGGTCAGCCTGTACTCGGCCTTGAGCTCCTTGTTGGGGCCTCGCTAAATCACCATGCCTAAAACATTGTTTAACTATTTCAGACTCATAAAGGACCCATTTATGCAGCAAGGTGCCACTTAAGTGTTCTCCAAGTAAGTTGCTTATCGCGACTTACGTCATTGTTATATATTTTTTATTTTATTTTATAGACTCACGCCTGTATCCCCGAAGGGGTAGGCAGAGGCGTAATATTACACCCACATTTCGCCATGAATTTTAGGTCCCACGTAATAGGGAGCGAGCCTATTGCCGTTACTGGGCACATCAGCAGACTCCGTGCTGCTACTGACGTCACGACACGTCATTGTTTATGTTTCAAATTCCTTAGAGTCAAAGTTTTTAAGTAATAAATAATATTTAAACTTTAAAAAACTCTAAATTGTTTTGATTATATATAATTACTAGCTTTTGCCCGCGGCTTCGCGCGCGTTAATTTCGGGGTAACACATAATGATCTACTTTCAGTCTCAAGTTGTGTGAAGACACTCCTGATTATTGTATAGGGTCAGAAGCTCGCGCATTTCTTAAGGATTTCGTGTGCCGATTCCAATTGACGAATTGGCTTCACGTCAGTGTAGTTCGTAGTTGGCGCCGTTGGCGGCGCTGGCGTCGTTCTCCGTGTCTCTTGCTCTCGTAGTTATGGTACACAGGAGAAACGTTCGTCTCTCTTGCTCTCGTAGAGACAGCTGTCACAGCGCGACTGCCACGCCGCCAAGTGACAATATGGGTCACACTGGTCACGGAAAGTTTGTCTACAGAGCGCCCATAAGAAATACACCTCTATTGTAAATATCTATGCTCTATGGTTACGCGCTCAGTATACATGACAATGTCAAAGCCATGTTTCAATACATGTCTTATATAAATATCTATAAACACTTTCGCATTTATAATTTTAGTAGGTAGAGAAAATCGTTTCAGCCGGTTGAGCGTAGTATAGTATATAATTATTAGTTTAGTAATGCGAACAATGTATTTCACGCACAATATGACAATATGTATGATGTGACACTTGACAGTACTGACAGATAGCACATGCGCAGCACTCAAATATTCGCGCATGCGTTCTTACTTTCAAGAGGAAAATTTCTGCCATACAAACTTCTATCCTCCCTACAATCCCTCCCAGTTTATTTTTTGCAACTTATGGTAGCCTATGTCCGTCTCCATGGTCAAATATATCTCTATATTAAATTTCAACAAATTCGGTTCAGTCGTTTTCGCGTGAAAACGGCACATACATACATACATACACACTTTCGAATTTTTAATATTAGTAAGGATATGTAACTTAAAACAAATCTTCTGGTTCGAACTTTTGTTTCCACTCGCATTAATATTTACATTACTATGATATTTGACGCGCTTGACGCTTCAAACAACGCAAGGCATATGCTAATAACCATGTTGTGTCGCAGAATGTGCGTGTGACACTAACGCGTAGTGTTGGCTACCAATTTTGCGTTTTCTTCGATTGCAAACGCGTTTGCGTTTGAAATCGGAGAAAGGCGATGGAAACGATACGTTCGAGTTTTGGTTAAGCCTGCTGGTGGAAACTCGTCCGCCTGGTAACTTATTAGGTTAACGTAGAGTTTCTTATAAGTAGGCCTCCGTCAACTTAGCTTATTAGACTTGTAGGGTAATCAGGCATCAATAATCTTTCATATCAACTGATGTCGAAATCATTACAATTTATCTAGTTGATAGTTTGCCTTCGGCATTACAAAACTGCGACCACTTTAAACGGAAGATAACGTTTGTAAAAAGCCCAATTATGGAAATTACCTACAAAAAATTAATTTTTCGGACACTTGAATATTCCGGCTTGTTATCTTCACAAAAGAAAACGAAGACCCTTTTAACTTACCACTCACGTGTACATAGGGTGCATAGGGTTCCCACCAAGAACTTAGGGTCCCAAGCCAACCTCACCTGCAAGTGGTGCACCTGCCGATCAACGGACGAGGCTCTGGCAAACAAAATATCCCGATAAGCAGCAATAGGCTCGCCACCTATTACGTGGGATCAAAGCACTGGCGAAAAGTGGGTGTTTTATATGCCTCTGCCTACCCCTTCGGAGAAACAGGCGTGAGTCTATGTATGTATGTATGTACTCACGTGTACAAAAGTGCAAACTACTGCCAGCAGACAAAGCCTTCGTTTGAAGGAGCTAATTTCTGACAAGGCGTGATCGCCTCACACACACACATACACATACGTAATGCCTTCATTGGCTACGTAACACATGCATGCACGAGTCTATTATTGACGACCTAGTTCTAGTTTCCATGGCTCATAGCTTCAGAATTTCGGTTACAATTATGGTGCTGATATATTTGAGCATTCAAGGCAGCGATAGCCTAGTGGAGATATCAACAGACTGCCATGTAGAGGGTATCGGGTTCGAATCCACGGCGCCCACCAATGACTTTTCGAAGTTAAGTGCGTATTAAATTGTTAATTATCACTTGCCCCGTGCCTCGGAGAGCACGTTAAACCGTCGGTCCCAGCTGTCATGAAAATCTTTGACCGAGTCAGTACCATCAAATAAACTGACACTAGTCTAAACCATGGCATATGGCTATACCTTTGAGTTGCGGAGGTCAGACAACAATCACTCTGTAGAAAAGCTAATATTCTGACAAATCTGGTTAGAAGCGGACTCCGGGCTCCAAGGTGAGAAGTCTTGGATGCAACTGGAATAACGTTAGGACCATGATGATATTTGAGCATTCCCCTGTAATGAAATTAATTCAGAGTGACTGCCTGCCTGACCGCCGCAACCCAAAGGGATAGCGATATACCATTCCAATTTAATACCCACATAACTTTCTAAAGTCAATGGTGCGCGCCGTGGATTTGAACCCCATACCCTCTGCATAGCAGTCAGTTGATATCTATATTATATATACCTATAGTTGTCGTATTGTCGTAACTGCCTGTGATCACTGTTATTTAATCGTATTAAAATAAAGTTTTGACCCTGTTTTACTCGTAATAGGGCTAAATAACAAGGCTAAACGTCATTGAAAAACAATACTCATGAATTAGACATAACTTAAAGAAATTAAAAACGTCAAAAATGATTATTTTTTACTGTGTTGGATAACCCAATCATCGAGTAATTAAAATTATAAGTTATAATATAACATCACGCTGTGAGCTACAAGTGCAGAGCAGTGGCCCTATATGACACAGGTATACCCATGGTCTCAGCTAGAATGATATAAAGACAAAAGTAAACACTAAAGGTGCAAGTCTGAGATGGGCTGCAGACCGCAAACTGGAACCGCAGACTGCAAGCGACACCACTGGTTCCTATGAATCTCTATGAAATTGATTCCGAGCGCGGCAGCACTGCGGCCGGCGCACGCTACAGGTCCAGTGATGTCGCGGGCTGCAGCCAGTTCACACGTACAAAAAATGTCCACTTTTTCAGAGGAAAATGAAGAAAAATTAATTAACTTTGTTGCTGGTCATCCGGTCGTTTATGGCACATCGAGTCCAAAATATCTGAATAATTTGGTGAAAAGTAATGGTTCTATAACTCGTGCAGTCGCGGCATGCCGCCGCGCTTGGTTGGAATAGAAGCAACTGCGACCGCAAACAGCACTTCGGTCGACCGCATCCACTAGCCGCAGTGTCGCCTGCGGTTGCAGTCTGCAGCCCAACTCAGAATTGTACCTTAAACATGTAGTAGTAGAGTTGTCAAAGTTTTGCAATTAACAAGGTTTATATGTATACAGAGAGCAATGTCAACAAGCAGTATAACAAGTTAAATAGTTGTCTTAGGTCAGGTACCGTTTGTAGCTATTTCTAGACGCGAGGACCGGTGGATATGGCGACAGGACACCTGGTTTTGATAACACGTCAACTCTGAAGTGTTTGTACGTAAATATAGACTGCGCATTGTGAATTATTGCTGGATATAAAGTTATGCTTTGAGATGTTATTTTGATAGACCTAGGGCCCAATTCTGCTAAATAAATACAGTTTTTTGATGTAATGTCAGTGTCATACTTACGTCACAAAAAGCGTATTCTTCTAAAATATCTGATATTTGAATGAAATTGCAACGAGATCGTAAATTGAAACAAGTGTTAAAATATATGTTAACGACGAACTGTTTATTTCAAACTAGGACCAAGAATCAAATGGACTCGACATTTGCGTACACCCGTAAAGGACGGACATAGAGTACCTACATCCTGAGTTGGTGTTACCAAATGTTGTAAATGTTTACCCTACAATTCTACGAAGTGCATATTAGCTTTTAAGTAACATTGTATCAAACCTGAATTATAATAATAATAATAATAATATTCTACCACATTCACACAACACCATCTAGTCCCAAACTAAGCAGAGCTTGTACTATGGGTACTAGATAATGGATAAACATACTTATATACTTTTTTTTTGTAAATACATACATATTATACATTGAAATACCCAGACCAAGACAAACATCCACGTTCATGCACACAAATGTTTGACTTGTGTGGGAATCGAACCCGCCACCTTCGGCGTAGCAGTCGTTTACACTTCCGCTGCGCCAACCGGTCGTTCCGGAATTGAATACCTTACCAGACATCTGAGACCGCGTTCTCCTATAATTTTTAATCAATTTGGTATTTCGATGAATTTATGAGCTAACTCGAGAAGTTCCATCAATATCCGTTTAGGTATTTTTGCAACGAATAGTAACAAACATCTATATAATATAATTTACAGCCCAATAAAAAAATAAAAATATAGCTAACCTTACAAGGAGGTTTAAATCCGGGTAAGGTTTCGAAATACGTCGCCGTTTTTAGGGGTTGTGAGTGATTGGAGGGGGAGAGGGGGAGGTCTCGGAACCACCCCTCACTATTTTCACTTGCCGGAAATACTTGATTTCCTCTGGAAAAAAAAACTCCAAACATCGGTGTGTATGGCACTGCCAACTTCCACATTCTTCACACTAGTTTAATAAACTAAGGTTGACGGATCCTATTTTCGGATTAAGGGTCAAAAAAGAACCTAACATAACCTATTTAGTTACTTATTACAGTCGCACCTAACCCTAGGTACTCGAAAGCAATGACCCACAAATTTGACATTAGCTGTCAATATAATACATACAAGATGGCGGTTGCGTTTCGTTTCACGTTTTTCACATAAAACCTAAATATCGCTTTTATTGATTCCACTATTTTAATCAACTGAGTTTGACGGAGCCCTGCTTCGCAGGGCTCCTATTTTCGGGTTAAGGGTCAAAATAGAACCTAACACACCCTATTTTGTTACTTTCACATAAAACCTAAAATTACGTTCCATTTTTCATATTTGAATGAAGAGTTTTTGGAAATTGTTTAAAAATATTTAGACGCAACTCCGGCAGCCAAAATTACTTTTAGGGGATTAAAACTAACTCCCTTAAGCCCCCTACACCTCCAATACCCCCAAATTCGGGCGACGCGTTTCGAAACCCAACCCTTAAATCCATCCATAAGATGTGCGATAAGTATTTTTTATACTTAATATTATTATGTATAACAAAAGTGTCGAATATGTGGGACTGGCTCCACTCGCCAAATAAACACGAAGCTCAGAGTTATATATATTTTATTATATTATTTGACACTCAACTTTACTGTCCTTTGAACAAAATTAATTTTGTATACAAATTTCTTATTTTCTCTTCTTTATCATTCGAGAATGATTCCAAATAAGTACCTATTGCGGGGAGTTTTCCTAAAACACTTTTGTTCAAAGTGTTTAGAGCATACTCTTGCATATTTATTCGGATCCCAGTTTTCTCCTCCTGTTGCATGTATCCACAATTATTTTTGGATCGTGCAGTCCTATGGGAATCTATAAACAAATAATTTCATTACTACAAAGAATCAGAAAACAAATTAAATAATTAATCTTAGGTTCATATGAAACTAAGTAACGGCAAATTACCCAAAATTTGGGTAATTTCCCAAACGCTTCTGTGGTATCCCTAAAAAACATTTAGCGCTGTAAAATTAAAAAGTATCGATGACTTTTGGCTAGCTCAACCTTCAACGACCTATTGAATTCGATTGTATAATACTAAAATCGCGGTGATAATAAAATAGCATTTTTTGGTTTATTGATGTAATTTAGATATTATTTCCTTATGTAATGATACGCTATTTGTATCATTTTATCAATATTTTCATGTATAAATAGATATTATAACTAAAATATCGTACTTACGAATAAATGGTTATGTTCTCACATTTCCGCTCACTATGGCTTTTACAGCCTAAAATGTAACAAATCACCATAATAAATCTGAACCAATGATATTTTCACTAAGCATTCACAATTAATAACAACAATAACACAATTTTTCGCGGAAATTATCGAGAGCTCAAACGTTTGTTGGTCACAATATTCAGTTGTGACCAACAAAAAAACGAAAACTCTGACAAAGACAAAAAATGCTATCTTTGTCTCTTTTACTCTTATGTATTTCTGTATGTAATTATCTCGGTCTGTCACGGTATTATTATTTGCTTGTCAAATCCATAGAGATACATCATCCTAGATACAAATTATACGTTAATGACATTAGGTTATCAGAATACCACTTCTGAGTCAATTCAAAATATAATTTCAATGTCACACAAAAATACGAGAATTAGGCCTCTAGTTTGTATTGTTTTGAAATGTTGGGTTTCATTTAAACTTGCTCACTAGATAGTGTATACTGCTGTTGTCGCTTTATATGCAAAAGTTTGTGAGGATGTTTGGATGTTTGTTACTCTTTCACGCCAAGTTAACTGTTTGTTTTTTCATGAAGCTTTGCAGTAATTTAATTCTACAGAAGAATATTTAGTACATTAGAAGAAAACACAGGCTATATTTCGTCTCGATAAAAGACACCAGCGGACGCGGGCGAAGCCTTCATCCAAAACTTGTATTACGATGAACTTTCAGTTTGTTAGGTTTGTGTCCTTTGACGAGGACGACTTATTTTTGTCTATATAGAAATGTTTGCTCATTTTTGTGTTCGTCCAATTATCCGTGTAGTGACGGATTAAGAATAGAATATCACTATCCCAAATATGTCTTGAAAGACGATTATTACGGATTAATAATAGAAAATATCACTTGCCTCTTCATTTTGTGGATGTCGTAAGAGGTGACTTATTACAATACGTAAAAAAATAATACCTTTGTAAAGAGACGCAAAGCCGGGTGGTGAGACCGACAGACTCCTACGCAGAAGATCTCGGGTTCGAATCCAGGACACGCACCAATAACTTTTCGAAGTTAAGTGCGAATTAAATTGTTTATTTATAATGTTCTCGAAAGACATGTGAAGTCTGCCTACCAGCACTTGGCCAGCTTGGTGGACTATGGCCTTACCCCTTCTCATAGTGAGATGAGGCTCGTGCCCAGCAGTGGGACAATATAAAGGGCTGATATATAATACCAGTAAAAAAATCTTCCATCGAGTTTGGGTGCTCTGCGTGTTTTTTGTAAATTGGATAGCACGAAATGCTGTTCTGTGGATCGAACTCACGACACTTGGCATATTGTCGGCCGTTTAAACTACTACGCGATCCGTGCTGTCCAAAAATTATTGAAGCCGCGCACTTGTTGTAAGTATATTTTAGAAACGGAAATCATTCCCTGATAGAAATATATTTATTTAGAAATTATTCTGGTCTAAGGCATAAAATATCGCTATCCCTTTTGGTTCCAGAGTTCAATAAGCAGACGTTATTTTCGAAACGCTAACATCCTATCATATCTAAAGACTAGAAAGAGGACTTCAGGCTCCAATGTATACCTAAGTCTTGGAATCGGAATCGAAATCGGAAAATAGAACAATGCTAGGATGATGAATAAAAGAAATTATGCGTCCACCACTGTTGTCGTTGGATAAAATGTTTCGAGACAAACAAAACTTTGAGCGGAAACTGCATTCTCCTTAGTCCGTTGTTGTTGTAGTGCCCGCACTTGTAGACGCGGCAAATGCTTTTAAGTATCGCTTAGAACGCTAGATTAGCTTAAAGGGTAATTCAAGGAAGTGCACTAATTATAGCCTGGATACTTTACTAAGTGCGGAGCATTACGTAAACAAGATGATGGCAATGATTAGTTCTAGGTAGGGCACTCGCTTTGATAGTAAGGGTAGTTACGAGTAACATCTAACTAAAATTTTAAATATCTAGAACCTGTTGATAACCTTATTTATAGAATAGTGAATCTAACCTAATACTTATATACAATAAAGCTGAAGAGTTTGTTTGTTTGCTTGAACGCGCTAATCTCAGGAACAACTGATCCGATTTGAAAAATTCTTTCAATGTTAGATAGCCCATTAATCGAGGAAGGCTACAAACTATATAACATCACGCTAAGAGCCACGGGAGCGGAGCAGCAGCCTTAAATAACGCGGGTGTAACTACGAAGTCATCTTGTGGTTCTATAGTACAGTTTAGTTTGCTAATGAGGTTAGCTAGCAGTGGACCTTAATACAAAAAATACTAAGGACCTGTATATATAAAAACAATGCTAAGAACCAGTTTATATTTAGAACCTGTATAGTGTTTAATTATATTAATGACCTACTTGTGGTATGTTCAAATTATTGTTCCAGGTTCAAATGAAAACTTCAAGTTTTGCATAATGATTAAAGGATTTTATATTTTCTTGCTAGCATCCTATATTATTCTGGGATAAAATGAAGCTTATAATAATATAATATCTAGAAACATTTCAGTGTAAGATATAATAAAATAGGTAATGCCTTTCTTAAGATTACCCTAGAAAGATTTACCTTAAAAAGAAAATCAAACATATATAGCCTTGATATCGTGTAAACGGTAAACATTTTTATATTGGAATGACAGACAGACATTTCAATTTCCTCACTCAACTTCCATTACCAGACAATATATAAACATATATGGATTTATATATATAGGGTGTTTACACATGAACATGCCATTTCAGCGATATAATCCTACGTGAGTATTTACCGCAACACGGATTGTTCGTGATTTATATTAAACTAGAGGACGCCAGCAGCTACGCCTGCATTTTTTTTATTTACCCGTTTTGGCCGATCCCGTGGGAATTTCGAGAAATCCCTTCTTAGTGCACCCCTACGGTCTCCAAGGAACGTACATGCCAAATTTCAGCTTCCTGCGCCCAATAGTTTCGGCTGTAGCGTGTCTGTCAGTCAGTCAGTAACGCAAGGATTTTATATATTAAGATTAAGAAAAATAACGTATTCACGTAAGGCGCTGAGATGGCACCTTTTACACACAGCACACAACTGTAAAGTTGTGTGTGTGTACATAGGATAAGTTTAGTATATAATATCATGTAGAATAAGAAATAAACCAGTCACAAGTTTAATCCAACTTTGACCCAATACCCTTCCCACACCTCTGAAGGTGGCCAAGACACCTTTAGCCATCAATACCGATCAGCTCGATGAGTCTGTTGAGTTGGCCGTCAGAAAACCATTTCCACCGTACCTAATTTCTACCCACAGTCCGTCTGTCATCATAGGTCTCTAGTGGCAGATATCCCGCACCTATCTATATAAGTATATATAAATACGTATAGTAGGGCTAGGATCTAACAGGGATTGTAGGGACGTATAGGATAAGGGTCTTAGGCGCGTACGAATCGTAGGTCTGTATCACAGCATGCCACAGTAGTACCACGATAGTACGTGCCATAGGTTAAGGGCCTAGTAGTAGGTGCGTATAAGTGCTGGTCTGTATCACAGAATACCACAGAGCACCAAGCCTATACGCATTATACGCTAGGTACAAGTTAGGATAGGTTTAGGATACATATAGGTATAAGGAATAGGATAACTAGGATAGGATATTATAGGTGATAGGCTACGACTCTAGGATAGTGTAGGTTAACAAGTTAGATTAGACCCTTAGCATTTAGGCATTCCTGTACAGCAGGGTTAATAGCGTAGGGCTGCTATCCCGCTTTACACAGGGTGTAATATTGTACCAATCATTATGAACATGGAACATGTCGGTATGTTGCCAACAGAAAAACTTTCGGCATCATACCTGTGAAGTTACTGGTTCAGGAGATATTGAGGCTCAATGTCACTATACAGTTTTTCTAATTAGTTATAAAATCGGTGATGTTACCTTGAAAATATGTTCTATATAGATGTCCCGTGCACCCATGGATAAGTAGGTATTTCGAGCATTGCACGCGTGCATGATTAAAGCGGTTTAAAAAAAGTGTCAACTAAAAAAAAATTCGTTTCTCAGGTATTAGGTATATCTTGGTTAGTAAGACTTGGCATGATGTCCAAAAAGAGTAGGCTTCGGCTTGGCGATGGGTCTTGTGACAACCTGTATACAGGGTGCCACAAGACCCATCACCAAGCCGAAGTCTACTCGTTGTGGAGATCATGCCAAGTCGTACTAACCAAAAGTAATACCTGGGAAACGATGTTTTTTTTGAGTTTTCACATTTTTTAAACCGCAATTAAAAGCGCGTGCGTGCAATGCTCGAAATACCTACTTATCCATGTGGTTATAGGGCATCTAAAGAATATATTGGCGGGGTAAATGCATCGATTTTGTACCTAATTAGAAAATTTCCATACTAATTTTGAGCCTCAATATCTCCTGAACCAGTAATTTCCCAGGTATGGTTCCGAACTAAAAAATGTTCGTAGTGATTGGTACAACATGGGATTTCAATTTTCGTTAAGGGTCTTTTTACACCCTGTTTATACAAATACTTATAAGTCGTCCCCGTGGAAGGGCACATTGTATCAACATTCACAACTCAATTTCGTTGAGTGAAACAAGTAGGGCGTACGTAATAAAACCTGACCTACGTTCTAATAATAGTTTGCAGGACGTGCGCTAACTACTTTATATTAGTTTATATAGCACTTTATTGATAAGCACTTTATCACAAGTAGCACCCTTAAACCCGCACATTAACTTTACCGTGCCACTTATTATATACTGGACTTGAACCGCGGCTCCGCCTGCGTATTTTACCATCTTAGAGTGAAAAATTCTAAAAGGCTCTATAGTTTGTTTTGTTTTTCTTGTGAGTGTGTGGCCAACTCTAGTGTCAGAGTTTTTTGACCGCCCGAAGGCCTCCGTCGTGTCCTAACGATTCATATCCTGAGACAAGAACCGGGACCGACAGCTTCACGTGCCCTCCGAAGCACGGTAGCGCTCAGATGTAAATGCCACACTTGGTCACCCATCCAAGTGGCGACCTGTGCAAGCGATACTTAACTTTGCCGATCTGTTACGAACAGCAAGCGAAGTCTCGCTATGGCTCTATAGTACACCTCTACTACAACGTTACAAAGGAACATACATACCAAATTCCTGCTTCTTGCGCCGAATAGTTTCCTCTGTGCGTTCTCTCTCAGTCAGTCAGTAACGGAAGAATTTTATATATTCAGACAGACTACACCCTCCTCGGACTGCCTCCGTGGTCCAGTGGATAGCCTATGCGTCTGCTGATGGCAGGTCCCGGGTTCGATTTCCGGGTCTGGCAAATGTGTTACTGCATTTTTCTGAACTTTCAGTAGCAGCACGGAGTCTGGTGATGTGCCCGGTAACGGTAATAGGAGCCTATTACGTGGGACCTAAAAATTCATGGCGAAATGAGGGTGTAATATTACACCTCTGCCTACCCCTTCGGGGATACAGGCGTGAGCCTATAAAAAAATTATATGATTCTACTCTATCTAATAAGTAGGTCAGTATAACGGTTTCAATATAGGTACTTTCTTTCCATGAATTTGACTTAAGCCAATTGCATGGATAGACCAGGTATTCAATCCGGCCGTAAAACGCATTTCAACACACAAAACTATCCCGGCATACATAAATCAGTACCAGCAATACACAGCCTCTAACTAACGAAATGCGAAACTCAATTCACTATGTGTTGTCTATCTACAGAATTCAATATTCAAATTATAGATAGATCTGTAGATTTTAGATTCGTTTTTGACAGTTTTTGACATAAGCTCCGTACAAAATATGTCAAACACGAATCTAAAATCTACAGATCTATCTATAGTTCGATTATTGCAAATGGCCGTATATTTAAGTACAAACACTACAGAGCTAATCCATTATAACACAATGTTCCGTCGACTTATTCACCGATCCTCGCGTCTAGAAATAGCTACAAACGGTACCTGACCTAAGACAACTATTTAACTTGCTAAACTCCTTGTTAACATTGCTCGGAGCGTTTAAACTTTGTCTATGTATTTATACGCTCAGCAGTCTACAAGTACACAGATCTACATGTGTATGTATCAATCTTTCGCCGATTGGCTTTTTCAAATGAACTGGTACTTCAAGTGGGTACAAGGCAATCTTAGAATTCTGTAGTAACGTATAGGAACCCTAAGGCCTTCCTCATATCTATTCGTCCATTCGGCGTGCGCCCGGCGTTAACTTTGTACTACAGAGTGAACGCCGAGCGCACGCCGGGCACACGCCGGACGTACGCTCGAGTAACGCGCACGCCCAATACGAGGTGGGCTATTATAGTTCCATCATGTCCGGCCGGCCGTCTATCCATTTGCGGTTTTACCCGGAAAATATAAGCACTAGCGAGCTGAAATTTGGCAAAATATAGGTGGGGTAGTTACCCTATCGTTAACTATCTTTTCCACCTAATGTCAAGTTACCTAAGAACTGCTCTAGAATTTATTAGCTTACAAAGTATGGGTGTACATAGATAGTAGGATATCTAGATGTTACATTTGTAGCGACATATTCACCATTCCTGGCAAGTAAGACATCATTATATTTACCTAAATAACATGACCATTTACCTAAATAATATGACTAGAGGACGCATGCAGCTACGCCTGCATTTTTTTTAATTTACCCGTTTTGGCCGATCCCGTGGGAATTTCTGGAAATCCCTTCTTAGTGCACCCCTACGGTCCCCAAGGAACATACATGCCAAATTTCAGCTTCCTGCGCCCAATAGTTTTGGCTGTAGCGTGTCTGTCAGTCAGTCAGTAACGCAAGGATTTTATTTATTAAGATATTTAATATTTTTTTATAGACTCACGACTAACTGCCCCTTTGGGGATACAGGATCCCCGAAGGGGCAGTTAGAGGTGTAATATTACACCCACATTTTGCAATGAATTTTTAGGTCCCACGTAATAAGGGGCGAGCCTATTGCCGTACCGGGCACATTACCAGACTCCGTGCTGCTACTGACAATTTCCTAACGGAAAACCTGACCCGTGATAATATGTATAATATTGTATATTTAGACAATGTCAGTTACTACAACAAAGCCTTGAGTAGAAGTTCTAAGTAACACACATTGTAGATACACAACGCCCACGTTAAGAGGCCGCCCCTGAATATAAGTATGTACAAGCTCAGATGTTCATAAATTTTGTAGGTGTGTTCGCTTCCAACAGCTTCCTATTTCTTTATTCTTTAGCCTAGTTTTATTGTCCTTAGACTTTCGTTTATAGGAGACATAATTATAATAGTAGGTAGAGTTCAGCCTGTGGACCATCTCGTTCAATTTAGGTATAACAAAATATGATTGTCGTTATGCACTTCCACAATCATACTTAGAGAAAATTCAATATTGTGCAAATCCATACTAATATAATATGTTTGTTTATATGTTAGTTTATCCTTCCTTTGCATCGCAATGAAGCGATCCATCTTTGAGTCTTGGTGTGGAGTACAGATAGTTATTTTGCCTTAATAGGTCTTATAGGTAACGTATTCTTTAAATCAAGATTGGTTTAAAGAATAAGTTACATAATGTATTTGTTTATAACAATTTGAATAAATATAATTTATTCTTGGTGTAAAATAAAAGCTAACAAGAAATGATTTAAGTCGATTTTTATAACATATATAACGTTTTAAAAGCATCTGATTTATTTTTAAAACCACTATTTGAATTTTATTGAATAAACGATCAAAAAGCGAACGTACAATATAATCCATTCAATTTGCAATGAATAGCGCTTAAAATCTATACAAAAATATATTTATAATCCACTGGGTCCCTATCAATTGAAAGAGCTTAATCGGCGCATTTTATAAAAGATATTTTTAATTGATACGTTCATTCATTTGTTTGGATTCATTTAATTTATTCGAAATGTGGGGCTTTAATTATTAAATGTTATTTTGTTTTGATATCTTTATACATGTATTTTTTGTGTGCGTGTGTATGTCACTGAACTCCTCCCAAACGACTGGACCGATTTTGGTGAAATTTTTTGTGTGTGTTCAAGGGGACTTGAAAATGGTTTAGATTCACAAAAAAATGTGAATATTAAAAAAAGAATATGGCGGTACGAAGTTCGCCGGATCAGCTAGTTTAGGTAAAAAATTTAGAATATAGGCTCATTTTCACCACTTCTAGTCAGGACTTACCTATACGATAATTTCAGAATTGTAACGAGATTTGTATAAGTTATCAGACAAATTAATTCAACAAGAACTTTCAGATATCGGTGAAACCTATATTATAAATAGAAAAAGAACCTTATTTTTCAGTTGTGACTTAAGAGCCTTTCTTTTGACATAATTTTAGATGTTGCTTGCAAATGTTTCTAAATCTAAATGAAGATAAACTTGAGGCACGGGCAGGGAAATGTTTGCAATTTCTTTTTTGTTTGCAAATGTCTTCATTTGAATGCATTAGAATTTGCGTGAACGAGTAGGAATAATCCGTCCATTCATCCATCTTCATAAGCTTTCACTTTTATTACCGTAAAAGGATGACTGGAACGTTGTACCTACCTATTAAAAAAGAAAATTTTATTTGCAGTTTTGTTGTAAATATCGAACTTAATCTTTTGTATCGTATATATTTTCCATCGCAATAAAACATTTCCTGAAGCGCACGTATAAATCGTTTGACTTCTTGGAAATGAATGCACCACAGCTTCGCTGTTTTAACGTACACATACATAGACTCACGTCTGTTTCCCCGAAGGGGTAGGCAGAGGAATATTAAACGCCCACTTTTCGGCAGTATTTTAATCCCACGTAATAGGTGGCGAGCCTATTGCCGCTTTTCGGGATATTTTGTTTGCCAGAGACTCGTCCGTTGATCGGCAGGTGCACCACTTGCAGGTGAGGTTGGCTTGGGACCCTAAGTTCTTGGTGGGAACCCTATGCACCCAGGGAACCCTATGCACCCTATGTTTTAACGTGACCTGTTTTATTGAAGATTTTTATCCAAAAATACACGAATCTAGGTTAAATATATCTTGTACTATTGGTAAAATTGCACGAGTATATTGCTCATGTTGTTTGTCCAGCATTGGGTAACTATATCTCGTACAATTTCCACACAAATTATATCAATCTGTGATGTTGTGAATTCGTGTATGTGTTTATGTGTGTTAAGTAAATATGTTATCATATCTGTTTGCTTTATTAGTGGATTCTGGATTTTAATTTGAAGGGCGGGAATTACTCCCATAGGTATAGATTTATTAAGGGTCACTAATAAGTCACTTGTTGCATTTGAGGGCAGGAGAAGGATTGAACCGTTTAGGCCTTTTGCACCTTGATCAAAGTTGTTTCTCTTTTGCCGCACTATTGCGCACATACCACTTCTCGCAGGGTTAGGCCATAGTCTACCACGCTAGTGAAATGCGTTTTTGGCAGACTTCACATATTGTCTTTCGAGAACATGATGTAGCACTCTCAGACATGCAAGTTTTCTCACTACCACATGTAACACCACTGTGCGAGCCACAAATTGTTCTTTTGTCCTTTGTCTCCGTGGCTTAAATATTTGTCCTGCGAAATCTGAGTAATTGGTCACACACTCAAAAGACAAAGAGATTATTTTTTCTTTTCAGAGGGCCCGACAGACAAGCCACAGACATAACTAGGTACTGGGCGCAACTGCAAGCTGTAATTTGGCATGTATGTTCATTGGGGAGCGTATGGATGCACTGAGGAAGGATTGTCCAAAATGTTCGCGGGTTTGGGCAGAAAGGATTAATTAAAAAACAATGCGCGGGTGTAGCTGCGGGAATCCTCTTATAAAATATTAGATGGTAAATAGATAACTTTATTGTCAACAGGTACCAATAGAAGCGGCGCATCTATACGACGCGGTGACCCTGTGGGCGCGCGCGGCGACTGCGGCGATGCGCTCCGGCCTCCCGCCGACAGATGGCGCCGCGCTCATGAAGCTGCTCCGACCCACTACCTACAGATCTGTGCAGGGATTTGACGTAAGTTAACACTTTGATGACATCGCGATCGAGAATTTAATATAAAAAAATATATAACGAAATACAATGTTTAATTATTTAGAACTGACACGATCTGGAATTAAATTTAAAAAATATTTATTTATTACAAAAGACAATACTTAATTGATTAAAACTGATAAAAGACTAACGTCGTCGTCAAATGATGCGTTTGCAAATCCGCTGTAGCGCACTTCGGCTGCAAGGTCTGCAGAAAGCAGTTGATATGCCGTGGTGACGTTGTGACGGATTATGAATACAAATTGTCATTGCGTGGGTGTCATAAGAGGCGACTAAGGAAAATACATAATACAGTCCAGCATGGTATGCAAGGCCAAATTATCCTGTAGCCTCACAATGTTCATCATCCTCCTAGCGTTATCCCAGTTTCAACCTGGGGTCCGCTTACTAGTCTATCCGGCATTGGCTGAATATTAGCTTGTCCACAGAGCGACTGCCTGTCTGACCTCTGCAACCCGAAGGGATAGCGATATTCCATGGTTTAGACTAGTGTCAGTTTATTTAGAAGGTACTGACGCCCTGTAACGACTGTCAAAGATTCATATTCATTCATATTCTTTATTTGCAATTCCACAATGTAGGTACATTAGATGGTAAAACTTAAAATTAGGTGTCATTATGGACCCTGTTGGGGCATAGCAAAGTAATCAAAATTCATAAATTATTATACAATTATAAATTAATATTCAATATAAATAACAACACATTAGACAAGGTAACATAATTATCTTAATATATAAAATCCTTGCGTTACTGACTGACTGACAGACAAGCTACAGCCAAAACTATTGGGCGCAGGAAGCTGAAATTTGGCATGTATGTTCCTTAGGGGCCGTAGGGGTGCACTAAGAAGGGATTTCCCGTAATACCCACGGGATCGGTCAAAACAGATAAATTTAAAAAATGTGCAGGCGTAGCTGCTGGCGTCCTCTAGTCTATTATACTATTATAAGAAAATTATAATTATACTCATCACAAAAGTGGTTAAAAGGAGCTTTAATATTTTATATTTATTTATTTGTTAAAGATCTTCATGACAACCAGGACCAACGGCTTACCGTGCTCTCCGAAGCACGGGACAAGCGATAATTAACAATTCAATACGCACATAACTCCGAAAAGTCATTGGTGCGCACCGTGGATTCGAACCGGATACTCTCTGCATGGCAGTCTGTTGGTATCTCCACTAGGCTATCGCTGCCTCTAAGCCTGTAGCCTCACAATGTTATAGTGACGCAATTTAAGAGTGGCCTTCGTGCAGCAGTAGACTGCAAAATACTATATGAGGAAGTATTTTTAACACGCTTTTCTTACGTCGCCCTATATGTTTTTTTATTTATTTATAGACTCACGCCTGTATCCCCGATGGGGTAGGCAGAGGTGAAATATAACACCCACATTTTGCCATGAATTTTCATGTCCCACGTAATAGGGGGCGAGCCTATTGCCGTTACCGGGCACATCATCAGAGTCCGTGCTGCTACTGAGAATTCGGAAAAACCTAATAACACTTTTGCCCGACCCGAGAATCGAACCCGGGACCTCCGATCAGCAGATATACGCTATCCACTGGACCACCGAGGCAATCGCCCTAAAAGTACCTATGTAATGAAATTAAAGATTCAGCTTCTTCGCCCACTTCTAGTTATCATGATACTTGTAACAAAATGCACTATGCTGTAAGGCCACAACCCTCGAGAAGTAAAAAGGGAAGGTACAGTACGCCTAATATTTTATGAGAAGCTGAAATTGGAAGACGACTGAGACACATAAAAAGTCTGTAACAATTTTTTGTTCGTTATCTAAAAACAGAACAAAGTAAATCAAATTGTATTTTACACTTGCTTACTTCTTTGTTTTCTGTTTCTCTAACGGTTTAATAAAAAATATACGCCTTTTTCATTATTTGCTTTCAACTCATATTATTTATTTGAAATTAGTAATAACTATATTAACATTTAATTAAATATTGCAGAGAAAAAGAAAACTGTATGTCTGGAAATTGTATTGACATAATTTGCCCACAAATATTATGAAAAGGGATTACTTTTACTAATAGGTATTAATTAAATTTTGGGTACAATGATTGTGTGAAGAAAATGCGTATAAGTAAATATTTCATTTTGCTGCAAGTATTTGTTTTGAAAGCGGCGATAGCCCAGTGGTCTACGTAACGGTCTACCGAGACGATGGTCTCGGGTTCAATCCCCAGGTACCCCGGCCACACGCCTGACTTTTCAAAGTTATGTGTGTATTGAAAATGTTAATTATCGCTCGCTTAACAATGTGCCCAGTAGATGGCAGTAGGCTCGCCTCCTATTACATTGGGACCGAAACATAACTGGCGAAGTGTGGGTGTGTAGTAATATACCTATGATGTTTTTTGTTTTTTTTAAGCATTTCGTTAGATCGATATACACGTGTATAGGCTTTGCCACACGGCACAATTTTATGTCCAACTTGACTAATCACTTGATGAAATCGTGACATGTAGATGCCAGTCGTCCAACTCAAGTTCATCGGGTGGGCGGTACCACCAGATTTTAACCAATAGGGTGGACGGAATGAAAATCAGTGATTTGATTGTGTCGTGTTAGTCGTGTAGACGGACAAAGCCAATTCGATTGAAAATTTGATCAGTAGTAAAATTGTGCCGTGTGGCAAGGCCTTAAGGAAAGTACTGTGATAGAAATCGTGAAATTAAATTCAAAGCAACGGATTAATTTTCAAAAATGTTACACAAACTGAAATCTGTCTTACCGCTTAGCACTGCATCAACGGTCATAGGTTCAATTCTCATACGGCACAACACTTTGTGTTGTCAACAGTGTTGTTTCGGCTATGGGTGTGATTTGTGCCTATTGCTTGAATGTTGTCCTGAAACGCAAAGCACTGGAGCAATCTGCTGTAAATGTTACTAGCGGTCACCCATCCAAGGGGCGACCTGTGCAAGAGTTGCTTAACTTTACCGACCTATTATAAACGGCAAGCCAAGTCATAGTATGAGCGCTATATGTAAGCACCTACGTACGTACTACGTAGGTACATACTACACGTAAAAAGGCTTATTGTTCGATTGGTCTATCCACACACATCCGGGCCGTGGACGGGACGTGGACGGGACGGGGACGGGCCGTCACCGTGCTTCCGGGTCCCGGCCGGGATATTTCGTTCACACACGTCAGGGGTGCAACCGGAGCGTGGACGGGCTGTCACTAGAGCTTGAATTTTAATATTTGAATTATTCGAATTATGATTTGTGTCAAATATTCCAAAGGAAATTGCAATATCCGATTCTAGTTCGAACAGCGTTCTCAAAATTGTCCTAAATACATGCACCAATAAGCACATTTAGTTGACATTCTTAACACAATTATATTACAACATAAATTAGATTTTGTTTTTTTTTGCGTATGAAGCCCTAAAAGGAGGAGTTCTAACAATAATAAGAAGAATAGCCGAGAAAAAAGAATCATAATAATAATAAACATCTCTGGGGGGCAGTCATTATCTCAACATGAGACTAACGCAATCGGAGGGCAGAGTGACAGCTTTCAAACATCACCTTCATCGTATGATAAACAAAAACAGCATCACAGGATGAAAAGAAAGGTTACAAATCAAAGGGCAGCTTTGTGGCGAGCTGTCAGTGCTCAAGTCAGGGCCTCGTCTTCGGCTTGCCGTTATTGGATGGTTGGAGTGGATTTCCAAAAGCGCCCGCAACTTCACACAACTTTAATATGCGTCTCATCGCACCGATTGTTGGGCCCAGCAAGACCATGTCGTCCGTACCTATAGCTGAGATGTTGTTCACAACAACTCCGTCTACATGACAGTCAACACCAGCCTTGCTGAGTAGGTACAACAATAAGCTGATTTATAAATAATAAAAAATATATATATAAAGGCGTGGCGAGGTGATTTCCCCTTGTGTAACGCCAGATTTCAGCCCATATTCCTCATGCAGAGCTGTACGCGCCCGCCTGACAGTGTTTATTGGATTTGCATACCAATATTGTAGCATTCACGTACCTACCTCATAGTTCATACTCTCAGTTTTTAAATTACCCCATACAGATCGGCAAAGTTAAGCAACGCTTGCACATGTCGCCACTTGGATGGGTGACGACGTGTGGCATTTACATCTGAGCGCTATCTTGCTTCGGAGGGCACGTAAAGCTGTACGTCCCGGTTCTTGTCTCAGGATTGGAATCGTTAGGCTATGAAGAAAACTCCGACACTAGAGTTGGCCACAAACTCTCACGAAAAACAACAACTAAACAACAAGATGTTTAAGGTCCAATGTCTTATAAAGGTCTAAGGATTTACATGTGTTTCTAACTATATAGTACCGGACTGTCTGTGTTAAAAACAAAACTAAACTAATTAAACTACGCGCGAGCTACGCCACGTACAGACAAATTTTAGGGGCCATGTATATATCCAGCAAACTATCGAGCACCTTAGTTGTAATTGTTGTCAGGAATATAGGCCTATAGTTATGAAGTTCAATAAAGAAAAATTTTTGAATATAAAAATATCAAATAAGTATTCGAATAAAAATTCAGAACATTTGCAAGCCCTAGCCGGGAGCTTTCATCTGTTACTATTTGCACTTGGGCAAGTCCAATACAAAACACCGATCTAGGAATAACATGGATTGGACATACCTACGAAATTAGCGTGCATACCTACGATTTTGTAAAAAAAAAAAATGATTTTGTAAAAATATGTACATTTATATTTGCAGTAAATTACTTTAGTTAGTTTAAATCTTTTTCCAGATTAGTTTATTCCATAACGCAAATGCGGGCAAACAAGGTAAAGCAAAAAACGTCCCTTGACATGAAGACAAACTAAACATGAAACAAAATATTCTCTGGTAGCCAATATCGATACAGTGTCGCTGAGAAAGAAACGGACATGAATGGCGCCATTCATACCGTAATGAAACACACTGCCACACTAAAATACAATAAGGGGATAAGAAAATTAAAATTTATTGATTAATTTTATTTATATATAATATTATTTTATTCAACGTTTCATTTCTAGGAATTATCGCATACAGTTGCTGTTCATGTTATCTTTTGGCAAAAACAATAATTTGCCATAATTATGTACTATTTGCCCTCTCCATGTACATTCTTTACTCAAAGGATACAAACAAAAATGGGCGAGTCCATTGCGATCTGTCAAACTTATTATGTCAGGTTTGGGTCATAGATTAATAAGAAAGATAAGTTAATTTGCAGTTATTATGAACTAGATAAATTCTCATGCAAATCAGACAAGCATAATAATAAATACTTCAAGATTTATTACCAGTTTATAAGTAAGCGTTTTCTTGGTAGACTTATGTGCTGCAGTGGACGTTTATTGGCCAATATGCTGATGAAGTTAGTTAGGATGAAAGTGAACCAGCATACATTTTATAGTATTTCTTAACGCTACAGTACCGTCGCACGTCTCGCTGTATGATGAAATACTTCGAAGAATATAAATAAAGTTTCAGGAAGTTAATTTCTACCAGTGATCCTTCTTTTCTTGTGTTTGTAGGTACTACCTACGTTTCTATGTCCCAATAATTCATTTCATATGGAACGAATATGAAGGGTTAGGTTAGATGCCTTTCATAATTAGTAATTGCGGCAATTTATTTCACATTACCACTTCTCAACATTTTTTTACCTCATAGATAGTTATCCATATAATGTTTATCTGAAGAACTTCAAGAAGACAACAACATTAACAAGTCTCAAAATCAAACCCGAGTCTTATTTCATAGCAGTCTAAAACTCCAATCAACCATGTTTACAAACATAAATTATAATTTTGCCAAAGGTCATTGGGCAAATAGTATGGGAGAAAAACCCACGGCGGACAAACTTGAAATTGTGAGTATATATCAGTAATTATCTCTAGTTTATCATGGTAAGGGTCGCTTTCTTGTGAGTTGTGGGAATTAAAAAAAACATATTTTTAACGTTATTTATTCGGCGTAATTTTATCGCGGCAATTTTATCTAAAAATACCGCAAACATTTTGTTTTCCTGTTGGTGTCTAGCCGAGGATAAAAAATAAATAATACTGAGACTGCGCACAACTGCATATGGTACGGAGGCCATGTATACACGAGCAGTAATACCTAATCTTCAACAGTTTGTCTTCCTTGTCTCGCCTGGTTTATCAAAATATCTTTGTACGTAGTATTTTCACGCTCTGTCATGACGACCGGTTGGCGCAGCGGGGTGTATGCGACTGCCACGCTGATGGTCGCGGGTTCGATTCCCGCTCAAGTCAAACATTTTTGTGCATGAACATGTCATGTCATGGTCTGGGTGTTTCTATATATAATATGTATGTATCTACAAAAACAAAGTATATAATTGTGTATATTTATCCATTATCTAGTACCCATAGTACAAGCTTTGATTAGTTTGGGACTAGATGGTGATGTGTGTATGTGGTAGAATATTATTAGAATTAGAATATTAGAATATTTTATTGGTTGTTTAAGGCAGCTATAGCCTAGTGGAGATACCAACGTACTGCCATGCTGAGGGTTTCGAATCCACGGCGCACACAAGTTAAGTGTGTATTATATTGTTAATTATCGCTTACCCCGTGCCTCGAAGAGCACGTTAAACCGTCGGTTCCGGCTGTCATGAAGATCTTTGACAGTCGTTAAGGGGAATCAGTACTCTAAATAAAAACAGATACTGGTCCAAACCATGGAATATCGCTATGCCTTTGGGTTGCAGAGGTCAGACGGCAGTCGCTCGGTGGAAAAGTTGATATTCTGTCATAGTTTGTCAGACCAGTAAGCGGCCCTCGGGCTCCAAGACGTGTAAGTCTTGGATGCAACTGGAATTACGCTAGGGCGATGATGATGATGATGATCAATATTTTATTATTTATAAAATCTTGGTCTCACATGCCCATGACTGTAGGACTTGTCCAATATTTGATGATAATAAAAATATCAGTTCTTCGTATGTCAACTGTGGGAAATCTCTAAAATCTGGATTGTTTCCATCTAATGACATGAATGATCAGTCGGTAGGCACATGCTTGCACTCGACAGACCCGATTTGTAGCTATTTTTAACAGAACCACAATTTATATTACTCAAATAGAGTATGAGATTTTTGCTTTTTTATAAATATTTCTAGCTCAAACTTTGTTCTCCCATGGATTAAAAAAAAAATCTCGTATATACTGGTAAGAGCATTCATGCTCTTTCATTTTATGCCAAGTTTGTCAATGTCCGTGACCGGGTCGGAATACGCCCAATGTCCTTTTTGTGAGTTCTTGATACATGTCAACAAATCTTTGTCACATCTGTTTTATTTCAGTATTAATCTATGGCCAAATTATTCACTAGTTATAAGTATGTGTCATAGCGTGTCTATGGATATATGATATCCTAGAAGTGACAAATATTTGAAACGAGGAATTTATATCGGTTAAAACGGAATTATCTCATATTATATAAATTTAGTGTCATCGCTTATGTATACAGGATGTCACAAGACCCATCACCAAGCCGAAGTCTACTCGTTTTGCACATCATACCAAGTCATACTACGCGAAAAGAATACCTGGGAAATGAAATATTTTTTAAGCTTAAAGAAATAGACACATTGTATAAGCCGCAATATATAGCGAGCGATTGCAGGAAAAATTAGCGCCAAGAATGCACTTACCTACACCGGCCGTATCTACGCAACGACGGCAGTTTATGATCACGTGGTCGCGCCGCCGAGGGGGTAATGCACTTGTCCACAGGTCAGCTGATGACTTGTATCGCGTCCATTGCGTTTAGAGAACTTTAAAGCTGCTTATTTTAGAGAAATATTGAAAATTTGTTAATGTTTATCTGGAAGAAAGTTTACATTTATCATTCAAAACACGATTTTGGAATTATTAGAAAAACAAAACCTCATACTCATACGCACCCTGCATGTGTCTGTAGTACCTGGGTAATTCCTGGTTCAGGAGATATTGAGGCTCAAAGTCACGACTTTTTTTTTTCTAATTATTCCACTCGTACGAGCGTTGATGCACATCTAAGCTCGTATAAGCTTGACCCGTCAGAGTCTATGTTGAATTGTTGACACTGACACGATGTCTCTACCACTTCGAGCGAACATGCCGAAATATGCCCGTTTACGCGGGTTCGGTGTTTTAACTTTATTTGACTCGTTACCTTAAAATGTAATTATGTTGCAATTTTCTCAATTACGATTGACCATTTTATGAAGTTTGTTGATTAAACGATTTGTTATCATAGATCTGACCAATGAAAATCATGAAATTACAAATAGATAATTATAAGACTTTTCTTGAAATGCGATCATTTAATAAAATAGCCAATTTCACGATACGGCCACGACATAGACCCGCTTTTACATATAAGCACCATAGTGATACAAATGTTATAGCGCAACTTGCTGTCATCTATTGTCAATACGACGTAGTTGTGAGTAATTGGCCATCATCATCATCATCAGCCTTTATCAGTCCACTGCTGAACTAAGCCTCTCCTTTGAAAGGAGGAATTGGCCTACTATACCACGCTGGCTAAACGGGTTGGTATAGGGTTTGTATCAAGTTTTCCTTCTCTTACAGTGCTGTTTTCTGCATAATATGCTCCCTCTGTCGGCTCTTACGACACCCATGGGATGATATGGGGTGGTGACAATCCGTATTCTTAATCCGTCACCACACGGATAGAATTGGCATGGGATCAATGGAATTGGCCATAGACTTACATTGAAATAAGAATAGATTAAGATTCCTTTATGGTATACGACACCCCACCCTACCTCACGTCACCCCACGCATGTTGAGACTAATCAATCCCATATATTTAGTGTGGTGAGCTGCAGATATGCAACACTCCACCCAAAGCCACCCCACGCGTCACCATCCATTCAATTCAGATCGGCGCGTTGACGGTGGAGCACACGCCATCCGACGCTTGACAAGCAATGTGTTTCTAGTTAACACACAACGCCATGCGTCAGTTGAAAACATTCCTGTCATGATGATACTTTTTTAATGTTGGTTTAAAATCACAACATTAGCTACTTGAATTATTAAAATGTAAGCCAGCATTATACGATTAGAGTTCAGGCTAGTTCTTCCTCAAAATCACTATTTAGGAAATTATGTCATAGTTTCGTAAATAGTGATTTTGAACGAAGCTTGTTGTAGCGTGGGGTGTTGTATATGTGCACCGTTCGCATCGGGTGTCGACACGTGGGGTGGGGTGCGGTAAGTATATCTGGTTCAACATTTAGTACGCATACAATATAAAACATCAATATAAAAAACAGGCATTATAACGTGTAATAATATTGTGATCACAACTAGGTTGTAACCCATGGTAAAAATACAACTTTCATTAAAAATACAGAATCTTTCCAATCTTTGTCACGTCTCGCGTCTGTCCTAGAAGTGAAAAAATAAATATTGGACTGAAGAATATACAACGGGAGTTTAAAATATAAAAAGTGCTTAATTGTAGGTATTATTTTTTCATGCGTCATTTCACTAGCGTTTGAAAGTGATAGTTTGCATAATAGTTAATAGACTTGTCCTTTTTTATTCATAATAGACTGGCCCAGAACAAAAAAAAAATATTTAGTTATATTTAATAGTAAACGCGTTTATAACATTTTATTAGAACAAGTAGTTACTTACTTGCAAAATAATATAAAATAACAATTTCAGCTTCGATTGTTTTGCAGAAAAATCGATTATCTTTTTTCGATTTTTCTCTCTCAAGTTCAAACTTGTGAACTAAGGAAGCTAAGGACTAAATAAAGCGTCATTGTGCCTTAACGACAATTCACTGCCATGTGGTTCTTCTGAAGATTACATCGAACACAGCGCATCTAGTGCTTAATATATGTATTTATAATTTGTTCTCCTGGATGTCACGTCGCACCTAGCGCATCTAGTGCTAAATATATTATATCTATGGTGCCCGTCGCCGGCCCGTGCACGTCATGGCCCCGGTCGAGGCACTGACAGCGCACTGACACGGCACGAAAGCTCCGTCCCCGGCCCGTCCACGGACGTGTGTGAACGAGTCCATATAAAATGTATGCAACGATTCTTTTCTGCGCTCCGTCCCGTCCACGTCCCGTCCCCGTCCCGTCCACGGCCCGGTTGTGTGAGGATAGACCATAAGCCTTCCTGAATTACATTAAAAAAAAACATAGTACTTACGGTGATGGTCGGGTTCAATGGAATTAAATCAAAGATGAGGCCTGTTTCTCATACTTATTGAGGAACACACATATAACACCTTACAATAATATCTCCTTCATATGACTCAGGGTTCACGGTCACACCGTGAGATTCAAAGTAACTAACAAGCTAGACAGCAGGTTGCCGGTATGTAATTTGGATACTCGGGAACTTCTTGAAGTCGGTTCAAATCCAAGCGATGGTCATTGCGTACTATGGCGAGTATGCGGTATGGTTTCTTGGGCGTACAATTACGTTACCCAGTTATAGGTTCCCTCCTTATATACCGTAACGTAAGGGCGTTTCCGCAAGCTGAGAACAAACGCAAATAACAATCAGTGCTTGCGAAAACCTCCCTGATTATTAAGATGGAAATTAGACGTAAGCACATACCCCGTGACACGTTGCTTCAAACCACCAATTACTCTAACACTTGACGTTACTATATGCACAAAGTGCTTACTTTAAATAGCAATTTCTTCACAACTGTAACTGACTTGACGGTGATTTATTAGCACTAACAATTACGGAGCACAAATCCAAAATTTTTCCAACTGTCCCGGTGTTGACGGTGTTCCTTGTTATATATGTCTCACTGTAATTTTTATTTTACGGCCACCCACATTTTCATAACATTCTCAAGCGATGTAACTAAATGATAATTTGAAACCAAGCATTATGATCCTTACATTACTTATTTACTTAAAAATGTTCATCGTGAAAACGTCCAATATAGCCTCAACAAAATCATTTTCATGAATATTCACATATCGAAACGTCTTTATTTTATTTTAATTTACTCATGCATTACACTTAGGTATTCGTGTCTGCAGCTGCGAGGTTATCAGGGAAACTGGAATATATGATCATTGTAACAGATAATATCATAAATTTCGTATTAACATGTATTTCGATTTGACCCAAATATGATTTAACTCTGCTGACCCATTTAACTCTACTACGAATAAAACCATCAGTCGATTTAAATCCGCTTTCATATAAATCGGTTAGTTAACATGTAAACTGATATATTATATCATTATAATAATAACGATAAAAAGTGCCAAAAATTCTTGCAAACAGAACTTTAAACGAATAATAATGTTATAGAGTTAGCATTTCCTAACATAGTGGTAATGAGATTTCAGTGTCAATATTTTTAATCACCATAGAAAGAAATTTTACTTTGAACAATACACCGCCCGCACTAGGATAAATCCTTCTTCTTTCTCTTAGCGTTATCCCAGTTTCAGTCTGGGGTGCGCTTTCTAGTCTAACCGGATTTGGCTGAATATTAGCTTTTCCACGGAGCGACTGCCTGTCTGACCTCCGCAACCCGAAGGGATAGATATTCCATGGTTTAGACTAGTGTCAGATTATTTAGAAGGTACTGTCGCCCTGTAACGACTGTCAAAGATCTTCATGACAACCGGGACCGACGGCTTAACGTGCTCTCCGAGGCACGGGACAAGCGATAATTAACAATTCAATACGCACATAACTCCGAAAAGTCATTGGTGCGCGCCGTGGATTCGAACCTGATACCCTCTGCATGGTAGTCTGTTGGTATATCCACTCGGCTATCGCTGCCTAGGATAAATCCTGTGGGACTTAAAAAACATTCAAGCAATGAATAGAAATACTCAAACCCGATACAAAAATCAGTTCATCATACAAAGTATTGTATCAATAGGGAATATGCGTGTGATTCAGATAAAAGCTAATATATTTTATGACATTCTTTATCGGTAAAGAAAGACACCTCTAACATTATTTTATATTTAATCACTCTAAAATCACGAATATTAATTAATAAAAGGTGGAGAATTTTCGAACGACATTTAAAATATCGAAACGCAACCCTATTGGCTAGACACCAACGTGACGACACGGTTCGCAGAGGATATGTCAAAATTTTAAAACAGTACCAGACATTTGACAGAGATGTCAAAACATTTGACAGATTTGAGAGGTAAGAAGTCAAACGTTAAGAACGCTGACGTAACAAAGCGCGCTAAAATGGAGGTGTTTAAACTTTAAACCACCGTTATGTTATTGCAAATTTCAACATTTAATTTAAAATTAATGTTGTCTTCTACACGACATATATTTTTTTTACGGTATCATATTAACATAAATAAACGATAGCAACAATAAAAAAAAACATGCAAATTCCCTATTGCGGATTTAACTCATTACAGTGCGCAGTATAAAAGATTACACCCTTCCGGAGCGGAAGTAATTCATGTTCGGCCTTGCCACGCCGGCACGACCTTACATAAATTCTTACATACATGCATATGTATACTCACGCCTTTTTCCGTCGGAGTAGGCAGAAACAACAAAACGCCACTTGAACTTGATTCTATCTTTACAAACCTCATGCGCTTCCTCTACAATGATTACTCTAACAACATGAAACATGATATTGATCATGTATGTTCTTTGGGGATCGTCGAGGTACAATAAAAAAGGATTTCCTGAAATTCCCGCAGGATAAGGAAGAAACGCTTAAATTAAAATAAAATGTGCGGCGATAGCCCAGTGGTGTACGTAACGGACTGCCGAGACGATGGTCTCGGGTTCGATCCCCAGGTTCCCCGGGCACACACCTCTGACATTTCGAAGTTATGTGCATTAAATAAAATAAAATGTTAATTATCGCTCGCTTAACAATGTGCCCGGTAGATGGCATGTTTGCCTCCTGATGGCCCCGTATTTCATTGGGACCGAAGCATAACTGGCGAAGTGTGGGTGTGTAATACACCTCTGCCTACCCCTTCGGGGATAAAAGGCGTGAAGTTGTGTAAAATGTGCGGCGTAGCTGTGGGCATCCAAGATATTTCTTCCGCAAACTGCACAGTTGACTGATTCACGATTCACAACTCACGACAATGACCTCTCCTGGCCGTAAAGCGCTTGAAAGCGGATATAAATGCTTGAGATGTCATGTCGCTTACGACATCTAAATGTACGGCACGTGTGGCCATACACACAAATAAACAAATGTATCCCTTTGTGGAGTGATAACCACGGCCTTTTGTAGGTCTAACACTAATGGGACCTGCATAGTCCACACCACTTCGCAGGAAAGGTCGGCTAGCGTTGACCCTGACTGCAGGCAACTGGCCCATTAGTGGAGGAGTGATCCGAGGAGCATGACGAATGCAAGTAGAGCATTTGCGGATATGTTGTCTTATGACAGTCTTTGCATTTAGAATCCAGAATTTGGATCTTAGATAATTTAAAACTATTTGTGGTCCACCATGTAAAGTGCGCTCGTGGGCGTCGGCTATCAAAAGAGATGTAAAGTGAGACTTCTGAGGAATTATTATTGGATGCTTGACATTTTCATGTATGTTAGCGTTATGTAGTCTACCACCAACTTTTAAAGTTTGATCCAAATCTAAAAACGGATTGAGCGAATTTAGTTTACTTTTCTTATTTACCTTTCCTGTTTTTCTTATAGGTACTTTCTATTTCTTCATTAAAATGTTCCTTTTGACAAATATGTAAATAAGGCTTCATTAATTTCTAAATATGTTAAGTTAGTATTACAATTTTTACGTTTTAATTCTTTGATCTTTAGAAATTTTCTACAAAATGCAATGATTCTAGTTAGTTTCCTCAAAGTCGAAAATTTTGTTATGATTTCATTTTCTTTATGCTCATTTGTAACTAAATTGCAGGTTAAGGTGGATTTTCGCTCTTCTAAATTAGTACTATCTATTATGTTCTCTTTACCATAATTTATTGATTCATTCGATAGCCAACTAGGTCCCTTAATCCATAACTCTAGCTGTGACAATTCAGCCGGTTTAACGCCTCTTGACGCACAATCTGCAGGATTGTCTTTAGACTGTACATGCGACCACTGTTTATTATCCATTACGGTTAGTATTTCAGACACTCTGTTGCCAACAAAGGTCTGCCAACGACTCGGATGGCTGCTTAACCAAGCCAGAACCACCGAGGAGTCAGTCCAGGCATGAATGTCATCTCTACCAATCTTCAAGGTGTCCGAAACTTCAGAAAGAAGTTTTGACAGCAGCACTGCGCCGCATAGTTCCAAACGTGGTATGGATACCACCTTGACTGGGGCCACCTTGGTTTTCGATGCTACTAAACTGACGTGAACACAACCGTTATGATCTATAGTCCGTGTGTAAACCACTGCTGCATAAGCCATGTTGGACGCGTCACAAAAGCCTTGCAATTCAAGACGCACATTGTCCTTGGCAGTACCGAGCCATCTTGGCAACTGAAAACCTTGTATGTGATGGAGGTTGTCTCTAAAATCAATCCAATCCCTTAACAACCTTTCGGGCAGTTCATCGTCCCATCCTATACCTGCGAGCCATAAACGCTGGATAAATACTTTGGCTGTCGTTATTACTGGAGCGATCCAACCCAAAGGATCAAATAAACGAGCTATGTCAGAGATGACCTTTCTCTTGGTCACCGGCAATTCCAGCGGCAGCAGGTTGACAGTATATTTAAAGTTGTCTGTATTTCTGTCCCACGTTAATCCTAAAATTTTCATAATGGTGTCTATTTTAAATTCTAAATTTTGATTGTCTGATTTGTCTTTTATCTTATCTAATAAACTATAATTATTGCTTGACCATTTCTGAAGCTGAAAACCACCGCGACCAAGAAGCTCGTTCATTTGACTGTAAATCTGTTCACCTTCAGCAATAGATTCGCAGCCCGACAAAAAATCATCGACGTAAAAATGATTGAGTATACGGTCTGAAACCATAGGAAAACTACCTCCTTCATCACGGGCTAATTGCTGTAGAGAACGCACAGCCAGATAAGGTGCAGGAGCGGTACCAAAAGTGACGCGGCATAAACGTAGATACTTTAATTCTGAATTAGGATCGTCGCGCCACAAAATGCGTTGATAATCTACGTCTTCTGCAGAAATCCTCACCTGCCTATACATTTTCACAATGTCTGCTACCAGACATATAGGATGGCGACGCCACTGCATTATTACATGCCGTAAATCTGGTTGTAGAGTTGGACCAACCATCAAGTCGTCGTTCAATGATACCCCATTGCATCCCGAACAAGAGGCATCAAAGACTACCCTAACTTTAGTCGTGCTCTTATCACCGCGGATGACTGCATGGTGCGGTAAATATACAGCAGCCTTGTGTCTCTCCGAGTCTGGAACAAACTCTGCATGTCCCAGATGAATGTACTCATTGATAACAGCACTATACTGAGTCTTCAATTCAGGGTTCCTTAATAATCGCTTCTCCAGCATGAAAAAACGTTTACGAGCTATAGCTTCTGAGCCACCATATTTGCTACGCGGGTCGGTAGAATTAAAGGGCAATCTAACTACGTATCGCCCCGAGGCGTCTCTAGTGGTTGTATTACAGTAGAAATCTTCACACTTTTGCTCTTCTTCTGTTAACCTAGCTTTACTCACTGCAGACTGATCTGATTCTAATTCCCAAAACTTGCGTAGTAAATCGTCCGTGTCTAGGCTTACAATCGCGTTGTAACATACTGGCCGTGAAAACGATGACTTCTGGATTTCACCTGACAAAATCCAGCCCAGTTTAGTCTTTTGGGCAATAGGCGAACCTGGAGGCCCCTTGACTAAACCTTCCAATAAGACTTCGCTGACCACACAAGTACCCAACAACAAATCCACCTTACCTGGTGTATCAAAAGATGGGTCAGCGAGCTCAGAGGATGAAAACGGTGGTTGAAACCGAATGATCTTCCTTTCAGGAAGACATGAAGTAAGTCTTCTTAGAACAAATGCATCGACATTTAAAACAAAGGTGGGATCTAGGCGAGATTGTAACTTTATATGAACCATCCACTTGGAGGGTATTGACACCCCGTTATCGTCGCCTAGTCGAGCTATGTCGGTATGAGCAGATCGTTTCTTCAAGCCGAGCAACTGTACTGCAGCCTCTGTGATAAAAGAGGCTTGAGAACCTTGATCCATCAAGGCTCTTAGAACCATAGCAGTGCCAGTGTAGGTCTCGACATTCACCAGAGCTGTGGCTAGCAGCCCATGGCTATGAGTATCTGCATAGCAAGAAATTGGCTTGGTACTCTCGCTTTGAGTAGACGTAGCAGCTGCTGTAGCAACTACAACGTTCTTGTCCACAGAGCCATCACTAGGCTCAGTAGACTTGCCGGTCTTTGGGTGAAGCAGTGTGTGGTGTTTCCGTTTGCAAACATGGCATTTAGTAGTTTGGCGACAAAAATATACCGAGTGACCTTTACTTAAGCAATTGAAGCATACATTATTGGCTCGGACAAATTCACGACGTTCGTCAGAGTCCTTTTTAACAAATTGCTTACAGTGACATAATTTGTGATCTTCAGAACAAAATATGCAAGATAATTGGGCAGCAACGTGAAATGACGTGGTTTTGTTGCGATTAGATGTTGGTTTCGTCTTACAATCTAAATATTCTAAGGACCGAAATCGTGATTCTAAGAATTCTTTAAATTCTTGAAATTTAGGTAGCTCATCTGAAACACTAATATTTGATTCCCATAATTTTCTAGACTCGTTATCTAATTTCGAACTAATTATGAAAATCACGATTACGTCCCACGAATCAACATCAATATCGAGAGTTCGTAACCCATGTAGACATTCAACAGTTGTATCTAAAAGATGTTTGATCGCCGAAGATGACTCCTTAACGATAGCGGGTTGTTGTATAAAACGTTTTAGCATACAGTTGGACAGGAATTTCTTATTGTCATAACGTTTTGTTAACACTTCCCATGACTCTCTGTAGTTAGATGCAGTAACTGGCGTGTGCCTTAGTAACTGCTCTGCTTCACCAGACAAGTGAGCCTTTAAATAATGGAGTTTTTGGACGTCATCAATGGCATCATTTTTATCAATAAGTGATACAAACAAATCACGAAATGAAGTCCATTCCGTATATTGGCCGGAAAATGTGGGTAGGCTGATTTTAGGTAGTTTTACGTTGCATTTACTTTCAATTGATTGTTTTTTAGTATTGTTATTTAATTTAAGTTCTTTTAATTCACTTTTATATGTTATGTAAATATCTTCTGTCTTGTCATAAATATCTGTTGTAAAATAAGTATTTTTCATGTCTGTAGTTGTAGCTATTTCTATTATTTTTTTGTGTGTATCTACAAAACCTTTCCACTGTGATTCTAATGTTTCTAAACGTGTTTCAATATATGATTGCGTTAATCGATCTTTGGGTGACTTCTTAAAATTAACTCTTCCTCTCTCTATTATACTTTTAGCATCTAATTGTAATTTGAGTAACGACTCCATGTTTAATAATAACAATGCAATAAATCTAAATGTAAAATACAATAAATTACCCAAAGCTCTAAACTAATTTGTTTCTATTTACCAGACAAAACTACTAAACAACTACTTGCTACAACAGATTTGATAAGATATTCAAGTTGAATTTCTTAAATACAGAAATATTCTAAGTTACTGATCAAATTACGAAAATTTTACAAGTGTTTTTAAAATATCAAACTCAGAAAAAAATCGGGCATAGGTTCCCCGTAGTATCACTTTTTACTAAATTATTCTAAGTCTACAAACTACTTTAACTATGTCTAAGATTACTACTAAATTTAACTAAGTATAAAAGCAATAAAACTTATAAGTCCCAAATTTAGCAAATATTTTCTAAGTCCAAAACACGTCACTATTCGCTACGTAAAATTAAACGATTAACTACTGTTTCACTAAAGATTTCACTTATTTCTGCACTCGTAATAATGTCAAAGTTACTCACAGTTTGCTGCTGCCAAACCTGATCCACGTCTTGTCACTGTTGTCGTCACGTCTGCAAACACTCCCAGCGCCCTATCGCGGTGCCTCATACACAACTCGATAGGATGACAGCGCCCTCTGCCGCGTGATTCGGCACACCTCGTCTGCACTCCAAACAGCGCTTTTCGCCCAAATCGTCAGTCTTGCAAAGGGACTGGTGGCGCCCTCTATAATGACGTCTCGCTCCAACTGGTGCGCCCTCCTTCGTAGCTGCTCCACAATTCACTCGCGACGCGCGCGCGATAGTAGCACTTCAGTGGAATCGCCACTGGTTTCTGTGCTGATACTCAAAAATTCACAGCGTGATAATACAATCAACGCTCGTGACGCGCGGGATCCGACTCGATAAGACCACTTTGTACAGTGAGTCCAACGACCGACCAAGGGAACGTAATAAAACACGAAATCGTTCCCAAGCAAGAGACATTTATTCATTCAATCGCCGGTGCTATATATACTAGCCTCGGAAAACTTTGATAGCGCGGTTCAGGATCGAACAGCGCCATCTATCGAATTAAGATGGAACTATTATAACATTTAACAACCTTCGAAGATTGTTCTACTGATTACAATTTATGTTATTGTCTAAACTTTCTCAATTTCCCTTTGTTTATGTTTTGCTACGAGGCATTCTACGCAGCGGCTACGTTGATGACGTTGTTAGTACGTTCGTAGCAATAAACGCCTACACGGCTACGCCACAAATAGGTTTCATACTCCAAGTCAACAGGAAACAAAATATAAACAAAGCATGAAAAGGTTCATTGAGTAGTTTCCGTGCTTTAAACATGTATGAGGTTTATTTATACAGGCTATTACTACAAAATCGTTACAAAAGTATATATAAACTCTGTTACTAAACTGGTCCACTGCTGGGGACTAATCTCTTCTCTCTACGAAAAGTGGTAGGCCGCAGTTCATCGCATTGATGAAAAGTAGTTTGACAGACTTTACAGGTCTTTCTTATCGATATTTTAGCCTCTGCGTATCAATATTTTAGTCCCATCACTAGTCCAATACCAATTCAGATGCCTTTTTACTTGTTGCTGTATACAAACTTATTCTTATTATAAAGTGCCCGTTGTGACGAGCTTGTATAGTAAATAAATTTATTAATGATCACACAACAAACCATTCTTACAGGCGAACCTAATGCAATGGATGCGTAATTAATTAATCTGTTTAAATAACATCTGAAATATTACAAAACCACTTCACACAATACTAAGTAGGTGGCCTCTGTGAACTCGTTCAATAAACAAGAAAAATATCAAAGAATAGATAGAAGAAACTATGTCACATAGTGTCAAATTCATCAACAAATTAAAATATTAGAAGGAACTAACTCAAAACTGCGTTTAATACACAACTGACCAGAAAATAACAGCTGTCTTTTAATATTTTGTGGAACTGGAACACGTCCGACTCCTGGAACGTAAACATGTAGGTCGCCGTTTTGAAATAAGTTTCCTCTGACGTTTTCATACGAAATATCTTCAATCACTATAAAATAACTTTACAAACTATTTTTACTCTAAATCAGAGTTTCAACTTCGTGGAGAGATTAACAGACTGTTACGCAGCAGTTCTCGGGTTCGAACTCAGGACGCGCACTACTGATTATTCATATAATAATAATAATATTCTACCACATACACACATCACCATCTAATCCCAAACTAAGCAGAGCTTGTACTATGGGTACTAGATAATGAATAAACATACATATATATACTTCTTTTGTAAATAAATACTTATTACACATAGAAACACCCAGACCAAGACAAAACATCCATGCTCATGCACACAAATGTTTGACTTGAGCGGGATTTGAGCCCGTGACCGTCGGCGTAGCAGTCGCTTACACTCCCGCTGCGCCAACCGGTCGTTAGGTAGTAAAGTTATATGAGAAGACAAGACTGAATTATCTCTTGCTCGATGAAAGAAAACATCGTGAGGCAACCTGCATGTCTTAATAGTGTTCTCGTAAGACATGTGAAGTCTGCCAGTCAAGGCTTGAAACCGGTTTAAAAAATACCGGTACGATAGAGATTTTTAAGGGTTGTTATGAAAGGTTTAGTTCGGAGTGTATTTGCGATGAGACTGCTTCAAAAACCGAAATAAACCGGTTTAATCCAACGAACGATATAGGTAAATTCACGAAAGTTGACCACAAATGGCGGCCGTCGCGCATATGTACATTCGTGCACCAATGGCGTTGCTCCATTCTTGACGCATTTAGGGAATGCGTCAAGAACGGAGCCACGCCATTGGCACTACACTCGCGCCTTACCCCGTACCTCCACGGGGACCTAAAAATGATTTCTGCGCAGTGGTCGTCTTTCGTGAACCGACCTATACCTACGTCGTGGCGATAACGTAGCCCCATGTACTTGCGTTGATTTAGGTTAACCGGTAAACAAGCCCTGCTGCCAGTCCGCACTTGGCCAGCATGGTGGACTATGATCATACCATTCATACCCTGTTATAATAACACAAGGCTTGTGTCCAGTAGTAAGACAAACTTCAAAACAAGGCTTGATGCATATGAAGTTCAATTTAGTTATTATTTTTCTAGACTCACGCCTGTATCCCGAAGAGATGGGCAAAGGTGTAATATTACACCTACATTTCAATTTAGTATTGAACAGCTTTATACATACATACATACATAGACTCACGCCTGTTTCCCGGAGGGGTAGACAGAGACTACGGAACGCCATTTGCAACGATCCTGACATACCTCTCTTGCTTCATTCACTCCCATCAAGTTTCTCATACATGCTCTTCTGTTTATATACTGGTGTTAATCGCAAGAATTTAAAAATAAATATGAAATACCTTTAATTTAGGGCGGTTTCAGAGTAGTGTTTTATACGCGCGTATAAGCTCGTTTTTTAGAAGCGCATGTAGGCGCGTATAGGCGCGCCTTTTGGTACATGCGCAACTCGTACGAGCGTTGACGCACTGAGCCGTCAGAATCCATGTTGACACTGACAAGATGTCACCACCGTTTAGAGCGAACACGCCGAAGTATGGCCGTTTAAGCGAGTCCGATTTTTTGAAGCACGTAATGAAGCGTGCGTGTAAGCGCGTATGCTGAAACGACCATATAGGGTTTCAGGTTAGCGTATTTTCCTGCGCGTATCCGGTCGTTTCAGCATACGCACTTACACGCGCGTGTCAGAATCAGGGAAGCTTCCTATAGTGTAGAGACAGTTTTGATAAATAAAAGAGACAACTATCAAATCATACTTTCATTTATTCAGTTTGGCACAAGGATATATCTTTGGATTACGTCGTGATTCTACATTTACATTTACAGCCCAGTTCGCAAAGCAAAGACATAGAACCAAGAGAAAGAACGGGCAATAAAACTCTTGATCATTCTTTTCAATAACTATATATATAACAATAATTAACAAACAGTGGTACAGCCAATTTATATCAAATATCAATGTTGTGGGTAGTTTTATATTACTAGAAAGGTCTGGCTTACAACAGAACATAATAAGCATTATTTAGCATCAATACAATTTACTAAATGTTTACCACAGGTATATACCTAATGAATCTCATTGATACGACTTGATCCACAGTATATTATTCTATAATATCTCACAAACGATCAAACTACCCACAACACAATATCAATAAGATAATGTTTACACTATCTTACATTGTTTCCTAGATGATGAAACAAAAGAACAAGCAACACAGAATATTGGAACACAGTGGCAATTAAATAGTCAGAACCATATCGTACCTGAGCCGTCGTCGAAGGAGAATAGGACGAGCTAGCCGAGCCTGTCGACTTATATAGGTACACCTTATTTACACGTTTGACAGTTTAACTGTCAAACGTCATGTCAGTGTCATTTAGTTGCCACTATTCTCTTACATATTATGTATAAATATTTGGATATCAGTAATTTCAGCCCAAAGCCTAGATATTATTACATATCTCTCACGGCCAGACTGACAATTACTTCGTCCTCGAAGTACAATAAATTAAATAACACTTTACTAAACAATCGCCCGACGGGCGCCCTGTATTATGTAACAATGAATTCTTACCATATTGATTAAAGCCATCTAAAAACTATAGTATCGTTACGTCCGCTACGGCTATACTGACTTACGTCGTCATCTAAGTAAGTTCAATAATAAGAATAGTATCACAACAAGAATCAATTTGTACGAAACAATTACACAAAAATAAACTGGACTCATTTATAGTAATTACGGTTTCATTTTGCGAGTCTAGAAATAAGTTCTGTGTCAGCTGCTTTGATACCATTGTTACAAACTATTTACTATTCTATGAAGGGATCATTAACATTCACAATACACATGTTACATAGAAGTACAGTTTAATTTTACAATATTACACCACTGCATTATCCATCCACAAATTGACAAAAATAATATAGTACAAAAGGAGCCACTACGAAGCATCAAAATTTTAAGAATAAAAAATTAAAATAGGTAATTCTGCTTATGGCTGATAAATAAATGAAATAAAATAAATAATTTAAATTCACAACCGAGTTAAATAATTAAATTCGATTTCACTAATTTACAAGTATGATAACAGTAGTGTAATACTAGGACAATACTTTCATTCTAATACACTCATTGCCATTGCCTTTCCTTTCACATTAAATAGACAAGTAACAACGGTCAATCTCCTTGATACTATCTAGCCCCACACCTGCTGCACATGAGTCCAGGCTAGAACAAGGCGAAAGACTTCAGCAGTTCGTAGGCAATATGATCAATATCATCATCATCAAAATGATTATCAAAATCATTATCAAAATCATTATCAAAATCATTATCAAAATCATTATCAAAATCATTATCAAAATCATTATCAAAATCATTATCAAAATCATTATCAAAATCATTATCAAAATCATTATCAAAATCATTATCAAAATCATTATCAAAATCATTATCAAAATCATTATCAAAATCATTATCAAAATCATTATCAAAATCATTATCAAAATCATTATCAAAATCATTATCAAAATCATTATCAAAATCATTATGAAATTATCAAAATCACATCAACATGGTCATCATTGCCAGCATTATCATCAACTTCTTAACCATCGCATCGGTAAGTTAATCATCAATAATAATTAAATCATAGTCAACTATTTAATCATCAATGAATAAATCGATGTTATCACATTATTATAGATATTTACAGATACCTTTATATCATCACTGCTACCTACATTATCGATCCTTGTTTAGAAGAAGTTTATATGTAATGCTGTGTATGGTTATCAGAACCTCTAACCTATAGTAAGACCGCCCTTATATTTTCTTTGTACTTATATGTATTTTAAAATTTAACTTAAATACTTTGGTAAGAAAACAAAAAAAAAATGTTTTCTGTAAAAGCTACTATGTCATCAAAGAATATCTAAACGTTACTAATCTTTAAATCGTAGCTATCTAAAAGTACGAAGTTCTTTATTATATTCCACAAAAATTAACTGTAGGAAAATCTATAAATGTAACTTGTCATAATTAAAATTGATATCTATATTAATAATACACTAAAATGTTATCAATTTAGAATAATAAATGCAGCAGACCCTATTAAAGCATGTTACTATAAAACATCTTTTAGCTATAATATATCAAATGCACCTAGGTATAATATATAGACTAGTATCGATAGTATATTACTAAACTGCTCCTCTCTCCTAAAAGTGTTCCATAATAATTGTTTCCTAATTGTAAGTCTACCACCCGTAAATGTACAGTATGGAATGCTATAAACTGAATTGACCTGAATGTATTGCAGGTACAAACAGTACAAAAGTATAAATAAATAACTAGTAATCAAGAATTAACCAATTTAGTTAATAGTTTATTTATGTTACCAATAGTCTGAACTGCCTAAAGTTAAACTAGACGCCAATGCCAGTAAAAGTACTCTTGTTAAGAAACGGTATAATAAATACTCGTGTAGAAAGTCAAACCAAACACTAGTTAGAATTCGGACCAGTCGGTTAATATTTCAATATCTATAAGCCAAATATACATACCTAGATTTATTAATTTAGGTCGCAACACTTAAAAACATCAATGTACTTATACAAATACTTATTATATTAAGCAGAATATCTTATTTAATTTCATCAATTTCAGTTTAATTTATCAATTGTATCATGTGATTGTGGCTATTTTCATTCCGTTTACACAATCAGAACACTGACATCGTTTTTAATTCGTTTTTTTTTTACGTATTTTACGTTAGGTATCTGGTTCATTCAATTTCATTATAATTAAGATTTGACGATTCGTAAGAGGTTTGATATAAAAATAGTAAGCTTACATGTAAGTAGGTATTGTTTAAAATAAATAAACAAAACCCTTCAAGCACCTAGAATGATTAAATACCATTTTAATCATTATTGCCATGGTCTCCTACAATTGAACCACACAAAGTACATGTACACATATATCTTTGCATAAAAAATATCTCTAAATAGCTTACCTATCGCAGTGTTTATACCAGAGATACTAAATTGATAAGATAGTTCATTACCGAGAGCTAATCCTAAGATTGATTATTACTATAATTATGGTCTAAATAGGTTTACAGTTTAACACATGGCACTTCATAATAAAAATACATAATTTCAATGAATAAAAGCAGATAAAAATAAATACCGTCTCATATTTTATTAATTTATTGTATTTATTTGTATTATTTCCGAGAATGGATAAATAAACTATGAGAATGTTTTCGAAAAAAATCGGTGATGTAATTTGGAACTATTTTCAAATTGAATCAATTTAGTTGAATAGCTTATTTCAGATCCATTTAATTAGACAGATGTCTGCATTTATTACACATTTCATTTTAACTATTTTATCTGCTATTATCGTTATAAATAACAGGAAATTATCAACCAAAATAACACTACTTGAAAATATTGGATACACTGCCATCGAATAGTGCCAGACATAAGCAAAATGATGTCACTTTCTTTAACAAGTCAATTTAATCCTATGTAATATGAAACATTCTTCAATAACAATTTTTTAATAAAAATACCCTGAGCTATATATTTAGACGTAGCATATATGACCCCTCAGGCCTCAGGAGGATGAGGTATGTTTAAAAAATAAAAGGAAATAGTTACTAAACGAAACTATCATTTTATCGATATGATCTAGCTAGATACAGACCCGCTTGATATAATATAGAATATTTCTGTACCTACACACAAAAGTTCGCTTGTAGTAATAGTTATACAAAACTCATAGGTTATCTTTACAACATGTCATTCAAATGTGGTGCCTCTAAGACAAATGGAAGCTATTTGGTTTTGTTCTTGCAATAGAAATCAAAGTGACAAAATCATAAGTATGTCTATTGCAAGTAAACTGGTGGAAATTACCTGGGTACATGACAATTACTCACTACACAATTATAGAAAGTGAATTATTAATTGTAATTTTATACACAAATTTTTGTGCCATAAACAATTATTAACCAGCTAAAAATACGAGTAAGTATATTTCAAAGATATGTTGAAGATAAATATACAGTTTCGTATTCTTATCTCCAGGGCAACACATTCAAGAGCTTAACATTAAAATATTCTTATTTCTTTTTTCTTTCGTTATAGTTTGGATCCGATTTAATAAAACTATATAGCATGAACTGATTAATTTGGTAATTGTGGCGAAAATTTAACAACAGCTTATAGAACAGAGCTAAGGCACATTCCTACACCGCAATATTGGTCTGTATGTAATGAATACACACCCAACAAAATTAATGAAGAAATCTCTGAAATGTATTCTACCTACCATCATTTCATATTCGACTTGTAATGAAAAGATTCTTCAGAGCACTTAATTCTTGGAATTCAAATATGCAGGACGATTACGCTAATCAGTACTTACACTAGAAAGAGTTAACAAAGCACAACACAGCCAATGCTCATATCGAGTCTCGGTCAATCACTACAAATGTTGCCTATTTAAATTCTAACAGATTAGAACAATATCGGCTACTTTAAAAATCTATTATACATTTTCTGTAACTTTTTCGCTATTACCTACATAGTTTTATACTCAGATACATTTTTGATGAACATGTTAAAATAACCTGGTACAACAGTCATATTTTTCGACCATTCATGGCTATATTCTTGGTGGAAGTACATTACCAGCGTTTGCAGTTGGTTGTTGCTGTTGGCTTCAGCATACTGTTGCAGATCGTTAAGATATGTAGTCGGTACTCATCTTCAGACTTGCTCTCGGCAACGTTGCTACTGGATCGTAGGGCAATCGTTCTCCGTCGTCAGCTGAACGGTGCAGTGACGGGCTTAGGCAGAATCATGGCATCACGATGAGGAGACTCTGGAACTTGCAATTGGATGTATTAGTATTGTGGGCGCAAATTTATCACACTTCTGATGTCAGAATCAGGGAAGCTTCCTATAGTGTAGAGACAGTTTTGATAAATAAAAGAGACAACTATCAAATCATACTTTCATTTATTCAGTTTGGCACAAGGATATATCTTTGGATTACGTCGTGATTCTACATTTACATTTACAGCCCAGTTCGCAAAGCAAAGACATAGAACCAAGAGAAAGAACGGGCAATAAAACTCTTGATCATTCTTTTCAATAACTATATATATAACAATAATTAACAAACAGTGGTACAGCCAATTTATATCAAATATCAATGTTGTGGGTAGTTTTATATTACTAGAAAGGTCTGGCTTACAACAGAACATAATAAGCATTATTTAGCATCAATACAATTTACTAAATGTTTACCACAGGTATATACCTAATGAATCTCATTGATACGACTTGATCCACAGTATATTATTCTATAATATCTCACAAACGATCAAACTACCCACAACACAATATCAATAAGATAATGTTTACACTATCTTACATTGTTTCCTAGATGATGAAACAAAAGAACAAGCAACACAGAATATTGGAACACAGTGGCAATTAAATAGTCAGAACCATATCGTACCTGAGCCGTCGTCGAAGGAGAATAGGACGAGCTAGCCGAGCCTGTCGACTTATATAGGTACACCTTATTTACACGTTTGACAGTTTAACTGTCAAACGTCATGTCAGTGTCATTTAGTTGCCACTATTCTCTTACATATTATGTATAAATATTTGGATATCAGTAATTTCAGCCCAAAGCCTAGATATTATTACATATCTCTCACGCGCTACATAACGCGCTTCAAAAAACCGGATAGGCATATTTCGACGTGATCGCTCGAAATGGCAGTGACATCTTGTCAGTATCAACATGGATTCTGACGGCTGGCACTTATACGAGCTTAGAAGCGCGTCAACGCTCGTACGAGTTGCGCGTCGCGTTTGCCAAAAGGCGCGCCTATACGCGCCTACATGCACTTCCAAAAACGAGCTTATACGCGCGTTTAAAACGCTAATCTGAAACCGCCCAAACGCACAGAAAAATACGCTAATCTGTAACCGCTCTTAACGTACGCGACGGCTTAAACTAGTTATGTTGATTATTTCAATAAGGAAATAAATGCAAAGTTTTTCAAACAAATTTCTGCCGCAAACTGCATAGTTTACTGATAAAACCTTGGAAGATTGTTCTGCTGATTACAATTCATGTTATTGTCTGAAACTTTCTCAATTTCCATCTGTTTATGTTTAGCTACGAGGTATACTACGCAGTGGCTACGAGAATGACGTGGTTCGTAGGTTCGTAGCAATAAACGCCTACGTTGCTACGCCACAAATAGGTTTAATACTCCAAGTTATCAGAAAACAAAATATAAACAAACCATAAAAAGGGTTATTGAGTAGTTTCATTACTTAAACATGTATGAGGCTTACTTTGACAGACTTTTACTACCAAATCGTTACAAAATATACCTGTCAATAATATTCTGTTTATAAGCTATTCAACTGCTGGACACAAGCCTCTCTCACTAGGAGAAGGGTAATGCTGTAGTCCACCACGCAGGTCAAGTGGGGGTTTTCAGATCTTTCGAGAACATTATGGACAACTTGCAGGTACGCAGGTTTCTTCACAAGCGATCATTTACAATTCAATAAGCGCACTTAGGCACAGAGGCGCGCTGAAGTAGCGATAGTTGAGTGGAGAGACCGACAGAGTGCTACGCAGAAGGTCTCAGCTTCGAATCCGCGGCACGCACCAAAGACTTGGTGACAACGCGTGGTGGACTATGGCCTTACCCTACTCATAGAGAGAAGAGGCCCGTTTCCAGAAGTGGGATAAACTCCGCTTATCGCATTAGTGGAGATCACGGCCTCAGTTAAATCGACGGTTTAAAAAATAATATACAGTCATATACTCACGTCTTTTTCCCGTCGGGGTAGGCAGAGAGTTGTCTCTGCCTACCTAGGCTGTATTCTCATTGCAAACACCACTTGCTTCTATCCTTATAAACCTCACACGCTTCGTCTACACTCATTACTCTTTTCATATATGCTCGCCGGTTTCGGGTACTTCGGACAATAAAAATAATATAAAAAATTGGGCAAGTGCGAGTCGGACTCGCGCACAAAGGGTTCCGTACCATCATCTATAAAAGAAAATCACGTTCGTTGTATGTATACTTAAATACTTTATAAGTTTCTACCTGTTTATTAAGATCGAGTAACAAATTGCTTAAAAATTACGTTTGTTGTATGGGAGCCCCCCTTTATTATTTACTTTTTTTAAATTTAATTATTTATTTTGAAAGGTAATATACAACTACATATTCTGTAAAAATTTAAAGCGTCTACCTGTAACAGTTAGTAATTTTGAGCAAAATATACGAAAAAAAACACGTTTTTTGTATGGGACCCCCCCTTAATTTTATTTTTAGTATTTGTTGTTATAGCGGCAACCGAAATACATAATTTGTGAAAATTTCAGCTACCTAGCTATCATGGTTTATGAGATACAGCCTGGTGACAGACAGACAGACAGACAGACGGACAACGGAGGCTTAGTAATAGGGTTCCGTTTTTTACCTTTTAGGTACGGAACCCTAAAAACAATTCAGGTGCCTTTCAGTTGCTTTTGTATACAAAGTTTTTACTATACAAAACAAACCAGAATATTAAATTGACCGTCTTTTTAGCAAAATAAGAGCTGTCATATGTTTTGGGGAACTGGAACGCGTCCGATTCCTGGAAAGCACATGGAAAGTAAACATTTAGGTCGCAGTTCTGAAATAAGTTTGACCTGACGCTGTCATTTGTCAATTGTCTCCAATGCCTACATAAAAAATGAATACGACAAAGTGTTATATTTAATTTTAATTATATCAACTATAGGTGTCACTGTCTCGTGGAAAGATTAACATACTGTTACGTTCGTGGTCATGATCCACGGCGCGATCCATTGACTATTCAAAGTTTTGTGCGATTTCAATAGTTAATTATCCCTTCTTCTTTTCGTGTCGATGGCAACACTTTTCATACGGTTTTAGCCCAGTACTCGGCAACGCGTATCGCATTTGGCCTTGCTTGATACATGTCGTCAAGTGTGCACGAGTCTGGGCTTGTGGTGCACGTCAGCATATGGCTCATTGTTTGTGGTGATACGCCGCAGTCGCACTTATTTTCGTTTGGGTGGATAACCCCACCTTGACAGATTATCTTTAGGTTTGCCGACCTGGGTGCGCAGCCTCCTGAGTGCCTTCCCTTTATCCCTTACTTAAAGATGAAGGAAAACGTGCATGTTTGAGTTCTTCATATTGTTCTCGTAAGACATGCGAAGTCCGCGGTAACCAGCACTTGGCCAGCGTGGCGACAATGACCCTTACCCTTCTCATAATGAGAAGGGGTTTGTGTCCAATAGTTAGACAGATTTTGAATCAAGGCTGATGATATATGACGTCCAATTCAGTTATTTTTTTATTTTTCTAGACTCACAACAGATTCGCCGACGGGGTAGGCATTTAAGCATAGGTGTAAGGTAGAGGTGTAATATTACACCCACATTTCAAATTAGTATAGAACAGCAACTTTTTTTTGAGTTCAGAATGAATGTCGCAGTACAAAATTGTTTATTATAATGAATGCAATCACCCCTCAGAGGTTTAAACTACACTGAGAATAACGTTGAATATTTTAATTATAAAGGTGGGCGTGCACTCAAGTGTTTGATACTAGATGTCTAGACACGACGCACCGACGCAATGGAATCTTAACGAGGTGACAAATTAAGTCGACATAAACATTAAAACGACTTATTTGTAGATAACTTCTTATGCATAATACTATAATATTATCAAGTGATTGTAAATTTATACTATTTATACAAATTATAGAATTATGAATGCGGTAAACTTTGAACGGTTCTTACCAATTGATAGGATGCTTCCCGAGGAAGGTTTAAGTGTATAAATTTCGGGTGGAGACTAATTAGTACTAATATGATAAAGCTGACAGTTTCTTTATAAACGCGCTAGTCTCTGGGACTACCGGTCTGTTGTTTTCATTATATCGTGTCGTTAGCATAGCGGGTAGGCGTCGGAACATATCTGACGGCAAATACGTCGAGCGTATCTGCATTGGGTGCGTCTATTCCGTCAAATTAGACCTGCTGCATTACGCGTCTAGTCAGTTTCTGCTTCCGGCAACTACAGTGCGGTTGCTTTGTATGACATTTAATTTTAAAAAGTCGCCCAACGCGTCAGTCTAAATACACGTGGTGCGTGGTGCGGGCGACGTCGACCGACGATACGTTGACGGAAACGGCACAGACGCTGTACGCTCGACGCACTAACGCATCATCGGTTGGGTGTGAAAGGTTGAATGATTTATCATATATTTGACTGTTTTGGCGTTACGCGACAGATGATACGCGAAGCATCTTCCGTCAGATATGTGCCGACCCTAAACTTCTTAAAAAGATTAAATGCGTAGCAGCGTAGACGTGAACTGCTACGGAAACATGATTGGTGTTAGCCACGTAGAGTGTGCGTAGTTAGCCGTAGCAAAACACATTAATGATGTCAGGCTCGTGTGAAATGAATTCAATCTTTATTTAGTGTAAACTTTTTAAAGTGCTTATAAAACTTTTATTTTACCCTAACACCAGTTCAGATGATCTCTCAGACATGCAGGTTTGCTCACGATGTTTTCCTTCACCGTCAAACAAGCGATAATTAAGAATTAAATACCTACGCACATTACTTCAAAATGTCAGTGGTGTGTGCCATTACATTTGAACATGAGATTCTCTGCGTAGTAGTTAGTATTTATACAAGTCTATTGCTGCCTAGCAGAACATAATAGCGAAGATTATAACTTTACATTATAATAACAAGTTTACTAGGTTTATTTAGTTATTCGTATTGTTTATGGAAGTAAACTTCTGATAATCCAATGTTCATTTACGTCTACATTATACTCAAAGGTATAAAGACATCAATTTTGACCACATATTTTGCCCTTGTGGGTAGGGTGATTCAAAGAATAACTTCTTGTAATGCTTTTAATCTTCTTCCCATGGGCACAGTAAAGTACAGGACAGCAGTGGCAGCTACCCACGTTTGTGTAGATTGTTGCGACTAAAGAAAGCTTATGTGCTATTTTATTTCATTGTAAACGCATTGCATGCTGTGTTTATCTAAACCATTTTTTTTTTTTTTTGTTTTACGAGGTGGAAAATCCCTTCGGATCTCCGACTCTTGGGGGAAATAAGAGCCGGAGTATGTGGTGTTTCCACTAAAAACCACCTCGACTGCCGCCATGTACCCGTGTGTCGGAGGGTGGGGCATCACCTAAGCACTCGTCGCCACCCTCCAACGGGTATTGGCCCGCCAGATGGTCAGGCGGGCTCCGAACAAATCCCCCTTGGCGACGGATTAAGGTGTTGGACTCCGCCGCCAAAACGCCCAGCGGCTGCAGAGGATAGGGAGGACGGCAACGCAACACCGCATCTCCTCTTCCTCTGCAGCCCCACCGCGACGCATCGAATGGTGCGCCCCCATTTGGTCGCGGGAGATAGGGTGCGCGGCAACGCAACACCGACACGCCTCTCCTCCCGCGACCGCACCCGACTGCGAGGGACAGACAGAACTGTCCCCCGCACCCGCACCGTTGGACGCATCCTGCGCAGGCCCCTCCAAGCCCACGCGGAGCGTCCCCTCCCTCTTAGCTACACCGCGGGTGACCAATCCACGGTTAATGAGCCCCCCCACCACGACAAGGTGGAGATCCCACGGGGGGGGGGGTGTTTATCTAAACCTATAATTGGTCGTGCAGTAGTGTTGAGTTTATTTATATAAGTTATAACAATAATTCTAGTGTATAAACTGCGTGAATAAATATTCATCCATGCCCACAAACGTGCAAATTTAGTTCATTTTTTTGTTAGTAGTCAAATGCCCTATTATACCCATATCTTGCTCATTTAAAGTAACGTCATGACAGACAGAAACCTATTGTGGAGTTCGTCAACAATACTTGTTTTCACTTTAATTGGAAACAAAACACCCTCAGGCAGTCGGAGAAAGCATGATGACAAAACCCGAGTGGTAAAGAGTGGGTTGCTCGCAACAGTCATTATTCTCAGAACTCTTTACATAGCAGCCAGATGGGAAATCAAGACTAATAAAACATTGCTTGACTGCCTCGTTGGTCTCGCGGCATAAATGTGCGCGTGGGATTGGGAGGTCTCGCGTTCGATTCCCGGGTCGGGCAAAGTGTTATTGGGTTTTTCCGTTAGGAAATTCTCAGTAGCAGCACGGAGTTTGGTAATGTGCCCGGTAACGGCAATAGGCTCACTCCCTATTACGTGGGACTTAAAAATGCATAGCGAAATGTGGTTGTAATATTACACCTCTGCCTACCCCTTCGGGGATACAGGCGTGAGTCTATAAATAAAAAATAAAACATTGCACAGAAATAGGATTACATCTGTAAATTTCGAGGAAAATGTGGTCATTTTGTTGACTGCTCTGATGGCGTAGTGAAAAGAGATTTCAGTTAACATACGGGATTTCAGTTTGATACCTGACGGAAAATTGGACATCAAACCTTATACCAACCCGTCTGTGTCTGGCTTAAAGTGCTATTTTATTTATTCATTATTTTTAGACACACGTCTGTATCCCTGAAGGGGTAGGCAGAGGTGTAATATTACACCTACATTTCGCCATGAATTTTTAGGTCTCACATAATAGGGGGTGAGCCTATTGCTGTTACCGGGCACATCACCAGACTCCCTGCTGCTACTGAGAATTCGGAAAAAGCCAGTAACACTTTTGCCCGACTCGGGAATCGAACCCGAGACCTTCGATCAGCAGTCGCATATGCCACTGGACCACGGAGGCAGTTGCTACTGTGAGTCAAATTAGAATAGACTTAAGTCCAACAGTGGCTTGCGAAAGGCTGTGAAAACTGTAAAGGAAGACCGTGTCATGCCGTGCCCGGGCCCTTGCACAGAAGAATTGGGGGCACTTCGGCACAGAATAATAACAGTTTTCTGTTATGACATTATGAACGATTTTAAACTTTCGCGATTAGTGTACATTATACGACCACGACTCCGGAGCCAGTCGGTCGAAACGTTGGCAATTATAGAGGTATATATGCCTTAAATATCTTATTTATCGCGAGTAAGACCCGCCAAATACCCTTTTGTATAATTATGACATTATATTTATTTTCTATCGAAGTCACAAATCAGAAAACATTTATAAAGTATCTATTATCTTAATATATAAAATCCTTGCGTTACGGTGGCAGCGAAAGCTGTTCCCGCCGCATCAACTAAACAGATGGTTGACGCCGTGGCCTCGGCTGCAGGTGTTAAACCATCCCCCAAGGACGAGACTTCAGCGCTGGCTAACGCTAGTACTGGTCCCGTCCTTACAATCGTCAGCCCGTTTGAAATCAAGCGGGAAGACGACTCCTCCTTCGCAGGCTGGCTAGTGGTAAGTCACCACAAGGGCAAGGGTAAGGGCAAGACCACCAATCCTGCCCAACACCCGCCCACCACACAACCGAGTGGCCCCGCTGCTACCAGCTCTGCGAAGAAAGAGAGGGCAAACAAAAACAAGAGACAGCGCCTGGCAATAAGGCGGAAGGCGGCACAAACCGCTGCCGCAGCCGGTGCTGCCTCTACAAAAACAGCGGTGCAGGTCGCTGTCGCAGGTCCCAGTAATGTGACCAGCGCGCAGCCTGCGCTCAGCAGTAGGGGGTGCACAAAGGCCGGAGGCAGTACGGGGAAGCCGCCTGCCGCCAAGCGGCGGGCTGGTCACCCTGGACGGCATCTAGCCCCAGCACCACCAGGAAACACGGCAGGTAAAACTGCCGAAAACAAGGAAAGAGGTGAGGCCAAACGCGCTCTCAACGAGACCAGCTCGCCTCGAGGGGAGCACAAGAAGCCCCGCCTCGACTCCTCCACTAAACAGGGTAAGTCCTATGCACAGGTCTCCAAGGCATCTCTGGGCGTTGCAGTAACATGCAAGCGCACAGGGAACTTGCCGAAGGAGTTCGTGGACCGGTTACTCACGGAGATTCAAAGGAAGATCCTGAGTGACGCCTGGTCGACTAAAACTCCAAAACGCCCCGCCTCTGCGTTCACCGGGAAACCCATGTACGCGGACGGGGTCCTCAAACTCTGGTGCGCCGACGAGGCAACGCGTACCTGGCTGACGGAGGCGGTCTCTCTCCTGGTCCCACCACCGGGCTTCGAACTGGAGGTCAGGGGCCAGGAAGAGGCCCCGAAGAGAGTGCGGTGCGGCGTTGTCGTTCCCAACGAACAGGGGGTCTGGGACGACGTGCGCGACGTGGGTCGGGCTCTGGAGTTCCAGAACCCCTGGTTGGCGGTCGACAAATGGTCTCTGCTGCACTCGGAGAAACAGTCAGGTGGGTGGTTCCTGGTCGTGGGCGTCCCGGAGGAACAAGTCCCGGTCCTGGTGCAGAACGAGCGCCGCCTCGCGTTGGGGCTGGGTGCAGTCTACGTCCGGTTCCGGGACTCTACAGGAAAGCATGTCGACCATCCTCCGGGATGCGACAACTCCACACAACAAGCCTCAAACACCCAGTCAGGGTGCTCCGCGAAATCCGGCTTGTCAGAGCCGGCCGCGTCTGGCTCGGGGGCTGGCCCGTCAGCCGAGGGTAACTCGGAAGATGAGAGCTTGCTCCTGAGTCCGGTGCGGCGGGACGACGGGGTGGAGGCTGGCGACATCCTGGCCGGCCTAACGCAGCTGAAGGTCGGGGAGGAGGGGACATCACCCACAGATGAACCCTCTGCCTAGTGACGTCAGCTGCCTACAAATCAACCTCCATCATAGCCAAACGGCCACTGCGCAACTGCGCAAATGGATGGAGGTCCAACATTCAGCCATCGTGCTCATCCAGGAACCTTGGATAAGGGGTGGCCTCATTAGAGGCCTCTCCAGCCTGGGAGGTAAGATTTACTATTCTACTGACCACACACATCCAAGAACCTGCATACTTACAACTAAAAACATCAGAGCCCAAGCTTTAACGGAGTTCTGTTCCAGAGACATCACAGCAATACAAATTGAAATAATACAGCAGCCAAGGAGTATAGCGGTCGTTTTCGCATCGGTCTACATGCCCGAGGCCGAAGACCCGCCTCCGTTCGACCTCACGCGTCTGGTTAACCAGTGCGAGAGAACCAATACGGAGGTCGTAATAGGAACGGACTCCAATGCCCACCACCAAATGTGGGGCATGGACTGCAACAATAACAGAGGTACGTCATTGGTTGAATACTTATTCACCACTAATCTTACCCTATTAAACACAGGTACGGAGCCCACCTTCGTCACTAAACGTAGTCAGACAATTATCGACTTAACTCTCGCAACAGAAGGAGCGGCTGAACGCATCAAGGGATGGCACGTCTCGAAAGAGGCATCATGCTCAGACCACAGATGGATCAGCTTCTCCATGAAAGTCGATATACAGCCCACACAGCCCCGCAGGAAACCACACAACACTGACAAAGCAAAGTATGTCTTACTACTTAATGAGAAACTTACCCTTACGGCCACGCCGCCGGTACTGGGTGACACTGAACAGATCGACGATCAGGTATGTATACTGACGCAGTCGATGCTAGACAGCTATTATGCAGCTTGCCCAGAAACCACTCCACCTTCAACCCCGGGGAAACAACCCTGGTGGGGCGCTGAACTTGAACGTAAGCGCAAGAAGGTAAGAAAGTCTCTAAATAGGGCAATGAACACAAGCGCGGACACAGATTGGGACGCTTATAAAGCGGCCAAATCAGACTACAGAAAATGCCTCAGATTCAGACGCACCATGGGATGGAGAAAATTCTGTGGGAGCATTGAATCCTGCCAACAAGCAAACCGGGTAAGGAAACTACTGGCCCAGCAACCGACGGTTGCACCAGGTACTCTCCGTAAACCGGATAACACATACACTACATCGGAGGAGGAGACAAGACGCGTCCTACTCGAAACACACTTCCCAGGCTGCGTCCTCACCCCGGTAGTAACGTGGCACGATACACCAACAGTGGCGACCGAACACGAATGGAGACAAGCAAACAACGTGGTCACAGAAGAAAAACTCCGATGGGCCATCGATAGCTTCCACCCCTTCAAAGCAGCCGGACTGGATGGCATCTTCCCAGGGTTACTACAATGGGGAGGGGAACCTGTCCTTAAAAGACTCCTGGCAATCATGAGGTCTAGCCTGGCCCTCAGATATGTACCGAAGAGGTGGAGGGAAGTCAAACTAATCTTCATACCAAAACCAGGCAAAACAGACTATACCCATGCAAAGTCCTTTAGACCAATAAGCCTTACCTCCTTCATGCTTAAAGCCTTGGAAAGGCTTTGCGAGAGGGAACTAAGAAGTGGGGCTCTTAAGCACCTACCCTTACATGCCAACCAACATGCATACAGCTCAGGGAAATCGACGGAATCGGCCTTACATCAGGTCGTGGCCCAGATAGAAGCTGCTATACAACAAAAAAGCATCTGCTTGGGCACCTTCATCGACATAGAAGGAGCCTTCGACAAGACAAACTTTTCCAGCATAAGCAACGCCCTAGCCAGGCATGGTGTGGATCAGATGCTCATACAGTGGATCCAAAACATGCTCAGCAAAAGGGTAGTGCGCCTGCAAGGCGACAATCAGACAGCCTTGATAACTAAAGGGTGCCCGCAGGGAGGTGTACTCTCCCCGCTATTGTGGAACTTAGTCATCAATGAACTCATAGACAAACTCAACGCGAGATACTTCTATACAATAGGTTATGCAGATGATCTAACCATACTCACATCAGGTAAGGTAACCAGTACAGTGTACGACCTAACCCAACAAGCCCTACGCATAGTAGAGTGGTGGTGTAATGAGTACGAATTATCTGTAAACCCGACCAAGACCGAACTAGTTATGTTCACACACAAACGCGCGCTGGGTACTTACCGATTGCCCAGGTTATTCGATACGAGAGCTTAAGCTGTCTACCGAGGTCAAGTACCTAGGTGTCACTCTCGACAGCAAATTGACATGGAACAGCCACATGGAAAATAAGCTCAATAAAGCCAGCATCATTTTCTGGCAGTGCAAGAAGATGATAGGAAAACGCTGGGGCCTATCCCCCAAAATTGTCTTATGGCTCTATAAGACAATAATACGTCCGATGGTAAGCTACGGCGCAGTAGTGTGGTGGCCTAGGACCAACCTAATAACGGCCGCCAACAAGCTTCAGAAGCTTCAAAGACTTGCATGCCTAGCGGCCACGGGCTGTATGAAAACAACGCCAACAGCGGCACTTGAAGTGTTGCTGGATCTGCCTCCATTGCACCTGTTCATACAACAGGAAGCAACGATGTCGGCAGTCCGGCTGAGAGCCCTGAAGCTCAGGAAAGACACGAATATACCGCACACTAACAACTTAAATACACTCTTTAAAGAAGTTCCTATCACACAAGCAATAAGCGACCGCATACCGAAACAATTTGTTTTCGACAAGAAATACAAAATCCAACTGTACGAGGATCTACACGGAGGAGCAGTTAATCACAACGAGCTCACGATCTTCACAGATGGGTCCAAAACGGATACAGGTACGGGTTCAGGAGTATTCTCCGAGGACCTAAACATCAACATCGCAGCACCGCTGGGAGCCTACAACACGGTCTACCAGGCCGAATGTTTTGGCATAATCCTAGCTGCCACAGCAATCATGGCACGTGAGATAAGGGAACGATCCATTAGGATCCTCTCAGATAGTAAGGCTGTCCTCTCAGCCCTCAAAAGCCATACTATCACCTCGGCACTCACGCTTGAATGCCACCAGAAACTAACAGAGGTAGGTAAACTAAACAAATTAACACTGCAATGGATCAAGGGCCACAGTGGCTCAAGAGGGAATGACGCAGCCGACGTACTCGCCAGAAGAGGGGCCACTTTAGAGGTGGTGGGACCCGAGCCCATAATTCCCCTCCCTTCTGGTTTTTATCGCAACCTGGTAAGAAATAGGACCAGGACCAAACACAACCAGTCCTGGATTGGTATTGAAACATGTAGGCAGGCCAAGGAGGCTCTTCCCGCAGTAGACGGTAAGATAGCCAAACAAATCCTCCGGCTGTCCAAACAACAACTACGGACAGTCACGGCCGCCTACACAGGACACGGATTCTTTAATAAACACCTATTTACTATAGGTATCACCGACAGCCCGCTGTGTAGGGCCTGTATGGCAGCAGACGAGACGGCAGCCCACCTGCTCCTCGACTGCCCTGTGGTCGCACAGTACAGGCAGCAGTACCTGACCAGATACAGCACCCTGAGGGAGGCCGTGGGCCACATCAAGAGTCTGCTGGCCTTCCTCGAAGAGCTGGGGTGGCTCGAATGAAGACACCATTCCCACCCGCACGCAAAATACACGCCAAGACGTGGAGTTGCGGAAACAGCCCGTGCCATCAAGTATCAAGTATCCTTGCGTTACTGACTGACTGACAGACAAGCTACAGTCAAAACTATTAGGCGTAGGAAGCTGAAATTTGGCCTGTATGTTCTTTGAGGACCGTAGGGTGCACTAAGACGGGATTTCCCGAAATTACCACGGGAACGGGCAGAAACGGTTAAATTAATAAAATGTGCGGGCGTAGCTGCGGGCGTCATCTAGTTATGTATAGGTATGTTAATATTTGAAGCCTCGTTAAGATGGAGGAGCCTTTACCCCGTGGGCTTTTATGATAAAGACGGTATTGCTAAAAGGCTTAGCCCGCGCTTTGAAACACCCACTTGTTGTGTCGAATTTAGTTGTTTCGCTGCTCAATTTTTAAATATTACTAAAATCTGTGGCGTTACAGACACTAATTAGACACAGAGCAAGTTTTATTATTAGTAGGTATCTAACTGTTTAGTCCTGACGCAACAATACGCCTGTATCTCGCTATGCCAATTCATCACTCTTTTAACTATTTACCGCGGCATATTAAACCATTGCTTGTTAGTGAACAGACGACGTCGTTTGTTAAATACTGTTTTACAGAATCTTCTTAATATATAAAATCCTTGCGTTACTGACTGACTGACAGACACGCTACAGCCGAAACTATTGGGTGCAGGAAGCTGAAATTTGGCATATATGTTCCTTGGGGACCGTAGGGGTGCACTAAGAAGGGATTTCCCGATATTCTTACGGGATCGGACAAAACGGGTAAATTAAAAAAAAATGCAGGCGTAGCTGCTGGTGTCCTCTAGTATTCATATAAATCCAAAGACAGCTGGACATAGGCCTCCCCCAAAGCTCTCCACATAGACCGATCCTGAGCCACCCGCATCCATCCGCTGCCCGCGATCCCAACAAGGTCGTCAGTCAAGGGCGGGCAGATGGAGGCCCCCCCCGTTGAGACTCAAAAACCCTACAATTCATACTTTCCTCAGTACTTTTCTCATTTTCCCTATCAACTCGCCCCCCTCCCCTCCTCCCTAGGCCATTGCAACATAAGCATCGTGTTTATTTAAAACACATATAAAATGGCGTGTGGTTGACGGCATAGAATACAAGTGTCACCACCCCCTATCTTCCCGTGGGTGTCGTAAGAGGCGACTAAGGGATAACACGATGCAAATACCATCTTTGCGTAGAGACGGAAAACTCGACATCAAACCCTATACGACTGCCTCGTTGGTCTCGCGCCATAAATGTGCGCGTGGGATCGGGAGGTCCCGGGTTCGATTCCTGGGTCGGGCAGTGTTATTGGGTTTTTCTGTCACGAAATTCTCAGTAGCAGCACGGAGTCTGGAAATGTGCCCGGTACGGCAATAGGCTCGCCCCTTATTACGTGGGACTAAAGTATATCTGGCGAAAAGTGGGTGTAGAAATACACCTCTGCCTACCCCTTCGGGGATAAAAGGCGTGAAGTAATGTATGAATGTATGTATGTTTAAATTAAACTCCAGTTTATGGCTTTTATCGCGATATACCTTTAGACTTTCGAGAAACGTCTTAATTAGGGTCAGCGCACACCGAACTGCAAAATGCTCGCGCATGCTCGAGCAAACTTTTGATTGCTCGACCATGCAGGCGGCATGCTCGCCCTTCCGTGAGCAAGCTCCGTTGAAAATGCTCTGGGTTGCCAGGCGGGAGTGCATGGTCAACTTTTCTTCGTCCATGATTTCCAACTGACGCCGGCCGCGCCATAAGTAGTAAACGCTCGTCCACACAGTCTTCTCGCTGTGGCATACTGAGCGCTAGCGACACGCGGCGGCGCGCCGGCGGCGGCTTGAGCACGCTCGCGCATGTAGAACGCATTCTCGAACATTTACTTGCAAGCTCGAATGTCAGGTTTGGACGTGTATACAATTTTGAAATGAATGGAATTGTCATAAGATAAATTTTTCAATGATTTCACAAAATGCTCTGCTCTGCTCTCGGTGTGCGCTAACGCTTAGGCTTTAATCCTGTGTTGTGGGAGACTTTGCAAACATTGAAGCAACGGATATAAAGAAGACCTAGCTTCGAAATAAGCGTTTGTGGATCACTCAAAGTATTGTCCCGTGCAGGTAGTAAACCCACTACACTTGTTAAAAGTTGAGACGGCCGCTTAAACGCTCTAAGTACACTCAGTAGCTATAATATTGGTATTCATCAATTTGAACCCTAAGTGATTTTTATACATCATGCAAACGAATTTAGTGGGTCTTAATCACGGTAAACTAACTTATTCTAAGCAAGATTAAATAAATTAATTTTACGCGATTAAGATTCGCTAAATTATTTTGTTAGTACGATACTGGTATTCGGTATCTTAAATAAAAACATATCAGTTACAAAATTTAGTACGGTATTTAGGGTGAAATAATTAAAAAGAAGCACTTCAAAAATCTTTTTCAGATCAATCACAACTCCCACATTTTGTTTTGGGACCCTTCCAAGTAACTTTATGAAAGAAATAAAGGCGAAATTATTACGTGTTTAAATAAAATGATTGCCATCAATCATAAGCGATTTCCTTTTAAAGAAAAAACGAGATTGAGAACCATTCTATGAAATTTACTCGTAGTATATGTGTACTTACAGTACAAATATGAAACATCAAACAATATATTTAATTTTCAAGAAAATACGTGACAGCGAAAAATTCATTCATAACTATTAGAGTATTTAGGTTACAAATCTCAGAGGTTAAAAAGTATTTTAAGCGTTCCAAGTGTACCGCGATCCATTTTACAAATAATTAATTAATCATCATCATCATCCTTTAACAGTCCACTGCTGGACAAGGCTTCCTTTGAAAGGAGGAATTAGCCTACTATACCACACTGGCCAAACGGTTTGTTATAGGGTTTGTATCAAGTTTTCCTTCTCTTACAGTGCTGTTCTCTGCAAAATATGCTCACTCTGTCGGCTCTTACGACACCCATGGATATGGGGTGGTGACATTCCATATTCCACATATACATCGGACATATACTAAATACATTAATAAATGAACAGTCACAAAAACGCTCTGACTCAAAACAACCTAATTCCTTGTGAGTCACTCATTACTACTGTCCCGGTAGGAACTATATCTGCAACAGTACAGTGTGACACGGCAAGGTGCTTAAGCCACTACAACACAAGTAATGGTCACAGCGTGACTTAGCGAAATTACTGCACGGTTGGCGTAGTGGTTTAAGCGGCCGCCTCGCCGCTTGACACTGCGCCGTGTGTTGTGGGTTCGATGCCCGCATGAGACAACACTTTGTGTGATCCATAAATTGTTGTTTCGAGTCTGGGTGTTCGTTGTGTCCGTTGGTTGCATGTTTGTAGACTCCAACGCTACACAGGATAAATCCTGTGCGGTATAAATTCCTAGTGCGGGAGTTATCTTTTTAAAGAATAAAAAAGAAATAGAATGGCAAAGTTAAGCTAAGTTATTGGATTGAATTTGAAAGTGTAGCTAATTAATTAATTTTTATTATTTTATGTGTGTATAATTGAGGCAGCGATAGCCTAGTGGAGATACCAACGGACTGCCATGCTGAGGGTATCGGGTTCGAATCCACGGACGCACCACTGACTTTTCGGCGTTATGTGCGTGTTGAATTGTTAATTATCGCTTGTCTCGTGCCTCGAAAAGCATGTAAGCCGTCAGTCCCGGCTATCATGAAGATCATTGACAGTCGTTACAGGGCATCAGTACCTCTAAAATATACTGAGACTAGTCTAAACCATGGAATATCGCCATCCCTTGGGTTGCGAAGGTCAGACAGGCAGTCGCTCCGTGGAAAAGCTAATATTCAGCCAAATCCGGTTAGACTAATAAGCGGACCCCAGATTGAAACTGGGATAACGCTGAGAGAAAGCTACTGGAGGAGGGAACGTAAAGCCATGGTCCTAGTTCCTTTCGCGGGATCGTTAGGCCATGTCAGAGGCTGTCGAGCGGTCTATTAACTCTGACACCAGAGGGCCAATTCTCGTAATTATATTTGTTCAAAGTGCAGTTTCGATCTAGTGTCAGTGTCATATTTACATATGTTTTAAATGGTATTCTCCTAAATTTGCTAATATTCAAATGGTATCACATAAATTGAAATACCTATCAAATTACGTGTCAACGTCAAACTATATGTTTCACACATATAGTTCCACGTTGACACGTAGTTTGACAGACGATAGTGACATTAAGTTATCAGAATACCAATTATTGTGACTCAATTCGAAATCTAATCACATTTCGTTAAAAATGCAGTGTCGATGTCAGATAAAATACGAGAATTGGCCTTCTAGTTTGGCCACACAGAAAACATATTCTTTTTAGGTTAGTTATCATGTTTTCTGTAGAATTTCAATGTTTACCCATGGATCATGCCCTTGTGTTTTTATAGTAACAAGAACCTTTCGCGAAAATTATAAACACGCCAGATTATAGTTGGCCAGGTTAAAATGATTTAACCTGGCCAACTAGGCTGCGCACCTGCTTGTATCCAAAACATCATATTTATGTATAAAATTAAAATAAATATATAAAATTATTTTATTTCAGGCAAGATACCCATAATAAAATTTAAAATAATCAATGTATGAAAATAATCAAAAAGAAATAAAATACATACATACATACATAGTCTCACGCCTATAACCCCGAAGAGGTAGGCAGAGGTGTATTTCTACACCCACTTTTCGCCAGATATACTTTAGTCCCACGTAATAAGGGGCGAGCCTATTGCCGTACCGGGCACATTTCCAGACTCCGTGCTGCTACTGAGAATTTCGTAACAAAAAAACCCAATAACACTGCCCGACCCAGGAATCGAACCCGGGACCTCCCGATCCCACACGCACATTTATGCCGCGAGACCAACGAGGCAGTCGCATAGGGTTTGATGTCGAGTTTTCCGTCTCTACGCAAAGATGGTATTTGCATCGTGTTATCCCTTAGTCGCCTCTTATGACACCCACGAGAAGATAGGGGGTGGTGACACTTGTATTCTATGCCGTCAAACAAATAGTCAAAATAAAAACAGTCAAATAAATAATAAATCCACAAATAAAGCAATTTATCTAGTCTACTTCGAACAATTAAGACAAAGAGCGGCTGGCAACACTGCCGATGTAAACAACAGTTTTATATAATTAAATAAATTATTTCTTAAATAGTGCTTAAATCCAACTAAAGTTATTAACAGTGTATTGACAATTGACTGAATTATAAGTGATATCGTTTGCCGACATTAAAATCAATAATATATGACATAAACTGGATATAAAGTGCTTCGTGTTTGTGACTTAAAACGTATAGTTTGCGCATTTGAAACTGCATTTATTAAACAAAAAACGATAACTTAGTGATCAACGTATTAAAAAGACAAGAAAAAGTGAATAAAAGTGATTTGAATAGATTTCTCTCAAAATTATCGTTGTTTACGTGCGTTAATTTTTCAAACATTATAAATCTTTGCCAAAGAGATTGGATATATAATACATAGAGGTAGCCCTAGTACTGAAAAATTGAACACAGTCAACTGACGTGTAAGATACAATTTAGACAATTTAATGCCATCAAATTATATAACTTTAGTGATTCATCTTTTATGACAGTTCTATCATGATTTTGAAATTAGCCGTATAATATTTATATCGACTTTTCAAGTGTTGTAAGAAATCTTATCGATATGTCTATCCACCGTATATTTTTATCTCGTTATTTTTTAGATTCTTTGTGCACGTGATAAAGATTTATAAAATAAGTGGATTGCTGCAGTATGTCGTGGAGAAAATTGGGTGCCTAGAAAGCACCATAGAATTTGTTCCAAGCATTTTACTGCGGAATGTTTTTATAGTAATGACAGATGGCGCAGACTAAAAGAAAATTCTGTGCCAACATTACTCCTCCATTCTAAACGTATCAGTGTGAGTGTTTAAATAATTACTTGCTTTTACTTTTATTAGGGTAGCAGCGCCAAACAGGAGTCGGATCTTGGGCATTATATATCCATTCGATGTCTCGACCAAAGGAATAATTTAATTTTAATATTTTCTACAATTTTATTATCAGTGCATAGGGTTCCCACCAAGAACGTAGGGTCCCAAGCCAACTTCACCTGCAAGTGGTGTACCTGCTTATCAACGGATGAGGCTCTGGCAAACAAAACATTAGGCTCGCCACCTATTACGTGGGATCAAAAGTCTGGCAAAAAGTGGGCGTTTAATATGCCTCTGCCTACCCCTTCGGGGATAAAAGGCGTGACGTTATGTATGTATGTATGTAACTAGCGTTCTGACTGCTGTGGACACAAACTTACAGAATGTATAACATGTACATACTTACTTTTACAAGTCTGTTTGATTTTGAACCTATATTATTGAAACTTTGATCGATATCGATAGCGGATTAGCTCAATCATTAAAAATTAAAAAGTTACGAAATTTGTGTTCAAATTGTCTTTAGCCCTAACTGACAAACATAGTGCCATCTTCTTCTGGCAACTCTAATTTGTCATATGAGTGAAGAGTGTAGCTATATTCAATTTGTTCATAAAAATATCGTTCATTCCATGCTTTAGTTATTCTTCCATGATCTTTGCAAACCAACAATGCTACCAACCACACGTCACTTAACTTTGACCGCGTTCCAGGTCAACGCAATCTTATGACGTTAAACATTACAGCTGTCACTAGTTCTAAGCCTGACGTGAGAGCGTAACTTTGGCCCAATAAGTATACTTTGGCCTTGATTGCAGATTATAATAATTGTATGGTATCAAACTTCATATAATATTTACTTACATATTATAATGGAGGAGTTCGACTATGACAATGTTACACAACGAAATAAGGTTATTCACAGTTTGGACTTCAATGACAGTGAGCTTGATATGGATGTCTCATACCAAAGCCAACCGAGTTGTTATAAAAGTCCCGAGAAAGAGCTGAGTGTCTTAACTGATAAATTGAATACACTGACAACAGAACTACAAATCGCAAATAACGAAATAGATAATTTAAATGTGGAAAATATGAACCTTAAGAAAGAAATACATAACTATCAACATAAAATTAATTTATTTAAATCTGTTGGAATAACTGAGATGTCTAATTCGAACAACATTACTCCATTGAAATTTTATTCCCCACAGTGCCGAAGACGTTTCAAATGCACTAACATGAAAATGGGACTACCTAGAGCTTCTTCGCGAGAACTAACTATGGGTGCTATTAATTATCAAACTCCGAAAAATTGTCGACCACCCGCTACAAATATAAATCGTAGTCATGATTCCTCTGCAAATGTACAGTTGACATACGCTAAACAAGGCGAACAAATTGACATGGCTAAAGTTGTGGATTATATCGCGCAGACCTCATCGCTAAATGGCAATACAATTACTTCTGCAAAAACAACAGCAATATCCAAAGATGAAACCATGGCTTTTTCTTCAAATGATTACTCTCATAACTGTAGTAAACAACTGAAATGCGAAAAGAAAAAACAGGTAGTTATTGTGGCTGACCAGCAAGGTCGAAACATCCGAAGGGCTCTTGGAACACTTCTTGGAGATGACTACTCGGTCCACTGCTTCTGGAAACCTGGTGCACCAATAAAGGAAGTTTTACTCGCTGGAAGAACAGAAATTAGTAAATTAAGCATGGACGACTTCGTTATAGTATTAGGAGGTATAAACGACACAAACCCAAATGAACTTCAATTCGCCTTGAGAAATTTCTTAGATTCTATTAATAACACAAATATTATTGTTTCAGAGGTACCATATAATCGATATTTAAATGAAAAAAAGTTGAATTACGAATTTAATTTCATTTCATCTGCCTACAGACATGCTACCTATCTTGGCATGAACTATTCTGTGCACTTTCCCAGACAGGCCTTCCGTTCTTTACATATATCTCAATTAATCTTAAAATAATTATTACGCATAGTTTATAAATCAAAGTTTGACAAGTATAGTAAAGATTTGCAAAGAAATAATTTAAAATATAGTGCGTCTACAACACCCAATTTAATAGACAAATCCACTAAAACAGACGGGCAATGCAATTGTAATAATGATAGATTAGGTAAATCGAATACATTGAATAATGCCAACAATTTTTTTCGAGCCTAACGATAACAACAAATACGAAATTAACATACTACATCAAAACATCAATGGACTCATCAATAAATCTAACTTATTAACGTTATCTCTGGAACTTCTTTGCAAGGAAAATAAGGCTATAGATATTTTGTGCATATCAGAGCATAATATGATAAATTCTGATATTCAACATATTGATATTACTAATTTCACGCTAGGGTCATATTATTGCCGAAAAAATCGTCGAGGTGGGACATGCATCCTTGTTCGAAAATGCTTAAAGTACAAACCAATCGATGGATTAAAAACATTTTGTGAGGTAGGTCTCTTTTTTTTTTTTTTTTTTTTTTTTTTTTTTTTTTTTTTTTTTTTTTTTTTTTTTTTTTTACGAGGTGGAAAATCCCTTCGGATCTCCGACTCTTGGGGGAAATAAGAGCCGGAGTATGTGGTGTTTCCACTAAAAACCACCTCGACTTCCGCCATGTACCCGTGTGTCGGAGGGTGGGGCATCACCTAAGCACTCGTCGCCACCCTCCGACGGGTATTGGCCCGCCAGATGGTCAGGCGGGCCCCGAACAAAACCCCCTTGGCGACGGATTAAGGTGTTGGACTCCGCCGCCAAAACGCCCAGCGGCCGCAGAGGATAGGGAGGACGGCAACGCAACACCGCATCTCCTCTTACTCTGCGGCCCCACCGCGACGCATCGAATGGTGCGCCCCCATTTGGTCGCGGGAGATAGGGTGCGCGGCAACGCAACACCGACACGCCTCTCCTCCCGCGACCGCACCCGACTGCGAGGGACAGACAGAACTGTCCCCCGCACCCGCACCGTTGGACGCATCCTGCGCAGGCCCCTCCAAGCCCACGCGGAGCGTCCCCTCCTGGATCCCTCTTAGCTTCACCGCGGGTCACCAATCCACGGTTACTGAGCCCCCCCACCACGACAAGGTGGAGATCCCAGGGGGGGTGGTAGGTATCATTGAAATTTCAGGAGTTATGCTCGAAGATCATAAAATAATTGTACTTTGTGTTTACAGACCACCCAAATTGCTTCAAGAACATTTAAATATATTTTTTGATAAACTCAGTGCTTTATTATCGAAGTTTTGTCTGATTAAATATAAAGTAGTCCTATGTGGTGATTTTAATATAAACATCATAGCTAAAACAAGAATATCAACACATTTCTTGAATCTTTTGACAAGTTATAATTTAAAATTGGCCTTTAAAGAACCCACTCGTATAGTTAGTGGCACATGCTTGGACAATTTTATGTATAATGTCCCTAGGTGCAAATCCAAAATTATTGAATTCGCACTTTCTGACCATACCGCACAACTTCTTACGTGTCCGGTAAAAACAAGCACCACTTTCAAATATTGGTATGCTGAAAAACGTGATCTTGGAAATGATAATATAAATAAATTTAAGGAGTGCATAAAATCATTGACTTTTAATGAATCTTTTGAGAGTAATGATCCAGTTAAATCGTTCGATAGCTTTTACGATACATTTCTCTTATTTTACCGTTTGTGTTTTCCCATGGTGATAATTAAAGTAAATACACAAAAACGGCCAAGGTGGATAACTAAAGGCATTAAGCTATGCTGCAAACGCAAAAGAGAACTTTTATGGCATTACAGGCAAGATCGCACCGACAAAAGTAAAAAAGAGTTTAACGCATTATCGTCCAGGCTCAACCGCATAATAAAACTTACAAAAAAAACACAAAATGATTATTATATAAATACGGCCCGAAATAAATGCAAAGCTACGTGGACGGTGATTAACAACGCGAAATATAATGCGCCAAAAAACGAAATACAACATATTAAGATTGACGATACTATAATTGACGATCCTTTGGTGATAGCTAAATCATTTAATAATTTTTTTATTGACCACGTGGATAAAATTGAACTTGATCACAATATACCTTTTCCTGCAAACATATCAAAGTCCTTATTTATGAAACCGACATCACCAAATGAGATACACTCAATTATAATTACCCTAAAAATACTAACAGTACGGGATATGACGGTATATCTACGTTAGTTATTAAATCAGTATCGAAAGAAATTTGTGTTGTGTTGAGTCATATTTTTAATCTGTGCATACTTTATGGTGTATTTCCTGATAAGTTGAAAAAAACAATAATTAAACCGCTTTTTAAAAAGAATGATCCACATTCTATGACGTGTTACCGCCCTATTGCTCTAATACCAATAATTTCTAAGATCTTTGAAAAGGTAATACACGACAGAATTTACACTTTTTTTGAAAAACATAATTTATTTGCAAAAGAACAAGCTGGATTTAGAAAAAATAAATGTATCAATATGGCGATTTATAATTTTTTGAAAATAGTAACACAAAACGTTGATAAAAAGATACCAGTCTGTGCACTTTACATGGATCTTTCAAAGGCCTTTGACTGTGTGGATCATGAGATACTCTTACAGAAATTGAACGCATATGGGGTAAGAGGCAATGTATTGAACTTAATTGAATCGTATCTTTCCAACAGGAAGCAGTGTACTCAAATAACACGCCTGTGTCCTAAATTAAAAATAGAAGTAATTTTTTTGTCAGAATACAGGGAAATTCAGTTAGGAGTTCCCCAAGGAAGTGTACTGGGACCACTTTTGTTTAACGTATATATAAATGACCTTCCAAACATAACAAAACATCCCACAATTTTGTTTGCTGATGACAGCACAATTATTTTTTCTGGTAAAAATGAATTACTTCTCAAATCTGACATTACCAATACATTAGATGACGTAATTAAATGGTTGACATTGAATAATTTAAAAATAAATTTAGGTAAGACACATATAATGACATTCAAAAATAGAATTCCATTGTTGAATAATTTTGACATTATGTATAAAGGTACATTAATTCGTGACATAGAAACTACTAAATTCTTAGGATTAAACATTGACACTAATTTAAATTGGAAAACGCATGCAGAGAATCTTTGCTCGAAACTGAATAATCAATCGTATGCGCTTTACATGCTCTCTAAGCAAACAAATCAAAACGCACTACTAACTGCATACCATGGATACGTAAGATCCATTTTAAGATACGGAATCTTGTTTTGGGGTAATTGTACAGAAAATGAACATGTATTTAAAGCACAGAAAAAGTGTATAAGAGCTATGTGCAAACTACGACCAACAGATAGCTGTAAACCTTATTTTAAAAATCTCAAGATTTTAACGGTACCGTGTCTGTATATTTATGAATTGTTATTATTTGTTAAATCTAATTTGAATATGTTTCAAAATTATAAAAGTAAGCGTCACAAGCTTAAAATTTGTTGCCCGCAGCATAAAAGCGCAATGATGACGAATAGTGTCTTATGTATGGCGCCACGAGCTTTCAATCTGTTGCCTAACTATTTATTAGAAATTCCACGTCTCATAGAATTTAAACGTAAAGTGAAAGATTTTCTATTAGATAAAGCGTATTATAGTATCGATGAATATATGAATAGTATGAATGTTGTATGAGTTGACGGACATTATATTAGTATACCATAATTCTATATTTCTTTCTGACATTATAATTTATTTTTTCTGACATCTATATTACACAGACATTTTAAGTATTCATAAATTAGTATTGTTATTATTATTAAACATTTGTAATTAAATTGTTATTATTATTACGTATTGCACGCCTTGAGGCAGATAATGGAGAAACATTTTTTTATTTATATTGTATACCACAACTGCTATACCTATTATCGCATTAAATGACATTTGAATTTGAATTTGAATTTGAAAGAAATATAACCTAAGGCATAGAAGTAACACTAAATAACAACAGCGGTTGCTATGATTGATATCTTCTTTCTAATGGCACATGCAGTATGATAGAAAGAGCTGTCGATAGGTTTAGCAGCACTCTCTTATAGCAGCATCGTGGTAGGCAAACAGTAGACATAGAGTTAGGAAACCGAGTGTTGTTCGTAACAGTGATGATTTATCGATAAATATTTTTGGTCAAATGTCTAACTTTAGTATGTGTCGATATATTTAAGCCGTAGAAGTAAACAACTAAAATATTGAAATTGTAGTTTTTGCTGTTGACGCCGGACCGGCCGCTTTGCAAAGACTTGACAGACAGACAGTACTAAAAAAATCACGTGTTTAATTGTTCGTTTTAGCCATAAAATCTATTGACAAAAAATATTCATAAACTAATGAGCGATGCGTTGCGATGCGATGCTAAGAAACTGTCACTTAGATTATGTCTTCTTCTTTCTCTTAGCGTAATCCCAGTTTCAATCTGGGGTCCGCTTTCTAGTCTAACCGGATTTGGCTGAATATTAGCTTTTCCACAGAGCGACTGCCTGTCTGACCTCCGCAACCCGAAGGGATAGCGATATTCCATGGTTTAGACTAGTGTCAGTTTTATTTAGAAGGTACTGACGCCCTGTAACGATTGTCAAAGATCTTCATGACAACCGGGACCGACGGCTTAACGTGCTCTCCGAAGCACGGGACAAGCGATAATTAACTATTCAAATACGCACATAACTCCGAAAAGTCATTGGTGCGCGCCGTGGATTCGAACCCGATACCCTCTGCATGGCAGTCTGTTGGTATACCCACTCGGCTATCGCCGCCTTCACTTAGATTATGTATTGTACGAATTATACCAGATTGGCTAATGCGGCACGGCAGGCTTTGGCAATTTGTTTGCGTCGCATCGTATCACGTTGCTTGCTATCGCTAACGTTGGACACTGCTCGATTTTTTTAGAGTTGTAGGTAATCCGACTGCCACGCCGAAGCTTGCGGGTTTGATTCCCGCTCAAGTCAAACATTTGTGTGCATGAATATGGATGTTTGTCTTCGTCTGGATGGTACTATGTATAATATGTAATATATTTACAGAAAAGTATATAAGCATATTTATCGATTGTCTAGCACCCGTAGTACAAGATATGCTTAGTTTGGGGCCAGATAATGTTGTGTGAATGTGAAAGAATATTACTAGTCGACCAAGCCAACTAGACGAATGTCAACGTGACAAAATTCAACATAATTCAACAATTATAATCCAGAAATTATTTATCGTAACGTGCGAACGCGGCGTGTGAACGTACAATGCGCCTGCAATCGGTACTAGGAATTTCTGGATTATAATTATTGAATTATGTTGAATTTTGTCACGTTGACATTCGTCTAGTTGGCTTGGTCGACTAGTATATTTTATGGTAGAATATTATGTAGCGGACTACAAGGCAAGACGTCTTTGATCAGTCAGGATAGCACTAATATGATAAATAATATAGAAGTAGGTAGATTAATTAAAATCGTTGTAATTATTATATTTTATTAATATGCCCAAACTAAAATTACATACTTTTTGTTTAGCTTTGGATAAATAATTCTACCGGGTGTGCAATGTCCAGGCATAAATGTAATGTAGGCACAGCTTTCGGTTTTAAACGACGCCAGGTGCTTTCTGTCTTTAAAAAACAGTCTTTCTCAAAATGACGTGAACAAATACGATGGTACTTCTGCTAAATCAAACTAGGCCGTCCAACGGCATTTATCCAAAGTTTTCTTGTGACGTCATTAATAGGCAACCTGTAATAAAAAACACCTTCTTAATAATAAAAAATGCTACTCACATCTCTAACCCATCTACTATTTTATAGATGCAAAAATGTAAGCCTACACACACGCGCGTACACTGGAACACTTGGCTTTAGGTTAATAGACGCTACTTTTAAGGTAGGTATCTAAGTAATTTATGTACATTAAACTGCGCTTACTATCAAACGCGCGATAGAAAATTAGACCGCTGGACGATTTTGTTTATTGCCAACTTAGCAACCGCGGCTAAATGTTACAAGGACCCGTTACCACCACAAGCACGCCATTTAAATAGGACCCAACTTATTAATTATCTACGTTATCTTAACTTAACTTAATAGACTCTAATATTATATAAAATTATTTATATCTTAATGGGTAATATTATAATAATTATTCACATTAGTTTATCAAATGTAACGACCTCCTTTATTTAGTTGTTGGACGTCACTGGCCATATTGGCCGAATGACAGGTGACAATAAAAAACAAAAGCCTGCCCGGCTTTTGTTTTTCTTGGAGAGGCGAATAAGTTATATAGAATGGAGGATGCGAATAAACATTGTAAATAAGTACACTGAAGTTTAATTATATTTGTCGTCCTGTCGCCTTGCTGCTCGATATCGTACGCCTTGATTTCATCTCAGAAGTGGGATAGAGCATCATGCTTGGACCATACTTCCGTGGGCTGGGAAAAACAAGAAAGAGTCTCAGCGTCACCTCGTCGGACGGAGATGTATCCGGAAAAGTCAAGATTTTTTTTTCGTCACACGCTGCTAAATCTGCCAACGCTTGGGCCACGCTTCCACCGCCTGCTGGTATGGCACGAGTCGGTCTGTTGGTGGCGCGACCTTCCAGAAACTACACAGGTACGTCAACTTACCTACATCTACTACTTTTGATAACCTATCAGATGTGTATAGAAAATATTATGTTACTGTTAATGCAGTTAACATTATTACATTAAAGACAGCCGAATGCTTATAGCTAAAAGTTTTACACTGTAAAATTTTGATGAAATGTTTTGGTGGTTCACAAACGATGATATTATATTGTTCACAAACATTGACATAAGTATATATTACTGCGTAAGAACTGGGCGGACCGCATGTTACAATGACGCCTCGAAGTTGGTCCTAAAATATGGTCTTCCCTATATCGAAGTGAACTAAGACGCATACCTACGTAGTAGCTATCCCTATAGTCTGTGTAGGACGCGACGCGATCAGCTGTCATCGGGAGCAGTCGTAAATTTTACGAACAAAAATGCCAAGTTGTGCCGTGAAAGGTTGCGTGAACTATGACAAAAAAAAGCATACTAAAAACTATGATAACATTTCATTTCACCGGTAACTTAAAAATATGTCATTAAATCAACTCCTAACATTATTTAAAGCAATTTTCTTTCATATTGGTAAAAACGGCGCGAAGCCGCGTAAAAGTGCGACATAACTTTGCAGCAGCGGGCGTTGTAGCCGATGAAATGAAAAGATTTAATAATATTACTTTAAGAATAAATAATGTACAAAATTATTTTTAATTGATTCTTAAATTTTAAAGATACACCAACGTCATAAAACATTACGAATCCAAAATGTTTAATATATATTTTTTGTATCTCGAAAAATACCGCACCCCGCTCTTACAAGGTTGTGTTTAGGGACAGAGCGCGCCGATTTACATCGTAGTTCATACTAGTTTTAATAGATGGCGTTATTTTTTTTTTAGGGTGACTGCGTCCGTCAAATATTCGGTCGAACGTATCTTTACTATTTAAATCAATGTTCACAAATGTCTTCGTTGGGTAGAGCACAGTTCAATTTGCGCATATACGAGATATTTTATTGATAGTGATGCTAAAGTAACTGACACAGACATAAAATTTAAAATAATCAAATTTGATAATAGGCCAACCAATTAAGTATAAACAAACCAAAGCTAACACGTTGCTAATTCTGAACCTTTTCTTGTAATCTGTGTTCTAAACATGTCAAGCTTAATTGAGAACAACACGCGATACAGACAGACAACCTACGACCTAACTAATATTAAATTATCTGCGAATGACTTCATAGAAACGGTCCCGTTATTTCTATCAAATGATATATCATTGCAGCTAGGAAATAGGTACTTGTTAATGCATACATTACGAACGAAATACACAAAGACAGTATACTAATAACCTGATCCATTATTTTCGATTTTGGTAATGAGTCATATTTTATACCACAATGTACTTATTTGAAGATATGGCAATTATTGTTTAAAAACAACCAATTTGGGTGAATTCTGTATTAGCTGGTGGGCAGGCTGATTTGTATTCGATCAAGCTGACGTTTTTATGCCTTCGATCCGTTCATATCCCAAAAGGCCAATTCTCGTATTTAAAACTATAACGTAAACTATATTTTGAACGAATGAGATTATATTTTGCATTTATCGGAATCGATATCCTACTAATTTTATGTCACTATCGTTTAATTTGACGTCTAGGTTATATAGTTCAACGTTGACGCGTAGTTTAATTTACGATCTAGTCACCATACATATCATTCCACTACCATTCAAATACCTATCAGTTAATTTAGTAGAATACCATTTGTGACATAGTTGGTATGACACTGACATTCTATCCTAACTGCATTATAAACAAGTATAATTAGGAGAATAATGGGCCTCGGGATGTAAATATGAGTTTATTAACAGAAAATATACTTACTTGTCATTGCGGACGTCAAAATGGAAGATTAAATACCACACTGGAGATCACATGCGACATATTGATGCCTTTTAAGTCGCATGGTCGCAACCCAATAAAATGATAGATACAGCCGTTGTAAGAAGCATGGTCAAGGAAAATTGGCGCATAACCCTACAAATTCAAGATGCCCATATTCAAAGTATAAAATTAAATTATAAAACAGTTAAAAGAAGGCAAACGAAACTCAAATACATTCTTAATAGGTACTTAGGTAATTACGAAGTGGTGGACGATTGCTTATAGGTAAATCGCAAAAGTATGCATGGATAATAGGTTTGTAATACCCATAATGTCAAAGTGGAGACTATTGCATAATATCACGATCATGTTGGGTACTTGGTACTTGGTACCTACTTAGTAGCACAGGCTGTTTCCGCAACTCCACGTCTTGGCGTGTATTTTGCGTGCGGGTGGGAATGGTCTTGTCACTCGAGCCACCCCCGAGCCATCAAGTTAGGTATCTGGGATTTAATAGGTGTGAAATGAGAATCAAATCCCAATGATGGTTCGTAGGAGTGACTAGGTTTATCAGAAATCTTGCAATGCGCATATTCCAAGTGAAACTACGGTAAACAGAAGAGCAAGCTACACCCTATAGAAAAGCCACAAATTCCTATGCATACTTTCCATGTCGATCACTAGGGGCCGTTCCTTAAAACACGCGTGGTTTACCTCCCCGTAGTTGACTCGTTTACAACGTTTGTTTTCGCTAAAATAATAACTGACCGTGGAGTCGCATTCACAAGTAGATATTTTACATGGAGAAGCAAATAAAACATGTCCTGAATGCGATTGCCTTTGCAAGATGAAACCCTCAAGTTGATACTACAACAAAAAGGAGTGCACTTGGGACCAAATAATTAACTGATATCGTATGGGGAAATAGCATGCGGTAACCGGATATACACATTTAATTTAATGTTTGCACACACTAACACTCTTTTCTCTGCTTATACTGCGACTCGTAGTGACTTAACTTCGGTTAAACAGTTTGGAGAACGTAGACAGAAGGCTAAATTACGTACTGATAGCACAGATAAGACAATACCAGTACTGATAGGCAGATTATGATAATGAAAGATCACTTTGATATAAAACATTAAAGCTGCAAGAAATACGAGGAAGGCGATTTAGTCTTATGGAAAGGAGGACTATCCCGTGATCAGACCACAGGTGTTATTAAAATATTAGGTACTCACTCACTATACGGGACCATGTAAAATATTCAAGGCTGATCATTCTATCGACCCCTACACTATAAACAGCATAAAGCGTATTAAAGGGTACAAGAAATTCAGTGTTTTGTTCCTGGCGATGCCTAACGGACGTATAAGTCATCTGTTCAATCTAACAGAGAAGTAGACAGAGATCCCTACTGCTAGATCCCTGTAGATATTTATTTAAAATCTAGTACTTAACTAAATTAATCTAGATCTTTGTGCCTAATATATACATAAATCAATAAATAAAATCTAACAATAATAAGTTAGATCTGTGTGATATTAAAATCTAGCAATAACAGCTAGATCTGTGTGCCTGATGCTGAATCAGAAATAAATAAAATCTAACAATTATAAGTTAGATCTGTGTGATATTAAAATCTAGCAATAACAGCTAGATCTGTGTGACTGATGCTGAATCAGAAATAAATAAAATCTAACAATTATAAGTTAGATATGTGTGATAATAAAATCTAACAATTATAAGTTAGATCTGTGTGATAATAAAATCTAGCGATAACAGCTAGATCTGTGTGACTGATGCTGAATCAGAAATAAATAAAATCTAACAATTATAAGTTAGATATGTGTGATAATAAAATCTAACAATTATAAGTTAGATATGTGTGATAATAAAATCTAACAATTATAAGTTAGATATGTGTGACTGATGCTGAATCAGAAATAAATAAAATCTAACAATTATAAGTTAGATATGTGTGATAATAAAATCTAACAATTATAAGTTAGATCTGTGTGATAATAAAATCTAACAATTATAAGTTAGATCTGTGTGATAATAAAATCTAGCGATAACAGCTAGATCTGTGTGACTGATGCTGAATCAGAAATAAATAAAATCTAACAATTATAAGTTAGATATGTGTGATAATAAAATCTAACAATTATAAGTTAGATCTGTGTGATATTAAAATCTAGCAATAACAGCTAGATCTGTGTGACTGATGCTGAATCAGAAATAAATAAAATCTAACAATTATAAGTTAGATATGTGTGATAATAAAATCTAACAATTATAAGTTAGATCTGTGTGATAATAAAATCTAGCGATAACAGCTAGATCTGTGTGACTGATGCTGAATCAGAAATAAATAAAATCTAACAATTATAAGTTAGATATGTGTGATAATAAAATCTAACAATTATAAGTTAGATATGTGTGATAATAAAATCTAACAATTATAAGTTAGATATGTGTGACTGATGCTGAATCAGAAATAAATAAAATCTAACGATTATAAGTTAGATATGTGTGATAATAAAATCTAACAATTATAAGTTAGATCTGTGTGATAATAAAATCTAGCGATAACAGCTAGATCTGTGTGACTGATGCTGAATCAGAAATAAATAAAATCTCACAATTATAAGTTAGATATGTGTGATAATAAAATCTAACAATTATAAGTTAGATATGTGTGATAATAAAATCTAACAATTATAAGTTAGATATGTGTGATAATAAAATCTAACAATTATAAGTTAGATATGTGTGATAATAAAATCTAACAATTATAAGTTAGATATGTGTGACTGATGCTGAATCAGAAATAAATAAAATCTAACAATTATAAGTTAGATATGTGTGATAATAAAATCTAACAATTATAAGTTAGATCTGTGTGATAATAAAATCTAGCGATAACAGCTAGATCTGTGTGACTGATGCTGAATCAGAAATAAATAAAATCTAACAATTATAAGTTAGATATGTGTGATAATAAAATCTAACAATTATAAGTTAGATCTGTGTGATAATAAAATCTAGCGATAACAGCTAGATCTGTGTGACTGATGCTGAATCAGAAATAAATAAAATCTAACAATTATAAGTTAGATATGTGTGATAATAAAATCTAACAATTATAAGTTAGATATGTGTGATAATAAAATCTAACAATTATAAGTTAGATATGTGTGACTGATGCTGAATCAGAAATAAATAAAATCTAACAATTATAAGTTAGATATGTGTGATAATAAAATCTAACAATTATAAGTTAGATATGTGTGATAATAAAATCTAACAATTATAAGTTAGATATGTGTGACTGATGCTGAATCAGAAATAAATAAAATCTAACGATTATAAGTTAGATATGTGTGATAATAAAATCTAACAATTATAAGTTAGATCTGTGTGATAATAAAATCTAGCGATAACAGCTAGATCTGTGTGACTGATGCTGAATCAGAAATAAATAAAATCTAACAATTATAAGTTAGATCTGTGTGATAATAAAATCTAACAATTATAAGTTAGATATGTGTGATAATAAAATCTAACAATTATAAGTTAGATATGTGTGATAATAAAATCTAACAATTATAAGTTAGATATGTGTGACTGATGCTGAATCAGAAATAAATAAAATCTAACGATTATAAGTTAGATATGTGTGATAATAAAATCTAACAATTATAAGTTAGATCTGTGTGATAATAAAATCTAGCGATAACAGCTAGATCTGTGTGACTGATGCTGAATCAGAAATAAATAAAATCTAACAATTATAAGTTAGATATGTGTGATAATAAAATCTAACAATTATAAGTTAGATCTGTGTGATAATAAAATCTAGCGATAACAGCTAGATCTGTGTGACTGATGCTGAATCAGAAATAAATAAAATCTAACAATTATAAGTTAGATCTGTGTGATAATAAAATCGAACAATTATAAGTTAGATCCGAGTGACTCTAAAATCTAGCTTTAAAGTTTAAGCTAGATGAACGTGCCTGGTATATATACTTATACTATTAGGTACATATCTCTATGTACTAGATGAACGTGCCTGGTATATATACTTATACTATTACATGTCTCTATGTATTAATATCTACCATAATCTAAAACATCAGGTTGATTTATATTGTGACTACAGACTATTAGACAGCGTATATCATAATAATTGGATACACAGCAATTAAAGAAATTAACATAACTACTCCTCTAGGTACTCTACATATAGTGCAACATACTTATGTAAGGTCACCGAGGGTTGGACTATTATAGCGCTTTATTTATAACAAATGTTAAAACAAAGAACATTTACTGTTTTGTCCTTTTATTTTTCAGGGGCCGAAGAATTCTGAAAATAGTCAAGATCGCCGTGGGACACGGCTCATGCAGGATGGCCGAATGTTACAAGGACCCGTTACCACCACAAGCACGCCATTTAAATAGGACCCAACTTATTAATTATCTACGTTATCTTAACTTAACTTAATAGACTCTAATATTATATAAAATTATTTATATCTTAATGGGTAATATTATAATAATTATTCACATTAGTTTATCAAATGTAACGACCTCCTTTATTTAGTTGTTGGACGTCACTGGCCATATTGGCCGAATGACAGGTGACAATAAAAAACAAAAGCCTGCCCGGCTTTTGTTTTTCTTGGAGAGGCGAATAAGTTATATAGAATGGAGGATGCGAATAAACATTGTAAATAAGTACACTGAAGTTTAATTATATTTGTCGTCCTGTCGCCTTGCTGCTCGATATCGTACGCCTTGATTTCATAACCGCTGTCGCTTCCAGCTACAGTCTTACATTCATGTCCGATAGTTAGTTTCCGTATTTATCCCTCATTTAAAAACATCGATTTCACCTTTCATGTTTGTTTGTTATGACTCTTGAATTATATCGCGAGTAGATCGTAAATTTGCGTCAATTCAAAATCAAATCACATTTCGATAAACATACAGTGTCGGTGTCTGTCAAAATACGAGATTCAGCCTTCAGATAGGGTGTGCTTTATGACTATTGTTTAAATGTTTATAAAGCTACCTGCGATGCAAGGTTACAAAAGACTTTATCTGCCTTTCTAAACATAGAAATACTGCCTGAAAAAAACTTTGCTTCTCTTTATCGTCGCCTAGGGAAACCCGTATCTTTTATTACAGTTTACCAGTCCTTACAAGTTCAATTCGAGTAACAAAAGTAGTTTTATCCGAAACGAATGAAAGTTGTATGTACAAATAAAGGTCTGCCTCGTGGATTCAACAGCTAAATACAGAGTGTAAAAAGACCCTTAACGAAAACTTAAATCCCATATTGTACCAGTCAATACGAACATTTCTTACTTCGGCACTCTACCTTGGAAATTACTGGTTCAGGCGATATTGAGGCTCAACGTCACCAAACAATTTTTAAAATCGTTTCTCAGTTATTATTTTTGCTTCGTATGACTTGGCATGATGTCCAAAATGAGTAGACTTCGGCTTGGTGATGGGTCCTGTGACACTCTGTATATTTTTTATAGATTCTCGCCTGGATCCCCGAAGGGGTAGGCGGAGGTGTAACATTACACCCGCAGTTCACTCTGTTATGAATTTTAGGTACAACGTAATAGGGTGCGAGCCTTTACCGGACACTTTGGCAAACTCCGTGCTGCTACTGAGAATTCGGAAAATCTCAGTAACACTTTTTCCAGACCCGGGCATCGAACCCGGTAACACCCGGTCAGCAGACGCATACGCTATCCACTTGACCACGAAGGTTGTAATCCACAATTATTAATTCTGTCCACCGATATTTTAAAACTCAAGTCAAAGTTTTATGTCAGGAAAAGGGTTTCTATTTATTTACCCACGTCAAATTAAAAACGGCCACTTAAAATAGCAGTTTAGCTTTTCAAGTCCTTGTTTCAGTATTACACATGTATTTTCATGGGTTAATAAACATGTAGCAATTATATTATGAAAGCGAAACTAGACAAAAATATTAGATCTTTCAACAAGATTAATATAAGGCTATTTATTTGTTTAATAACTGTATCTTTCACATTTAAGTGTCTAAACACAACTATGTCGAAGTTAAGCGACCGAAGTTTCGCGGCTGATGTTACGTTCCGATGTATTCGGCTGATTTGACATACCATAAGTGCCGAACTTACGCTCGTGCTTCGAACTACGCTTGTGCTCTACTACTAGAAAAGTTGCCGCTGACCTCACCCCCGACCGAAGTTACGCTGTACGGTATAACACAACGTATTGTCGGTATAATGTGTCAGTAATTCAAATAGCATTGCAGGCGTAATCATGCCGAACTTCGGTCGCGTAACTTCGGCATAGTGTGTTTTATTCATTAGATACTAAGAATACATTTTTCTGCGTGTTTATAAAAGTATAAAAAAGACCTCATCTGCCTTAATGAATGTAATATAAATGTATACGATTTAAAATGTTGGCAACATAATATTACTAATAAAATGTTTCTTGAAAATAATCTTCTAAATATTAACACTTTGAAGGACAGTTGACATTTATAATAATAATATACAATAAAAATCTTTATTGACACTGTAAGCTCACAAAAAAATACAAATAAATATTAATTTATTTACCTATGTGGCCGTAAGTACATCATCATCATCGCCATGGCATTATCCCGGTTGTATCCAAGACTGACACGCCCCCCCGTGGGATCACCACCTTCAGTAAGAACAGAAAATATCTGCTATTTGGAATGTACTTTTATTTTCTTTATTCCATGATGTCTGTATACCGTATAATTCTCAGGTTGCGCTTGGATAGATTTCATTGGAATAATAAAATACCTTTAGGTACAATGATGTAACATGTAGTGCTTTTTTACGGGCAAAAATAAAATGGTGAGATTTTTTACAAATATATTAGGTATAGTTTCTTCAAGTCATGTTTTAGGAACAGTTTGATGTTACGACGCTTACTGAATTGTCATCTAAGTTCTAACCCTTATCACATTGAGATGGATTTGGTCAGCAGGGGTTTCTAAACAGTACTAAAGTAATCATTCAAAGCGCACATAGCTGCATTGGTGATAAAGATGAAACCTCACCGATGATAAACAAAAGAAGCTCTGAAGAATTGTTTAATTTGGTACCAGGGTCACCCTTAACCAACGAACCACTCGCCGACGCAGTAGAGTTCACCCGTACTACCTGAAAGCGTTCTCATCTAGTACGGTGCGCTTCCAGCGATCTTTTCTACCACGTACGTGTAGGCTCTGGAATGAACTACCTGCTGCGGTGTTTCCCGAGCGCTATGACTTGTCCTTCTTCAAACGAGGTTTAAAGGGAGCATTACTTTCACGGTAGGCAGCGGCTTTGCTGTGTATACCCTGACATTAGCGAAGTCCATGAGCAGCGGTTACCGTTTACCATCAGATGGGCCGTTCGCTCGTCTGGCATTAGCAGCAATAAAAAAGAAAAAAAAACAGCTATGTTACATATCGTTTGACAATAACCGATATTGTAATGATGACGAATGGAAAGTGAACGATGGTTGTTAAATATTTTGATCAACTGCAGTCTATACCATCATACCAGCCTAGAGACGTCCACTGCTGGACATAGGCCTCCCCCAAGGTTCTCCACACAGACCGATTTTGAGCCGCCCACATCCAAACGCTTCCCTCGATCTTAACCAGATCGTCGTTCCACCTTACGGGAGGCCTACTCTAGGCCATCACTTGTGATTCGATATTGCAGGGAAACTCCGAACATAGCTCTCTCCATCGCACTCTGAGTGACCCCGAGCTTTCGCATAAGGCCCATAGTTAGCGACCAGGCAGTCTACATATATAGTACCTATCTATTTATATTCCAGAGTGTGGCCAACTCAGCGTCAACGGCATGGCCTGACTATTCTTGTTCTAATGACCGGGACCAAAGGATTTAGGTGCCCTCGGAAGCACGACAGCACTCCAGTGTAAACGCCACAACAAACGGTCACCCACCTATAAGAGGACCTGTGCAAACTTTGCTTAACTTAGCCGAGCTATTACGAACGGACAAATCATGCCACGCTATCTGCTACACTCGACGGTAATATAACTGATACATTAGGATACATAAGCGGTCAGTTTGGACATGGCGAAAGCCTTTGACAGGGTCTGGCACAAGGCGCTTTTGTCGAAACTTTCTTCCTATGGGCTGCCTGAGACTTTGTGCAAATGGGTATCCAGCTTTCTTTCGGAGCGTAGCATTAAAGTCGTAGTTGACGGTTCATGCTCTGACCCTAGGCCCGTGAATGCTGGTGTCCCTCAGGGCTGTGTACTATCGCCAACACTGTTTCTTCTGCATATCAATTATATGTTACAAACCAGTGACATACATTGCTATGCAGATGATAGCACCGTAGACGCACTGTACCCCGGTAGTGCTAAAATGTCTCAGGCACAAGTCATTGAGTGTCGGAACAAACGTGTGTCTTTAACGGAAACCACACTCGATCTGATCTCCGATTGGGGTCATCGTAATCTGGTCACTTTTAACCCCAAAAAGACACAGGTTTGTGCGTTTACCGCAAAAAAGACCCCCTTTGTCGAATCTCCAATATTTCAGAGCACTTCCCTTGATATTAAGCCGGTCATAGGGATTCTCGGAGTAGAGATAACGCGAGACGTCCAATTTCGCGGTCATCTGGAGGATAAGGCTAAACTAGCCTCCAAAAAACTGGGTGTCCTCAATAAAGCAAGAAGATGCTTCACATCGGTGCAGCGTCTCTTGCTTTATAAACCTCAAGTTAGGCCCCACATGGAGTACTGCTGCCATCTTTGGGCCGGGGCACCACAATACCAACTGCTTCTATTTGACTGCGTCCAACGTCGAGCGGCTCGAGTCATCGATGACACGGTCCTTACAAACCGGCTCGACCATCTTGACCTGCGTAGAGATGTTGCGTCTCTCTGCGTTCTATATCGTATATATCATGGGGAGTGTTCTGAGGAGTTGTTTGGTCTGATACCCGCTGCAGAATTTCACCACCGTACAACTCGCCACAAACTAAAATTCCACCCTCACCACCTTGATGAGTGGCGTTCTTCTACCGTACGATTCACACGCCATTTCCTGCCTCGTACGGCCAAACTGTGGAACCTACCTGCAGCGGTATTTCCAAACCAGTTCGACATTGGAATCTTCAAGAAGCGAGCATATTCCTTTTTAAAAGGTAAGCAACGCACTTGTGATCCTTCGGGCATTGCAGGTGTCTATTGTTTTGTTTGTTTGTTTTTCGTGTGAGTGTGTGGCCAACTCTGGTGTCGGAGTTTTCAGACCGCCCAAAGGCCTCCGACATGGCCTAACAACCCTTATCCATAGACAAGAGCCGGGACCGACAGCTTTACGTGCCCGCCGAAGCACGGTAGCGCTCAGATGAAAATGCCACACACGGTCACCCATCCAACTGGTAACCTGTGCAAGCGTTGCTTAACTTTGCCGATCTGTTACTAACGGCAAGCCAAGTCTCGCTATGAGCGTTACAAGGTGTCTATGGGCGGCGGTGATTACTTACCATCAGGTGACCCGCTTGTTCGTTTGCCTTCCTATACTATAAAAAAAAAAACATAACCTAACTTTTGTCATGATAACCGACACGAACGCCCGGAGACGGGTGCAAAAGTTAATTTATTCATAAAGATAATAAGGTTTGTTCATATAGATAGGGTTGTTTGTAATTTGCATGATATAACCTTGTGTGTGTGAAAGCGTAACGAAAATGGATTCCTGTTACATAATTTGAATTTGATATTGCTTCATCCACCCTTTTTATATGCCAATATCTAACAGCTTGTGGTTCTTACGAACATATATCTACAAAATGTCACTGTGTAGAACGTGATGTTCTACACAGTGACATTTTGTTTACTTTTGCACCCGTCTCCGGGCGTTCGTGTCGGTTATCATGACAAAAGTTAGGTTATGTTTTTTTTTTTATAGTATAGGAAGGCAAACGAACAAGCGGGTCACCTGATGGTAAGTAATCACCGCCGCCCATAGACACCTTGTAGCGCTCATAGCGAGACTTGGCTTGCCGTTCGTAACAGATCGGCAAAGTTAAGCAACGCTTGCACAGGTTACCAGTTGGATGGGTGACCGTGTGTGGCATTTTCATCTGAGCGCTACCGTGCTTCGGCGGGCACGTAAAGCTGTCGGTCCCGGCTCTTGTCTATGGATAAGGGTTGTTAGGCCATGTCGGAGGCCTTTGGGCGGTCTGAAAACTCCGACACCAGAGTTGGCCACACACTCACACGAAAAACAAACAAACAAAACAATAGACACCTGCAATGCCCGAAGGATCACAAGTGCGTTGCTTACCTTTTAAAAAGGAATATGCTCGCTTCTTGAAGATTCCAATGTCGAACTGGTTTGGAAATACCGCTGCAGGTAGGTTCCACAGTTTGGCCGTACGAGGCAGGAAATGGCGTGTGAATCGTACGGTAGAAGAACGCCACTCATCAAGGTGGTGAGGGTGGAATTTTAGTTTGTGGCGAGTTGTACGGTGGTGAAATTCTGCAGCGGGTATCAGACCAAACAACTCCTCAGAACACTCCCCATGATATATACGATATAGAACGCAGAGAGACGCAACATCTCTACGCAGGTCAAGATGGTCGAGCCGGTTTGTAAGGACCGTGTCATCGATGACTCGAGCCGCTCGACGTTGGACGCAGTCAAATAGAAGCAGTTGGTATTGTGGTGCCCCGGCCCAAAGATGGCAGCAGTACTCCATGTGGGGCCTAACTTGAGGTTTATAAAGCAAGAGACGCTGCACCGATGTGAAGCATCTTCTTGCTTTATTGAGGACACCCAGTTTTTTGGAGGCTAGTTTAGCCTTATCCTCCAGATGACCGCGAAATTGGACGTCTCGCGTTATCTCTACTCCGAGAATCCCTATGACCGGCTTAATATCAAGGGAAGTGCTCTGAAATATTGGAGATTCGACAAAGGCGGTCTTTTTTGCGGTAAACGCACAAACCTGTGTCTTTTTGGGGTTAAAAGTGACCAGATTACGATGACCCCAATCGGAGATCAGATCGAGTGTGGTTTCCGTTAAAGACACACGTTTGTTCCGACACTCAATGACTTGTGCCTGAGACATTTTAGCACTACCGGGGTACAGTGCGTCTACGGTGCTATCATCTGCATAGCAATGTATGTCACTGGTTTGTAACATATAATTGATATGCAGAAGAAACAGTGTTGGCGATAGTACACAGCCCTGAGGGACACCAGCATTCACGGGCCTAGGGTCAGAGCATGAACCGTCAACTACGACTTTAATGCTACGCTCCGAAAGAAAGCTGGATACCCATTTGCACAAAGTCTCAGGCAGCCCATAGGAAGAAAGTTTCGACAAAAGCGCCTTGTGCCAGACCCTGTCAAAGGCTTTCGCCATGTCCAAACTGACCGCTTATGTATCCTAATGTATCAGTTATATTACCGTCGAGTGTAGCAGATAGCGTGGCATGATTTGTCCGTTCGTAATAGCTCGGCTAAGTTAAGCAAAGTTTGCACAGGTCCTCTTATAGGTGGGTGACCGTTTGTTGTGGCGTTTACACTGGAGTGCTGTCGTGCTTCCGAGGGCACGTAAATCCTTTGGTCCCGGTCATTAGAACAAGAATAGTCAGGCCATGCCGTTGACGCTGAGTTGGCCACACTCTGGAATATAAATAGATAGGTACTATATATGTAGACTGCCTGGTCGCTAACTATGGGCCTTATGCGAAAGCTCGGGGTCACTCAGAGTGCGATGGAGAGAGCTATGTTCGGAGTTTCCCTGCAATATCGAATCACAAGTGATGGCCTAGAGTAGGCCTCCCGTAAGGTGGAACGACGATCTGGTTAAGATCGAGGGAAGCGTTTGGATGTGGGCGGCTCAAAATCGGTCTGTGTGGAGAACCTTGGGGGAGGCCTATGTCCAGCAGTGGACGTCTCTAGGCTGGTATGATGGTATAGACTGCAGTTGATCAAAATATTTAACAACCATCGTTCACTTTCCATTCGTCATCATTACAATATCGGTTATTGTCAAACGATATGTAACATAGCTGTTTTTTTTTCTTTTTTATTGCTGCTAATGCCAGACGAGCGAACGGCCCATCTGATGGTAAACGGTAACCGCTGCTCATGGACTTCGCTAATGTCAGGGTATACACAGCAAAGCCGCTGCCTACCGTGAAAGTAATGCTCCCTTTAAACCTCGTTTGAAGAAGGACAAGTCATAGCGCTCGGGAAACACCGCAGCAGGTAGTTCATTCCAGAGCCTACACGTACGTGGTAGAAAAGATCGCTGGAAGCGCACCGTACTAGATGAGAACGCTTTCAGGTAGTACGGGTGAACTCTACTGCGTCGGCGAGTGGTTCGTTGGTTAAGGGTGACCCTGGTACCAAATTAAACAATTCTTCAGAGCTTCTTTTGTTTATCATCGGTGAGGTTTCATCTTTATCACCAATGAAGCTATGTGCGCTTTGAATGATTACTTTAGTACTGTTTAGAAACCCCTGCTGACCAAATCCATCTCAATGTGATAAGGGTTAGAACTTAGATGACAATTCAGTAACCGTCGTAACATCAAACTGTTCCTAAAACATGACTTGAAGAAGCTATACCTAATATATTTGTAAAAAAATCTCACCATTTTATTTTTGCCCGTAAAAAAGCACTACATGTTACATCATTGTACCTAAAGGTATTTTATTATTCCAATGAAATCTATCCAAGCGCAACCTGAGAATTATACGGTATACAGACATTACGGAATAAAGAAAATAAAAATACATTCCGAATAACATATTTTCTCTTACGACAAAAGCGATATTCGAGCAATGTTTGCGTTATTTCTTTCGTACGTCGAACAGTGGTTACATTTTGCGAACAATCGTTTGAAGAATTTTGATTGTGGTTACGTAAACTAAAATATCTTCGTTCATTTTACTAAAGATCTTTTTGTTTTCTTACAAAAATACTCTATTTTATTAATTTGTAAGTGTATTGTGAGGAACATAACTATAACATAACTTCATGCCTTTTATCCCCGAAGGGGTAGGCAGAGGTGTGTAACACCCCACTTCGCCAGTTATGTTTCGGTCCCAATGTAATAGGGGGCGAGGCTATTGCCATCTACCGGGCACATCATTAAGCGAGCGATAATTACTTTATACACACATAACTTCGAAAAGTCAGAGATGTGTGCCCGGGGTACCTGGGGATCGAACCCGAGACCATCGTCTCGGCAGTCCGCTACGTACACCACTGGGCTAACGCCGCTTTCAATTGTGAGGAAAACCAATATAAATTAATAGAAACTAGTTAGTTTCGTTTAATTTTTATCTTTCTGTGTAAAAATATTTTGACTTTACTCACGTTTTGTCCTCGTAGACTAATAATGTTTACTTTTTGAACCGTTGACATTCACGGTTTGAGGTAGAGAACCCATTCGTAGAAACAAAAAAAAATACCGTGAATTGATAAAGATGAACTTATTTCAACGCTGTCAGTAAGCCTGGTAGTTTATGTTATATCCATCATCATCACATCATCAGCCTTTAACAAACCACTGCTGGACTAGGCCTCTCCTTTGAAAGAAAGTATTGGCCTACTATACCACGCTGGCCAAACGGGTTGGTATAGGGTTTGTATCAAGTTTTCCTTCTCTTCCTGGCTGTTCTCTGCGTAATATGCTCCCTCTGTCGGCTCTTACGACACCCATGAGATGATATGGGTGGTGACATTCCGTATTCTTAATCCGTCACCAGACACATTTTATCCATACATATAGTAAATTGAAGTCCCCATCGCATCCTCTCTGCATGCACGTGATAAACACTAAAACTACCAAACATTTTTGTACGGTTTTATCAAGTGGTTGCTGGTCAAAGTTCGTGTATAATTCTCGCGGGCGGAGCCACGGGCGAATTCTAGTATTGTATAATAATATGCAATCGCGAAATTATTTTAAAAGGAGCAAATGTATGTATATTTAAATAATTCGGTTATTTAGTCTTTAGAGCCCTTTCATAAATATAATATTGAATTCGTTAATATATTTTTGGGCTTTGGCAGACCACTTTTAAAGTACCTACGTATAAGCATAATTATATACTACGGCCACACAGGTAAGTAAATTAATATTAATTAATATCATCATCAGCCCTTTATACCGTCCCAATGCTGGGCACGGGCCTCTTCTCACTATGAGAAGAGCAAGGCCATAGTCCACTACGCTGGTCAAGTGCGGGTTGGCAGACTTCAAATGTCTTTCGAGAACATTATGGAGAACTCTCAGACATGCAGGTTTCCTCACGATGTTTTCCTTCACCTATTAGCAAGCGATAATTTACAATTTAATAACCACGTCGCTCCGAAAAGTTATTGGTGCGTGCCGTGGATTCGAACCCGAGACCTTCTGCGTCGCAGTCTGTCGGTCTCTCCACACAGCTATCGCTGCTTTATAAACTAAAAATGTCCAGTTAAAATAACACTTCAGCTTTATTTATTTACTAGCTGACCCAGCGAACTCCGTATCGCCTTTATAAGAGTTTTTATTTAATTCCCTTTTTTCCAAGCCCCTTTTTCAAAGTTACCATTGACTTAGCGCTTAATCTCTTATCATTTCAGAGTTTATAAATGATGAAAAAACAAACATAGATTTTTACATAATATTGAATTTCCCATTCCTTAAAATATCGGAGACGATACCCATATCTACTTTTAAAAAAATCCCGTCCGCCATCTTTGATTTCCAATCCGCCATCTTTGATCACGAAATAGATGTTGTATTTGGATTCACCATCCCTTAAATCATCAGAGACGATACCCATATGGATTTTTTAAATAGTTTCCATCCGCCATCTTTGATTTCCCATCCGCCATCTTGAATCACGAAATAGATGTTATATTTGAATTCCCCATCCCCTTAAACATCGGAGACGATACCCATATTGATTTAAAAAAAATCCCATCCGCCATCTTTGATCACGAAATAGATGGTGTTTTTGAATTCCTCATTCCTTAAAATATCGGAAACGATACCCATATTGACTTTTAAAAAATCCCGTCCGCCATCTTTGATTTCCTATCCGCCATCTTTGATCACGAAATAGATGTTGTATTTGGATTCACCATCCCTTAAATCATCAGAGACGATACCCATATTGATTTTTTAAATAGTTTCCATCCGCCATCTTTGATTTCCCATCCGCAACTTGAATCACGAAATAGATGTTATATTTGAATTCTTCATCCCTTTAAACATCGGAGACGATACCCATAGTGATTAAAAAAAAATCCCATCCGCCATCTTTGATCACGAAATAGATGGTGTTTTAGAATTCCCCATTCCTTAAAATATCGGAAACGATACCCATATCGACTTTAAAAAAAAACCCGTCCGCCATCTTTGATTTCCTATCCGCCATCTTTGATCACGAAATAGATGTTGTATTTGGATTCTCCATCCCTTAAATCATCAGAGACGATACCCATATTGATTTTTTAAATTTTTCCCATTCAGCCATCTTCGATTTCCCATCCGCCATCTTAAATCACGAAACAGATGTTGTATTTGGATTCCCCATCCCTTTTAACATCGCAGACGATACCAATATTGATTTTTTAAATTTTCCCATCCGCCATCTTTGATCACGAAATAGATGTTGTATTTCGATTCCCCACCCCGTAAAATATCGAAGGCGATACCCATATTGATTTTTTAAATTTTCTCATCCGCCATCTTTGATTTCCCGTCCGCCATCTTGGATCACTAAATAAATTTCATATTATTAATCAGCGTCCCGAAAATCTCGAAAACGATACCCATAAAGATTGTATCCTATTCGTTTAGCCTTTTTTTGCCTTTGGCCCAACCCTCCCCCTTCTCGTTTCACCATTTTTTTATTTTTGTCTGGCCCCTAAAAGTTGTGGCGTAATTTTATATAGCCTATAGCCTTTCGGAATAATTGGGCTATCATAGACAATAACTATTTTTAAAACCCGACTGCTAGTTCCTGAGATTAGCCGACATTATCTTTTAGCCTTTTTAGCCTTTTGCCCGGCCCCAAAGGGTCGAAGCGTTATGTTATATAGCCTATAGCCTTCCGGACTAACTGGGCTATCGTATACAAAAAGATTTTTTCAGATCCGACCGGTAGTTCCTGAGATTAGCGCGTTCAAACAAACAAACGCTTTATTATATTAGTATAGATTAATATACTATCTATTCAATTTGTACTATTATTGAATTCCTGGTGAATACATAAAATTGTCTAATTAATATAACACATTGCAATGAAAAATATTTCCTTTGTAATATTATGTATTTGTAATGAATTTTAATTCGTATTCATTTATGCAACATTCATTAAGCCAGGTGTATTAATTTTTAGAAAATAGTTCCAAAAAACATTTTCTTTGTTATAATGTTGCCAACATTTCGATTCGTACACATTTAAATTTCATTCATTAAGGCAGATGAGGTACTTCTTATACTTTTATAAACGCGCAGTAAAATGTATTCTTAGTGTCTAAACACACTATGCTGAAGTTACGCGACCTAAGTTCGGCATGATTACGCCTGCACTGCTATTTGAATTACTGACACAGTATACCGAAATTACGTTGCGTTATACCCAACGACAACCCAACCTACTAGACGCCGCATGTAAGGCGAACACTTTCGGACAACACAGTAGACTTATACGTCTTATATAAGACCAATTTGGACCAATCCCAACACTAGATATGAATTATGACGTTCTGCAAATTTGAACCGGCCAATTAGAATGCATTTTTGCCACCCCCCCTTGCCCCGCATACCTCACCGCTTTGACAGAATTTTTTGTTTGTAGAAATGAAAACATTAGGTGTCTAGTAGGCTGTGTTGTCGTTGGTTATACCGTACAGTCTAACTTCGGTCGGGTCGTCGGGCGTAAGTTCAGCGGCAACTTTGCCAGTAGTAGAGCACAAGCGTAGTTCGTAGCACGAGCGTAAGTTTGGCGCTTATAGTGGGTCATATCAGCGGAATACATCGGAACGTAACATCAGCCGCGAAACTTCGGTCGCGTAACTTCAACCTAGTTGTGTTTAGACACATATATGAAAGATACAGGGTATTAAACAAATAAATAGCCTTATATTAATCTTGTTGAAAGATCTAATATTTTTGTCTAGTTTCGCTTTCACAATATAATTGCTACATGTTTATTAACCCATAATAATACATGTGTTATACTGAAACAAGGACTAGAAAAGCTAAACTGCTATTTTAAGTGAGCGTTTTTAATTTGACATATGTAAATAAATAGAAACCCTTTTCCTGACATAAAACTTAGAAATTAAACTACAGTTTACGGATTTTATCGCGATGTATTGGTTTCACTGAGTTATTACATTTGAAACTAATGATCTAGAAACTACATTTTTAATTTATTACTAGCCAACGTTTCGAATTCTTTACAGGATTCATGTTCACGGCTGGCAGACTGAGGTGATATTTGTCTTTGTCTTGAATTTCAAAGTTATCTCAAAGTACCCGAACATTTTTCAACTATTGGTGTTACTATCTACGCAGAATGTGCTCACTGTGTCTTGATGTCTTCTGGTGACTTTGTCCTTCTTGGGTTTCATTAGCCTGATAACAGGGTCCCAAGCTGGAGGAACATTCCAACCATCTTCCCTATTGAAATTAGGATGTTTTTTAATTTCAATAGCTTCACGGGGTTTACAAGATAGACTGTGAGTGTGGGCTCTCATACATTGGACAAACCAAGAGAAGCATAGGCATTCGACTAAAGGAACATTTAGCTGACATTAAACACAAATGCTCGACGAAGTCTGCTGTGTGTGAACATGTAGAACAAGGAACCAACCATTACCTGCGATTTGATAAACCACAGATACTCGCAAAAGAACATCGCTTTATTCCAAGAATGATACGTGAAGCTATTGAAATTAAAAAACATCCTAATTTCAATAGGGAAGATGGTTGGAATGTTCCTCCAGCTTGGGATCCTGTTATCAGGCTAATGAAACCCAAGAAGGACAAAGTCACCAGAAGACATCAAGACACAGTGAGCACATTCTGCGTAGATAGTAACACCAATAGTTGAAAAATGTTCGGGTACTTTGAGATAACTTTGAAATTCAAGACAAAGACAAATATCACCTCAGTCTGCCGGCCGTGAACATGAATCCTGTAAAAAATTCGAAACGTTGGCTAGTAATAAATTAAAAATGTAGTTTCTAGATCATTAGTTTCAAATGTAATAACTCAGTGAAACCAATACATCGCGATAAAATCCGTAAACTGTAGTTTAATTTCAATGTGTAACATTCGCGTAAAGCCAAGAAGATACTATAAAACTTTGACTTGAGTATTAAAATATGAGTGGACAGAATTAATAATTGTGGATCTCCACCTTCGTGGTACAGTGGATAGCGTATGCGTTTGCTGATCGGGTGGTAACGGGTCCATTCCCGGGTCGGGAAAAGTGTTACTGAGTTTTTCCGAATTCTTTGTAGCAGCACGGAGTTTGGCAAAGTGTCCGGTAAAGGCAATAGGCTCGCACCCTATTACGTTGTACCTAAAATTCATAACAGAGTGAACTGCGGGTGTAATGTTACAACTCCGCCTACCCCTTAGGGGATCCAGGCGAGAATATATAAAAATTATACAGGACGTCACAAGACCCATCACCAAGCCGAAGTCTACTCATTTTGGACATCATGCCAAGTCATACTAAGCAAAAATAATACCGGGGAAACGATTTAAAAAATTGTATGGTGACGTTGAGCCTCAATATCTCCTGAACCAGTCATTTCCCAGGTAGAGTGCCGAAGTAAAAAATGTTCGTATTAACTGGTACAATATGGGATTTAAGTTTTCGTTAAGGGTCTTTTACACTCTGTATTTAGCTGTTGAATCTACGAGGCAGACCTTTATTATTTGTTTTACATACAACTTTCATTCGTTTCGGATAAAACTACTTTTGTTACTCGAATTGAACTTGTAAGAACTGTAATAAAAGATACGGTTTTCCCTAGGCGACGATAAAGAGAGGCAAAGCTTTTTTTCAGGTAGTATTTCTATTTTGAGAAGGCTGATAAAGTCTCTTGTAACCTTGCATCGCAGGTAGCTTTATAAACATTCAAACAATAGTCGTAAAGTACACCCTATCCGAAGGCCGATTCTCGTATTTTGATAGACACCGACACTGAATGTGATTTGATTTTTAATTGACGCACAATTGTTATTCTGCTACATTTCAATTTACGATCTAGTCGCAATATAATTTAAGAGTCATTCAACAAAAAAACAAAGGTGTAAGTTTTAGCGAGCATTTTTGCGAGCGTTCTAACGATCATTCTAGTGAATTGTTTAAAATACTTTGACTTTTTGCTGTTTAGGGTGTTTGTAGAAAGATCGAGAAAATGTTCGGCTCTGTTCGTTGTTCGACAACACAAATAACGGCGAATGCTCGCTGTTTTGGTACAAGGAAATGCTCAGGTGTATCAGCACCAGAAAGTAAAACGATAAATCACGTTGAACGATGAGTTGAAAGAAAAAAATTACGAACTTTGTCTGTTTTTGTCGAAAATAATTTACACAATGCACTTTACGACCGGTTGGCGCAACGGGAGTGTAAGCAAATGCCACGCCGAAGGTCGCGGGTTCGATTCCTGCTCAAGTCAAGCATTTGTGTGCGTGAACATGGATGTTTGTTTTGGTCTGGGTGTTTCTATGTATAATATGTATTTATTTACAAAAAAAAAGTATATTAGAAAGTTTATCTATTATCTATTAGCCGTGTGGTTGACGGCATAGAATACAAGTGTCACCACCCCCTATCTTCCCATGGGTGTCGTAAGAGGCGACTAAGGGATAACACGATGCAAATACCATCTTTGCGTAGAGACGGAAAACTCGACATCAAACCCTATACGACTGCCTCGTTGGTCTCGCGGCATAAATGTGCGCGTGGGATCGGGAGGTCCCGGGTTCGATTCCTGGGTCGGGCAGTGTTATTGGGTTTTTCTGTCACGAAATTCTTAGTAGCAGCACGGAGTCTGGAAATGTGCCCGGTACGGCAATAGGCTCGCCCCTTATAACGTGGGACTAAAGTATATCTGGCGAAAAGTGGGTGTAGAAATACACCTCTGCCTACCCCTTCAGGGATAAAAGGCGTGACGATATGTATGTATGTATGTATCTATTATCTAGTACCCATAGCACAAGCTCTGCTTAGTTTGGGACTAGATGGTGTTGTGTGAATGTGGTAGTATATTATATTATATATAATAATATAGAATGCAATTTCCTAGTACGGGACATACGATGAGGCCATAAAGTGGAAACCAATTTTAAAGATTATCTTTTATCATATTATATTTTTTTATCTGCAGATCGATTGCAGGAAAAAATGTCTCTCAGGTCACCAAAAATTCATTGCATTATATCCACCATCGTGTTTCTTCTTCTATGTTCTTATACCTTTCCTTCGGCATGTGAACATGGACAACCACCAGCGTGTTTCTTCTATGCCTATATTCTTATTCTTTCCCTTCTTCGACAGGTGAACATGGACAGGGCAGGCGATGCCGAGGGCAACTTCACAGTGATCGGGCTGCTGGCCGACTCCACCGCCCCGGGAGGCTGGAGTGCACAGCCTGTCGCCGCCTTCAGATACGTCAACTCTTCGGATCTACTACCAGTAAGTACTGACATGACTGACCGCTTTTTTTGCAAATGGGCGTAGAATGCCCGCCGGCTAGGTGGAGTGACGATACACGCAAAGTGTCTGGCAGCAGCTGGACACAAAGAGCTGATAATCGAGCTTCGTGGCGTGCATCGAAGAGGCCTATATTCAGCAGGAGATGATGAAGATGACGAAATACAGACTATAAAATTAGTATATACGTCTATATAATATTCTATTCTACCACATACACACAACACCATCTTGTCCCAAACTAAGCAGAGCTTGTACTATGGGTACTAGACAATGTATAAACATACATATAGACTTTCTTTTTGAAAATACATACCTGCATATTATACATTGTAACACTGAGACCAAGACAAACATCCACGCACACAAATGTTTGACTTGAGCGGGAATCGAAACTGCGACCTTAGGCGTAGCAGTCGCTTACACTGCCGCTTCGCCAACCGGTAGTCGATATGGGCCATTACGCCGTTTTCAGCATAATACGTAAAAACGCACTAATGATAGTTTAACTCATTTAATTGCTATCTTCAAAGTTATTTGGCTATTTCATATATCTGATTTGATACTCATTCAGTAAAATCTTTAGGATAATTCCGCCATTTTAATTCAATTCTTTCCCTGAACGGGTAGTACCAACATAAATAGGTACATACACAACTACCTAGGTACTTACTATGACATGCCGAAAATCGTGCTCAGTGGTGTGCATTGGAGAGGCCTATTTCCAGCAGTGACCTGCCTAGGGCAGATGATGATGATGATGAAGTACTGATGAGAACAGCCATACTTATATTATAATATTTTTTTATTTATAGAATCACGCCTGTATCCCCGCAGAGGTAGGCAGAGGTGTAAAATTACGCCCACGTTTCGCCATAAATTTTTAGGTCCCACGTAATAGGGGGCGAGCCTATTGCCGTTACCGGGCACATCACCAAACTCTGTGCTGCTACTGAGAATTCGGAAAAACCCAGTAACAATTTTGCCCGATCCGGGAATCGAACCCGGGACCTCCGATCAGTTATCGCATACGCTATCCACTGGACCCCGGAGGCAGTCATTGTACTGTTACGCCATCTATCGGTGAATGGGGGTACTAGAAGAGATTGAATGTATCGGTGGTTTAAAGGTAATTCATCTACTCTGTACTAGATGGCGTTGCTGTATCGAGCATCGACTGTTCGCGATTATTTCGACAGTTTTGTGGAAACATCTAGAATGCGCTAGTGATGTTATCCGGCCAGTATAAATAGAGCGCGAGCGAACGGACCGGACACAGTTACAATTGAATATCGGAGCGATAAACAAGAAGCGAAGGAAGTAATTCGGAAGTGTTTAGTGAAGTGGAAAAGTGTTCGAAGCAAGTGTGTTTTATTAGTGCTGAGAATTAAAGTGTGAGTAGTGTGTTTTATTAGTGTTATTGTGTTAGTGAATAAAGTGCAGTTTTTTCTGGCATAGTGTATATAATTTATCACCGAACCGCAGCTCGTAACAGTACTTATATTATAAATGCTAAAGATTGTTTGTTTGTTTGTCTTTCTTTCACTTCGCATCGAAGCGATGTTATGGTATTAGGTATTTTTGTGTATGAATGTAGTTTGGACACTGGAGACGTAGGCTATTTTTACCCGATACCTACGCGAGTGAAGCCGCGTACAAAAGCTAGTTTTATATACCTAAACCAAAACAAGATATTTGTGAATCGCGGCGATAGCCCAGTGGTGTACGTAACGGACTGCCGAGACGATGGTCTCGGGTTCGAAGTTAGGGGGTAGAAGGGGTTCGAAGATATGTGTGTATTAAAAATGTTAATTATCCCTCGCTTAACAATGTGCCCGGTAGATGGCAATAGGCTCGCGCCCTAATACATTGGGACCGAAACATAACTAGCGAAGTGTGGGTGTGTAATACACCTCTGCCTACCCCTTCGGGGATAAAAGGCGTGAACTAAGTTATGTTATGTTATGTTATTTGCGAAGTTTATCAGGTACTAGGTATACGGAACTTGTGAGCACCTGTGGAGTTTCTCGTACGGTAAGAGTTGTTTTCAGCTAGTTGTACTATCTACAATTAGGTCAGAGGTTACTCGTATAGCTTACAGAAAAATCTGTTGCTAGTTGCTCTATTTCAGGGATGGCCAACTTAATTAGCTATGATCGATTTTAACCGACGAAACTGTGTGGGATCTAACAATTCCATACTTTATTAAACTTTAAATAAGACTCTCTCTGTAGATACCTATCTATTATTAATTTCGTACTTTTGTTTTTAATTTAGTTATAGGTTTATTAGTACAGTTTTAGCTGTAAATAGTAATTAAGTAATAGTTAGTAAAAATGTATTTAGTTGTAAAATAATTGAATTGAAATAAAAGTACAAATTGAATATAAGAATAAAAAAAAATGATTAAAATATTTCGTACTTTTATTAAGGTTGAGAGAAAAACAATCGAAGGACTCATTTACCCTTTGATTAGTGCGAGTGCTGGTGAGCAATGTCATCTGCATTGCTACCGTAGTAACGCACTAAAGTTATCACTAAACACATGTAGACAGCAACTGATTACTGCGAGTGCCCTATGATGCGTGCCACTCACAATATTCACTAATCGCAAGTCACTTGCATGTGCACTAATCAAAGTGTCTTTCTAATTTAATGTGACTGAATAATTACACAAGAAGATTGATTTCAGCATTCGTTAAAAAAATTATGGTCTTCACGCAATCGAGTCTACTTATAGCAGCGATCGACTAGTAACCAGGGTTAGGCCATACAGCGATGTTGTCGAATTACACCGCCATGATAGTTAGCTTGCGTATTATGCTTGATAGTTGATTTTCATTTTAATAGACGAACGCCAGTATCCCCAAAGTTGTAGACAGGAGTGTTATGTTATATTACACTAACATCTCGCCGTGTTATGAATTGTAGGTCCCAAGTAATAGAGAGCGAGCCTATTGCGGTTACCGGGCACATTGCCACACTCCGTGCTGCTACTAGCAGAATTCTGTAAACTCAGTAGAACTTTTGCCCGTATCAAACCCGGGACCTCCGATCGGCAGATACTTACGCTACCTACACTGGACCACAGAGGCAGATTACAGTTGATACTTTAAGTATAAATCTACGAGATATCCGAACTCGGACAGTCTTGTTCTGATGTATACGATATAATATTACTGCAAAGTTTCATCAAAATTCGTTCAGTAATTTTCGGTAAGCCATATCGAAAATATTTGAGCAGGCTAAGAACCCCATTACCAGAAATGACCAAGTTACCACACAATCCAAAGAAAATTCATGTTATAAGTTCGCTTCAAAGATTAACCACCATTAAACTTTCCAGCAATGCAAAACCTTTTCGAAATATTTAGAAAATATATTATACCTACTTCAAAGACTTTGCAATAAAAAAATGTTGATAAAATCACGAGGGTCCAAGCAATGGCAGTATTTGGCTGATAGTTGCATAATTAGAGGATTTTTACTATATGCGTTATATTTAACAGTTATACTTACCTACTGTTGTGTACTCATTAACTTACATTACTTACCTACACGACGGGTCTCTATAACAGTGGGACAAATTCAGCTTCTTAGATTTTAATAGATAGCTACATCATCATCAGCCCTGCATATGAACTGTCCCACTGTTGGGCACGCCACACAGGCCTCTTATCTCTACAAAAAGGTCATAGTTCAATGCCCTGACTCCCATGGCCTTAGGGTACTCTCCAACATTCTGGTTACTTCACGAAGTTTTCCTTCACCGTTTAGCAAAATAAATAATGAACAATTTAATACGCACTTAAGTTCGAAAAGTCAATGTTTGCTTCCGTAGGTTTCAACCCTTTGCGTAGGTATAACTCTGTTAGTCTCATAATGGTAACAAATTCAAATTAATAAAACCCTATTTGAAAAGGAACTAATGGTTATTTATAAACCTTATTTTTTCGTTACCGACGTTTGGATTCCTCTTTGCTTTGTCGCGAGCAATCGCTGCACTTAGTGAAAGTAAACACAAAGTTCTCATTAGACTTTGTAATAGGAATTGATAGTGCTATTGAACTTCTTTAATCTACTTTCCGATTTAAGATTCTATTATAAAATCGCTGTAAAAATGAACTTTATTTTATTAAACTGTTAGTCTAGAGGTTAATGACCCAATGACAAATTGAAACACGCTGATATATCTATAAATATTTGTTATCTACCGTCCAGTAGAAAAGTAGACTGCTTTCAGAATGTTTTAAATAAAATAAAATCTATAGTTGGTGCCACGAGAAGATAGACTTTTTGTAAACAAACATTCAGGGCTTCACAACCTTTTTTCAAGCAGTTGTGTTTTAGATTTTATACTTTTTGAACAGTCTTTTTTTAATGTTCATAAATTTGCCGATTTTTTGTCGTTTTGTTTTACCATGTATGATAGAGTACATACATGTTACTCTATTATTGACATGATTTTTTTTAAATCATAGACAATAAATCATTAGCTCAAAGTAGCCTACCTATCCTAAAATATTAAATTATTGACCAACAATGAATAATATTACAGATAACTAGCTAGTACCTTACATTAAAAATTCTAGGCATGGAGATTTTAGGTTTTGTCTGTGAATGAAATCATCAGAATGAACTTAATCAAAACCCATTAAAAGTTACGGTAGTCTAAAAATGAAATTTATTATTATTTTATTATTTATTTGATAAGATATGCCAACATTTGTTTACACTGTTACATGCTATAAAAATACAATATATTACATAATTAAATAAAAATAAAGTGTAACAAATAATTATAGGCAAGTACAGCATGCTTAGTTCAACATTGTGCCTTATAAACTAAGAATAATATATGTATATTGTACATTAGAAAAATTATAACATATAAATTAAAACTAATTACAATCAAGGTTATAATACTGAATTGAGAGCATTATCCTACCGACCCTTGACTGACTTATCCCTATAGTAACGCAGCAATGTGGATCGAAACCTGCTGAGCGAATCCGTGACTATATCAGTTAGGTCACTACATTGGTTTGCCAATCGAGAAAATCGCGAGATAGGTGAGTTTGCTCCAAAAACTGTCCTACGTAGCGGCGCGTGGAACGGAGTGATGCGATTTCTTTTTTAGGTACCTATAAATAATTTTCTGCGCGACTAATAGTTTGCCATTTGCTATTCTGCACCCGCTTTTTCGAGATGCCGGCAGCGGGCAGAGCATTGCGATCCTATAAACTTATATTTAACTTCACATTTACCCCTTCTTAATAACTAAAAAAAATAATTTTGTCCTCTGATAAATGCATGTTAAGCCCAAGAATGTAACATTTCAATGAAGTAAAGCCAAATGTTGACATTCTAGGCGCCAGTACCTAAAAACATTAGAAGATCCTGTTGGTAGCGCATAATATCGATAAAAACCCGATCCATTGACATATTAGTTTCCAATGACACGTATCTATGTACCGTTGCGGTCATTGGATTTGACATTATTTGTTTTTGACAGAACTATCGCTAAGTCACTTAGTAGAAATTCTTTGTTTACAAAAAGTCTATGTTCTCGTGGCACGGACAATATATCTGTTTATTACGCCGTGTGGTTGACGGCATAGAATACAAGTGTCACCACCCCCTATCTTCCCGTGGGTTTCGTAAGAGGCGACTAGGGGATAACACGATGCAAATACTTACCTACCATCTTTGAGTAGAGACGGAAAACTCGACATCAAACCCTATACGACTGCCTCGTTGGTCTTGCGGCATAAATGTGCGCGTGGGATCGGGAGGTCCCGGTTTCGATTCCTGGGTCGGGCAGTGTTATTGGGTTTTTCTTTAACGAAATTCTCAGTAGCAGCACGGAGTCTGGAAATGTGCCCGGTACGGCAATAGGCTCGCCCCTTATTACGTGGGACTAAAGTATATCTGGCAAAAAGTGGGTGTAGAAATGCACCTCTGCCTACCCCTTCGGGGATAAAAGGCGTGACGTTATGTATGTATGTATGTATTTATTTTATTTTTATTTATAGACTCTCGCCTGTATCCCCGAAGGGGTAGGCAGAGGTGTAATATTACACCCACTTTTCGCCATGAATTTTTAGGTCCCACATCTGTTTATATGTAGGTATAAAACGTTTGCGTTACTGACTAACAACGTACAGCCAAAACTATTGGCACAAGATCCTGAAATTTGGTATGTATGTTCCTATGCAACCATAAATACTCGTAGTTCAAGAAAATGTGCGGGCGTAGTTGCCGCGGGCATCCTCTTGTATCTTTAAATATAACTTTCACTGGTCTCTAAAATAACAAATCAAAAATATACACGACGTAAGGAGGTAGTGTGGATTGAGTCCCAGGATATTACTAGGTATAGATCGGTTCACGAAAGTTGACCACAAATGGCGGCCGTCCCGCATAAGTACATTTTTGCACCAATGGCGTGGCTCCATTCTTGACGCATTTAGGGAATGCGTCAAGAACGGAGCCACGCCATTGGCACTCCACCCGCGCCTCACCCCGCACCTCCACGGGGACCTAAAAATGATTTCTGCGCAGTGGTCATCTTTCATGAACCGACCTATACTACATATGTATTTAACAACTAGCTTACGCCCGCAGTCACACCCACGTGGGTGTGGTTATCACGATAAAAATGAACCGTATGTGCCATCTATACTAATATAATAAAGCGGAAGAGTTTGTTTGTTTGTTTGTTTGTTTGTTTATTTGTTTGTTTGTTTGTTTGTTTGAACGCGCTAATCTCAGGAACTACCGGTCGGATCTGAAAAATTCTTTTTGTATACGATAGTCCAGTTATTCCGGCAGGCTATAGGCTATATAACATAACGCTTTGACCCTTTGGGGCCGGGCAAAAGACTAAAAAGGCTAAAAGATAATGTCGGCTAATCTCAGGAACTAGCCGTCGGATTTCAAAAATTGTTATTGCCTATGATAGCTCAATTATGCCGAAAGGCTATAGGCTATGTAAAATTACGCCACAACTTATAGGGGCTGGACAAAAATAATAAGATGGTCAGACGAGAAGGGGGAGGGTTGGGTCAAAGGCAAAAAAAGGCTAAATGAATAGGATACAATCTATATGGGTATCGTTTTCGGCATTTTCGGGACACTGATTAATAATATGAAATTTATTTAGTGATCCAAGATGGCGGATGGAAAATCAAAGATGGCGGATGAATTTTAAAAATCAATATGGGTATCGCCTTCGATATTTTAAGGGGTGGGGAATCGAAATACAACATCTATTTCGTGATCAAAGATGGCGGATGGGAAAATTTAAAAAATCAATATTGGTATCGTCTGCGATGTTAAAAGGGATGGAGAATCCAAATACAACATCTATTTCGTGATCAAAGATGGCGGATGGGATTTTATTTTTTAAATCAATATGGATATCGTCTCCGATGTTTAAAGGGATGGGGAATCCAAATACAGCATCTATTTCGTGATTCAAGATGGCGGATGGGAAATCAAAGATGGCTGATGGGAAAAATTTAAAAAATCAATATGGGTATCGTCTCTGATGATTTAAGGGATGGTGAATCCAAATACAACATCTATTTCGTGATAAAAGATGGCGGATAGGAAATCAAAGATGGCGGACGGGATTTTTTTTTAAAGTCGATATGAGTATCGTCTCCAATATATAAAGGGATGGGGAATCCAAATCCAACATCTATTTCATGATCAAAGATGGCGGATGGGAAATCAAAGATGGTGGATGGGAAAGTTTTAAAATATCAATATTGGTATCGTCTGCGATGTTAAAAGGGAAAGGGAATGCAAATACAACATCTGTTTCGTGATTCAAGATGGTGGATGGGAAATCAAAGATGGCGGATGGGAAAATATTAAAAAATCAATATGGCTATCGTCTCCGATATTTTAAGGGGTGGAGAATCCAAATACAACATCTATTTCGTGATCAAAGATGGCGGATGGGTTTTTTTTAAATCAATAAGGGTATCGTCTCCGATGTTTTAAGGGATGGGGAATCCAAATACAACATCTATTTCGTGATTCAAGATGGCGGATGGGAAATCAAAGATGGCGGATGGGAAAAATTTAAAAAATCAATATGGGTATGGTCTCCGATGTTTAAAGGGATGGGGAATCCTAATACAACATCAATTTCGTGATTCAAGATGGTGGACGGGGAATCAAAGATGGCGGATGGGAAAGTTTAAAAAAATCAATATCGGTATCGTCTCTGATGATTTAAGGGATGTGGAATTCAAAAACACCATCTATTTCGTGATCCAAGATGGCGGTTGGGAAATTAAAAAACAAATAATATGGGTATCGTCTCCGATTTTTAAAGGGATGAGGAATCCAAATACAACATCTATTTCGTGATTCAAGATGGTGGATGGGAAATCAAAGATGGCGGACGGAAAAAAATAAAAAAATCAATATGGGTATCGTCTCTGATGATTTAAGGCATGGTGAATTCACATACAACATCTATTTCGTGATCAAAGATGGCGGATTGGAAATCAAAGATGGCGGACGGAATTTTTTTTAAATTCGATATGGGTATCGTCTCTGATGATTTAAGGCATGGTGAATTCACATACAACATCTATTTCGTGATCAAAGATGGCGGATAGGAAAACAAAGATGGCGGACGGGATTTTTTTGTAAAGTCGATATGGGTATCTTCTCCTATGTTTTAAGGGATGGCGAATCCAAATACAACATCTATTTCGTGATCAAAGATGGCGGATGGGAAATATAATAATATAACAAAGTTATTATTGGTGGTGAAAAAGTGGTAGTGGTATTTGATGTTCGATGCAGATAATGGCTATGTTCAGTGGATACCTCTCCTACGGAACCCTACATGGGCGAGTCAGACTTGCACTTGATTTTATTATTTAATACCTAGCCATAGTATTTAATAGTATTAGTAATTTTATCATATCACTAGATCAGTGATCTAACCATATCACTCATATACCACCTTCTCATCTCCTTACAATAAGTTAGTTTTTCTACCCTAGAAATAATTATATGGCAAAACAACTTTGTCTAGCAATTAAGGGATTAAACACTTATGTTCTTGGTAACTTTGTTCTGAATAAGTTGGAAAAGAGTTAAAAATTTATATGAAATGTAAATACATTAAAAAGGCGATACGGAGTTCGCCGGGACAGCTAGTTTTGAATATATTTCATTTTTTTACTACCAAAGTTTCATCAGAATGCTTACAATATTCCTTGCGTGAAAGAGAAAGAACCATCCATTCTCACACTCTTTCGCGTTTATAATCATAATTAGAGTAGGATGACGTGGGATTAACGTATTCAAATATGTCTCAAAAGCTGGTCCAAAAACGATACCTTTTTCTTTTCACACAGGAGCTCGTCGGCGCCAACAACATCGCGTGGATAGGCGACGGCCCCCCAGTGGCCGAGCCCGCATGTGGCTTCGATGGCATCAAGTGCTCTTTACCCCACGACCCCGGGGTCCTGGCAGCCGCCGCCGCCGTGGCCGCGGCAGCCATCTTGGCAGCGGCGCTGATGATCCGCCACTACAGATACGAGCAGAAACTCGCCTCCGTGCTGTGGAGGATCGAGGCTAAGGACCTGGAGATTATACTGCCGTACAGCACGCATCCCAGCAGTGGGAAGGTATGTTTAAGCTTTAGGTTTATTTTTCAAAGCCGATGTCTGTACTTGCAATAAAGCATGTACCGCCTTACAAATATAAAACTGCTTTTCTTTTCCTTTTTCGTGTGAATGTGTGGCCAACTTTGCTCTCTGAGACCAGACCCAGAAGCGAAGCGACCATTTTACGAGCCGTGTGGTTGACGGCATAGAATACAAGTGTCACCACCCCCCACCTTCCCGTGGGTGTGGTAAGAGGCGACTAAGGGATAACACGATGCAAATACCATCTTTGCGTAGAGACGGAAAACTCGACATCAAACCCTATACGACTGCCTCGTTGGTCTCGCGGCATAAATGTGCGCGTGGGATCGGGAGGTCCCGGGTTCGATTCCTGGGTTGGGCAGTATTATTGTCGACGTCTTTTTGCTGCCATAGCATCATTGAGAAGACTCCGTAATTTCCTTCCGACTAGTATACATTATACAAGGTTATATAGCGGGTCTTACTCGAGCTCACCAGTCCCGCCGCGACCACGGCTGAAGCAAGTCAGCCGAAACGTTGGCAAAAAACCGAGGTATTTATTCCTTCCGACTGCCACTAAAATTGCACTTGTGCAGTCTATTCTTCTTCCCATTCTTGACTATGCCGATGCCAGCTATCTCGATCTCAATAATGATCAGCTTGATAAACTTGAGCGACTCCAAAATTTCTGTATAAGATTCATGTACGGTTTACGCAAATATGATCATATTTCTGAATTTGGCATGAAGCTCAAGTGACTGCCAACCCGCCTTCGCCGGAATACTTACATTCTCTGTCTTCTCTATAATATTCTATACAATCCTGCGTTTCCCATGTATATCAAAACACGCTATGAATACCTTCACGACACACATTCGAAGTGCTTAAGATCATCGGAGAATCTTAGATTGAAAGTTCCTGCACACTCTACGGTTTTCTACGGCAAATCTTTTACTGTACAGGCTGTACGATTGTGGAATTCGTTGCCTGAGACCATCAGACAGGCACAATCCTTGACAGTATTTAAAAACTTGTAACCCAACACTACTTGACAAATATACCATGACTACTCTTTTTAACTTGCACTGATATTGTATAGATTTATGGTATCTATTTATATGTACCTATATTTTATAATATTTATACCTATGTATGTATTAATATTGGTATGTAAGTATATAAGTATTATTATTAGTTCTGTTGAGCTTATAAGAATTCACTATTCCATGAAGTACACCATAACATACCCATTCTCTCTGTAACTTAACCATTTATTCCACTCTTGGTTGTCTGGAAGAAATCGCATTTTGCGATAAGACCGCCCTTGTACAATGTACAGTTCTTTATTTGATGATTGTATTCTTGTATTTCTACTTTTCTGGTATGGTATTCAAAGATGATGACAATTTTTTTTATAGACTCACGCCTGTATCCTCGAAGGGGTAGGCAGAGGTGTAATATTACACCCACATTTCGCCATGAATTTTTAGGTCCCACGTAATAGGGGGCGAGCCTATTGCCGTACCGGGCACATTACCAGACTCCGTGCTGCTACTGAGAATTTCCTAACGGAAAAAGCCAATAACACTTTGCCCGAACCGGGAATTGAACCCGAGACCTCCCAATCCCACGTGCACAATTATGCCGCGAGACCAACGAGGCAGTCTTATCTTATCTTATGTATTTAGGGAAAATACACGAAACACGATTAAACAGTACTTACCTATCTTAGGTGTTAATAATATGCAATGTCACCACCCCATATCATCCCATAGGTGTCGTAAGAGCCGACAGAGGGAGTATATTATGCATAGAACAGCACTGTAGGAGAAGGAAAACTTGATACAAACCCTATACCAACCCGTCTGGCCAGCGTGGTAAAGTAGGCCAATTCCTCCTTTCAAAGGAGAGACCTAGTCCAGTAGTGGACTGCTAAAGGCTGATAATGAATGATGATCTTAGGTGTTAAGGTAACGACCGAAAACTCGTCATCAAACCTTATACCAACCCGTCTGCCGAGCGTGGCATAGTAGGCCAAAACCTCCCATTGAGACACAATACCATTGTGACGTAAACGACGGGCCAATGTATAATCAGTGGACTGCAAAACCTGTACCTAATGATGATGACGTTCATAACACGGATGTTTATGAAACTGGCAAGGTAATTAGCAAAGGCTTTAACGATGTAAACATGAAGCAAAATACAAAACAATTATTGTACAAAACAATATCTAAAACTTTGTTTGCTGTTTTGACAGCTGCCTATCTTGGCAAGTAAGCCTGATACTGTAAGAGAATAACACAAGGCGATGTAATAATTATTATCAAATAATATAATAGCCGCGGTAAGAAGCAGCGATAGCCTAGTGGAGGCACCAACGGACTGCCATGCAGAGGGTATCGAGTTCGATCCACGGCGCGCACCAATGACTTTTCGGAGTTATGTGCGTATTAAATTGTAAATTATCGCTTGCCCCGTGCCTCGGAGAGCACGTTAAGCCGTCGGTCCCGGCTGTCATGAAGATCTTTGACAGTCGTTATAGGGAGTCAGTACCTATAAACAAACTGACACTAGTCTAAACCATGGAATATTGCTATCCCTTCGGTTTGCGGAGGTCAGACAGGCAGTCGCTCCATGGAAAAGCTAATATTCAGCCAAATCCGGTTAGACTAGAAAGCGGACCCCGGGTTGAGACTGGGATAACGCTAGGCGGATGATGATAGTAGCCGCAATGATAGTAAAACCTTGCTGATTGGGCATGAATGGGCATGCGCGACGGCGGCAATAATGGAAAGGGGCGGCAACACACTTGTGACTCCTTGGTGTGGCTTATGGCCATTGGAAGCGGTAATAGCTTACCAGGTGATACCTGATAAGTGTGCTAGTTTCCCGCGTATTACAAAAAAGACCTATTGGAGGGACAGACAGAGTGTGCCGCCCGGCCCTTTCTCTAAATAGAAATAAACAAGGATAATGATTAATACAATACCTAATCTTACAAAATCCCTTTACATTCCCTTGTACCTTCTTTACTAGCAAAAGTTCGTAACGCTCTCGAACGAACAAGGCGTTCAAGGCGCTGATTGGCCCTCCACGTCATATCGTCGAAGAATTTGGCATGAACCAATCAGTATACAGGAAGGACGCTTTGCAAATCGACGTGAGACGTGCCATGGCTAAACTCATGATAGGGCCACAGATGGTGGGAAATGATGATGTTTCAATCCGTTTAATGCCCATTCTCTTTTAATTTTTGACTGCACGGTTGGCGTAGGTTTAAGCATCCGAGGTAGTAGAGCCTTGCTGATTTCAGCATGAATGGGCCGGCTTGACCGGGGAAGTACTACCCTCTCATAGAAAACCGACGTAAAGTAACAGTACCTAAACTGTTTCGTTTCGTTCGGTGAGTGAGAGTGCCGGAGGCCCTATCCCTTATTCCTTCTCCTTCATCCCACTCCTCGTCCTATCCCTTTTCCCACCCCCTAGGGGCGGCAACGCACTTGTGACTCCTGTGGTGTTGCGGGTGTCCATGGGCGGCGGTAATTGCTTACCATCAGGCGATCCGTCTGCTCGTATGCCGCCTATTATTACATAAAAAGAAAAAAAAAGCAGCCGCGTCGCCGCTGACACTACGCCGAGTGTTATGTTTTCGATTCCTACACGAAAGAACGCTTGTGTGTAAATTGTAGTTTCGAATCTGACTGTGCATTGAGTCCGTTAGTTGTATGTTTGTAAAGTCCCCCGCGACACAGGATTACTACTAGTGCGACAGTAAACTTTAAAGAATGGGCACAGCTTTGCGACGCTGTTGACACTTGACGAATTAACACTGCCTCGTTTGCGCGCAATAGTGATCATCACTATGGTATGAAGAGAGCCAATCTACTAAATACGCCAGCTTTCTACGACAAGAAGCACCATTTCCATTATTTTCACGCCCATTCTAACCGGATTCAACACATATAAACACATAATAACCAAAAGTCTTCTCATTCCGCAGACGTCAATTCCCCACGATATGGAGACTCGCCGCGCTCACACCACCATCGGCCTGCACCGAGGCAACATCGTGGCCGTCAAGCGACTGCAGAAGAAGAGCATCGACGTCACCAGAGCCATCAAGAAGGAACTCAAACAGGTAACCAGATTATAACACTAGGCGTGCCCCACGTAACGGCCTGGTCACGAGATCGGTCTGAGCGGTGAGCGGCGCGGCAGGGGCGATGTACATGGCGCGTTTACTCTGAGGCGGCCGCGCGCCGCGTCACAGTAGACGCGTCATGTAGGCCGTCACCGGGCCGTTAGTCTCATCAATCAAACTGTCGTATCGCTTGCCCGACTAATATGCTTGTGGCTTTTTAATGTCGCGTAATTTATTACTGCAAGAAAATAACCTGGACCAGATTTACATGCCACAAATAAAGAGGTCACCCATCCAAGTGTGAGCTGTGCAAGGGGTGCTTTACTTTGTCGATTTTTTTACGAACCGATCAAGTCAAGTCGCGCTATGAGTGCTACTTGAGCAAAACAATAACCAATTTTTTTTTTCACTTAAAATATACAGGGTGTCACAAGACCTATCACCAAGCCGAAGTCTACTCGTTGTGGACATCATGCCAAGTCATACTAACCAAAAATAATACCTGGGAAACGAAATTTTTTTTTAGTTTCACATTTCTTAAATCGCAATTAAAAGCGCGCGCGTGCAATGTTCGGAATACCTACTTATCCATGGGGTTATAGGGCATCTAAAGAACATTTTGGCGAGGTAAATGCATCGATTTTGTACCTTATTAGAAAAAATCCATACTTTGAGCCTCAATATCTCCTGAACCAGTAATTTCCCAGGTATGGTGCCGAAGTAAAACATGTTCGTAGTGATTGGTACAACATGGGATTTCAGTTTCGTTAAGGGTCTTTTTACAGCCTGTATAAGTATAATAGTTTATAGAAAACGTAAAACTCATGTTAATGAAATTGAAAGTTTAAATTCCAATTAGATATTATTATAACTGTCTTATAGACCATTATACATTACATTATAGTGTTAAATAATGTTCAGAAACTAAAAAATCTACTGTCCTTTTTTACCCAAAGCAACAATAGTATGAACTTATATTTCAAGAAGTCGTATAGTGTCACGTCTTCTTTACGTGAGAAAGAAAATTGATACTATTTGAAGATCCCATTACACTTACACACTACTTTTAAGTATGTCTGTCATAAGTTTTACTGCCACTATAAACTTTGGAAAACGTTCGCAAACTTGATGTGCAGAAACAATGCTATTGTCCTTTTGGTTTACTGTAATTACATACTAGCTGTTCCCGTAGATACTACGTGTTACCATATGTATCATGTTGTGAATTTAAAGTCTCAAAAGAAGTGTTAGGCCATTGACTACGACGTGGGTCATGCGAGAACAATAAGGAGAACTCTTATACGTACAGGTTTCCCCACAATATTCGCCTTCACAGTTTAGCAAGCCATAATTATCAATTTACTGCACACATAACTTCAAAAAGTCGGTATTGCGTGCCGTAGGTTGAAAGAACCTCTGCGTCTGTTGTTATCCCTATCTATTGTTGCCGCTTCAGTATTCTTTTTCTTTCTTCTTTATTTATAAGAAGGTCAAAAGCTTTATTTATAAAAAGGCCATGCCTCTTTTCATACAAAAAGCAAAAGGTGCATGGCCTTTTTATAAACTTACTCATTTGAGTAATATTTGATGGATCCATCAAATATAACCAACAATTCCGTATGTCCAGATCCGTGAACTCCGTCACGAAAACCTGACCGCGTTCGTCGGGGTGTGTGTCGAGAGCGGGTCTGCCTGCATCGTCTCCGCGTACTGCTCCCGCGGCTCCCTGGCGCGGGTCTTAGCCGACCGAGACCTGCATCTGGATGACATGTTCGTCGCCAGCCTCGTCGCAGACCTGCTCAAGGGTCTCACGTACCTCCACGACTCGGCACTCATCTCTCATGGGAATCTGACGTCTAGTAACTGCTTGGTGGATAGTCGCTGGGTGCTGCAGATTGCTGATTATGGATTACATAACTTAAAAGGTTAGTTGAACATTTTGTACTTATACTTTTGGTATCTTTCTCCGTATAGTGAGGGTTTAAGAATACAAAATTTTTAATTTCAAAATTTTACCTTTACATACGTTACACTTTCGGTACCTACTTACTTTTTCTTTACAGGCAGTAGAGCCTTGCTGATTTCAGAATGGGCCGGGGAAGTACTACCCTCTCACAGAAAATCCACGTAAAGTAACAGTACTTAAGCTGTTGCGTTTCGCTCGGTGAGTGAGAGTGCCGGAAGTCCTTCTCCCTCATCCCCCTTCTTATCCTTTCCCTTTTCCCGACCCCAAGGGGTGGCAATGCACTTGTGACACCTGTGGTGTTGCTTGTGTCTATGGGCGGCGGTAATTGCTTACCATCAGGCGATCCGTCTGCTCGTTTGCCGCCTATTACTATAAAAAAATAAAAATAACTTTTCTCCATGTGGTGACGGATTATGTTGATTGAAATGAATACAAAAAGTCACCACCTCATTTTAGTCGATGTGTGTGGTATGATGTGTGAGAAAAATACACGAAGCAAATGTTCTTTGGGAAAATATGTAAACCTCGCCATCAAACCCTATAGGTACCAACCTGTTTGGACAGCGGCGTGACGCAAATATTATTAACCCAAACTAGCATTCATAATTTGATAAACTAGAATGCCCGAATTAGAAAAAGGCTCTGATAATTTTGATTGATAAACAAATCCTTAGGGATTTTATTACTAGCGAATGGAAAATAACCTAAACGATACAATTTATTAAAGGGTTGTTCCCAAAGCTCAGACATAATAAACTGACCTTGTATTAATTCCCGTAGGATTATATTTTCAGTACAGTTTTAACTAAATCTTTTGATAATTGACTCTGGCTATGCGTGTTATTATGTTACAATTTTGGTACGTGTGCGGTTAGGTGGTGTCTGTTTGCTGTGGCCGTTTTTGTAATATTAGTATACCTTTTTTGTTAACGTTAGGATTAGTTAGATTTAATTTAAAAGTACCCTAAACAGAAAAGCATGCATGAGGAATTTGATGGGAGTGAAAGAAGTACCCTAAACAGAAGAGCATGCATGAGAAACTTGATGGGAGTGAATTAAGCAAGAGAGATATGTCAGGATCGTTGCAAATGGCGTTCCGTAGTCTCTGCCTACCCCGCCGGGAACCAGGCGGGGTTGTAAGTAGATACAGTGTATGAGATGTATAGGTTTACAGCTGACGGTCGCGCCCACTATTTGATTTATCTATGGATCCGGCTACTGGAGATACATATTTTATATGAGAGTCAAACTATTTCAAACACGATAACAATATTTTTTTATACACTCACGCCAGTATTCTCGAAGTGGTAGGCAGAGCGTAATATTACACCAACATTTCACCAAAATTTTTAGTTCCCACGTAATAGGGCCTTTTGCCGTTACCGGACACATCACCAGACTCCGTGCTGCTACTGAGAATTCAGAAAAACTCAGTAAAACTTTTGTCCCACCCGGGAATCGAACTCGGGACCTCCAATCAGCAGTCGCATACGCTATCCACTGGACCACGGAGGCAGTCTATTATATTATTATTAATACTTTGTGTAACCCACAAATTGTTGATACCTTTGTCTGATGTTTGAGTGTTTCTTTTATCCGTTGATTGAATGTTTATATATTTCGTAGCACAGACGATGTATTCTTAAGAAATACATTTTGGGAAAACAACCGTCTTAATATTGAGTCTAAAATAACGATCATAATAACAAAACTTTGTATTAGACAGGTTCTTTGAGGACTAGACAGGTTCTAAATCATTCTCGAGAATTCATTAGCGTACAATGGGTCTAAAGTTCAATATCGAAGTTTTTTTTATTTTTTTAAACACTCGCGTTGCATATTTAAGAATATAGACGGGAATTAACGCGAACATGCAAATTAGGTATTTACATACCTTATTTTGCTTGACGTTTCGAGACGGTTGCACGTCCCGTGGTCGCAAGCTGACTGGTGTGGCGATGTCACGTCTCCGAGTGCGAGGTAGAAGATTCTATTTCTACCCCCGGATCGTTGATATTCGAAGTATCGGCGCAAAACACACTAACCGTATCTGTATATTGAACATTTGCCGACTGCGCGTTAAAGTGGGGTGTTGTTAGCCGAATCACAGGATTCCACGCCGATGACAATTTGAAACCCTCTTCCCGATTGAAATTTTTATGTTTTCTGATTTCAATCGCTTCACGCACAACTCTTGGGTAAAAGTGGCGTTCCGTGGAGAGGACTTGGGGACGATGAAATTCAATCCAGTGATTGGTGCCCGATTGAAGTAAATGTTCCGCAATCGCCGATTTGTTCGTTTGACGGTTCTTTACAGCTGCGATGTGCTCCTTTATACGTTCAGCGATAGTCCGCTTCGTTTGCCCTATGTAAGAGCTTCCGCAGCTGCAGTTGATTTCATAGACACCTGGGGTTTGTAGCGGTAGAACATCCTTTGGTGTGCCCACCATGTTGTATACTTTGGCCCCTGGTGTAAATACTGTCGGAATGGAGTAGTTTTTTAACTTGTCTCCTATTTTATCCGTAACACCTCTAATGTAGGGCATGTAGGTCGGTTGTCTATTTACCGCCGGATGTTTATCTCGCTTGATAGGCCGCGTCATTCGTCGTTGTACCTGGTATCCGTTCTTTCTAAGTACCTCCTGAACATGGTCTAGCTCTAGCTTCAAATGCTCAGGGTCACACAGGTCATGTGCTCTGTTTTTGAGTGACGTCACAACGGATTGCAGGTGTCGAGGGTGGTGGTGCGACAAGGCGTGCAGGTATCTATCTGTGTGCGTAGGCTTCCGGTATACGCAATGTGTTAAGGACCCATCTGGTCTCACAGTCACTTTGACATCCAAGAATGACAACGATCTGTCAGTTTCCATTTCGTAGGTGAAACTCATTTTCGGATGAATGGAGTTAAGGTGTTGCACATATTGATCTACTTCCTGCTTACCTCCTTTTACGATACTGAAGATGTCGTTCACGTATCTTTTCCAAAGCCTGATGGTCTTGGGCCCGCTGCTAAGCGCCTTTTCTTCAAAGTGTTCCATCCAGATATTAGCCAGTACCGGGGCTACTGGACTCCCCATTGCGACGCCATCGATCTGGAGGTAATATTGGCCTTGGAAGAGGAAGTAGTTGCCATCTAAGCAGTGTTTTAGTAGATCAATATAGTTGTGAGGCATATCGTTGTCACTCAGTCTGTCCCTCACTACGTCCAGACATTCCCTTATTGGAACATTGGTAAAGAGCGACTCAACGTCAAAGCTTACCATTACATCTTCCGGTTCCAATCGGATACTTTGTACGATCTGGACGAAATGACGTGAGTTCATCAGTCAGCTTGCGACCACGGGACGTGCAACCGTCTCGAAACGTCAAGCAAAATAAGGTATGTAAATACCTAATTTGCATGTTCGCGTTAATTCCCGTCTATATATATATTCTCAATATCGAAGTATTTTGCAGTACCTAATTTCCTTTTAGATTTCTACATTTTCGCATAACATAACTTTTCGCATAAGTGGTCATTTATATTAAAAGTAACTACTCTGCCAGCGTAAAAGAAATTAAATTGATACATGCTTCTGCCATTCAGATATGTGTCTCTGACTACACCATAATAGGCATATATCGTTCCCCATCAAATACCTGTGCTGACAATTTTATAAACTCTCTAAACTTACATCTGGAGACCATTACAACTCATAAAAATATTCTATTACTAGGTGACATAAACATTAATTTAATACATAAAGAATCTGAAACAGCACAACAACGCAGTAATAGACTGAATTACTTAAACATACTGGCGGGCCATGGCATTTTGCCGGGACATTGTCTGCCTACAAGAGAACAAAACTGCCTCGATCATGTGCTGTTAAGGATTGACACAACTAATAAGTTAGCGTTTGTCGCTATTTTAAACACCTCTATCACTGATCACGCTATGGTTATATTAAACATAACTAATAAAATGAACAGTAACATTATGAATAGTACGAGTAGAAAATATAAGTCTGTCACAGACTTTGAGAATGCATATAAACACCTCATAAACACGGACATAACATTCTTTAATAGTAATAACAATCCTGACATCCTAGCTGAAAGACTGATAGACATGATTAAGACGTCATTAATCAGCAACACAAAAGTCAGACTAGTTTCTGGAGGTAAGAGAACTTTGAAGCCTTGGGTGTCCTTGGGGGCTTTGCGTTGTATTAAACTTCGAAATAGGTTGCAACTCCAATCAAGACAAGAGCCTTACAACATTATACTCAAAATCACCTACAGACGTTACCGTAACTTTTGCACGAATTTACTTAAAAAATTAAAAAGGCAATATCAGCGGACCCAATTAGCTGACTCTATCAAAGATCCTAAGCAACTCTGGCAAAAAATAAATGAAATCACTCAATTCAAAAAGCCCAAATCCTCAAACATTTGTCTCTTACACATTACGCCTAACCCTCTAGACGCATTAAATCGTGTGAATCAGTTTTTTGTTAATATTGGCAAAGTTTTGGCTGAGGACATTAAAGTTTGTGGCTCTGATGCACCCCTAAATAACGTCGTTACACAATCTAGTGTCTCTTCATTCGTGTTACTTCAGACTGACCCACAGGAAGTGGACGGCATACTCATGAATCTTGACTCTTTGAGCTCACCCGGTTGGGATGGTATACCCACCAGGTTTTTGAAAATGGCTAGGGATTTCCTTGTCCCACTAATAAGCCAACTAGCTAATCTATGTTTCGAAACAGGTAAATTTCCTGCTGTGTTTAAGCGATCAATAGTGACCCCTGTTCATAAGGGTGGGGATGTGAACGAAGTCAATAACTACAGACCAATTTCCGTCTTACCTAGTATTGCCAAAATTTTAGAAAAATTGATAAACAATAGGCTCATAGGATATTTAAACAAATTCGAAATACTATCAAAGTCCCAATACGGATTCAGAAGGGGTATGTCCACGCAAGATGCTGTTACAGCGCTGACTACTGAGATAACGAACAAGGTAGACAAGGGTGACAAGTGCATAACAGTCTTTTTAGATCTAAAAAAGGCCTTTGACACCGTATCCGTCCCTATCCTTCTAAACAGACTTGAACAAATTGGCATTAGAGGTAAACCACTTTCTATCTTTAAAAGCTATTTACAAAACAGGACCCAGCAAGTTAAAATTGATAACCTCACAAGCCAAGGAGAGAATGTGGTCTACGGAGTCCCACAGGGAAGTGTGCTTGGCCCGACACTGTTCCTGATATATATAAATGACCTTTGTAATATCAGGTGCAGTGGCGGACGGATCTTTTCCTACGCAGATGACACCGCAGTAGTTTTTTCAGGAGGATCATGGCCTGCTGTACAGGAGGCCGCTGAACAAGGTTTGGCTGTAATAGCTGGCTGGCTCAATACAAATTTATTAACCCTAAATGTTTGTAAAACTAATTTTATTTGTTTCTCTCTAACTTCAAGGTTACAGCCGGATGCTAGTTTCGGAGTCGTGATTCATGGGTGTGACGGTTCACTTCGTCGTGACTGTGGATGTCGAAGTATCCAACGTGTTGGTTTTGTCAGGTATTTGGGTGTTATAGTAGACCAAAGATTATCTTGGCATCCTCATATTGAACTTCTCATGTCAAGAGTCAGAAAATTAATTTGGATTTTTAAAAGCCTACGTCACGTAACATCAGCGCAGCTACTAAATAAAATTTACATTGCCCTGGCACAGTCGGTCATAACATATTGTATACCAGTATGGGGTGGGGCCACGAAAACAAAATTTTTAGAACTTGAAAGAGCTCAGAGACTTATTATTAAAATAATGTATTTTAAATCATTTAGGTACTCTACCGATAACCTTTATAAGATAAGCAATCTACTTTCTGTAAGAAAACTGTATGTTTTACATATCAGTCTATGCCTGCATAAGACTCTGTCTTACATTCCACAGAATCAGGTTACACGTCGTAAACATAATGTGGCTTTTTCTCCGAAAATTCATACTGTCTTTGCCAGTCGCCAATATACCACACAATCAACGTATATTTATAATAAAATAAATTTAAAGTTAAATATATATCCTATGCAGCACCATGACTGCAAAAGAATCATCACAGAGTGGTTAAAAACTCTGACTTATGAGGAAACAGAAAAAATCCTAGCTAGAACATACTAAATTTAAAATATGTGCAATATATTGTATTGTAAATAAGTATACACAGACACACGCGCACACACACCCACGCATTACTCACATTAAACACACATAAGGCACACACACACACACACACATGCACCGACATACACAATAATACGTAAAACACACACAACATAATCATAAACTACTCTACAATCTGTAATAATTCTTAGAGCTGTCAGACACTACTTTTGTCATTATGTTCCTTTCTGATTTCATAATATGTTCACTTATTATTTTAATGTTATTTTTTACTCATATATTGTAACCTGGGAAGAAGCGAGGTAGCCTCAACACAAGTATTTTTATAACTTACTGGGGCAGCCTCATAACACTGTAACTAAAACTATGAGATTCAATAAAAACATTTTTATTTTATTTATTTATTTATAACATAACTTCACGCCTTTATCCCCGAAGGGGTAGGCAGAGGTGTATTACACACCCACACTTCGCCAATTATGTTTCGGTCCCAATGTAATAGGGGGCGAGCCTATTGCCATCTATCGGGCACATAGTTAAGCGAGCGATAATTAACATTTTTAATACACACATAATTGCGAAAAGTCAGAGGTGTGTGCCCGGGGTAACTGGGGATCGAACCCGAGACCATCGTCTCGGCAGTCCGTTACGTACACCGCTGGGCTATCGCCGCTTATTCATTTTCGCGATCCTGAATAATACAGTCTTAACAAACAGACGGACACAAATCTCAGATATATACGTAGACGCATTTAACCCTTTTTTTGAAGCTCGTTAGGTATACGTATCAAATACTCGTTCCGCATGTCATCAATTTCAGAACAACTTTAGTTCGGATTTTCCGATCCTTTTCAGAGGACACGCTTTGCATTTTAATGTCCAATCGCTTTGCATTTTAATGTGGCGGTGGTAATTTGAACCCAAGTATTTCCTTTTTAAAGCGTGACTAATATTTGAACATGATGTAATTTAAAATTTCCGAGAGACTTCTTAGATTGCCTTTGCGACAGTAAGATATTGTATCCCAAACAATGACGTATTCTAATATAGACGCGTCATACTCCCACACATAGATTATACACATATACTGGCTCCCACAAAGCGGCTCTGAGAAACGGCTACAAATACCAAATAATATCTTGTATGAATAAAGAAAGAGAAAGTAAATAAATATTACTATAGGAGACACCTGTTGTTAGAGAGAGATAATTTTAGTTGCTTTTTCAATTCCTGCACAAAAATTATTTAAATTATTGTTACGGAGCGTACTATCTCAACACAGGTTCGCGCGTAACAAAACGGAATGGCGGCAATTGCCTTCATTTCAGTTTGCCATTTCAGTATGCGGGCAACGCATCTATAGTATTTATATATCTTTGATCCCAAACCGTTTTGTTATCAAGCACAGTACTCTCAGCCATAAGAGCCCACGGGATTTGTCAGTCAGAATATGTATTTTTATATTTTAGATACGTCAACTCTTTATATGCCTATATCTAATACTAATATATTAAGCTAAAGAGTTTGCTTGTTTGGTTGCACGCGCTAATCTCAGGAACTACTAGTCCGATTTGGTTAATTCTTTTTGTGGCGGATAGCCGATTTTATGAGGAAAGCTCATAGCGTAATGTTATATAGGTTATATAACATTACGCTATGAGCTACGGGTGTGGAGTAGTACCCTTTAATAACGCGGGTATAACCGCAGGCTCATCTAGTATTTTATATACTTGTCGGTGGGTAGCTGGAGTTTGGGTGAAATTTTGAACATTTCCCACACTATGTAGGCTCAAACTAGCTACAAGAGGACACACTTAGTATGATACACTAAAAAAAAAGTTATTCCCTTCACGTATTAAGGTCTACTATATCACTTTTTTATAAACAATAAGATGATGCCCGCGGTTACACCCGCGTTATTTAAGGCTATTGCTCCGCTCCTGTGCCTCATAGCGTAATGTTATATAGTCTATAGCCTTCTTCGATAAATGACCTGACTAACACTGAAAGAATTTTTCAAATCGGACCGGTGTTCCTGAGATTAGCGCGTTCAACCAAACAAACAAACTCTTCAGCTTTATATATTAGTATTAGATTAAAGCTGATTCTGGTGAGACCAGTAAGCGGACCCCGGGCTAAGATGATGATGAGGGCCTAGCCAAATGGCAAAAACGCTAGACGAATAGAATAAAATACAATAATAAATGTATGGGATTGACATAAGCTTACGACGCATCGTATCTTATAAAGTTATACAATACTAATATATAAAGCTGAAGAGTTTATCTGTTTGGTTGAACGCGCTAATCTCAGGAACTACTGGTCCAATTTGAAAAATTATTTCAGTGTTAGATAGCCCATTTATCGAGGAAGGCTATAGGCTACATAACATCGCGCTATGAGCGACGGGAGCGGAGCAGAATCCTTAAATAACGCGGGTGTAACCGCGAGCATCCTTTAGTTCATTTTAGATGACTATAAAACAAAGAGAGTTTCACGAGTCATGTTTTACAAGATTTGTCTTGTTTTGTCTTGAACGATCAGACACTGCTGTGAGTGGCCAAAACCTCCGAAATGCCCTAACCTTCTTGTCCTCAGCCAAGAACGGGGCCCGACTGCTTGACGTGCCCTAAGCATAGTAGCGCTGTGATACTGACCACCATACTTAATATACTATTCCTTGCAGCCGGCTGTTCCGACGCAGAGGACGCACTCCGCATGGAGAGGCGCATGCTGTGGCGTGCTCCAGAGCTTCTCAGGGACCCTAACCCTCCCGCTCGGGGCTCCCAGAAGGGAGACGTGTACTCCTTCGGCATCATCCTCTACGAGATCCTCGGGAGGAACGGACCCTGGGGCGATACCATTCTTACACATGCAGGTTAGTAAAATACGTTTTTTTGTGTATGGATTTCTGGTATCTGAGTATACCTAATGGTGCTAATACACTTGAGCATTCACCTGTAATGACCATTCTTGCGAATGTTACAAGACAGAAGATCAAACGAGTGTGTTTCAGCGAGCGTTCTTAAGAACGTACTGGCGAATTGACAGTCAATTTACTTTGTCGTTTTTGCTGATAAGAGTGTTCGCTAGAAAGATCAATGATGTAACAAAAGTAAAAAAGTAGATATGTTATAGGCGTACCAAAAGCAGGACGCTAAACATAAGCCAGTTTGCAAGTCTGACACATGTGTGTGTGACCTCGCGAGCCGGCGTCAAAGTGATACTAACACATCTTGTCAACCGAAAATAAAATAAAATATGGGGTTATCGATGTGTGCGTTAGTGTACCGTTTCTACGGATTGATTACTACGTATAACGTATCTACCTTTTTCTTGTAATATCATTGAGAAATATCGTGAAATCGTAGTTCAGTTCGAAAAACAAAAAACGGTGAACTCTTGCTGTTCTATTACAAGGGAGTGCTTAGGTGTATCAACACTGTAAGGATCAACTAAAGCCCTATGACATACATTATCATGATTCAAGACCCCGCAGCGACCTTTTCACATGCCCTAAGAGTGCGTGGCATTGCACTGATGTAAATACCAACAACATGGTCATTCATCCATACATATCATACACCGTCGCTAAAATAGCTTCTTTACCGAGCTATTATGAATGCTAAGTCATGTCGCGCTATTCCCTCTTTAGTGACTCAGCACTCTATTCATTACCGTTAATGTAAGGGGCTCAAGCTATATATAGCAATAAACCATGTTGAATTGAATTGAAGCTCACTCTTTACTGTAAGTTCAATGATATTACTGCAGAGTTTAATTAACATTTGTTCAACAAATGTGTGTAAGAGTACCAAATAAATATACATATACGTACATCAATATATCCTTACAAACTTTTACGTTTTTATTCATCATCATCATCATCAGCTCTTTAAACTGTCTCACTGCTGGGCACGGGCCTCTTCCCATTATGAGAAGGGTAAGGCCATAGTCCACCACGCTGGGCAAGTGCGGGTTGGCAGACTTCACATGTCTTTCGAGAACATTATGGAGAACTCTCAGACATGCAGGTTTCCTCACGATGTTTTCCTTCACCGTTTAGCAAGCGATAATTAACAATTTAATACGCACATAACTCCGAAAAGTCATCGGTGCGCGCCGTTGATTCGAACCCGGACCCTCTGCGTAGCAGTCTGTTGGTTTCTCCACTAGGCTATCGCTGTTTGTTTACGTTTTTATTACTGGTAAGATATCGATGAAAACGAAACTGAATACAAATATTCTATCTCTTCATATCGCCCATAATCTTTAATGTCTATACGTTCTGTTCAGCAAATATTAATGTTCTCATAAAGATATATTCGTTTAGCATAACAAGATCACAACGAGACAAATAAGGAGATAGAACAAATATATTGTCGTCTACATTTCGCGACTCAGGCTTGCGTATGATAATTTTGCTGTCGGTCGTAATATACCTATGACCTACATATAAATAAAAAGGCTCTCTGTGATTTAAAAATTAATATGATTTGTGGATTACTTGAAATAAAATATTTAGTACTAGTTCTGCTAAGTTTAGGAGTAAATGGTGTTGTGCGAATTACGATTTCACGAATGGGCTAGACTATTATTATTATTTATTTATTTTCACGACACAACGAACAAAAAGGCATGAGCATATGTAAGAGGGAACTTTGTTAATACTTAGTTAAATTCCTAATTGTACACACAATTATAAGAAAGAAAAATATAATGGGCCCGTGAGGGATTTGAACCCCCGACATCCTCTACTTAATGACTTAAATGGGTGCTCTTACCGCTGAGCTAACGAGCCGATGCATATGGTTGCAAAACATGCGTTCTTATTGCAGCGGGTGACGTCACTATGTGTCACAGTGCATTGCCCTCAGTGAGTGCACTGATATGTAATACTGCATGTATGACACATTAATGCACTCTGTAAGGTTATAAATAATATCTGCCGTGTATTTAGACTGTCCTACTGCATGGCACAAGCATATACTAATTATAAGATGGACCCACCAACTTGGCCATGTCTTCACGATAATTTCCTTCACGGTTTAGCAATATTCAACAATTTCAAAAGCACTAATAAAATACGAGATATGGCGTATATAAGTTAAGTAGTGGTGGTAAATACTAGATCTGCAAGTTTAATAAACAGAGTTTCCACGGCGAGATAAAAAAGCGCGCTATTGAATTTTGAACTATCTACTGTATCTGGTACCTACGGTTTCTCTGGAACAAGTATAGCAGGGTTTGTTTTCTTTATGATAGGCTAGGCACGAAATAAATGGCCGAATCCTTAAATATTCTCTGTCAGTCCCGAGGACAAAATTGTTTTGTTTGAGTGTTTATTGAGTTATTTATTTTAAAGTAATATTGTTTTTATTAAGTAATGATGTTTAGACTACCATTAAATGTACAGAAAACTGTACATAGGGTCTCGGCGACTATACGGATATGTTTTTGGTCGGGACTGACTGACGTGAAGTATTTTGTACAGAAAAATGTACGCGGGGTCTTAGGAGGTTAATAAGAAGTAGAGTTTAGACTACTTTACCCATATTCTCTCTATTGTTTCTATGTATAATATGTATGTATTTACAAAAAAAAGTATATATGTATGTTTATCCATTATCTAGTACCCATAGTACAAGCTCTGCTTAGATGGTGTTGTGTGAATGTGGTAGAATATTATATTATTATTATATTCTTGACATTAATATACCGACTTTATTCTGTACAGTATATTTTTTTATTTAATTAAACACTTATCATCTAACTGTGTCTTGTACGCAGACGATTTAAAGATTTTCACATTAATCTCTAGAGTAGAAGATTGCCTAGCCCTTAAGCAGGATATAAATTTGATATCTGAATGGTGTAAAGGGAATCACATGTTTTTAAATGTATCGAAATGCTTTATTATATCGTTCACTCTTAAAAACACTATAAAATTGCATGGGACTATAATATTGATGGTCAAGTTATTACTCGCACGCAAATTGTAAAAGATTTAGGTATCCTATTTGATGATAAACTCTCATTTCGCCCACATTTTACTCACATTACAAGTAAAGCTAATCAGTTACTGGGGTTTGTTTTAAGATCAACCAAATGTTTTAGACAGCCACGCAGTGCACTGTACCTATACTTTTCTCTCGTGAGGAGCATACTAGAATATGGTAGTCCTATACGGTCTCCGAATTACAAGGCTCATGTTGATGAAATTGAGCGTCTTCAGAAAAAGTTTCTTAGAATTCTCAACTACCGCCAAAACCCAGGTCGCTCAAATTTAAATTACCAGGACAGACTCAGCAAATTTAAAGTTCAGCCATTAGAATCCCGACGCATTTACTTTGATTTAATCTATCTGTATAAAATTATACATAATATAATCGATTCACCAGAGTTGCTCTCTCACATTAGTTTCAACATTAAATATAGTGCACGTAGGGCCAATCATACTAATACCTTTGCACTTCAAACGTATAAAAATAATATCTCCTACTATAACCCATTGACAAGAATGGCCCGACAATATAATGATTTGGCAAAGACCAACCAATCACTAGATGTTTTTGATACGAACTTTAACAGATTTACTTCTACTGTAAAAGACATCCTCCATACCAGCTTGGGCTTGGATGCCTCGGGCTCCAGTGGGACTGCTGGGTGACCGTCAAAATGGAGGGACCAAGTCTCCAAAGTCTGTCATACACATGTAAAAAAATAATACCATTAATCTACTATTTCCTACCTTTGCTATAATTTTAGCTACCTCATTATTTACATAAAATTTTAACAAAATCCTTGGTCCCTCCATCATGATGTCAAGATGGAGGGACCAAACTGATAGACTACTCCTTGGAATGTTCTACCTACTTAGTGTTATAATACCTTAATTCTACCTTAGTATAATTGATTTTGGCTGCCCAAAACATATATCGTTTTAAGGAAATCGATTATATAGGTTGGTCCCTCCAAATTGACGATTCAATTGTTTAGTGCAACAGATAAATGGGCGGATTATTTTTGGTCTTCGAAGGATTAATATTAAATACCTTTTTACTACCTTCAAATCATGCAAAAATTTTTACGTTAAAGATTAATTTACGAGCCAAAAAAAAAGTTAGTAAACTTTAAAGATTTTAATCGTAGTAGAATTAATAATTAAAGGTGTTCTTTTAATAAGAACTGCACAAAAATATCAAACTAATATAAAATGTACATAACTTTCGTTTTGAAATATTACTATATAATTATTTTATTTTTAATTCTCGTAATACTCAATGTAGGTAAACACAAATAAAAATATTGAAGGTAGTTCTAAAACATAGTCGATGGATGGCATTGTAGTGAAGCTGTTTGCGATAACTGCGTCCTGGCTAACAGATTGCATTTACAGTGATTTAATTATCGTTTTTCGTAGTTGTTGTAACAATACGGATAAGATGCAAATTACCTACATTGAGTATTACGAGAATTAAAAATAAAATAAACAAATACATAGTAATATTTCAAAACTCAAGTTATGTACATTTTATATAAGTTAGATATTTCTGTGCAATTCTTATTAAAAGAACACCTTTATTAATGCTACTACGATTAAAATTTGTACATTGTACTAACTTATTTGGTTTTTTTTTTGGCTCGTAAATTAATCTTTAACGTAAGAAATTTTGCATGATTTGAAGGTAGTAAATAGGTATTAAATATTAATCCTTAGAAGATCAAAAATAAACCGCCCATTTACCTGTTGCACTAAACAATTGAATCGTCAATTTGGAGGGACCAACTTATATAATCGATTTCTTTAAAACGATATATGTTTTGGGCAGCCAAAATCAATAATATTAAGGTAGAATTAAGGTATTATAACACTAAGTAGGTAGCACATTCCAAGGAGTAGTCTGTCAGTTTGGTCCCTCCATCTTGACATCATGATGGAGGGACCAAGGATTTTGTTAAAATATTATGTAAATGATGAGGTAGCTAAAATTATAGCAAAGGTAGGAAATAGTAGATTAATGGTATTATTTTTTTGTATGTGTATGACAGACATTGGAGACTTGGTCCCTCCATTTTGACGCTCACGCCGGCGAGGCATCCAAATCGAATCTGATAGTAATATCATGTATTTTCATATGTTAATAGGTACCAGTTTTGTATTTTTCTGTATGCACATATTTTACGCTATGATCCAGATCAAAACTAAACTAAACAACATTGTTATTAATATATATTTTTATAACGATTGTAGTGTGTTTTGTGCAAATAAATATTAAAAAAAAAAATAGTAGACAAATAAGGATAAACTGTATCTAGTTAGTGCGTACAAAGGCGAGCGACATAGAGTTCGAGCGAACCTTTGAGAAGTTTACTATTTTATTTTGCATAACATTTTCAGTGTACTTCAGCCCTTTCTCCCATTGGAACAATTGATAAACACCTAAAACAATCCTTATTAATCATCCCCTCCTCCATTGGTGAAAGCCACATGTAAATATTTTCAGTAGTTTTTTAGGGTCTCACAGACAAACGCGGCAGGATACCTGCCTTGTGAAAAGCAGCATGACCTACTCACTAGAACCACCACAGTGTTCCTCTATCAATCTTATTTAATGGCGGAGTCACGGAAACTGCGTTATTACAACATCCGTGACCGGGTCTATCTAGGGCCAAAAAGTGGGTCATATTTATTAAGTTCAAAGTTTATATTAGCAAAAAATATATAGTATGCGTGTTCTAGTCTAGCTCAAACTATAATATCTCAAGCACAGGCTAGGGATATTATAATTTAAGTTCGTCTTAAACTTGTTTCTTCTTTACTTCACGGAGCTTTCTTTACCAAAGTGTGATATTATAAAACTTTCCCTCGTATATCAACTGTCTTAAAAGTAGCAAAGCAACTTACTTTTAAGACTCATATGCCCCCTACATTTAAGGGCTGTTATTTTTATTTTTATAGAGGAAGCATTAATACCATCCTTTATGCTTTGCAGCTATGCTGTGTCAACTGTAAAATAAATACCTACTCTCTTTATTAGTAATTTATCATTATTGTCTCTTCACTTAGAGTTAACAATGTTGTTATAAGTAGTGAGATACTGGTGACTGCAGTAGATATTAGAAAAAACTATGTTACAGTTCACCAGACTCCCCTCCTCAGGTACAAGGCAATGACAAACCAGAGAATAGAAATACAAATTATAAATAATAATAAAAAGTACCATTGCGACAGACTTGAGCACAGGAATATTACATAAACTACATATTTGCAGAAATTACTGGTTAGTGTTGAGTAAAATGTGGGAAATGTATGTGTTTTGCGAGTATGTGTGTGAAATTTAAATTAAACTACTGTTTACGGATTATATTGCGATATATTGATTTGACTAAAATTACACTTAAACCAAATGATCAAGAAACTCGCGGAATCATATTATTTATTATAATCCAAGGTCTCAATTACATTACAGGAATCTTAAAGTAAGAATCGTGGTCACGAAAGACTGATTTCAAGGTGTAACAGTTGCGTAAACCTAAGAAAATAATTTGCTTACAATGTCTAGAATGACATAATTTAGAACAAGTTTTTAAGTAATTTATTTTCGTCCTCAGAAATCATAGGCCGCGTTCGCCATCCAATAGGCGGCGTGCTATTCAGGCCGCCGCTAGCTGGCCTGGTGGCACGTCCAGCGGTGCTGGCTGTGCTGAACGCGTGCTGGAGCGAGCGGCCCGACTGCCGGCCAGACATCAGGCTCGTCAGGGTCAAGCTCAAGGATATGCACGCTGGCATGTAAGTACCTCGTCATATATATAGAGTACTGTAAGATCTATACCGTCGGTGCGGTACGGCAGGATTGGTTGGGATTGGTCGCGCAGCCGATCTTGCTGTTACGATCTTTCGATTATACTCAGTGAACAGTGTTACTTCGCAACACCAATACGGATGGTAATTATAAGTAGTTTAAGGTTTAAAGTAAAAAACCGAAACACACACTGTGACGACTATAAATAACTAAAACCCAACTAGTGCCGCCTTTCATATGACTTTTATTTTCACCACTTTTGATACCAAATACTTGATATCAATTTCAACATTATATTAATAAATTTACTAAGAAACACCTCTGTAGTACTTGTTTACAACAGTACCACACTTTAAAAACTTTCTTTGACTTTGAAAAATATTTTAAAATAAATACCCACTTTACACCAATTCTTATTACGTCTGTTTCAGTATAATCATAAAATAGTTATTATTTCAATTTTTGTATTGCCATAGATGTTGTGTTGTTTTATTCTTGCCAAAATAGAAAGAGACTATCAACTAAAGGAACAAACGGTCTCTTTTGGCCTAAGATTTCTAGAATACCAGAAAGAAAAACGGCACCGACTAATAAGTCAAAGTCAGGTATCGGCATCGAATATGCAAGTGTATCGATACTTGTCAACCTGTGCAGGAGCATCAGTGAATGCTCAGATCAGCACCATATTACCAATACTCCAATAGCTAACGCTGCCAATTTGAACTGGCTGGTCCACCCTTTAGTAAACTGGATCTAATGCTATTAGATTTTCCTGCGGGATATAAACAACGTCCCGAGGCACAGTCGAACAACTTCCCGCTAGACCATCATAAAGCCGAGAATCGCTCAGCAAGACATCGTTGCTTCCAGTGTTATTTTACACGCACATTGACACTCATATACAAAACCAGTTTCTAGTGTGCCTCGACCAACGATAACCCAGCCTACTAGACGGCAGACGTAAGGTGAACACTTTCTGACAGCACGTTAGACTTATACGTCTTACATAAGACCAATCCCAACAGTAGTTATGAATTATGACGTACTGCAAATTTGAACCGGCCAATTAGCAATAAGAATGCATTTTTGTAGCCCCCTTCGCCCCGCATACCTCACCGCTTTGACAGAATTGTTTGTTTGTAGAAATGAAAACATGAGGTGTCTAGTAGGCTGGGTTGTCGTTGGCCTCGACTCTATGAGCGAGCCAAGGGATTTTTTTTCAAAATGGTCCAGCGCCGACTTGTTTGATTGTACATCCGTGAATATGGCGCTTCTAACAGTGCCAAAATATCGGCTACTCGAAACAAAGATACGTGGCCCCGTAGGGAAATGTAAAAGTAATATTTATGTCCAATATGAACCCTTGTACAGAGTAGTCGTGTACTAGAGTGGAGAATGCGCCTTGGCAAACGTAATGTATGACGCCCTCCGGCTAGGTGGTCTGACGATACCCAAAGTGGCAGCGGCTGGACTTGCAAAGCCGAAAATCGAGTTCATTGACGTACAATTGGAGAGGCCTATGTCCAACATTTGACTATGGCAGGCTGATAATGACCATATTCATCATCAGCCTTTAACAGTCTACTGCTGGACTAGGCCTCTCCTCCTTTGTAAGGCGGAATTGGCCTTCTATACCACGCTGGCCAAACGGGTTGGCATAGGTTTTGTATCAAGTTTTCCTTCTCTTACAGTGTTGTACTCTGCATAATATGCTCCCTCTGTCGGCTCTTACGACACCCATGGGATGATATGGGGTGGTGACATTCCGTATTCTTAAGCCGTCACCACACGGACAATGATCATATGAATGACCGCAAAGGTTTAAAATCCTATAAGGATCTAATACATTTTAATTCTTGTCCAGGAAAACGAACATATTTGACAACATGCTGGCCATGATGGAGAAGTACGCGTCCAATTTGGAGGCGATTGTAGCTGCTAGAACAGAACAGCTGCTGCAAGAGAAAAAGAAGACTGATGACTTGCTCAACAGAATGCTGCCGAGGTAAGATGCTATATTAAATACTTTTTTAAAGACATCTCCGCCCTAGGTATCAGTTCTGTGTCGCTTTAAACAGTCAAGCAAAAGATACAAACTAACCCAGACTCGAAATATGAATTTATAGATATTACAAAGTGTTGTTCGTGAGGGGATTGAAAGCACAATGGTCGGCGCAGTGTGAAGCGGCGAGGCGGCCGTTTAAACCACCATGCCAACCGTGCAGTATCAAACTTACCATACTTTATAGTATAAACGTGGGGAATGGCCCTAAATAGTTCATTAAGGTAAACTGTTTAGGTGCCTTTAGTGAGTGGCCCACTTGCGCTAGGGAAGAGTCTCGCACAACTTGTTCCCTAACCACAACTGGAATATTCCCTATTACATCCCCTTCATCCTCCGGGATTAGAATACACAATACTCGTCGAGTTTAGAGCAGGCGAAAGAGGTGTTCGGACCTACTCACTAAAATCACCGCTGTCCTCGATATCCCATAGAGCCATGCGAATTATAAAAATTCAGAAAAAAACATTTCCATCATAGATGCTTCGTTTGCAGAAAAATATGGAACCCTAACAACTTTATAATAGATTTTTGTCAAAGCCCTCTCGATAGACATAAGCCGAATTCTCATAAATAGTTTCAAATGTCTGCCGAGCATTTTTGCCGGCTCATAAATTTTTCATAACAGTGCCCGAAATTCTAGGACTTTCCAAAAGGTTTTGGTAATGACAATAATATTTCAAGAATGTATAGGCAATGGCGTCTATGAATATCGAAAATAAGTAGGTACATACCTAGTACCTGCCTTGCCAGCGTCAAACGTTGAATTTATTTATCTAGAGTAATATTATAACGCTGAAGAGTTCGTTCCTTTACTTTGTTTTTAAGCGCTAATCTACAAAACAACTGTTTCGAATTTAAACATTATTTTTATTTTGGATAGACCATTTATCGAGGTGGGTTAGGTCTATATTATTATAACATCATGCTATGAGTCACATATGTGCGGTGCAGTAGTTCTTAATTATTATAACGCAGGTGTAACCGCGGGCATAGCAAGTATAACTTAAGGCTCCAGGCACAAAATTTCACGGACACCAATGTGACTGCCTCCGTGGTCCAGTGGATAGCGTATGCGACTGCTGAATCGGTCCCGGGTTCGGTTCCCGGTTCGGGCAAAAGTGTTACTGGGCTTTTCCGAATTCTCAATGAGCAGCCCTGAGTCTGGTGATGTTCCTGGTAACGGCAATAGGCTCGCCCGCTATTACGTGGGGCCACAAAATTAAATAGCGAAATGTGGGATCATTCTCATTAGTTCCACCGTAGTTATTAAGTCCATGGAACTACTGAGAAAAAAGTCTCACTAGTTCCATGGAACTAATTGCTGGTGGAACTAGTGAGAATGATCTAAAATGTGGGCATAATATTACACCTCTGCCTACCCCTTTGGGAATACAGGCGTTAGTCTATAATAATAATAAAAATAACCAATGTGACTGTTCACATTACACTTAAAATTTATTTTAGCCAATAATTTCTTTCAAACTTATATTTAATAATCGATTTTGATTTATTTAATATCGTGTTGCACGCGCAAAGCTTTAGCGAGATGTTTAATTAATATCAAAAGTATTAACTTCTAAGGTGCAACGTCTTTCATGTCCTTGGAGAGAGCAAAGCTTAAAAGGTATCAAAATAAATATCGTGTTTGTGAAAACCAATGAATATGATATACCTAAACCACAGCCTAAACTGCGTATGATTTTACGCCTTTTGAGTTGTATAACTCCCTAGAGAAATTACTTTTATGTGCATTCTGTCTTATTTTAATAATTAAAGATTACTGCCTTGCTAGAGAGTGATTGTATCGCGGGGACTTTTAAAAACAGACATAACATAACTCTCTCTCTTTCTTCCTAGCTCTGCATCCCACATGGTGGTGGGGTCAGCTTTCTTTATTTTACTCTTCCACTTCGCTCTATCTGCGACATCATCGTCAGTAACATTACATACCCTCTGGTCCTTTAACACTACATCTCTCCACCTTGTTTTGGGTCGTCCTCTAGGTCTCCGACCAGGGAGGTCAAGCTGTAGTGCCGAATTCCCTGCGTAGTCTGGTGGCCTCCTTTTCACATGACCATACCATCTCAGTATACTTTCCTGCATCTTGTCGGCGATGTCGCGTACACCGAGGCTTCCTCGCACGTCTCGTTGCGGATTTTGTCGAGCCTGGTTACGCCGCACATCCACCTCAGCATCTTCATTTCAGCAACTTGGATGGTATTCACGCTCTTTTGGGTTACAGCCCATGTTTCGCTGCCATACATAAGCACTGGCCTTATCATGCTCTTATAGATTAAACCCTTGAGTTTGACGGGCATCCTCTTGTCCCAAGTGACACCAGTCACTTTACGCCACTAAAGCCACGCTGCGGCTATTCTGTGTTGGAAGTTGTATTCTAGGTGCCCAGATCTGTGCATCATAACAAAAACATAAAACAGACATAACATAAAAATCACAAAATTAAATTATCAAAGCTCAATCTGACTCTTCACAAGGTTGTCAGAATGGAACTTACAACACTTCGGTTGATAGTAGACACAGCAGTCTTCACAACAGGCAATGGTAGGCACAGTATTAAAATTTTATAGCCAACAAATAAGTCCTCAAATCCAATAACACTTTGCCCGACCCGGGAATCGAACCCGAGAGCTCCCTAAAACCCAATGCGTGGTATAGTAAGCAAAATCTTGTTATTTACTCACAATGGCGTTGTGTAACCAAAAAAGAGAGTCTATATCCAACAAAAGACTGAAAAACTGTGTGATGAAACGAAAAATAGAAAGTATTATACATATTCTATAAACTTGTATGACCTTCCGAAAATATCTAAGAACGTGATCAGTATTACGACGACAGATGGATTATGTGAAGTAAGCTCACTTGAAATACATAATCCAATCGTCTCCTAAATACATACGACGGATGATGAGGATTAGTTAACATAACAATACTTATTTATTTTCAAATCGTAGAGCATATAAAGCCTAAGGCTGCGTATCCTCAGAGATGAGTGTGAATGCGTAAACATGTGTTTGTAAATAACCAGTAGAATGGCTAGGTATATTTAGTTTATTTAGTTAGCAGTTCTTGTGACAACGACTTGGCAGAAAGAGGTTTTTGTTCGTAAAAAACAAGCGAGGTATGAGTGCAAAAGATACGGGCAAGAAATGTGTGATAGGGATGATGGGAACGAGAACATGATATAAAGGTGCCTGTTAGTATAGACGTGTGTCGTAACAAATTATGAGCCCGCTACATATCTTCGCTTTATTTTACAGATTATCTCGCACAGCTCGCATCTTAAGTGGAAACACAGCCTTATGCTGCCTTCTAACTTTTAATAGAATGTGGGAGTACCTTCTACTAGTAAAACACTAGGAATGAAAACATTATATCAACGAACAGCCAGTGCCGCCTCGTGGGGGGCGGGTCGAACCCACAACACTAGATAAACGAGTAAAATAATTCTGCTCTAGACAGATTCTTTCTCCACCAACCTTGTGGGAAGCTTAGGTAACTGAAATAAAGACATTTATTTCTGCTTTTTGGTTGTTTACAACACTTAAGCAAGTCAAAACCCTATTCTAGATGATGCCGGCTTTTCCTAGCTAAATGACTTCTTGAGAAGAAAGGCCGAAACAAACTCAGTCATTTTTTTGTCACTTTAATTTCTTTAGTCTTTTCTTGATCTTTTAAAGTCCAGACAAAAATAAGGGTTTAGTATGCAAGTACAGTGCAGGATATCGTCTGACACTTTTGACTGACTCAGCCCACTGATGGCCCGCATTCAACAGCAATCGTACGGCACAACCTTGATTGAGGGAGCCAGCACGATCTGTATCACTGTGCCTCCACGCCATCAGAAGGTGTATGCATAAGCATGTCAGCCTAAGCCATCAGACAGGTTGCCACAACTATTTGTTTAAATGTTTAATAATGCCCACACACAAATAATATTTTTGTTGGATTTTCCTCATAAAGCGCTTAGCTACCTGGCACATCTCTAGTGCATTAGCAGAAGAGACTGACAGATGACACATCAACGATCGCATGAATAGATGAATACGTTGTTTCTCGCACATGTACCTATGTAGAACGAAAATATATACGCTGATTCATAAGTCGTGTAGCCATTCACACGAGATCCGTCATTGAAAAAATCCTCCTAAACACAATATGTCATGAGTGTGACCCGCATGACGGATGGATGTCGTATTTGTCACGATTTGTTCCTCCGTACGACAACGCGCCTCGATCGCACCGCGCCTATTTTTACTTGCCATTAAAATAGGTATCAGAATCAAAATGTATTTCGTCCAATCATACATTGGTAACCTTCGTCAAGAAAACCTTATTAAGTTGTGGACCTGTTGTTTGTAAATATATGACTTTTCAGCTCTAACGCGAAGCAAAGATGACACGGGCCTCCTTACTCTGTGACATCTGTGACAAGGGTTATTCCATAGCTACCCAAGTACGAATTGGTAGACATTAGGTATATGATTCCAGAAAAAAAGCAGTGCTGTAACTAGGGCTGGGCTAGCCATACTGACAGGGCCACGTTCAAGCCTTGTCAGGCTCGAATGTGGCCCATATCACATATGTATAAACATTTTCAAAGGTGCAGTTATTTAAGCTCGCACTGGAAGCCTAAAAGACTAGTTACATACATACGGCACTACAGTGTAGCGTAGTGGTTTAAGTGGAACAGTAGAACAGCACCGAGTGTTGTTGGTTCGATCCCCTACGAGACAACACTTTGATCTACAAAGTATTGTTTCGAGCCTTGGTGTACTATAACCGTGTGAGCGTGTATTAATTATTTCTAAGGTCCCAGGACAGGATTGATTCTATGTATTTTAAATAAGTTAATACGTCATCATCATCATCAGCCTTGAACAGTCCACTGCTGGACTAGGCCTCTACTTTGAAAGGAGGGATTGGCCTACTATACCACGCTGGCTAAACGGGTTGGTATAGGGTTTGTATCAAGTTTTCCTTCCCTTACAGTACAGTGTTGTTCTCTGCATAATATGCTCCCTTTGTCGGCTCTTACGACACCCTTGGGATGATATGGGGTGGTGACATTTCGTATTCTTAATCCATCACCGTTTTAGATGACAAGTAATACGTACTTGTCATCTAAAAGTCAGTGGAGTGAACAGAACACCGTATACCCTGACGGGTGGAGTGCGCCGTGGGTTTGCATGAGACCTTAGGCCAAAAGATTTGGTGGTCTTCCCACTAGTCTCTTGCTATTTCTTACAATCTTATTAATCTTCTCAGGACGGTGGCAGAAGCCTTGAAGCGTGGCGAACGGGTGCAGGCAGAGAGTTACGACTGCGTCACTATTTACTTTAGTGACATCGTAGGATTCACGGAATTAGCTGCAACCAACACACCTATGCAGGTAAGCAGTACATTATATTCCGTAGAAAGATACCAGCGAGAAAGAGAGAGGGAACGCGTCAGCACCCCGCGGAATCGATCGTGCTGACGCCTTCCCTCTCTCTTTCTCGCTCTAGTAAATGACGGTCCTAAGTGACAGAAAAGGATAGAAGCATAGGAAAGTGCGATGCGGTGCTGATAGGTGTAGGTCAACCCTAAGACTCTTAATCGGTGATTTTAGTGAGTAGACCCCAAAGGGCTTTAGGGGAGAATCTCATATATCTTCGTCAGTCCCAAATTCGATCTTAAAACTGGCAGAGAGGTCGGCACACAATAAGGCCTTCACTGCAAGAACAAAAATAAAAAGTAGAAATCTCGTTACCAATCTACAACTTACCAAAATAAAAACTTATAAGGCAGTCCCCGTTGTCACAGACTCGTGAAATTTGGCGAAATATTATATAAGATAAGGAGAAATCCTATGTTACTTACATAATATTACTTATTTCACATACAAAAGTAGGTATTACTTACATAAAAATATATTTATTTACGACGAACCATATCTGTCGTTAGAGATTTGACCGTGGCCTACATCAAAGCATGAGAATACTTTACATAAAAAATTGTACGTACGTTTTTACCATCCACCAGAAGAATATATTATTACGGAATTACTTTGATGTAGTAGTAGGTACCTAGTCTTTATAACTGATACACCTGACACTACCATTTCTTTCCTATCAATAAATAATATATTCATCTAAAATGTCTGACAGAGATAACTTGCGGTGATAAGACCGCCTATTAAAAATAATTATACAAACTAGCGCAGGTCGTATTTCACGACACGCCAACCTTAATGACATACTTCGCCGGGCTCTTGTCACCGCTGGCGTTCCAGCCCAACTTGAACCTCAGGGCTTGGCACGCGACGATGGCAAAAGACCAGACGGTATGTCTTTACTGCCGTGGAAGCTGGGTAGGCCTTTGGTGTGGGACGCAACTTGTGTCGACACCCTTGCGCCATCTCATCTTCCTAGCATAGCGGGTTGTGCGGGCGCTGCTGCAGCTACAGCGGAGACTCTCAAACGGCGCAAATACATAAATCTAATAGGAGATTATGTATTTGAGCCGTTTGGAGTCGAAACGTTGGGACCATGGGGTCCAAGTACGCGATCTCTTTTTAGAGATCTCTCAAAGAGACTGGTCGACGCCTCGCGTGACCAGAAGGCTGACCTGTATTTGGCGCAAAAGATCAGCATTGCCATACAACGTGGCAATGCTGCCAGCATTCTGGGCACGCTCCCAAATGACGGCGATGTGGAGGATTTCCATGACGCCCTCTAAATTTTCTTTTCCTTTCTTTTTTTTAAATGTATTTTTTAGTTATTTAAGTATAGAAATTATTGTCTTATTTTATGTGTAAATAGTCATTTAGCTGTGTTATTTTTAATTTGAATGCAAATAAATATCTTCAGTATCAATTATACAATTGTATGTGTTTACCTACTTATCACACACACTTTTGCAGGCCGCTACTGAACATTTGCCTCTCCTTAGTAGTAATATCATAACTCAATAGGTTACTGTCGTGTTTCCATCTCTTCGCAAAACTATTATTATCATCATCATAAGCCATTAACAGTCCACTGCTGGACTATCACTCGACTGCGCGTGAGGTTTGTAAGGATAGAAGCAAGTGGCGTTCTGTTCTCTCTGCCTACCCCGACGGGAGAAAGGCGTGAGGATATGTATGTATGCTGGACTAGGCCACTCCTTTGAAAGGAGGATTTGGCGTACTATACCACGCTGGCCAAACGGGTTGGTATAGGGTTTGTATCAAGATTTCCTTCTCTTACAGTGGTGTTCTCTGCATAACATGCTCCCTCTGTCGGCTCTTACGACACCCATGGGATGATATGGGGTGGTGACATTCCGTATTCTTAATCCGTCACTACACGGACAGCAAAACTACTATATGCTTCGTGTAATTTCCTAAGTCGCCTGTTACGATACCCACAAAATGAAAAGTGACATTATGTATTCTTAAGTACGTCATAAATAAATAAGCATGTTCTGAAAGTGGATGGAAACATCCAATAGTAAAATCCTGGTAGACACGTAGTAACATCGTTTAGCTTTCTTGTCTCCCGACGAGCCCTTTAACGCCTTTCCCAATACACGACTTTCTTAAGGTCATAATGTCAAACATCAGTCTAATGTTCAGCGTCTGTACATTAAGGAGCCGAAAATTCTGTCGTAAACATTATGTCACCTTGTATTTACCTAGGTAAAATTATAACAATGCGTGCAGAAAAAATATAGTTTATGTTTTACCCATCGTGCTAACGAAGATGTGTGAAATTGGCATAGTTACTGTTTGTACAGTAAAAGAACTGATTTCCTTACTTCTTTTTCGTGTGAGGTTGTGAACAACTCTAGAGTTCTGGACTTCTGGAGTTAAATAATTAAAAAGTGCTGGTGACATCTAACGGACCACGATGAAACTACGGCCACGCGAAGATCTGAATCGCGCTATTAACATTCTCACATACGATTACTACTTACATAGGTTTTCAGTTACATGTATGTAGCACCAACTTTATAAGTTTAGACTACAGGAAAGATGACGTAATTTACTCCAAATAGAGTGGACATTATATGACCCGGCTAGGTGAACTTGCCAAGTGGGCCGAAGCCTTACGTAAGTAGCTGAGAACTTGTAATATATCTGTATCTTAAAAAAATGATAGATAAATGAATAAATGTTGTCAAATGTTGCGACATATTTCGTGTAAGACGAAAAAGTTCACTATCATTTAATAATATTATAGTTACTGCCAGATTTATCACATGAATTATATTCTGTGGACGTTATATTTCAGCAAAAAATAGGTACAGAAAATATTGTCCACTAAGGCAACTAGACAGCTGCTGATTTATGTGTTAATCAAACTTATTGATATATCGCCTGCTGATAGTAAGAAGGTACCTATTTATAAGGGCTGGGTTGCGGCAAAGGCTACCACGAAAGGTGACTAGAGAAGCCCGCGGTTATACCTTCGTTATTTAGGGTTACTCCCCACACCCGGGGCTCATAACGTGATGTTTATTTATTTATTTATTCAAGACAACACAATCATAACAGGTTTCACCCTATGCGATTGACATTGTTACAAACAAAGCACTAAGCTAAATTAGAACACTAAATTAACAACAAGATAATGAAATGAAATATAAAATTTCTCTATTCCAATTTTGTGAGAGTCTCAATAGCTACCTTTACAAATTCCGCCAGTGTACAATTAAAAATATCATTATGTTATATAACCCATAGCCTTCCTCGATAAGTAGGCGATCCAACTGTCATGTCCGTATCCGTCTCTTATGTTTTAATTTATTGTACATATGATGTAATACAGTTGTTTAAACAGCAACTATAAATGCAAATAAACAGCAGTGAAATAGTTATGTAAAATTGTTTATTTACGATTATTTTACCCTTAGGTATACCTGTAACATAAAATTATATTTATAACAGATCACGGAAGCGCGGAAAATTGTAAATAAGTCATAATACTGTAGGTATTTGACTAACCTTAAATAAATAGTACGCAAACATCTTCGACCATTTGATCGAATCGAAAAGATCGAAAAAGCTTAGTACAGAGGGTCTAGTATGAGTTTTGCACTCGATCGTCACGGTGACGATAGCCTAGGCGACGGGAACAATTTCCATACATTTTCTTAAAGCGCCCCCAAAGGACAGTAGCTATGGATAGAGTCCGCTAGGGGGCGCATTTAGAAAATGTATGAAAATTGTTCCCGTCGAGTAGGCTATCGTCACCTTGTAAAACTCGTACTAGACCCTCAGCTCAGATAAGATTGAGAGTGACATTACGCTTAACTGATACAACTGTCTGAGTTTCGGCGCCAGATACGAGAACCCAAAATGGCCTTCGGATATATTAACGGGAGCATTAGGTACTCTCGATGCAATCTTTAGTCAAAACACATAATTCAGTTTAAACTGTATGTAGCTTTTATAAAAAGAATTTTCTACTTCGGCCATTTGTATTATCGCGATTAGTCTTTTTATTAGATTATCAGCTTGACATACAAACACTAGTCTTATTGAAAGACGAGATATTGACTAGATTTATTTACAAATGGTACATCTTTTTTGCAAATGCAACTGCCAATTTATTAAGTATATTTACACTGTTTACAAAGTACCTATCACTTTACTACCAACAAACACTTTACTTTATTTTTAATTTACATGTATATAATTAAAATGAAAACGTTATATTCTTGCGCATTGTGCTTTCGGTGAAATATACAATAAAAATTTTCTTTTTGGATTATACTTTCAGGCAAAAAATTATGGTCGTATTTTGACTATGAACACTTGCTAAAAAATCACTACCACAAACATAAACACAATATACTGCATAAGATATATTAAATAACATAATTATAACTTTTTTGACTTGTATAAGTGTTGTAAACAACCAAATTGCAGAAATAATTAAGTCTTTTATAACAAAAACTCGACAAAGTATACCTCAAACAGAATAATCATTCGAAGTATTTTGTCGCACGTTCACCTCCTTCAAGAGAGTCTTTTACTCCACATTTCCTCACATTTATACACACAAAATTCACAAAATATAAATGCTGAAATCAGAAAAATACATACATACATAGACTCACGCCTGTTTCCCGGAGGGGTAGGCAGAGACTACGGAACGCCATTTGCAACGATCCTGACATACCTCACTTGCTTCACTCACTCCCATCAAGTTTCTCATGCATGCTCTTCTGTTAAGGGTACTTCTGACTTGTCCTTTTTTCAGGATGCCTCCAATCTGGTCAGAGAACGTTCTCCTAGGTCTTCCCCTTTGTCCTGTCCCATTCACACTAGCCTGATATATCTTCTTTGTCAGTCTATCGTCATCCATCCTCTCCATGTGCCCAAACCATCTTAACATGCCTTTCTCAATGCTTGTCACTACATCTTCTTTTACCCCACACCACTCTCGTATCACACAATTCTTTACTCTGTCGGTCAAAGACACACCACACATACTTCTCAGTGCTCTCATTTCTACAGCATTTATTCTACTTTCAAATCTCTTCTGCCATACCCAACTTTCACTACCATACATAAGGGTAGGCACTAACACACCTCTATGTACAGCCAAACGTGCCTTTTTGGACACGTTTTGACTGTTCATAAACGCCTTCAGAGCTCCATTCACACAATTACCTGCATTAACTCTCCTTTCAATATCTTTTTCATTCTTACCATCTCTTGTAAACAACGTACCTAAGTAAACAAACTCATTCACTTGTTCCACTCGCTGTCCATCGATCAAAACATTACAAGCCGTAACGCATTCCTCCTTTTCAAAAACCATAACTTTCGTTTTACTTACATTCATTTTCATTCCTTTCCTTTCTAACGCACGATGCATGATTGTTACCATCTCCTGCAACTCCTCCGTTGAAGATGCAAGTATAGGTTATACTTGCATCTTCAACGGAGGAGTTGCAGGAGATGGTAACGATCATCAGCATAAAGGAGGCATTTGACGAGTAACCCATTCATCCTTAATCCGCAGTCACTATGTTTTAAATCTTGCAAACAACTGTCCATGAAGAGGTTAAACAGCCACGGCGACGCTACACATCCCTGTCTAATCAGAAAAATAACTATAAAAAAATCGTTGTTGGCGATACAGGGTTACTCGACGCCGTTACGTAACACTGTGCTTATGTTGTGTACACCGGTATTCCACGGGGACACACATTTTAGACCAGTATTTTGTGTATACTCCTCGGATACCTTTAGACTGCCTCGATGGTCTCGCGGCATAAATGTGCGCGTAGGATTGGGAGGTCTCGGGTTCGATTTCCGGGTCGGGCAAAAGTGATACTGGTTTTTTTCCGAATTCTCAGTCTGGTGATGTGCCCGGTAACAGCAAAAGGCCCTATTACGTGAGACCTAAAATTCCTGGCGAAATGTGGGTGTAATATTACACCTCACCCTAATCCTTCGGGGACATAGGCGTGAGACTATAAAAAAAATATACCTATGTACTTAAACTCTTCTTCTGATTGGCTGATGTTAAGTTAAACGCGTGCCGAGCCGTGTATTTACTTAACTTTATTCCCCCTTGTCTGCAAATAAATCTATACTATACTATTCTACACTTGTTTACAATATCGAGCTATATTTTCTCTCACTGTGGACAGGCTGGACAATCTGACAGCGGAACACAGGATATCAAATTACGAATACCAGGTATACTGTAGGCGTGTTCGTCATGCGTCGCTTTTCATCTTTAAATGAATTGTAATTTAAAAGGAAAACAAATAGATATCAAATGAAAAAAACTTAGAAAAGCAAGCAATTTCCTAACGATGTTTAGTATATCACTCAAACATAAATAAATAACTTTTTAATTGCCATGAATCAATTTTGATGCTAAGTACATTATACTGCTGTTGCTGAGTAAATGCAATTATAAAAGAAGAGTTAACAAGAAAACCCAGATGAGATTGCCCATCGATCAAAATATTTATCTTTTATTCAATATATTCGCTAGGCTAATCATCAATCAATCAATGTTAAAATAGCTTAGACAGCCGCCTAGCCGCTCCAATTTTAACAAACTGATTTTATGTTATTGTTCTCAGCTGGTAACAAGAGTCAAAGTCAAATAATTTATTTGTTCATAGGTTCATTACATACACTTAAACAAAGTCATAGGTATTTTAATTATACTAGATGAGGCCGGTGTTGCCTGCCTAATTATAAAAAAATATATATAAGACTAGAGGACGCCAGCAGCTACGCCTGCATTTTTTTTAAATTTACCCGTTTTGGCCGATCCCGTGGGAATTTCAAGAAATCCCTTCTTAGTGCACCCCTACGGTCCCCAAGGAACATACATGCCAAATTTCAGCTTCCTGCGCCCAATAGTTTTGGCTGTAGCGTGTCTGTCAGTCAGTCAGTAACGCAAGGATTTTATATATTAATATAAGATAAAAATATGTGAGAACAATGTGAGAAGCCACGGGCCACTTCTCCTTATGATAAGGGTTAGACAATTGCCCAACACGGTCATCCAGTGTAGATTAATAGATTTCACATATCTTCGACAACCCTCAGATGCACATTTTCTTACGTTGTTTCCTTTACCCGAGAAGGAAGCGATAATAAACTATTTAAGTGAACTTTTAACTCGAGATCTTCTTCGTAGCAGTCTGTTACTTCACGAGGCGTAAAGTCCCTCGAGCATTGAATATTTTCTCAACAGCAGGATCACGTTGTTATCCTCCACCGCTTCTGAGAAACGCTCAAGATGGACCGAATAACATTTACGCCCGAGGCACTCGGTACACAAATAAGTATTTGTTCAAAACGTCTTCTCAATTATTGTAACCTTTAACTCAAGACGTCCGATAATCTATTTACGAGAACCTGTTTAGTATTAATCTGTTTACGAGATCAAAATAAGGAGCTTAACTTATTAAGTTACGCCATGCCGAAAGATCGTTTCATTCTGCGTAATGTACGTAATTAATCGCTCATCAATTTGAAGGGTTCACCTTGTGGTGACCTTGACATGTAGATGTATTAACCTTGACCTTTGTTGGCAGATCGTGGAGATCCTCAACGACCTGTACACGTGCTGCGACGCGATTATATCGTACTACAACGTTTACAAGGTAAGTGGGGTTTATTTGTTCGACATACTATATTGTACTGCCTCGTTGGTCTCGCGGCATAAATGTACGCGTGGGATTGGAAGGTCTCGGGTTCGATTCCCGGGTCGGGCAAAGTGTTATTGGGTTTTTCCGTCAGGAAATTCTCAGTAGCAGCACGGAGTCTGGTAATGTGCGCGGTACGGCAATAGGCTCGCCCCCTATTACGCGGGACCTAAAAATTCATGGCGAAATGTGGGTGTAATATTACACCTCTGCCTACCCCTTCAGGGCTGAGAGCGTGAGTCTATAAATAAACAAATAAAAAAATACTATATAGTATTGTAATGTGTCCAAGAGAAAGTCCTTGCTTCCAATAATAACCCGAGGATTTTCCCTTGGATAGCGTCCTACCAAGTCCTAGTCCGTACCTAGTACATCTAAACAGTTAGGTATAATTTTAGTTTACTTAACTAAAAGGAGTATTTGTCGTCTTTTGCTGTCTTTACCAATACACAATACACTATATGAAGGAAGGCAAGGATATGTTTTAAAGACTTCAAAGTAATATCTTAAAGCCCCTGTACACATTGGCCCAACTAGCTGGCCCAGCATGTTGGGCCAACATGATACGACGCACACTGGCGAATATTTGCTAAAACCTGGACAATAAATGACTTTAAAATATTGTCGACAGAACACTTTTATAACACTTAGCTTAAACCTTAGTAAATGACGCAACTTTTGAGCATTTTTTATATATTTTAAATGTTAAAATTCTATAAAAATCTATCTGTCTAAGAAGCTGAGTCGCATGTTGTCGCTCGTTGTTTTTACAACTGTTTTTTGTTATGGATTCTATTTCTAGAGGTATTTATAATTTTGCTGTCAGATATTACTACTTTCTAAAATAAATCCTAACACCGATACCTAGAAATTGATACTTACGTAAGCAGAAAGAATAAGGAAATAGTACGATATTCTTCTTCCGAGAAATAAGCCGTATTAAATTGAAGCATAATAATGCTAGTATTTAGTTTGTTTTAGATTTAGCTATCGATATCTGCCTAATGATTAGTTTTTATTAGCTGTAAGTGCCGGCATTAACGCGTACATTTTGTCGTTGAATATTTTGAGGTCTTTAACTTGAGTTCATTTTAATGAGTGGTTTTAAAAAAGTTGATATCTATCTGAAGGTGCCCAAGAATCAAGAAATAAGGATATAAATAAATATCGCAGAGACTTTACAAGAAAAACGCCCCGTATTTAAACTACAAATGAGACATTTATTTCAAAGATTTTTATTTCTTCAGTTCCTTATATCTCAAGTTCACGTAAAACGTCCAGAAAGTCTGAAAACTGTTGAAAGAACCTGAAGTAGAGTATTGAAATTTAAACAAAGTTAGGTATCAATATTGGATACCATATAGTTTGTGTATCTCTGATCATTTATGTTTCTTAGTTATGAATATTATTAATTATAATACAATTTGCCATAGTTAAATTCTTGTTAATCTCTATCATATATACATATACTAACTATTATCCTTCTATTGTTTTAAAACTATCAATATCATAAAGTCAGTCTTTATATTCGCGCTGGTCGGAACAACGGCTTCTTTTCGTAAAATAAAAATTATTCATAAATCAAAAGGTTTACATTTAATTTCAATAGGTTTATTTAATGCATTTTTATTATTAAAACATTTTGGCCATCTTTTTGGTAACATTCGGCAGTGTGCGACGCCAAGATTGCTATTTACACATTGGCTGACGGATCATTCTGCATTGGTGCTTAGACAAAGATGGACGTAGAAGCACTTGCAGCCACGGCTATTTATTTATACAGTGCGTTTAATTATTACCTGCGCGTACATGTGTACTAAAGTAGAATGTGATGCATTCAAAATTTTGTCATTAATGATTATTTTTTACTTTTTCATTTCGTTAATAGTGGCGTCGTGCCATATGGCGGATAAAATAAAATTAATATTCAATTTTATCCGCCAAACGGCTCCGAGCTTCATTAACCTGAAATATGAAATAGGTAGCTTATTATTAATAATAGGAATTTTGTTTAAATAGCCTACCCAACTACCTACCAAGTCTAGAAGATAACAATGTGGTATCTAATAAAAATATGTTTTGTAATTTACTTCGTTTTTAATTATTTATTTTGAAAATGTATTTATTTTGAAAAAGAGAACTCCCGCATTTGGACTAAATCCTGTATCGCGGGGGACTTTACAAACATACAACTAACGGACACAATGAACACCCAGACTCCAAGCAACAATTTGTGAATTACACAAAGTTGTCTCGTGTGGGAATCGAACCCACTACACTCGGCGCAGTTTCAAGCGGCGAGGCGGCCGCTTAAACCACTACGCTAGCCTCTAACTAGTCATATAATAATAAAAATAATAAACAACATAAAATTTGTAAAAAAATACATATATTATTAGCCTTTGCCGGCGGCTTCGCTCGCGTTAAATTCGGAGTAACACAAATCTCCTTTATTGTTTGGGGAATAATGGGTATCTATGCGGGGAATTAAGACATTTTCACCATTTGACGTCCCACTTATTATAATAGCTTTTATAATGTTTCGTCCTACGTGTTTTACTTATAGCCGTTTGCCATTACATAGTTTTCTACATTAAGAGGACTGGAACATCAGCTTTCAGTCTCAAGTTGTGTGAAGGCACTCTTGATATTTCTAAAGAGTTCAGAAACTCTATAGGGTACGAAATAACTTGGTCAGTATCCATGATATTATCTACAGAAAGTACCAACTCAACAACATACAGTCAAATGTCAAAGCTATGGTCCAATATGACTCTGAACAGAACTTCGCATTTATAAAATTAGTAGAAGTGAAAACGGTACCCACATCATACTCACTTTCGCATTTATACCTAATATTAGTAGGGATTAGCCAAGGGAGTTACAATAATTATTAGTTTATATAAGCGAATGATGTAATGACAGTGCACAATTTAAAAATGTGTGACAATGTATGATGAGACAGTACTGACAGCACATGCGCAGCACTCAATTACTACAGCGCATGCGTTTTTACTGTCAATAGGTAGTAGGTTTGTCCTTTGGTTTGTCCCTACAAACTTCGATCGTCTTTAAAATCCCTCCCAGATTATTTTTTGCAACTTATTGTATCCTATGTGTGTTTCCTGGTTTTGAGCTACCTCCCCACCAATTTTCAGCCAAATCGGTTTAGCCGTTCTTGAGTTATAAATAGTGTAACTAACACTACTTTCTTTTATATAGGTATATAGATTGTTCAATTTCGGTACAATTTATATAAATTGTAAAACCTCATTGCTGTCCTACGCCGACGCCATCGTTATAGGAACTTGAGAACGTAAATATATTCACGCGCAACAGTACTGTCTCCGCTGAAGAGCGACTACGAAATGAAAAAGGCGTCAACGTGTGAACGCTGTTGGCGAAGCGCGCCAAGATCCTTTGATGTGTGCACAAAAAACCGACACTATTCGGCTGGCCGGCCAACGTCGGCGCCAACTACACCAATTAAGCCAACATAGCGCCAAGTAGCTCTCTACACATTGGGCCAATACGTTGGGCCAGCATGTTGGGCCAATGTGTACAGCGGACATTAAGCCAACATAGCGCCAAGTCGCTCTCTACACATTGGGCCAATACGTTGGGCCAGCATGTTGGGCCAATGTGTACAGCGGACATAATGAACGAGGTAAATATAGTACCTGTTCTATTATGACTAGATAGAGCGAAGTGCAGCGGAAAGCATATTTACTCTCAAACTTTTATCGGCTTTCTACTTATTTCTACATACATACATACATATCGTCACGCCTTTTATCCCCAAAGGGGTAGGCAGAGGTGTATTTCTACACCCACTTTTCGCCAGATATACTTTAGTCCCACGTAATAAGGGGCGAGCCTATTGCCGTACCGGGCACATTTCCAGACTCCGTGCTGCTACTGAGAATTTCGTGACAGAAAAACCCAATAACACTGCCCGACCCAGGAATCGAACCCGGGACCCGGATCCCACGCGCACATTTATGCTGCATTTTAGATATATATTCATCATCATCATATCCGCCACGCGACGTCCACTGCTGGACATAGGCCTCCCCTAAGGTTCTCCACACAGACCGGTCTTGAGCCGCCCGCATCCCACCGCCTCAATATGCAATGGGGCATGTGGAATGCTAAATGAATGCAATCCAGTGAACATTTTTTGACACGATTTTGACAACCCCTGCGCCTTAGATGTGATGGCGTCGAAAAAATTGCGTTGTACAAAATATATTATGTATTAAAATATGCTGTGGAGCAGCACGAGTCCTCTAGTATTAAAATTAAATTTACAACAATGTCATCAACATGCACACGCGCACACAAACAACAGTTGGTTGTCAAGTTGTGTACAAAGGGCCGTAAAATAATTAAACGCTAGCAGAATATAGTCGCTGGCACGCGAAATAGTTACAAAATTGTTAGCTACTGTCATAAATAAAAATACAAATATTCAATATTCGTTAATTAATCGCAATAAATACCACCATATCAATTAGGAATTGGACACGAATGTTTTGTTACCAAAACACTGGCACGATCCTAACTGGCCTGCAAATGCTATGAGTTACACTAATATTAAAGGAGGTGTCCCAAAATTGCCCCACGTCCTATAACAAAGTGACATGTCTCAAAAAAAAGATAAAAATTTATAAAAAAATATGGCATACTTCCCAAGTTCATTTTTTTACACCTTCATATGAAAAAATTGCTATGAAAATAGTTCAGGCGCTGTTATGAAAAATTCGTACGTATGAGTATTTATGGACCGATTGTAAAAATTATTTTTTTGTTTCGAGGGGTACCCTCAAGGTAGTCTCACTGCCATAAAGTCAGGTCTCTGATCTCCAGGATCCCGGAGAAATGAAAGTAAAATCTCAAAAATAAGCCCTTTTTTTCTATTAAGGTAGTTTTTAATATATTATATTTATTTTTTTCAATAAACGATCAACTGAGGATTATCTTCTTATTCATCTGATTATGAAAACGTAAGAATAAAAGCGTGTGCTTGAATAATAATAGTAATAATATAATATTTTACCACATACACACATCACCATCTAGTCCCAAGCTAAGCAGAGCTTGTGTTATGGGTACTAGATAATGGATAAACATACATAATATACTTTTTTTTTGTAAATACATACATATTATACATAGAAACACCCAGACCAAGACAAACATCCATGTTCATGCACACAAATGTTTGAATTGAGCGGGAATCGAACCCGCGACCTTCAGCGTAGCAGTCGCTTACACTCCCGCTGCGCCAACCGGTCGTCAATTTTTGAATACTATATTATTATACAGAATTCAAATATTTCTTTGAATACTATATAATAATACTGAAATTGTATTTTTATGTGCAATAAGAAAGGCGCTTTTAGTGATTAAGTTTAAAAAAATGAGAGGACTGGGAATTTAAGGATACAAAGAAAAAAATATATTGATTATATACATAGGCAATAAATGGCGAGCATAACTCACAGTTCGATTTCGATACATAGAAAATGAGTGTTGAGAAAATGACGTGCTTTTTCTCGACATTGATTTATTCATTTTCTAAATCCCTTAAAACATGGTCCAACAAACCTGCCGGGTGGTTCATTTCTTCGGGCTGGTTCCGCATCTAGTCCAAATAAAATATTACAGTCATAACATGGGCGCATACGCTCAATGTCCTGAGCCCATGTATACAAGAACAACAGTATTCAACCACGGCATTCCTTCCTTGGCTTATTTTTGAGATATTACTTCAATTTTTCCGGGATCCTGGAGACCGGAGACCTGACTTTATGGCAGTGGGGCTACCTTGGGGGTACTCTTCCAAACAAAAAAAAGAATTTTTAAAATCGGTCCATAAATACTCATACGAACGAATTTTTCATAACAGCGCCTGAACAAATTTCATAGCAATTTTTTCATATGAAGGTGTAAAAAAATGAACTTGGGAAGTATGCCATATTTTTTTATAAATTTTTATCTTTTTTTTGAGATATGTCACTTTGTTATAGGACGTGGGGCCATTTTGTATGGATTGTGGGACATCTCCTTTGTAACAAGCTTATGTCTATTTATTATGTCTGTGCACTAGGTAGGTATCGTCGGTTCGAGAACTTCGAGATGAACTTTAGCTCAGTAAAATATTTCTGAAAGTTTGTAATAAAGCCCTCGGAATACAATATAGTATAGTAGTTTTCATCGTGGTTTCTCCAGGATGAAAGCTACTATATTATAAAGTTTCGTTGATATTTTCTTAAAGAATTATTAAATTTGAAAATATTTAATAACAGTTCAAGCACCCTTAGTCCGACGAGCTAGTAGTTATTACAGTATACGTTCATAGTGACCTTGTCGAGAGCGAGACGTCATGTAGACAAAATGCAATGCATTTCGACATTGCACCAAAATGACTATAATTTCTTATTCCTGCATTGTATGGACCTTGTAATCAAAGAGGGTGGATCAGGGAAAATACGGCTCATGGCATATGGTTTTCAGTGATCCCCCTGTTAAAACTTACTAAACAGACCTTGCATCTCCTAAACGCTCTTCTCCGAGTAGCCACAATGCAATTGCACTGCTACTCTATACCCGTATCTATACATCCCAGTGGTTGGCCTTAGAAAATATGTTTTAACCGAGAGTATCTTAATAGCTAACACATTTAAGATTACATGATGTTCACAAAACGTTCGCGCAACTTCGCGACATTCGAACATCGTTCGCCTGAGAAGATATACACATACATAGACTCACGCCTGGTTCCCCGGAGGGGTAGGCAGAGGCATATTAAACGCCCACTTTTCGCCAGTGTTTTGATCCCACATAATAGGTGGCGAGCCTATTGCCGCATATCGGGATATTTTGTTTGCCAGAGCCTCGTCCGTTGATCGGCAGGTGCACCACTTGCAGGTGAGATTGGCTTGGGACTCTATGTTCTTGGTGGGAACCCTATGCACCCCTGATGAGATGATGAGAAGATATGTACCAATAATATTGTCGTACAGGTGGAGACGATTCGTCCAAAGTCACCTGAGAAGATTTTCCTTTAATATTGTCCGACAGGTGGAAACGATAGGCGACGCGTACATGGTGGTAGGTGGACTACCGGAGCGCTGTTCTCGTCACGCGGCCGAGGTGGCGTCCCTGGCGCTGCACGTACTCGACGCTGTGCCAAAGATCCGCAACAGACGGGTACCGGCAGCGCGGCTGCATATCAGGATAGGTGGGTATTTAACGTCGAAAGATTCTTGTCCAGATTTAACGAATCAAGAATTGTTGAGGTGGTTTTCTTTAGTGGTTAGTGACCCTGAAAGCTGAGCCAGAAGTGCTGGGTCCGATTCACATCCAGGAAAGCAATGTTTTCCTGTGATGTTATTTATTTGTTTTTGTATCTCGTGTATTTTCGTTACCAATAGCTTTAGGAAAAGATACGACCGATCCTGGATCACACCAGTATCTCTCTTGATCCGCGACTAGGGTGCCACAAGAGGTGGAGGTGACGGGCGATGCAGCACCTATTTCACCATCCTGAGTGTCTAGAAAGCGGAGACCTTTAGCTAGTTACTACGCGACGGCAATTATGTTCTTGAAAATTACACTTCCATCTCTTACCAAGTAGCTCTTAAGGGTTCCATCTGTCCAAACGACCAAGGCAAGCCATGGTTAAGAGCCCTGCGAGGACCTCCTCTTGGTATTACACTCCAATCAACCAATAAAGGCAAGCCGAAGACCTGACTGTCTCGCTGAAGCATTCGGGTTCACCGCATCGCCATCCCATCACACACATTCAGCTCGCAACCACACTGCCCTGCTGCTTGTAAGCTTTTTTTTTCATGGACACAAGTAACACCAGAGGTATTTCAAGTGTGTTGCCAGCCTTTGAAATGGGAAAAGAATAGGTGTAGGCCCGCTCCTACGTGAAAGAAGGAAAGGGATATGGAGATTTTTTATTATTCTTCCTTTATTCAGGCATACACAGCGGTCAGTGCGCTGCAGGCGTCGTGGGTATGAAGATGCCACGCTACTGTCTGTTCGGCGACACAGTGAACACCGCCGCGCGCATGGAGTCCAGCGGCGAACCGCACAAGATCCACGTCAGCCATGACACCTACCGGCTGCTGAAGCAACATGGCGGCTACCACTTCAAGGAGAGGGGCATCGTTAATATCAAAGTGAGTTGAAATGCAAGCGAATGCTCCAAGTCTATAATCGTTACCAGAGATGAATCAAGAGAAGGAAGCGTAGCGATCTTAAGCTCCTTCAAAAGCATCTGTTTCCCCTAAAGACCCATCAAAGGAAAAAGAAATTACAGCAACACCGGCAGCTTTAGGTAAGCTGTTGTCCCGTGTAGAAATCCGACACACAACACTGAGCGCAGTGTTAAACGGCAAGGCACCGATTCGCAACTGTATGATGACTGATGAGAGACGCATGCACTAAGATCCGGCTCGAAGGACCACAAAATATGCAAGACTTGAATGTGTTGATGATAGTTGGAGTGCAAATAGAAAGATCTCAAGTTATAACGAAATCACTTGAAGCTTATTTATTCGTAAAGTTTACAGTAAAATGTTTGGCTACTCTTTCAGGGTTCGAGGTGTATTATGCACTGTTCGATATAAAATAAAAAACATGTAATTCTAAAGTTAATTGCCGCTCGCTCAACGAGGAGCGCAGCGTCAGCTAAACCGAGTTTACACAGTAACATCGTACAACTACTACGCGAAACGCAGTTAAACGCCAACATTCTTTGCTAGCATATTGCTCAGCGCACTGACAAATATTGAAACATCCAAGGAGCATTTATACTGAGCAGGTGGCCTTAAAAATTATAGCATACATATGTATGCTATAATTTTTAAGGCCACCTGCTGCATAATTTCACGCCTTTATCCTCGACGGGTAGACAGCAGTGTATTACACACCCACACTTCGCCAGTTATGTTTCAGTCCCAATGTAATAGGGGGCGAGCGTATTGCCATCCACCGGGCACATTATTAAGCGAGCGATAATTAACATTTTTAATACACACAACTTCGAAAAGTCAGAGGTGTGTGCCCGGGGTACCTGGGGATCTAACCCGAGGCCTTTGTCTCGGCAGTCCGTTACGTACACTACTGGGCTATAGCCGCATTCTAAAAAATAGAGCCTTTTCAGCCAATTTCGCTTAAGAATTTAGGCCTATCTAAACGTATATTTTTGTTTACTCAGGGGAAAGGAGAGATGCGAACATGGTGGCTGGTGGGAGAAGATCACGAGAGGAGGAAAAACACGATCAATAGATATCGTAAGTACCTACCAAATTACATATAGATCCTAGGTATTGCCCGCATTGTACTTTCTTTTAAACCAACGCATTTTCGAACGAGTTCGACCCCTCTTTTACCACCACAGACCACTTTCCACATAAGAAATGCATTTGAACATTAAAAACGCTTCTGACAATAATACCTTGCGCTTCGCTTGGCTCGTCTTGGCGGGGGCATTGCCGTGCCCCTAGATAGGTACCTGGCAAAACTAATTTTCCGATTTGAAAGTTTCCCCATTCGTATTAATCCTACAACAAAAAAATAAATATTAAATGGGCCTTAATCGCGTTAACTTACTAATCTACGGTACAAATACCTCTGTTTTCTCTGACATTTCAATTGGCTTACAACGGCCTAGTGACTACGACCGTTGTAAGCCCGTAATTTATATATAAACTAAAGGGAGTTATTGTTCATCGCCTATTATATTGTTCGTTCCCAATGCGACTACGTATTCAACAAATGATTCTGCTATAATCTTAATCTTAATATATAAAATCCTTGCGTTACTGACTGACTGACAGACACGCTACGGCCGAAACTATTCGGCGCAGGAAGCTGAAATTTGGCACGTATGTTCCTTGGGGACCGTAGGAGTGCACTAAGAAGGGATTTCCCGAAATTCCCACGGGATCGGCCAAAACGGGTAAATTTTAAAAAAATTGCAGGCGTAGCTGCTGGCGTCCTCTAGTAAATCAATATTTATTGAGTTGAGTGACAGAGCCTCTCTACATACAAACTGAAACTGTAACTTGACCTCACTTGACCCCTTTTCCCTGGTGGATTCCCTTTGCTTCTACGCTTTTCATGAAACCCTTTACCCTTCAACTATTCCGCGTCAATATATCCAATAGTTGACAAGCTCTATTAGGGCTAAAACCATTTAACCACTAACCTCTCACTAAATAATAATCACAAGCAATTCATCGTTTTAATTTTCGATTGCTTCTGATGGAAATATTACTGACACGAGTTTAGTTTATAATATATCATTAATTATTGTATATGTCCATGTCCATACACAGCAGGCTATAATAAATATTGTATAGTAACCAGCCATCGCCATACTATTTGCGGCCCTCGCTTAGATTTAGTGTCTTGCTTTAGACGACAGATCTGACTTTATCAAACAACACCTTAAGAGGAAACACCACGATCGTTTTTCCATACAAACGTAGTCTTCTGTTTTCTCCCTGGATAATGCTAGTAGAGCAATTATTTTTTCCAAAAGATGTATGGCCCCGATTGGCATGTCACTATGTTTTCATTTTCCTCATAAATTAAATATTAAAAAAGATATGAACCTTCAAATATCTCAAAAATTGACCAGATTTTTCGCTGTGTTCAAACATCTAAAAAACAAATTTGGCTAGATTATTTAAAAAATGGAAAACATAGGAACACGGCCAAAGCCTTTCTCTAATTAATATGAAAAACTAGTTAAATCGATGAAGTTTTGGAGAAGGAATCAGGGGAATACGAAACGTTGATTTTGTGTACATTTAATAGGTATTTTTGGTCCAGCAGTAGCGTTGTCTCTATCGCGCTCTGCGGGGGGAGGCTTGAGGCTGCGCGACAGCAATAAATTTTACAAATACCTATTTTTCAATTCTCTCGCCCGTAGTGTTTCCTCTTAATAACAATATTTTACCACATACACACTACACTAGAGTAGGTAGGTACTAGCTGTATTGGCACTACCAATGGCACTACAACAATGGACGGCGTGGCAGTCGCTTACACTTCTGCTACGCCGCCAGGTCGTCAATATATGCCTACATATTAAGTGTTTCATAAATAATATTGTTCTACTGTATAAACGTGATTATGAGAGGATGTATAGTAGGTATATGGATGTTTGTTACTAGCAGATTATCTGAAATTGATGAAACTTTACAATAATATAGCTAATTCGTCAGAATAACCCATAGGCTGCCTTTTGTCACAATTAACTACATCCACACGCGCGGAATATAGTTATCTTGAAAGACATAATATAATCTGTTTCCTATTGAAATTGAAATAAAACACCAATATTCGAAATGTTACTCGTATTTGAGCCACATGGAAGGTTTGGTGTGTACAACCAAACCTTGTTACTCGAAAATCAAATAGATAACTGAAATTTATTTGCTGGTATTATTAATTTCAGCATACTCAGCGGATATTCTCAACAATGTATAAAAAATATTTTCAAGGTTATGAAAAATATATTTTTTCAGAAGATTAATTTATTCAAAAGAAAACTGTTCTTGTGTTATGACAAGAACAGTTTTCTTTTAAAAAATTGATTTTGATAATGATCTTAGATAGATTTCAATGAACAAAAATGTTTTAACAGAATGTAAGTACATTCCAAAAAATTCTGCTTCTTACACCTGAAATAATCTACCAATCAGAAAAATAATCGTTGTTGACTCAAAGCTTCAAAGCCTCAAACGAAATAAATAAAATAAATGAGAAATGTTTTCTGCCCAAAACAAATTGTGGTAACCTTGGTTTGAAAACGTATCTATTATTTTCTGTATTTTTGTTGCTACCTGATGTACCTACTGTATAAAATGGTCATAAATGCACTAAATATTCTGTCCTACAGCTATCCGTTTTTTATTACATGAGAAACAAACGGTTGTACTTCGTTTTGTATATTAATGTTTAGTATATTTTTGGAACCTACTTTAGGCAAAGTTTTGGTACCGACCGTTTCACATTTTCTTACAATTTAGCTATGAGCAGAGCATGAGAAGACTGACCATTCGTATCCCCAATTTCAGCCTATAAATAATTCCTAACCACTAACAATACATTTTTCTTCAGAACCAGGTCTTCGAAATATGGAAGAGAATGAAGACACTATGTGGGGCCTGAACCGCTCCATCCTGAACATAAGGGACCGCGCCCGTCTGTCCTGTGGGGGAGCCATCGGCCCCGGGTCAGCCTTGTCCTCCCCCGGGCCTCCCGCCTGTGACTGCTTTGTCCCCCCCAGGGACCACCACTCCGCCCCAGTGGTCCTCTTCCGCGACGAATGACGCTAACAAACCTCTTTACAGTATTTCTGGTTGAAAAACGACTGTGACCATGAACAGAACGAAGAAACGTTAATAGATGTGAAGGCTATTAGGAATGTTTTAGAAGATAGGCTAGAAGATAAGGATTCATACGGTGGGTATGCAGAAAATAATACTTCTAGTGAGAGACTTGTAGAAAAACAAAATTCTGAAAGCAGGTATACAGAACAACCTTCTAATGGTGGACATAAAGCCAATAACGATTCTAATGTTGGAGCTATAGAAAATAATAATTTTAACGAAGGGTTTATAGAAGATAGTTTTAATGATTACATGGTTGTATACCAATCTGCTCAGAAGGCGATGGAAAACAGGGAGTGTGAGGATACTGCTGAGATTCGCGCCAGGAATCTGGCTGCGATGAAACGGCTGTATTCTATGGATTACGAAAGTGGTACTTGGTTGTAGATTTTACTGGAGTTGCTGGTAAAGAGTAGTTTTTATAGATAAGGATGGAAGTAGAAGGTACTTTTGCACTTGGATAGTAATTGTTTTTAGTGTTTTAATTGTTTTAGCAACGGTACTAATATCTAAGTAGATAATACTGAATTCAGCTGAATTTTCTATGGCCGAAGTAAAATATTTATCTTGCTGATATGTTTCGGGGAACTATTTACAAATACTGCATCAGATATCAAACTGATATTTTTTATTTGACGATATGGAAGTTCGTATAACTTAGTTTATTGGGGCTACAATATAAAAAAACTTCAAAGATTTTGAATGATGATTTATCTGTCAGTTTATAGAACTTATACAAATGAATGTCACCATTGATAATTTATGTTACCTAATTCTTTATTTATGTCCAAAAACTATAACATTTTGTAATAAGCTTGAACTTTAAAAAATATAAGACATTTAACATCACGCAATCGATCAAGCTCCACATTTAAAAGAGAATGAGACATTATAAGTATAAGAAAAGAAAAAGACTTGATGAAGTATTACTAATTGTATTAAAAATACTATTTACGTATGTATGTAAAGTTGGGACGAAAGCTTTAGTACTTTAATGTAACATAGGGTTTTCTTGTTTACACTATGTATATTTCATACCTAAGATTGAATTGTTTAATTGGGACACTTTTGAAGTCCTAAAACATAATTATGAAACCCGATCTTCTAAACCTAACCTAAAACTGCAGATTATTGAATAAAAGCTAGGTTACTCTTTGACTTACGAAAAACGTGATAGCGAATTAATTAAACTGTTTCATTCAGTATACAGCCGACTTATCGATTACAGTAATCATGGCAACGATATCAAAATGTTAAATAAAGATTAAATTAATGTTAACTTTACTTATATCGCGAAACTTGTAAGTAATTAACGAAGACTGTTGTAACTAAATGTTAATTTACATTAATGTAAGAAATTACTAATGTGAATAATTGAATATATATCGGCAGAATATATTCAACTCCAAAGATCTTATTTTAAAACTAGAACTAAATTGTTATTAATTCTTGCACAAAACCAAATGAATTAACGAACTGACGCCTGAAGCATTCTCTACAAGTCACAATTATCACTTGCTCCATGCCTCGGAGACCACGTTAAATTGAAATCATTCATAGTTCTTTAAGTTACCAACACATTTACTAAAGTTGAAATTCGACAAAATCTAAAATAGCATTCTAAGAAACGGGAAATAGTTGAAAAGTTTTATCGACTGACATTTACTGCCTTCGCTGACTTGCCCGCTATTCCATCTTCAAGAACATCCGTTCGTATTTACCTCAGTGGGAATTTTATATTCAAATGCTAAGACAAAATATCTAGCTAAGACAAAGCTAAGACATTTTTCTCTTCTTCAGACATTTGTGATTTAATAGTCAACACTTATATTAGTCGGTTTAGATTTTTTATTCAAGATGACGATGCCAAATCTCAAATTAATATTCATATTTCTACCCAGTAGGTACATAATAATATTATAGATGTAATACTCTACCTTTACTAAGTATTTGATGTACCAATTTTCAATTAAAATACAATGCAATTTTCACTGCCAATACTGATCAAGCGCGATAATATATCGGTAACTTGCGATTAAAAAATATAACATGTTAAACAAATATCTTACACTATAATTAAACCCATTATAAATTAAATGTAGCTATAGATATTGATCATACGATATTCCAAAACGTTTTAATGAAATAAAATAGGCTATAAAACGGTAGCAAAATGATAAAACGCTTCCTATTTCTACATAAAATAGTTATCTTATAATCATATAAGTACTATGACAAAATACCTGCTTCTCATAAAATAAAACTGAAAATTAAAATGTTGTTACTAAAGAGTACTTAGTGAAGATATCCGTTAGAATAACAAGAAGAAATGGATTTTATTTGTATAAATATTTATTAATTAGATGAATATTATAGGTCTGCACTTATATTTAAATAATTAGACTATGCTTATACAATGTCTATAACGCAACGGTAGATTTATGTACTTATTTAATGTAGTTGCCGATTTTACACGGCTCGTCTAACTATAAATAATATTATTACGGCCAAAGATATTCCTGTTTGTAAATTATACTTGTTTACCTAAATTATACGATATTCATATATATGTGTTGAAGTGCATGGAACGAATAGTTGTGATGTATTTTATAAGAAGACTTTGGAAACAATTAGGCAGTTAGGTACGAAGAGATATTGCTGGCGGTTCTGGTGTGTATGATCAAACTGAATTTAGTCTACTACTCCCTGTTTTCTTTGATGAAACTAGAAAGAGACGAAAAGTCTGTCTAGTGACAACACAGAATATGTTGTGTCGTTCGTGAAAGGCCGGTGACATGTCAAGTTCCCACGGAGTAAACGCATAGGTACTTTGATGTCTCTTATGCTACTGCTACACCTGCGTTGGCGTGAGAGTTAATGACAATGGCCAACAACGCATTAAGTAACGCGTTAAAAATTCGCATTGACAATTTGTAATTTAACGCGTTAAAACGTTGGCCACGTCTACGTAGTGCCTAAAGTAACGCGCTAATTGACGCGTTAAGCCGCAGGTGTAGCAGGAGCATTAAACATCATTATGTCATTTCCCGCATTGTGTGTCAGCAAAAGACTAAAGAACAATGGCAGAATTTGGTCTGAGTTTGTTGTGGCGACCTTAAACTTCATATGAACAAAACAAATTGTTTTTTTTTCTACGATTTTAAATATTTTCACTTTGTCTCGTTAAAGCTGGAGTATTTTATGATGATAAAAAGCATTCCAATTGATTACGAATACTTTATTATTTGATTGTTGCCATAGACAATTGTGTGACAGGAATAGACGTGAGTGCTATAGCCGTATCGATTATTAAATAAGTAATCGATACGATCGACCTTTATAGAGTTGGTTTGGTTTAAAATGCAGTTATTAAATATTTAATCAACATTATATGAATAAGCTAATATTTTTGAAGCAAAACAACGCTTAAATCAAATAAAAACATCACAGCATCGTTTTAAAGTTGTATCGATTTCACATAAAATCGATTTAAAATGTGCAGCTCTGCTTTTGTCTTTGGCTGTGACAGTTAGATGCTACAAAATACTTCCGCGTTTTGATGTAAATCTGACATATGTCATTTGATAATTCAAACGTACCTACCTACATTGTTTAACTTTCATACTATAACTTTCCGTTTACCTACATTGTTCATTCTTAACTAAAAATTCAAACACCGATATCTTCTTTTTCCACCCTTCCTGAGTGAAAATAGAATCATTTATAGACTCTGTTACCTACGCCAAATTTTTTGATATATTTTTTATTACTGTTCGCTTCAATTTAATTTCAGAAATTTTGATGTATGGAGATCTGCCATTCTCCTTTAGTTGCGTGGAGGGTTACTCAAACTGAGGATTTTTACGGGTACTCCTAGGGGATCGCCAATTTAACATTGAGCTTCGTGTCAGATTTGACTTTTAATATTTCTAAACTCTTATGCAAAGCATCAAATTTTCTTGTAACTTTCGGAGCAACTTACCTCTGACAAAGTGATGAGTAGGTACAGTAGTGCATGAGGGATGTGACAATCACATCTAATATCCACGCTGAACTAGAAAATATTTATGAGGTTTTTAATGTAAGCAAGTAAGGGTGGTAAGAAAGGAGTTCGTGAGACTTTCAGTTTGAGTAACCCCGGCTTAGTACATAAATGAGGCCAATTATAGGAAATTAAAGGTGGTTAAGGACTTAAATGTAACATCACTAGACTAAAGCCAGCATGGAAGAACGATTGATATATTTACTTACCTATTTATAACTTAATTACTTAAGTGTATCGTAATAAATTATTGTATTATTTTAATATTGAAATAATGTTGGAACAATTTTAAACTGACTAAGTAAATGTACCAAAGATATATTCTAAGTTAAACTACTATGTGTCGATGCGTGTCTATTTGAGTGTTTAATGTGTGATTCATCTCGCTTGAAATAAATGTTATCGAAATTGATAGACTGGTTAAAATCAGTCGAAAAATTTTGAAAATCTGTCCTCTATAATAGCGATAGCCGTGAGGAGGGTCTCGAGATAGACCAACAGACTGCTACGTAGAGGGTCTCGAATTTAAATCCATCTGATAACATCGTGAGGAAACCTGCATGACTGAGTGTTCGGCATAATGTTATGGAACATCAAGTCTGCTAAACTGCACTTGGCCAGCATGGTGGACAATTACGGATATTCTCATCATGAGAAGAGGACTGTGCTTAACAGTGCGACTGAATGTAAACAAAGCTGATGATAATGATGTTTGGGTCTTTGGAATCAAATTACTGTGTGTGCGTTGTCCTCGGATGTTATTAATATTATTCTTCTTACATTTGTATATTTATAGAACTATACAGTCTCCCTATAGTTCCTTAATGATTACAATGGACGGACAAGGCGTAGAAAATGGCTCAAAACTTTATTATTCGTAATATTAAGTCAACCGTAAACACACGGAACAGAAACTGTTCCATGATATTAATTTATAAAAGTAAAAAATAGGACTGAAATAAAATGCCCTATTCTGGCTTCTTTACTTCTTTTTTTTTATGTAAGTGAGTAGGTAAGTGTATGGATAGGTAATTATTATGTCACAGAATCGCTAAACATCTGACATATCCTAACGGGAAAGCTATTTATTAAAAAACTAGAGGACGCCAGCAGCTACGCCTGCAATTTTTTTAATTTTACCCGTTTTGGCCGATCCCGTGAGAATTTCGGGCAATCCCTTCTTAGTCCACCCCTACGGTCCGCAAGAAACATACATGCCAAATTTCAGCTTCCTGCGCCCAATAGTTTCGGCTGTAGCGTGTCTGTCAGTCAGTCAGTAACGCAAGGATTTTATATATTAAGATAATGTGAATGCCTAAAACAAGGTGGTGTCCTCTGTCAATTCTGCTTTACTTTGTCAATCTGTTACGAAATCGAGCGAAAGATAAGAACTATGAGCGCTACCGAATTTAATATTCTGATGATTCTATGTTTATATATATCACTAGCAGTCCGTCCCAGCTTCGCACGGGTGGACATTTACTTTAAATAACTATCTAATATGTCACTCAAGGATAACGCCGCATTACAATGGTGAAGGATTTTTTAAAATCGATTCAGTACTTTTTAGTTTATTCGTTACAAACATACAAAAATACATCTTTCCTCTTTATTATATTAGTAGACATATAGATTACTTAGGTACCAGATAAACCCTGTTTGATATTTTGATCTATGAACCTGTCTGACTATTTCGGTTAACCCTTTCCGTCCTGACAGAGGACGGTCCAGACGCTACTCCCATACCTAAATGTAATAGACGTTAACCCAAGATTGTTGGTAGATTGAATATGAATGTCATAATTATAATTGAACTATTGCTGTTGACTGTTAAGTAATAAAGGATTTTATAAAAAAGATGTAATACTGTTTTATTTTTATTGGTAGCACAATAACCCAGCACTTCCTATGTACATGTATAATTCTGTGTTTTGCGGTTCATTCCACTTTTCTCCTGGGTGAGCAAAGTAGACTTCTTGGTGTCCTCATTCTAAGGCGATATGAGGGACCAGGTGATAACACCCAGGTGAACGTGACCAAAGTGAAAAGAACCATCTCTGCTAGGTGACATAAGATTTAACTTCAAACTTCAAAATCTTTATTTGCTTTGAATGTATGTATATGGTTGAGGTCTTACATAGATGGTTAGTTCTAATACATTCTGCCTATTGAGCATGCAAATATATTTATTATTAACATAAAGAAAAATAAAGAGAACATTACAGAGATGCTTTTACAAGGATTTTAATTACAAGATACAATTATAGAGAAAATTAAATTACAGTGGTTTTCACAACATTACCTACATAAATTCATCATTTGAGAAGTCTGTTATACTGTAGTAACATTTTTCTATCAGTAATTTATTAAAGTATTTTTTAAATTTACATAGGTTTTGGTTTTTGATGTCATCGGGTGGTATGTTGTTGTAAATAATTGGACCCATGCACACAATGCTCTTTCTTAATAAGGCTGCCTTATAGTCTCCTTTATTAGGAAGATATTTATACTTGTTTCTCAGCAGTGCTGAGCGTTTACTGGTTTCAGACATATTAGTGAATAAGTGAATATTGGTTTTGACAAATTTAGCTACTTCTAATATATAAAGACATGGGAAAGTTTGTATTTTAGAGATTTAAACGCAGGAATGCAACTGTCAGTTATTTTTAGGCCTAACAAGGATATTAAACATCTTTTTCTGCTTTGAAAATTGTTTCTCTGTCGCTATAACGTTAAAAGAAAAATACTATTGTAAAAGTTAAAATTAAATACCCAAAATTTGGTTATTTGCATTTTCACATTTTGACGTTATGTGAATACTAAAGTTGTAGATCGTTTTATTACCTACAACTTTACCATTTACGTTTTTTCCGTAAGACTTGTAGTTTTGCCAGCAATCGAGATAAACCCTTTTTTACCCTTAAACTCGCAACCAAGCCCGTAATTAATTTTTCAATTATTTTTTGTTTGCTCTTCCTTCTCCAATGGGTTTCATCCTACTATAATTTTATTTCGTTTCAAAAATTATCTAACCTTGTCTATAAACTCAAGAAAATGCAATCCTATTACTATTACAAACGCTTTAAGATTTTGGAGGTATGGATGTTATTGTTTTTGCTATTTCACACACTATATGTATATGTATATGTAGAAAAGCAGCGATAGCCTAGTGGACCGACAGACTGCTACGCAAAGGGTCCGGGTTCGAATCCACGGCGCGCACCAATGACTTTTCGGAGTTATGTGCGTATTAAATTGTTAATTATCGCTTGCTAAACGGTGAAGGAAAACATCGTGAGGAAACCTGCATGTCTGAGAGTTCTCCATAATGTCCTTGAAAGACACGTATTGTGAAGTCTGCCAACCCGCACTAGGCCAGCGTGGTGGACTATGGCCTTACCCTTCTCATAGTGAGAAGAGGCCCGTGCCCAGCAGTGGGACAGTATAAAGGGCTGATGATGACGATGTATATGTAGACGACTTACGGCCATTTTCAATATTCGATCCATACATGGATTTTGAGATTCGAGATTCGTGTTTGACATATTTTGTATGTAGCTTACGTGAAAAACAAATCTAAAATCTACAGATCTATCTTTAGATGGAATATTGAATTCCGTAGTTAGACTAGCTGATTTCGTAGGTGGAAGCTAAATGAAATGAAATATACTTTATTGCTGTCACAACCAAACATAAATGATACATATTCAAAGCTAGTTACAATAAAAACTATCGATAACAGTTACATAAATCACTAGAGGATGCTCGAGGTTACACCCGCGTTATTTAAGGCTACTGTTCCGCTCCCGTCGCTCATAGCCTGATATTATATAGCCTATATATAGCCTTTCTAAATAAATGGGCTATCTAACACTGAAAGAATTGGTCAAATCGGACCAGTAGTTCCTGAGATCAGCGCGTTCAACCAACCAAACAAACAAACTCTAGCTTTATATATTAGTATAAGATAGGAGCTAGAATTAATCATCATCATCATCATCAGCTTGTCATAGTCCATTGCTGTATTAGTAGCCCTAAATGCGTGGGTGTAAATAAAATTAAATAATAATGAAAACTTGAGAAGACAATTATTTAAAAACTAGAGGACGCCATCAGCTACGCCTGCAATATTTTTAAATTTACCCGTTTTGGCCGATCCCGTGGGAATTTCGGGCAATCCCTTCTTATTGCAACCCTACGGTCCCCAAGGAACATACACGCCAAATTTCAGCTTCCTGCGCCAAACAGTTTCGGCTGTAGCGTGTCTGTCAGTCCGTCAGTAACGCAAGGATTTTATATTAAGATAACAGACAGACACCTTTGCTAACAGACTTCTCTGCCTCTAAGTTTGTTAATTCCCAAATATAATCTAAAACAGCCTTCATCACAAATAGGTACATCTAATGAATACCAAAGTGTACACATTTGTAAGGCTTAATTCGACACCCAACTATTACCCACCTTGACATTTTATAATCGAGCTAGTCGGGCGGGCAAATAATTTATCTACATATTTGGGCAGGATAAATACGTATTTGCTTCGTTATTTTAATGAATACAGAGTTATGCCAGTTTTAACAGAAAATAAATTGGTTTGAAATTGTAATTAATTTTATATTAGGTATGTAGGTAAACAGTATAGGGATATTTATGATTGCACGGTTGATGTAGTGTTTTGGCCGCCTCGCCACTTGACACTGCGCCGAGTGTTGTGGGTTCGATTCCCACACGAGAGAACACTATGTGATCCATAAAATGGTGTTTCGAGTCTGGGTGTTCATTGTTCCCGTTGGTTGTATTTTTGTAAAGTCCCCCGCGACACAGGATTTATTCCAAGTGCGGGAGTCTTAAAAAAAGAATAATGAATTTATATAAGGATTTTAAAAGGTAGTAGATTTCAGCATGAATGGGCCGGCTCGACCGGGGAGGTACTACCCTCTCACAGAAAATCAAAGTAAAGTAACTGTACCTAAACTGTTGCGTTTCGTTCGGTGAGTGAGAGTGCCGGAGGCCCTATCCCCTATTCCTTCTCCCTGATCCCACTCCTCGTCCTATCCCTTTTCCCAATCCCAAGGGGCGGCAACGCACTTGTGACTCCTATGGTGTTGCTTGTGTCCATGGGCGGCGGTAATTGCTTACCATCAGGCAATCCGTCTGCTCGTTTGCCGCCTATTACCATAAAAAAATAAAAACAAATAACCGTGGTGAAGTTGGGACAAAATATGTCTTGCTTAGGTCGCCTGCGCTGGGTAAAGGGTAAACGGGGAAGGCCTGAGAAATGTTGGTTTGACGTCGTGAGAGATGGTATGCTTGCTCATCCACTCACCAGCAGGGATGGCCGTAAATGTAAATGTAGAATCATGTAGTAACTTAAATTTTTACGATCATAAGCGTGACTTTGTGGCCTAAATGAATAAATGATTTTGACTTTGACAATGGTTGCGGCAGGCAGAGAGACAAAGCGTAGGAAGTACCACACAAAATTGGACGCCGGGATCCAAGACGAGGATCTCTCAACCTGGATAGCGCTAGGATGATGATGATAATGTCTTCCGACCGATTCCGACCACGGCGGCTTGTCGTTATATGAGACCACTAGCCAACTGCGCGGAACATATTATAGTGCACAAGTGTGTGCGTAAATACAAGTGCACTCTCTATTCTCACTCATATAAGTCACATAGTCCAATGGGACGCCACAAGCGACATGACCGGAGAGAGATTGAGCGCGGGACCAACGGCTTAACGTGAAAATCACAGACGCTTCAATTTTATCAAAACATATGTTTAGACAATGAATAGGTATACCTAAATGTTTTCAAAGGATTTTAAATTGTGAAGGCACCTTTGTGTGCCTTTGCTACTGTGACTTATTTGAATAGTGCTTTCATGTGCGTAATTTAAACCGCCGCGCCGCGCGTCGTCATATATACGGCTGCTGTCTCACCGCTGGCGAGGAAGCGACGTACTATCATCGTGTATTTGCTCGCTCTAAAAATGTACAACAATAAATACACATAGGGACATTTCGGGCAAACAGGATAGTAACTTATATTATACAATATCATAAAAGGCAGCGATAGCCTGGTCAGCCAACCGACAGACTGCCATGCAGAGGGTATCGGGTTCGAATCCACGGCGCGCACCAATGACTTTTCGGAGTTATGTGCGTACTGAATTGTTAATTATCACTTGTCCCGTGCCTCGGAGAGCACGTTAAGCCGTCGGTCCCGGTTGTCATGAAGATCTTAGACAGTCGTTACAGAGCGTCAGTACCATCTAAATAAACTGACACTAGTCTAAACCATGGAATATAGCTATCCCTTCGGGTTGCGGAGGTCAGACAGGCAGTTGCTCTGTGGAAAAGCTAATATTCAGCCAAATCCGGTTAGACCAGTAAGCGGACCCTAGGTTGAAACTGGGATAACCCTAAGAGGATGATGATCATTTAGCGGGTTTTACTCGCGATAATTTACTTATTTAAAGGCATAAATACCTCTGTTATTCGCCTACGTTTCTACCGGCTTGCAACGGTCGAGTAAAATCGAGTAGCATATATTAACAGACCCTGAGCCTATGACACTCTACGGCTTCCTAAGTCTCGAAATCATCATCACATCTCCAAACATAAAAGCAAACCATAACAGCGCTCCGTTGCGACGCGAATGGTCCGTCACACTCGGACAATCGCTGATAGCCCAGCGACAAAACTTTCAGAACTACACATTGGCAAAGACCTCAGATATTTACATAGAGGCGCATTTCTTATGGGCGCTCTGTAGACAAACTTTCTGTGAACCAAATTGCCACTTGGCATCGTGGCAGTCACGCTGTGACAGCTGTCTCTACGAGAGCAAGAGAGACGAACGTTCCTCCTGTGTATCTTAACTACGAGAGCAAGAGAGACGGAGAACGACGCCAGCGCCGCCAACGGCGCCAACTACGAACTGCACTGGCGAAAGTCGCCACTTGGAATCGGCACACGAAATCCTTAAGAAATGCGCTTCTATGTAAATCTGTATTCAGTGACATTGGCTCTCGTTAATCGCCATAGGTGGGACAACCTAAACCTAACAAATAAGAGACTTTACACCAAACGAATGATGATCAATACTGAATGTAAATACTTTGAACTTTCGAGATCTGTACACAAACTAATATTTTTGTAATAAGTTTCAATAAAGTTAGAAATAGAAATAGTGTTGCGTAGACGTGGAGAGTGAAATTGTATACACCCGAAATAAATTCGTTATTTCGGGTGTATACGATTTCACTCACCAGGTTTTAACACAACTTTCAGTGGTGAAGACATATAAGGCATAAAGACATATTTATTTCAGCATAAGGTTGTTCGCAACAGTCAAATCAAAAGTCTATTCTGAATGATGGCGCCTTTTCCTAACTAAATTACCACTTGAAAAGAAAAACCGAAACAAACTCATCAACAAACAAAGTCATTGCGTTGTTGCCTGTCATTTCATTGCCTTTCATCTTAATATATAAAATCCTTGCGTTTCTGACTGACTGACAGACACGCTACAGCCGAAACTATTGGGCGCAGGAAGCTGAAATTTAGCATGTTTGTTCCTTAGGGACCGTAGGGGTGCACTAAGAAGGGATTTCCCGAATTTCCCACGGGATCGGCCAAAACGGGTGAATTTAAAAAAAATGCAGGCGTAGCTGCTGGCGTCCTCTAGTCTTCTTATACTTTTAAAGTCTAGACAAAATGGGTTCAGTATGCGAGTACAATGAAAGATATCGTCTGACACTTATAACTAACTCAGTCCGTTGATGGCCCGCATTCAACAGCCATCCTACGGCTCAAACTTCATTGAAGGAGCCAGAACGACCTGATGGAGAAGGAATTCGACCTGGTGAAGAAGATATTCGACCGCAACAGCACATTTGTACAGAATCATCGATGAAAGAAAGTCGAAAATACTGTGATTATTCTTACCGAGTAGACCGAACTTCTTTCGGGAGTTTTATATAATGCGTCCACCCGTCTCCAAACCCAACTGTACACAAAACGTAAATGTGTACATACTTTGTTTCATCATCCTCTTAGCGTTATCCCATTTGCAAGGTGCCAGGGTCCGCTTACAATTTTTTTCTTTATTAGGGTTCCGTACCTAAAAGGTAAAAAACGGGACCCTATTACTAAGCCTCCGCTGTCTGTCTGTCTGTCTGTCAGTCACCAGGCTGTATCTAATAAACCGTCATAGCTAGAAAGCTGAATTTTTCACAAATTATGTATTTCGGTTGCCGCTACAACAACAAATACAAAAAATAAAAAAAATGAAAATATTAATATTAATTATTTTCCCATACAAAAAACGTGTTTTTTCTTGTATTTTTTGCTCAAAATTACTAACTGTAACAGGTAGACGCTTTAAATTTTCACAGAATATGTAGTCGTATATTACCTTTCAAAATAAATAATTAAATAATAAAAAGTAAATAGCAAAGGGCGCCTCCCATACAACAAACGTAATTTTTAAGCAATTTGTTACTCGATCTTAATAAACAGGTAGAAACTTAAAAAGTATTTAAGTATACATACAACGAACGTGATTTTCTTTTATAGATGATGGTACGGAACCTTTCGAGCGCGAGTCCGACTCGCACTTGCCCAATTTTATTTAAAACATTTTTCAAAGAGTCATTGTCTAAAGAAGTTATCCCAGTTGCAACCTGGTAACCGCTTACTGCACATACTTTTTATTTCTTAAAAGAGCGTCTTATTGTACTAAATAACAAAACAAACATTCTGCTCCAACCCCTGGGGCTCTTAAAAGCAACTTAACGGCTGTAAGTCAATAAAACTGCCGAAATAAAGTCCTTAAGTATATTTATACTTGGTGAGTAGTAAACAGAGCGTATCAGCTTATTATTGTTTATGGTCAAAGCTTTTAGATTTGTTATGATATTACAAGACTCCATGCGGTGTTAAAAATAGCCGATCGTCGTAAAGATTCCTATTTCGATAAAGTCTTTTATGACTACGTCTTTATTTCGTCTTTAGGGATGTAACTGGAGGGTAGCTATAGCCTTGTGATACTACATCCATCCATAATATACACACACACGCTCACATACCATATACACAAACATGCACGTACACACACTCACATATACACAATCGAGCTGCTCTTTTTGATAGTAATGCTTACCTTATAATAATTATTTTTAGTTTTTGATTTGTTTCCTGTTTCTTATTTTAGTTTATTAGTCTCCACTATGTATATGTATTACCTACAGGGTAAGTAGCGAGTCAGCCCCAACACAAGTATTGTTAATAGCTTAATGGGGCTGCCTCATGCTATACCTACTTATGTAACGATTATGGAACATACATAAACATAACTTCACGCCTTTTATCCCCGAAGGGGTAGGCAGAGGTGTATTACACACCCACTTTTCGCCAGTTATGTTTCGGTCCCAATGTAATAGGGGGCGAACCTATTGCCATCTACCGGGCACATTATTAAACGAGCGATAATTACCATATTTAATACACACATAACTTCGAAAAGTCAGAGATGTGTGCCCGGGGTACCTGGGGATCGAACCCGAGACCATCGTCACGGCAGTCCGTTACGTACACCACTGGGCTATCGCCGCTATCGATTATGGAACAATAAACAATTATCATTATATATTATTTATAATACTTGAAGATCTTTGACAGTCGTGACGGGGAGGTAGAACGTTGAAATATACTGACACTGGTCTTTGGAATCAGTGTGATTTGAAACTCGATGAAACGAAATTGCGTCAGGACAAAGAGATATACTAAAGTAATCTCTACACGCGTGAGGCACGGCAGGCAGTGAGATATACCCGTCTTTATACAGGGTTATTTGTAAAACACCGTTAACCTCTCAGGACTAAGTTACTAACATCATAATCAACAAGTTTTGTTCTATGACTTAAAAAAAATCATCATATTTTAGTTCATCAGATTTTCATACAAAAATAAAAATATTTAAATTGAACGCTCTAAATGTTGCGAAATCTATGCGATAGAACAATAGCGAGGTGTGCGGGCGGCGGGCGGCGGGGGCGCGCTGTCGTAGGTAGGATCATAGTAAAAACAGAATAGTAGGATAGCTTCATACAAATCGGCCGCCGCGCCGCCGCGCTCTTTTGAATGTACGCGTGAGTCGCCGGCGCCGTGTACGCACGCACTTTTCACGCACACAATCTCACGAGCGCGGCAAGCTCGGCGCGGATTCAGTACGGGATGCGCCGCGCGTCTGATCGAGCACATTCATGTAGGTACTACACTGCTCGCCCGCTTGAATTGTTTATATACATTCAGTTTTGTAATAAACGTTATTAATAATATACAATGTGTTAAACGACAGTAAATTTAACTTGTTACTTTTTCTCATTAAAAAAGGCATTTAGATAGTTATATAACGCTTAGGTAGTCAGTAGGTATTTGAAAAAAAAAATCAAGCTTAAATTGTGAAGTATTCAGCGCGATAACTTAAAAAAGCGGCGAAAAAGCGCGAGCGCCGACAAAGCCGGCGCCGCGGTGTAAACAAGTGACAACCCGTGCGTCAACGCAAGAGTAGGCAATTAACTCGCCGAGCGGCCTTAGCTAACCTACTATTCTGTTTTTACTATGGTAGGATACAGCAAAATACACGAGTTGAAATGTGTTAGATAGGACAACGAAATCTTGAAGGTTTGTTTTTGGTAAATGTATTATGTTTTGTAAAAAGTCATAGAACAAAAGTTGTTGGTTATGATGTTAGTAACGTAGTCCTGAGAGGTTAACGGTGTTTTACAATTAACCCTGTATATCTCCCAACCAATTATCACCCCTCTAGTATTATCCTAGTTGCAACCCGGGGTCCACTTATATTTAGACGGGATTCAATACGCAATGTGGGTGTAATATTTACATCTCTGCCTACCCCTTCCGGGATACAGGCGTGAGACTATAAATAAATAAAATAAATACGCAATTACGCACATAACTCATAAAAGTTATTGGTGAGCGCCGTGGTTTCGAATCCGTTACCCTCTGCATGGCAGTCTGTTGGTATCTCCACTAGGCTGTCGTTATCTTCTACTCAATCAATACATACAATTATTTAATTTATACACGAAAATGTGATCAAGTACACTCCGAACTCCCAAAACTGCTTATACGAGTCCAGCGATATAAGTTCGAGTACTAACGTGAATTTTGCATCAGAAGGATGCAATCTTTTGTTGAATTTTTCAACAGTTCATCACAACAGTCGCATCAAATCAAACCAAATGGCAAACAGTAATCTATATTATTAAGGTTATTTCTCTGAACTCCAACCGGGTGTGAATTACACACATATATTTTTTATCAGGACGAAGAAAGGTATTGTTGGAGAATGTTAGGAGAGTATAAGTATCGATAACATTTTCGGTTTTTATATAGTACCTTAGGCTGGTTTCAGAGTCCCGCGTTTGACCGTCGCCGGCCACACGCGGGCGCTTACAATTAGGCTGGTTTCAGAGTAACGCGCGCGGCACGCGCCGTCGGCCAGCGCGTCTTAACAGCGCGTTTGGCGCGCGGACCACTGTGAAACGAGTTCGCGTTTCTCATTGCAATGTATGAAGCTTCGGCAGCGCGGTCGGCGCGCGCGTCTCACTCACGGCGCGTTTGAACTGCGTGACTATGAAACGCTACTACTAATCTAGTGTAATTGTAAGCGCGCGCGTGTGGCCGGCGCCGGTCAAACGCGTGACTCTGAAACCAGCCTCACAGTGGTCCGCGCGCCAAGCGCGCTGTTTGACCGGCGCTGGCCGACGGCGCGTGCCGCGCGTGTCACTCTGAAACTAGCCTTAGCCAATCGCTGTTGGCTAAGTTACTATATAAAAACGATAAGGTGAGTATATAACTGAATATTGCCTCCGTGGCCTGGTTCAGACTGCCTCAGTGGTCCAGTGAATAGCGTATGCGACTGCTGATCGGAGGTCCCGGGTTCGATTCCCGGGTCGGGCAAAAGTGTTACTGGTTTTTCCGAATTCTCTGTAGCAGCACGGAGTCTGGTGATGTGCCCAGTAACGGCAATAGGCTCGCCCCCTATTACGTGGGACTTAAAAATTCATGGCGAAATGTGGGTGTAATATTGCGCCTCTGCCTACCCCTTCGGGGATACAGGCGTGAGTCTATAATATAACAGAACATAGGTTGGCGAATAAGGAAAAATGTCACAGATAGTGACTTGAAACAACAAAGTGGATCAAACAAAATCCCAGTGTTGTCCCGTATGGAAATCGAAACCACAACAGCAGTATAATACCGAGGGCGGCCACATAAAGCACTGTGCCATACTAGTTAATTCCTTATAATACAGCATTCATCTTTAATCTTTAATCGATTATTGTACATCAAACAAAAGATTTCAAATAAATATTTTTGCTGTGGAACTTGAGGTAGGGACTATTTTTATCAGTGAATAGAGAGCTGAAATATAAAGTATTAAATTGGGTTACACGTGCCTGCTTCACTTCAAAGGTCACTATTTGACAAACTCCCACAAACTGGGAATGTTTTACAACTATATTTTCAGATTGGAAGTCTTTTTAAACGTTTTGATACCGTATAAACCAATCTATTTTAGGTAAATTTCTTTTTTGAGAATAGAAAGCTTGCTTTCTTAGCCTAAGAGACTTCACATCATCGTTTTATAAAGACCCAGGCTCACCCTGAAAAATGCCTGTACCGCTGTGAATTCTCAAACATGCAGCAATGATGCGGTTAGTACCCACTCACCCAGTGCACATTCTGAGCAATCAAATGTGCTGAGGGCTTACGAAAATGCGTGCTTGTATGTAGGTAGCGACTTCCCATAGTGAAAAAACCTCACAAAGTGAAAATTATATGTATTATGCAAAACCTAGCGATGAAAAAGAGTGACCGTGAGTTTTATTGCCCGTTCTTTCTCATGGTTCTACGCCCTTGCTTTGCGAACGTGGCAGTAAATGTAAATGTAGAGTCTTTAAGTAATTATTTTATAAATTTATCATTTTGACGTTCATAAGCGTCACATTGTGACCTAAATGAATAAAGAATTTTGACTTTGACTTTGAATGTCAAGGATCTTCATGACAGCCGATTGACGGCTTAAACATGGCGATATTCGACCATGCATAATCATTATTGCCCCCCGTGGTTTTAATTCGATACCCTCTGCATAACAGTCATTTGGAATCTACTCGGCTATCGCTGCTTTGATAATATCTTTGAATAAATAAATTTACGTTATGCACGAATATTTTAAAATCCAAATTAAAATGGTACGTGATCAAAATGTTTCCCGTTACATTTCCTCTCACAAACTACACAGTGTAGTAAATCTTAATTTAGTAGAACTGCATTGCGACTCCACTCGTACTCTAAACTAGACAGCCAAGTTATGAAATGTATGACAAATGTCCTACCAAAAACATAAATGTTAAACGAGAGCCAGGTTCAACATTGTATGCCTCTTTGTTGACTTCATCATCCTCATCACCTCTGTCGCATCGCTGAACACGGGACTTTCCTCACTATGAGAAAGTGAAGAACATAGTCCATCTAACTGGCAAATTTTCACTTTTGTAGAGTTGAAGAGACATGACTTTCGAGAACATTACATAGATCTTTGTGAACATGGCGTTGGCAACAATGCTGAAATATCGGTTATAAGAAACAAAGATGTAAGTACGTGTTGTATATCCTAAATGAATTTGATACTTGTTATAAGACTCTCAAAAGAATTGAGATCTATATGTGTGCCAAGATTTAGAAGGTTTGAAGAATTTTAGTAGATTTTTAGGAAAGAAAGCTTAAAGTGTGAGAAAATCTAGTAATTCTAGACCGCAATTTGAGATAAGTATTCTTGATAATCCAAGGGGCTTCACACGCAGCGATAGCTGAGTACTCAGACAGACACTCGAACACACACACTCGAACACTCGTCTCGGGTTCGAATCCACAGCACGCACCAATGACTTTTCGGAGTTAAGTGCGCATTAAAGTGTTAATTATCGCTTGCTAATCGGTAAAGGAAAACATCGTGAGAAAACCTGCATGTCTGAGAGTTCTCCATAATGTTCTCGAAAGACATGTGAAGTCTGCCAACCCGCACTTGGCCAGCGTGGTGTACTATGGCCTTACCCTTCTCAGAGTGAGAAGGGGCCCGTGCCCAGCGTGGCTTCAATAAATGTGCAAAATTACATGACTGTATGAAGGTTCAGGTGGTTTGTATAATATTTACACATCATTGCGTCGCCAGTTCCGTTTTCTTTGAACTTGGCTGGGCACACTGCCGCGTGAGATCTAGTGACGTGAGCTCAGTTTACTAGCATTAGTGAATTTAAACTTGTATGGCATCTTGTTCAAACCTTTTGTAATATTCAATTTTTAAATTTTTTCTTCGTGTATGTTGCCAGCACAGATGTCGGAGTAAATAGATCGCCCGAGGGCCCAACTTGGCTTAACATAATACTGACTGCATGGTTGGCGTAGTGGTTTAAGCGGCCGCTTCACCGCTTGTCACTACACTGTGTGATGTGGGTTCGATCCCCACACGAGACAACACTTTGTTTCGAATCTGGTTGTTCATTGTGTTCTGGGTGTTAATTGGTTGTATGTCTATAAAGTCCCCCACGACGTAAGATTAGTAATAGTCCGGGCGATGTTTTAAAACAAAAATACGAAAAAAATTGTCTTGAAACAGTAGTCAAGATCATCGGCTTTACATGACCTCAGAAGGTCAGTGGCGATCAAATGTCACCAAACAGTCAACCATCCGAGTGGTGACCTCTGTTAACGTTAATTAACTTTACTAATATTACAAACGACACATCAACCTGGCTCAATAGGTTATTTTTTAACTTACTCTAAATAATGATTTAAAGTGATCACAGTGATTACTGCAAAGCCACAAAAAATGAAAATATGATGTGTAATATTTTACTGTCAGTTACATGATAATTAAATAAAAAATACATTTAATCACTGCAATCTCGATGTTTTTGTTGGCGCATAATATTTGCTTTCATGTAGTAACGAGCGCTTTTGTAAAAATTCGTTGTAAGCATCGATATATATGTACTAAAGTTGTAAGTTGATATTGAAAAATGTTCACATTATACGTGGTTTACAATATTTTTCAAGTACCTACTCTTGTGGGTTGTTTGTTTTCTACACGCTTTTTCTATATTATACCATCATGACTGACTGTATTCTGCTGGATATACTAGACAACGCATAGCCAAAACTATTGGTCACAAGAAGCTGAAATGTCAAAACGGAGTGCACTAAGAAAGGTTAAATAAAAAAAAATTGCGTATGTTGCTGTAGGCATCTTCTAGTCAATATATAATAATAATCTTAATATATAAAATCCTTGCGTTACTGACTGACTGACAGACACGCTACAGCCGAAACTATTGGGCGCAGGAAGCTGAAATTTGGCATTTATGTTCCTTGGGGACCGTAGGGGTGCACTAAGAAGAGATTGCCCGAAATTCCCACGGAATCGGCCAAAACGGGTAAATTAAAAAAAATGCAGGCGTAGCTGCTGGCTTCCTCTAATAATATATAAAACTCTTGGGTTACTGACTGACTGACAAACAAGCTACAGCCAAAACTAATAGGCGCAAGAAGCTGAAATTTGGCATGTTTGTTCCTTTGGGGCCGTAATGGTGTGCACCATAAGAAGGGATTTGCCGACATTCTTAAGGGATCGGGTACAAATAGTAGCATTAAAATAAAATATTTGCCCGTAGCTGCATCGCAGCTACGGGAATCCCCTAGTAAATTATATTTTTAGTAACGAGTTTAAATAACTTGCTCTTATTATAACAACCTGATAAAATAGTGCATCTGATAACAATGTACCTAACTTTAATTTATTTCTATAACAAATTAAATACAGTACCTTGTAAAACTCAGAATATAATAGAATATCTATTGTTAATAATGAATATCAAAGAAAATTTAAAGTCTAGACAATCTCTTTGTCTGGAGTACATTTACAACAAAGTTTTGAGGGTGCTTTCATAGAGAATGAGACTTCGCGCAAACGAAGTCAAATCAATTTGTTCGTAGGTTCATAAAAAAACAATTAAACACAGTCATACTTTACAAAATAAAATAGGCTGGTGATTTCTGCTTCACTGGCCTGAGAAGAAACATCTGAAACAAACTCAGAGGGCATAGTGTCTTTTAAAGTCAATGCGCTCTCTTTACCGATCGCTAGTGTCCGCTTGGGGCGCTTTCACAAAATGTATGGAAATTGTTCTCGTCGACAAGTTGCTAGTCACCATGACAATCGAGTGAAAAACTAATACTAGGCCCTCAGTCAGGAGCCACCAATGCCCCTTCGACGTGTAAGAATTGGACGCCCTCGTAAGAAGTAGAGCAGATGAGTGCTAGTTAAAGTTTTCTGCTATGATCTAAGTATTCACGCTGTCACTTCAAACGTTGTTCTGCCATATAAATTGTTTAGGGACACACCGAATTTGGCACCCTCTAAAGCTTTAAAGTAGTGAGTGACCTTCACTAACGGCCGGTCCCATTACACGATCTATCCATGGATTTTAAGATTAGAGATGTATATTTGACATATTTTGTTTGGAGCTTATGTCAAATATGCACCAATCATCTACTTCAGCGGTGAGTGGCGAGTGGCCGCCAGGCCGCCATCGACGGCGGCGAGTCGCAGATCCTAACGTGAGTGGTCACTAATTGGCACACCTGTACGCCGTTTTCATACAAAACGTAAAAAAATCAGTTAGTCGCGAGCCACCGGTGGCTGTGAACAGCGGATTGTTTGCGCGGCGGAGTGAGTTACATTTGTAACTCACTGCGCAACCTTTGTTATCAACATCAACACTAATATTATAAAGAGGAAAAATTTTTATGTTTGTTTGTTTGTTTGTTTGTAATGGATAAACTCAAAAACTACTGGACCGATTTTAAAAATTCTTTCACCCTTAGAAAGCTACATTATCAGCGAGTAACATAGGCTATATCTTATTTAAGAAAAAATAGGGGTCGGTAAGATATTTGGATTTTTCGGGTAAGCGAAGTAGTTCCCTCAGGACGCGGGTGAAACCGCGGGAAACGGCTAGTTAAATGATAAAACTGTAAAGACCCGTAAGATAAATATAAGTATGACTAGAAATCGCGAAAATGAAAGTATCGTGGCAGTAGGACGCACGCAAGTGAAAAATAGAACTCCTGCACTAGGATTATATCTTGCATCGCGAGCACATTACAAATAATCAACTATCGGGCACAAAGAATACCTGCGTACTGTGTCCCCTGGGGCTCAAACCCACAGCACTCAGCTCGATGTTAGACGGCGAAGCGGCCACTAAAACTAAGACGCGGCAGTTGAATCATGTGGTTATCAAACCTCAAACCCTCAGCCCTACAACCACGCTGGGCTGAAAATAATACGAGTACGTTACACGTGCTCTCATCGATCTCTCCTCAATTAACAAGGTTACATCGACGTATTTGCCAAGATTTTGTTTGTTTTGTTGGTATCATATACGAATTAATTGTCCACAGTCTGCCCACGCAGATTATTTCCGCACTGACCACGGAGCGGTCATTATTCATACCTTGTTCGATATACACCCACGTGAAAGCTATTTTAAAGTTTTAAAAAGAAATGAATTTTGAGTGTAATTTACTTACCCAGGGTTCCGTACAATACATACATACATAGACTCACCCCTGCTTCCCAGAAGGGATAGGCAGAGGCATATTAAACGCCCACTTTTCGCCAGTGTTTTGATCCCACGTAATAGGTGGCGAGCCTATTGCCGCTTATCGGGATATTTTGTTTGCCAGAGCCTCGTCCGTTGATCGGCAGGTGCACCACTTGCAGGTGAGTTTGGCTTGGGACCCTAAGTTCTTGGTGGGAACCCTATGCACCCGTACAATATTTTATGTAAAACTAGCTTTTGCCAGCGACCCCGCTAGGGTTTCTATTATATAAATATAAATAAATATAATTGGTAGCCTATGTGCTTCTCTTTTTTTCTATTTTTATTCTAAAGTTTAAATAGGGTAAACAGAACTAGATGGGACGTTAAACCGACAGCTTATCGTACCCTCCGTAGCAGCGTAGTACTCTGATGTAGCCACACGCTGCCACCCATCCAAGTGGCGACCTATGCATATGTTGCTTAACTTTGCCGATCTATTACGAACGACGAGTCAAGTCTCGCTATGAGCGAATATTAAAGATCTAATATCCGTCTTAAGATACTTAACAATCTTAATATATAAAATCCTTGCGTTACTGACTGACTGACAGACGCTACAGCCGAAACTATTGGGCGCAGGAAGCTGAAATTTGGCATGTATGTTCCTTGAGGACCGTAGGGGTGCACCTAGAAGGGATTTCCCGAAATTCCCACGGGATCGCCCAAAACGGGTAAATTAAAAAAATGCAGGCGTAGCTGCTGGCGTCCTCTAGTTTTCTTATAAAAGTAAATCGATAGAATAGAAACGAATTCTTGGTAGTAGGTTTTCATGATCATGATTCTTAGTAGGTAAATATTAATTATTTTTTATAATATCGAATAAGGAATTAAAAAAATAATAATATGCAATAACTGTACAAAAACTTTACAAACATGCAACGGACATAAAAACACCTGCTGAAACAACAATTTGTGAAACAAACGAAGTCTGAGGCCTACGCCACACTTGACGGAAATTCCGTCACGGATCTTCCGTTACGGTAAACGCTGAGAGCAATCGGAGTGACGGATCATCCGCATAGTGTGCTTGGTATTGGATATTTCCTTGTTTCCTTGTTTTTTAAAAGACTACATCCCGCATTAGGACTAAATCCTGTGTCGCGGGGGACTTTACAAACATACAACTAACGGACACAATGAACACCCAGCCTCGAAACAACAATTTGTGAATTAGGTACACAAAGTATTGTCTCGTGTGGGGATAGAACCCACAACACTCAACGGCGAGGCGACCGCTTAAACCACTACGCCAACCAATTTATATGTATACAATAACTTGTATAGGCGTTCTGCAGTGGAAGATCCGCGACGGAATTTCCGTCAAGTGTGGCGAAGATAAGAGATAGTAAGATCAAACCTTGGTCACGGTAATAATATCTAACAGTATTGTAACTCCATACAAACGCACGAAACTCGAGTTATACCTACGCGCCTCGAGCAAAGTACCCATTAGACTGTGCGGACTGTGCCAAAAGTACCCACAGCCGCGATCGTGCCGCAGCTCGCATGCGGCGCGTCTGGTAGGCATAAAACTCACGAAGTTGGCTGAGTTACAATACTGTTAGATTATATTACCGTGCCTTGGTCTACATGACACAATTAAAACACGTCGAATTCCACTTCACTATACACTATTCATTGAAAATTAAAATTTACAGAACTAGTATAATTGATAATGAAAATTCAGATAACTTGTCCTAGTTTAATTTACTATAGAATAATAGAGTGGTTTGGTAAACTTCAAACATCTTTGAGAATGCTTTAAACAATTCCTGGGTAGAACCTTTGTATTCTGTGAAAGCACTGGTTCAGAGGTAATTAAATCAAGTATAATTTTGTTCCCTTAGGTCACAAGGTCTACTTATGAGCAACAAAGCTGAAAAAATCAGTAGTTATTCTTCAGTTTAGTGCCATTTACTGGCGTAAGTGACCCTGACTTCTAAACAGGGTCTGGTCGTGACTTTAGTTAGAAAATACCTTTGTGTGTCGAGCACAATAATTCGATCTATATCTGAGTGTTGTAAATCTATACGTATTATAAATAGACGTCTCCGCCACGTCCTGTCTGTTATCGCGTTTGTCAGAATCAGGAAAGCTCCCTATAGTGTAGAGACAGTTTTGATAAATAAAAGAGACAACTATCAAATCATACTTTCATTTATTCAGTTTGGCACAAGGATATATTATCTTTAGATTACGTCGTGATTCTACATTTACATTTAGAGCCCAGTTCGGAAAGCAAAGGCATAGAACCAAGAGAAAGAACGGGCAATAAAACTCTTGGTCACTATTTTCAATAAGTAATAATTAACAAACACAGTACAGCCTATTTATATCAAATATCAATGTTGTGGGTTGTTTTATATTACTAGAAAGGTCTGTCTTACAACAGAACATAATAAGCATTATTTAGCATCAACACAATTTACTAAATGTATACCACAGGTATATAATGAATCTCATTGATACAACTTGATCCACAGTATATTATTCTATCCTATATTACAATCTCACAACGATCAAACTATCCACAATATCAATAAGCTAATGATTACACCATCTTACATTGTTTCCTAGATGATTAAACAAAAGAACAAGCAACACAGAATATTGAAACACAGTGGCAGTTAAATAGTCAGAACCATATCGTACATGAGCAGTCGTCGAAGGAGAATGGGACGAGCTAGCCGAGCCTGTCGACTTATATAGCCAGCTTACACCTTATTTACACGTTTGAAAGTTTAACTGTCAAACGTCATGTCAGTGTCATTTAACTGCCACTATCCTCTTACATATTATGTATAAATACTTGGATATCAGTAATTTCAGCCCACAGCCTAAATATGATTACCTACCTACACTAGCTGACCCAGCGAACTCCGTATCGCCATTTTAAGAGTTTTTATTTAATTCCCTTTTTACCAAGCCCCTTTTACAAAGTTCCATTGACTTAGCGCTTAATCTCTTATCATTTCAGAGTCTATAAATGATGAACAAACAAACATACTTAGATTTTTATATAATATTGAATTCCCCCTTTCCTTAAAATATCGGAGACGATAGATTTTTGCCTTTGACCCAACCCTCCCGCTTCTCGTTTGACCGTTTTATTATTTTTGTCTGGCCCCTAAAAGTTGTGGCGTAATTTTATATAGCCTTTCGGAATAATTGGGCTATCATAGGCAATAACAATTTTTAAAATCCGACTGCTAGTTCCTGAGATTAGCCGACATTATCTTTTAGCCTTTTGCCCGGCCCCAAAGGGTCAAAGCGTTAATATAGCCTATAGCCCTCCGGAATAACTGGGCTATTGTATACAAAAAGAATTTTTCAGATCCGACCGGTAGTTCCTGAGATTAGCGCGTTCAAACAAACAAACAAACTCTTCCGCTTTATTATATTAGTATAGATATCTCTCACGTTCATACAGATGAACGCCATAAACTCAAAAGATATCTAATGGATTGTTGTACGGTTTTCACCGATAGATGGTGTGATTACTGAGGAAGTTTATGGCGTATACACGCAGGCAGAATCGAGCTTGCTAGCCACCGTAGGTACTGTTCACGAGTATGACGCACGGACTATCCGTCATTCCCGTCACTATTATTTGGTTGGCCCGATACACGACTCCGTCACGTTTAATGACATTTTAGCAAGCATGATGTAATGTTTACGAACTTACACTGATTAATAGGTACTCTGGGGGATTATGCCGGGTGTATTGAACGCACGTGTTAACACGATTCGAACGGCGTTCGTCGCACTGAATGGCTCGATTCAAAGTCATATCGTCGAAGATGTCGGAGTGAGCCAATCGTGAGTCGAGATGTCACATCATCATCATCAGTTCTGTATACACACATCAACAAAGTCTAGGGATATCTTAATCCTAAATTATTTACGAGTTTATAGTTTAGAACCTTGTTAGTTTCCACAAAAAGTTTATATACAGATTAAAACCTCTTTTATTCTATTTTCAAAATTTGAACATGGAAAGAAAAAAAACAAAATAATAAACAAAATATGGCGGCAAATTTGCTAGTAATTCGTTACATTAAAGAAAGTTAAAACTGTTTTATTATAATTATTAATGAAAAGGGTTTTTAATTGTTTTTCTTTTTTAATTTAACGTGACGTACGAACTTTAAAAGTCATGTCACGTCGTCATTTGAGTCGAGATGAAATGTTACGAGCCGTGGGCATGTTAGAAAATGGTGCAATTCAACGCGTCGTTGCTGAGGCCCTACATACCAGTCAAAATGTGATATCAAGGTTGTGGTCACGTTATCGCAGTACTGGAAATGTGGCCAAACAGCACACAGGTAGATATCGTGTTACTACGCAGAGACAGGATCGATTTCTCCAAATGACCGCCAGAAGACAACCCAATATCACAGCGCTGCAACTAGTGCAAAGGCTCCAGGAGGACCACCAGCTGCTGGTAAGCGACCAAACCGTGCGAAGAAGGTTACATGAAGTTGATCTTCATGCTCGAAGACCATTGCGTGTTCCAGCATTGCGACGTGGCAATCGCGGTCGGCGGCTTTCGTGGGCTCGGGAGCATTTACCATGGAGTGACGAACAATGGTCTTTGGTGCTGTTCACCGATGAGTCCCGGTTTGGGTTTCACCCGGATTCACGAAGAACACGCGTTTGGAGAGCTCCAGGGAGAGTTAGCCGTCTACGGCACCCTCAGGAGGTCCACCCATACCAAGGCGGGACAATCATGGTGTGGGCAGGAATTCGTCTTGGCGGACGAACCCAACTCGTTTGGATCCAAGGCAGCATGACTGCACAAAAATACCACGAGGAGGTAGTAGAGCCCGTTATTGTCCCACACAGAACTCAAATAGGCCATGAATTTCTACTCATGCACGATAATGCTCCTTGCCATACGGCGCGGCTGGTATCGACCGCTCTCCGAGAGCACGATATTCAAGTTTTGGATTGGCCTGCACAGTCGCCCGACTTAAATCCTATCGAGCATGCCTGGGACATGTTACAACGAAAAGCTTTGAGAGATTTTCCACCAAATTTGACGACTGAACAACAACTTTACGAACACTTGCAAAGGACATGGGACCTCATACCGCAGCAAGACATTGACAATTTAATTTTAAGTATTAACAATCGATGTCGATGTGTAATCAATGTAAGAGGTGGCAACACTGATTATTAATGATTAGATTTTACAAGATTTTTTCCATTTTTATTAAAATTAATAGTTTTTTAAGAAGAAATGTTTGTTGTTATCATACTAATTTTCCATGATGATTAAAAAAAATATTTTTTTTATTTAAAACAAAAAAAAACACGAAATGTTTTTTATTTTTATTAAAGACCTTAAAATAATCTATGATTCTTCTATTTACTGTATCAGAAAATTCTTCATAGATTTTTAGATATTTGATGAAATATAAAATATCCCTAGACTTTGTTGATGTGTGTATATACTGTCCTACTACTGTGCACGGGCCTCTTTTCACCATTTGAAGGGTAAGTCATAGTCCGCCATGGGCTAAGTGTGGATAGGCGGACTTCACATGTCCTACAAAGTCCTCTATCTTCCTGTGAAAGTTACATTAAAATTGGGTCCACCAATCCAAAGATTACCCTAGATAAATAGAAAGACAGCCTGACAGACAGATAAAATAAAATAAACATTTCTTTATGTAAAAAGAAAGACAATTATTTATTTAGTGACAAAATACAAACGTTTCAACGATAAATTATGAAAATGTGCCTAGAAGAACATATTTGTATCTATACATCGCTAAAAAGGTATTCACTCAGCATTAGCCGTAGCACCTATGAGATGAGACGACGCTGATCTTCTGTGAATACCTTTTTGATGACAGACGACAGTTATAATTTCAAGATATCGCTGTCACACAGAAAACCACCTTAATGAAAAACATATAAAATCCAAACAATTATTTAAAGATAAAATAAAAACAATAAAAATACAATTACTGGCTTTTTGAAAAACAAGCCCAAAAATAGACGTAGTTACAAATCATAGCACCAAATTTACTATAATAATAGTAACAGTTTGAACAAGCATAACTCCCTCATCTGCCCCTATTTATAAAGAACATAGAGCTAATACTCTTTTTAATGTATATTTTGATAGACGCTCTGCAGCCTCTAGGATAACATTTTTTGCTTATTAAAGATTTCCGCTTTATGTCATGGTATCGTATAAATATCTATAATTATGCACTTGACAAAACTTATTTAATTTGAACGCACAGACAGACACTTAAATCTTATTTATGTATAGAGTATAAAAATTAATAGATAAGCTCCATACAAAATATGTCAAATATGTATCTCTAGTAGCTTAGTATTCATGGATAGATCAGTGAAACCAGTCGTTCGTCCCGGTGCCGCGGTAATGTAAAGGTTGCTAGTAATGGTGATGTAAGGGCAAGTGAAACTGTCAGGTCACGTTAGACCTACGGGCGACCTTTAAACTTCAGCAGTAAAGTTGGCCAAACGCTTAAAAAAACACAAGTAAAACCAGCCAGAAAACAAATATCAACCTACATAGATAATATTTCTTAAACTATAGTCTAAGAGAGTTCCTCGCGAAGAGGATGACAAAACTCCACAACTGTTGTCTCGTACCGCTTCAAATTACTTTCTTTTATTAAGGTTGCGTCCACGTCTGTTGCACGTGATCCGTACAGTTATTAATTTTGCTGTATTTCTAGCAAATCTTTGCAATGATTACATGCAATAAACTTATGACTTATGTATGTTATAGTGTAAAAAATAGTAAATGATAGTGTTATGCTATGCAGCGATAGCCTAGTGGAGATACCAACAGACTGCCGTGCAGAGGGTATCGGGTTCGAATCCACGGCGCGCACTAATGACTTTTCGGAGTTATGTGCGTATTGAATTCTTAATTATCGCTTGTCCCGTGCCTCGGAGAGGACTCGGTTGTCATGAAGATCTTTGAAAATCGTTACAGGGTGTCAGTACCGTCTAATAAACTGACACTAGTCTAAACCCTGGAATATCGCTATCCCTTCGGGTTGCGGAGGTCAGACAGGCAGTCACTCTGTGGAAAAGCTAATATTCAGCCAAATCCGGGGGGCGATTCAGAATCGTTCGATATCTCATTTGACATTCGATTCCGATAATTGTCAAACGGGCTACCTCATTTTTTTTCAAAACTATCGCAAATCCTATCAATTTTATGCATTCAGTATGAAGTAAATTAATAAATAAACCGAATTCAATGAATATTTGTTAAAAATATCTCTGATAGGCGGCTAAAAGACGAGGACAATAATTTGACATATCGTACGATTACTTGTCGTGACATTCTGAATCGCCCTGCCGGTTAGACTAGTAAGCGGACCCCAGATTGAAACTGGGATAACGCTAAGAGGATGATGAGTGTTATGCTATGCAAGTTTATTTATCTGTTTATATTCATGATTAGTTGATTACTTATCAACAAGTATAGGTATCTGTACAGCTATTTCACCACCTAAAGCTTTCCCAGCAATTAAAAAATTTATATTGGTGAACTCCTTACAAACAATCCGTTCGGTAGTTTTTGACTTTATTTTATTGTACGTCACAACACAACAGCGGCGATAGCCCAGTGTTGTACGTAACGGACTGCCGAGACTGGTCTCGGGTTCGATCCCCAGGTACCCCGGGCACACACCTCTGACTTTTCGAAGTTATGTGTGTATTAAAAATGTTAATTATCGCTCGCTCAACAATGTTCCCGGTAGAGGGCAATAGCTCGCCCCGTATTACATTGGGACCGAAACATAACTGGCGAAGTGTGGGTGTGTAATACACCTCTGCCTACCCCTTCGGGGATAAAGGCGTGAAGTTATGTTATGTTTATTATACGTTTATATAGATATACAAGAAAATGCACGCAGCCCGCTCATTCTTTTTTATTTCATTCATGTTTCTGCTGAATACCGTGGGATTTTCGAAATACTTTCTTAATGCACCCCAACGCTCGCCAAGGAACATACATGGCAGATTCCAGCTTCCGGCGCCTAGTAGTTTTGGCCGTGCGTTGACTGTCAGTCAGTCAGTAACGTAACAATTTATTTATTTATTAAAAACTTCCTGCAAAATACATTGCACAAGGCGGACTTAATGCTTATAGGCATTTTCTCCCAGTCAACCTTTAGGTGATGCAGAGATGATCATGGCAGGCGTGTACTATACAAACAGAGTAAAATTAAAGAGAATACGCAACATAATACATGCCTATAATTTAAATTTAAATACATAAAAGATCCATACATACACATAAATAAATACATATATAAATACATATATATAATAGGTACATAATAATAATTATATGTATACAGAGACTTTGCTAGTGTTATCCTGGCGCGAGCAGATTGCACTACTCGTTATTATTTCTCAACTGGCTACGCAGAGGAGAAGTATGGACGCACCCTTACCTACTTTGACAAGCTTGAAGTTTGGATTACTATGATGTCGATTATTTCGTGGCTATTTCGTGTATCAGTTGTTTTGACTGGATTGTTTCTGTAAGTCGTTACGTCTGTCTACGTGGATGTTATTATGTGGTTCATAGATGTTTATCTACAAAGTGTTTTTGTGTTCAGTGTAAGTTTGGCCAGTTAATTATTTCTTTGTCTTGTAAGGGTGTGGCTAACTATTGTAACATAACATGACTTCCCGCCTTTATCCCTTAAGGGGTAGCCAGAGGTCTATTACACGCCCACAGTTATTTTTCGTCCCAATGTAATAGGGGGCGAGCCTACTGCCATCTACCGGGCACATTATTAAGCGAGCGATAATTAACATTTTTTAAATATTGTGTCTTAGTTTACAAGCTGCTTAAAACTTCGTCATGCCCTTACTATTCTTGCCATGGAGATTTTTCATGCCCTCTTCAGCACGGCAGCGTTTTGATAGAAATGTCACATAAAGCACACCCATCCAAGTTGTGACTTCTACTAATGTTACTTTACTGTGCTGAACTATTACAAATAATACGTCATATCTAGCTACGTTATGAGCGCTCCTAAGAGGTAAGCAGATGTGTTTCTTTGTAACATTTCACCGATATAGAAATAAAAAGGCTTTAGACCGGCAGTGGGGCGAAAAGGATTGAATAAAAAAGGCTTTTTAATGACAATAGTGAAAACATAAAGCCATTATGATCGAGGTCAGTGTCTTGTCGGTAAATATTTTAAAATATAGGTTAAAGCATTTACTGTTATTTATTTAAGGCTTCCCCGCTTCAATTAGTACCTATTTTTTTTAGTTCGGAGAATCGTTACAATGACCTGCTTGTTGAGTTTGATTAAAAAAGGCCTTGTCCAAACCTGCGGCTCCGCCCGTGTGGATAGCCTTATCGTTACGAGAAATTTGTAATATTCATATAGGTAAGTTTATACATACTTATTTATAAGCTATACTATCGCAAAAGGAGCTAATGATGAAATACACAGACAAACCAATATTTAAAAACCTTTGAGCAGTTTTTATTAGGTTACTGTAGCTTCAATAAAGTATGATGGTATTTCTTCCAAGGGTGACCCCGTTTAAAATCCAAGTGGCTGGTTTATTTTTTATTTTAATTCAGTTTTACAGCGTAAACTGAAGTATTTATTGGAGCGCTAATTTTCTTGGTAGTAAATCGATCTTAGATTAAAAAGAAATTATTGTAACCTACAATTATATTAAGTCTATCGTACTATAGCTCCTTTTTGATTTTGTGATGAAAGTTTGCATTAATAGACGTAGTTGAACGCAAAGCATTCGTATTTTTACAAACTTTTATTTAATATTAGCCAGCAGGTATGCGGTGATCAAATCTAGCAAGCTTTATAGGAACTAGGTACCACCTCCTGTCAATCTGCGGATAACCGCATGTTGTGTCAATTTCGTACTATTCGGTTCACAAACGGCGTAGTAATTTAATTTATTGTTTTGCCGCTGCGCCAAATGGGTTTGATATATACGGGACAAATAAAAAAACATACATACATACATAGTCTCACGCCTATAACTCCGAAGAGGTAGGCAGAGGTGTATTTCTACACCCACTTTTCGCCAGATATACTTTAGTCCCACGTAATAAAGGGCGAGCCTATTGCCGTACCGGGCACATTTCCAGACTCCGTGATGCTACTGAGAATTTCGTGAAAGAAAAACCCAATAATACTGACCGACCCAGGTATCGAACCCGGGACCTCCCGATGCCACGCGCACATTTATGCCGCGAGACCAACGAGGCAGTCGTATAGGGTTTGATGTCGAGTTTTCCGTCTCTACGCAAAGATGGTATTTGCATCGTGTTATCCCTTAGTCGCCTCTTACGACACCCACGGGAAGATAGGGGGAATAACAAAACGAATTTCTGTTTTGAGCTTGAACATGCTTTAAGATTTTTTGATTGAGTAAGTATGTTGCGATGGATGTGTGGAGTTACGAGAATGGATAAGATTAGGAATGATTACATGAGAGGTAGACTGTGTGAGGATGGATATGAAAGTGAAAGGCGTAAATAATCAGATGACGGGCGACAGAAAAGAATGGAAGCGAAGGACGTACTGCGCCGACCCTAAATAAATTGGGACCAGGGCAAGAAGATGAGTTTGAACATGCTATGGTACCTACTGTTCCTTTAATGTTTGTAACATCCCAAGCGATGATTTCACAGTAATACGGACGGCCTACGGACTATCATTGATGCCAGTGAGGCCATCCAAATATCACTTGTGCGTTGCCAACTAAAAGAACAGGAAGAAAAATGACCGAGCTATCATTATTTTATTTTATGTCCGTGTACTCACTAAGGAGCCAACCAGCAAGTTCATTTGTCCGACACAGCGCTGAACTGGACACCTATTTTTATACAGACGTATAGTCATTATAGCTTCTTGTTTACTATACTGTATATCTCTATCTATCTATATCGTCACGCCTGTCTCCCATTGGGGTAGGCAAAGACTATGGAACGCCACATGCTTCGGTTCAAACATACCTCTTTCACTTCCTCGACATTCATTAACCTCATCATGAATGCGCGTCGGTTATGGGTAGGTTCTTTTAATATGGCCCTTTTTTAGTACGTCACGTTTTGGTCGGCGTGCGTCCGCCTAGGCTGTTTAAAGTATATAATCCTTCGTCTATTTTAGAACTAAAATCCTCTATTAGTATATACGCATCATAATAAAAACTCTATTTTTGATATATTTTTTTATTCAAAGCTCCATACATAAAATCCTGTAACCATGTGGGAGCCATTTCAAATAAATATTACAGAGAGATATTTATTTTCGGCACAGGGCTCATTAAACTTTCCCACTGAATTAATCAAAAAGTAACTTTCGTTTGTCCTATGATATTTTAGAGAAGGCATAAATTTATATAATCTGTGGGTATTTTTGGCTGTCATAAGTATTTTCGCTATAATTTCAAAGTTCAATAACATTTATTTCACGAAGGCTTCGCTAATCAGTGGGTGAGCTTAAAATAGTTTTAGTCTCCGTTTTAAGCCTCATTGAGACCCAACAGACAGTTTTGTAAATCGCATTACTTACGCGTTTTGGGTATTTATATATTTGATTTATCGGAATTATATTATCAGTAAAATTACGGTTGTGTTATTTTAGGTCATACGTATTATTTGTGATTTTTTTTTATTTCCACAAGATTGACCTACTCCTACCGCACGAGTTCATTCCTTGCTAGGTCTAAATCTCGTTTCACGGAGGGTTTAACAAATTGACTGACACCAGACATAAAGCACACCCAGATTTGAAGAAAAATTGCTTGACAGAAAAAACAGTTTTGAAGAAAAACTATCACACATAGTTTTCCCCTACTAAAGTAGCAGGCGACGGAAGCTGTACCTATTTATAGCATCGCACGCCCTTGCTATTAGATAAAACCTTTACGCCTTCCTTTTGATTTTGTTCACTTCCTACGGACAATAGCGTGATGTTACATATTATTAATAATAAAAGTGGTACACACGTGGTGGTGGTGGCTTTATGAAATATATTTTTGTATACCGTGTGGTATAAAAAAATATATTTCAAATAAAAACAAGCAATTTTCAAAATTTTTCATTTTCAAGTAACCCAACTCTTCAGCTTAATATTTATATTAGTAGTAGATTTTGCGCATGGCTCTGTCCACGTGAATTATACATTGAAACATTCCTAAGGAAACTAGCTGTTTATGAAAACCGGACAAAAATTTGTTCGGCAGTTTGAGCTTTTCGCGTCTATGCCGAAGACAGAAAAGAAAAGGGACTTTATTTTTTTAAATGTATGGATTGGAAGTCGAATATATATTCGAAGTATCAAATAAATTTCCAACAAAGTGTCATGCACATTGCACATGAATAAAGACCACGCAAAGACTCGTTAAGCCCCGAAAGGTTGAATGTGCTCGATTGATTGATTGATTATTCTTTATTGTACACCTTACAAAAAGTTACATTATATGTAGAACAAAATATATACAAAACACAAACAGAATGTACAAATGGCGGCCTTATCGCTAAAAGCAATCTCTGCCAGGCAACCTTAGGGTGGATAGATGGTAAATAAGTTTAGTGCGACATATGGTGTAGTTTAAAGACAACCAGAATGGTATACAAGTAGTTCATAGATATACAGAAACATATATACATACACAAATACATATACCTACATATACATATACGACATACACATATAAATATATATATGTGCTTATTAATTCCGCAACGCTTTCCTCAACATAATCTTACAAACATTGGAAATCACTGAACCAATGTTGATGCGACTTGGTAAGTATAAATAATAGGATGTTAAGTTGTAAAAAGCTTATTAGGTAAATTTTCAAAATGTTTTGGACCAATTCTTCTTTAAGCTACTTTTCTTGAACTTTTAGCAGACTGCACAAATGAAGGTTGGCTCTTAATAATAGGGACATTTCCTACAAATAAAATAATTAAATCAAGAGCGAGTCGGACTCGCCCAAGAAAGGTTCCTTAAAGATATCCACTAAACATACCCAGACAGACAGACATGGCGACACTATAGTATAATTACATACGTATTATAGGTACATAGAAACACCGTTGGTATTTCTATCTACATTATTGAATTTAGCCGTGTGGTTGACGGCATAGAATACAGGTGTCACCACCCCCTCTTCCCGTAGGTGTCGTAAGAGGCGACTAAGGGATAACACGATGCAAATACCATCTTTGCGTAGAGACGGAAAACTCGACATCAAATCGGCATAAATGTGCGCGTGGGATCGGGAGGTCCCGGGATCGATTCCTGGGTCGGGCAGTGTTATTGGGTTTTTCTGTCACGAAATTCTCAGTAGCAGCACGGAGTCTGGAAATGTGCCCGGTACGGCAATAGGCTCGCCCCTTATTACGTGGGACTAAAATATATCTGGCGAAAAGTGGGTGTAGACATACACCTCTGCCTACCTCTTCGGGGTTATAGGCGTGAGACTATGTATGTATGTATGTATTGAATTTAAATCGAAGTGGACTTAATTAATCAAACAAAAACTTTTAATTAACTGTTGATATAGTTGGTATAAGTAGTTTTTAATACAAAATAATACAGCTTAATAATTATATATTTTATAACGCTGTGTTGTAATTGCAAAAATATGTAGAAAATTTTATATAGGTACTGTATTTGTTTTCCTTTACATACATTACACATAAATAATATTAGAGTGTCTGTTTGTAATATTAAAATAACCGCTTATTACTAAATGCATATGGAAGTATACACGGTACATATACCGAAATGACATTTTTACAATTTTTGTCTGTCTGTCTGTCTGTTCTCGCTAATCTCTGGAGCGGTTGGACCGATTTTGACGGGACTTTCACTGGCGGATAGCTGATGTACCAAGAAGTAACTTAGGCTATAATTAACCGGGTACGCGCAGTAGTTCCCTCACGACGCGGGTGAAACTGCGGGAAACAGTCAGTCTTTCATAAATAACTAAGGCATTCCCGAAGTTACGGCCACGCAGCCTTTTAATTTATCGATTTTATTTACGAATCTCGGCAAATCCCTTCTTAGTGCACCCCTGCGGTCCCTTAGAAACATACTTACATACCATGCAATTTCAGATTCGTGTCCCCAATGGTTTTGGCTGTGCATTGACTGACAGTCAGTAAGGCAAGAATTTTATATATGCAGATTTACCAAGAATCTGTTTTCGATTACATTGATTCGACACATTAATTCAATCATATAGGCAATATTACAAGACATCAGAAGAACTTGAACTGTGTTTCTTTGAAATATCTCTATGAGGGGATTAAATCTTTACATCCATCTCGCTACATCATTATTATATAAGCAAATAGACTTACAACACGATGTATTTCTATATAATGTTATGTGCCTTATCGCTTGGGAGCAGTTGTTGGTTTGAAAAAGCCTATTGAGGTCACAACGCGCTGCTTATTATAAGTTTGTTTGAATTTTTTATCGTAACTTTTTGTTGGTAAGTTGAAATAAATTGGGATTATCACTGGGGAGACGCTCTAATGGCTCAGGTTTCAATGCTAATGTACGTGGGTCTGAAAATTTTCCGATAGATACAACAAAAAAATATTTTCGTTTAATTTTTTTTTTATATAGTTTCATTGTGATTCCACACACTTCTGCCGACGATTCTCCCATCTCCCTAACCCATCCAAATTGTACGCGGCGTTTTTCCCTGAAAAATAGGTGCTCACAAAAGTGTGGCGAAATACTCTTTCCTCCAATCGACATTTCTAGCTGAGTGATCATAAAATAACTCGTTAGGGCTTGATCTGGTGAGAACGGCATATAGTCAAGTAGTTTAATCAGTAATTCGTGGATTTTAGCCATGGAAACCGCTGAGGCGTGAGACGGCGCGTGGTCTTGGTGAAACAGAATTTTCTTTACTAATAATGTGGACCTTTTTGAACCACTTCTGCCTTTAATTTGTTCAGAAATAAAGAGATTACTCTTTCTACCCAAAAAAAATATTAAGATCACTTCATGACCATTCCGAAAACTGGTGGGCATCACTGACCCAGCCGAAAGAACAGCCTTTGCTTCTTTTTGAGCCGGTTCCTCCTTGGCAGTCGGCTGTTTGGACTGTATTATTGTTTTGGGGATATAACTGTCTATCCAGGTTTCATCTGCACTCATCCATTGGGCTCAAACTTGGATTTATGACGCCTAAACTACGCCAACAGAACATTAGAAATGTTCATTCGAACGCGTTTTTGGTCTAACGTGAGTAAACGCGGCAGCCATCGCGCTGGCAGCTTTCTCATAACTAAAGGTTATTTTAATATATGAAAAATTTGTTTTTTGGGAATTTTCATAGCCTCTGCTATCTCTCTATCTCGATTCAGCGGTTGCTTAGCACCACTTGGTGAAGTTTAGCGAGGTTATCGTCAGTGATTGCAGTTTTTGGACGTCCCGGACGTTTATCTGTCCCCTACCGTTTAAATTCAGCTGCCCAAAATCTTACTGTCGTAAGTGATGGAGCAGAAACTCCCCACTGAAAACTGAGCTGAACTCAAATTTAAATTACGTCAGCACATTGCCTTTTAAAATCAAGAATTGAATGATAGCTCTATACAAAATTTCTCATTTTCACAAAAACACTCACATCGACTCAATCAAATGGCTGTCAAATAACAACTTCGGGACCAAAATGCCTGAAATTTTGGTAACTGGCAAAAGAAGTACAAATATATCCTCAATACTTTTTTTGACGATTTCCTTCTGGTTGAGGTCGGAAACTTTTCAAACCACCCTAGTATTTCTCTCACGCCTTTTGCCTATACATTTTAAAGATGCCAGCAGGAATGTATTACTTCTATTTTTTTTTCTAACTTGTCATACTGTTCCATTGTTGGGCAAAGGTCTCCCCTACACTTCTCCAAAGCTCCCTGTCGCCAGCTATTTCTGTCCATGTTTTTGAGAATGCATCTAGCTCATCTCGCCAACGCTTCCTGGGTCTACCCCGACCACGACGTCCCTGCGGTGTATTATTATTATTACTTCTATACTTTACCAAAAAGGAAACACGATTTACTATAAATTGCATAAGTAACTTTAATAAATTAGTACACGATGGTACACTAGATATGGTCGTTATAGGGAGTCAGTACCTTCTAAATAAACTGACACTAGTCTAAACTATGGAATATCGCTATCCCTTCTGGTTGCGGAGGTCAGACAGGCAGTCGCTCCGTGGAAAAGCTAATATTCAGCCATATCCGGTTAGACTAGCGGACTCCAGGTTGAAACTGGGATAACTTTTCCACAGAGCGACTGCCTGTCTGACCTCCGCAACCCAAAGGGTTAGCGATATACCATGGTTTAGACCAGTGTCAGTTTATTTAGAAGGTAAACGAATAAACATCATAGTAATAGTGTGATATTACACACCCACATTTCGAATCGAACCTGGGGCCTCCGATCAGAAGTATGCGACTGCGAATCGGAGGTCCTCGGTTCGATTCCCTATCCACTGGACCACGGAGGCAGTCGCAAGACAACGCAAATATTATATTAAATGATTATTTTTTTATTTTATTTTAATTATGATTACCTTTGTAAGCTTTATGCTAGAAAGAGACAAAAACCATACAATAGTGGTAAATAATGGTTCATCATTTTCTTTTGCCGTAATTTGTAAGATTCACTATTAATTCTGCCACCAGTGTCCCTCAGAAATTCTAAAGAAACAAGTCCTGAGCACGCGTTACGTATTACTTTGATGTTTATTTACAAACAGATCAATCGAATACACGTTATTGGACTTAAATAAATTCACAAAAGTATGTTGTTACCATATCAACGTGAAATTGGGTTCCAGCTTTTTCGGAAGAGGCGAGTTTGTTTCACTTCTGCCTACCCCTTCGGGGATACAGGCGTGAGTCTATAAATAAATAAAATAAAAATATTTGTGTCTTGTCGTGCTTGTCACCAAAAACAACGTAGTAAAAGTGGAAGTAAATTTGTCTGGTCCTATTTGTTTTTGTCCCTGTCTAGCTTGAACAAGAAAGGGCCAAAATAGCCCCAATAATATTTAGTCGTGGACAACAGTATTTCGGCCCGGTCACGGCCTACAGCGGCGGGCGGCAGCGGCGAGCGTTTTCGATGTACATGGCGCGTTTACTGTGACGCGGCGCGCGGCAACCCCAGAGTAAACGAGCCATGTAAATCGCCCCTGCCGCGCCGCTCGCCGCTTAGACCGATCTCGTGACCAGGCCCTTACACAGGCTGGCAATGGCTACTGTACTGATGGCGTAGAGGTTTGAACGGCCGGTCAAGTGCTGTGGGTTCGATCCCAACTCTGAATACTGAACACTACTTTGTCCGATCCACTTGCTTCAGGTCTTCTTTGTTGGATGGTTAAATGTTTGCAAAGTGTCATAAAGTTTCTTTTTTATTTATAGACTCACGCCTGTATCCCCGAAGGGGTAGGCAGAGGTGTTATATTACAGCCACATTCCGCCATGAGTTTTTAGGTCCCACGTAATAGGGGGCGAGCCTATTGCCGTTACCGGGCTCATCACCAGACTCTGTGCTGCTACTGAGAACTCGGAAAAACCCAGTAACACTTTTGCCCGACCCGGGAATCGAAACCGGGACCTCCGATCAGCAGTCGCATACGCTATCCACTGGACCACGGAGGCATTCATAAAGATTGCATTCTAATGACGTCGTCCGAAAAACTATATTTCAAAATCCTGGCAGAAATTTGAACCTAACTATATTTAGTTAGTATCCCTACTAGGATTAAACTTAAATTTGACAATTGTTGTCTAACCGCTGGTGCCAAACTAAAAATAACGTAAAGTCATGTACCATGACCTTAAGTTATTTTTAGTTTAAAAAATCGATGAAGGAATCCTTCATCGAATTTTCGAGATGTCACGTTGTTTGTCTAAGAATCTGTGCGCAGCTGTTATGGTCCTGAATATTTACATCAAGTTAATTACTTAATAATAAATAAACTAAGGGAATAAGCTTTGTAATAGGATTATAAAAGTTTTAAACCTCTACTAAGAACGCGGTATTAAAATGTAGTTAAATATTGTACTACAAATGATATCTTAAAACATTACAACAATATTTGGAAAGTAATTTTGATTACTTTGGAAAGGTGAAGAAATAAGTTTTGTATTTAATTTATAAAAATATTACTATTACTGCCTGTGTGGTCCATTGGATAGTGTATGCGACTGCTGATCGGAAGTCCCGGGTTCGATTCCCAGGTCGGGCAAAAGTGTTACTGGGTTTTTCTGAATACCTACTCAGTAGCAGCCCGGAGTCTGGTGATGTGCCCGGTAACGGCAATAGGCTCGTCCCCGGACCTAAAAATTCATGGCGAAATGTGGGTGTAATATTTACACCTCTGCCTACCCCTTCGGGGATACAGGCAGGGCAAAAACATTAGATGAGCCCGCGGTTATACCCGCGTTAATTAGGGCTACCATTCCGCACCCGAGGCGCATAGCATGATTGTGTTGGATAGCGTATGTACCAAGGAAGGCTATGGGCTATACGGGGTGTAAGGGACGGTGTACCGAAAACCGATACCAGCGATTCAGTTCATGATACTGAGGCCATTGGCGGTCGAATTTTCCGGAAAAAATCATATATTTTCCGATTTTTCTTTTGTATTTTTTGCCATATACTTAATGTAACTATAGTCGACCCGCATTAATATTTTTGTAAAATTCTAAGAATTAAACATGTACATGGTGCGTTTACTCTGACGTGACATCGTCCGAGGCGCGCGGCCGCAGCACTGTAAGCGCACCAGTACATCGTAAGCACTGCCGCTACCATCCGTCGCTGTAGGGCCGTAACAGCTGATAATGCGAGTTTGCGTGTTCCTATTTACATGGCAATTTTTTGGAAAATTTTTGAGTTCTTAGATTTTTTTCGGAAAATTCGGCCGCCAAGGGTCTCAGTATAATGTACTGAATCACTGGTATCAGTTTTCGGTACACCGTCCCTTACACCCAGTATATAACATCAAGCCATAAGCCATGGGTACGGAACAGTAGCCTCAAGTGAACCATTATTATCTTTAAACCAGAACGATGGCATAGTGGTATACACAAAAAAAGGTTTGCACCTTACTGTCGAAGAGCCACCTATCCAAGAATGCAATTGCCTTATTATTAAAATCGGTTCGGAGATCGCAATAATAGCTATTTACAGGTCTCCTTCCTTTAGAAATTTAGAAGTATTTAATAACGCATTAGATAATATTTTACAGAGCCTATCTTCCATTCCTAATATTATTATAATTGGCGACTTAAATATTAATATTAAATCTGAAAATTGTGATGTTGGAACCCAAGATTATCTGAACCTTTGTGCATATCATAGGATTTTGCCTACTCACACATTTCCAACACATCAAAGTGGGTCATGTTTAGATCACGTCATGCTCAAAACTAGGCTCCCGTGTTTAACACTTGTTACTAACTCAACAATAAGACCATTGCGCGATTTTGTTTACGCTTGAATTAATGCATTCTAAGCATCGTTCGCGTCCGCAGCAAAGGTCAAAACTTAATATGACTAACCTAGAACGTGATTTATGCAATATTGACTTTGGCCCCGTTTACAATTCTGCTGATGCTACCACTTTTATGTCTTATGTTATTAGCAACATACAAACAGCTATTTTAAGAAACACCAATTTTATTAATTTGAGTAACAAAAATTATAATATTAAACCGTGGATAACACCAGGCCTTATTAAGTGCATCCGGCATCGTGATAAACTGCATAAAAGAGCTAAGCAAAACCTAAATAATTTAACGCTACAAATAATCTATAAACGATATAGAAACTTCTGCAATAGTATCCTAAGAAGAACAAAAATCGAGTATGACAAATCTCAAATATCAGAAGCCGGAAATAACACTAAGCGACTGTGGAAGTACGTTAAGTCTGTTACATATATGTCGAAGCAAAATAAGTGCGATACAAGTTTATTATAGACAGATCGTACCCCACTATCTGCCGCTGATAAAGTCAATAGCTTTTTTGCTAACATTGGTGTAAATTTGGCTGAACAAATTCAAAGCACATCTAATAATAATCCAAAAAATGCAACTTCTATCCTTCCGACATATAATAGTAGTGGTAAGTCGTTTGTTTTACTAGAATCGGATGAATGTGAAGTAGAACAAATTATCCTATCACTAAGACATAGCTCAGCAGCAGGGTGGGACGGTATTAGCACTGCAATACTGAAAACCTTTAGGCACATACTGATACCTCCATTAACTCACATTTTTCGAATTTGCCTGTCCGAAGGAATGTTCCCCAAATGCCTCAAAAAGGCAGTAGTAATTCCCATACACAAATCAGGGCAAAAGGATCTGGTAACTAATTACAGGCCAATCTCACTACTACCTTCGATATCTAAAGTACTCGAGAAAATGATAAACAATAGATTAGTTTCATATCTTGAAAATAACTCTCTCTTCTCCCACAAGCAATTCGGCTTCAGATCAAAGTTATCTGCAGCAGATGCAGTACACACCTTAACTAATTATATTTACGAGGAACTTGGGCAAAGTCAACAGGTGATTGGCATCTTTCTAGACCTGGCAAAAGCATTTGACACTGTATCAATCCCACTGCTTCTTAACAAATTGGAGGCCTTAGGAATAAGAGGCACACAGTTAAAACTGTTTAAAGATTACTTACGGGATAGGTATCAATGTGTCAAAATAGACAACGTCATCAGTTCCGAATTACTATTACCCCAATTCGGCATTCCTCAATGAAGTGTGCTCGGAGGAACACTCTTTCTAGTGTATATGAATGATCTCTGTAACCTAAACCTACATCATGGCACTATTGTTACGTATGCTGACGACACTGCGCTTATTTTCTCAGCAAACACTATTACGGAAGCTCAGAAGTATGCACAACAAGGGTTTAACGTAGTAAATAATTGGCTTAAACATAATCTACTAACCTTAAATACTGATAAGACTAAATTCGTTCAATTTTGTATGCGTAACCCCCAAGCACATAATAATTCTTTTCACTTATATGCACATAACTGTTATCTTAACTCAAACAACATTTGCACCTGTCCGGAAATTAATAGCACTACTAATATTAAGTATTTAGGGGTTATATTGGACGAAACCCTTTCCTATAAACAACATATCGCCGCTTTAACGTCTAGGCTACAAAAACTTTTATTTGTATTTAAAAAACTTCGCTTTATTTTAGATCATAACCTCATTATACAGATGTACAAGGCATTGTGTCAGTCCATAATCCAATACTGCATTACCTCGTGGGGAGGTATAGGAAAATCTTTAATGCTCTCTATAGAGCGAGCGCAAAGAGCCCTTCTTAAAGTGGCCACCCGCCGACCTTACCGATTTTCTACAAGCCTTCTGTATGAATCATGCAAAGTGCTAACGGTTCGTCAACTGTTTATATTGTACACTGTACTAAAACAACACACTGCGCTTACGTACAACGCCAACCTTACTAACACCAAGAGACGGAAAGATATTGTCTGTAGTTCAAGCTCTGATTCAAAGTTTGTCTTTACTCATAGATTTTTCACATTTCTGGGTCCCTATCTTTATAACAAAATAAACAAAGAAACATCTATTTATGACCTAAGTTATGTAAGATCGAAACAATGCGTCTATCAGTATTTATTACAAATATATTTTCTACAAACATTGAAATATGATCAGACCGAAGAACTGCTGACTGTGGTCAAATAATTATAGGTTTCATATTAGTTTTAAAATAATTCTAAGTAGGTATATTTTTATTTAGAGACATTACGTTTAATATGTTTATGATAAATATTGTGATGACTTCATAACTCAGATCAAAATCACTTACTGTAAGTGCCTTTAACGCCTGTGGCACAGGTTTACCCTAGTACAGGCACCTCATTATTTTACCTAAATTACTTTTTAAGAACAGTATGTATATTTTTTGTGATGTATGAGAATTAATAAATTTTTATTATTATTATTTGTTTCTCTATCACGGCTATTCTTTTAACCTTTGATGTTAGAAGAATAACCGGCCCTTTGGCAGGCGTACACGGAGACATAGGTCCAACGCGCAGAGGCCCTTTGAGAGTTTTAATCTAGAATGTGATGGGACACCTACTAAGGCGCCTCCATCACTGCACTATTAAGTGCAGTCACGGATTAGCCGCAGCAGGTGCAAAACTATTGCTACTTGTATGGAACCTTATTAATCTGGGCTATTGGGTTGGGTGTTTAATGGATTGGTCTAGGTGAACACTATGGATGAAAAACGGCGCCTGCCCTAAATACTCTTATAGTATGTCGAAAAGGGGCAGGCGGTGACTCGCCAACTCACTGGATGGGCCCTCTCTAGATAGCCGCCAAGGCAAACAAACTCTACCATAAAGGCAACAAGAGGGCAACACCGGTGTGAGCGGCTAGGGGTGTAGAGCGGTGCGGCACCGGTTTCGCCATCGCGGGCCTCGTGACAACGGAGACCCGGAGCGGGTTTCCCCGTAATTACGCCCTTGACAATGACACTTCCACCCCCGAGCAAATAGCTCTTGCGGCTTCCCTCTGGCCTTCTCTCTCTTCGGCCTCTTGGTAATCCACTCCAACCAGCCAAAGGCAAGCCGGAGACGAGGCCCTGACCGGCCCTCTGAAGTATTCGGGACCGCAGTGTCGCCACACACATTCAGCTCGCCACAAAGCTGCCCTGCGGTTTGTAAGCTTTCTTTCTATCCTGTTATATATATATCACAAGATAAAGGTGATGTTTGAAAGCTGTTACTTTGCCCTCTGAGATTGCATTAGTCTCAAGATGAGGTTAACGACTGCCCCAGAGGGGTATTATTATTATTATTATTATTATGGTGTAGGGATCAGTCAGCCTAGACCCTGCGTTACCGGGTCTAGCTGTTTCCAGGGTGCGCCGCCGGGAGGCTCCTATACATGCACCCAGTAGCCTTATTAAATAAGACGGCTGTTACCGCGGGCTTATCTACTGATCTATGAAATGTAGGGCGTGCTTTATCATTGAGACGTAACGTGTGTGTTTTCTTACTCAATCTGAGTATGTAACCAAGTAATTAGGCCGCAATAAATATGTATGAACGAATCGTGTCGCCACATTAACGAATCAACAACTCATACAAGTAAAAGGAAATCTTTCAAAACCTTCAATTAAACTTCAAAGCTAAGTAATTACGAGTATAAGCTACGCTTAGGTAACGTACGGAAATTGAGGAAAACGTGTTAATTGCTTTCTTTATAATTGAGAGATATTGGCTTTCGCTTTGGGAATTATTATAAAACTCAAGGTCGCTCAGAGTGTGCTAAAGAGAGCTATTATCGGAGTTTCCTTGACACGAGGATTTTCACGAAAGGACAAAAGTCGCCGACGTCGTTTTCGGGACAAAAATACATTTTCTCTTTCAGATTTTGACACAAACATAACAAACCAGCCTGTTTTCGTCCTAAATATGCTAAGCGAACTAAGCAGACATTAACTATACTATTTTCTTTCCAGAAAACCTCAACAATGAACCAGACTTGAACGAACCGATCAAGATGGCGTTCAGTACATCAATCTACATCATATTCATCGTCCTCATAGAGACGGGGCTCTCAACTGAAGACGAAATCCAAGACCCAGAGAATAACCTAAACGAATATGGCGACGAAAATAATGACACATATCTATTCAACAGCTTCGTTTACAATACTACAGACGTCGATGTAAGCAAACCAATAACTATCATAGTCAATGATGGCCGCCAGAAACAATGCGACGTTTCAAACGCAACCGTTCCTGAAGATTCCGAATACATACAAACAAATACATTAGGTTCAGTGTATTTAAATAATATACATTCGAGTTTGACGTCAAATTTGATAGAAGAGACGTTGGCGGGGGATCGGATGGAGATAGAAGGAGTTAATCTGTTCGATATAGTGAAGAGTGATTGTGGGGGCGCCACTGTGTGTCCCAGTGTGAGTGGGAATTGGACTAATGATAAGACTGTCACTGTTGGATTTCTTGGCGCTTATGGCAGGAGTTTGGTGAGTCATTTGTCTTATTTATTTACTACTAGCGCGCATATTGACGACCGGTTGGCGCAGCGGGAGTATAAGTGACTGCTACGCCGATGGTCGCGGATTCGATTCCCGCTCAAGTCAAACATTTGTGTGCATCAACATAGATGTTTGTCTTGGTCTGGGTGTTTCTATGTATAATATTTATGTATTTACAAACAAAAAAATTGATATTTATGTTTATCCATTATCCTGTCCGTGAGGTGACGGATTAAGAATACGAATTGTCACCACCCCATATCATCCCATGGGTGTCGTAAGAACCGACAGAGGGAGCATAGTATGCAGAGAACAGCACTGCAAGAGAAGGCAAACTTGATACAAACCCTATACCAACCCGCTTGGCCAGCGTGGTATAGTAGGCCAATTCCTTCTTTCAAAGGAGAGGCCTAGTCCAGCAGTGGACTATCAAAGGCTGATGATGAGATCCATTATCTAGTAACCACAGTACAAGCTCTGCTTAGTTTGGGAATAGATGGTGATGTGTGTATGTGGTAGAATATTATTATTATTATTTATTGACTACTAGGGCGTATATTAATGTGACTTGACTAATCGTTCGTAGTCAGAGTCAGTAGTCACAAGATCCAGTCCAGTCAAGTTTGCTAAAGGCATTCTGTGTCGGTCAAACTTCGGGTGGTGCACCGAAGTTTGACCGACCGAGACAACTTAACGTAGATGTACAATCAAACAAGTCGACGCTGGACCAGTTGAAAAAAAATCCCTTGGCTCGCTCATAGAGTCGAAGCACACTAGAAACTGGTTTTGTATACGAGTGTCAATGTGCGTGTAAAGTGGTATTGAAAGCGACTATGTCTTGCTGAGCAATTTTCGCCCTTATGGTGGTCTAGCGGGAAGTTGTTCGACTGTACAAAACAGTATAATTCCTGATTATAGTCCTTAATTATATGAATGAACTCGTCACCACATCATTGCGAAAACGGACAATGTTGTGGTTTCCTAGCACTAATTGCTATTCTGTGGTTGTGGACACAGACGCAAAATTACGCATTACGTCATCATTAACTACGGAATTCAATATTCGAATTATAGATAGATCTGTCGATTTTAGATTCGTTTTTGACATAAGCTCCATACAAAATATGTCAAACACGAATTTAAAATCTACAGATCTATCTATAGTTCGAATATTGAAAATGGCCGTTAAATGGGTGTGTACAACTTGTTGTGGTATTGTTTCCGTTGCATGAACGTTTATAAAGTTCTCTGCGATACAGGAATTATTCCTAACTAGCTGTTTCCTGCGGATTCACCCGCGTCCTGAGGGAACTACTTCGCGTACCCGGTTAATTAATAGCCTAAGTTACTCCTTGGTACATCAGCTATCCGCCAGTGAAAGTCCCGTCAATATCGGTCCAGCCGTTCCAGAGATTAGCCAGAACAAACAGACAGACAGACAAAAATTGTAAAAGAAATCATTTTGGTATGTATGTACCGTGTATATATCCATAAGCATTTAGTAAAAAGCGGTTATTTTAATATTACAAACAGACACTCCAGTTTTATTTATATGTATAGATGCAAGAGATGTCTTCTTTCAATGGTGGAGGTTTCAGCTTTTTACGATTTTTATTATCATAATAATATTTGACAGGAATTAAAGAAGAACTAAACACACATGCAATCCAAAACGACTCCTTACAGTTACTTTATAGTTTTTTATAGACTCACGCCTGTATCCCTGAAGGAGTAGGCAGAGGTCTAATATTACACCCACATTTATTAATTTTTTTACGTGCCATTAGTCGGTGAGTATTACAGAGGTAACGCCAAATTGCAAACGAATGTACCTAACAATTTCTCTTTGAATAATTCAGGTATGAGGTTTACAATCTTACCTCGAAATCCCGTATGAGTCTGTGCCAATATTATAATGATACATACATACATACATACATATCGTCACGCCTTTTATCCCCGAAGGGGTAGGCAGAGGTGTATTTCTACACCCACTTTTCGCCAGATATACTTTAGTCCCACGTAATAAGGGGCGAGCCTATTGCCGTACCGGGCATATTTCCAGACTCCGTGCTGCTACTGAGAATTTCGTGACAGAAAAATCCAATAACACTGCCCGACCCAGGAATCGAACCCGGGACCTCCCGATCCCACGCGCACATTTATGCCGCGAGACCCACGAGGCAGTCGTATAGGATTTGATGTCGAGTTTTCCGTCTCTACGCAAAGATGGTATTTGCATCGTGTTATCCCTTAGTCGCCTCTTACGACACCCACGGGAAGATAGGGGGTGGTGACACTTGTATTCTATGCCTTCAACCACACGGTATAATATAATGATACATATAATGATATATATAATATATTAGTATAAATAAGATGATGCCCGCAGCTCCGCTCGCACATTTTAATTTAATTTAATCGTTTCTACTCGGTGCCGTGGGCATTCCGCGAAATATCTTCTTAGTGCACCTCTACGGTCCCCAAGGAACATTTGTTCATGCCAAATTTCAGTTTCCTGCGCCTAATAGTTTTGGCTGTAGCTTGTCTGTCAGTCAGTCAGTAGCGCAAGAATTTTATATATACAGATTATCATGTCACAGGATCAAACATACATATTACGAGCCCTTTCTCTCTTTACGTGAAAAGCATATTTTGTTTGCCTTTGTTCAACAAATATAGTAAACAATCACAGTCGCGATAACCTACTAACCCACTTATTTCTATAAGCTACTATAATCTTATAAATCTTCGCCAGTAGACAGAAAGCGCGTCCTGCTATAAGAGGTTTGTACACCAGATGGGTTTCCAGCGGGATTTATTAGAAATTCCTTTGTGCACAGCAAAGTGCGAGGCCAGTTATAAACGCTTTGTAAGGTCTAAGGTTTAACCAATGCTGGATTTGCTCATAAATAACCTAAGCAAACGCATAATTTGTTATTATATTTTGTTGTATTAACATTTTTATAAACAACGATAACCAAGTATCGTGTTCGAATCCATGACTTTTTGAAGTTATTCCCTCGGAGAGCACGTTAGGCTGTCGGTCTCGGCTATCATGAAGGTCATTGATAGTCGTTATAGGGGGTCAGTACCTATGATTAAACTGACGTCTTAACCGTGAAATATAGCTATCCCTTTGGGTTGTGGAGGTCAGAGAGGCACTCTCTCTGTGGAAAAGCTTATATTCAATCAAATCCGGTTAAAATAGAAAGTGGATTCCGGGTTCAGCCCGGGATAACGCTGGCAGGGTGATGAATTTTTGTCATTTTTGATGATGGGTCATCGTTTTCATTAGTTATGTGTTATTTTTCTTTAACATGCTGCCTCACTGGAAAGACATGTTGATTCTCATTATATGCTATTACAACACCAAGTAGGTACACTACGTTTTAGCATAATAAATTAATTTGCATAATACCCTCACGACTTGGGGTCCAATAGAAAGAGGACCAAAAATGTTCGTTATGGCTTTAAAATCCGCGTTGCTGGGTTTACCAGAGCCAAAAATGTGCAGGTCGAGTAAAAAATGCATTGATACACATGCTATTCTAAGTTCCTCTAGAGCCAAAGAGTTGAAGAGATTTTCCAACTCGTAAAAAAAATTACCTAACTACCTACTATACAAATTGTAGGTATCTTATATCATGGCCTGTTTATCCATACCTACTAATATAAAAAAATGTGAATTTGAGTTTGATGTTAGTCTTTCTCTCTTGTAAAACTACTCAATGAATTCTGATGAAACTTTGCAGTAATATAGCTTAAACATCAGAATAATGGAAAGGAAAGGAAGCAGTGACAGCCTAGTGGAGAGACCGAGAGACTGCTACGCAGAGGATTCGAGTTCGAATCCACGGCGCACATCGATGACTTTTCGGAATTATGTTCCTTTTTAATTTTGATGAAAAACATCGGGACGAAACCTGCATGTCTGAGAGTTCTCCATAATGTTCTCGAAAGACATGTGAAGTCTGCCTACCCGCACTTGGGCAGCGTGGTGGACTATGGCCTTACCCTTCTCATAATGGGAAGAGGTCCGTGCCCAGCAGTGGGACGGGCCTCTTCTTAAAGGGCTGATGATGATCAGAATAATACACTGATTAACTTTTAAACCCACGCAGCTGGAGCAGCGAGCGAAGCTGCGAGCGGAATCTAGTGATCTATATCGTAACGTTCGTATTTTTTGTCTTAGAGACCAATGTGTGGATTACTTGTAGCATCAAGTAGCTATTCCCGGGTCGACCCCAAGTGTTACTGACTTTTGTAGATTTCTCAGTAGCAGCACAGAGTCTAGCAATATGGCCGGTATCGGCAATAGGCTCGCCCCCTATTACGTGCGACCTGAAAATTCATAAGATAGTGAAATGTGGGTGTAATATTACACCTCTGCCTACTCTGGATACAGACGTAAGTATATCTTCTTCTTCTTCGTGTGAGTGTGTGGCCAACTCTAGTGTCGGAGTTTTCAGACCGCCCGAAGGCCATACATGGCCTAACGATCCTTATCCTGAGACAACAACCGGGACCGACAGCTTTACGTGCCCTCCGAAGCGGTGAGACTCAGATGTAAATGCCACACACGGTCACCCATCCAAGTGGCGACCTGTGCAAGCGTTGCTTAACATTGCCGATGAGTTACGAATGGCAAGCCAAGTGTCGCTATGAGCACTACATATAAAAGTATATAACAAACGATATATGTAAAAATAAATCCAGCACTAAACCTAACAACCGTATAGACAATACAGACTTCTCTGCTGTAATTAGTGACTGGCAGTTTACTATTGAGCAAACTGTGGATGATTTGTTTTTCCTCGAAATCCTATACTAATATATAAAACTGAAGAGTTTGTTTGTTTGGTTGAACGCGCTAATCTCATGAACTACTGGCCGATTTGAAAAATTATTCCAGTGTTAGTTAGCCCATTTATCGAGGAAGGCTATAGGCAACTAATAACATCACGCTATGAGCCACGGGAGCGGAGCAGTAGCCTTAAATAACTCGGGTGTAACCGCGGGTTTCTAGTACGTTTATACGAATGAATGACTATAGCAATAAAATATAGAGAACACAGTTGTTTGATGGAGAAAGCGAGCAATACTTCATCGTCTCATTTAAAGCACTTTATTTAAATGGTAAAGACAATATCAGTGATTCTACTGTGTATAATTTAACTGAATTTAATGTACTTATTACTCTACAAAATGTTACAGTCTCTTGTTCTCATCGATAAAATTATAACAGAAATATAAATAATGGTTTCACATCAATAGAGTTACTGCCTCGTTTGTCTCGAAGCATAGGGGTTGTTTCCAACTAGTCAAATCAAGCACTTTTAATGAAATGTCAAAAACTACCTTTGCCAAGGGTTTTTAGGTTTTATATGAAACTAGCTGACCCAGCGAACTCCGTATCGCCTTTTTAAGAGTTTTTATTTTATTCCCTTTTTTCCAAGCCCCTTTTCCAAAGTTACCATTGACTTAGTGCTTAATCTCTTATCATTCCAGGGTCTATAAATGATGCAAAAACAAACATTGATTTTTATATAATATTGATTTTCCCATTCCTTAAAATATCGGAGACGATACCCATATCGACTTAAAAAAAAACCCGTCCGCCATCTTTGCTTTCCTATCCGCCATCTTTGATCACGGAATAGACGTTTTATTTGGATTCACCATCCCTTAAATCATCAGAGACGATACCCATATTGATTTTTTAAATTTTTCCCATCCGCCATCTTTGATTTCCCATTCGCCATCTTGAATCACGAAATAGATGTTGTATTTGGATTCCCCATCCCTTCAAACATCGGAGACGATACCCATATTGATTTAAAAAAAAATCTCATCCGCCATCTTTGATCACGAAATAGATGGTGGTTTTGAATTCCCCATTCCTTAAAATATCGGAGACGATACCCATATCGACTTAAAAAAAAAAATCCCGTCCGCCATCTTTGATTTCCTATCCGCCATCTGTGATCACGAAATAGATGTTGTATTTGGATTTACCATCCCTTAAATCATCAGAGACGATACCCATATTGATTTTTAAAATTTTTCCCATCCGCCATCTTTGACTTCCCATCCGCCATCTTGAATCACGAAAAAGATGTTGTGTTTGGATTCTCCATCCCCTCAAACATCGGAGACGATACCCATATTGATTTAAAAAAAAATCCCTTCCGCCATCTTTGATCACGAAATAGACGTTGTATTTGGATTCACCATCCCTTAAATCATCAGAGACGATACCCATATTGATTTTTTAAATTTTTCCCATCCGCCATCTTTGATTGCCCATTCGCCATCTTGAATCACGAAATAGATGTTGTATTTGGATTCCCCATCCCTTCAAACATCGGAGACGATACCCATATTGATTTAAAAAAAAAATCCCATCCGCCATCTTTGATCACGAAATAGATAGTGGTTTTGAATTCCCCATTCCTTAAAATATCGGAGACGATACCCATATCGACTTAAAAAAAAAATCCCGTCCGCCATCTTTGATTTCCTATCCGCCATCTGTGATCACGAAATAGATGTTGTATTTGGATTTACCATCCCTTAAATCATCAGAGACGATACCCATATTGATTTTTAAAATTTTTCCCATCCGCCATCTTTGATTTCCCATCCGCCATCTTGAATCACGAAATAGATGTTGTATTTGAATTCCCCATTCCTTAAAATATCGGAGACGATACCCATATCGACTTTAAATAAAACCCCGTCCGCCATCTTTGATTTCCTATCCGCCATCTTTGATCACGAAATAGATGTTGTATTTAGATTCGCCATCCCTTAAAACATCGGAGACCATAACCATATTGATTTTTTAAAACTTTCTCATCCGCCATCTTTGATTTCTCATCCGCCATCTTTGATCACGAAATAGATGTCGGATTTAGATTCCCCATCCCTTTAAATATCGGCGACGATACCCATATCGACTTTAAAAAAAATCCCGTCCGCCATCTTTGATTTCCTATCCACCATCTTTGATCACGAAATAGATGTTGTATTTGGATTCACCTTCCCTTAAATCATCTGAGACGATACCCTTATTGATTTTTAAATTTTTTCCATCCGCCATTTTTGATTTCCCATCCGCCATCTTGAATCACGAAATAGATGTTGTATTTGGATTCCCCATCCCTTTAAACATCGGAGACGATACCCATATTGATTTAAAAAAAAAAAACCCATCCGCCATCTTTGATCACGAAATAGATGGTGGTTTTGAATTCTCAATTCCTTAAAATATCGGAGACGATACCCATATCGACTTTAAATAAAACCCCGTCCGCCATCTTTGATTTCCTATCCGCCATCTTTGATCAGGAAATAGATGTTGTATTTAGATTCGCCATCCCTTAAAATATCAGAGACGATACCCATATTGATTTTTTAAAACTTTCTCATCCGCCATCTTTGATTTCTCATCCGCCATCTTTGATCACAAAATAGATGTCGGATTTAGATTCCCCATCCCTTTAAATATCGGCGACGATACCCATATCGACTTCAAAAAAAAAAACCCGTCCGCCATCTTTGATTTCCTATCCACCATCTTTGATCACGAAATAGATGTCGTATTTGGATTCATCATCCCTTAAATCATCAGAGACAATACCCATGTTGATTTTTAATATTTTTCCCATCCGCCATTTTTGATTTCCCATCCGCCATCTTGAATCTCGAAATAGATGTTGTATTTGGATTCCCCATCCCTTTAAACATCGAAGACGATACCAATTTAGATTTTTTTAATTTTCCCATCCGCCATCTTTGATTGCCCATCCGCCATCTTTGATTGCCCATCCGCCATCTTTGATTGCCCATCCGCCATCTTTGATCACGAAATAGATGTTGTATTTCGATTCTCCACCCCTTAAAATATCGAAGGCGATACCCATATTGATATTTAAAATTTTCTCATCCGCCATCTTTGATTTCCCGTCCGCCATCTTGGATCACTAAATAAATTTCATATTATTAATCAGCGTCCCGAAAGTCTCGAAAACGATACCCATATAGATTGTATCCTATTCGTTTAGCCTTTTTTTGCCTTTGACCCATCACCCTTCTCGTTTGACCATTTTATTATTTTTGTGTGGTCCCTAAAAGTTATGGCGTAATTTTATATAGCTTATAGCCTTTCGGAATAATTGGGCTATCATAGGCAATAACAATGTTTAAAATCCGACTGCTCGTTCCTGAGATTAGCCGACATTATGTTTTAGCCTTTTTAGCCTTTTGCCCGGCCCCAAAGGGTCGAAGCGTTATGTTATATAGCCTATAGCCTTCCGGAATAACTGGGCTATCGTATACAAAAATAATTTTTCAGATCCGACCGGCAGTTCCTGAGATTAGCGCGTTCAAACAAACAAACGAACAAACAAACAAACAAACTCTTCTGCTTTATTATATTAGTATAGATATGACGTAGAGACGTCATAGTGTTTAGCTGTCAAGTAGAATACTCATTATCAATTAAGGTTATATTTCTTTGTTATCAATAAATTGACGATAAAAATGTTAAATAAAGTTTTAACATTAATTGATGGATCAAACTACAATTATTTTGACATGTTTAACCAGATAAAAATTCTTGTATAATTTAATTCACTTGCAGGAAACTTCCCTATTCACATTTCTATCTACCTATTTACTATAGTTATGGTAAGGTGACGGCACTTGTCAACTAAAGGCACATTGTGCAGGCACCGCAACGGTAGCACAGCGCTGAATCGAATGTTGCGGTCGCGGTAAGCGCGCTGACAACCCGTCATTGACTGACATTGTGAAATACATATGTTATACAATATGCAGCATGACTGCACGGTTGGCGTAGTGGTTTAGGCGGTCTCCTCGCCGCCTGGTACTGCGCCGCGTGTCGTGGGTTCGATTCCCACACGAGACAACACTTTGTGTGATACAACAACAAATTGTTGTCTTGAGTCTGGGTGTTCTTTGTGTCCGTTGATTGAATGTTTGTACAGTCCCCCGCGACACAGGAATTTCTTCCTAGTACGGGAGTTGTCTTTAAAAAAAAAAGGTTCGATTTAATAGTAGGGGGGCCCACGATGCTAAATTGGGATTTACTCGTGCGTCATAGAGACCTATTGGGTTGCAAAGCTTAGATGATAAAAATATATATTTTTTAATAATGCATAATTTTTCATCGGTGGGAGGAGCGGCTATCGACTTTCAAAATTAAAAAAATAGCTGTTGCATTAATCCCTTGAGATAATCGTTAGATTACGAGAAAGCACGTCTAGGACGTTAGGATAAAGCATGTATATCTTAATCTGACGCGCTTGAGTACCTATTTCAAAACGGCGAATTCACTCATTCACATTTGCAACTTCCTAATAATGGGCACCAGTTAGCGTGACACCTAAATCATCTGATTATTCAATGAGAGCCTTTTTTTAGGATCACTTGACATCCCCTTAGAAAATCTGACACGCTCGATTAATTTTATTTTTCTCCATTATGCAAACGATCAGATTAACATCCCTACTTTATTAAAAATACGTAAGACCTGGATGCTATCAATATCCGACGCGCTCGAGTAAAACCCGAAATCTCTTCATGGGCTCCCCTACTATAATGATCAAATTTAAATGACAAATCATTAGTCGGATTGTTGTTGCATCTGCATCTACATAGTCATACGCCTATTATCCACGATGAGGCAGACAGAGGTATATTATACACCCACTTTTCGCCAGATTTATTTTAGTCCCACGTAATAGGGGGCGAGCCTATTGCCGTACCGGGCACATTACCAGACTCCGTGCTGCTACTGAGAATTTCCTAACGGAAAAACCCAATAACACTTTGCCCGACCCGGGAATCGAACCCGAAGTCTCCCAATCCCACGCGCACATATATGCCGCGAGACCAACGAGGCAGTCCGAGGAAGTTGTTGTTGCAGTGCTTACATAATGTGCCATGCCTTTAACACTCACCGTCTTAGTAGGTACAAAGTGTAAGAACCTTTTCTCGCATTGTGTATTCGTTATAGACGGCACGTTAACCATCAGTTGATCCATCTGCTCCTTTGCCGCCTATTGCATAACAATAGCAAAAGCCTAATTTTAATCAAGTAAGCCCAATTTTAATCAGCAAGGTCAGAGTAAAAATATTTTTAATCTGTTTATAAGCAACAAAATAACGGAAAGCGCTCTTATCAAGATTACAAAATGGCGTTCTTCGCTGAAGTTTTAAGCACTTCGGACCTCTCAAAATTCCAAGTTGGATTGGATCGACTTAGTATTTATAGTATCGGAGGAACGGCCTACAAAATCTCCTTGAGTTAACTAACTTTAATTACGTTGTCAACTTGTTAAGATTATATAATTAACTAGCAGCAAAGTTTTTTGCTTCTAAAGTGGTCTGGGTTTAAATATATGAACCAGCTGACATGTTCAAGGATGACGCTTCAACTTTGGATGGAAAATTTCACTTGAAAACTTAATAACGGAAAATTTCTTTATAATTTAAAATATATAAGAATTTTCGCAGCGATAGCGTACCGCATGGCTGTTGGCTTTCGGGGCAAAATGTAAAATATGTGATACTAAACTTATTTTTGTAATATTTCAAATTTCATCAAATCCGTCGAGAAATTCTTGCATGAAAGAGTAATTAACATTCTAGGAATTTAAACTTTCGTGGTCACTATAATTACTTTTTACTGCTTCTACGGGATATATACCACGTATAGGTCGGTTCACGAAAGATGACCACTGCGCAGAAATCATTTTTTAGGTCCCCGTGGAGGTGCGGGGTGAGACGCGGGTGGAATGCCAATGGTGTGGCTCCGTTCTTGACGCATTCCCTAAATGCGTCAAGAATGGAGCCACGCCATTGTGGTCGTCTTAATATAGGAGGTTAATGCTGAATGAATCTGATGTCAATTTGTTTTACTTTTGGACTCCAAAATCTATAAAAAATAGTAATACATAATTACAACAGATTATAGATAGTGCCTCCGTGGTCCAGTGGATAGCGTAAGCGACTGCTGATCGGAGGTCCCGGGTTCGATTCCCGGGTCGGGCAAAAGTTTTACTGGGTTTTTCCGAATACTCAGTAGCAGCACGGAGTCTGGTGATGTGCCCGGTAACGGCAATAGGCTCGCCCCCTATTACGAGGTACCTACAAATTCATGGCGAAATGTGGGTGTAATATTACAATATGTGGGTGTATTGCCCGACCCGGGAACCAAACCGGGAATCGAAGGGGTAGGCAGAGGTGTACCTCTGCCTACCCCTTCGGGGATACAGGCCTGAGTCTATAACAAAATAAATTTATATATAAAAAAAGATAGTGGGCTTTTAATGCTAGACTTAAGCTCCCTGTTTCGAAGGACCGTTGTCGATTTACGAACTAAGCGCTGGATTTTCAACAAATCTGTGGGCTCAGTGGGAATTTACTACCTCTCACAAAATAACGATGTAGACAAACAGTGAACTATTTTGTTTTTAAAAGAGACGCGATAGCCGAGTGGAGAGACCGGCAGACTGTAACGCAGAGGGTCTCGGGTTCGAATCCACGGCAGGCACCAATGACTATTCGAAGTTAAGTGCGTATTAAATGGTTAATTATCGCTTGCTTATCGGTGAAGGAAAACATCGTGAGGAAACCTGCATGTCTAAGAGTTCTCCATAATGTTCTCGAAAGACATGTGAAGTCTGCCAGCCCGCACTTGGCCAGCGTGGTAGACTATATGGCCTTACCCTTCTCATAGTGAGAAGAGGCCCGTGCCCAGCAGTGGGACACTATAAACCAGTGATGATGATGATTTTGTTTTTAATATGTAGTGGTCCTGTATTTTTGTCTGTTCATGATAAACTCAAATAGCAGCGTTTTTCTCATGGTTCTATGCCCTTGCTTTGCGAACGTGGCAGTAAATATAAATGTAGAAGCTTTAGGTAATATTTTTTTTAAGTTGACGTTCATAAGTGTCACTTTGTGATCTTAATGAATAAAGGATTTTGATTTTGACTTTGCAGCAGTTTTCATAGGCAGAATGATTAATGAGGAAGGGTTAGCTATATAACTTGTAAAGAATTAAGGCCTGTTCAGACCTAAGCGGTATTCGCTACCGTCTGCGGCAGAGAAAACCCAGTGGGTATGCGGTAATATTACTGTTCAGACCTAAGCGGTATTCGCTATCCTAGTGGGTAGAATAACGCGCGGTAGTCGAGTTTCGCTCAGAGAGGTAAGAAATTTAGTTCGCTCTAGCCGCGGTATTTGATACCAAATACCTGAGCGAAACCCGCGCGGCATGTACCTCTACCCACAGCGGCAGCGAATATCGCTCAGGTTTGAATAGGCCTTTAAGTGTAAATTGTATAGTATCAGATAGTATTATACTTCCCGTGTGAGGCCCGGACCGGTAGCTTATAATTAGTGATCGGATAATCGGATGCATACTCACCTAAAGTTCATTTTTGGCTAGGATATTATGGAAGCGGCTTCTTAAAACATTTTTATGAATATAAATCCCGGGATTCCAGAAAATTCGGGAATGTGAAACTACTCTGTAACATTGTGAGGAAACAACGTCTTAAACATGTGGTTTTTATTTAAAAAGAAACTGGTCTCCGGGATTACATTATAATTACATACATACATACATAGACTCACGCCTGTTTCCCCGAAGGGGTAGGCAGAGGCATATTAAACGCCCACTTTTCGCCAGTGTTTGATCCCACGTAATAGGTGGCGAGCCTATTGCCGCTTATTGGGACATTTTGTTTGCCAGAGCCTCGTCCGTTGATCGGCAGGTGCACCACTTGCAGGTGAGGTTGGCTTGGGACCCTAAGTTCTTGGTGGGAACCCTATGCACCCTTAATTATAATTATTAATGTATATTTATTTGAAGTTAATTTTAAGTTCCCCATCAATTTATGAGTATGTTGAGTGTAAGAAGGATGGTAGGCAGTGGGTGTTAATTAAAAAAAAACATATATAATATGTATCCTAAACTTTCAACTTAGTCGTTTAATACGATGATGTCAGCCAGACTCAGTTGAGTGCCGGAGTTCATTGGTGATGCTGTTGTAAGTTAATAATTATTAAGAGATTGAATGGTTTTTCTTTGAAATTTTTATTTATTATACGGTTAAGATAATTTTTTTTTAAATTTGAAGGAAATTAAGAGGATTTTATTAGTTTCAGAGCTTTTTTTCTGGTACAAAAGTTAAAATAAGTAACTATACCTACACCCAATTCGATTCTTTAATAATAACACTAAATTTGTCGATTCCGAAATCCCGAGATTTTTTCGATTTAAAAGTGTATTCCATATTAGCCAACACCTTACAATAAGTAAATATACCCACACCCCATTTGATTCTATTGTAAAAAAAACGATATTTGTCAATTCCGTAATCCCGGGATTTCTCGATTCAAAGGTGCATTCCATAATAGCCAACACCTCAACTTTAGGTAAATATGCATCCGATTATCCGATCACTACTTATAATATAGCAATAATGATCAAAATTTTTATCAAATGAGGCAGCAATAATTTGTAACATGACTATGATATTCACAAGGTCCCTCCGTTTTACTAATGATTAATAAATTCGATGTTCAAGGTTAAAAGATGAATTACAAAACCGACAGAAACCGATCGTGGCACTTAGCGATTAATCCAATGAACCTCTAAAAGTAATGGTATATTTTACAATGTAAGTATTTTAGACTTACTTTTACTACTCTGAAAAGTAAATCTAAAAATAGATTTAAGTACTTTTGCAGGGTATTTTCCACAAACTAAGAGTCACGCAGCGAGCTATGGAACTGGCTATGCTTGGCGTCTCTTTGAAGGATAAATACAAATACAAATAATCTTTATTCGCAGTAAATGGGGTTTTTTACATAGGTGTTGGGATTAAATGTAACAGAACAGGCCTACTTAACTATCTTATTAATAGCATGCAAATAAGTGGTTTCTTAACTAATAAAATTTCTTAATTAATAATAAAATCCGAAATGAAGTTATCCGACAAAGAACCAAAATTACCGACATAGCTCACAGAATCAGTAAGCTCAAGTGGCAGTGGGCTGGCCATATCTGTAGAAGGACTGATGGCCGATGGAGCAAGCGTGTCCTAGTATGGAGACCACGCCTCGGCAAACGTAAGGTAGGACGGCTCCCGGCTAGATGGACCGACGACCTGAAAAAGGTGGCTGGGATATACTGTATGCGGAAGGCTGAGAACCGTGTACTGTGGTACGTGTTGGTAGAGGTCTATGTCCAGCAGTGGACTGCTATAGGCTGATTGATTGATGGTATTTTTTATGTGATGGGCTGTTTGTTGTAGGCTGTTAGCGATTACCGCCGCTCATGAACACTAACAGACGAGTTACAAGTGCAATCCGGCACTCTCACTCACCAAACGAAACACAACAGTAAAGATAATGTTACTTAGACGACCGGTTGGCGCAGCGGGAGTGTAAGCGACTGCTACGCCGAAGGTCGCGGGTTCGATGCCCGCTTAAGTCAACCATTTGTGTGCATGAACATGGATGTTTGTCTTGGTCTGGGTGTTTCTATGTATTATATGTATGTATTTACAAAAAAAAAGTACATATGTATGTTTATCCATTACCTAGTACCCATAGTACAAGCTTCTGCTTAGTTTGGGACTAGATGGTGTTGTGTGAATGTGGTAGAATATTATTACATTATTATTACTTTACGTCGATTTTCTGTGAGAGGGTTGGTACTTTCCCGGTCGAGCCGGCCCATTCAAGCGATAACAGCACGGATGTACTACCTGTATGAGTTTCCCCGTGATTAGATGTTAAATTATATGTCTAGACGTCGCCAACAGCTTCGCCCGCGTTAATTATACATATAAACCTTCCCCTTGAATCATTCTATCTATTAAAAAAACGCATTATAATCCGTTGCTTAGTTTTTAAGATTTAAGCATACATAGGGACAGACAGACAGAAGATAGACTTTGTTTTATATTATGTAGTGTTGATGACATCATGGGAACTCACACACGGTCCTTTGGTCCTGAACTAGGCAGAGCGAGTTCTATGAGAACCAGATAACCGGTAAATATAACACATACATCATCATCGTCCTAGCTTTCTCGCGGTTGCATCCAAGACTTTACAAGAGAGCCACCTCACTAGTCTAACTAGAATTACCAAAATAATATAGCTTTAATGCATACTTTATATAGATACCATTGCAATAAATCGTTCTGGCGTTTGCAAGCGGTACAGGCATGCACAACATTCTTAAAATAATGACATAGTTATATATATTATTTTATTACTGTTTTATATTCATATGTGATTAATTAATCATATAATGATCGTTTGAATACAAAACACCATTCTTTAATGTATCTTTTGAGTGACATTTCATTATATTAATCTTCTACACGCTTGTCGTAGCTCTCTGTTCTACGCCGTAGCACGAGCTACACCTTACGAAGCAGGTTGGCCCAAAGCTACGACAATTTCACAACTTTTATCCCCGAAGGGGTAGGCAGAGGTATATTACACACCCGCTTTTCGCCAGTTATGTTTCGGTCCCAATGTAATAGGGGGTGAGCCTATTGCCATCCACCGGGCACATTATTAAGCAAGCGATAATTTTTAATACACACATAAATTCGAAAAGTCAGAGGTGTGTGCTCGGGGTACCTGGGTATCGAGCCCGAGACCATTGTCTCGGCAGCCCGACGTGCCATCGGAGTAGCATATATCAAGAAGTGGACTATGACAGGCTGATAATGACGACCTTAAAGACATAAAGACATATTTATTTCTGCATTTTGGTTGTTTACAACACTTATACATGACAAAACCCTATTCTAGATGATGCCGGCTTTTCTTAGCTAAATGACTTCTTGAGAAGAAAAGCCGAAACAAACTCAGAGTCATTGCTTTTTTTGTCACTTCAATTTCTTTAGTCTTTTCTTGATCTTTTAAAGTCCAGACAAAAAAAGGGTTTAGTATGCAAGTACAATGCAGGAAATCATCTGACGCTTTTGACTGACTCGGCCCACTGATGGCCCGCATTCAACAGCAATCGTACGGCTCAACCTTGATTGAGGGAGCCAGCACGATCTGTATCACTATGCCTCCACGCCATCAGAAGGTGTATGCATAAGCATGTCAGCCTAAGCCATCAGACAGGTTGCCAAAACTATTTGCTTATATGTTTAATAATGCCCACATCATACTCACAACATTTACATGCTAATACATAGTAGTACATGTTGTAAACAATATGTAAAATTATAAAAATTTAAACAATAAAATGTCATATATTTAAATGTTAAAAATATTATTGAATGTCAATTTAAGAATGTCTAAAAAATAAAATAATAATATATTACTTAAGTAATGTATGAGTAATGTTAAATGTCAAAAGAAAATAACAATGTCAAAACAAAATAAATAAAATTACAAATGTCAAATCAAAAATGTCAGAATGTAAAGATATAAGTACTACAAATGTAAATAAAAATATTATGTCACTAATTTCAAAATGTCAAAATTCATAATGTCAATTCATAATTTAATGTCAATTCATAATTTTTAAACTCAATTCCAGGCGTTTTTGTCTGCTAAATAATCTTTAACTGTGTAATAAGCTTTTGAACACAAGCTCTGTTTAATAAATACTTTGAATTTATTAATACTTAGTTCCTGAATATTACCTGGAATTTTGTTATAAAAACATATGCTTTGACACTTGTATGAGTTACTTATTTTTTGTAGTCTAGTTGAAGGTAGAACAAGTTTGTTTTTGTTTCGTGTATTTATTTTATGAATGTCGCTGAATTTAGAAAACATATTTATATTTTTCCTGACATATAACAAGTTCTCATAAATGTATTGAGATGCGACAGTCATTATCTTAATTTCTTTAAATTTTTCCCTCAGTGAATGCCTTGAACCAAGACTGTAGATTGCACGAATAGCCCGCTTCTGCAGTACAAACACAGTTTGAATGTCAGCTGCGTTGCCCCATAATAAAATGCCATATGACATTATGCTGTGGAAATAACTAAAATATACTAATCTGGCTGTATCTATATCAGTTAACTGACGAATTTTATAAACCGCGTACGCTGCAGAGCTAAGTCTATTCGACAACTGACCTATATGTGGGCCCCACTGTAGCCTAGAATCTAAGGTTATGCTTAAGAATACGGTGTTATCTATAAGATCCAACTCTTCTCCATTCAAACATATGTTAGGTTTAACTTGTTTTACATTCGGTCTTGAAAATCGTATACATTTTGTTTTTCTTTCATTTAACAGTAAATTGTTAGCAGACAACCATTGAACTACTTTAGAGAGAGCCTTATGTCTTGCATCTGTATAAAAGACAACTCCCGCACAAGGAATAAATCTCAACTATCGTTCCGTTCACACATTACGAAGGCTCGCAATAGAGCCTCCTTTGTGCTTGGACGTTTACATCGCTTAGTGAACGCTAAATCTAAATTATCGCTTAGGAACAAGATTAGGTTATACGCATCGTGTATTAGGCCTATAATGACATACGCTAGTGTAGTATTTGCACACACTAGGCCACACAGGATCCATAGGCTGCAAACACTTCAAAATAAGTTCATGCGGCGAGCTACGGGCGCACCGTGGTACGTATGTACGTAACGAGGAGTTACACGTAGACTTACAACTGCTGACCATCAAGCAATTCATGAAACAGTGCTCCCGTAGCTACTTTGACTCTGCTTCGACACACCCTAACCCACTATTGGTTGCGGCGTTAAATTATTACACCATCTAGGATTTCTAAGATTTGAGACCGGACGACGACATTACACTAGCTCAAATCTGAACACACACGGCTCGCGAAGCAACACAAATTCAACCGCGGTTCCGTACTCGCCGACGAGGACGGAATAAATCCTTTGTCGCGAGAAACTAAATAAACACGCATGTAACGGACACAATGAATCGTAGACTCGAAATGACAATGTATGAATTGCACAAATCGTTTTCTTGTGTGGGTATCAAACACACAGCACTCGGCGCAGTGTCAAGCGACGAGGCGGCCGACAGGTTTGTTAAGTTGTGTAGATGATACCTTTCTGGTCGCTGTCAATTTATCTATTATTTTATCATGACTTTTTTTTTAATTTATACACTCACGCCTGTATCCCCGAAGAGGTAGGCAGAGGTGTAATATTACACCCACATTTCGCCATGCATTTTTAGGTCCCACGTAATAGGGGGCGAGCCTATTGCCGTACTGGGCACATTATGAGACTCCGTGCTGCTACTGAGAATTTCCTAACGGAAAAACCCAATAACACTTTGCCCGACCCGGGAATCGAACCCGAGACCTCCCAATCCCACGCGCACATTTATGCCGCGAGACCAACGAGGCAGTCAGAATATCATGACATTTATAAAAAACTAGCTGTTTCTGGCGGTTTCACCCGCGTCTTGAGGGAACTACTTAGCGTACGCGGTTAATTTAGCCGAAGTTACTCCTTGGTACATCAGTTATCCGCCAGTGAAAGTCCTGTCAAAATCGGTCCAGCCATTCCAGAGACTAGCGAGAACAAACTGACAGGCAGACAGACAAACAGACAGACAGACAAAAATTATAAAAAAATAATTTTGGTATATGTACCGTGTATACATCCATATGCATTTAGTTAAAAGCGGTTATTTTAATATTACAAACAGACACTCCAATTTTATTTATATGTATAGATGTATTGATAAAATAGACTACAGGATGCCCGCAGCTATGACCGCACATTTTTGTTTTATTTTGCTTTCTTCTCGATCCCATAGGAATTTCGAGAAAATCTTAGTGCACCCCTACGGTCCCCAAGGAACATATATACCAAATTTCAAATTCTTGCTCCCAACAGTTGCGGCTATACGTTGCCTGTCAATAGGTAAATTAGTAACGCAAGGATTTTATATAAACAGATGATACCTTCCCGTCGTGTCGTCGCTATTTTTAAACGACTTACAATCCGCAGTGTCCTACTTCTGGTAAAACTAAATACCCAAATGGTTTTATTTTTATTTCTTACTCTTCAACACTCAGTAAGAATTTAATATGCGGTAGTTGGTATTTCTTTTACGTGCAGTTTCTTATGTAAGCAAAGTTGGTCGAGTTCTGATTTCATGCCTGCGTTGCGGAAGCTTTTGTATCTAAATTAAGCAACAGATCGCTTTGTTGCGAGATCGTTATTTTATATGATAGAAGCTTTTAACTTTGAACTCTTTAATTATAGTTTTAATAGTTTCTATTCGACTACGGCGAAGCCAAAAGTAAGGGTGATTTTTGTTAGAAATGTTAGCTATTGATGAATAAGTAGTTTAAAATATTTATGAGACTATGTTATATACTGTTTATAGGTCACTAGATTTTGCCCGTGGGTTCACCCGCGGAGTTATCGGTTATCGCGGTGAAAAGACACACAAAAGCTATGCCATAACATCACTATTACTGATGATAACTAAACTAATGATATCTGAAAGTGTATCTGTTTGTATATCCTTCTTTTTTATTGTAATAGGCGGCAAACGAGCAGACGGATCGCTAAGCAATTACTGCCGCCCATGGAAACACTACCACAGGAGTCACAAGTGCGTTGCTGCCCCTTGAGGTTGGGAAAAGGGATAGGATAAGGAGTGGGATGAGGGAGAAGGAATAGAGGGATAGGGCCTCCGGCACTCTCACGCACCGAATGACACGCAACAGTTTAGGTAACTTTAAGTCAATTTCCTGTGAGAGGGTAGTACTCATTCATGCTGACATCAGCAAGACTCTAATACGGTGAAACGCTAAGATCTTAAAACAGATTTAGATAAAACATTACAGCAATATAGGTTGTACATCAGAATATCTAAGTTTTTATATCATAAGTTATACAGAATTAAATCCCCTTACAACAAACTTGCATGAAATATATAAATCGCAACGTTTGCAATTTATTGTAGCTAAATCATATATTTAGTCAAAATCAGTGGTTATGATCAAATTCATTGCGCGGTTGATATTAATTAAATTTTATGAAAATGGTTATCACATTATGCGGTATCTACGTTATGCTCTCGTAAACCAAATCTCTCTCAATTTTTATTGAACGTAAGACTGACGTTCAATAGAAATAAACCTTTACATGGAAATTTAATGTCAAATAAATTACAAGTATAAACCTTCTATATATTTAATTATTTCATTACCATTTTCATAAGACAACATGAATGAACAAAACAATATAAAAGAAAACAACCCATTATTAAAATATAATTAAATATAAAGGCTTTCTTAACTATCATCTTGTACCTTCGCAGTCTGAAATTAAAATAGTTGATTTAATTAAACATTTTCAAGATATTTCAATAAGAATTTTATTATTATAGCTTTGTGGTTGACGGCATAGAATACAAGTGTCACCACCCCCTATCTTCCCGTGGGTGTCGTAAGAGGCGACTAAGGGATAACACGATGCAAATACCATCTTTGCATAGAGACGGAAAACTCGACATCAAACCCTATACGACTGCCTCGTTGGTCTCGCGGCATAAATATGCGCGTGGGATCGGGAGGTCCCAGGTTCGATTCCTGGGCCGGGCAGTGTTATTGGGTTTTTCTGTCACGAAATTCTCAGTAGCAGCACGGAGTCTGGAAATGTGCCCGGTACATCAATAGGCTCGCCCCTTATTACGTGGGACTAAAGTATATCTGGCGAAAAGTGGGTGTAGAAATACACCTCTGCCTACCCCTTCGGGGATAAAAGGCGTGACGATATGTATGTATGTGTATGTAATTTTATTATAATAGGGCAGTTTCCAGGGTCAAAATAATTACATTTTATTTAGTCCGTATTTTAGATTATAAAAAAATAATGGACACGTATTTTTTCTTATTCGATTAAGTAAAAAATAACAAAGATATAGCCCATTAAAGTTACGTGTGACGTCATCTAGTGCGAAAAAATGCATGCAATGCGTGACGTATAACGTCACGCTTATCACGGCGTGACGTTATACGTAACTTTAATGAGCTATATCTTGGTCATTTTTGGTTTAATTTACAAATAAAAAAATACGTATCGCTTATTTTTGAATAATCTAAAGGACGGACTTATATTTTTTTTGTCAACTAGCCTATTAGGCCTTTTATCAAAGGTGTTATTAATAGATAAAACGCATAAGTAAATAAAGAATTTTAACCATAATTTAACCATTCCACACTTTTTGGAATTCTGTGAGGCTATTGCTAAGAGCGCGGCTTTTTTAGTCCAAAGAGGTTTCTGAAATCACACACTACTAATAGGATCGAACTCAAAGTTGAGTTGAGTGGGGAAAGGAATATAAAAGGTTTTCTATCGCGTTTTACGCCTGAAAAAAGGAAGGAACCGAAAATGGGCGAGGAATTGAATGTTTATTTTAATTCAATATGATAAAAGAAACGTCACTAAAATCCCACGGCGGCATGACATTTTTTTAAATCTTGAGTTATTGAAGTTACTATTTTATATCCTTAAGTACGTACGTATACACGCTAGTTAAGAAAGTTAGTCAGGCACATCTCATGCTTTTACTGTTTTTTTTAAATATTTTTATATGGAATATTATTAGAAATCAGTTTTTCATATTGCCAGGCCTCTACAATAACGCCTTAGAAATCGTAAAACCACGAGCAACTTTCCTTATGTTAAAATTCTTTCCTTATGTTAATTTCTTAAAATTTATGTACAATGCTTAAACTATTTCAATACTTCTTACAGCCGGATCAATCCCATGAGCCAAATATAACCCCAGATATACGTATCTGGTGGAGTCTATGGACTCAGCTGTAACGTTCAGTTCTTTTTACTTCTTTGTTTATTGATTGGTACTTCATCTTTTTGTATCACGCTCGACCGAACGCATAATGCTCACACCCTCACACTAATATTGGATCTTTGATTGTGTCTTTGAGTCCGCCGCTGAATTGTTTTTGTACATTTAGTTTGACAAACAATCGTTAGCATTGAAAGAGCTTGCTCTTGTAGTCGTAAATATAGAAAAATATCGCTAAAATATGTATTAATGACTAGAGGATGACAGCGACGCCCGCACATTTAATTTTAATTTACCCATTTCTGCCCGGTATCGTTTTTATTTCGGGTAACATCTTCATGGTATCTCTTCGGTCTCCAAGGAACATCCATGCCAAATTTCAGCCCACCTGTTGCGCGGAGTAGTTTTGGCTGTACGTTTTCCGTCAGTCAGTAACGCGTGAATTCAATATGTACTAACAGATTTTCAACCTATGTTATAAGCCCTCATTTCCCAATAGGTACACGAATCAAGTGTTTCATTTTCCGCGCCTTTCTTTTTCATATTATGATTCTCATTTTAACCAGTTTGCATCCGATGCCTATACCACTAATTCAATTCCCAGAAATTGAATTTGAGTCTCGGTTGGGGAATTTTCTTGTATTAGGTAGTATAGAATATGAATTTTGCTGGGAAAGACATACATTTTGTGACGCCAAACGAGCAATATTTTGTGAGACGTGAGTCGCGAATATTGAGTAGGTACCGCAACTGAAATTCGGTTATAATGCCGAACAGACTTTAACTTCAGTTGCTATCTAATGTTTTACTTGTGCACTATACTTTTTAATTGTCGCTTAACGGCTAACGGTCCTCATACGATCGCAATTCGGTTTAAACATTGCTAGTGACGGACCGAATCGGCCGGTACGGAAGACGGAAGGTCTCTCGCAATTTGGACCGGTGATCTTATTGGGATCGGAGGAAGCGGATAGATGCAGGCGGCCCAAGATCATTTTATTTGGAAATCCTATATACAGCAGCGTACAAATGTCCAGAAGTACGCATCACTAGCTGAGATGATAATGATGATGATGATGATTGCGAGTGAGTCAGCTCATTTTGGGTCGCCGAGTGCTTTGTGATTCGAGCAGAACTTTAGGAAACGGAACGAAATACGGTGACAACTTCGCGCAACTATTTCAAATATGCTCGTTTGGCCCGACATTTGCGTGGTTTCTATTTGTTGAGCTTCGGGTATAAAATTAATGTACAGATGTCATAAGATTTAAAATTTAAAATAATACTTTTCTTTTTCTATGTAAAGACAACACCAGCACTAATAATAAACAAATAATTCCTATGTAGTCTCCTCAGTAGGTGTTTCATCACCTTCTTGATCCATCATACAGCTTTTCGCTATCTACTGCTGAACATAGGGCGCACCTAATATGCGTCATAATATCATTATGACTCAGTTAGATGATTTGGCCTACTATTTAAGTCGGGCCAAGATTTTATTTCAAGTTTTCCGTCTCTTCGCAAAGATATTATTTGTGTTGTGTATTGCCTACGACTAAGGCACTCTTAGGGTCGGTTCACAGCTGACAGACGACGCGCCGAGCGTATCATCAGTCGCGTCTATTCCGTCAAATTATACCTGCCACATGCTTCTAGTCAGTTACTGCGTTCAGAATCTACAGAGCGGTTGTGTTGTGTGATATTGAATTTTAAAATAAATCAGTTTCACCGTATGTCCGTAAAATCTTTTGATGAACTCCTTACGATTGTGAAATGTTTCATAACTAAAAATGATAAAAAAATTCGATGTACCATAACTCCAATCACCGACAATGCGTTAGCGTTAACGGAAACAGAACAGTCGTGTACGCTCAACGCACTAACGCATCATCGGTTAGGTGTGAAAGGTTGAATGTTTTATCATATACCTATTTGTCTGTTTTGGCGTTACGCGACCGATCATACGCGAGGCATTTTCCGTCAGATATGTACTAACCCTTAGTCGAAGGCTTACGACACCTAAGGCAGGAAATGGGTTAGTGATACTTTATTGTTAATCCGTCGTCAGATTGTTGATTAAAACTCTCAAAGGCTTAGACAAGAGTTCAACGTCCACACATTGATCACATAAGAACGTAAGCCTCACAAGACGTCAGTTATTTTCCTAAAATGTTTAAGAAAATACCCGTCAGGAAGAGTGATGTACATTTTGTAATAAGGGAAATGTTTATTTTCGTTATGTCATGTTTAATTTGCATGTTTCATTTGCTGTCAACATAATCTATATGTTTGACATTGATTTATTACTTACAACTAGATAAGCAAACAGCGATGATATGTGTTGCCGTTTATTATGGGTCTGGACCTAATACTGTTACAACAATGTTATTGTGTCAAAATTTCCGCACACGAAAATAATACGAACGTGAAATGGGCAAATGCGTTGTGAAATCTTGTAATTCTCGTAATGAAAATAATTTGAACAAGGGCGGCATATCATTCCACATGTATTCATCATTATTTTTCATGATATTTGGTTGAAAATGACAAAGAAAATCGCACATATTCGTTTTTATTTACAATGATACCAAGTAATAAAATTTTGGATCTCCCACTTTTGTGGGAGTTTTACTCCAGGATATTATGTGAAGCGGTAGAAATTAAGAAATATAACAATTTCAAGCGGGAGGATGGATATAGAATATCGGCTACTTGGAAACCAGTCATTAGCAAATGTGAACACTGCCGCAGTGACAAAACATTAATTCATGTTTTGAACTATTACCACGTTTCTTTAATACTACTACTATGCAGTATCTAGTAGTATTAAAGAACCGTGGTGGTAATAATAAATACACTCGAGATATTATGAAACTCAATAATAAGTAATATTTTGTTATCATGTAAAGTAATTATAAGCATAGATCAATACTGGATTTACTGACACTGCTTATAAATATATAAGTAGCAACGAGGGAACAAATGAACATTTCCCCATATTAATATACATACAATAAACTGTACATACCCATAAACACAACCTTTCTGTTAAGTAATACTAATAATAAAAAAATGGGAAAATATTTGTAAACTGGAGAACACCGCATTTCTCGATGAAAGGTCAAATGTCATCACTTTTGAAATTAGATTATGGAACTTGTTTTTAACGAGTGCAAAAGAGATAAATATAGTTTTTTTCTAACATGCTTATTGGTTTCAAAGCTACGTCTCCTATCTCGGCTGGTCACCACGCTATTTTGAACGTCAATTGTAGGAGTTTGCTACTCTAGTGTTAATGTTACCTCGATGATGTTTGATGTTAATCTGTACATATAATTATTTCGGCTGTCCCAAATCAAAACACAGTAAGGGACTTCGAACAAATTTTACAGGAGGGCAAAAAAGCTGACTTTATTATGCCTTACCAAACTATGAATCTACAGCTGAATATGATTCTTGGAGATGGTAGATAAGATTACTGTCTATATTTTTGCATACTAAAACTTTAAAAATATAATTCAATGCACGTTGTATAACACTTACTAAGTTTGGATTGGGATCCAACACTAACCATTGCCCACGGAAACTAAACCAAAACACAGTAAGTAATAAGACATTATTAGGTTTTGATTTTTTTTGAAAACTTTTAGTTATGATAAAAGTTATGATAAAGAAAATGAGTAAATAAATATTCTAAGTTCGTATCTAAAAACTATTGCAGTAAAACACATTAACGAGAATAAACCATGTTTATTATTCTAATTCTTAGAAGGTGAAGTAATTTAATGTAAAAATTTCCACATTCTAGTAGAAAACGAAGAATTAATAACAAAAACATATTAACTCAAAATACGAAATTTTATGTTTTCTCACTAATTTAAAAGCTAATTCCTGGAAATAAAAACTCCGACGGGTGTGTGCTATACTGTGTAATTTTTAGATTTTATGGTCTTTTAGACATATTATTTCCCAAATCAAAAACCTAGCAAGTGGAAATTCCCAATCCAAAACAAAGTACGTGTGCTTTCCTGTGTTTTGAACTGGTTTTCAGCTCTTAGTAGGTTTTTGATTTGGGGTTTGCGGTTTAGTCTGTGCACTTAGTAGGTTTTATGGTATCGCTATATTGGGAATGGAGGCCTTTATTGAAAAAAGGGTTTATGCATATTGTGGGCATTTACTGTGTTAAAAGCATGGTGTAAAAATCTTGATTTCGACAAAAATGTCCCTTACTGTGTTTTGATTTGGGACAGTCGATTTGTTACTGTGTGACTGACAGACGACGCCCAGCCACATATATTAGGCGCCAGACGCTGAAATTTGGCATATACAGGTTGTAAAAATACCCTGAACTGAAACCCCATATCGCACCAATCATTACGAACATTTTTTACTTCGGTACAATACCTGGGCAATTACTGGTTCAGGAGATATTAAGGCTCAAAGTTACTATGAAACTTGTGTAATTAGGTACAAAATAGATGCATTTACCCCGCTAACCTGTTCTATAGATGAACTATGCACCCATGGATAGGTAGGATTTTATAAAATTGCACGCGTGCACTTTTAATTGCGGATTAAACACTTTGGGTCCTTAAAAAAAGATATCAGGTTTTATTTTTGCTTAGTATGACTTGGCATGACGTCCAAAACGAGTAGATTTCTGCTTGGTGATGGGTCTTGTGACACCCTGTATACACGTATGTTCCTTGGGGACTGTAGAGTATACTAAGATGTTTTTTCTGAAAGTCGAGCATCCTCTAGTTTGTCATGATCATCATCGTCCTAGCGTTCTCCCGGTTGCACCCGAGGCTTATGCCTCGGAGCCCGAGGTCAGCTTACTAGTCCAACCAGATAACATAATATACATAACTTCACGCCTTTTATCCCCGAAGGGGTAGGCAGAGGTGTATTACACACCCACACTTCGCCAGTTATGTTTCGGTCCCAATGTAACAGAGGGCAAGCCTATTGCCATCTACCGGGCACATTATATTTAACCCTTCTACTCCCACCTATCTTAAAGGAAGATTCGAGTTCCTCCATGATACGCATAACCGTTATTTAAGGTCATCAGAAAATTTGAAACTGAAAATGCCGGTTCATTCCACAGCATTTTATGACAAATCCTTTTCAGTTACTGCTGTTCGCTTATGGAATGCCCTACCGTTACACATAAGACAGGCTCAGACTATCACTAGTTTTCAAGCAATGGTAAAGGATCACTATCTATCATTATAACTTTTCTCATTCTACATTATAGGTATATGTATGTATTTATTTAAATATTGTATACTTATTTGTATGTATGTATTAATATTTTATATCATTTATATTATAAATTATTTGTATATATTAATATTTAAGTATTTATTTGTATGAATATATGTTATTACACGAATTTATATATTTAATATATTTTTACAAAGGTACACTCGCAACTACCATTTATTTCCAACCAATAATATCCATCCAAAGGTTGCCTGGTAGAGATCGCTGTCAGCGATAAGGCCGCCCTTTGTACTTACTTGTTCAGACAGTTTCTACCAATGTATTTATAAGGGTACAATAAAGTATAAATAAATAAATATTATTATTATCCAACCAGATATGACAGAATATCAGCTTTTCCACAGAGCGACTGCCGTCTGATCTCCCTAACTTAAAGGCATAGCGATATTCCATGGCTTAGACTAGTATCAGTTTAATTTAGGGTACTGACTCCGTAACGACTTTCAAACGTCTTCATGAAAATCGAGACCGACGGTTTAACGTGTTTGCCGAGGCACGGGGCAAGCTATAATTAACTATTTAGTTCGTCGGAATATTTACCAGTAAATGTACAAACAATACGTTTTTTATGGACTCACGCCTTTTCCCCGAAGGGGTAAACATAGGTGGAATATTACACCCACATTTCGCCATGAAATAAGGGGCGAGCCTATTGCTGTCATTGTGCACATCACCAGTCTCCGTGCAGCTACTGGGAATTCGGAAAACCACAGTAACACTTATTGCCGGACCCGGGAATCGAACCCAGGACCTACGATCAGTCCCAGGACCAGGACGCATGCGCTATGCACTGGACCACGGAAGCAGTACGTTTCATGGTTTTTAAATTAACACTAGTGTCCAATAGTGATATTGTAGCAAAGCAAAAATGTTCACTACTGCCACTTAAATTTTACTGCACGGTTGGCGTAGTGGTTTAAGCGGCCGCCTCGCCACTTGACACTACGCCAAGTGTTGTGGGTTCGATTCCCACACGAGACAACACTTTGTGTGATCCATAAATGTTGTTTCGAGTCTGGGTGTTAATTGTCCTCGTTAGATGTATGTTTGTAAAGTCCCCCGCAACACAGGATTTAGTCCTAATGCGGGAGTTGTCTTTTTTTTTTAAACAACCAAACAAATATGTATTTGAACAAATGAACGCTGAAGTCTATAAGTTGGAGTGACAAGCCGAAAATTGACCAAAGTCTTGACCCAAAAACCTAACATGTCGTATCGTCCCACGTATTGGCTATAAAACGAAACCTTTACTCGCCTGGCCATGACTTCAGTGTCAGACGATAAGCGATTTGTTCATGAAGCTGTTTGGCACGGCTATGGTGATCATAAAGTCTTAATCTGTCCACCAATTTGCGAAATAATATCGCTCCACAAAACACACAACAAGACACTGCAGCAAAGGCAGGCCTGCCGCAAAGTGGACCGAAGATCAGGTCAGGATCGCTGGAAGCGGTATGACGCTCAAAATCGGTCTATCCTTCAGCTGAAATGATGATCGCAACAATGGATACTGCACGATCAAAATCATCAGTCAGCCCCTGACCAGAGAAAATATAGGCGAAAATCTGCCATTTTTATTTTAAATACCTAAATAATAATATAATTTGCGGTAAGGTTTCACCTATATTTTTAAAATTAGCTTCATTCGGGTGTAATATTATACCTCTGCCTACCCGTTCGAGGATACAGGCTTGAGTCTATAAATAAAATAAAAAGAAATAAAATCATTCGGCGACTACCCTCTGAACTTCAATAGCAAAATACGTAGCGATTTTTCATGGCTTAGATAAGTTTCTCTATACAAATTTAGAATCGATAATACATAATGGCCGTGTGGTGACGGATTAAGAATACGGAATGTCACCACCCCATATCATCCCATGGGTGTCGTAAGAGCCGACAGAGGGACCATACTATGCAGAGAGCAGCACTGTAAGAGAAGGAAAACTTGAAACAAACTCTATACCAACCCGTTTGGCCAGCGTGGTGTAGTAGGCCAATTCCTCCTTTCAAAGGAGAGGCCTAGTCCAGCAGTGGACTGTAAGGGGCTGAAGATGATGATGAATACATACATATTAACATGAAGTTTAATGTCTATATTATCGTATAACATTATTTTTTTTACTTTTAGAATTCGCATTGCTTATTCTGGGTGGTATCGCCAATCGCTAGTTGCGCAATTGTGGCCGAACCGTAAAGCCGCTTTGAAACCTTTTTGTTTCAAGGTTACACACTCGACGCGGCTAAACCCTTTATTTATTAGGGTAACACAATCACAGTCCGGCTCACGGCTGTCCAATCGCTTACGATGTGTTTATATCTCAATTATATGTAATCGTATGTACATCGCTTTATTTGTATGTAAAGGGTAAATTGATCAATTTATATGTAAAGGGTTCTCTTTTGTATCTTTAAATATGGGTACTATTCGCGTTCTGTTTTGCTTTTCTTTTTCAAGACACAATACTTATAAACATACAACTAACGGACACATAGTATATCCAGATTCTAAACAACAATTTGTAGATCACACAAAGTATTGTGTATTGTGATCCTACAAGAGGTGGGATCGAACCCACAACACTCAGCGCAGTGTCAAGCGGCGAAGCAACCACTTTTAAGCCACTACTCCTACCGTGGAGGCACTATTCAGATGCAGTAATTTATTAATTTACAGATTATAGTAACAAGTCTTGTCACAAAGCGACACTCTGGCCTCTCGTGTAACTAATGTGTGCGTGTTATGCACACACAAACGCACGTAGATCTGGTGGTCCACTAGATAGCATATGCGACTGCTGATTGGAGGTCCTGGGTTCGATTTCCGGCTCGGCCAAAAGTGTTATTGACTTTTTCCGAATTCTCAGTAACAAGACGTTTTTAATGTTTTATATTATAATATCTAAAATAAAAGCGGCGGTAGCCCAGTGGTGTGCGTAACGGACTGCCGAGACGATGGTCTCGGGTTCGGTCCCCAGTTACCCCGGGCACACACCTCGTGACTTTTCGAAGTTATGTGTGTATTAAAAATGTTAATTATCGCTCGCTTAACAATGTGCCCGGTAGATGGCAATAGGCTCGCCCCCTATTACATTGGGACCGAAACATAACTGGCGAAGTGTGGGTGTTTAATACACCACTGCCTACCCCTTCGGGGATAAAAGGCGTGAAGTTATGTTATGTTATCTATACATATATTATTTTTTATAATTTATTTGTGAATTAATATAGTAGGTATAGCATGTAAGCGTTTTGGTGTGAATATACTTACTGTAATCTTATATTGATTTTTATAAATAAACCAGCTGACCTAGCGAACTCCGTTTCGCCTTTTTAAGAGTTTTTATCTAATTCCCTTTTTTTCAAGCCCCTTTTCCAAAGTTACCATTGACTTAGCGCTTAATCTCTTATCATTTCAGAGTCTATAAATGCTGAACAAACAAACATAGATTTTTATATAATATTGAATTCCCCATTCCTTAAAATATCGGAGACGATACCCATATCGACTTAAAAAAAAAAATCCGTCCGCCATCTTTGATCACGAAATAGATGTTGTATTTGGATTCACCATCCCTTAAATTATCAGAGACGATACCCATATTGATTTTTAAAATTTTTCCATCCACCATCTTTGATTTCCCATCCACCATCTTGAATCACGAATTAGATGTTGTATTTGGATTCCCCATCCCTTTAAACATCGGAGACGATACCCATATTGTTTTTTTTTAATTTCCCATCCGCCATCTTTGATCACGAAAAAGATGGTGTTTTTGAATTCCGCGTTCCTTAAAATATCGGAGACGATACCCATATCGACTTAAAAAAAAAATCCCGTCCCGTCTTTGATTTCCTATCCGCCATCTTTGATCACGAAATAGATGTTGTATTTGGATTCTCCATCCCTTAAATCATCAGAGACGATACCCATATTGATTTTTTAAATTTTCCCATCCGCCATCTTTGATTTCCCATCCACCATCTTGAACCACGAAACAGATGTTGTATTTGGATTCCCCATCCCTTTTAACATCGCAGACGATACCATTGACTTTTTTTAAATTTTCCCATCCGCCATCTTTGATTTCCATCCGCCATCTTTGATCACGAAATAGATGTTGTATTTCGATTCCCCACCCCTTAAAATATCGAAGGCGATACCCATATTGATTTTTTAAATTTTCTCATTCGCCATCTTTGATTTCCCGTCCGCCATCTTGGATCACGAAATAAATTTCATATTATTAATCAGCGTCCCGAAAATCTCGAAAACGATACCCATAATTATAGATTGTATCCTATTCGTTTAGCCTTTTTTTGCATTTTACCCAACCCTCCCCCTTCTCGTTTGACCATTTTATTTTTTTTGTCTGGCCCTTAAAAGTTGTGGCTTTAATTTTATAATAGCCTTTCGGAATAATTGGGCTATCATAGGCAATAACAATTTTTAAAATCCGACTGCTAGTTCCTGAGATTAGCCGACATTATCTTTTAGCCTTTTTAGCCTTTTGCCCGGCCCAAAGGGTCGAAGAGTTATGTTATACAGCCTATAGCGTTCCGGAATAACTGGGCTATCGTATACAAAAACAATAGAATTTTTCAGACCTGACCGGTAGTTTCTGAGATTAGCGCGTTCAAACAAACAAACAAAAAAACAAACAAACAAATTCTTCCGCTTTATTATATTAGTAAAGATAAAGATATTTTTTTTTTTTTATATTTGATACAAATCTCCTTTATTGGGCGGATACTTCCATAGTTGTCGTTTTAACTGTTTAAGAAATATAACTGCAAAAAGTATTTACACATACAAACTACTTAGTAAATACTGTTATCCGGTATCTGTAACGTTTCGCTCGTTTCGCTAGATCGGCCAATATGGAGACTGTGATTTGTCTGTCAGAACCATTACAATTTAACAAAATACTCGACAATCCAAATTTTGCGGATATATGTTGTCGACTCGATATCTTTATTTTTTAATGTTTTATTATTCAGGTAAGGTTTCGATGTACTCCTTGACGAAATAATTATTATAAGATTTGACACTGCGATAGCAGCGCAGTCCGTCGGTTCCAATGTGAAACATTCCAAAATCCACAACTACTTAAATTAATAATTTGCAATAAAATAAAATTGCGACTATAATTAAAGATCTAAGCTATCCTATCTCTCAAGTTGGACCAGACTGCTCACGGTGTGCCAATTTAATTTAAAATCGGTTAAGTAGTTTAGGAATCCATCGCGAACAAACATCGTGACAGGAGCTTTATATATATTAAGATAAATAAGATGGACCAACGAGGCAGGCATAAGACTGCCTCGTTGGAATTGGGAGATCTCGGGTTCAATTCCCGGGTCGGGCAAAGTGTTATTGGGTTTTCCGTTCGGCAATTCTCAGTAGCAGCACGGAGTCTGGTAATGTGCCCGGTACGGCAATAGGCTCGCCCCCTATTACGTCGGATCTAAAAATTCATGGCGAAATGTGGGTGTCATATTACACCTATGCCTACCCCTTCAAGAAACAGGCGTGAGTCTATAAAAACATATTTGAGTCTGGCAATGTGCACGGTAACGGCTATAGCCCAACTATTACGTGGGTCTTCAAAATTCATAAGGCGAAATGTGGGTATAATAATGCCTCTGCCTACCTCTTGCAGGGAATATAGGCGGGATGTTAAAAATAAGCAAACAGTTGTCAATCCAATACGAAAATAATCACATCCTTGAGGTAGATGAAACAACATTCTTGGGTGTCACCCTTGATAAAAACCTAAACTGGAAAAGCCATGTTGATAGAGTTTGTAGCAAGATAAATAAATTCATATATGTTTTGTATAAACTGCGAAAAACCTCTACTTCTCAAACGGTACTAGCAGCATATCATGGTTACGTGTCGTCCGTTTTAAACTATGGTCTTGTATTATGGGGTAACTCAACCGACTGTCATAAAGCTTTTCTAGCTCAGAAAAAGTGTGTAAGAGCCATTGCGGGGATACCACCTTGGGAGTCTTGCAAGCCACTCTTTAAGGAGTATAAGATCCTAACCTTGGCCTGTATGTACATTCTGGAGGCAGCTAAGTTTGTTAAGCAAAATGGTGACTTATTCAAAGCAGCAAAGGACGTGTTTCCCAGAAACACTAGAAAACCAAATAGAATAGTCCTATCAAATGTACCTAGAACAACAATGATTCTAAAAAGCTGTTCTGTTATGTGTGGGCGTATTTACAATGCTATCTCTGACACCATAAAAAATGTACCCCCAAACATGTTTAACAGAAAACTGAAAATGTGGCTCATTGATAAATGTTTTTACTCAGTATCAGAATTATTAAAAGTATAAAACTATAATTTGACATTTAACGCAACTGACATTTTTGACATTTAACTATTTGTATAATTATATTTGACATTTGACCATCATTTTTTTTTTACACAACATTGACATTTTATCTGAATTTTATTTTTTGAATTGATACTGTTTTGATATTTGTTTATTTAGTATTGACATTTAATTGTACTCTTTGACATTTGTATTAACCATAATATTATACAAATATTGTGTTGTAAAGTTGAATAGCAGCTCACAATTGGTCTTACTAAAGCAATATATATTGAGCACATACTTAATTATTGTTGTACCTAAGTCTGATACTAATATAAAATTAATCTTCATCAATCATCTTAACTTTTATGTATAAATTGAATACCACCTATATTTGCATGTCTTGACACGACAGAATGTACCTGGCACTGCTTGTTACCAAATCTACCTTTTGTAATGTACCTACATTTTGTGCAAATAAAGAATTATGAATTATGAATTATGATATTAGATGAAAGCATAACAAATATAAATTCAACCATTTTCACAAACCGTGAATATTTATAATAAGAAAACCGTGATAGTTTTAAATTGTCTTGTTGTATAATTGTTTTATAAGTCCAGGAGAGATGGCCACATGGGAGTGATGGCCAAGTAAAAAAAAATCTGTATAGAATTGATAGATGGTGTTAGTGTTGCGTTGTTTCGTTTCGCAGTTCGATCGCAATCATCTGTTAGACGTTTATTATACGAAATGAAAATCAAAAAGTAAGTAAAATTACGATATTTGCTTTGAGATATTCGTTTATTTTGTGACTTTATTGACAATGCATATGGTAAATTTGTTATTTTGTTATGGGAGTGTATTATTTCATGTGTAATGGAAAGTTTATGAGTGAAGCTTTCTTTTTTTTTTAGCCGGTGTAAACAAAAAAAAATGTTGAATTTACTCATATGGCCTTCCTAGACGATTAGGAGAGATGGCCGCTTTTTTCGAGGATAGATGGCCACAACATTGTTTATCAATTTAACGATTTTTAAATAGTTTTATGATTTTGTTTTATATGCCGTATGTTTATAAAAGGAAAAAAGTAAGGTCTCGTGGAAATTGGTCTGAGGAAGCCCTGGAAAAAGCTTTGTGTGCTGTGCAAAATGACGCGAAAAACATAGGGGAGAAGGAAAAAAAAAATGACAGGAAAGGGCCCATGGGACCATCAAGTGCATTTGGGCTTGAGGATGAAGAAAATTACTCGTCAAATTAAAGAAATGCAACACAGTGGCTGTCCTGACCTGACGTGAGAAGAATTGAATATCATTGTAAGAATTTCTGAATCAGAGAATAGCAGAGAAAAATATTTGCCGTGGATGCGGGGAAAATTATTATAGTACAAAATTACCTAATCGAAGATTGGCTCCACTGCCTAAATTATTATGTCACTTATGGGTACATGAAAATTGCACGGAATTCGAAGGATATGTGCTCAATTTGGGCATATAATATAGGCATAATAAAAAAGAAGAGCTCAGAAAAATCGGAAGAAAGGGAAAAGGAAAGAAATATCTCAAATAAAACATAGGCCATCTTTCCTATACATGTATGGCCATCTCTCCTATAGGGTCTAGGAGAGATAGGCAATCAAGTATTTTCTTAAAATAATAATATTAATATGTGCCATAGATTTTATTTGTGATTTTTGTTGATTTTATGTTTATACGTTTAAAGTTTATGATTCAATTGAATTGGTATTTTTATTAACCCTCGTTCATTTGTTATTCAAGCTTAAAAAGACTATGGCCATCTCACCTCGACTTACCCTATGTGGTTATTATCGTCAATGACATATACTACAACAAATTGGTTTTATTATTTTACCAGCAAAATAAATTTCTTCTTCAACTTTTTTAATCAGACGCTTTTCGTACTAAATCACTGCAGCCTAATGTTTTTCGAATACTAGCTCATCCTCTTGTGCTTTAAATCTGTATTACAGCAAGTATTTTATGGGACAAGAAAAATAAAAAGACTGGATTTAATCTCCATAATGTCATAAGTTTGTAAAACTCAATTTATGTAAAAAATATGATATTTAAATTTCCCAAAGGAGAGGAACAAAGTATCTCGTATAGAATCTATTATTCTTTTAACTTTAGACAAAATATATATAACATACACAGCGATAGAGGAGATTGTTTATTCAAGTCAAAAATATTTTCTGTTTTTGAGACGCTTTCATAGCCAAAAGAAAAATAATTAACCTGCTCCTCGCAGAAATGTTTTCGGAAATGATGAGAATCCCTTTTGTTAAAAATAATTCAATTCAATTGTATATTTTTTGTATATTTAAGATTGGATTTAGCTGGTTCTTCTTGTTTATGACTAGGTAATGTTACAGTTCCATGTAAGTGTTATGGCAATTGGTCCAGATCTTCTACTTAAAAACCTAAAACATTAATGATGTAACTGCATCTCTCGTAGCCAATTCCAGCAATAGATCAAATATTAGGATAGATTAGACTATAGTTTCGGAATACATAACTTTCGACCGGCTTGTTAGTCTAATGATTACAACCCTGACTGCTACACCACAGGTCGTCGGTTCGATTCCAACCAAGACACATTTTTGTGTGAGGAGGTCAACTATGTTGTGTTTTTTTTCTATTTACCACGTTCACTACGGAACAGGCCGATTTCGGCCTGCCGCTGTACGTACAGCTGGTGCGGATGAAGAAAACTATGTCCCTCTAGCTGGTGCGGTTCGCTTATGTTAGGTGTTTTTAAGGTTTTGACAGAGACAAATATATATTTCGGCTTATAGTCAAAATTGTAGGTATTCCCCATAAAAACATCACGGCAGGCCTTTTTCGACCTACCACGCACTAGCGGTGAAATATATCCACTCAGTGCGGCAGTGGGTCTATTTCAGCCCGCCAACCCAACAGGCCGCCGGCGACCTGATACCGCACAGAGCGCACGCGCCACCAGTTAGTGTTGTGTTCTGTCGATGTAATTGACGATGGCAAACAATAAAAGAGTAATACAAATTTTGGCAGATTTTTATTCTCCCTGCAATTATAACTGATAGTGACAGTAATGATAAAATATTTTCAATTAAGAAAAATAAAAAGTATTTAGGCACAAAACATCATGGAAAACCGAGTAAAAGTGGTAAGTTTTGCTTACTACCTCTAAGTATATTTATAGTAGTACTTATAATATTTGGAAATGTACGGTTACCTGCGAAAATGCAGTGATATTTGCTTTTTAACTCCCGACGCAAACAGAGCGGTGCTAAAACGATTTCGATCTAGTTTTTTTTTTGCTTGACAGGTGATTTAAAAGCTTCGATCAAATATACAATAGATGCACGATCGCGGCTCGAAAAACGGCACCAATCAAACTGTGCTTAATTACAATTTTTAGCCCAGCTTACCTACTGTCAGACGCTTCACGGGCTAGCAGTGTGACGTACCCATTTTCAAATGTTCACGATGCTGATGATGATGAGGAATTTTATAGCATTTTTATGGAATTTACTATGTAATAAAAACATATTAATTATGTATAAATTCCCGTTTTTTAATATTTTGGTTTCTTTTCAAACGTATGAAATTGTGCAGGGTGCTATGAGAGATTGCGGCCAACCTTCAGTAGCGACAAAGCAAAAAAAAGAGCGAAAAAAGGATTAAAAAATATAGCAGGCAATGCAACATGAATCTGCGTGTCATGTTTTCAAAACAGCCACAATTAAATAAAAATCTTCATTTTCTTTATGTACGATAGTTCTGTTTTATTTTCGATATTCCTTTATTTTGGTATGTCCCATCACTATAAAAAAATACCTTCTAGTGCGGTTCAGGTCGATATCGGCCTGCCACTTTTCCTGGTTTATATCTCATTTCCTATTTGGTAGATTCCGGGGCGAATCAAACCTAAGGAAGATATGTTCAAGGTTATTCTAACAAAATAAAAAAAAAATGTTTACACCATGTTTTCGAAAAATTATTGCATTTTTAGCTACCCTAGTGCTGGTAGGTCGAAAAAGACCTGCCACGCACTGGCGGAAAAATCGTTGGGGGCACATTTCGACCTGCCACCGCACCAGATGAAGGTTTATGATTTTACTTGCCGCAGCCAACGTGTTAAGAAAACTTAACCATCAGCTGTGTAATTACTATAGTACAAACTCTGCCTAGTTTGAAATCCGTTGACCATTTACCATTTATGGGTTGTACTAATTAAGATATTGTAGAGGATGTCACATATCAATAAATATAAAATTCCTCCACTGACTGACCGATAAAAAACGCACAGCCGAAACTACTCGGGCGGCGCAAGTAGCTGAAATTTGGCATTCTTGGGGACCGTAGGGGTGCACTAAGAAGGAAGTTCCCAAAATGCCCACGGAGTCGAGAAAATCTAGTTATCTGATCTTTTAATATATTGTCTGGCGTTAATTATATTATCTTTTCTTTACTTTGAACTTACATCATGTTACAAGACATCGGTAGCAATTAACTAAAAGCAATTAAAACTTGTACGAGCGACACTATGTTCTCTAGGAAGTTGGCAGACTAGTTGCGTGTTGCCAATAAAATAAATGACATTATCAAGAGACGAGATTCCTGTGATGAATAATAGAAGACTGTTTAGTAGTTAATTGTTTTAATCAAATATATAAATCAATGTTAAGTGTAGTGACGGATAAAGAATACAAAATGTCACTACCCCAATTCAATTCGAGGGAAAATGCGTAAAGCCTATAGTGTCTTTTTTATAGTAATAGGCGGCAAACGAGCAGACGGAACGCCTGATGGTAATCAATTACCGCCGCTCATGGACACAAGCAACACCACAGGAGTCACAAGTGTTTTGCCGCCTCTTGGGGTTGGGAAAAGGGATAGGATGAGGGAGAAGGAAAGGGGATAGGGCGATCGACGTAAAGTAACAGTACCTAAACTGTTGCGTTTTGTTCGGTGAGTGAGAGTGCCGCAGGCCCCATAACTTTCTCCTTCTATCTCTTAAGCCTCTTATGGTATTCCTTTTCCAATCCTTATAGGCTGCAGCCCAATTATGACTCCTTTGGTGTTGCTTGTGTCCATGCACGGTAATAATCGCATACCATCAGGCGACACGTCAGCTAATTTGCCGCCAATTTTTATATTATTTATTTTTTATTTATAGACTCACGCCTGTATCCCCGAAGGGGTAGGCAGAGGTGTAATATTACACCCACATTTCGCCATGAATTTTTAGGTCCCACGTAATAGGGGGCGAGTCTATTGCCGTTACCGGGCACATCACCAGACTCCGTGCTGCTACTGAGAATTCGGAAAAACACAGTTACACTATTGCTTGACCCGGGAATCGAACTCGGGACCTCCAATCAGCAGTCGCATACGCTATCCATTGGACCACAGAGGCAGTCACACAAAAAAACTAATTAGTTCGGGACCCACTTATCGTGAGGTCAGTAACCCCACCATTAATTATAGATAGATAGATAAAATGTTTATTCATTACTTAATTACAAGTTTTCTTAAAGCAAAAAGTGCGCTAAACTATAAATACAAAACCACTTCCAGATGTATTTAAACTACGTAAATGAGTTAAGTTTAACTACGTAAATTAGTGTTATTTCAGTCACAAATGCTAGCTGACCTAATTAAACAGCAACTCGGCATTTGCGTAGTGACACAGAATGTGCAATTACAACCATGTTTGTTTCTAAAGTACCCAGGGTACATTGAAATGCAAGGAAGGCTAATATACCTATATTGCAAGCGGTCAAGGAAATCTTGGTTAAAAATGAATCATACGACTGAAATCTGACCAGGCAAACTTTTTATTGACATATTCTCGTATTTGGGCTATATAGGTAGGTACATGTATTTTATGAGATCAAAAGGTAAAAAGGTATTAAAATATTATTTAAAAATAGCCTACGACCTATGTTAACACACACACAAAAATATCATAATAGGTAATCGGTCAAGTCGTTTCGAAAGAGTTCAATTACGAATATTGTGATACGACATTTTATCATCGTCCCAGCGTTATCCTTAAGTCTTACAAGCCTTGGAGCCCGAAGTCCGCTTACTGGACTAACCAGATATGACAGAATATCAACTTTTCCAGCGACTGCCGTCTGACCTCCGCAACCCAAAGGGCCAGGACCGACGGTTTAACGTGCTCTCCGAGGCACGGGGCAAGCGATAATTAACAATTTAATACGCTCATCAAACTATGAAAAGTCAGTAGTGCGCGCCAAGGATTCAAACCCCATACCCGCTGCAGGGCAGTCCATTGGTATCTCCACTAGGGTATCGCCGCCGATACGACATTTTATATCTCATAGACGCGGGTGGTGCCAGGGGTAGAACCTAGTGCAGATAATGTCATCATCACCAACCTTGTTTAGCATTTAGTGCCACTGTTGGGGACAGGTACCAGGTGCAAGACCTCATTATGAGAATGGTATTTCGTCCGCCACGCTGCTTGACAGACTTTACATGTCTTCCAAGAACATAATTAGAACTCTCAGATGGATCTTTGCCTTTTCGCCGAAAATTGTTCAGCCGATTATCACTTGCCAACTAACGTTTCGCAGAATTTTATTGTGCAGAATAATCATTTGCCGGCCGCTGCCGCGGCACGCTCGCTTCGCTCGCTCGGCTCGTGCGTTGTGGTCGCAGTTCTAACCTAACCTAACCAGCCATTGTTTCAGTTGACGTGCATTGTTTATCAGCATACTAACCTAACCTAACCGATTCCTTTCGATTTCACCTGAACTTCCCGAAACATCACCTGAATTACAGACGAAACGTTATTCGTCTAAAAGTTGTCTGGCCTAATAATTTGACAAAAGATAAATGCCCCAAACGTTTTTTGTCTTTACAATAATCAGCTTAACAATAATTCTACCAAATGAAACGTTGACGTACAAAAATTTGACAATCGTTAGTCGTCAAAGTGAAAAATAGGCGAAACGTTGGTTGGCAAGTGATAATCGGCCAAACAATATTCGGCGAAAAGGCAGGATCCCCTCTCAGATATGGAGGATTCTTCTGATTCTTCACAATGCTTTCCTTAGCCGTTTAGCAAACAATAATTACCAATTTAATCCGCACGCAACTTAGTCATTGGTGCGCGCCGTGAATTTGAAACCGAGACACTGCCTAGTAGACTGCTGGTCTCTTCACTAGGCTATCATTGCATTTATTTAATTAATATAGTCTAGCAATAAATACCTCCTACGTGGTCCAGTGGATAGCGTATGCGACTGCTGATCGGAGGGCCCTGATTCGATTCCCGGGTCGGCCAAAAGTGTTACTGGGTTTTTCCGAATACTCAGTAGCAGCCCGGAGTCTGGTGATGTGCCCGGTAACGGCAATGGGCTCGCCCCCTATTACGTGGGACCTAAGAAATTCATAGCGAAATGTGCGTGTAATATTTACACCTCTGCCTACCCCTTCGGGGACACAGGCGTGAGACTATAAATATAATTAATAATAAGTTTTCATAAGGAGTTTAAACATAAGAGAAGTGGTTATAGCAAGAATTGGCTTCCGTTCGTTGGGAAAAGTTAAGCAACGCATGCACAGGTCGCCATTCAGATAGGCGTGGTGTGGCATTTACATCAGATCGCTACCGTGCTTCGGAGGGCACGTAAACCCGTCAGTCCCGGTTGTTGTGTCAGGACAAGAATCGTTACAGGCCCTAAGGTGGTCTGAAAACTCTGACACTCACACGAAGAAAGAACAAAGCAGCATATGACAACGTTCAAATGTGACTGAGTCACTTTTTAGGGTTCTGTACCTAAAAGGTAAAAAGCGGAACCCTATTACTAAGCCTCCGCTGTCTGTCTGTCTGTCCGTCTGTCTGTCACCAGGCTGTATCTCATAAACCATGATAGCTAGAAAGCTGAAATTTTCACAAATTATATTATATGAAATCGAGACCGCTCACTTAGCAAGCAAAAAGCTTTCTATCTTTTTTGCTTGTTAGTATTTATTGCGATAGCCACAAGGGTGGACCCGTGGACGGCATTGTGTAGTATTATAACCTTTATAAACACTAGATTATGGATGACTTTTTGCGCTCTTTCTGTCTGCTTATATTTTAGGTTTTAAGTGAGATTTATTTTACGCCGAAAGCGATTTTTCATGTCAAATTTTAGCAGGTGTTTATGAAATAATGTTTCGCAGCTGTGTTCATGTGAGAATTATTTATGGTTAAAAATGTTTTCAACGGAAAGTTTTTATATCAAACATTGCTTTTAGTGGCACTGACTTTTCAAATTACGTGCGTATTAAATTGTTAATTTTATCGGTTGCGCTGTATTTCGAAAAGTAGGTACGAAAAGGCGTCGGTCACTAGGGACTGTCATGAGGACTTGTGACGCAGTTGAATAGTACTGGAACTGTTTTAGTGTGCAATGTTCAAAGTTACTGATGTACTTACTATTGGCGTCTTGCATCGCACGCATGTTTTCTTTAAATCATCAGCCTTTAACAGTCCACTGCTGGACTAGGCGTCTCCTTTGAAAGGAGGAATTGGCCTACTATACCACGCTGGCCAAACGGGTTGGTATAGGGTTTGTATCAAGTTTTCCTTCTCTTACAGTGCTGTACTCTGCATAATATGCTCCCTCTGTCGGCTCTTACGACACCCATGGGATGATATGGGGTGAAGAAAATCCGTATTCTTAATCCGTCACCACACGGACGTTTGTTGTTTGTTGTCTCTACTGCATTATTTTTCAGTTCCTGCTAGTAAAACTAGTCATTTTTCATAGTTGTCCTACTGAATGTGGTTACCGCGTATATGTTTTTTTTTTGTAATTTGTGTCGAGTCTTATGTAACAAGGCGATTCAGGGCTTCATGTGATAAGAAAATCTTCAGTAGCTTCACGATATGTATATACTCTTAGATATTCTTATGTACCTTCCGATGCACGGTAGTATGTAATTGCCTCAACAAGCTGTCAGCAATACGAGTACAAATATTGACCTCTGACAACGTTCGGTGACTTATATATCTTATTAGACGATGCCCGCGGTTACACCCGCGTTATTTAAGACTACTGCTCCGCTCCCGTGGCTCATAGCGTGATGTTATATAGCCTATAGCCTTCCTCGATAAATTACCTATCTAACACTGAAATAATTTTTCAAATCGGACCGGTAGTTCCTGAGATTAGCGCGTTCAACCAAACAAACAAACAAACTCTTCAGCTTTATATATTAGTATAAGATACTTAATATATAAAGCTGAAGAGTTTGTTTGTTTGGTTGAACGCGCTAATCTCAGGAACTACTGGTCGGATTTGAAAAATTCTTTCAGAGTTTTATTATCGCTTGCTTATCGGTGAAGGAAAACATCGTGAGGAAACCTGCATGTCTGAGAGTTCTCCATATTGTTCTCGAAAGACATGTGAAGTCTGCCAACCCGCACTTGGCCAGCGTGGTGGACTATGGCCTTACCCTTCTTATAGAGAGAAGAGGCCCGTGCCCAGCAGTGGGGCAGTATATATACAGGGCTGATGATGACGATGATGATGACATTTAAATTAGTGTTGCCCAAATGCAAGAACAAGACGAGACTTAGCCAGTCTTGGTCTTGGTCTTGCGCCAATACACCTGGTCTTGGTCTTGGTCTTGCAGCAAGAGTCTTGCAAGTCTTGCAATTACCTATCAGACTATTACTATTTATTAAAGTTTTTAAATCTTAGAAAAACGTATTAGAATTGGAACATTGTGAGCTTGAATTAACACAGCCATAGTAAAGATCAAGCAGATTAATAAATAACTGAAGATTTGATAAGAAATTCGAAAAATCAACTGACCTATATGTCGTTTTCCATGGAAGTAACTGTTTCTTAATAAACATTTATGATTTATAAGCTTACATTTGCTAAAACATGTAAAAAAAACAAATTAATTACAATAACTTGACTGTATTTTAAAGAACAATATCTGTCTAGAAAGAGATTGAACCCTCAACCTATATGAAATTTAATAAAAGAGTTTTACGATTTATCATTTATTTCAATAAAAAATAAAATACAACACAAATCAAACATAACAGTACACAACAGCTTTATCATTAGGTTATGTTACTTTATATCAATTCTTTTGACCAAGAATTAATACAAAGTAACCATCTGGCTGACTCATCACTTAACCTATTTCTATGTTTTCTAATTACTAATGATGCTTTAGAAAATAATCTCTCAGCAGGTACTGAAGTTGCAGGTATTGAGAGAAAATCACGGGCCATCTTCGATAAAGTCGGATACTCTGTCTCATGCGTCCTCCACCAATCTAAAATGTCTTCCGAGCTGGCAGTTCTTGGTTTTCTCAGGTACTCCTCCAACTCGTCTATCACTAAGCCTTGAAGACAAGATCCAGATGACGTCGAGGGACATTCATAGAGTTTATCAAAGTCTATTACGTCTTCATCTTCATCACATACTTTATTTTCTTTTTTTGGTAATTCCAGAGATTTGTTCAGTGAGTGTAGACTTTTATATTCTTCATAAAGTTCATTGAACTTGCGCAGACTTTCTGTTTTAAGTTGCTTCCCCCACATTGTCAGGTCAAAAGTCTGAGCCTTATGCCTTGGGTCTAAAATTAAAGAAGTACAATAAATCCAGTTGCTCTTCTTATAATGTTTAAGCATTTTGTCTCGAGCTGCTTGGAAAGCTAGAATGAGCCTTTCCACTTCAGATCGATTAGGTTTCTCATCTAACTGTTTTACCATGGATTCAATTTTATCTAGCAAGAGATTGAATGATACAATGACTAGCGGTAAAGTAACATATTTGTCTCCACCAAGTTTTGTACTTAAAAGTTTAAAGTTTATTAGGAATTTATGTAATTTTTCGAGTACCTGCCATTCACTAGCTGTGATTTGAAAATCATTCAATTCGGTGACAGAACTGCACAATATGTTAATGCCCGCTCTCACTTTTAAACCAAATCCAATCATATCATGTGTGGAATTCCATCTGGTTGGACAGTCAAGAATGGCATTTAGATTTGATGGCACGCCAGCTGCTTCACAAGCAGACTGAAACTTCTTCTTCACTATCTCACTTCTTTTTATTTTACTGGAAATACTGCGTAACTTTGTTACAGATGTACGCGAATCAGCAATATTTGGTGCATATTCTTTATCTTCCTCATCCTCAGTTTCGTCTGCATAGTCTTCATACTGCTGATCTTGCGCGTTAGTGTCAGACTCACAGTGTAATGCTAAGGTCTTTAATAAATCTTGTACACCAAGGTTTAAAATGTGAGCAAAGCACCGGAAATGTTGATTGTCTGAATCAAAGTGTGGCGGCAGCTGTTTGCCCAGTTCATACATAAATTTGGTATTTGCAGTTGCGTTGTCGATCGTGATACCTTGTATTTTATCAATTATGTCATATTCCAATAAACATTCATGGAAAATCGTTGCAATATCTTCCCCAGTATGTCGACCGCGTGATGGTATAAAATCAAGAACTACAGATCGATACTTCCATTCGTTGTCTATATAATGCATAGTAACCCCGTAGTAACTCCTACCAGCAATTGACGTCCACCCATCAATGGTAAACGACATTTTAGATGATAATTGTTGAAGGTGTTCCTTGAGATTCAATTGGAGCTCTTCAAATCTCTCTTTGACTTTCCTTCTAAGTGTAGACCTTTTAGGAAACACCATATTAGGGCAAATACGTCGAAAATATACTTGTGTAGCTTCGTCATCGAAAAATGAGAAGGGAAGATATTTTTCACCACCCAATCAACTGTAGCTGTCGTGATGTTGTCACTGCTGTTTTCCGACTGAAATAAAACAATAAATCTTCTGTTATTATTTAAAACATACTAGGTTTGAGCGTTTAGGAGGAGGAGGTTTGTTGTTGTTAAATCGAGAAAATCGTAAAATTGACATTTGTTATATTAAGGTTGCACTGTACTGTAATTTACCAAAATAAAGTACTTAGTTGTTACTGGCCGATTATGAAAACAAATGAAAATATGGGTGTTTATAAAAAATATTTAAGACGATAATTACATACTTAACCCCTAGATGAAAACACCACTAACTCAAAAATACTTACGTAAGTTAATGGCGTTTTTGAAAGTATCGCATGAATAGCTACGCGGAGTTAAAATTCCCGTAGCGACAACTTCGACCGTTGTTAAAAAAATATTCTTACCTGTCCACTTCTTCCAGCGGTTACTAAAAAGCTTGTGATATCTCCTTCTCCACTTAATTTTGGTTTAACAGGAAGAAATATTTGTGATTCCTTTTTGTGGAAAGATATTAGATGTTTCCTTAAGCCCGAAGTGTTTCTGTTTTTCATTTTTATTTCAATCTTTTTATGTTGGCACAATTTACACAAGGCAGTTTGGGATGCATGAATTATTTCGAAAAACTCCTCAAATTTGCTTTTGGGTCTTTTAGATCTGTGACTCAAACTCTCGTTACTCGGACTAGAATAATTTGAATCTTCGTCACTCATATTAAATTGTACACGTGATACGTTTTTAGAAAACAACAAGAATTAGTAAAAACAATTATTAAGTTAGACTCGAAGCACAGCTCAATTGGAAATGACTGGAATTAAAATAATTCCTTTATTTATAGTACCTACGTTTCCTTGCTTTCTACCGCGCCGCCTCGCCACGTGCCGGCTCTATTAAAAGGATGCGGCCGCAAATCAAACGATGCCGCGTGCGGCGTACAAACACAGATTATTACCTACTTGTACAGACGCGACGCTTGAATAAAATATATGTAAAGAATTAGTGCCAATCACTATTCTTTACATATAAGTGAATGTTTTGGCGTACATCTATACTAATCTATACTAATATTATAAAGCTGAAGAGTTTGTTTGTATGTTTGATGACAGAAGTTTAAAAATAAATAAATAAATCCTGAACGTCACTATACCTCCAAAGTTACTATTCCTCGTGGACGAAGTCGCGGGCACTGCTAGTAAATACTTACTCTCATCATCTCTCTCAGAGATATTCGGGCTGGTAAGCAATACAAAACTCTTATCGCAGGCTTTTTATTTTATTAGTAGGTACCTACGCTTTTTATATTATTTTATTAGTTTTGTAGAATTTTTTTACACTTTTCAAGTATATTTAAAAGTGGCTACAATATTTATCAAGGATATGTTTCTACTCAGTATGCCTACTACTACTCCCTGAAGTTGGTTTTTATTTATGTACATCAACAGCGACATTGGTCCAATGTTTCGAACCCTATTATTTCATTTTCTCTCTAAACTACTACGACAATTATACGACCAATTTCGGGAAATTTATGATCATGGGAACATTGCGATTGAATCGTATATTTATCTAGGCAAACGCGTTTAATGACAAGATGGCGAATAAAGTCAGCTCAGCTCAACTCAAAAACAATAGATCTTGTTATTTTAAATGATCGAGGTAGTACATAAATTAAAAAGATTCAATACCTGTATTGTAAATTAGGTAGGTAAATTTCGTATAACTTTCAATAAACCCAAAAGGTTGACAATGATTGACACATCTGATTATTTATTCTTTGATTACGGAGTAGCCGACCGCGGCTGCGGCTGGTGCCGCCAAAGAAAACCGACTAAGCCGACAGAGAAATAAAAGACTAGCCGACCACCAATCGTAGCTTAGCCGCCGGCTTAAAATAAAAGCCGCCTGCCAATAGCGGGCAATCGCAGACCTTTCGGCAATTAAGCCACACCCACAAAATACATTTATTTTTCACCCTGCGGGTTCCGTCATAATTATTTTTGATAATTGTGTTTACGTTTTTTTAACGCAAGATAGATGTAGATCTATCTTGCATAAAAAAAGTAAAGTAGTTGGTGGTTACTCGTAGGATTGACCAATAACTTGCCTGATGTGTTAAGCGAAAGCGTGGCCGAGGATGAAGCTCGTCAATCTAGAAGATATCTATTCACTCTTGCCTTGAAAATCAAAGTTTGAATGAATACTGATATAATAAAAAACAGGTCTGGTTGGTTAAATAAAAAAATTGCTAGATTGAAATTGATAAAATTTTAATGAAGCTCATTGTGAGAAGGATAAGGCCATAGTCTACCACGCTGGCCAAGTGCGTGTTGGCTGACTTTACACATCTTCAAATCATTGAGAACTCTCCGACATGTAGGTTTCCTCACGATGTTTTCCTTCACCGCTTAAAGTTGGCGGCAATCAACAATACGCAAATAACTTCGAAAACACAGAGGTGCGTGCCGCGGGATTCGAACGCATGACCTGCAGATCGCAAGTCATGCGGTCTCCCGACTAGACTGCCAGAAACTCAGAGTGTGCAAAGCTTATCTTCGAATAAACCAAATGACTAAACTGAAATTGAAACTTTTTAATGGAATCTATTAAAGCGTGCTCCATCGTAAACCGCAACAGCCGCTTGACATCAAACGAGTTGACGGTCAAGTGCAAAGTATCTTCGAATAAAAATTTGAGTAAAAATGTTGAAATTATTTTAAAAATAAAAAACGGAACCCTAAATCAATTCGCTTAGAAAATCACACCCACAAAATACACTTATTTATCGCCCTGCGGGTTCCGTCATAATTATTTTTGAAAATTGTGTTTTTTTACGCAAGATAGATCCGATTGACCACCAATTTGCCTAACGTATTAAGCGACGGTGTGGCCGAGGTTGGAGCTCATCAAAAGCCGCTTGACATCAGGCGAGTTAACGGTCAAGTGCAAAAATGAGTATTACTTACAGCATTGCATTAAAGAATTACATTAAAGCGTGCTCCATCATAGCAACAGCCGCTTGGCATCAGGCGAGTTGACGGTCAAGAGCAAAGTTTATCTTCGAATAAAACAAATGACTATTACATTACAGTATTGCATTAAAGAATTACATTAAAGCGTGCTCCATCGTAGACAGCAACATCCGCTTGACATCAGGCGAGTTGACGGTCAAGTGTAACGCTTATCTTCGAATATTAAAAAATAAAAACGGAACCCTAAACGGAGCCGCTTTGAAAATGCCGCTTTTATTTTAAAAATCTTCACTCGGCTTTCGTCATTAGAGGTTTGAGGTTGCATTTTTTCACGTTTGTTTTATTTTATTTTTTTATCATACAGACGATGTCTTATTCAAACGCAGAGTATTACGATATGATACTTTGCGTCGGAGCTGGGAACGGGTCCTGGAGCGGGGGTCGCGAGCTGTACCGTCAACGATTCGTCGACGGCAGGCCGCTAGCGTCATAAAGGCGTCTCCCTTCATATTCAAGCTTCCGCGGACTTTGTTTACGTCTGCACAGCACCGGAAGTTTTCATGATGCACCAACTAACAGGGCCGGCCGAACCATCAGCGGTAATGTGGAAACTCAGATCCTGGAGCATTTTGCCAACGATCCGCGTACTAGCACTCGTCGAGCGCGTGCGCGGCTTCGCGTCGATCACAGGGTAGTGTGGAGGACTCTTCATGAAGACGGCCAGCACCCTTATCATTTCCGCAGAACACAGGAACTACTTCGGGCAGACTACAGTGCTAGAGTTGATTTTTGTGAGTGGTTAATTGAACAAATTGCTGTGGATTCTTCGTTCGTGGAAAAAGTGTTATGGACTGACGAAGCAACATTTACACGAAGTGGACTTGCCAACCTGCACAATGACCACGTATGGGCACACGTCAATCCGCACGCGTCTACCGAAAGCAGTTTTCAGCATCAGTGGCGGATTAATGTCTGGGCGGGCATAATCGGAGACGGCTTAATCGGCTCTATCTTCTTGCCTGCCAGCTTGACTGCTGCAGGCTACTAGGAGCACCTGCAGGGTGAGCTGGAAGATGAAATTGACAACTTGCCGTTGGCCGTGGGGCATAACATGTGGTTTCAACACGACGGAGCGCCAGCGCATTTCGCACGTCGCGTCCGCCAATACCTACATACTCGTTTTCCCGGCCGTTGGATCGGTCGCGGCGAAGATGCGCCGAGGTCGTGACCTCCACGCTCCCCGGACCTGACGCCCTTGGATTTCTTTTTGTGGGGTCACATAAAGAATATTGTGTATTCGGAGCCGTGCAACACGAGAGAAGATATGATACCGCGCATTACAGCGGCATTCAACAACATAACCCCACAAATGTTGAAAAAAGTCATGAGTTCGATTTCTCGGCGCGCCCGGCTGTGTATTGAGAAGGGAGGCCAGCACTTCGAACCTTTTCTTTAATGCGTCGTGAGTAAAGAAAAGTAGGTAAACTAACGACCCGTCCGTTGTACGTAAAGTACATTGAAAGTAAAATGTTAATCGTAATTTTGTTACGAATAAATGTGAATAATAAACCGAAGTGTATGTAACAATAAACAAGCATTGATTAATTAATTAGTAATGGTATTTTTAATCACTCTCACTCCCTCGGTTTAGGTACCCTAAGGTAAGCAATGCACCTTGACATTATTTGGTGATATGATAGGTAAATAAATTTAGTATTGTATTTTAATTCAGATAATTAAATTTTTAGATTAGAATTAAGATAAGCGAATTACTTGTAATGTGTCAGGTTCTATCTAGGCACCTGTTACATTTCGATTTAAAATAATCGCAATTTATTTTCCTATTCATCAATAATTGTACCTAATCATAGGCAGGTAGGTTATCCAGTTAGGTTTAGTTAGATACTAATTAGACCACAGATAAGGTTAGGATGATGATAATAATTAAACTAGTTAAAATGTGTACCTATGCAAGTTATTACATCATGCGATTAATTGCATAACTTACAGAAAGTTTTTTTTAAGTAGGTGCACGTGCGCTGAACGTGGCGCAGGTGGCGTGGAGGAGCGGGGATGACGGGTGATAGTATACGTGTGTGCGTGCCACAACCACGACTATAGAGTTGTTAGGGTTGTCGAAAAAAACACAAAAAAATATTTTTTTTAGTTTTGTATGGAAAAAAAAGTTTCGCTTTCATTATTAACATTTACGCATACGATTCCAAACTTGATATAGATAAACACCTTTAAATATTGTTGGGCCTAACTCGGACACCCTGTATACTTACTAGAATAAATTATTATGACATCTACTACCTATCCTTACCATTTTATCCTAATCATAATACTGCTTGCGTGATCAGTATAATGTATTCATTTTCATTCTAAGCACTCTGAAACTTATTTATTCTTTGGAACACCTGTAGGTACTCTTAAAATTCGAAATTATTTTGCATGAGTCTACCTACGCCCTGTGGCGGCAATCAAATAGTGTCAAATGTTGTGATTTCGGCGCGGCGGCAACGATTGTTGTATATGATTTCAAAAGAAGCCGCCGGCGCGTGTATCATAACCATGTACTTCCGAAAAGCGGCAAATTTCTTTGAGAAGTAAGTACAAAACCTTTGATGCCGCATTATCAAAGTGCCGATGGTTAAAACATAACTATGCATGCACTCAGTTTGATTTTAATGGATATTTTTTTATTCGCTATGTAGGTATGTTTATGGTACCTATTAGTCGTAATGCGCATAGGTCCAGTTTTTCATATTCTTTGATACAGTTTTTTGCGTCTCATAGAATTCCTAAGCGTACCTATACACCGAACTGTTACACCTAACTACTCCGTGAAATAGCGCTAAGTCCTAGCTGCAAGACGCAAGAGTCTTGCAGGCTTAGTCTTGTTCTTGCTCAAGTCTTGCACGATCAGTCTTGGTCTTGGTCTTGCTAAAAATACGCGGTCTTGTTCTTGGTCTTGGTCTTGCAAAAACGCAAGAACAAGACCAAGACTGCAAGACCAAGACTGAATTTGGGCAACACTAATTTAAATCAAATGGTCTAGAAACTACAATATTTTTAACAGTCTTCTGTGACCACAATTCCTGTAAATCATTACGTCGGTTAGTAATAAATAATGTAATTCTAGATCATTCAGTTTACTAAGTTATTACATTTAAACTTTTAAACCAATTTTTCGCCATAGAATCCGTAAACCGTAATTTGATTTCAGTCTTTAAATATGTCAAACATGTAACCGTAATTTTCAGTATTGTATTCATGTAACCGAAGATACGTGTAGACTAACAACCTTAGCTAGTGTAAACCTTGTAAATGCTTTAAGTACTGACTCTATCTGCATACATTAATAACTCTAACCACTTTATAGCAAGGAGAATGAAAATGGCTAATATTTTTTACTGGCGACTCCAGTGGATATTTTCTCTAACAAAAAATGTAATAAATTTGTTCTGGCTGTGTAGCAATAAGAGAACAATTTCACAGTACAGACAATTTTTTCTTCGCTTCGTATATTTCTGCGCTGCTGCGTTTGCACGGATTGTGTGGTGGTTTAAGCGCGCGTCTCGCCGTTTGGCACTGAGCAGTCTGACGTAGGTTCGATCACTACACCATAGAACATTTTGTGCAATTAACAAATACCCATATTTTTGAGTCCCCTTAGCACAGTAAATGGTCAAGGTAAACATTGTGAAGAAAACTTCATGTCTGAGTTCAGTATAAGCCATTAGAAGTCTATCAACCCGAACATGACTAGCGTCGTGGATAATGGCCTAAAACTGCTCATATAGTGAAAGTAGGCCGGTAAATACAGGTAGTAGAGCCTTGCTGATTTCAGCATGAATGGGCCGGCTCGACCAGGGAAGTACTACCCTCTCACAGACAGAAAATCGACGTAAAGTAACGGTTGCTAAACTGTTGCGTTTCGTTCGGTGAGTGAGAGTGCCGGAGGCGCTATCTCCTATTCCTTCACCCTCATCCCACTCCTCATCCTATCCGTATTTCCAACCCCAAGCGGTGGCAACGCACTTGTGACTCCTGTGGTGTTGCTTGTGTCCATGGGCGGCGGTAATTGCTTACCATCAGGCAATCCGTCTGCTCGTTTGCCGCCTATTAACAAAAAAATTAAAAATTGCGCGAGTGGTCGGTCAGTTTAAAAATCTCTCAACTCGCTCCTCCACCTATTTCTTTTCCCGTCCCAAAGGGCAGCAACACATTAGAGAACCCTTTGATGTTGCTTGTGTCCATAGAAGGCTATAATCACTTACCATCCGGCGATCCATCTGTTCGTTTGCCGCCAATTACATAAAAAAAGGTTTCGCGACACACTTATCGTGAGGTCAGTAACCTCATCATCATCAGCCTTTAACAGTCCACTGCTTGACTAGGCCTCTCCTTTGAAAGGAGGAATAGGCCTACTATACCATGCTGGCCAAACGGGTTGCTATAGGGTTTGTATCAAGTTTTCCTTCTCTGACATTGCTGTTCTCTGGATAATATGCTCCCTCTGTCGGCTCTTACGACACAGGTGATGACAATCCTTATTCTTAATCCGTCACCACACGGACACAGCTCCTCACTGCCAGTAACCTGACTTTTAATTATTCAAAACCACTTCCAGATGTATTTAAACTACGTAAATAACTTTTATTTAGTCTTCAGTCACAAATGTTAGCTGACGTAATTAAACAGCAACTCGGCATTTGCGTAGCGACACAGAATGTGTAATTACAACCATGTTTGTTTCTGAAGTACCCAGGGTACATGGAAATGCAAGGAAGGCTAATATATATTGCAAGTGGTCGAGGAAAACTTGGTTAAACCTGAATCATTCTACTACAAGCTGACCAGGCAAACTTTGTATTGACATACTCTCGTATTTGAGCTATATGGGTACATGTATTTTATGAGATCAAAGGTAAAAAGGTATTAAAATATTATTTAAAATATAGCCTACGACCTATTCTAACACACACACAAAAAATACCATAACAATCGATCAAGTCGTTTCGAAAGAATTCAATTACGAATATTGTGATACGACATTTTTATCATCGCCTTATCCCGGTTACATCCAAGACTTACACGCCTTGGAGCCCGAAGTCCGCTTACTGGTCTAACCAGATATGACAGAATATCAACTCTTCCAGCGACTGCCGTCTGACCTCCGCAACCCAAAGGGTCAGGACCGACGGTTAAACGTGCTCTCCGAGGCACGGGGCAAGCGATAATTAACAATTTAATACGCTCATCAAACTATGAAAAGTCAGTAGTGCGCGCCTAGGATTCAAACCCGATACCCACTGCAGGGCAGTCCACTAGGTTATCGCCACCCCCGGCGTCGGGCAGTGACGACCCCATCGCCCAGTGACTTGTCACTGCAAGCAGTCACCTTTGCTCCTCTCATAGAGGAGTGAAGGATATCCCGCTGTACCCCTTGTTCGGAGGGGTACGGCTGCGACGGGTCCAGGCACTCGCGTTTAACGAGTGGTTGGACAGGCAAATCTGCCAACCGTGGCAAATCGTAACCCCGGCATTGAGTCGCAGTCATGTTTTGTGACCTAATGCTGGGAGCGAAGGTCTTGGCTTAACCGCCCGGGCCGCGAGGAAGAAAACCTCTATAAAAAATTACCCCAACTCCAAGGTTTGGCGCGCGCCGATGGATGCATGGCTGATGGGAAGATCAGTCGCGAGCGCTCCTCCAGTCAGGGCAAAGGCCGCCCCCCTGGTTGGGTACTAAATGTAGGCTTACCCGGGTACAGGGGGCACCACCCGGGCGGACCATCTATTCCCCCACTCTCGTGGGAACCAAATGTATAGTTCGCAAGCCACTAATTCGAGCGAAGAGCCACGCTCACTAAACTCTGGCTCCACTCTTCGCGCCAATATTGACGCTGATGATGAGGTGGAGGATCCATCACTACCAAGGGTAGCTTTACCTGGTGTTGCAGCCTGTGACCGGGGCCGCTCTCGGTCCTTGGGCAGATCCCGGGGGCGTTCAGGTCCTTCTCGTTCAGCCACCCCTTGCCCGGGGCTGTCACGGGTACCAGCCACTGCCATATCCGCGGCGGTCTCCAAGACCACCACCACCACTTTACTGGGGGCCCAAGGCCCTGGGTTGATCGGGCGGGCGTCGCCAGACGTTTCTGATGGCGGAGGCCGCGTAACCCGCTCGGGGAAGAAGAAGGCTTTGGGTGATCCAGCTGCGCATACCCCGGAGTCGTCAGTTGAGCGGGCTGCGGACAGTGCGCGTGAGAGCGATAGCTCCGCCATGTCTGTGGCATCGGTCTCGACCCGAGGTGCACGAAAACGCGCCGTGAAACGTCACCCAGAGGGACCGGATGAGGGGGTGGCCCGGGTTAGGGCAAGGACGGCGGAGGTCTTTGATTCGGACGGAGAACTAAGGTTATTGTCAGACCCGTTAGCTTCTTCGTCCGATTCAACAAAACGCGCTCACGAGATCGAGCAGCGTTTAGAGGAGCTGCGCGGGCAACCGACAGCCGCAATACAGGAGAAAGCGCTCCTCTCTGTCGCGGTTGTAGAGAGAGTGGCCAAAGAGAGCCGCAGCCTGAAGGGGGCCTTTGGTAAGGCCTTGATAGACGCCGCTCAGGACATTGCTGCTGCAATTGCGGCTCAGACTGAGCGCATCGGGCGGGAGGAGGCATCTAACGCCGAGCTCCACTCCCGCCTAGCCTCCCTTGAGGCTGCGATAGACGCGATGTCCAAGGAGCTCGAGCAGCTCCGTAAGAGTGCGCCGCTGACATATCCAGCTGCTCAGTCACCGCGAACGCCAACGACGAAGACCTGCGCGCCTCCCCAGTCCGGTTTACCTCCTCTTCCTGCCAAGCAGCCGACAATGAGCGCACCAGCCAAGAAGCCTCCGAGGAGTGGGGGCCCACTTCGCCGAGAGGAGTTCCCTCCTCTTCCCTTCCACCCCGCCCGGGCCCAGACTAGCGATCGGGTCCAGCAACAAGTTGTCGCGGCACCTTATCCATGCGTGAGCCACGATGGCTCTACTTATACGGACCTGGCGTCGCAGATCTCGGCCCAACTTGCGATTCATCAGTTCGAAGAACTTCGGGCTGAGATCTTCCCGGACCGTGTGGCACGGCCGCGACTCGCGCAGCCAATAGCCGCGACACATAACGTCGCACCCATAGCTGCACCAGACGTCGCGATTGCCACCGCGTCCACTACTGCAGCAGCAGTCACGCCTGGTGGCGGAAGCAGGAAGAAAAGGAGGAGAAAGACAGCGCCGCCTGCACCCGCACTTGCCCCATTGTCAACCCTCAACACTGTTGGGCAGGCACCTGCAGCTGAGCCCAGTGCTTCCTGGGCCACAGTGACAAGCCGCCCTGCAAAGGCCAGGGCCCGAAAGGATAAGACCAAGAAGCCAGTGTTGCCCAAAGTGCCGTCCACGTCGGCGGTGACAGTGACTCTTCCACCGGGGTCCAACACCACCTTAGCCGAGGTGATGAGACTGGCCAGGGAGAGGGTTGACCTCAACGAACTGGGGCTCACCGAGGGCCTCCGTCCGAAACGGGCCATCACCGGAGGACTTATACTTAAAATTCCCGGTGAACAGGGCTCGGAAAAGGCGGAAGACCTAAAAAGGCGCCTTCAGACGGCATTGTCCGAAACGGGCGCGATCGTGGCGCGTCCCGTAAAAATGGCTGAGATCCGGGTGAGAGACTTGGACGACGCAGTAGTCCCTAAAGATATTGCCGAAGCAGTTTCCGCGGAGGGCAATTGCGATGAGGCCGACGTGAAGATTGGCCAAATTCGCTCCTCCGCGGCGGGCTTGGGTACTGCGTGGGTTCGATGCCCGCTCACAGCTGCCCGCGAGCTGGTGGCCGCGGGAAAGCTCCGAGTAGGTTGGGTCATCGCTCGTGTCGAGGCCCTAGCGGCTCGACCTCTACAGTGCTTCAGGTGCCTGGAGAAGGGGCACGTGCGCGCCCGCTGCACATGTGACAGGGACCGAAGCGCTCTCTGCTTTGTCTGCGGCCAAGCTCGCCACAAGGCAAGCGGTTGTGAGGAGAGTGCTCCGCGGTGCCCTGTGTGCACAGATGCGGGGCGTCCGGCCAACCACCGGGTGGGCACCAAAGCCTGCACCCCTCCTGAGAAGAGGGGTGGTAGAAGTAAGCCTGCGGTTACCGCCGCTCCTGCCACGGCGGTTCCCGAAACCAGCAATGGTTTTGGGTTGTTGGAGTCGGTTACCGGCTCTGGGGAGGCTATGGAGGCTTAAAATTCTTTTCCCCTTTAGTCGTTCTTCAGGGCAACCTAAACCACTGCCGTGCTGCGCAAGCTTTGCTTGCGCAGACCGTTGCAGAGCGTTCGGTTGCCCTGGCAATAATGGCGGAGCCGTATTTCGTCCCGGACCACCCTCGTTGGTTCGGGGCATCAGATGGCTCCGTCGCTGTGTACTGGGCGGGGGGGGAAAGAGAGCCCCATTGCCGCCTGCTCCATCAGGGGCCGGGTTTCGTCGTTGTCGAATGGGGTCCTGCGATCGTCGTCGGCTGCTATGTCTCCCCAAACAGTGGCCTTGCCGCTTTTGAGGCCTACCTCGACGGGCTGGCGAACCACATCAGAGTTTACCAGTCCCGTCCGGTGTTTGTCCTGGGTGACTTCAACGCACGCTCTAGCGTGTGGGGTGACACCCGGGACAACCTGCGTGGAGAGACGGCGCTCGAATGGGCGACTGAACTCGACCTCCGGCTTTTAAACCGGGGATCAGTTAGTACATGCGTCCGCTGGCAGGGAGAGTCGATCGTCGATCTTTCGTGGGCGACTCCCTCTGCCGAGCGTCTCGTCTCGGGGTTGGTCGCAGAGAATGTGACCACGCTGTCAGATCACAGATTGATCGAATTCAGCGTGACCTTCCGCCCTCCCCGCGACATCCCGTGGCGCCCAAACGCGGTTCCGACGCGTCGCTGGAACGTTCGACAACTTGACGGGGATATGTTAGCAGCCGCTGCCCACGTGGGAGAGTGGGAGGCCGCCAATTTGGGAATCCCGCCCGATCCCGACTCACAGGCGGACTGGTTTCGGAACATTATGACATCTGTCTGCGACACGTCTATGCCCCGATCCAGTCCGAGGAGACCCAGTTCGCAGTACTGGTGGACGCGCGAAATCGAACGCATTCGCCTTGATCATGTCGCGGCGCGGCGCCAGTACTTACGAGCCCGACGAAGAAGGAGAGCCACTGCTGAAGAGATTGCTGGAGCATATGAGCGGTATCGGACCGTCGAGAAAACACTTTCAAGTGCCATCCTTGCGGCCAAGGCCCGTTCCTGGCAAGAACTAGTCAATGGACTGGACAGGGACCCATGGGGGCGCCCTTACAAATTTGTTATAGGCAAGCTCAGACCGTGGGTCCCTCCCATCACGTCGACCTTGGACCCGCCGTTTTTAGAGAGAGTAGTCGATACCCTCTTCCCGCGGGCCGAGGTTAGCAACTCGACACCTCCTCCGTCACAGTCGTCCCAAGTCCCTTGGGATGACCAACTTGACGTGACGGAAGACGAGCTGGACCGAGCCATTCGACGGCTCCGGGCCCGCAACACCGCCCCGGGTCCCGATGGGATCCCGGGTCGGGCGTGGGTGCTCGCGCTCGCAATCTTGGGGGACAGGCTAAGGCAATTGTTCACCGACTGCCTCCGTTGTGCCGTATTTCCCTCCGGTTGGAAAGAGGCTGATCTGGTCTTAATCCAAAAGCCCGGCAGGACTGCCGATTCTCCCTCAGCGTTCCGACCCATTTGTTTGCTGGACGAGGTGGGCAAGCTCTTTGAGCGCATTATTGCTGCCCGCCTCCAGGACCACCTGTCGAACGTGGGCCCCGATTTGTCTGAGTGCCAGTTCGGCTTCCGGCAGGGGCGTTCGACTATAGACGCAATCCGTCGCGTCCGCTCCCTGTCGGAGCCGGTGCTCAGGGAGGGAGGCGTTGCGTTGGCGGTCAGTCTTGACATTGCCAATGCCTTTAACTCCCTCCCCTGGCAGTCAATTAGGAGGGCGCTGATTTATCATAACGTGCCCTCCTATCTGCGTGATATTATCGGGTCGTACCTAAATGGGAGGTCCATCAGGATAAAAGGTCGGAACGGAGCTCTGCTCACGAGGGAGCTCTCAAACGGAGTTCCACAGGGGTCCGTATTAGGACCCCTTCTGTGGAACATCACGTTCGATGCGGTCCTGCGTATCGGTCTCCCCTCCGATGTCAGCGTCGTCTGCTATGCGGACGACACGTTGGTGCTGGCGCGGGGGACAACCGGCTTCCGCAGTGTCGTGGCTCTCGCCAATCGTGGCGTGGCACTGGTCGTCTCGGCGATCAGCCAGCTGGGCCTTCGAGTGGCGCCTCACAAATCTGAGGCGCTATGGTTCCATGCCCTTCCTCGGGGTCGGGAACCACCGAGCTCTGTAGTGTCAATTTGTGGTGCAAAAGTCCGGGTGGGGCGTACTATTAAGTACCTTGGCCTCATTTTGGACTCTCGCTGGGCGTTCGAAGACCACTTCGAGCGCTTGGCCCCCCGAGTTCGTGGTGCGGCGGGCGCGCTTCGACGCCTGCTCCCGAACCTTGGTGGGCCACGCGAGGAAGTTCGCCGCCTCTACTGTGGCGTCGTGCGGTCCATGGTTCTCTATGGGGCGCCCGTGTGGCATCATCGTCTTACGCGCGCCTCCCGCTGCAGGGCTATCCTAGCCAGTCTGCAGCGGTTGGTGGCCATTCGGGTAGCACGAGGCTACAGGACGATATCCCATGAGGCGGCGACGCTCATTGCGCGCCTCCCGCCGTGGGATCTCCTGGCGTGGGTGAATGCCCGTCTTTATGACGAGGTTCGCCTTCGTCGGGTAGGCGGAGAGGCGTCGAGTGAAACGCTCGAAGAGTGCCGGCGAAATGCGCACCGAAGTGCGTATGAGGAGTGGCGCGTGCGGCTGCATCTACCGCGTTGCACGCGTCAACGCATCGTCGGTGCGATTTTGCCAATATTTGACGCCTGGCTCGAGACGAAAGAGTGCACTACTTTCCGGCTGACTCAGATACTTACCGGGCATGGTTGCTTCGGTGAGTATCTGAGTCGGATCGGCCGTGAGGAGACGACACAGTGCCACCACTGCGATGACGATCTGGACTCCGCTCAACACACACTAGAGGTGTGCCCCGCGTGGGCGGACGAGCGGAGTACTCTGGTCGCTACAATTGGGAGGGATTTGTCCCTACCAGCCGTAGTAGCGACAATGGTAGAGGACACCCACAATTGGCGTGCAATGGTCTCCTTCTGTGAAGCTGTAATGCTCCAGAAGGAGGCCGCCGAGCGGGAGCGTGAACGACGCAACCCCGCTCGCAGGCGAAGGCGGCGTCGAGGCGGCGGCAGCGGCCGTTGAACTCGACTCTTCCTCAGGTCTGCGGGCGTTGGAGGGGGAGCCTCTAATGACCCACCACAAGCAGACCCGAGAAGGCAGCGGACTGTGTGGCGCAGTCTGCTGTGAAAGGCATTGCACACTCCGCCTTTCCCCGGGCACGCGTCCCAAGCAAGGGGACGGACGCGACAGGTACAGCGGAGCAATACAACACAGTTCCCGCTGTACCTGCAAGGCGTCGAGCTACGGAGCCACCGTGTGGTTTTTAGTCGGTAACCCAGGTGGGAGTCCGACATACCCCCTTCGACCGCTCCCCGGTCGGATGGGCATGAGGTAACTCATTTTCCACACGATAAAAAAAAAAAAAAAAGGTTATCGCCACCGATACGAAATTTTATATGTAAATGTATTAATGAAAGTTTGTTACACTTTCACTCATAAACTATAAAACGGATTTTGACGATATTTTGCAGTAAAATACATGGACATACATACATATATAGACTCACGTCTGTTTCTCGGAGGGGTAGACAGAGACTACGGAAGGCCATTGCAACGATCCTGACATACCTCACTTGCTTTAAAATAAATAGACGTTACATCAGAAAAAAAGTACGTGGCTACCTGTTCTTACAAAAGCCTACATAGACGTAGGTGGTTCCAGAGGTAGAACCTAGTGTATTTAAAGTCATCGTCATCAGCCTTGTCTATAATTATGTACCACTGTTGGGGACGGGCCTCTCCTTAATATGAGAAGGACATAGCTTCAAAAAGACATTGGTGCACGACTTGGATTTGAAACCGAGACACTGCATAGCAGTCTGTTCAGTTGGCTTCTTCACTAGGCTATCGCTGCATTTATTTAATTAATATAATCTAGTACAAATAATACATTTCATAAACATTTCAAGCATACGAGTAGCACTCATAGCGAGATTTGGCTTGCCGTTCGTTCGCCAAAGTTAAGCAATGAGTGCACAGCTCGCCATTTGGATTGGTGACCGCGTGTGGTATTTACATCAGAGCGCTACCGTGCTTCGCAGGGACAAGGATCATTAGGCCATGTCGGAGGCCCTAAGGTGGTCTGATAACTCCGACATCAGAATGAGGGTGTTTGAATTTTTTTCTGCCACCAGACGGCGACACATGAAACAAGCAAACACAGATGAGCAAAGTTATAGGCGCTTTGACACTTTTGACAGTTTTCTGGTCCTAACGTCTCAGTGCTGCCGCTTAGTGGGCATCATTTCAGAAAACCCTCAATTGCCACATACTAAAAGAAAAGAACATAGCAGCATACTGCATACGACAACGTTCAAATGTGACCGCGTCAGTTAGTTTATTTACAATCTAGACCGCTCACTTAGCAAGCCAAAAGCTTTCTATCTTTTTTGCTTGTTAGTATTTATTGCGATAGCCACGCCACTGTAGCCGTGAGTGGCATTTATTACTATTATAACCTTTATAAACACTGGAATATGGATGACTTTTTGCGCCCTTTATGTCTGTTTATATTTTAGGTTTTAAGTGAGATTTATTTTACGCCGAAAGGGATTTTTCATGTCGACTTTTAGCAGGTGTTTATGAAATAATGTTTCGCAGCTGTGTTCATGTGAGAATTATTTATGGTTAAAAAATTTTTTCAACGGAAAGTTTTTATATCAAACATAACCTTTGGTGGCACAGTCTTTTCAAATTACGTACGTAATAAATTGATAATTTTATCGGAAAGTACGAGAAGGCGTCGGTCACTAGGGGCTGTGATGAGGACATGTGACAGTCGTTGTGAAGAGTCAGTTGAATAGTACTGGAACTGTTTTAGTGTGCGAAGTTCAAAGTTACCGATGTACCTACTATTGGCGTCTTGCATCGCATGCATGTTTTCTTTAAATCATCAGCCTTTAACAGTCCACTGCTGGACTAGGCGTCTCCTTTGAAAGGAGGAATATACCCGTTTGGCCTACTATACCACGCTGGCCGAACGGGTTGGTATAGGGTTTGTATCAAGTTTTCCTTCTCTTACAGGGCTGTTCTCTGCATAATATGCTCCCTCTGTCGGCTCTTACGACACCCATGGGATGATATGGAGTGGTGACAATCCGTATTCTTAATCCGTCACCACACGGACTTTTATTGTTTGTTTTCTTTACTGCATTAGTTTTCAGTTCCTAGGGCTAGTAAAACCTAGTAATTTTTCATAGTTGTCCTACTGAATGTGGTTACCGCGTATACAATTTTTTTTTTGAAATTTGAGTCGAGTTTTATGTAACAAGGCCATCCAGGGCTTATTGTGATAAAATAATCTTTAGCAGCTTCACGAATTATGTGCCTTCCGATGCACGATAGTATATAATTGCCTCAACAAGCTGTCAACAATACAAATATTGACCTCTGACAACGCTCGGTGACTTATATATCTTATACTAATATATAAAGCTGAAGAGTTTGTTTGTTTGGTAGAACGCGCTAATCTCAGGAACTACTAGTCCGATAAGAAAAATTATTTCAGAGTTAGATTGCTCATTTATCGAGGAAGGCTATAGACTATATAACATCACGCTTTTAGCCACGTGAGCGGAGCAGTAGCCTAAAATAACGCGGGTGTAACCGCGGACATCCTCTAGTAAATGATAAGTCAAGACAGGCTATGAGCGCTACGTCGCGCTACCAGCGGTCACCCATTAAAATAATGTGCTTTGCTAACATTGCTTAACTTCGATCTACTACGAACGGCAAGTCACGAAATGAGCTCTACACAGCTTTATTCAAAGCTGCGTCTCAGCCGCGACTTTACTTACATATGTCATCGCCTATTACGTAGTCCCCAAAAACTGAGCATCGTCCGACGCTAAATACAATACTTAACATTCGTAGAGCGAGTGAAGTTTCAAATAATATGAATACTCGTTGATATTCAGAGCGAGTGTGTTGCGTAAGCTATATGCAATGCATGACAACTAAAACATATACAGGGTGTCACAAGACCCATCACCAAGCCGACGTCTTCTCGTTGTGGACATCATGCCGAGTCATACTAACCAAAAATAATACCTGGGAAACTATTTTTTTTCAAGTGTTGTTATTTTTTTAACCGCAATTAAAAGCGCGCGCAATTAACGCGAATTGTTAATTATCGCTTGTCCCGTGCCTCGGAGAGCACGTTAAGCCGTCGCTCCCGGTTGTCATGAAGATCTTTGACAGTCGTTACAGGGCGTCAGTACCTTCTAAATAAACTGACACTAGTCTAAACCATGGAATATCGCTATCCCTTCGGGTTGCGGAGGTCAGACAGGCAGTCGCTCCGTGGAAAAGGTAATATTCAGCCAAATCCGGTTAGACTAGAAAGCGGACCCCAGATTGAAAACTGGGATAACGCTAAGAGGATGATGAATTAAAAGCGCGCGAGCAATGCTCGAAATACTTAATTATCTATGGCGTCATAGAGCATCTAAAGAACATATTGGCGGGGTAAATGCATCGATTTTTTACCTAATTAGAATTCCATACCAACTTTGAGCCTCAATATCTCCTGAACCAGTAATTTCCCAGGTATGGTGCCGAAGTAAAAAAAATTCGTACCAAACACGGTAAAACATGGGATTTCAGTTTTTGTTAAGGGTCTTTTTACAACCTGTATACAGGCTGAACTAAAATATCCTATTTATTTGTTAACCAGCTGTTTCACCCGCTTAATTTATCTCGACAGCAGCGCCAGCTATCGGCGTAAACTATAGCCTATGTGAAGCCTATAAAGTCAGTCTTCTAGCGAAAGTCCCATTAAAATTGGTTCAGCCATTCCTGAGATTTACCGGACAAACAGAAAGACACACAAACAACTATTTCATATACAGTTTTTTATGACTTGATATCGTGTATATGCACTTGAAAAAAAATGCTATTTTGCAATCACAGACAGGCACTTGAATTTTATATACTTATATACATACATACATAGTCTCACGTCTATATCCCCGAAGAGGTAGGCAGAGGTATATTGCTACACCCACTTATTTTAATTATATGTATAGATTTATTGTATTTATGACTAGACTAGATTTTGCTCCACCCGCAGTACACATAGCAAAAAGTTAGCAGTTAACAAGAGGTGAGGCATGCAGAATACATGGAACTGAGACCAAATTTTTTTTTATTAAACCTCTATGGGCAGGGTATTTATACAATGATAGGTCTCTAAAAATGGCACTTTTCTAATATCATTTCATAGACCTTTTTAAAATATTAAATATTTTTCTTGTTTGTAAGATAGATCCTTCTAAAGTGGTGAAATGGTACTTCTCCTACTAATTAACCTTTCAAGTAAGAGCGAGAAAATTCTGAAAAGATCTTAAGAGCGAGAAAATTCTGAAAAGATCCTGATTCATATTATGCTGCTAATTTTAATTAACAACCACTTTCAACGATTTCGAACTTAATGTCATTTGTACCATCATTAACATCGTACGTATATGTATTTGCGGCATTTAAAAGTGTGCTGCAGCTCTGAAATCTCGTGTAAACCTACTATTACCCTACCCGACTATTAGTTCTTCGTTATAAAAAAATATATATTTAATCTATCCTTGCTACTACAGAATCATTTATAGGCGAGTTCGACACGCACTTGGTTTTTTTTTTTTATAATCGGATGCCCTTGTGTGGATTGTCATAGAATACAGGTAGCAGAGCCTTGCTGATTTCAGCATAAATGGGCCGGCTCGGCCGGGGAAGTACTACCCTCTCACAGAAAATCGACGTATCCCTTTTCCCAACCTCAAGGGGCGGCAACGCACTTGTGACTTCTGTGGTGTTACTTGTATCCATGGGCGGCGGTAATTACTTACCATCAGGTGATCCGTCTGCTCGTTTGCCGCCTATTACTATAAAAAAAGAATATGAGATATTATAATGTTGTCAGCCTGTATAACCTACCCTAAGAAATAAGAAAAGTGGATTATTACGCAAATCTTGGGATTTGTTTGGACGCCAAGGCTTTGTCTTTTGAGACATAAAGGACGTCTTGATATAAACTCAAATTCGTATGATATAACATGCTTTGTTTACGATATAAATATGATAAATATTTGTGCTAGTGTTATAGGCTGAAGAAGATTTTAATACTTGAATAGCCTAATAGTAGATAGGTATATACCAACAGACTGCTATGCAGAGTGTATCGGGGTCACATCTAATACGCACCACCGACTTTTTGAGCTTATGAGCGTATTAATATTGTAGCGTTGTGAGGTACATACAACTGAGGCCATCTAGCGAGTGACGACGAAAGTCTCAAAAACAATCCGGCGACATCTATCGGACATAATGTGACGGAGAACAAGGTGTTGAATCGCGCAAGCAGAGTTCGCACGTCGAGTTGTATATATACAACATCTGAAATACGTCCGTCGGACTGACAGTCTACCAGGCACGATGGCCCAGCCTGGTTAGAGAATCCTCCCTCTAGTTGGAGGAACACCACACCTTTCTTCCTCCACAATATAATTATGTTAATTGCTTACTGAGTGCTTCCGAGGGCATGTTGAGCCGTCGCGTCGCAGCTATCATGAACATCTTCGATGATCTGGAGATTTAATACTCTTGAATATGTAATATAACCTGACCTTGGTCTAAGCTATGGAATGTCTCTTTAGTTAGCGGTGGTCAGTTGGCAGTCAGTCTGAGGAAACGCTAATATTCTATAACATCTAGTAAGGTAGGAAGCGAACACTGTAACTCTAAAGGCGCTGATACACTTGAGGATTCACATGTAAGGAGCATTCTCGCGAATGTTACAAAACAATTGAGTGTGTTTTAGCGAGCATTCTTACGAACATTCGGGCGAGCCTTAGAATATAGATAGGTAATACATAGACTTCGCGCTACAATAGCAGTTAAACCCAAAATATTTACTTCACTTTGACTTATGATTTTAATCTAGGGAAAAATCTTCGTAGTTTGTCACAAATTTTAACTTGAATAGTGATAAGCTTACTCAGAATAAATATCGATAAAATATCGATTTTGTTTACAATAGATCCTTAGATTTGGTTTACTCAGAATTATTTTCAATAGAATGTTAAAAATCTCTTGATATCGATAAATAAATATGAACGTAGGAACAGATGTGTGATTTATTAAACCTGTTTAAATTAAAATCTGCAATTTATTATTTAGAAACGTCATTTGTTTATGTATTTTACTCTTACTCTAGAAATAATTCATAAGTGAAACTGAAGTAAATATATTTGGTAAAACGATTTCTATATTTTCCTATATTCTACGGACTATTTGAATTTAGAGCGTTCGCTAGATGATCGTGAAAATGTTCGGTTGGACAAAATCCATAAGTGAATTCTCAGTTGTATCGGCGCCATAAGGCGAAAGTCTTGGTTGCTAATAGGATGACCACAGGACAATGACGATGACAATATTATCCACGTACCGGCACAAAAATTAAATGACAATATTTCTAATTAAAATATTTGTTTTCAGACCGTGCTAGGCGCAATGCCCCTGGCTGTGGCGGCCATCAACCGAGAACCGAGCCTGCTACCCGGCCTCAAGTTACGGTTCGTCGCCGCCGACATCGGCAGGGCTCGACCACATCTACCCATGGATAAGGACAGCCTTTCGTTAAGGTAATTAGCATTTTAATTAACGACAACATTATGGATAATCCAGCTCATATATGAAAAATGCAATGTAGTTACTTAGTTATTTAACTATATAAAATTGGACGATGAAAAAAGTCGCCTTGAGTTTCTTGCCTGATTCTTCTCAGAGGCTCTACTTTCTGTACTGGCATTTTTTCTCAAATTATGTAAATACGCATTTATATTTAAAAAAAATCTTATATTATTATCTATGACTTTCTGACGTGTCCAAAAAAATTTTGTCATTTTTATGGAAATTAACATATTTGAGTTTGAATATGTTATAGCTATATTTGCAGATGAATCGGCATTAAGCTTAAACACAGTAAAATGGAAAGCCAAATTCTTTTTTTATTTAAGACGCGCAAGAATAATTATTATTGTGGATCATACAAAGTATATCCCCGTGTGGGGATCGAACCCACAACACTCAGAGCCGTGTTAATCGGAATGTTGCTATAAGACAGTGGATCACTCAAAGTGTAACCTCGTCTCGAGTACGAACCCAAAGCAATTAGCGCAGTGTTATTCTGAAAGGCGGCCACTAAAAGTACTTCACCATTCGTGCAGTCATTTACAGTGGGCAGGTCCCAATTTCTGTAAATTAACTGTAATGACTGATAGTAAAATACATATTACTAGATCCTACATTTTAGAGGTAACAACTATATAATTATGAGTTAAAATATCAACAAAACACCGACTTCAAATCAATCATTCAAAGCATAGGGGACGTACTACTCTGTCAAGAAAGTACCGGGAAAAATCAATAATACACAAAGTGTTTGTTACCTATTCAATTTCAATCCAAATTTATTTTATTTCCAGCAATTTATGCTTCTTCAGGAACGATACTCTTACGTCAACGAATAATCCAATCATCAAAACATTTTTTAAACGCTGTTTCCGGAATTGAGTTCATTCTTCTGGTGAATAAGGTGGTTGCTCGATGGTATTTGTTGAGTGTTTGGTAAAAAAATCATTCACAATGATGGCCTTGTGCGAAGGCGCATTATAGTGGTGCAAAATTGTTTTTGGACTTGCCGAACGGCAACATGTTTCATACCCAAATGATTAGGTAAAATGGTACGGATCGACTCGTGAGATACAGAAAGTTCGGCGGCTATCTCTCTCAAAGTTGAATGAGGATTTTCAGTCACTGTTTCCTTCACTTTTGCGATGTTAACTTCAGTTGCAGACGTTGATGGCCTACCAGAGCGAGGCAAATCTGCCATCACATCTCTACCACTTTTGAACGCTTTGTACCATTCATAAGTGCGAGTTTTTGATATATAGTCCGTGCCACGAGAACATAGACTTTTTGTTAAAAAGAATTTCTACTAAGTGACTTAGCAACAGTTCTGTCAAACACAAATAATGTCAAATCGAATGAGCGCAACGGTACATAGGTACGTGTCATTGGAAACTAATATGTCAATGGATTGGGTTTTTATCGATATTATGCGCTGTCAACAGGATCTTTTATAATTTTGTGGTACATTGAATTGTTATATTCTTGGACTTAGCTTGCATTTATCTTAGGAAAAAAAAATTTTTTTAGATGTCAAGAAGGTAAGTGTAAAATTAAATGCACATTTATAGGATCGCAATGCTCATCCCGCGGCCGAAATTGCGGCAATGCGGGTACAAATTGCAGATGGTAAACTATTATTCGCACATAAGATTCTGTACACCTAATAAAAATAAATTGCATCTCTACGACTCTACAAACTTTCAAAAAGACTAGACACGCTCGGTCTCAAAACAACAATATGTGAATCAGATAATGCCAAAGAACTCATTGAAACTGTGCTGCTGAAAAGCAGGATTTATCAAGATTCTCCAAAATTTCCACGGGGTCGGGCAAGCAGAAACACCGTGCATATACAATAAATATGCAATTAAAAGTTGCTCACCGCGCAGCCAGTTATACCTTGTTTGTTTTGAACTAGTTATGGTTCACCGTATTTGTAGCTAAGGCCAAACTGACATCTATATTTAAAATGCTTCTAAAATTATTTATGATTGGGACAAAAGGTAAGATATTTTTGAAGACTTTGAAGTCCCAATTTACTTTAGGTCAGGGATCGGCAACCACTGCCTCTTTCGATATAAAATTGCCGCACTCTATATAATATGCATAAATAATGGTTTTGTTATAAAAATCCATTAAAATCGATCTACCTATACGTAACTCTCACTGCCCGAGTATCTAGAATTCCGTGATATAAGATCCCATCGTAAGATTTCTACGATTGTTTTTCCTGAATAAAATTACTATTTTACAGTTTCTGGTAAATTACTTTCATGATTGTGAAAGGTTGCCTGTAAAAATTTGGGCGCAGTTGTTTAAGATCAGTAACAATAAGAATTAAAAAGAGAAGTTTATATAATCATCACACCCATCTTTATTGAAAGTTTGCTCGACTGAGAAAACCGTCTGTCCTTTGGTTTGTTTTCTTAGGACTCTACGTGGAGATCCCAGCATATTATGTATATAGATAAACACACAACAGAAATAACAGAGGCTGCTAGAAAAATAGGGATTGTATTAGTATTGTAAACGCGACAGTTTATGCTTTCTATGCGTAGCTACATTATCCAACAAAGTAAAGCATCAATCCAAGAAACTGGTCAGAGAAAGTAACATGAATCTTAAATTAAATAATGTTCAAAATTTGTTTAGACTAGTAAGCGGTCCCTGGAGTCCAAGACAGAAATTCTTTGCATCAACTGGGATAACGCTGAGGTCATGATTATGATGACTAACGGCCATTTTCAATATTCAATCCATACGTAGATTTTGAGATTCGAGATTCGTGTTAGATATATTTTGTAACGAGCTTATGTCAAAAACTAATCTAAAATCTACAGAACTATCTATATATCGAATATTGAATTCCGTAGTAAATCAGGATTAAAGTGAAATCAGTTTAGTTTGCGACAACCACATCAATCATATCCGGAGACCCAACAAAATGTACAAAAAAGAAAGAAAGCACTTTGAGTGTGGTCTGTTTGCGTAAAATATATTTCTTCGGCGTTCCTTTCATTCGCAGATAAAAATTGTACAGAATTTCGTTTCGCAGAAAATTTGTCATAAAATATTTATTTTTATCCTAGTATTTCGAATATTATTGTTTCAACGACTACTAACTTCAATGAAACATATTTCACAGAAACACAATTCCATGAAATGACTCATTTTTTTGCAACTGAATGAATTATTTTGAAACGAATTTTGTTGGTTCTATTTATATTTTTCGTGGTTTTTTAACGCAATGAAAAAATTAAAATTGTATATAATCGCATCTTAAATGATTGTAGATTACCAGAAAATCGTTGGTCAGGTTAGAACTGCGATCCCCTCAGTAACGACTTGCTAATGAACAGAAAATAAAACAGCATCTTTGGTTAGAATTCATCATCATCTCATCATCCTCGCGCCGTCCCGGTTGCAATCCAAGGCCTCGGAGCCTGGAGTCCACTTTCCTGCTGTACCTCCTCCACTTCGCGCGGTCTTCGGCGTCCCTGGTGTTTAGTCTATTGACTAGAATTGTTCCCATACAAAGCACAAGCCGAGCTAGAATAGCGAACGTGCAGGGACAGCGGCCGGCAACTGCCTGACCAAAATTATTAACACAAACAAATTGTAGTATGTGTCATGATACACAAACTGCTGAAACTGATATTCGATAGAAATTATATTGTATGAAAAAAAAGTGAAACGATATTTTATAAAACACTGTGAAACCATTTTACTTTTACCGCATTTACTTTTAATTTACAATCTCAAGGATGGGCAATTCGAGGACCTGTGAGAGTATAGGAATAAAACGCTGCAACAGTACATCAATCTCTCACACTGAGAAATTGCCCTAGCGGCGTGTGATCCAGGTACTTAGGTGTAATTTGCTTCAGTCATTGACTGCGTTCCTAGTACTTTACATAAAAGATTTGGATTCTTCCATTGTTTTGTTCACTGAAAATTCGTCACAAATTAAGAACTTGTATCTTCCGATATGTGGTGAATCATTTACACATATTATAAAATGAGTCTCCTTTTCATCCTGTCTATATAAAAGCGATGAATGATGTTTGTACAGTTTTCACTAACAGATTTATTATTTAAGTGTAGTTAATTACCGTATTCTCTTTTTATACTACCTTTGCGTTCTTGTTCTACTCTTTTTATTATAATTTATCGGATTTGTAAGGTGAGGGTAACTTGTGGTCATGAGCTGCTAACTAATAGATTGTAAATTACTGCAGGTTTACATACTGTTACTTGCATGTCCCGCATGCTGTTCCACCATAGCTCTGAACAGTCATTTTCGCGAGTTGCCTACATTAAAGGAGGTAAGTGGATGCTCCTGTTTCACCATATTTACTTTGGGAGGCTTACCAAATGAACATAATTTATTGCTTGAGTATGATATCAATAACAATTAATTGTTGCATTAGTAGATAACTCACAATGCGAAACAGTCGCAGATCCTTACAAAGATAACATGTAAAACCATTATACTGGCAGTTAAAAAGAGTGGCCACGAGTTTTATTGCCCGTTCTTTCTTGTGGTTCTACCTATTGCATTGCGAACGTGGCAGTAAATGTAAATGTAGAATCATCTAGTAATTAACTTTAATTTTTGACGTTCATAAGCGTCACTTGGTGGCCTAACTGAATAAATGATTTTGACTTTGATAGTGTGATTCCTGAGGAAGGTTTAAGGTGGGCAGAGTCTAGTATACAATATTAACATTATTAATAGATGACTTCTATGCAATCATGCGCAAAAGAACTGCATCTCTGATGCGCCGGGTGCAGGATAGCGCCAATAGTCTCCTGCCCGTTATAGCCGCAGATATGAGCGGCAAGTTATGGAGACACTGGCTTAACGTACACAAGTCAGTTGCACGTTCTATTTTTAATTAATGTTGATGTACTTTCATATGTTTTATAAAAACGAAATAAATGAGTATTATTATTATTCCTCTTTATTTAGTTTCATTCTCAATAATCTTATTTTATCATCGGGCACAGGGATCAAGCTACCGGTGGTTAGGGCTCCAGAGAGAGGAACCTCCGGACGATGCGTGTTGTGTCCAGCAATACTGCCTTCTGTATAGAGGACTTGATCCAGCCGTCTAACGAGAGCATCTTGAGGTGGTGGTGGAGGCTCTTGGCAATAAGATAATTTACGGTCACGACTATCGGTACAATGATCACCAAGTCAACATCCCACATGTCGACAATCTCGTGAGTCAGGTCCAAATACTTAATTTGTTTATCTTTTTCGGCTTTCACGAGATTCTCGTCATAGGGTATTGTGACGTCGATGATCATTGCAAGGCGCTCTAATCGGTCTATCACCACTATGTCCGGCTTGTTAGCCGCAATAGTTCTGTCAGTAATGATAGACCGATCCCAGTACAGAGTAGCACGACCATTTTCAAGAACTGAGTCGGGCACATATCTGTAGTACGGTACTTCGGAGTCGACAAGTTGGTACTTTAAGGCAAGTCGCTGATGGACAATAAATCTCTAGTTCTAATGGGTCACCTATCTAATAAAACAGACGATCTCGAACGCGAATCTACAGTTCCACAAGACCAAACACGTTTTTCGTGAAATCATTCCGTCAAAAGAAAATAAATAGGTACAATCCGCAACATGCGAGTTGCTATCAAAACGAATATCAAAGTGGCTTTGGCAAATAATGGTTATTCTACCCAATAAAGCTCATACAAAGTTCTAAATATAACTATGTATCAGTGTTATTAAAGCTTGTTTAAGCCTACTGTATGATTCGTAAGCCAAACACATTTTGTGCCGCCAGACAGAAGTGAGTAGACAAGGAAAAATACTTGTATTTCTTTGCTACATTTTGTATATTTTTTTGGTTTTCGGGACTGGTTCCATCGTCGAACGCAGTTCTGTGTTACCTGTGTTAGGTATCTGTTCTGTGTGCGAGTTTACAGCAGCCACCATTGAAAACAGTGATTTTTGACACTCGTGAAATCCCAGGGCAATTTAAACTAGGCCAATTCTCGTAATTTGATAGACACCACACTGTATTTTGAACGAAATGCGATTTATTTTTGAACTGGCTCACAATTATTGGTATTCTGCTACACTTAATGTCATGTCAATGTTGATTAATTTGGCACACAAAAATCAGCTTCAACACATACTTACCTAGGTGATTGTGTAGTTTGACACATTGTTCAATTTACGATCTAGTGTGGTGTGTCTTGGTATGTCGTAGTAGTGTAGAGGTGTTGGGTTCGATATAAAGAACAACACGTCAAGCCAGTTTAGGTTGCCATTTATTAGTGTACTCAAAGTATAAAATATTACATACACGTAAAGGAATGAAATGCTGACATAAGAAATTATAAGGCTACTTACACACTAAACTTACACACTACACTTACACACTACACCATCCCCCTAAATGTAAAAAAAAAGAAAGACACACTTTTTTTTTTATAAATCTTTAATCAATCAAACTTAAGCTACGGGTTTTTATATAACTTTGTTCTATTCTTATGAACTATAACGTGCTTACCATTAAAATTAATCTTAACATTAGGTGCAAGATCTTCTATTACAGTGTATGGGCCTGTATATAAGGTATCTAACTTATTGCCAGTTTCATTTTTTAATAACAATGTATCGCCTGGCTCATAAAAAATAGGATTAATAGACATGTCATAATTACACTTTCCACGTTGTTTGCTTAAAATTAAATTATTCCTGGCATCACTTTGAGCTCTTTGTAACCTGTATTTAAATTCTAAAACATAATTTTCAAAGTTGTACAATGGTTCAATGTCACCACAAAAGTTTTTAGGTAAACTACAAACATGACCAAAAACTAACTCGAAAGGTGTATACTTAGTTTCAGAATGTACTGTGGTGTTATAAGAAAAACACCAGTACTGTAACCATGAACTCCAGTTAGAAGGATTATTGTTGGTTTGAATGCGTAGATAGGCACCTAAAGCTTTATGTGAGTTTTCTAATGATCCAATACTTTGGTGATGATAGGCTGTTGCAATAGTTTGAGTTATATTTAAAAGTTTACACATCTCTGACATTATTTTTGACACAAATTCGGTACCTCTATCACTAGCTATTTCTTTTGGGATACCATATCGTAAAACAAAATTTTCCGCAAACGCTTTAGCAACTTCTGTAGAAGAGTTAGTTTTTAATGGATATGCTTTAACATATTTGCTTAGCTCGCATTGCAACGTTAAAATGTAATTAAAACCTAAGTAATCTCTATCTAATGGGCCTACGATTTTCTCAAACGAAGAGGATGCTGTGGATGTAATAGATAATGGCTCTTTATGAATTTTAGTATATTTCTGTGTTTGACACTTATTACACTTTTCAACATAGCACCTAACGTCCTTTTCTAATGATGGCCAATAATAATATTTTTTAATATTATTCGCCACTCTCCTAACACCTACATGACCACTACTAGGTAATAAATGAAAATCATTCATTATTACTTTTTTGTCACAGTCAGAATAAATTCTTTGAACGTCCTTCACAATACATATTCTGTGCAAGTTACATGTTTGATTTTTTGCAATATATTTTGATACAAATTCTACATATTTTTTATTATTCTTCGACTTAACGATTACAATTTCTTTAACACTTAATTTATTGCAAAATAACGCCATTTCTTTCAGTAAATCGTCTCGCGAGTATACTGATAAAGAGTATGTGCTTGCAAATAAAGTATTTTTACTCTCGCAATATACGAAATTCTTATTCAGCGAAAAATATAATTTATCTTTCTTATTCAATATTCTACGTAGACTATTTTCTGGTAAAATAATTAATTCTACATCCGTATCACATTTTTTTAGTATTTCTACGACTTTAGGTTGATCAGGCCTAATATCTGTAGAAGCGTCTAAAGTTTTTGTCAAATCAGGTAATTTATTCATCTTCCTACATTGCGCGCGCGTCATAACACATAATAACTTACTACTCATGTCCTTCAAATCGTCTGATGTTATTGATACACGGGACAGTGCATCGGCGACTACGTTTTCCGTTCCTTTAATGTATTCGACAGTAAAATCATATTCCTCTATTAAAAGATGAAACTTAGTTAAACGACTTGATGGGTTTACCATATTAAAAAGATAAAGTAAGGGTCTATGGTCGTTTACTACGAGTTATCATAACGAAAAGAAAAAAATAGTCTATTTTATAATAAAAAATAATGTTTCACACCTTTGCCTCGCCGTCTTCACGTTCTTGAACTTCCTTGCGACGACGGTAGCTCATTCGGGACAAGACTCGTTCCATGGCTTCGTTCCGCAACTGCGCCTGCACCCAGCTAGGGTGGCACCTCTTGTACATCCAGAAGAATCCAATCAGGACAGCCAGTAACAGACATGTGCAGATGATGCTGAGAAGGATGTTGTTCGTCTGTATGTGCTCCGCTGTCGCCTTTGCGTGGTTGTCGCCTCCAGCAGTCTGCGCAATGACCACTTGTTCCTTGCTCTGTGTTTTGCCCATAGTCGAGGGGAGGTCCAGGGGAAGACAGCTTCAAAGTTGGTACGGAGAGCCAAAAAGTCTATTGCAGGTAGCGCCAAACAAAGGGTAACGTCGAGTTCGTAGAGTCCCTCATAGGTTACGTTGATGAGTTGGCAGGGTCACCATGTGGTGTGTCTTGGTATGTCGTAGTAGTGTAGAGGTGTTGGGTTCGATATAAAGAACAACACGTCAAGCCAGTTTAGGTTGCCATTTATTAGTGTACTCAAATTATAAAATATTACATACACGTAAAGGAATGAAATGCTGACATAAGAAATTATAAGGCTACTTACACACTAAACTTACACACTACACTTACACACTACACTAGTCTCGGTTTCAAGGATTCAAGTATAGTTAATTTACAAGAATTTTATTTATCAATATGACACCTAGACTAGACCGAAACTGTACTTTGAACAACTCTTAATATATGAAATCCTTGCGTTACTTACTGACTGACAGACACGCTACAGCCGAAACTATTGGGCGCAGGAAGCTGAAATTTGGCATTTATGTTCCTTGGGGACCGTAGGGGTGCACTAAGAAGGGATTTCCCGAAATACCCACGGGATCGGCCAAAACGGCTAACTTAAAAAAAATTGCAGGCGTAGCTGCTGGCGTCTTCTAGTATTAAAATAAATTAGGAAAATTGGCCTTCTGGCTTAAGTGGTCACCTCACCGTTGGAACTCAGTGTACGCAATGAATACGCACTTTGCGTTTTCATTATACACAAGGCCCAAAAGTGCCTACATTGTGTCTGAAAAACAAATCAACTTCATTGAACATTTCATTAACACAAGAATGCGTTTCACAGTCCACTTGACATAGGCCCCTCCGATTTTGCATCACAACAGCATTATGACAATTGTGAACCGATAACCCGGTCAGCGTTGCATAGCAGGCCAAATCTGACTATAACACCTGGCCAGACGGATTGGTTTAGGGGTCAATGTCTAAAACTCCTTCTTTTCACCCACCTACACACTGACTCCTATTGCTAAGCTGTTGCTTGTTTTTATTTCTCATTAATTATGTAGAATCAAACTTCATGATGGCACAATGCGTATACAGGTAAAACAGAGGTTAATTAATTCAGCAGCACTTCTTAGGAGCCTTTTTCGTAAAATTATATTTATGCGAGGTCACGTTTCTTCTACAACTCACTTAGTTACTCACTGTGTTTATTATTCTGTGGAAGTGTAGAAACACTTGATGAGCTGAAGTTCATCTTAGCAATTTCAAGGTGACTATTATTTACACAAGCTGTTATTAGCTAGATTCCGACCGCTGCTTCGTCTGAGTGGGTGTCGGATAATACGACAAAAGATGGGCTATCAGTCTTTTCGTGTCCACCTTTAAGTTCAAGTAATTACGCGGTACAAACCCGTTAAATAACATACACACATAACTTTACGCCTCTTTATCCCCGAAGGGGTGAACAGAGGTGTATTACACGCACACATGTCGCCGATTAAATTAATATTACTAACTACACACATAAGCAGCGATAGCTGAGTGGAGAGGCCGACAGACTGCTATGCAGTGGGTCTAGGGTTCGAATCCATGGCACGCACCAATGAGTTTTCGGAGTTAAGTGCGTATTAAATTGTTAATTATCGCTTGCTTATCGATGAAGGAAAACATCCTGAGGAAGCCTGCTTGTCTGAGAGTTTTCCATAATGTTCTCGAAAGACATGTGAAGTCTTCCAATCCGCACTTGGCCAACGTGGTGGACTATGCCCTTACCCTTTTTATAGTGAGAAGAGGCTCATGCCCAGCAGTGGGACAGTATATAAAAGGGCTGGTGATGATGATAATGTACACAAGTTGCCAAATTTTAAACTTTCGTTTAAATTGAAGTCTATTCCTAAAAAAATCCAATATGTAAGCTATTGTAACTCCGAAAAAACAACACGGTTTCGTGTAAATAGTTGCGTCTTTCCCGCCCTACCACAACAAATACATCGTTAATAGTCTAAGATTGAGATCTTAAACTATCATTTTGTCAAAGCCTTTAATCAATAAGACAGGAATTCTTAATCTTCCTAGCTATTCGCATGACACATTATCACATAATTTTATTTATTTACCAAAGGATGCCCGCGGTTACACCCGCGTTATTTAAGGCTACTGCTCTGCTCCCGTCGCTCATAGCATGATGTTACATAGATTATAGCCTTCCTCGATAAATGGGCTATCTAACACTGAAATATTTTTTCAAATCGGACCAGTAGTTCCTGAGATTAGCGCGTTGAACCAAACAAACAAACAAACTCTTCAGCTTTATATATTAGTATAAGAACAATGTTGATAATAGTTTGACAGGAAAAAATTTGCATGCTCTGGACTTTTGCCCTAATGCTCCAAAGTCAAAGTCAAAATCATTTATTCATCTAGGTCACAAGGTGACGCTTATGAACGTCAATTTTAAAATTAAATTACTTAATGATTCTACATTTACATTTACTGCCTCGTTCGCAAAGCAATAGGTAGAACCACGAGAAAGAACGGGCAATTGAACTCGTGGCCACTCTTTTAAATCGCCAATATTATGGTACATATTTTTATTTTTGTATGGAGCTGAAACTGTTTCACACTGTACTTAATTACTTGTAAATAGTAATTAGTTACAGACATAATAATACTTACTTAAGCAATTAATGCAGTTACTAAATTAAGTACTTTAGTTAGTTACTCCTGCTACACCAGACCTGCCTTATGGCGCCGCGAGTACAGCTACTGAGTTGAGTTGTTGCTGTCACTGTCGGATTGTATACATAAGAAAGAGAAGCGCAACGACGACGGGACGCTCAGAACTTTAAAAAAACATGAAATAAATTAATTACAGAAAATGTATAGATTGGATGAAAAAAATAAATCAGTATTTCGTTAGTATATTAGTTGTTGAATAATTTGTCAAAAAACAGAATGATTGTATGTATTTTAATATGGTTTTTACTCGTTAAAATATTTTTTTGAGGTGTCTTTATGATTTTTTTCTATCGAATAAAGCTAGTTGTATTATGTTTTCAACACAGTACTTAACTAGTTTATATCCTGAAGAATATCATATATTTTTCTGATTGTATTTACTGCATTGAATCATATACTTAAAACCATTATAAAACTCGCGTTTAGCTCTTGTAGTCCCCTTAATGCGTCAATTTAGGTGCTACGTGCGCACAATTTTTTTTAACGCGTAGTTGGCCATTGCCATTAACGCTAGAACGCAGGTGTAGCAGTTAGCATTAGGCGGTCATCTCACCATTTTGAACTAAGTTTACAAAGAGCGTATACATTGAACGAGACCCAACGGTGTACGGTGTATTCACGGTCCACTGCTGGACATAATCCTCCCCTAATTTGGGTCACAATAGCGTTATGACAAGAGTGAGCCATAATCTGGAAAATAAAGTTAGATTTTTTATTTTCGGACTGCCTCCGTGGTCCAGTGGATAGCGTATGCGACTGCTGATCGGAGGTCCCGGGTTCGATTCCCGGGTCGGGCACAAGTGTTACTGGGGTTTTCCGAACTCTCAGTAGCAGCACGGAGTCTGGTTATGTGCCCGGTACGGCAATAGGCTCGCCCCCTATTACGTGGGACCTAAAAATTTATGGCGAAATGTGGGTGTAATATTACACCTCTGCCTACCCCTTCGGGGATTACAGGCGTGAGTCTACATACATACATACATAACGTCACGCCTTTTATCCCCGAAGGGGTAGGCAGAGGTGTATTTCTACACCCACTTTTCGCCTGATATACTTTAGTCCCACGTAATAAGGGGCGAGCCTATTGCCGTACCGGGCACATTTCCAGACTTCGTGCTGCTACTGAGAATTTCGTGACAGAAAAACCCAATAACACCGCCCGACCCAGGAATCGAGCCCGGGACCTCACGATCCCACGCGCACATTTATGCCGCGAGACGAACGAGGCAGTCGTATAGGGTTTGATGTCGAATTTTCCGTCTCTACGCAAAGATGGTATTTGCATCGTGTTGTGTGAGTCTATAAAAAAATATTTATTATTATTTACTTATTAGGAAGATTTGACCTATTATAACACGCTGGGCAGACGAGTTGGTTGAGGGGTTGGTGTCGGCATTTCCTTGTCGTAAGGGTGTAACCCATCAACATACCGACATATACGGATGTAAGAAGACCCTTAATAAAAATTGAAATCCTATATTATACCAATCATTACGTCAATTACTGATTCAGGAGATATTGAGGCTTGAGCCTTATTAAAAAGGCTAATACCTAATTTAAAAAAATATGGTGACTTTGAAGTCACCATATTTTTTTTAATTAGGTACAAAATCGATTCATTTCTCGCGACAATTTGTTCTATAGATCCATGCACCCATGGATAGGTAGGTATCTCGAGCATTGTACGCGTGCACTTTACATTGTGGCTTATAAAATGTGCCTACTTAAAAAAATCGTTTCCTAGGTATTATTTTTTACTTAATATGACTTGGCCCATGTCAAGCAGCAGAACTAGTAGATTTCGGCTCGGTGATGGATATTTTGACACTCTGTATAATTATATAATCTGTTGCTTGTATTAATTTCTCAGTAATTATTTAGAATCAAACTTCATGATGGCGCAATGCGTATAAAGTTAAAACAGAGGTTAATTATTTCAGCAGCACTTCTTAGAACTCTTTTTCGTAAAATTATATTTATACGAGGTCACGTTTTGACTACAACTCACTTAGTTACTCACTGTGTTTATTATTCTGTGGAAGTGTAAAAACACTTGATGAGCTGAAGTTCATCTCAGCAATTTCAAGGTGACTATTATTTACACAAGCTGTTATTAGCTAGATTCCGACCGCTGCTTCGTCTGAGTGGGTGTTGGATTATACGACAAAAGATGGACTATCGTCTTTTCGTGTCCACCTTTAAGTTCAAATACGCGGCATAAATCCGTGAAATAAATATACTATAATGTACAAAAGTTGTCAAATGTCATTCTATCATTTTAATTCAAGTCCATTTCTGAATAAATTCAATATGTAAGCCATTGTAACTCCGAAAAAAGAAACACGGTTACGTGCGATTAGCTGGGTTTTTGCCGCCCTACCACAACAAATACATCGTTAATAGTCTAAGATTGAGATCGTTAGAGATGCCCATAGTTTTTTTGAGGAAAAATACAAAATTAAATAAACTTTTGATTATCAGACTTTTATTCTTATCATAATTAACAATAATTAGTCTTCGAAAAAATCAAAGCGTTAGGAGATGATGGATGGACGTGGCTGGCTTTATTCTTCAATAAGCTGTTGCACGAGGAGACCATACCCGAGGAATGGTGCAACATTTACCTGGTGCCCATTTTTAAAAATAAGGGTGATATCCAAGAGTGCAACAATTATCGGGGAATAAAGTTAATGCCTCATAGTATGAAAGTATGGGAGAGAGTAGTTGAGCGACGCCTGCGAGACGAGAGTGAGATTTCACGAAACCAATTCGGTTTTATGCCTGGTCGAAGTACGGTGGATGCTATTTTTGCACTTCGCCAAATGTGCGAAAAATACAGGGAGGCACATAAAAACTTGCACATGGTATTCATCGACCTTGAAAAGGCATATGACCGAGTGCCTCGTGAAGTCTTGTGGTGGGCCCTTAAGAAGAAAAGAGTGCCTGGAAAATACCTGACGTTGATTCAAGCCATGTACGCTGAATGCAGAACGCAAGTCCGATCCGCGGCCGGTATCACAGCCAGATTCGATGTGGCCGTAGGCTTGCACCAGGGGTCGGCCCTTAGCCCCTACCTCTTCCTGTTAATTATGGATGCTATATCATCGGACATACAGGAAGAGGCACCCTGGTGCATGCTGTTTGCCGATGACATCGTTCTGGTAGCAGAGAATGGACAAAAGGTGCAGAGCAAGCTGGAGGAGTGGCGGCAGAGATTGGAGAATGTAGGCCTGAGAATAAGCAGAACCAAGACAGAGTATATGTTCTGTGACTTTGGCGGTCTCTCCAGTCCTATACCGGTTACACTCGGCGGTACACCTCTACCAGTATGCTCCGATTTTCGCTACCCAGGTTCACTCCTGCAAGATGACGGCGAAATTGATCGGGATGTTAGGCAACGAATCAACGCAGGATGGATGAAATGGCGACAGGTCTCAGGCACAATTTGCGATCACAAAATGCCTGTGAAGTTAAAAGGCCGCATGTATAAGGCGGTTATAAGGCCTGTCGTACTGTATGGAGCTGAGTGTTGGGCTACAAAGAAGATGGATGAGAAACGATTGCATGTTGCTGAGATGAGAATGTTACGATGGATGTGCGGAGTGACAAGAATGGACAGAATTAGGAATGAATACATTAGAGGTAGTACGAAAGTAGCGCCCATTGATGAAAAGGTAAAAGGGAGTCGATTGGCCTGGTATGGACATGTTATGCGAAGAGATGAGATGTACGTAGGTAAGAAAGTGATGAATATGCATGTAGAAGGACGAAAAGGGAGAGGGCGGCCAAGGAAAAGATGGATGGACTGTGTGAGGATGGATATGAAAGAGAAAGGGATAAACGATCGGATGGCTGGTGACAGAGAAGTATGGAAGCGAAGGACATACTGCGCCGACCCCAAATAAATTGGGACCAGGGCAAGACAATGATGAGTCTTCGAAAAAATCAAATAAGTATAAATGACATTTTGTAATTAAGAAACATACGTATTGAATTTTTTTTTTATATTTACGATAAATCAATTTACAAAATATCATTTTGTCGTAGCCTTTAATCGATAGGAGAGGAATTCTTTCATCTTTCCAGCTATTCGCATGAAACATTTTCATATAATATATGAAAATGTTTCATGTTTCATTATGTTTATTCAAGGTAAGAAATATAACATTTGCCATATTTCATTCGAAAGAATACAAAATGTCACTACCTACCCCATTTCATTCAGTGGGTGTCGTATGAGGCAGCTGAGGAAAATACTCGAAATAAATTCCTAGTATCTATACGAAGAGACAGAAAACTCAACATCAAACTCTGTGCCAACCGTTGGTTTGGTCTACTGTACCATGCTGGCCAGACAATCCTCCTTTTGACCAAAAGCCCACCAGTAGACAGCGAAAAGCTTTAGATAATTTCGCTGAGCACCTTGCGAATTCGTACCAGTTCAATCATAATCATCATAACATAACACATAACATTACTTCACGCCTTTTATCCCCGAAGGGGTAGGCAGAGGTGTTATACACACCCACACTTCGCCAGTTATGTTTCGGTCTCAATGTAAAAAGATGACAATAGGCTCGCCCCCTAACCGGGCACATTATTAAGCGAGCGATAATTATAATGTTTAATTTAATACACACATAACTTGGAAAAGACAGAGGTGTGTGCCCGGGGTACCTGGGGATCGAACCCGAGACCATCGTCTCGGCAGTTCGTTACGTACATAATCAAAAGCTATAAATTTGAATTAAAAAATACTTCAAAATTAACTAAAAATTCAAGGCGAAATGTGGGTGTAATATTTTACACCTCTGCCTACCCCTTCGGGGATACAGGCGTGAGTCTATAAAAAAAAGAATACAGAACTTAGAACTCTTGCAGACCGATCTCGTACTATACGTAATCGCCCGAAATCGAAATAGTACCTACTAAACAAACCGTGTCAGTACTCAGTACAGTTTCATCACAACAATGACGAAAGGGTCAAGAAAAACTTTCCAACGATTTACCTTAAGAACAAAAATAAGGAGAGACAATTTCACCCACACACACGTTAAATTGAATCACTCCGCAGGTGAATCGGCTAATAAATTTTCATGCCACGTAGTTTTAGACCTAGGACCATAGCTCTGATAGTTCTGATACGGTCGTCCTGTACTAAGTGTAGATCTAGAAGTACTAGTAATGTCTTAATTTCATGAAAGCTTTCACTCGGAAAGGCTTCTCGAATAGGTATTTATTTTTCATTACTCGATAGCCTAGTGGAGAGACCGACCAACTGCTACGCAAATGGTCTCAGGTTCGAATGAACGGCGCACACCAATGACCTTTCGTCGTTAAGTGCGTATGCAATCGTTAATTATCGCGTGCTTAACGGTGATGGAAAACATTGTGAGGAAACCTGAATGTGTTCTCCATATGATAGTGTTCTCAATCTCAGGAACTACTGGTTCGATTTGAATAATTATTTTTGTTTTGGCCATTTATCAAGGAAGCTTATATAAAAATAACATAACATAACTTCACGCCTTTTATCCCCGAATGGGTAGGCAGAAGTGTATTACACACCCACACTTCGCCAGTTATGTTGCGGTCCCAATGTAATAGGGGGCGGGCCTATTGCCATCTACCGGGCACATTGTTAAGCGAGCGATAATTAACATTTTAATACACACATAACTTCGAAAAGTCAGAGGTTTATCCGGGGTAACTGGGGATCGAACCCGAGACCATCGTCTCGGCAGTCCGTTATGTACCTACACCACTTATTTAAATATATAGGTTATAAAAAAAAGACTATCTGATCCCGCGGTTACATCCAGTAACCGCGTTCTCAGATAGTCGTTTATATCATGAAATCGTATAAAAAGGGTTATTTTTGTAGTGAAGCGCCGTCGGCATCATAACACTGATCTGGCTTATGACAAGTTTCATGTGGGCTTTGAGATTTACCCTTACTCATGGGATCTAAACAAATAACACTTTAAGTCCTGAGTTTAGGCGATCCTAGGCATTTTAGAAGCGTTACGTGTGCCCGCCGTTAACATGTAGGACTGCCTTTAGGAACGTTCTAAAAATAGGAAAGTAGTTCTTTCGTGTCGTGTGAGTGTGTGGCCAAATTTGGTTTTGGAGTTTATAGGCCTCCCAAAGTATACTGCCTCCGTGGTCCAGTGGATAGCGTATGCGACTGCTGATCGGAGGTCCCGCGTTCTATTCCCGGGACGGGCAAAAGTGTTACTGGGTTTTTCCGAATACTCAGTAGCAGCCCGGAGTCTGGTGATGTGCCCGGTAAAGGCAATAGGCTCGCTCCCTATTACGTGGGACCTAAAAATTCATGGCGAAATGTGGATGTAATATTACACCTCTGCCTACCCCTTCGGGCATACAGGCGTGAGACTATAAATAAAAAATAAAAAAAAGGCCGCCCAAAGGCCTGAGATACAGCCTAACGATTCTTGTCCTGACACTGGAATCGGGATCGACTGTACCACCTTTCTTCCGTAGGACGGCAACGCTGTGATCTAAATACCACTGGCGGCCACCCATCCAAGCGGTGACCTCTGCAAGAGTGTTTAACATTGCCGATCTATTACAAACGTAAGGTTAGGGTCAGACTATGAGCGCTAAAGAAAAGTAGTCAACTATACTTTAGTATCTAATACTAATATATAAAGCTGAAGAGTTTGTGTTTGTTTGTTTGGTTGGTCGCGCTAATCTCAGGAACTACCAGTCCGATTTGAAAAAATTCAGTGCTACATAGGTCTTTTATCGAGGAAGGTTATAGGTTATATAACATCACGCTATGAGCCACAGGAGCGGAGCAGTAGCCTTAAATAACGTGCGTGTAACCGCGGGCATCATCTAGTCTTTATAAAAAAGTAAAACTTCCTACTTATATTTTTGGTCGGATATCCACATTGATACATATTTATGAATCGTCGTGAATATTTGTGTATTTTCGTCTGAATACTTATCGTAAATAGCGAGTGTAATGGACCCTTATTCTCTATTTATTCGTTGGAGAATGTCCAAGTAAAGCGATTGTGTTTATTAGGTACGTAGGTGGTGAAGTGCGTACGCCGGTTGTTTTTGTTGTGGCTAATGAACGCGCCTAGAGTTTATGGGCAATACAAGACACCTTACATTATACAAAGTACCTGGATGACTGTATTTCTTTGTCTGGTAAAGTGTTTTTCTAAAAATGAATCCTGATAGATCGATTGATCTCCCTTGAAACCCTCCTGCGTATAAAATTTCATAAAAATCATTGGAGCCGTTTCCGTTTCAGATTATATATTTATACAAGAATTGCTTATTTAAAGGTATTAGATAGATAGGTATATAGATATATACGTGCTACAAATGGAGTAATGAACAGTCTTGATTTTATATTCCTTTGTGTGAATACACAGTACGTAACGGTAGCAATTGGATCGTATCTTGGCTTAACCTTCGTAATCGGTTAGCAATGTTAAGCAAGGCTTTCACAGGTTGAAACTTGGATGGGTGAACGCGTGTATCATTTATATCAGAGCGTTAGGGCGGTTTCAGATTAGCATTTTATATGCTCGTATATGCTCGTTTTTGGAAGCGCATGTAGGCGCATATAGGCGCGCCTTTTGGCACACGCGCCTCTCGTACGAGCGTTGACGCGCTTCTAAGATCGTATAAGCGCGAGCCGTCAGAATCCATGTTGACACTGACATAGTTGAAACGACCGTATACGCGCAGAAAAATACGCTAATCTGAAACCGCCCTTACCGTGCTTCGGAGGGCACATAAAGCTACCGCTCTCGGTTCTTTGCTCAGGATAAGAAGCGTTAGGCCTTCAAAAGGTCTGAAAATTCCGACAACAGAGTTGGCCACACACCAAAAAAAACTTACCAAAAAAAAACATGCCCTGCCCTGAGTAGTGATAGCCACTTTGAGAAACCAATAGACCTAATGATATAGATTTGAATTCCCTATTAAACTAAACTTTTCTTTCTTTTTTTTTTTAAAGACATCTCCCACATTAGGACTAAATCCTGTGTCGCGGGGGACTTTACAAATATACATTTAACGCGGACAATGAACACCCAGACTCGAAACAACAATTTATGAATCACACAAAGTGTTGTCTCGTGTGGGAATCGAACCCACAACACTCGGCGCAGTGTCAAGTGGCGACTCGGCCGCTTAAACCACTACGCCAACCGTGCAGTCGAAACTAACATTCTTTGCATGAATTTCTCATCAGTTTTATTCCCCTTTGAACTGTTTCAATGTTTTTAAAAACCCCAGCAATGAACGAGATCATCCCTAGTATATAAGTGGTCTTCGAAAAATAACAGTTGTTTTTCCAAGCGCCGCGTGTGTTGGACGTTTCAATGTTTAATGTACTTCGTGACGAAGGAAGTTTGCCGATATTTTATCTTTTTTTTGCCCTTGATCTTTTGTTGATGGCCTTGACTGCTTTATGAAGGGTATCGGGGAGTGTATGAGCGTATTTGAAGGAAAAGGGCCGTTATACTTATCTGTGGTCATGGTTGAGAATTTGATACGATGTAATTATTTGGTACGTGTACCTAAGTATAATGTATTGTTTAAGCGGTTACAGGGAACGGGTGAAAATTATTTCAAATTTGTTTCAAATATATGTGACTGTACGAATTTATGAACCGATATCTACATCTACACTAATATTATAAAGAGGAAAAATTTGTGTTTTTGTTTGTTTGTAATGGATAAACTCAAAAACTACTGGACCGATTTTAAAAATTCTTTCAGCATTAGAAAGCTTTATTATCTGCGAGTAACATAGGCTATATTTTATTTAAGAAAAAATAGGGGTCCGTTAGATATTTGGGTTTTCAGGTACGCGAAGTAGTTCCATCAGGACGCGGTTGAAACCGCGGGAAACGGCTAGTGAAAGATAAGCTCGTAACTCGAGTATTTAGTATTTTAATTAACTATACAACTAAATCTTTAAATTAACTAGCATGTTACTTGATCGATGAAAATGTATCTATCTATAGTCACGCGGTTACGCCTGCTTCACATTGGGGTAGGCAGAGACTACGGAACGCAAAATGCTCCGGTTCCAGTTGTCTTTAAGAAAACGACTTCAAAAGCTCTGCAAAATACATACATACATATACTCACGCCTTTTTCCCGTCGGGGTAGGCAGAGACAACAGAACGCCACTTGCTCCTATCCTTACAAACCTCACGCGCTTCCTCTACACTCATTACTCTTTTCATACATGCTCGCCGCATTCTTGGTGGGAACCCTATGCACCATAGGGTTCCCACCAAGAACTTAGGGTCCCAAGCCAACCTCACCTGCAAGTGGTGCACCTGCCGATCAACGGACGAGGCTCTGGCAAACAAAATATCCTGATAAGCGGCAATAGGCTCGCCACCTATTACGTGGGATCAAAACACTGGCGAAAAGTGGGCGTTTAATATGCCTCTGCCACCCCTTCGGGGAGACAGGCGTGAGTCTATGTATGTATGTATGTATACATGCTCGCCGGTTTCGGGTACTTCGGACCTTAAAATACATACACACATACATACGTACATATCGTCACGCCTTTTATCCCCGAAGGGGTAGGCAGAGGTGTATTTCTACACCTACTTTTCGCCAGATATACTTTAGTCCCACGTAATAAGGGGCGAGCCTATTGCCGTACCGGGCACATTTCCAGACTCCGTGCTGCTACTGAGAATTTCGTGACAGAAAAACCCAATAACACTGCCCGACCCAGGAATCGAACCCGGGACCTCCCGATCCCACGCGCACATTTATGCCGCGAGACCAACGAGGCAGTCGTATAGGGTTTGATGTCGAGTTTTCCGTCTCTACGCAAAGATGGTATTTACATCGTGTTATCCCTTAGTCGCCTCTTACGTGGTGGTGACACTTGTATTCTATGCCGTCAACCACACCTTGGTGTACTTTGTTACCAAGGCAATTATTACCTACGGATAATTAAGAACCTCCTTTTTTAAGTCGGTGAAAAATACAGTATAATGGATCAGCTACAATGGACAACCAACATCTAAATGAAATAATAAAACTATGTGAAGCTTTTCCAAGCACCCGTACACAGGCGATGGTCCTGAGTGAAAGGCTTTGTAAAGTGCCGGCTTAGCGAAATGCTGGCGAAAATTTGCTCCCTTTGTACCGAGTAGCCATTTCGTAGAAGCAAATGTGTTGCAAGGTTCAAATGAAATCGTGTTTCTTAAATTCTTTAGTAACTTTAAAAGGCCGTGTCAGTTACGCTATTTTATAGAAATTAAGATAGATGATTTACGGCTAGTCTTAATATTTGATTTATTCATGCATTTTGCTACTAGAGAGACATATTTGACATAAGCTTCATACAAAATATGTAAAATCTTATATGTTATCTATACTAATATAATAAAGCGGAAGAGTTTGTTTGTTAATTTGTTTGTTTGTTTATTTGTTTGTTTGTTTGTTTGAAGGCGCTAATCTCAGGAACTACCGGTCGGATCTGAAAAATTATTTTTGTATACAATAGGCCAGTTATTCCGGAAGGCTATAGGCTATATAACATAACGCTTCGACCCTTTGGGGCCGGGCAAAAGGCTAAAAAGGCTAAAAGTTAATGTCGGCTAAACTCAGGAACTAGCAGTCGGATTTTAAAAATTGTTATTGCCTATGATAGCTTAAGTATTCCGAAAGGCTATAGGCTATATAAAATTACACCACAACTTTTAGGGGCCAGACAAAAATAATAAAATGGTCAAACGAGAAGGGGGAGGGTTGGGTCAAAGGCAAAAAAAGGCTAAACGAATAGGATACAATCTATATGGGTATCGTTTTCGAGATTTTCGGGACGCTGATTAATAATATGAAATTTATTTAGTGATCCAAGATGGCGGACGGAAAAATCAAAGATGGCGGATGAGAAAATTTTAAATATCAATATGGGTATCGCCTTCGATATTTTAAGGGGTGGGGGATCGAAATACAACATCTATTTCGTGATCAAAGATGGCGGATGGGAAATCAAAGATGGCGGATGAAAAAAATTTAAAAATCAATACTTACTGGTATCGTCTGCGATGTTAAAAGGGATGGGGAATCCAAATACAACATCTGTTTTGTGATTCAAGATGGTGGATGGGAAAGCAAAGATGGCGGATGGGAAAAATTTTAAAAATCAATATGGGTATCGTCTCTGATGATTTAAGGGATGGAGAATTCAAATACAACAACTATTTCGTGATTAAAGATGGCGGATAGGAAATCAAAGATGGCGGATGGGAAAAAATTAAAATATCAATATGGGTATCGTCTCTGAGGATTTAAGGGATGGTGGATCCAAATACAACATCTCTTTCGTGATCAAAGATGGCGGATAGGAAATCTAAGATGGCGGACTGGATTTTTTTTAAAGTCGATATATAAAAATCTATGTTTGTTTGTTCATCATTTATAGACTCTGAAATGATAAGAGATTAAGCGCTAAGTCAATGGTAACTTTGGAAAAGGGGCTTGGAAAAAAGGGAATTAAATAAAAACTCTTAAAAAGGCGATACGGAGTTCGCTGGGTCAGCTAGTACTAATATATAAAGCTGAAGAGTTTGTTTGTTTGTTTGGTTGAACGCGCTAATCTCAGGAACTACTGGACCGATTTCAAAACTTCTTTCAGTGTTAGATAGCACATTTATCGAGGAAGGCTATAGGCTTTATCACATCACACTATGAGCGACGGGAGAAGAGCAGTAGCCTTAAATAACGTGGGTGTAACCGCGGGCATCCTCTAGTTTGATATAAGCTCCATACAAAATATGTGATCATGAAATATGATCATCTATTGATACCGTCCGAGAATCACTTTTAAGCAGTTTTCAGTTTAGGCGTTTTAGTTCAATTTAGCTAAATTCAGTTTAGGCCTCACAAAATTGAACGTTTATAATATTAGAAAGACTATTAAGATAGGTAGCTTAATCACTTATGATCTCATTACAAAACAAAGGCCTATTATATTACTAGATTTATTACCAGATCTAGAATTTCTAATAAGGCTTTTCAGGGCGGTGTTTATTTCTTAGATTCATTATTTTTGTATTGAAATGTTGACGTTGACGTATAGATATTTTTACTTTACGTCGATATTGTGTGAGCTACCCTCACATACAATACTCCTCCGGTCAATGTGAGGGTAGTAATCTCGGGTCTAGCCATCTCATTCACGCTGAAATCAAAAAGGCTCTACTACCTACAATATTTTCTTGTAAATTTACATCATAACAGCAGAAACTGTAGGTGTACCAACTATAAACCTTAAGAATTATGTAGGCATCCTCGTGGGCACATCTATAATGTATGAAAAGAATAAATAAACTGTTTATAACTTGGCATTCATATTAAGTCAATAGACGTTCACTATTAAAACATTGGATCAGAAATAACAGTCTGAGTGTATTCTATGATATGTGTTTAATAGCTCTTGATGTCTTCTAATAAGGGAAGTATGGGGAATCTATTTTTTGCGAAACGTTGCCTTTTTGTGTTCATTTTATGATCTGTTGTATCTACGTAGACTTACGGTGGAAAACTAAATCGAGGCACGAAGGGATAGTTTAAATCTCACCTTTTAATATCTGTATTATCATCACTGTCCTAACGTTATTAAGGTTGCAGCCAAGACTTTCGTTCAGAGTCCGCGTTGTAATAAAACACTATATGGGGTCTCCTATGTTGTTTCGAACGCCGCTGTTGCGACACACGCTGTTGCGAATTATTTTTCCACTGCCTCACAGGTTCGAAAGCTCATGGACTCGAATGAAGTAGTCGCGAAAGACGCAGTTTCGAAAAACATTTTTACTGCCTCATACGCTCGATTGCTTGTGATTTCGATTTATTTAGTCATAAAGTACAGAAAATGAAAAACATGTCGTCAAATTATGTCATATAGTGAGGTCCCCCCCACTATATGACATAATTTGACGACATGTTGGCGCCGCGGGAGTGTAATCGACTGCTACGCCGAAGGTCGCGGGTTCGATTCCCGCTCAAGTGAAACATTTGTGTGCATGAACATGGATTTTTGTCTTGGTCTGGGTGTTTCTTTGTATAATATGTATGCATTACGAAAAAAGAATGCATATATGTATTTTTTTTATCCATTGTCTAGTACCTATAGTACAAGCTTCTGCTTAGTGTGAAAGTGATAGAATATTATTATAATATTAGATTTTGAGACGTTTGAGTGACTGCGGGGTGACCTTTGCAACCCAAAGGTTAGCGGTAATCTATGGCTCAAGCTAGTATCAGTATGTTAAGGGTACTAAACTAGCAACATCCCATAAGGTATATTAAAGATATGCATGTTCGCCGAAACCGATCGCTACGCGTGCTCTCCGAGGCACGGTAAGCCGTCAATACCGACACGGCGAGCGATAATTAACAATTTAAGACGCAGATGAGTTCGTTAGCTATATGGTAGTCTGTTGATATACAATTATCTTATATATATCCACTTTCTTTTTCTTTTCAATTTAAGAGCTGTGCTCTTGTCGGTGGAGTGTACGCCATATATTTCGGTCTTCGGCCAATACCTTGACCTCTTTATATGACATGACCTTTGCTTTTTCTTTAATTTGATCCGTGTATGCCCGTGTGGGTCGACCTCTTCCTCTCTTTCCTTCTATTTTGCCTTCCAATATGGTTTTAATAAAGTCATCATGTCGTATAAGGTGGCCAAACATCTTTCCTCTTCTTCTTTCTACGGTCGCTAAAATGCTCCGTTTTTCTTGGACAAGGCTCAATATTTCCGCGTTGGTCTTTTTTTCAATCCAGCTGATCCTTTCCATCCGCCTCCAGCACCACATCTCGAAAGCCTCCAGTCTTTCCCGGTCTTGCTGAGTCATCGTCCACGTTTCGCTTCCGTACTCCATATATATGATTACAATACAATACTCCATATATATGATTTGATAAATTGTTTTCTAATCCGTCTTGCTATTTTTGATTTCAAAAGATGCTTTTTGTTGTTAAATGCTGTTTTGGCTATTGATATACGAGTTTTAATATCTTGAGTGCACTTCGAATCATGAATAATGAGACTACCCAAATATCTAAAGAATTTTACTTGTTCTATTGGGGCGTTGTTTAGTATGATATTTTGATTGTTATTAATTGAATTTCTAGTAACTGTTAAAATTTTGGTTTTATTCGTATTGATTTTAAGTCCAATTTCTTTAAAGCAATTGTCCATATTGTTTAGAAGATTTTCTAGGTCAGTCTTATTTTCAGCTAGTGCAGCGATGTCGTCCGCATATCGTATAAAAAAGATGCGTTCACCGTTCATTTTCAACATATCCACTAGGCTTTACAATTATCTCTTAATATGTTTTCATCATTATCATCATCAGCCTGTCATAGTACACTGCTGGATATAGGCATCTCCAATGGCACGCCACTGAGCCCGATTTTCGGCTTTTCGTATCCAGCCGCTGCCAGCCACTTTGTGTATGTCGTAATTCCACCTAGCCGGAGGGCGTCCTACACTACGTTTGCCAAGGCGCGGTCTCCACTCAATATGTTTTAACATTTTATATTTTAGTTTGCGGTAAATACTCTGAGTGTTTAAGAGTAATATTAGGTGCCAATCTAAATCACCGAATTTAAAAACCCTGAGTTAACATTTATAAAAGTATAAATAAGTGTACAGTAGATGTCTGACATTTTCCTTATTAGTTAATTAGCCTTTTAACATTGCTTTTAATAAATAATTAACAAAAATGGTAACTGTGGAATTAGCAATTAATTCTTCAAGGAATTTTAATATTTTCGAATAAGTAGGTGCTTAATTGTAAATTGTTTCATCAAAGTCATAATATTTTTTTTTTTAGGTCACAATGTAATGCGAAAAAGGCCTATGGGTCTAATTTGCGTTAAAATAACGATGTTTTCTTTTTATGGTAATATGGTGGCATACGAGCAGACGGATTGCCTGATGGTAAGCAATTACCGTCGCCACTGGACACAAACAACACCACAGGAGTCACAAGTGCGTTGTCCCCACTTGGGATTGGGAAAAGGGATAGGATGTGTTGTCGGATGAGGGAGAAGGGGGATAGGGCCTCCGGCACTCTCACTCACCGAACGGAACGTAACAGTTTAGGTACTGGTACTTTACGTCGATTTTCTGTGAGAGGGTAGTACTTGACCGGTCGAATCGGCCCATTCATGCTGAAATCAGCAAAGCTCTACAACCTGCAATGTGTGTCAATGAGCGCACTTAGCTTACAATACCACGATGGATAGGCGAGTTGGTATAAGGTTTAGTGCCGGGTTTGACGTGTTTTCCCAAAGCTACTCATTTGCGTTATTAATTTTCCTTGCTGGTCTCAAATAAAACTCATCGAATGAAATACCCTATTTCATTCGATGAGTGACACTTTGTATCATCAATCCGTCAACGTACAGAGTGTTATTGTGAAATTGTTTACTTATAATATAATTTTCTCGTTGCCCAGGGTGATGACTCAGATGCGTGACCTGGGCGTGGTGGCTTTCTTCGGACCTGACGGCACCTGCCACACGGAGGCCAAGCTAGCAGCCGCCTGGAACCTGCCGCTTATCTCTCACGTGAGTATATCATGTCATCTTCATATCAGCTGAAAGACGTCCACCTGTATATGATATGCCTGAGAGAATATATATTTTGTGATAAGGCCACCTATGGTAATTCATCATCATCCGCCCTGTATATAAACTGTCCCACAGCTGGGCACGCGCCTCTTCTCTCTATGAGAAGAATAAGGCCATAGTCCACCACGCTGGCCAAGTGTAGGCAGACTTCACATGTCTTTCGAGAACATTATGGAGAAATCTTAGATATGCAGGTTGCCTCACGAGGTTTTCCTTTACCGCTTAGCAAGCGATAATTAGCAATTAAAATTATGGTACTTAATTGGACTCAAAAGCCAGAGGGCGATCTGGCTTTAATTAACTTCATGCGTAGGTATAAAAAAGTTATTCAAAATATTAAGTACATTACAATTTTTTTTTGGGCAGTCGTGTAAAAAGAAAAAAGATGGCTGTAAGAATTCATAAGACAGGAAAAGAAACAACAAGATTGAATATAAAAAAAAAGTCTTTAAACTTTGATATCTCAGCAACTGTTAATTATGGACCCCTAGTTGACGGGGTCAATTTGTTGCAAATTACCTCAAATCCTTCCTTCAAGGAATAAGTGGAATTACCAAACATCCTGTATGGATAACAAGCTTGGAAATACGTGGACTGAACAGATTCTAAATTACATTAAGTAAATAGAAAAAATAATTTAATTTCGGTAATAGTTAAACAATTTTATAATAATTAACTGAAAACTGGACTGCCTCCGTGGCCCAGTAGATAGCGAATGCGTCTGCTGACCGGTTCGACTCCCAGGTCGGACAATTTTTTTTATTTTTTTTTAATACAAAGGTACAGCAACAGACTATAAACTAATACATCTGTCCACATATTACGCAATACACTATAATTATGCCTATAATCCAATTATACACAACATTAGTTAACAGATAAAGAGCAAATAGAAAAACATGAGAATATATGAACATAACTATTTAGTACTTTATTTATACATACATACATACATAATCTCACGCCTATATCCCTGAAGAGGTAGGCAGAGGTATATTGCTACACCCACTTTTTGCCAGATTTATTTTAGTCCCACGTTATAGGGGGCGAGCCTATTGCCGTACCGGGCACATTACCAGACTCCGTGCTGCTACTGAGAATTTCCTAAAGGAAAAAGCCATTAACATTTTGCCCGACCCGGGAATCGAATCCGAGACCTCTCTATCCCACGCACACATTTATGCCGCGAGACCAACGAGGCAGTCGCCGTGAGACCAACGAGGCAGTCAACTTTATTTATTTCATTTACATTCTTCATGTAAGAGATGTTTGAGTGTATTATATGTCTATCTATCTCTATCTAAACGTCACGCCTGTCTCCCATTGGGGTAGGCAGAGACTATGGAACGCCAAATGCTCCGGTTCAAACATACCTCTTTCGCTTCTTCGACATTCATTAACCTCGTCATGCATGCTCGTCGGTTACGGGTACTTTTGATTTAGTCCTTCCGCAATACATCACCAATTTGGTCGGCGTAACTTCGTCTTGGGCGTCCTCTACCATCATCACCATTCATTCTTACTCGATACACATCTTTCGTAAATCTCCTTGCATCCATCCGTTCCAAATGTCCAAACCATCGCAACATACCTTTCTCAATCTTTGACACTACATCTTCTTTCAAACCACACCTTTCACGAATAACGCTATTTCTCACTTTATCTGCCATTCTTACTCCGCACATACTCCTCAAAGCTCTCATCTCCACAGCATTAATTCTAATTTCATGCTTCTTCTGCCATACCCACGATTCACTTCCATACATCAATGTTGGCGCCAAAACTCCCTGCAGAATAGCAAGGCGAGCCTTACTCGGTATAATTTTACTGCTAAAAATGGTCTGTAAGGCGCCATTCACACAATTTCCTGCTTTCACTCTCCATTCAATATCTCCCTCACATTTTCCATCTCTTGTAAACAATGACCCTAAATAGACAAACTCATTCACTTGTTCCACTTTTTCATCTCCTATCATTATGTTACATTCAGTTACACTATTTTCCCTCTCTATGACCATGACCTTAGTCTTGCTTACATTCACTTTCATGCCCTCCTTCTTATACGCCTCATTCATTACGGTGACCATCTGCTGTAAATTAGACGCTGACGACGCAAAAAGAACCTGATTGTCAGCGTATAGCAGGGTCTTAAACACAGATTCACCCATTCTTAAACCACATTCAGACTCTTTCAAATCATTCAAACAACTATCCATGAACAGATTGAACAGCCAAGGAGACGCTACACATCCCTGTCTAACACTGTGTATTATATGTTTTGTGAAAAATTTCAAACCTGGAGCATATAGCGTTATACTGAGAGCACATAGCGTTATACTGAGAGCACATTTTACAAACTTTTGTAGTTTTTGTTTGTTTTTCGTGTGAGTGTGTGGTTAACTCTGGTGTCAGAGTTTTTCAGACCGCCCGAAGGCCTCCGACATGGCCTAACGACCCTTATCTTTAGACAAGAGCCGGGACCGACAGCTTTACGTGCCCTCCGAAGCACGGTAACGCTCTGATGAAAATGCCACACACGGTCACCCATCCAAGTGGCAACCTGTGCAAGTGTTGCTTAACTTTTGCCGATCTGTTACGAACGGCAAGCCAAGTCTCGCTATGAGCGCTACACTTTTGTAGTAGCTCTGTTAGTCGATGAAAGAGTTTGGCTTTGGCTTACGACAAGGGTTGGTATAGGGATTTACGTCGAGTTTTCTGTCTCCTCGCAAAGATTACGATACCCATCCATATAATGAAATTGAGTAGTGACATTTGCATTCTCAATCCTACCTCCAGCCACACGGAATAGTAATGCAGTCACACTCTTCCACCCATTATTATACAACCAATTTACGAGATACCTACAGTTCGCTTCAATTGATTCAACCAATACGTATTTATATTTTCTGTAACGTCTTCGTTACGTAGGCGTTTATGTTCGAAGTTACATTAGACAGGTGTCAAATATACAATAGAAACGTGTCTTTGAAATGTTTGTGACCTTAAGCGAACTTGGGTATTATTAATATGTAATAGTTGACAGAATTGTGAGGTGATAGGTCATGATCTTACTAATACTATAAATGCGATAGTTTGTGTGGGTGGGTAGTATACTTTTTAGAAAAATTACTCAACAGATTTTAATGAAACTTTGTAAAAATATGGCTTATACACAAAATTATCACATAAGCCACGTTTTGTCGCAATAGCAGACATCAAGATGGGTCGCCTGGTAGCCTCGGGCGGAATCTCATCGTCATCAGCCTTTAACAGTCCACTGCTGGACTAAGCCTCTCCTTTGAAAAGAGGAATTGGCCTACTTTACCACGCTGGCCAAACGGATTGGTATAGGATTTCGATCAAGTTTTCCCTCTCTTATAGTGCTGTTCTCTGCATAGTATGGTCCCTCTGTCGGCTCTTACGACACCCATGGGTGTCGCCCACCCACACCATTTATAAATGGTGTTAATAAATAAATAAAAATAAATAAAAAAATAAAATATGGGGTGGTGACAATCCGTATTCTTAATTCGTCACCACACGGACTACGGGCGGAATCTAGCATCTCATAATTAACTTTATTATTTTAACGAAACTATAGTCTTATGTGTGGTGGTATCTTAGTCCGTGTGGTGACGGATTAAGAATACGGCATGTCACCACCCCATATCATCCCATGGGTGTCGTAAGAGCCGACAGAGGGAGCATATTATGCAGAGAACAGCACTTTAAGAGACGGAAAACTTGATACAAACCCTATACCAACCCGTTTGGCCAGCGTGGTATAGTAGGCCAATTCCTCCTTTCAAAGGAGAGGCCTAGTCCAGCAGTGGACTATTAAAGGCTGATGATGATGATGATAGTCTTATGGTGTTGATATATTAAAGCATTCACCTGTAATGAGCATTCTTGCGAATGTTGCAAGACGGTAAACAAACGAATGTGTTTTAGCGAGCATTCTCACGAACGTTCCGGCGAGCATTTTAGCGAATGGGCAGTAAAATTGCTTTGACGTTTTTCCTAATTAGAGCGTTCTGTTACAAACCCCTCTGGAACCCTAAAATGCTTACAAGGTTGCCTATCCATACCACTCATCATAAATCCCTGCCAATGCCTAAATCTCAGTATCAAAACTTTTTGCTTATTCTACATCCATCTTCTAACGCGAACAGTCTCTACTATTTCCTAAGTGTGCCAGACTCGATCCCAAATCTTTTGTACCAGTTCCTTGTTCTATTTCTACTAAATCCAGTTTACATAATTTTTAATTTTACGCCTTTGTACCGTGTCCCAATAAATTGTTTGAGCCAGTTTAAATATCTTTTTTTTAAAAGACATTTTACCGGTAACAGGTCCCGTGTAATAGTTCGCTAGAAAGATCGTGAAAATGATCGTAGTAATATTCGGTTCTGTTCGTTATTCCATTCGCCTAAACAAAATATGGCGAATGCTCGCAGTTCTGTTACAAGTAAATGCTCAAATGCAATAATATTACAAGAAATAGGTAGATACGTTACCTACGTAGTAATCAATCCGTAGAAACGGTACACTAACGCACACATCGAAAACTCCATATTTTATTTTAATTTCGGTTGACAAAATGTGTCAGTTTCACTTTGACGCCGGCTCGCGACGTCACACACACATATGTCAGATTTGCCAACTGGCTTATGTTTAGCGTCCTGCTTTTGGTACGCCTATAACATATCTACTTCTTTTTACTTTTGTAACATCATTGCTCGAATGTATCAACACTATTAGAATAATATGCTGCTAAGAATGAACTATATAAAAGAAAAATTTAACCTCATTTCGCTCAATGCAAAAAATGTTCTTCGTCATCATCATGGTAATAGCGTTATCCCGCTTGCGTACAAGACTTTTCTTAGAGCCGTAGGCTGCTTGCTAGTCTAACTAGATTTGATAGAATATTAGATTTTACGCAAAGATACTGCCATCTGACCTTCACAACTTAAAGAGAGCGATATTCAATTCTGACTCCCCCTAATGACTCTTTAAAATCTTCACGACAGCCGGGAGATGCTCTCTGAAGCACGCAGCAATTGATAATTAACAATTTTATAAGCACGTGACATCGACCAGATGTTGGGAGAGTCCTATGTCCACCAGTGGGCTACCTGATGATGATGACGATACCATCGAAAAGTCGGTGTGGCACCATGGGATTGAACCCGCAATCTCCACAAGGCAATAGTTTGGCTTTCAAGTAATTTTAGATTTTATCGGAATAATACATACTGATATTTTTATTTCTTTTACATTAAATATTTTAAAACAACGTCGCCGTCATTCAGAGCTTAATTTAAATTAATTGATTGATGGCAGATTATTTTTTCATCAAGAATACTAGACAAAAATTATAATATTTCTTACTAAACCTCATTTGCCTATTTAAATATTCATTTTACAAAATGTAGGGTAATTAAAAACTAATCAGGCTGTTTTGCGGTTAAAATCTCAACTTATGTTTTTGAATAGATTACAGGATACAATATTTAGGTTTGTTGGGAAAATATTAAATCTTCTTAATATATTATTCGATGTTGTATCGCTTTTAATGGTTCGTCGACACAGACCATCAAACTGTAATCGCCAATGCTAATAGTAAAATTCATCACTATACGAGTATACCTATATGAACACTTTTCAATTACATAATATATATTGTTTTTCTTTTAAAACAAACAATTCCCGCACCGGAAAATATTACAAATATTCAATGAACGAACACAAATAACACCCAATCTAGAAACAATAATATGTGGATCGCACAATGTGTTGTCTCGAATGGTGATCGAACCCACGATACTCGTCGCAATGGTTAATTACCGCTTGAACTACTACGTCACTCGTGTAGACATATAGTAGTATAATATCTCCTTTACTAGCTTACTGACGATAACCATACGAAAACATTGAATCAATGAAACGGAAAGCAAATAAAGGAAATAACTGAGTCTACGACTAATTGATCTGAATGAGAAGTAAATATAGAAAATGAATGTATACGTTTTCATTAAATTTATCATGTATGCCTTAGGGCGGTACATAGCTGAACAAAACAAAACACCTATGTTCTGTACATAATGTTTATTCATATATACATAGCGCTCATAGCGAGATTTGGCTTGCCGTTCTTAACAGATCAGCAAAGTTAAGCAACGCTTGCACAGGTCACCACTTGTATGGGTGAGCGCGTGTGGCATTTACATCTGAGCGCTACCGTGCTTCGGAGGACACGTAAAGCTGTCAGTCCCGGTTCTTGTTTAAGGATAAGGATCGTTAGGTCATGTCGGAGGCCTTCGGGCGGTCTGGTCGGAGGCCTTCGGGCGGTCTGAAAACTCCCGCACCAGAGTTGGCCACACACTCACACGAAAAACAACAAACACAAACAACATTCATTCGTGGTGGCGCACCGACCCAAAGTGAGTCTTGGCCTGCCACACAAGATCTTTCCATTTTTACCTGTCGTGGTCAGTCGTGGATAAATTCCTTCCAGAATACATAATGTCTATGATTCATAATAAATTATTTGATTTTATTTGCATTTTATACAAGATCGTGATATTTTAAATCAAATAATAAACAATTTATTTTACAAAACAGCATGTTACTCGAATGGATCTTTTGATTGACAGATACATTTTAGAAACTGCTACGCTTGATGTAGAAACTTCTGTCTACGCCGTAGCACTATCTACGACGTATTTTGAACGCTACGAGAAACTGTTTATTTAAGACTATTGACTTTCGTAACATACGTTTCAACATTTGAACATGATAATAATTATGTTAATTGGCTTGTTCGTCTAGTGTTAAGTGACCCTGACATCAAAGCCAGCGGTCGTGGGTTCGATACCCACCAGACCAAATCTTTGCGTAATGAACACTATTTTTGTGTCTGTAGCAAATTCATGTATGTTTCTAAGAATATAATAGGTATGTTTATTTATTTTTATGGATCTTCAACAAGAATTACACTATACATTCATAATAAGTAAGTAGGAAAAAAAACATTGATCTGGTGTATCCTTAATTACAGAAGACCACAACATGCACATAAGTCTAACAATATGGAAAGAAGATAATAAATGTCAAGGCTTATTAAAATTAAAACAAAGTTAAATGAAATAAAAAAAAAAACTGGTTATAATAGTACGAACGGACGGTGCCTAGTTTGGAATCAGACAACAATGAAATGGAAATTATATTGTTACGAGCTGGGGTTCGTGATAAATTATATACACTATGCCAGAAAAACTGCACTTTATTCACTAACACAATAACACTAGATACACACACTTAATTTTCACTTCACTAATAATACACACTATTCACACCACTAAACACTTCCGACTTATTTCCTTCGCTTCTTGTTGATCGCTTCGATATTCAATTGTAACTGTGTCCATTCCGTTCGCTCGTGCTCTATTTATACTGGCCGGATAACATCACTAGCGCATTCTAGATGCTTCTACAAAACTGTCGAAATAATCTCGAACAGTCAATTACTCGATACAGCAACGCCATCTAGTACAGAGTAGCTGAATTACCTTTAAACCACCGATACATTCAATCTCTTCTAGTATCTATTCACCGATAGATGGCGTAACACTGCCCCCATCTTAAACGTGTTCGTCTCGAACATCGTTGGACCCATGGTAACGAGCCAACCGGTCCACATGAACTATCTTCGGTGCACCTCGCGACCCCTTCTGGATTCGATAGGTGACGTCGTTAATCCTGGTAATTATGCGATATGGCCCGTCCCATCTGGCTTGTACCTTAGGCGATTTGCCTTTGCTTCGTACTGGGTTATGAAGCCACACCAATGATCCCTCATCGAAGCCTTTGTTGTTTGCCTTCCGGTCGTAGCGAGTCTTCATCTTTTCAGACATCTGTTGTCCTGACTCCCTGATGTGCTCGTATACGTCGTTCATCTTGTTGCGTATCTCGGTCACGTAATCCGTTATATTGCGTGGAGATTCTGGCGGAATACCGGTGATTAAGTCTGCTGGTAAACGTAATTCTCTGCCGAAATTGGCAAAAGCTGGTGTTACTCCTGTGGTTTCGTGGACCGCACTGCGATATGACAGAAGGAATGGTTGGATGTGCTTGTCCCAATCTCTTTGTTTGCTCTCCACGACCTTCGCCAGGTACCTTTCCAGTGATTGGTTAAATCGTTCAACCATGCCATCTGATTGCGGGTGATAAGCCGTGGTCCTGGTTTTATGTGCACCCATCACGCGACAAGTCTCCTTGAACACCTCGGATTCGAAGTTCCGGCCTTGATCGCTGTGGATTTCCAAGGGTACCCCGAATCGACAAAAGACTTCATGCACCAGCTTGTCGGCCACTGTGGTAGCTTCTTGATTTGGGATTGCAAACACTTCTGGCCACTTCGTAAAGTAATCCATCACAACCAAGAAGTATTTGTTTCCATCCTGGCTCTCGGGAAACGGCCCAGCGACATCCAAGGCTATGCGCTCCCATGGGGCTCCCACATTGTACACCTTTAATGCACCTCTGCTTCGAGTATGTGGCCCCTTGACAGCCGCACAACTTGTGCATTTGTGGCACCAATGCTCGACGTCATCCCGACAGTGGAGCCAATAAAACCGCTCCCGGATCTTAGTAAGGGTCTTCTTAACTCCCATGTGACCTCCCGAAGCACCATTGTGATAGAGCTGCAAGACTTCCGGCACCTTAGTTTTGGGCACTACCATTTGCAAATGGCACTGGTTACCGCGAGCGTTTTCCCATTTGCGTCACAGAACTCCATCCTGGACGACCAAGCTTTCCCACTGTGCCCAATAACTCTTGGTGATAGGGCTCATTGCTGCGATATCACTCCATTTGGGCCTAGGAGCGCCTGATTTTTTCTATTCAAGAATCGGCTGTACATCCTTGTCATCTTGCTGAGCACTCTGCAAAGCTTCTCTCCATTCGTCGCTTAGATCCGTCTTTAACATCCTCACTAGCGCTGCCTGCTTTGCTTCCTGTCGGCTACAGTGCTTGCACTGGTCAGGACACGGCCTACGCGATACCATGGGACTTGCCGCTGCGATGTTGTATGACAAAATCAAACTCTTGCAGTAGTTCAATCCATCTGGCTACTTGTCCTTCTGGGTCCTTAAATTGAAGTAGCCATTTTAACGCAGCGTGGTCGGTTCGCAGGTGGAGTTTACGCCCCAACAAATATTTGTTGAAATGCTGCAATGTCTTTACTACAGTCAAGAGTTCCCGCCGGGTGACGCAGTAGTTTCTTTCGGGTTTGGATAAGGCCTTGCTGAAGTATGCTATAACAACTTCTTGGTCACCCTTTCTCTTTGACAGCACGCCGCCAATTCCGATGTTACTGGCATCTGTGTCAACTATGAATTCATGCTCATTGTCTGGGTACCCTAGAATAGGTGCAGTACACAGATGTTCCTTGAGCTTCTGGAATGCAACGTCACAGCTCTCATTCCAACAGAACTGTACTCTGTCTTCGGTGAGCTTATGAAGAGGTCGAGCAATGTCAGCAAAGTTCCTCACAAACCGTCTATAGTAGGAGCATAATCCGAGGAATGCTCTGACCTGCGTTTTGTTCTCTGGAACTGGCCATTCCTTCACGGCAATGATCTTATCTGGGTCGGTTTGAATACCGTTCTCCGAGACCACATGTCCTAGAAAGTTCACTTGCCGTCTGAATAACGCGCATTTCTTCGGACTCAGCTTCAAATTAGCTCCTCGTATCTTTGACAGCACTTGCTCCAAGTTTCGAAGGTGATCCTGGAAGGTGCGCCCCACGATGATGATGTCATCCAAGTAGACCAGGCAGGCGTCTCCAATCAGTCCCATGAGCACTTGCTCCATCAGTCTCTCAAAAGTAGCCGGAGCGTTGCACAATCCAAAGGGCATGACGTTAAATTGCCATAATCCTTTCCCTGTGGAGAATGCCATCTTCTCCTTGTCTCGAGGATCTATTTCCACCTGCCAGTAGCCATTTTTTAGGTCTAAGGTCACTTCATCCCCGTCAGCGTATCCAGTGTGTCATCGATCCTTGGCAGCGGGTAGCTGTCCTTCTTTGTGATGTCGTTTAATCGGCGGTAGTCTACACAGAAGCGCATGCTGCCATCTTTCTTCTTAACTAGCACCACCGGAGAACATAACGGGCTGGACGAAGGCTCGATTACGCCTTCCTTCACCGTACCGTCGATCATAGCTTCCACTTCACGTTCCCGTGCCACTGGCACACGTCTTGGTCGCTGGCGAATTGGTGCTTCACTTCCCGTGTTTATTTTGTGCTGGACTAGTGCTGTCTTCCCTATGTCGGCATCACTGGTCGAGAAAATATCGGCGAACCGGTTCAACATCTTCTTAGCCTTGGTCTTCTCTTCTTCTGACAGGGTACTTTGGCAGTCCTCCAAAAGTGAAGACACGTCGAATCGTGCAGCCTGAACCTTGGCGCTGGTAGGTTGCTCCTGACATCTACGCATCCAAGCCGCTCCTTCATAGGTGCCCAATTCCGTCCCTTTCTTGAGCAACACTTCCTTGTCACTTGCATTTAGTGCGCGTACTGATGAAACTTTGGTACCCCTTACCAAGGTTCGTGCAATCTTCCACGATGCCTCTTTCTCTAGGCCTTCGATAAGTACGCAGCGGTTTCCTCGACCAGAACTCCCGGGTAAACAAACCGGTATAACCGTTTCCGACCGCGGTTGAAGCGTGACATTCTTCAGGCAGTACACTTTTCCTGAAGTTGCGCCTTCCATGAAGACTTCTTCCGAGCCACATTTCAACACTCCCTGGTTAACATTGATTTCGCAGCAATACTCCCGCATGAAGTCTAGGCCCACGACGACTTTGTGACGGTAAACTTTGTTGCCTAGCTTCAGATCCACCTCCATTTCACCTCGGACGGTTATGTGCTGAACGGTAGCTGTTCTCAGATTCACACATTCATTGTTCCTGAAGCAGCCCCGAAGAACCCGTCTTGCCAGATGGAAACCGACGAATGTCCGAGAAGCACCCGTGTCTAATGTCAGCTTGCATGGTGTTCTGTTAATTTCGCCTTCGATGATCAGGCTGTTCCCGTCACATGATTGCGAGATCGAGATACTTGGGGCTCTTCCATTACCAGCCAGCACCAGCCCCGCAGTCCTAGCTTCTACTCGTTTTCCTGCTCTCGCTGCCTGGAAGGCACATCAGGCGACCCCGTTGGTGGAGGCAGGGTGTCACCAGGCTGCCTACGCTTTGGGCAGCTCAAGCGGATATGGCCTCTTTCTCCGCAGTTGTAGCACCGAGGTGACGACACAACTTCCCTGATGCGGTGACCTCGGTCGTCGCGTCGCACTGCTTCCACCTCCAGAGCGTGGGCTAAGGCGTCCTTGAGGTCCTTGAAGTGCCCAAGCCTCACTGCTGCTCCTACCTCCAGGTCCCGGATCCCATCCGTAAACGCCTATACGAGGTTCCCGTCAATAAGCGCAGGCGACGACTGGTATGCCTTCCTGACCAGCTTTTCCACCTCCAGAGCCCACTGCTGCAGAGTTTCTCCGGTGCGCTGTGTCCTGTCCTTCAGCTGAGCACGATACACATGTTCAAGGTGCGCGTCACCGTATCGTGCCTCCAGCGCCTCCAGGAGCTTTTCGTAGGTGACGTCTTGCCCGAGTGCCTCCAACACTGTCAAGGCCCTATCACGAAGGCCCAAGGTTAGGGCGGTTAAGGCCTGTTCTTTGGTCCACCCATTCGATCGCATCACAGCCTCAAACTGGATCTTGTATGCAGACCATGATGACGAGCCATCAAATGGTGGAACCCTAAATCCACGAGGTGAGGGCGCTACAGCCGCTGGTTAGTTAGTTGGACAGGTGTTTTCCGCACTTAGCCACTTAATTGGGCCATTGTGCGTTAGCAGTGACGCGGTAGTCGCTTGCTACTCATACCATGCAAGCTCCTTCCAGAAGGCCATGAGTTGACCAGTATTGCGTATGGCTTCGCTCATGGTTCTGGGGTTGTTCAGGAACTTCGTCCGTTGGTCGCTCACGCTGGTACAATGTAGGATTATATGAGCGGGTGTTTCTTCGGTCCCCATGCAGCCCCTACATAGTGGGCTGTCCGTGACGCCGATGTTGTAGAGATGCTTGTTTAGTGGACAGTGGCCGGTTATTATGCCAGTCAGATGCTTGAGTGTTTTCCTGTTGGAGTGCAACAGTTTTTGCGAGAGTCGTTTATCTAATTGGGGAAAGGCATCTTTAGATTGCCTACACTCTTTTAACTCTGCCCACTCTTTTTCGTGTTGTTGTAGGGTTCTCTCGCGTAACCATGTTCTTAGTTGGTTGAACGGTATCGGAACAATTGGTTCGGGTCCTAGAGTTGTCGTGTCCGATCCTTTCTTTGCCAGTTGGTCTGCTGCGTCATTGCCCGTGGAGTCACTGTGTCCTCGTATCCACTGGAGCGTGACCCGATTTCTCGTTGCAGTTTTCTGCAGCTCTTGGTGGCACTCCATAATTAGGCCGCTATTAAAGCAGTTGCCATCGAGAGCTTGTAGTACTGAGGCGCTGTCTGTGATGATGCGCGATAAGCCGCTGGTGTTACTTCGAGCCCACGCAATTTCTTCTCCACTTCGGCAACACAGGTCTCGTGGTGGTCATGTACACGCTTCTTAATGTCGCTGATACGGGCCTCGTGCTGCTGGAGTTCCTCCTTGACCGCCTTCAAGTCCTTCCCCACCGCAGCGCTAAGGTCCTTCATGAGCACCAGCTGTTCCTCCAGACGGCGGGCGTGCTCTTACTTGTCGCGCTGCAGCTGCTCCTCTAGGCGGCGCGCGTGCTCCTCTTGACGGCGAGCCTGCTCCTGTTGACGGCGGTCCAGCTCCTCCTTGTCGCGCTGTAGCTGTTCCTCCAGGCGGCGAGCCTGCTCCTCCTGACGGCGAGCCTGCTCCTCTTGACGGCGAGCCTGCTCCTCCTTGTCGCGCTGTAGCTGTTCCTCCATGCGGCGCGCGTGCTCCTCTTGACGGCGAGCCTGCTCCTCCTTGTTGCGCTGTAGCTGTTCCTCCATGCGGCGCGCGTGCTCCTCTTGACGGCGAGCCTGCTCCTCCTGACGGCGGGCCTGCTCCTGCATGAACGCCATCAGAGCCGCGATGTCGGGCACCGTCACGGAGTGTGCACTTGCAGGCTCCACTGCAGCCGCGGAGTCGCCTGGTCCACCAGACGATGGAGAAGGAACGTCTCCGAAGCGTCTCTGGTCCAGGTCTTGCTGGCGCTGGTTTCTAGTACGAACTCCTTCAGTTTCTTCCTTCGGCATAACCGGCATAATTTATCCCTTTCTTCTGACACCAATTTGTTACGAGCTGGGGTTCGTGATAAATTATATACACTATGCCAGAAAAACTGCACTTTATTCACTAACACAATAACACTAGATACACACACTTAATTTTCACTTCACTAATAATACACACTATTCACACCACTAGAACAACACTAAACACTTCCGATTTATTCCCTTCGCTTCTTGTTGATCGCTTCGATATTCAATTGTAACTGTGTCCATTCCGTTCGCTCGTGCTCTATTTATACTGGCCGGATAACATCACTAGCGCATTCTAGATGCTTCTACAAAACTGTCGAAATAATCTCGAACAGTCGATTACTCGATACAGCAACGCCATCTAGTACAGAGTAGCTGAATTACCTTTAAACCACCGATACATTCAATCTCTTCTAGTACCCCCATTCACAGATAGATGGCGTAACAATATGTTTAAATTAAATACACTGACTGCCTCTGTGGTCCAGTAGATAGCGAATGCGTCTGCTGATCACGAAGTCGTGGGTTCGAATCCCGGGTAGGGCTAAAGTGTTACTGGGTATTTTCAAAAGCTCAGTAGCTGCACGGAGTCTGGCAAAGTACCTGGTAACGGCAGTAGGCTCACCCCATAATAAATGGGACCTACAAATTTATAACATGGCCAAATGTGGTTATAATATTACATCTCTGCCTACCCTATAGACGTGAGTCTATAAAAAATACATTCTGAACTCAGCATAATACTGGTATTATTTATATTACAGAATTAACAAAATTTATCTGAAATTGAAAACCTAATGTGTTGTGAAATAAGATATTTGTTTGAGGCAGGTTTGTTTTAATAAGATAATACAAAACGGAACCTTGAACTTCAAAATAAACTTTTGTTGAACCAATTACTGAAGTAAATCTTTAAAGCTTATATTCTTACTTGTGATTCAACGTGGTTAGTTTTGAAATTAAATTATATTTATAATATTTTTGTAATTTTGGAAGTTAGGCCAAAAGAAATACAAAGGGTGGCCTTGTCGCTAAAAGCGATTAGATATAGATTAGTACCAAACAACTTTGGATGGTGATATCACTGGATAAAAGAAATTATAGCTTCAGGGGTCAGTGATAAGATATAGTACTCATAATATAATATATAAATTTACTAGATTTCTTTCACCGCTCTGCAAGCGTAGATGTTGGCTATCACGATCAAAGCTAGCCTAGCTAGCATCAAACAACACCATAGCTGTGGCAGATTATTAGTCGCATTATTCAAACCGCTATTCACATGACAAGAATAAAAAGAAGAAGCTATACTACTGCAAGTTTTTATCAATATTAGTTATGTAGTTTTAGCATGAAAGTAGTACAAAGTACCAAACGACCACTCATTCACATCTATACTTAATACAATAAAGCGGAAGAGTTTGTTTGTTTGAACGCGCTAGTCTCAAGAACTACCGGTCGATCTGAAAAATTCTTTTCGTACCTATACGATAGCCCAGTTATTCCGGAAGGCTATAGGCTATATAACATAACGCTTTGACCCTTTGGGCCGGGCAAAAGGCTAAAAAGGCTAAAAGATAATATCGGTTAATCTCAAGAACTAGCAGTCGGATTTTTGAAATTGTTATTGCCTATGATAGCTAAAATATTCCGAAAGACTATAGGCTATATAAAATTACGCCACAACTTTTAGGGGCTAGACAAAAATAATAAAATGGTCAAACGAGAAGGGGAAGGGTTGGGTCAAAGGCAAAAAAAGGCTAAACGAGTAGGATACAATCAATATGGGTATCGTTTTCGAGATTTTCGGGACACTGATTAATAATATGAAATTTATTTAGTGATCCAAGATGGCGGACGGGAAATCAAAGATGGCGGATGAGAAAATTTTAAAAATCAATATGGGTATCGCCTTCGAAATTTTAAAGGGTGGGGAATCGTAATACAACATCTATTTCGTGATCAAAGATGGCGGATAGGAAATCAAAGATGGCGGACGGGATTTTTTTAAAGTCGATATGGGTATTGTCTCCGATATTTTAAGGACTGGGGAATTCAAAAACACCATCTATTTCGTGATCAAAGATGGCGCATGGGTATTTTTTTTAAATCAATATTGGTATCGTCTCCGATGTTTAAAGGGATGGTGAATCCAAATAAAACATCTATTTCGTGATTAAAGATGGCGGATAGGAAATCAAAGATGGCGGACGGATTTTTTTTTAAAGTCGATATGGGTATCGTCTCCGATATTTTAAGGAATGGGGAATTCAATATTATATAAAAATCTATGTTTGTTTGTTCATCATTTATAGACTCTGATTTATAGATTAAGCGCTAAGTCAATGGTAACTTTGGAAAAGGGGCTTGGAAAAAGGGAATTAAATAAAAAGCTCTTAAGAAGGCGATACGAAGTTTGTTGGGTCAGCTAGTTAACGATATGACATAAATACGTACATAGACTCACGCCCGTTTCCCCGAAGGGGTAGGCAGAGGCATATTAAACGCCCACTTTTCGCCAGTGTTTTGATCCCACGTAATAGGTGGCGAGCCTATTAACGATATGAGTATGGTAGTAATAGGCTAACTTCTGAAGGTAATAACTTTGATCAGTATTTATGGCACGCGACCCGAATTCCTGGCCATATAGTGTCTGAACTCACTGCCTTCGTAGTCCAGCATTTGCATCTGCTACTCGGGGGGATCTCGGGTTAGATTCCCGCGTCGTGCAAAAGTGTTATTGAGTTTTTCCGAATTCTGAGTAACAGCACGGAGTCTAATTCATAACATGGCGAAATGTGGGTGTAATATTACACCTTTGCCTACCCCTTCGAGGATACACGCGTGAGTCTATAAAAAATCGTGCTTGAACTGTCAGAAGACCGACTTGCATACAGCTAAACCGCTACATAAATTACCTAACCTTTTATCTGAAGTATAAGCTACATATACTACACCGAAGTTTCATCAAAAAACTTTCAGTAGATATTGCTAGAAAGAGTAACAAACATTAATTCATTCTCACAAACTTTTTCATTTATAAATAATAATAAGTATTATACAATTATTAATTGGCGTTTAGAAAGAGTGGCCATGAGCAAAAGAGTTGAATCATGCGAAAAAATGGGCTATTGAAGCCTATTCTTTCTCATGGTTCAACTCTTTTGCTTTGTGAAAGTGCCACAAAATATAAATGGAGAATAATTAAGTAATTAACTTTTAAAATTGACGATCAGAAGCGTCACATTATAAACAATGATTTAATTTTGTTTCTTTTTAAGCGTAGATTACACCCGCATTTCGCTGTTATAAATTTGTAGGTCCCACATAATAGGGGGCGAGCCTATCGCCGCTCCCGGGCACTTCGCCAGATTCTGTGCTGCTACTGAGAATTCGGCAAAACCCAGTAACACTTACCTGATTCAGGAATCGACGCCAGGACCTCCTGATCAACAAACGCATACGCTAACCACTGGACCACTTTTTACCCCTCTAGAAATGCGCGGGCGCCCACGGCTCCGAGAAAGGCTCCGGCCTCGGCGCCACCTTCGCCAGGACTCTGCCCCCCGCGTACAAAGCCAGCAAGTCGGTGGTGGCGCTCCTAAAAGCGTTCGGGTGGAGCAAGTTCGCCATCATCGCCGGTGATGAGCAGACGGCCGCCGGACAGCAGATGGTGGCGATTAAGGTTAGTCATTTATTTATTTGTAAAAAGACAACTCACGCATTAGGACTAAATCTTGTGTCGCGGGAGACGTTACACATATAAAACTAACGGACACAATGAAAACCCAGACTCGAAACAACAATTTGTGAATAACACAAAGTGTTGCCTCGTGTGGGGATCGAACCCACAACACTCGGCGCAGTGTCAAGTGGCGAGGCAACCGCTTACACCACTACGCCAACCGTGCAGTCAGAGTCACCACTACTAACTATATATCTATAGTCAAAACAACAGACAGACAGATTAAGTGGCAACAACAGCTAGACGAACTTCGAGGCAGCGATAGCCTAGTGGAGATATCAACAGATTGCCACGCAGAGGGTATCGGGTTCGAATCCACGGCGCGCACCACTGACTTTTGGAAGTTATGTGCGTATTAAATAGTTAATTATGCCCCCGTGCCTCGAAGAGCACGTTAAGCCGTCGGTCCCGACTCTCATGAAGATCTTTGACACTCGTTGTAGACTAAATTGACACTAGTGGTTAACCACATCTTTCTTTCCTTTCTAAACCATGGAATAAATCAGACAGGCAGTCGCTCTGTGGAAAAGCTAGTATTCAGTCAAATCCGGTTAGACTAGAAAGCGGACCCCGGGGTTCTACCTGGGATAGCCTTAGGAGGATGATGATGATCACCTGTAACAATCTTTTTGTTTAACTTTTTCAGCTATTTAGGTATCACTTAGTTACTGCTTAACGGTAAATTGGGTTTATAGATGAGGTTTTGATAATCACTAAAAATGGAGTAAGGCTTATAAGTAAGACTGTTTATATGCACATGAAAGTATAGTATCACAGTGTTTATTATCAAAATCCTCTGAAATTACTTATGCGATTTTTATTTTTCGTTTTGTATTTTTTACATAGAAGAAAATTATATGGCACAACAATGATTGCCGAGTCAGTCAGTGATTAAAACCTGCACATGCATATGCATGTTTCCATATTATAAAATGAGGTATCATAGTCGGTCTGTCTGTATGTCTATACGCAGTAAACTCAAAACCTGCTAAACGGATTTTTATACGGTTTTACCAGTAGATAGTATGACTCCTGACGAAGTTTTAGTTGTATGATTCACTCGGATGGAGCCGGGGACAAATTCTTGTGGACTTATTTAAATAAACCTTCGAGCAATACAGACGAGTTCAACTCTTAAATCTTTTAGAATATTTAATAAATTCAACAGTAAGATAATATTTATTTATTACTTTAGATAATTAGAAACACGGCCTACGGCTACATTATGCTCGACTTTCTAATTAGGAAAAGTGGTATTGATCCTTTTGTGATTTCTGTACCTACCCTTTTCGAACCTGAACATATTCGATCCTGTCATCTTTACCTACACTCAGCAATTATTCATCCCCGAATTTATGTCAGTAAACTAAAAAAAAACAGAAGTATTGAAAGGAGTATGATGAAGTTATCATCACAGTTACTGTTTCACTAGGTAGTAGAGCCTTGCTAATTTCAGTTCTATATTAATCTTGTATCGATATTTTGGGTATATTTTACGAAACTTCCATTCTATTTTGATACAGTCCATCCGCTCTTTCATTATTTAAATACAGTCATTTATCTAAATTATTTACTTTAGGTGAATCAACTGAAACTTTGTAGAAGATATAATCAATGTTAGTAGCGAGGTTTCCGTGTTTACAGTTTGCTAAGTCCAAGTTTATACCAACTTTGTAATAACATCGAGTTTTTAAGTTACTTTATGTTGGTTAATATATCTGCTGGCAGCTGAATAAACATTCTTGATTAGCTATGGACTAATTAACTTGGGTGAGGTTATGTAAATAATAAGTTGAAGAAATAAACAAAAATACGTATTTAGGTTGGGTGATTGAAGTTTTTATTCGTCTATATCCGTGTGGCGATGGATTAGGAATACGGAATGTCACCACCCCATATCATCCCATGGGTGTCGTAAGAGCCGACAGAGGGAGCATATTATGCAACGAACACCACTGTAAGAGAAGAAAAACTTGATACAAACCCTGTACCAACACGTTTGGCCAGCGTGGTATAGTAGGCCAATTCCTCCTTTCGAACGAGAGGCCTAGTCCAGCAGTTGACAGCAGTGGAGTCCCTTACCGTCGGGCTACACTACCGGGATATGCCAATAATTATTGCCATAATTTCAACAACGCCTAGGTGTAACCGCGATTTATGGCCATAATTTTACAATGCCAATCAATATGGCATATGCCGGTAGGCAATAACTCCGGCGGCGGTCTTTTTCGCACATCAAAGAAGATTACCGCAGTAATTATTGCGTTTGTGGCCACACTACCGTTTGTTCAGTGTGCAAACACGAGTTCGACGACGACGCACGTATCTACACTATCTACCGATATGGAGTGGTCAAATGAAAAAGCGCTCGAATTTTTGGAGTTATTGCAATCCGAACCGTCTCTCTGGGATACCCGACAGAAAGCTAAAAATTTAAAAGATTCATGTTACAATAATTGGCACTCATAAAATACAAAACAGCTGCAGCTTCATCCGCCATCTTGAAAAATGATATTTTTACCGCCTAGTTTATTGGCATATCTCGGTAAACTCTAGTGTAACCACACGACTTCACGCAGTAATTTAACGGTAATTTATTGCCATAATTATGGCGGTAACAGCCCGGTAGACGGTAAGGTAGTGTGGCCCGAGCATTACAGTTGCTGATGATGAACACAATAAGGTCTAATCCGTCTAATATTATAATACCTGGTTTATTCCTTGATAACTAATTTTTAAAAAGTATCTTGGACAAATGTAATTTTTATTCTAATGAATTTTACTGATAAAAGTTTTAGAAAAATGTGTCTATAGTGCACGTATTATCAATTTTACGCAGGTAAGGCCAGGAATAATTCTCGATTCATATTTATTTCATATTTTTAATAACTTGTCAATATTTTGGTTAACAAATTGTAAACAAAAATCCGGATAATCACCTCGAGTTCAATCTCTTTATGAAACTGGGCCAGAAATATAGGACACTAGCTCATCAGCAGCATCAAAAAAAGTATTAATATAATTAAATCAATTGCCAGTCGCACACGCTCATGAACGGTTACGTACTAAATGTATCTACTTCACACAGCCATTATCTTCAGCTAACCAAATATCAGTATCACTTTTACGCCAGTAATACTTTCTCTGCTATATAGTGTTTGTATAAACGACAAAGTTATATTTGCGGTATTTTTCAATATGTATTGTGCTATATCTACGCAGAGTACGCAGCAGAGGTAAGAACCCCGCAAGGTGGACCGACGATCTCGTCAAGATCGCGGGAGGCGGTTGAATGCGGGCGGCTCAAGACTGGTCTGTGTGGAGAACCTTGGGAGAGGCATATGTCCAGCAGTGGACGTTGTTTGGCTGATATGATGATGATGATATCTCGAAAACTGCTGGCTACATTTCGCTCAAACAAGTTTTTGTTTAAAGTTTTCTAAATGTTTCTCACCCTTATTTTAAAAGTTATTTTTATTTTTGCAAGCAATTTTCAAATATGTAGTCTCAATAGTTGCGTGTGTGCTGTGACATCCGGACAAACAGACAGACCGACGGATGAAGCCAGACATGGCGAATCTATAAGGGTTCGGTTTTTGTCATTTTTGGCTACAGTACCCTAAAAACGCCAGTTAATTAAATAGCTACTCTTATTCACAAGCAATTTAATTAACTTAATACCGGAAAAGATAAAATTAGTTAAAATCATAATGTTTATACAATGTTATTTTAAGTATAAAGCAGATCTCCGTTTAAGTTTACTAACAGTTTGGATGTTATTTTTTAACCCTTGCTTATTTTTTTGTAAATTTACTCGAAACACAAAAATATTCGTAATGGAGGACATTGTAGTTTTAAAAGGTAAAGGTATGTAAAAATCGCAGTCGCGTGATTATTGGAAAATGAGGTGAATGACCTCCTCATTTGCCGAGATTTTTCTCACGTTGTCATTATACGATATGATTGAATGTCGTTGCTATTTTTGTTCGAGGGTATTCATAGTATAGTTAGTAAGTTGGACAGGTGTTTTCCGCACTTAGCCACTAAATTGGGCCATTGTGCGTGAGTGGCGACACGGCTGTCGCCTACTCCTCATACCATGAAAGCTCCTTCCAGAATTCCATGAGTTGACCAATGTTACGTATGGTTTCGCTCATGGTTCTGGGATTGTTCAGGAACCTCGTCCGTTGGTCACTCACGCTGGTGCAACTTAGAATCACATGAGCGGGCGTTTCTTCGGTCTCCATGCAGCCCCTGCATAGTGGGCTGTCCGTGACGCCAATATTGTAGAAGTGCTTATTTAGTGGACAGTGGCCGGTTATTATGCCAGTCAGATGCTTGAGTGTTTTCCTGCTGGAGTGCAGCAGTTTTTGCGAGAGTCGGTTATTCAGTTGGGGATGGCATCTTTGGATTGCTTTCACTCTTTCATCTTATTCATAGTATATTCTATACATATTATGAAATAAATTAAAAGTGCACCAAGTAGTAGTATATACTATAGTACGTACTTACGTAGTCCCTCAGCTTTCCTATCTGTCGGTATGAAAACAATACAATAAAAAACTAAATTGTTTGCGGCCATATGTTCACAGGCAATCATTCGTAGGTAATCGTCGCATGTTGTTATCTATTCATGCATATGACATTTACCTGTGTTAGAAGAGGAAAGAGACCGTTACTATGACAGACACAACACGCAGAACAGTAGTTATTTATTATAACAGTGTTCACAAATCACACATAGTATGAAGTCAACAGCATGTTATTTTGAAACAGATATTTGGAACTGTTATTTATGTGTAACTGAACTGTATTAGAGGCAAAGATAACCTAATGGCTGATACCAACTTACTGTCATGCAGAGGGTATCGGGATCCAATCCACGGCGCGTACCACAGACTTTTAGGAGTTAGGTATATACTTATTAAATTCTTAATTATCTGCCCTGTGCCTTGGAGAGCACGTTAAACAGTCGATGCGGAGGTCGGACGGCAGTCGCCCAGTGGAAAATCGCTCAGTTGATATTCTGTCATATCTGGATAGACCCGTAAGCAGACCTTGAGCCCCAAGGCATGTAGTTCTTGGATGCAACCGGGATAACACTAGGACGATGATTTATGTGTAAGGCCCTTCTCTCACATAGCCATTCAAATGCTACGGGACTGAGATGCAAACCATGATCGAATACTGGTATGCTACTCGTTACCGCACACGGTGCTACGCTAATGAGACTATATTTTATCATTTGAAGAACAACATTCGTACGAAAATGTCTAGTGACTCTAGCGATGAAGACAATTTTCTTCTCTAAGTATTTATATTACAAGAATAAACGAAAATATAAAAGAAGATTCTGGGAGCACCCGTATATCGAAAAAATATCAATTGTAGGGCATTTGTCGAGGGACGAGTAGTCATTTTTTATAGAATGTCAATAGAATTATATTATTATTTGAATCTTTATCTGAGGAATTATCTTGCCAACTATCTAAATAATAACCCCACTGCTTCGTTTCCTTGGCAATAAAATTATTGTGTATAAATTTAATGTATATACCTATCATCATATGAGCCAAACGACATCCATTGCTGGACATAGACCTCCCCCAAGGTTCTCCACACAGACCGGTCTGTGTATACTTATAAATGACCTGTTATATTGTTTTTTTCTAAATTTCAATCCACGCCTTTTATGTAACATCTTTTCTTACGTACTCTGGCAGCTTATAATTATACAAAAATGGAAAATTTTCTACCTCCTGTACAAGAATAATATTAAAAGTTTGTTCCGTCGCTATTTTGTAATGCGACGCATATACTACTCGGGTAGCGTGCGACCAGCAAGACGGTAGCGTGCGACTGCATCAAACGCGTCGTCGAAGCATCTCGTCGTGTGTGAAATTAGCTGAATATGTATGGCGGCTACTCACAAGCGACGCGTAGGATACGGGTACAAAACACAAATCGTTTGAGAGTCGCTTCGTGATAGAAGGGCCTAACTGTACCAAGTGGAACAGATACGTGAATTTACCTGTTACGATTCACTCCTAATAAAAAGCGCATCATGATCATCATATCAGCCGAAAGACGTCCACTGCTGGACATAGGCTTTCCCCAAGGGTCTCCACATGGATCGATCCTGAGCAAAAGCATCCTTTTTGTGCAGAAGTGCATACTGAAATTTAAATACACGAATGTAGAAATCTATCAATCTTCATTTACTTATACCTACTATAATAGGTAGGTATTCTTACTATAAAAGGTAGGTATACCTCACAAGTCAGCTCGATAAATACTAGACCCGCATGATTGACAGCGGTTAAATAAACTTTGCGAAAAAAGGAAACGCCTGAGTAAGGCTTTGCCAGGTGATTAATGATTCGCACCCTGCTGAAAACAAAGCGCTTTCTGCCCAAAAGCTTGAATTACTTGATAATATAAGAAATATATTGATTGGTAATTCAGTGACCCTGAATGGGAAGAAGTGCAATCAAAATAAGAGAAGTGATTTGTGCTTTCGTCTTTGAAGATAGACAGACGCAGACGACTTTACAAAGCCACAATATTTTGTGGATTTGTGTTCTTAATCCTGGTGAGTAGATCGACTACAAAACTTGTTATGGTTGAGAGGTTAGGTGACCACTGCAACATCATACGCTCAGTCAAGGGCGTTGTCAACGGCGCCAGGGCGAGGCAGATGGCCCTCCCCCTCCGCCCCTTCTAGAGAAAAAAATACCCTACAATTTACACTTTTCTCAATATTTCACTCATTTTCAAATCAACTTGCCCTGCCCTCACCATCGACTGGTGACCTTGCAACCCCCTAGGCAATCCCCTCCTTGCGCTCAGTCCGTCGATTGTTTTTCGGTATAGTAGTGTAAAGTCATTCAACAATGAGTTTGAATCCTATTGTAGAAAAAGAAGAACCTGCACTTTAACCAGGTGGGCTCACACAAATATTGTTAGCTGGAGACCGCTTATGCAGATCACGCGTTCCGTCTGTAGTACAAATATATGGTGTAAAATTTACTTTATTAGTTATGAAATAATTTTATTTCCAAAATAAAGAACTACCTCATTCAAGTGTTCTTATAGTAGCAATGCGACAGTGGCATTAAAATCATTAATTCTTAGCACACTATGTTGTACGTATCTTCAACGCATTTATTAGAACTAATTATTAAAAAGTCTGTACAAGTGTTTTTCCAAGCCGACCAAGATTGAACAGCTGAATTATACGATACTAGCTGACCCAGCGAACTCCGTATTGCCTTTTTAAAGTTTTTATTGAATTCCCTTTTTTCCAAGCCCCTTTTCCAAGTTACCATTGACTTAGCGCTTAATCTCTTATCATTGCAGCGTTTATAAATGATGCAAAAACAAACATAGATTTTTATATAATATTGAATTGCCCATTCCTTAAAGTATCGTCTCCGATATTTATCCATATCGACTTTAAAAAAAAATCCCGTCCGCCATCTTTGATTTCCTATCCGCCATCTTTGATCACGAAATAGATGTTTTATTTGGATTCACCATCCCTTAAATCATCAGAGACGATACCCATATTGATTTTTAATTTTTTTCCACTCCGCCATCTTTGATTTCCCATCCGCCATCTTGAATCACGAAATAGATGTTATATTTGGATTCCCCATCCCTTCAAACATCGGAGACGATACCCATATTGATTTTAAAAGAAAATCCCATCCGCCATCTTTGATCACGAAAAAGATGGTGTTTTTGAATTCCCCATTCCTTAAAATATCGGAGACGATACCTATATCGACTTTAAAAAAAATCCCATACGCCATCTTTGATTTCTCATCCGCCATCTTTGATCACGAAATAGATGTTGGATTTGGATTCCCCACCCCTTTAAATATTGGAGTTGATACCCATATTGATTTAAAAAAAATCCCATCCGCCATCTTTGATCACGAAATAGATGGTGGTTTTGAATTCTCCATTCCTTAAAATATCGGAGACGATACCCATATCGACTTTAAAAAAAAATTCCCGTCCGCCATCTTTGATTTCCTATTCGCCATCTTTGATCACGAAATAGATGTTGTATTTGGATTCTCCATCCCTTCAAACATCGGAGACGATACCCATACTGATTTAAAAAAATAATCCCATCCGCCATCTTTGATTTCCTATCCGCCATCTTTGATCACGAAATATATGTTGTATTTAGATTCGCCATCCCTTAAAACATCGGAGACGATAGCCATATTGATTTTTTAAAACTTTCTCATCCGCCATCTTTGATTTCTCATCCACCATCTTTGATCACGAAATAGATGTCGGATTTGGATTCCCCATCCCTTTAAATATCGGCGACGATACCCATATCGACTTTAAAAAAAAATCCCGTCCGCCATCTTTGATTTCCTATCCGCCATCTTGAATCACGAAATAGATGTTGTATTTGGGCTCCCCATCCCTTTAAACATCGGAGACGATACCAATATTGATTTTTTTAAATTTTCCCATCCGCCATCTTTGATCACGAAATAGATGTTGTATTTCGATTCTCGACCCCTTAAAATATCGAAGGCGATACCCATATTGATATTTAAAATTTTCTCATCCGCCATCTTTGATTTCCCGTCCGCCATCTTGGATCACTAAATAAATTTCATATTATTAATCAGCGTCCCGAAAATCTCGAAAACGATACCCATATAGATTGTATCCTATTCGTTTAGCCTTTTTTTGCCTTTGACCCAACCCTCCCCCTTCTCGTTTGACCATTTTATTATTTTTGTCTGGCCCCTAAAAGTTGTGGCGTAATTTTATATAGCCTATAGCCTTTCGGAATAATTGGGCTATCATAGGCGATAACAATTTTTAAAATCCGTCTGCTGGTTCCTGAGATTAGCCGACATTATGTTTTAGCCTTTTGCCCGGCCCCAAAGGGTCGAAGCGCTATGTTATATAGCCTAAAGCCTTCCGGAATAACTGGGCTATCGTATACAAAAATAATTTTTCAGATCCGACCGGTAGTTCCTGAGATTAGCGTGTTCAAACAAACAAACAAACTCTTCCGCTTTATTATATTAGTATAGATAACGCAAGTTCTAGCCAGAATAAAGTTTTGGACAGACCTGTCAGTTATTATAAAGTTAAGTTCTTTATATATATAAACTTAGACAAAATTAGGAACTCATTTTGTAGACGAGCGTACAAACTTAAGTATAACATAAAGGACAATGGCAGATCTCCATACATCAAAATGTCTGAAATTAAATTGAAGCGTACAGTAATAAAAAATATATCAAAAAATTTGGCGTAAGTAACAGAGTCTGTAAATGATTCTATTTTCACTCAGGAAAGGTGGAAAAAGAAGATATCGGTGTTTGAATTTTTTGTTAAGAATGAACAATGTAGGTAAAAGGAAAGTTATAGTATGAAAGTTAAACAATGTAGGTAGGTACGTTTGAATGATCAAATGACATATGTCAGATTGACATTAAAACGCGAAAGTATTTTGTAGCATCTAACTGTCACAGCCAAAGACAAAAGCAGAGCTGCACATTTTAAATCGATTTTATGTGAAATCGATACAACATTAAAACGATGCTGTGACGTTTTTATTTGATTTAAACGTTGTTTTGCTTCAAAAATATTAGCTTACTGATATAATGTTGATTGAATATTAAATAACTGCATTTTAAACCAAAGCAACTCTATAAAGGTCGATCGTATCGATTACTTATTTAATAATCGATACGGATATAGCACTCACGTCTATTCCTGTCACACCATTATCTATGGCAACAATCAAATAATAAAGTATTCGTAATCAATTGGAATGCTTTTTATCATCATAAAATTACTCCAGCTTTAACGAGACAAAGTGAAAATATTAAAAATCGTAGAAAAAAAAAACAATTTGTTTTGTTCATATGAAGTTTAAGGTCGCCACAACAAACCCAGACCGAATTCTGCCATTGTTCTTTAACGTTTGGAAAATAAGATCATTAACCCACATCTAAACGCTCCCAAGCTATAGCTTTGTGGCAAAAAAAATTGGTTGCCTGTAAAGTCGGTATACGGGTGAAAGTTTTACGTGACAACGACTTTGAGTGGTAAAATAATTTTAATGTGAATATTCATTCGTATAGTAGGAAGAAGGATGAAAGACGCGTGCCTTTCACTTTTTATGTCTGTCTCTCTCGCTCTTAGGCGGGACGCGTGCCTCTCACTCGCTCTCATTGTGAGCGCATAACGTGAGCGGAGCGTAACGCAGTTTCTTGAAGTGTCACCCGGCAAACCAATTTATAAGACGTTGTCACGTCAAAAAAAACTCTGAGGACCAATAGAAATTTTCTGTAACTATTAATTATCCCTCGCCCCGTCCTTCGGAGAGCATGTTAAGCCGTCAATCCCGGCTGTCATGAAGTCAACGGACTTGATTACCTACCTACTTACATTGATCTTAGTTGTGAACCCCCAACGCTCAAAACAGCTCTAATCAAAAGCTAATAATCTGTCAAATCTGTTGACGACTAAAGTCTTCCTCATAATGTTTTTGTCACTTTAGTAAGTAATAATAAGCAATCGAAGTTATGCGCGTATTAAAAATTTTAATTATCGCTCGCTTAATAATGTTCCCGGTAGACGGCAATAGGCTCCCCTATTACATTGGAACCTAAACATAACTGGCGAAATGTGGGTGTGTATGATACACTTCTGCCTACCCATTCGGGGATAAAAAGCGGGAAGTTATGTATGTAGTTATGTAATAAGTAATTTATACACACTTGACTTCGAAAAGACAGAGGTGCGCGCTGTGGGTTTCCTTCCGGTATCTTCAGCGTAGACGTCTGTTGTCTCTCCACTAGACCAGGACTGTCTTATATTAAAAGTATATATGATAAATATCTAACTATAAACAACGTGTTTGTCTTTAGGAGCTGGCGCAGTCGAACGGCATGGTGATCACGGCGGAGCATCGGTTCGCAGACTACATACCGAGACACATCTCGCACATGGAGAGAATCGTCGAGCAGACCTATGACAAAACCAGAAGTAAGTACCATAACTTAAATTTAAAATTAAATTTTTTTTTTATAGTCATCTTCCGTTTTTTGAATACCTCAATTACCTAAATCCTGTGCCACTCGACTTTACGGACATTCAATCAGCAAAGAACTCTTAGATTCAAAACAACAATGATCAAGTGTCCGTGTCAAAGTGTCCGTGTATGAATCGAACCCATATCACATATTACAGGTAGTAGAGCCTTGCTGATTTCAGCATGAATGGGCCGCCTCGACCGGGGAAGTACTACCCTCTCACCGAAAATCGACGTAAAGTAACAGTACTTAAACTGTTGCGTTTCGTCCGGTGAGTGAGAGTGCCGGAGGCCCTATCCCCTATTCCTTCTCCCTCATCCCACTCCTCATCCTACCCCTTTTCCCGACCCCAAGGGGCAGCAACGCACTTGTGACTCCTGTGGTGTTGCGTGTGTCCATGGTCGGCGGTAATTGCTTGCCATCAGGTGATCCGTCTGCTCGTTTGCCACCTATTACTATACAAAAAAGTCCTTCTGAAAAGAAAATCTCTGTAATAAAATTTTTAATAATATTAATAAACTGCTGCGAGCTTTCAGAGACACGCATGTACAATAAAACTTACGCATTTATAGTTTGTATTTATGTTTACCAAAATATGAAATATCTTTTTTTTTTCGCTCTATTTTATTAAGGGGTTTTTGTCCTTAAGATATGTCAACCCCATTGTGACCTTCCCTTAAACTAAACGTCGAAAGAAGTCACTGCGGAAACACTGAAGCTGCCAAGCATATATTTATGGTTGTATCATTTATTCGTGACGACAAAATAAGCTGTGCAATCCCAACATCAAGTTGGTTTAACTTAAGTGTTTCCATCAGGATTTCTCTCTCTCTCTTCGATTCTTGACACACTTCATCAATACATGCTGTACATCTTCCACTACTCCGCATAAGTTGCAATTAGGAGAGTTTACTTTTTTCATTAAATATGCAAATCAATTGACAACAATTTAATTGATCCGTTCTTCTTTCTCTTAGCGTTATCCCAGTTTCAGTCTAGGGTCCGCTTTCTAGTCTAACCGGATTTGGCTGAATATTAGCTTTTCCACGGAGCGACTGCCTGTCTGACCTCCGCAACCCGAAGGGATAGCGATATTCCATGGTTTAGACTAGTGTCAGTTTATTTAGAAGGTACTGACGCCTTGTAACGACTGTCAAAGATCTTCATGACAACCGGGACCGACGGCTTAACGTGCTCTCCGAGGCACGGGACAAGCGATAATTAACAATTCAATACGCACATAATTTCGAAAAGTCATTGGTGCGCGCCGTGGATTCGAACCTGATACCCTCTGCATGGCAGTCTGTTGGTATATCCACTCGGCTATCGCTGCCTCTTATTTCCGATTAATCCGTTCGTTTAATAAATTTAAAATACCCCGCGATATAGGACTTCCTCACTAGAAATTCCTCAAGCGGAGTCCTTAAAAAAGGTCTGAACTTTAACAAGTTTTTAATGCCCTGACATTGTAGTTTAAAAGAGAGAATATGGGTCGGTATTTCTATTTATATTACAAAGTTCCTGTTTCATTTGTTGAATGTACTGTCAGTTACATTGTTAAAAATGTTGTCGCAATTGTCGCTCTTTGTGCATTCAACATTGTTAGTTGCTATGTTTATTTTAGAAGTACTATTTTTAATACTACACAATTTTCCATTGAAATTTTTGTTGGCTAGGGTATTAGATGCTATAAAAAAAGTAGCCTTTGGTTGATTCTGGGTATGCGTTAAATATGCAACTATCACCATGCTATATTTAAGCATGAAACGCTTGTTTTTTTATATAGACCGTAGTTTTCTTTAAATAATATATAGCCCTAAAAGTGTAACATACTGACAAAAAAATGCAGACAGGCAGAATTTTGCGCTCATTATATTGGTATGGATTACATTTAGGGCGCTTGTCAACGGTAAGAAAATACGCCGGGCCTACGCAAGAATTCGTGTCGTAACTAGAAAATAACTGTGTACACTGCTCGCAGCGGTGCATGAAAAAAAATCTTGTCTGCGCAAGACACGATGCGGCGAACGTTGTTGCGGAGCGGTGGGGGGCGGAGTAGTAGGGTTCAGCCTCATTTTTCTCTTGTATAATGATGGGTGATGGATGAACCCAGTAAAATCTCTTGTTTTTTACTTCCTTTTTCATTTTGTTATAATAATAATATGCAATTATTATTATTTTTTGCTTTGTAGTTAACATTTTTATAAATAAACGAAAATGATTATCAGACTTGTTATTACTTGCGCGCCCTACGCCCGACTGACGACTGCACGAAAAAATCGTGTCGTGTACACGTGCCGATTGGTTTTGTCTGCGGAAGACACGAAAAGTTTTCGTGTGTTGAACAGACAAAGTTCTTGTCGTGTAGGTACACGAAGAATCTGTCTTGTTCGCCGCAGAGACGGTAAATTTTCTTACCGTGTACAAGCGCCCTTTTAAACGTTTTAAATACACGTCAGTCTGTCAGCAATAACCTATTGTGGTTATTGAACTACTGATTTGCATTCGGTTTTCACAAACTGACGCGCGACGTAGCATGCGGGCGGAAGAACCGCAGCGGAAGCTATTTTATAAAACATCTTTGTCATCTAAATTGTCTCTTTAATAATAATTATCATCATCATCAGCCCTGCATATACAATACTAGAGGACGCCAGCAGCTACGCCTGCATTTTTTTTTATTTACCCGCTTTGGCCGTGCCCGTGGGAATTTCGGGAAATCCCTTCTTAGTGTACCCCTACGGCCCCCAAGGAACACACATGCCAAATTTCAGCTTCTTGCACCAAATAGTTTCGGCTGTAGCGTGTCTGTCAGTCAGTCAGTGACGCAAGGATTTTATATATTAAGATTGTCTCATTACTGGATACTTATATGCGAAGGATAAGGCCATAGTTTACCACGCTGGCCATGTTCTGTTTAGCAGACTTCACATGTCTTTCAAAAACGCTATGGAGAACTTTCAGATATGCAGATTTTTCCTCACAGTGGTTTCTTTCACCGTAAAGCAAGTGATCATTAACAATTTATACGCACTTATCTTCGAAAAATCATTGGTAGACACCATGGATTCGAACCCAGCTATATAAAGAATCATTAATGAAAAACTCTCGCGAAAGGAGTTTAACGATATGTTGACAAATAAATATTTAAGTTGGCAGCCACGCCAACTTAAATATTTATTTGTCAACATATCGTCTACCGTAAAAGCCATCCCACAAAGTGAATTGTTAAATTATTTGGTAAAAGCGAAACAAAGTATTTAACTTAAAAGGTCTGCCGTACGTTATGTTACGTTACGTGGTCGTGCCGGGGTACGTTAAATTGATAGGATGAACTCGCGGTGGAAGTTTCCGCTCCAGATTTTCAGTGTGGTTTCTAGGATATTGGGTTTTGCCTTAAGGTATTCTCAGGAGCATTATGTTTTACATATTTGTTCTAAAGACAATATTGGGTTTGCTTTCATAACATGTTTGTATATTTTTAATGTAACTCTCGTTGTTATAATGCTGATGTAGTTGACCATTCACCTGTAATAAGCATACTTGCCAATGTAAGATTACATAAAAATAAACGTGAGTGTTTTAGCGAGCATTCTACTAAACGTTTCGGCTAGCATTCTAGTGAATGGACAGTAAATTTGCTTCGAGCTTTATTTTTTATTTAAAAAAGACAACTCTCGCATTAGGAGTAAATTAGTGTCGCGGGGCACTTTACAAACATACAACTAACGGACACCATGAACACCCAGACACGAAACAACAATTTGTGAATTACACAAAGTGTTGCCTAGTATGGGGATCGAATCCACGACACTCGGCGCAGTGTCAAGCGGCGAGGCGGCCGCGGTGCAGTCAACAAAGAGCTTTTCTGTTAATAAGAGCGTTTGCTAGAAAGATCGTGTAAATGTTCGTAACGGTGTTCGGTTCTGTTCGTCGTTCTGTTCTACAAATTTAATAACAAGTGAATGCTCAAATATAACAGCACCATATAAGATGAATCTGTGGCTTACATCACAAAAGAGCAGCTCCAATATACTGGGTGTAAGGGACGGTGTATCGAAAACTGATTCCAATGATTCAGTACATTATACTAAGACAAATGTAAGAACTCAACAATTTTCCAAAAAATTGCGATGTAAATAGGAGCACGCAAACTTGCACTATCAGCTGTTATGGCCCTACAGCGGCGGGAGGTAGCGGCAGTGATTACGATGTACTGGTGCGCTTTCTGTGTTGCGGCCGCGCGCTGTGCATGTTTAATTCTTAGAATTTTACAAAAATATTAATGCGGGTCGACTATAGTTACTATTTCATTACATTACATGGCAAAAAATGCAAATGAAAAATCGGAAAATTATCCGGAAAATTCGACCGCCAATGGCCTCAGTATCATGTACTGAATCACTGGTATCGGTTTTCGGTAAACCGTCCCTTACACCCCGTATTTTGTATTATAATAAAGCAAACAATTACTATAGTACGATCGTTATGCAAAGTCACGTTTAAGTGCATGTAAATCAAAATAATCTAGCCTCTTTGTAGTTAATTTTGTTTGAACCGGTCGGGTCGCAGTACTTACATCAGCTTCAGTCTACTTTGATTAATTACTATATTAGCGTCAACTTGTGGCGCAGTTTCGTGAATGGCGTAGTGCGTCAGCGAATATTGCGCACAGGGAAACAGTCCTGAGACTGCCTCCAAGGTCCAGTGGATAGCGTATGCGACTGCTGATCGAAGGTCCCGGGTTCGATTCCCGGGTCGGGCAAAAGTGTTACTGGGATTTTCCGAATTCTTAGTAGCAGCACGCAGTCCGGTGACGTGCCCGGTAACGGCAATAGGCTCGCCCCCTATTACGTGGGACCTAAAAATTCATGGTGAAATGTGGATGTAATATTACACCTTTGCCTACCCCTTCGGGGATACAGCCGTGAGTCTATAAAAAAACAGTCCCTAAATGATCTGTAGATATTAAATTCTTACTTTACTGACTGACTGAGAGACAACGCACTGCCGAAATTACTTGTCGTAAAAAGCTGAAATTAGCAATGTATGTTCCTTGAGACCTTATGCACCCCGCATTAATAAAAGATTTCGGATTAGACTGCCTCGTTGGTCTCGCGACATAAATGTGCGCGTGGGATTGAGAGGTCTCGGGTTCGATTCCCGGGTCGGCCAAAGTGTTATTGGGTTTTCCGTTAGGAAATTCTCAGTAACAGCACGGAGTCTGGTAATGTGCCCGGTACGGCAATAGGCACGCCCCCTATAACGTGGGACCTAAAAATTCATGGCGAAATGTGGGTATAATATAACACCTCTGCCTACCCCTTCGCGGATACAGGCGTGAGTCTATAAATAAATAAATAAAGAAATAATAAAGGATTTCCTAAAATTCCCACGTAGTCGGTAAAACTGGTTAAATTCAAAAGAAATGTGGGGCATCCTCTAGTACCTATACCCGTAATCATTAACATAATATATACAATTTTTATTTTACTGACTGTGTGACAGCGCGCAGCCAAAACTATTAGGCGCAAGAAGTTGACATTTGGCATGCATGTTGCTTGGGGATTGTACGTCAGCACCTCGAATAGATAGACGAATAATTCCTAGTATTCTTCTTCTTCTTCTGCCTGCCCTGTTCCCATATTACTTGGGGTCGGCGCAGAATGTCTTTCTCTTCCATTCTCTCCTATCAGACGTCATCTCATCATTCACTCCCTTTTCATTCATGTCACCCTTCACACAATCCATCCATCTTTTCTTTGGTCTTCCTCTTGCCTTTGAAATTCTAAAATGGGGGCTAAATAGCCCCACGCGGGCTGAGCTTCGGGCAAAGTCTAGTCATACATACATAGTGTCACGCCTATATCCCGGAAGAGAAAGGCAGAGGTATATTGCTACATCAACTTTTCGCCAGATTTATTTTAGTCCCACGTAATAGGGGGCGAGCCTATTGCCGTACCGGGCACATTACCAGACTCCGTGCTGCTACTGAGAATTTCCTAACGGAAAGACCCAATAACACTTTGCCCAATCCGGAGATCGAGCCCGAGACCTTCCAATCTCACCCGCACATTTATGCCGCGAGACCAACGAGGTAGTCTAGTCATAGTATATTTTTCCATTGCAGGGCTTGTGAAGTGGTTTAAAGGGTCGCATATATTTAATAGGCTTTTGTCCACTAAGAATAAATCGGTTTGATTGTAGTATCTATAGATTCATTATGATTTTAAGATGTCAATAAAGTTTATTATTTATTATAAAAAGGTAAGATTAATGTTACTTTTAGGATTCTAAAACTAAAAATAATGTATTTATTCTTGTGACAGTGAACACCAATCAGAGTGCATTACGTCTAACAGTGCGTCCGCTATTCATGTTGTTGACATTTTGGTAGTAAATACCACTAAAACGTCAAACTTTGTACCTGTCAATTCGTAACAAAATAAAAGTGGGTACACCAGACCAGACTTCATTTACGGTTTGTTTTGTTTTGCACTTTGTGATATCACTCAACCGCCATGATGGTTTACAGCGTTTTCGTGTCAAATTCAAAAAGGTTTTTAAAAAGCCATAATGAGTAATGTTGCTGATCGATTTTTGAAGAAAATATCAGTTATTTCAGTTTAACATGTAATAAAGGAACGAATCAATCGCTAATTACATTTTAGGACACAAGTCTATTTTACTTGTAACACCTGTCTCTTTTAAGATATTTATATACCAACTTTTAGAGGCTCACAAGTTTAAGCTTTCATTTAAATAATAATATGTTTTAGGTAAGTGCTTTAGTTTATTATTATTTATTTGACGAAGCTCATGATTTAAAGTATAGTAACTCTTGTAAGACTACATTTCAAAATTCAAATGCTTTTAACTCCTTCAATTATGAAACATTACAATTTTAAGACTGAATACACTTGTTGTTACAATAATGAATTTCTTTATAACTGCATACTTCAATTAAATGCAAAAATGTGTTTGTTTATTTGTGCTCAAACGACTTAACGGATATTAATGAAACCTTACAGTATATACAAATCGGACTACCATTTGTCGTGCGATGACCGACGCCCACACCGTCGAAGCCATGCCAGGAGGCAGTAAACTATATACGCAAAGGTTTGTGATTATGGAATGATACCTATAACTCTTAGACGCAAAAACTACAAAACTGATTTTGATTAAACTCTGCTTTTATATAGCTCATACATTAGAATAATACATACTCTTTTCGTCGCAATAATTGACACCCGGTTAAAGCCGGGAGCATAAACCAATAATTTCATAAAAAGCCGCCATTATTTAAGTAACTGATCTTGTCACTCGAGTAGGCTTACAACTTTTAAATTGGAATACTTTGGCCGGTGGAAAATTTCTGAGAACGAAGTAATGGAAATTTTTTAATTTGTCAACGCAATGATAAATGCTGTTTGCTTTATAAATTGAATTGTCGTACCGTTGTACGATTTACCTTCATTAACAGGGTTTAATATTTGTCCAAGCCCTTGACATTGAGTTCAAGTTTAATGCGCCGCAGCGGTTGACATTTTCAATTCATTCCTGGAGAGTTCTGTAGAGATAACTTGATGTAAATACGATTTTATGATAGCAGCGTAAGCTGAGTGGACAGACCGACAAATTGCTACGCAGAGGGTCTCGGGTTCGAATCCAATGCCAATACCAATGACTTTTCGGAGTTAAGTGCGTATTGAATTGTTAATTATCGCTTGCTAAACGGTGAAGGAAAACATCGTGAGGAAACCTGCATGTCTGAGAGTTCTCCATAATGTTCTCGAAAGACATGTGAAGTCTGCCAACGCACTTTGCCAGCGTGGTGGACTATGGCCTTATCCTTCTCATAGTGAGAAGAGGCCCGTACCCAGCAGTGGGACAGTATAAACGGCAGATGATGGTGATGATGAAGATATACGATTTTGTGATACAGCACAGAGCATAGCACTGTACTATGTACCTACTACTGTGTTATATGACGAAAATGTGTACAATCCTACTACTTCCTTTTTATATCGTCACGCCTGTATCCCCGAAGGGGTAGGCAGAGGTGTAATATTACTCCCACATTTCTTCTTATATAATAATAATATTAATATTCTACCACATACACATATCACCATCTAGTCCCAAGCTAAGCAGAGCTTGTGTTATGGGTACTAGATAATGGATGAACATACTTAATATATATTTACTTTTTTTTTGTAAATACATACATATTATACATAGAAACACCCAGACCAAGACAAACATCCATGCTCATGCACACAAATATTTGACTTGAGCGGGAATCGAACCCGCAACCTTCGGCGTAGCAGTCGCTTACACCCCGCTGCGCCAACCGGTCGTCATTATACATTTTACTTCCTACATATTTACGGGCAAGTACTCCGTACGTGTGGTGACGGATTAAGAATACGGATTGTCACTACCTACCCCATATCATCCCATGGGTGTCGTAAGAGCCGACAGAGGTAGCATATTATGCAGAGAACAGCACTGTAAGATTGGGAAAACTTGATACAAAACTTATACCAACCCGTTTGGCCAGCGTGGTATAGTACGCCAATTCCTCCTTTCAAAGGAGAGGCCTAGTCCAGCAGTGGACTGTTAAAGGAGAAGTACACAATCTGCACATACAATTATTATACTAAATATGTATATATATGTTTCTACTATGTATGATGGCTCGATGCATTTTTGCTACTATTTTATGCGAAAAGTGCCGAACGGACTATTAAAACTTTGCAGGAATAGAGCTCATTCATCAAAATAATACATCAGTTTTCTTTTGTCGCGATATCCGACAGCTGAAAGGCATGAACGCTTTGGTAGCATAGGGGTGCACTAGAATAAGGGATTTCCTCAAATTCAGTACAATTGACAAGCGGTTAGCGTACCGGGAGTGTAAGCAACTGCCACGCCAAAGTTCACGGGTTCGATTCCCACTCAAGGCAAACATCTATCATCATCATCCTAGCGCCGACCCGGTTGCGTTCCAAAACCAACGCCTTGAAGCCCGAGGTCTGCTTTCCAGCTGTATCTCCTCCACTTCGCACGGTCTTCAGCATCCCTGGTGGTTAGTTGATTGGCACGCATATCATCCCTTACGACTTCAATGCAGCATTTCTTTGGCCTTCCCCGTTTACCGGGGCCCGGCGGAGGTAGCATGGCAAGACATTTGTTACCCACGAAAGACGTTGACGTAAGACATGGCCACACCAGAGTAGCCGACACACTTGCAGTTTGTCAGCAATGTCACGGACATGAAGGCTACCTCGGATGCGGGAGTTCCTAATGCGGTCCTTCCGCGTGACTCCACACATCCAGCGCAACATGTTCATCGTGACACGCAGACTCTGCTTGTGTCACCCAAACACAGGCCACGTCTAGCAAGGCAAACATCTGTGTGTGTTTGTCATGGTATAGGCGTTTCTACATCTATAATATGTTTGTATTTCCAAAAAAGAAAGTATAAAGTATTATTACACAACACAATCCAGACCCAAACTAAGCGGAGCTTGTACTATGGGTACTAGACAATGGAGAAACATACATATGTATGTATGTTTCTCCATTGTCTAGTACCCATAGTACAAGCTCCGCTTAGTTTGGGTCTGGATTGTGTTGTGTAATAATACTTTTTTTTAATAATAATAATAATACTAATATTTCCATCAACAATTCTTACAAAAAGCGTTTCGGAGGCCTTCTTTTAAGTATCGAAATACTTGTGTCAGAAGACCACACTCTTCAATAACAAGTATGTAATAAACATAGAAGCCTTAAATTTAGTATGTTTCATTAAAATACAATAAAAGTAAAAAAGTAGAAAGTAATAAAAATAATATCAAATACAAAATTATACAAAAGAGAAGTTATGTAATGAATTTATAAATGAAAAAGTACGTGTTTGTGTTTGTGTGTGTGTGTGTCTGTGTTCGTATGTGTCTGTATATGTGTAAGTGAAAAAAAATAAACGGTTAAATTAAACAATATACGGGCGTAACTGCGGATATCATCTAGTTTATTACAAGAAACGCTGTCTTCATTATCTATTATTATCTTTCGTTTGAATTCAATTACACAATTGAGTAATAAACGTACACATTCTCAAGATATTGACTTACGAAGTTAAAGTAAATTATGATAATGTAAAACGTACCGGAGCATTGACGATGTTCACCTATTTAGCTTAGGGTGACTTCACACTGCCGATTCACGGCATGTTCGGTGCATGTTCGGGATGTGTTCGCGTCTTGCTCGTACCATGTTCGCACCATGTTTACGGCGTACTCGCAGTATGTTTTATGAGAAGTCGCCGTGCTCCAGTTATGCCGTTACGGTGCCGGTACTTTATATCAGCCATTTATACGGTCTACCTAATTCTCACTTGAAAGCTTATTTCACTTGCAGGAAACTTCCCTATTCGTACATAACCTCAAAAAGTCAGTGGTAAGTTCCGAGTTAGTACCGGATATTTTCTGCGTCCCAGTCTATTAGTATATCCATTAGGTTATTGGTGTCTCTAAAGCCAGTCGTCACAAACGCTATTAGACAGGCATGTCGAATGTATAGCCGACTCCAACGCTAGAGTTCACACGAAAAAGGAAAGATTAATGTGCCTCATGGCGTAACCTAATAAAGGCCTTTTAATGTTAAAATCAATGGTCAAAATGAGGCGTGCAAAGAATAAATAGTGAGCAATTCTGAGAGCTCTGTTACGCAGCAAAATGTCACATTAATTTAATTAAATAAGGTTTTAATTGCAATCATCAACTTTGTCGCTAACTTGTGGCAGACTAAACGTTCTAAAGTTGACTACAAATTATGTAAAATTTAGTTATGGTTAAAGGGTCATGACCATGACGAGGGATCGTATTACTTATTTTAATAAAATAGTTTGCTTGAAAATAAAGTGTTCTGGAGAAATTCAATGTTTGCGTCAACCTAAGAAAATACAATGACATGTCATTACAAGAAAAAATATTTGCTGAAGAAAGAAAACTGTAGATCTTAGCTATAAAAATGTGACACTGACTATCAGCTTATAAATTGCTTGTGTGCTAACGCCTCTTCAGTTAGTTAGTTTACTTAGTCAAAGTTAAAATAATTTATTTACGTGGGTTATGTAACTTGTTATGTTATGTAACTTGTTAATTATGAACATCAAATTAAGTAACAAATTAATTACTCAAAGATTCGTTTGGCTTTCTAGTTACTGTACCTATGTGTAGTGTGTGTATGGAGTGTAAGCGACTGCTACGCCGAAGGTTGCGGGTTCAATTCCCGCTCAAGTCAAACATTTGTGTGCATGAACATGGATGTTTGTCTTGGTCTAGGTGTTACTATGTATAATATGTATGTATTTACAAAAAAAGAATATATGTATATCTATCCATTATCTAGTACCCATAGTACAAGCTCTGCTTAGTTTGGGACTAGACGGTGTTGTGTGAAATGTGAATGTGGTAGAATATTATTATTATTTCTGCCCGCGGCTACGTCCCAGTGAATGTGGGACAAAGATTATCTGCTATTCTGATGATATTTACAAATTTTCATCCTCATCCATTCACTTTTTGGGTGAAAGGGTAACAAAGATTTATCTATAGATTATACAGATATACTGGTAGATTTATCTATCGTAACAAACTTTTACGGTAATAAAAGTAGTAGAAAGTTCAACGTATCACAACAAGGCTATGGCCGGTATATTAGAGACACCATTTGTACGTTAAAGTGCCCCTTAGGGAAGTTCTGGAACTGTTTCACACCTGCTCTTAGTCTGAACTTTGTAACTATCAATCTATCGGGGAAGGTTACCTGTAGGCCAGTTGTATACTTTTGGGTGTATTGATCGGAATGAGCTTATTCACAAAAAATAATTTCTGTGGGCTTCATAACTAGATCGGCTAATTCTATTACCTTTAAGAAAATTTTCGGGAATGGTCTTGCTTTTTATAATGTTAGGTTTATTACTCGTCGTCGGAATATGGTTGTACTTTTGTACATATAAATTTTTATGTGACACTTATGAACGTTAAGTTTAAGAACGAATTACGTAATGTATATTTAGAGCTATGTTTGCAATCCAAGAGCGTAAAGCCATAACAGAGATCGGGCCTTAATATTCAGTCATATTTTTATCACCGAGATTTACAATTTTCGTTATCAAGCAAATATGTATTTTTTTATGACTTGACATAGTATTTTTCTTTGGTTTACGCGAATGTTAAGTACACTGCAGTTGACTGTAGTTTGATTTCAATGTGCCACATTACATTGCTCGAAAACAGTTAATTTTCAAGCAAATTATTATTATCTTTCAGTTAAACGGGTCATGGTTACGACCCTTTTACCATAATTATATTTACATAGTTAACTTTAGAATGTTTAGTCTGCCACAAGTTAGCGACAAAGTTGATAATTTCAATTAAAATCTTATTCAATTAGATTAATGTGTCCTTTTGCCGCGTAACAGAGCTCTCAGAATTGCTCACTATTTATTCTTTGCACGCCTCATTTTAACCATTGATTTTAAAATTTAAAAGTCCTTTATTAGGTTACGCCATGAGGCACATTGATCTTTCCATTTTCGTGTGAACTCTAGCGTTGGAGTTGGCTATATACATTCGACATGCCTGCCCAATAGCGTTTGTGACGCAGTCGTTATTGCTGTCTCTAAAGCCAGTGCTTTAGAGACAGCAATAACCTAGTGGAGATACTAATAGACTGAGATGCAGAAAATATCCAGTACTAGCTCGGAACTTACCAATAACTTTTTGAGGTTATGTGCGTAATAAATACTAATTTATCATAAATGTGCGCGTGGGATTAGGAGGTCTCGAGTTCAATTCCCAGGTCGGGCAAAGTGTTATTGGGTTTTTCCGTTAGGAAATTCTCAGTAGCAGCACGGAGTCTGGTAATGTGAGCGGTACGGCAATAGGCTCGCCCCCTATAACGTGAGACCTAAAAATTCATGGCGAAATGTGCGTGTAATGTTATACCTCTGTCTACGCCTTCAGGGATACAGGCGTGAGACTATAAAAAAATCACTTGATCCATGCCTTGTAGATCACCTTAAGCCGTTGAATGTCATGAAATACTTTGACAGTCGTTATATGGAGTCAGCAATCTTGAATATACTTACACTGGTCTATCACATTACTCTATCAGATCGGGTTAGACCAGTAAGCGGACGCCAGGCTAGGTCAATGTCTTTGTTGCAATCGGGATAACGCTGAAGATAGATCCTATATATATATATATATATATATATATATATATATATATATATATATATATAGGATCTATCTTCAGCCTCCCAAAGTAAATATAGTATATATATATATATATATATATACTATATTTACTTTGGGAGGCTTACCAAATGAACATAATTTCTTTGCTTTAGTATAAAATATAGGATATACTAGGTTATGTTATGTTACACTAGGTTATTAATAATAATATTTTTGCATTAGTAGATAACTTACAATGTGGCACAGTCACAGCTCCTTACAACAATAAGAATGATGTAAGACCATTATACTGGCGATTAAAAAGAGTAGCCATGAGTTTTATTGCCCGTTCTTTCTCGTGGTTCTACCTATTGCATTGCGAACGTGGCAGAAAATGTAAAATCATCTAATAATTAACTTAAATTTTTGACGTTCACAACCGTCACTTTGTGGCCCAAATGGATAAATTATTTTAACTTTTACTTTGATAATGTTTGCCGATGACTGCTGTACTAACGAAACAAATCTGAACATCAGTCCGGATGTTTTAACGAGTCGTCAAATACACGATTGCGTATACAATGTAAACGTCCATTGCTCATCACGGATTGTGTTTTTTGGCGAATCATCAATTATTACGGATCCCGTATGGATGACGGTGTGATTAAACGGTTATACTATACGACCCGTGGCTGTGATTAAGCGCGTATATTAAATACGAATCGAAAAAAATATTGAAGAGAATTGTTTAAAAGCAAGCTCAGAACTACGCGGCACTTCTTTTTAGATTAATCGATGTAGGCATAACCATTATGGATACGAGTATATATTTATATATTATATATGTATAATTAATAATTATATATGTGTATTTTAGTATGTTATTGAAATCGTTGGTTATAGATTTAGTTACATAGCTACACCATCGTCACAAAACATCTAACATCATTCCTGTCCATCCTAAGGTTGCCTGGAAGAAATCTCCCTTGGCGATAAGGCCGCCGAATGTACCTACATAAATTGTAGATTTAACATACTTTAGAAATGTATATTACTTTATTTTGGTGTACAATAAAGAATATTATCTATTGATCCAGTGGGAATTTTGGGACATCCCTCCTTAATCACTCTTACGGTCCCCAAGGAACCTACATAAAATATGCTAAATTTCAGCTTCCTATGCTGAATTGCTTTGGCTATAAGAGCTTGTATGTAGATTATATATTTTGAGAATGGATCCATATCTTAATTGTAACTCTTTTTATTTTTGCAATTCCCTGTAAACCAATTCATCACTTGCACGTGCGATCGGACTGAACATCCTATATCATTTTCACGTCCGATTGGACAGAATATGGTGTAAATGTGTTCAATTAAAATATTTATGGTACCTATTAATTCTACTACTCTACTACTACTACTAATCAGCCTAAAGACGTCCACTGCTGGACATAGGTCTGTAGGATGGATATAGGAACTTAAGGCTCACCACAACAAAATATTTTGAACCGCACGCATCCAACCGCTTCCCGTGATCTTAACGAAATCTACCTTGCGAGAGGCCTGGCTCTACTGCGTTGTCTTGCTGTGAGCTGTTCATCTTTTAATTCATTATTGAATTGACTGTACAGATAGTCAATTCAATTTTATTAATATGTATAGACGAAATTACAGAATTTCGAAATAGGTAACTGTGTTTTTCAAGTGCATATAGCTAGTTACATAATATCAAGATAAACAACCTTCTTAAAGAAAGAATTGCCTGTCTGTCTGTATTTCTGTTTGTCTGTGGTAATGCCTGGAATGGCTGAATAGATTTTAATGGGACATTCACTGCAAATGTTTAAAAAAAATTGGGCAAGTGCGAGTCGGATTCGCGCACGAAGGGTTCCGTACCATCATCTATAAAAGAAAGTCACGTTCGTTGTATGTATACTTAAATACTTTTTTAAGTTTCTACCTGTTTATTAAGATCGAGTAACAAATTGCTTAAAAATTACATTTGTTGTATGGGAGCCCCCCTTTATGATTTACTTTTTTTATTGATTTATTTATTTTGAAAGGTAATAATATATACAACTACATATTCTGTGAAAATTTAAAGCGTCTACCTGTTACAGTAAGTAATTTTGAGCAAAAATACGGAAAAAACACGTTTTTTGTATGGGACCTCCCCTTAATATTATTATTTTTTATATTTTTAGTATTTGTTGTTATAGCTGCAACCGAAATACATAATTTGTCGAAATACAAATTTCAGCTTTCTAGCTATCACGGTTTATGAGATACAGCCTGGTGACAGATAGACAGATGGATGGACAGACAGACAGCGGAGGCTTAGTAATAAGGTCCCGTTTTTGTCCTTTTAGGTACGGAACCCTAAAAATGACTTTCTAGGGCAACATATAGGTCATACTTGACCCGGTAGATGGCGCTGTTCTCGAGATCCCGAAAATAAAGCGGGAAACAGGATTTTATAAAAAGCTTACAAACTTTTTAACTGTTGGCGTAGTAGTTTAAGCGGCCGCCTCGCCGCTTGACACTGCGCCGAGTGTTATGAGTTCAATGCCCACACGAGACAAGACAACACTTTGTGTGATCCATAAATTGTTTCGTGTCTGGGTGTTCATTGTGTACGTTGGTTGTATATATATAAAGTCTCCCACAACACAGGATCTATTCCTACTAGTCGGCAGTTGTCTTTTAAATAGAGTTTGGGAGTTCATGTCCTTTGTATCCGTTGGTGGTATGTTTGTAAAGTCCCCCGCGACAACATTGTCTTTTAAATAAATAAATAAAAACATATAAAACTCCTTGTCCACAGTCTACGTGTTCCTGGGCGAGAACATGGCTCTGCTGGACTTCGTGAAGGTCCTGCAGCGAAGAGGACTCCTCGTCAACGGAGAATACGTCGTGGTGGCTGTGGATGATGAGATATACGATCCTAGCACGGCGGACTTTACTAATGCTGGTACGTCATTATCATTAAAGTCAAAGTCAAATCTTTAAGTATTTGTTCATAGATTCATTACAACACAACAAAGTCAAACTTTTTTAAATTAAGCCAAATGATGCCGGTGTTTCCTACCTGACTGCCCTGAGAAGAACCATCCGAAACATTTTCCTAGCGCTATCATTATCTGCCTGCCGTACGGATAATAGGAAATAGGCCTCTCCAATCGCACGCCACTGGGTCCGATTTTAGGCTTTCCGTGCCCCGCCGCTACCAACAACTGCGTATATCGTCTCTTCATTTAGCGCTATCACTAACCTAAATCTTTGACGACCCGGTGGCGTAGCAGTAATGTAAACGACTGCATCGCCGAAGATAGCAGTTCGATTCCCGCTCAAGTCAAACATTTGTGTGATATGGAGTCAAAATGGATGTTTGTCTTGGTCTGAGTGTTTCTAATTAGGTACCGTTAAAATGTATGTATTTACAAACAAAAAGTCTTTTTTTTTAGACTCATGCCTTTATCCACTAAGGAGTAGGCAGAGGTGTAACATTACACCCACATATCGCCATGTTATGAATTTAGAGGTCCCCCGGCGTTGCCAGACAATGTGCTGCTACTGAGAATTCGGAAAAACCCAGGAACACTTTTGCCCGACTCGGGAATCGAACCTTCCTGATCAGCATACGCACACGCTATGGTGGATAGCGTGTGCGTATGCTACGCTATCCACCGGACCACGGCAGCAGTAAACTAAAGCTTTAATTTAATAACTTCATCTATCATTATCCGTACAGTAAAAATTTACTCTTCCTGACTTATCCATGTTTGTTCAACAGATCTCCTGGGTCAGAACAGTAGTAACGACTTGTTGGCGTTCAGGGCTGTGCTGAAGCTGACTCCATCGTTTCCCACCAACCCACACTATGCGTGAGTACTGCAGTTATCTTATTATTATTTGTTTTTAACCCTTAACGCAAACAGAGGGTTATTATAAGATTATTTTAAATTGTCTTTCGGGATATATACCACGTACCTTTGTTTGGAGTAACCGATATTTCCTATATATATAACCGGTATATATTCCGAAAGACAATTTAAAATAAGTCTAAGTGACCACGAAAGTTTAAATTCCTATAGGTATTATAAGATTAATATTTATGTGTATCTGGATGTGGCATTGTAACTTATAAAGGAGTGGACCGATTATGTCTTGTATTTTCTTCATTTAAAAGCTGACGTGATGGATTTGGTTCTTAGCTGCAATAGATAAAGATGTAAGTCAGAGATTAATAAACATTAAATTTATAGGAAGTTGTTGGTGAGTCTACAACTTTTGACGCTGTTCAGTGTTCTGTCAGAACAAACTAACATAACATAACTTCACAGAGGTGTATTACACACCCACACTTCGCCAAGTATGTTTCGGTCCCAATGTAATAGGGGGCGAGCCTATTGCCATCTACCGGGCACATCATTACAAACTAGATTTAATTTTAAACCAAATCTAGAGTACCAGCTACGTTTAGTAAAATAATTATGCATAAAAACAATAACGATAAGTAGAGTAAATATATACAAGTGACATGGAAGGTGTAACAGTTGCAGCACCTTACAAAAGTGAAATTGTTATGCATTATGCAAAACCTGGCGATGAAAAAGAGTGACCGTGAGTTTTATTGCCCGTTATTTCTCATAGTTCTACGCCCTTGCTTTGCGAACGTGGCAGTAAATGTAAATGTAGAAGCTTTAAGTAATTATTTTTTTTTAATTTGACGTTCATAAGTGTCACTTTGTGATTTAAATGAATAAAGGATTTTGACTTTGACTTCTGTCTGCGGCATCGTAGCTCATAAATAACCTACCGATTATCTTTGATTGCGATGGATTTTTTTGTTAACTAAGAAACTAAAAATGACTAAGCGATATAGCGCCGATACATAGGTATGTGTAGGGACTAGTATATGCCTAGACTTTATTCCACCAGTAGAACTTTTCCGTCCTGAATTTTACTGTTAAACGAATGTCAATCACAGCTAGCGTTGATATTTCGTTTCACAAAAAGTAAGTCAAACTGCTGTGAGGTATTTTTTTAATAAAATAAATACAACTGGTTTGGCACGAAAAATATCATAGCGCAAAAATCATCAGCTTTGTTTGTAAAATCTTCCACTGCTCGGCGCAGGGTTCTTCTCATTATAAGAAAGGTTGTTGCCATTCTCCACTACGCTGGCGTGTTTATTGCGGGTAGACATTCTTCACATTATACCTACATGTTTGTACGCGACCCTCGGTGCGCGCGTCCGACTCACTCTTAACCGGTTTTTTTTTCCTTTTTTCCTACCACGAAAGAAACCACCACTTCAATAATATTCGCTTAATATTTCTAAAGATAGAACCTAGCCCTTGCAGCAATAGAATACTTATGACTTATGAGTACAGTTGAGGACGAAATTGTGACCTAGTTTCTGTCAGATTTAATCACGCATGGACCAACAAACAATATAGAGATTAAACGATCTACTGTTACGATAATAGAGAAAGCCTTAGCCTAAATCAATGATAATATATTTAGGCTAAGATTTTCCTTAATAAATCGGTATATATTAAGTTGTTCTGTAATTGACTGACAGAGAACGTATAGTCGAAACTATGGGACGCAAGCAGGTGAAATTCGATATGTATGTCCCTCGTGGATTGGAGAGGCATTATGAAGGGATTTTTCGAGAGGCCCATGGGATCGCAGCTGCGAGCATCCCCTAGTTAACATCATAATAGTATGTCAATTGTATTATCTGTTTTCCTTTTTATATAATAAGCTCTTTGTATTGTGAAAATAATATGCATGGAAATCAAACTAGATATTTCATAACAATGCCTGTATTGTTGATGACAACAGCAGCGCTACTGAATTCGAATTTAAATAAATTAAGAAACATACCGATAACAAGAAATATTCAATTCCCGTATTTTCTATGACATTGAAACTATATTTTGAACGAAATGAGATTAGATTTTGAATTGACTCAAAATCGGTATTCTGTTAATTTTATATCATTTGACTTCTGTAGTTGACGACGCGACGTTGACAGACTTTTTTCAATTTTTTTTTTTAATTTTTAAAAAACAGCTCCCGCACTTGGACTAAATCCTGTGTCGCGGGGGACTTTACAAATATACTAACGGACACAATGAACACCCAGACTCGAAACAACAATTTATGAATCACACAAAGTGTTGTCTTGTGTGGGGATCGAACCCACAACACTCAGCGCAGTGTCAAGCGGTGAGGTGGCCGCATAAACCACTACGCCAACCGTGCAGTCAATTTGTTCAATTTACGATCTAGTCGCGATAAGATTCCAATAACATTCAAATATCAATTAATTTAGGAGAATACCATTTGTTTTGAAACTGCGACATTAAATCCGAACTGCATTTTGAACAAATATAATTAGAAGAATTGGGCCCCTGTGTAATGATCAAGTAAAGTAATATTTTTTTCGTGTCGCAGTGAAAATCACTTGAAGCAGATCCTCCTTCTCCTATTCAAAGTTGATTTCGACTCAAAGTTGAAGTTAGAACCCAATGGGAAGGGTATGACTCTCGAAATAAGCTCGTCTAAAAAGCTCTCAGATTTTATTTTGTACAATTTATTGTACAGAAAAGTTTAGTGCAAATCTTTGCCCATCAGACTGCAGCACTAGCGTTAACAGTAAACATATTTTTTTACCGAATACTGCTACCATTGAAAAGTTACATTTGAGTAGCATTTAATAGATATTGTAATTTTGTTTTTCAAATGTCAAGGTGTAATATTTAACTTTTAATCTGCAGCAGGGGACCACTATCTTGAAAAAAGAGTCCAGATTATTTATGGTTTACTTGACAGATTGCTGGTCGCACAGAATAATTGTAAATGTTAAAATTAGCAACCTAATGGCAGACACCATCTAGATCTATAGCCTGTCGCAATTCAGGTGTGAGTATCTCTGGTGTCAGAGGTTATAGGCCACCCGAAGCCCTCCGACATGACCTCGGACAAGAACCGGGAGCGACGACTTTACATGGCCTGCGACCCTTAGCGCTCTGATACGGATACCTGTGAACTGTGTGACCTGTGTGAACGTTGCTTAACCTTGCCGATCTATAACAAACTCTCATAAGTGATAGGAGCGCTACATGTTCCTTAATAAAAGCTTACTTTCTGGATGATTCCAGAAATGTCAAGATAATGTACCTTCCACTTAAATGTTCGGCCATTGTGAAAATGTTTTTCGTGTGGGGAGTTTATATTAAAGGAAGGATGAAGTTCTACATTGTAACGATGAGACGCATCCATCTTACTTTAGTAAGTTAGGTCACTCTAATGGCATGGTCCGCTTGTCATGACTCGACTAAAATACTAATTGAAAAACGTTGACTACCGCTCTGAGTTTTGCGATTCGATTGCGAGTTCTTTTGGACGTTGCTGCTCATACTATCTCTAGAGACTAGTTAATGACAATTTATGTTTAATTTATTTTCATTTATTTATAGACTCACGCTTGTATCCCCGAAAGGGTAGGCATCGGTGTAATATTACACCCACATTTCGCTATGATTTTTTGGGTCCCACGTAATAGGGGGCGAGCCTATTGCCGTACCGGGCACATTACCAGACTCCGTCCTGCTACTGAGAATTTCCTAACGGAAAAACCCCATTACACTTTGCTCGACCCGGGAATCGAACCCGAGACCTCCCAATCCCACGCGCACATTTATACCGCGAGACCAACGAGGCAGTCCTGTAGTGTTTAATTAATTTTATATTCCGTAGAGGTGGCCACTAAGCACACGCTCGATCGTTATTTCTAAATATTTTGTAAACGGATCCCTAAATAAAAAAACGATTAAAGAAAACCCCTGTTTTTGAAATACTCATTCATCGGTACCCCATGCAATGTATAGAAAAATTAAAATCGCTTTCCTATTTAGGTATGTATGAACTACCAGTATAAATATGATTTTCAAAATTTTATCGTACCTACTGTTTTGTTTGCGTTATCAGAATGTGTATAACCCTGCCAAATTTCACCCTACCAAGTTCAACGTAAAACAGCGGACAGACAAACGGACTGATGGTATAGCGAAGCTATAAGGGTTCCTAGTACTTTACTACGGTACCCTAGAAACCAAGACAATCATCGGTTCTTCCGTTTGGGAGCTACGAAGCCACAGATATACGTATAAAACTGTCAGCTATTTGCATAGCAAGATGGAAAAATTAATAATAATATAATAATAAATAATAATATTCTACCACATTCACATAACACCATCTAGTCCCAAACTAAGCAGAGCTTGTACTATGGGTACTAGACAATGGATGAACATACATATATATTATTTTTTTGTAAATACATACATATCATGCATAGAAACACCCAGACCAAGACAAACATCCTAGTCACGCACACAAATGTTTGACTTGAGCGGGAATCAAACCCGCGACCTTCGGCGTGGCAGTCGCTTACACTACTGCGCCAACCGGTCGTCAATAGGTGTATTATTGAACGAACTATCAATAAAAGTGTATATATTGTTTCAGAATGCTGTGTCAAATGATAAGAGAGCTCTCGGCGGCGCCACCGTTCTGCGTGCCAAACTATTACAAGAAATTATTTGAAGACACATCGGTAAGTGCTATCCCGGTCTACCTACAGAAATTGATGCGTCCGATATGATATAGCTTAGTCAACATACATACATATACTCACGCCTTTTCTCGTCGGGTTAGGCAGAGACAACAAAACGCTACTTGCTTCTTTCCTTATTATTTTTTCAACTTAGACAATGACTCATTTAATCACTTCTCTATTTCTCTCTATTTTTGTGTGAGTTTATGGCCAACTCTTACGGAACTTGTTAACCGCCCAAAGGCCTCCGACATGACCTAAGCTTTCTTGTCCTACGGTAAGTGTCTAAACACACTATGCTGAAGTTACGCGACTGAAGCTCCGCGGCTGATTTTACGTTCCGACGTATTCGGCTGATACGATAAACCATAAGTGCCGAACTTACTCTCGTGCTACGACCTACGCTTGTGCGCTACTATTAGGCCGGTGAACTTACGCGGTTACGCCCGATTGAAGTTACACTGTACGCCATAACGCAACGTAATTTCGGTATAACGTGTCGTCAGTAATTCAAATAGCATTGCAGGCGTAATCATGCCGAACTTCAGTCGCGTAATTTCGGCATAGTGTGTTTAGACACTAAGAATGAGACCAACGGATTAACGTGCCCTGGGAAACATAGTTACGGTCTGATCTTGAACTCTGGCAACTTAGCAGGGACAAGAGGCACAAAAAAAACCGGTCAAGTGCGAGTCGAACTCGCGCACCGAGGGTTCCGTACAAACCTGCAGGTTTATATTTATTTAAAAAAATTCAAGTTTTCGAAATTTTTTGTAATTTTTTCTTTATTTGTGCTGTAAGACCCTGCTTTTGGCCAAATTTCGTGACTGTAGTTCAAAGGGAACTACCATATAGGTTTTCGACCCAAAACCTATAGGGTACTTACGGTTGACCTAGAATTGTCAATTTTGGATAAAACCAAGGTCTTACAGCACAAGTAAAGGAAAAATTCTGAAAATTAAAAAAAGTTGAAAATTAAGGTTCTTTTAAATAATAAATAAAATTAAGGTTAATTTCGGTATTTACAAGTTTTGGCAAAAAAATAATTTTGACCATATCTTTTTATCGGGTTGATCCAGGACCCTGATTTTTATACACCTAATAGGAACCATAGACCTCAGTATCTCGTATAAATTTCAATATGCTAGGTCCACTCGTTTCTGAGAAAATCGGTGGTGAGACACGGACTGACAGACAGACAGACGAACAAAAAAGTGATCTTATAAGGGTTCCCTTTTTTTACCTTATGAGTTACGGAACCCTAAAAATTGATGAAGAATTTCAACAACTTTCACGAAATATACATACGAAATATTTTATTTAGGTACATGTAAGGTATCCCAACATTTAATCATTTAAATAATTTCGAGACGTAATCCCATACACACATCTGTTAAAACAGGCGTCGAACTGAAAATATTTAGTAGTGATACCCCATGTCCTGTCACACGGTCGTATATACGGTACCCAAAAATACAGGGTTCCATTAAGTAAATTATATTTATTGTAACAGAAAAGCATATCAGACTAAACACCGGTGACTTTCAGCTCATTGAATCGTATTTTTTCGGCATCCATGTTATATAAGAGAGATGAAGATGATATTTTCGAGGAATTCAGGCACTCAACGACAGCGCTGTCGCTACAGTATTATCACTGAATTGTAAGAATAGGTATCAGTAAATAATACGCAAGGCGGTACCATAATATTGTGAATAGAATAGAATAGAATAGTCTATTTGCCAAAAATGTAGGTGATACATAATATGTAAGTATATATAGGTCTTGACTGCCTCGTTGGTCTCGCGGCATAAATGTGCGCGTGGGATCGGGAGGTGCTGGGTTCGATTCCTGGGTCGGGCAGTGTTATTGGGTTTTTCTGTCACGAAATTCTCAGTAGCAGCACGGAGTCTGGAAATGTGCCCGGTACGGCAATAGGCTCGCCCCTTATTACGTGAGACTAAAGTATATCTGGCGAAAAGTGGGTGTAGAAATACACCTCTGCCTACCTCTTCGGGGTTATAAGCGTGAGACTATGTATGTATGTATATAGGTCTTAAATATAAAGAAATGAAGCCTTGTACAATTTTCCATTTAGGCATGCAAATATTTTTACAATACAGTGACAAAATCAAAAAGCACCATTATAGTAGTAACTTCATAAAGGCAATGGTTATTAAAATCTATTTAGTACAACAATATCAAAGAGTAGTAAAATTTATCAATTAAAATATATGTAAGTAGTTTTTAAACATATTAAACGGTTGTTCCTTAATAATACTGAGTACCTTATTATATAGAGTGGGGCCATGACAATAACACTTTTCCGCAACAATGTAGTTTTATAAGATCCAGTTGACGATAAGTTTTGGTATTGAGTTCCCATGCTGGTAATCCTTTTTCGAACATCATGTATCGATGGAAACAAGTGTTTATTTTTTTAACAAATAGTGACACCTCAAATATAAAAACAAGGACGCGACAATAAAAAATAAAAAAACTTATGTAAGTTAGACTGTGTGCTCACTGTTATTTAGGAATGTATGTCAAATTTTTATTTCTCTGTTGTCTCATGTTCTCATCTATACAAAATATACCTAACTAGAAGACGCCAGGAGCTAAGCCTGATTTTTTTTTTAATTTACCTGTTTTGGCCGATCCCGTGGGAATTTCGGGAATTCTCTTCTTATTGCACCCCTACAGTCCCCAAGGCACATACATGCCAAATTTCACCTTCCCGCGCCTAATAGTTTCGGCTGTAGCTTGTCTGTCAGTCAGTCAGTAACGCAAGGATTTTATATATTAAGATTAAGCTGAAGAGTTTGTTCGTTTGCTTGGTTTGTTAGACGAGCTAATCTCAGGAACTACCAGTCCGAATTTGAATAATTATTTTTGTGTTGGAAAGCCAATTTATCAACGAAGGTTATATATGAGCCTAGAGGCTATATAGCCTTCGTTGATAAATGGGCCCGCACTAGAGTGCGGAGCAGTAGTTTTAAATAGCGCGAGTATAATCACGAGGTCATCTAGTTTTGGATAATGTCCAAAATCAATTTATTGTTGTTTGTGTGCGTGCGTATGTGTGTTGCACACAGTTGTTATCATTGATTTTTTTTAAAGACAACTCCCGCACAAGGAATAAATCCTGTGTCGCGGGGGATTTTACAGATATACAACCAACGGATACAATGAACACCCAGACTCGAAACAACAAATTATGGACCACAAAGTATTATCTCGTGTGGGAATCGAACCCACAACACTCGGCGCAGTGTCAAGCGGCGAGGCGACCGCTTAAACCATTACGCCTACCGTGCAGTCAAATTTATATTTTGGATACCATGTGAATGAGAACAATGTCGATAATAATTTTACAGTGAAAATTTCTAATAAAAAAAATCTTTGAACTCCGCTTCGCCATATGTACGTCCTACCTTATCATCTTTGGGGCTGTATAAATACTGTGCTACTGCTGGGCACAAGCCTCTTCTCAATATGAGAAGGGTTAGGTAGTCCACCACGCTGACCTGTCTTTCGAGAACGTTATGGAGAACTCTCGAACATTCAAGTTTCCATACGATGTTTAATGGTGCAAAAGGACATCATGAGGAAACCTGCATCTGAGAAAGCGAATATTAACAATGTTATACGCACTTAACTTCGAAAAATCATGGGTGCGCGTGGATTCGAACTGAGACCAGAGGGTCTCGGGTTCGAATCCACTGCCACGCAGATTCGTAGCGGTCTGCGTAGCTGCCAGTCTAAAGTATCATCATACAAATGGCGTCACTTCGTCCGTTCACTAACTGTTGGTTTAATATGCTGCGGCAAGTTGAAAGTACACTAATTATTGAAATTCATCCGCCTGATAACTTATTAGGTCAACGTAGAGTTTCTTGCACCGAAAAGTAGGGATCCGTCAACTTAGCTTATCAGACTTGTAGGGTAATCAGCAATAATCCTTTATATCAACTGTTGTCAAAATAATAACAATTGATTGAGTCTTTAATTTGCCTTCAGCATATTATAAAACTGCTAGAGCTGAAGACGTTTGTAAAAAGTCGAATCATTCTAAATATCTACGACAAAACATTTTCAAAAACTGGAATATTTCAACTTGATGCCCTACGAAGGAAGACCTTTTATAATGCCACTCACGTGAATAGTGCAAACTAGTGTCCTTAGACAAAGCCTTCGTTCGAAGGAGCTAATTCTTACGTAGTATTTGTATACTCTTTGGAGCTAATTTCTGACAAGGCCTTATCGCCTCTCTCACACACACACACACACACGTACACATATGTACGTATGTAATGCCTTCATTGGCTACGTAACACATGCATGGACGGACGTGTCTATTATTGACGACCTAGTTCTAGTTTCCATGGCACATAGCTTCAGCATTTCGGTTACAATTATGGTGCTGATATATTAGAGCATTCAAGGCAGCGATAGCCTAGTGGAGATATCAACAGACTGCCATGTAGAGGCTATCGGGTTCGAATCCACGGCGCCCACGACTGACATTTCGAAGTTAAGTGCGTATTAAATTGTTAATTATCGCTTGCCCCGTGTCTCGGAGAGCACGTTAAACTATCGTTCCCAGGACCCAGCTGTCATGAAAATCTTTGACCGAGTCAGTACCTTCAAATAAACTGATACTAGTCTAAACCATGGAATATGGCTATCCCTTTGGGTTGCGGAGGTCAGACAACAATCGCTAGCTAATATTCTGACAAATCTGGTTAGAAGCGGACCCTGGGCTCCAAGGTGAGAAGTCTTGGATGCAACTGGAATAACGTTAGGACCATGATGATATTTGAGCATTCCCCTGTAATGAAATTAATTCAGAGTGACTGCCTGCCTGACCGCCGCAACCCAAAGGGATAGCGATATACCATTCCAATTTAATACCCACAAAACTGTGTAAAGTTAATGGTGCGCGCCGTGGTTTTGAACCCCATACCCTCTGCATAGCGGTCAGTTGATATCTATATTATATATACCTATAGTTGTCGTATTGTCGTAGCTGCCTGTGATCACTGTTATTTAATCGTATTAAAATAAAGCTTTGACCCTGTTTTACTCGTAATAGGGCTAAATAACAAGGCTAAACGTCATTGAAAAACAATACTCATGAATTAGTCATAACTTAAAAAAATTAAAAACGTCAAAAATGATTATTTTTTACTGTGTAGGATAGCCCAATCATAAAATTGTAGTTTATAATATAACATCACGCTGTGAGCTACAAGTGCAGAGCAGTGGCCCTATGTGACACAGGTATACCCATGGGCTCAGCTAGTACGATATAAAGCCAAAAGTAAACACTAAACATGTCAGAGTTGTCAAAGTTTTACAATTAACAAGGTTTATATACAGAGAGCAATGTCAACAAGCAGTATAACAAGTTAAATAGTTGTCTTAGGTCAGGTACCGTTTGTAGCTATTTCTAGACGCGAGGACCGGTGAATATGGCGACAGGACACTTGGTTTTGATAACACGTCAGCTCTGAAGTGTTTGTACGTAAATATAGACTATTCAGTTACAGGCGAGGTACCGCCAGTACGGATTATTGCTGGATATAGAGTTATGCTTTGAAATGTTGTTTTGAGAGATATAGGCTGCTACCACGGTATGGATTTATACCTAGTTTGTTTTGTTTTGAAATGTTGGGTTTCATTTAAACTTGCTCACTAGATAGTGTATACTGCTGTTGCCGCTTTATGCCCGATCCAGACTCTCCACGAGGCTACACGAGGGAACACGAGTACGAGTGGACGGTGCGCTCGTGTCCTCTCGTCTTCCCTCGCCTCGCCTGGATGTCGCTCCATTTTGTGTCGGTTTTTCGGACGCGAGAGGTGAGGCGAGGGAATCATCCACACTCTCACGCTCGCTCACTTTGTTGTAACTGCTGCAGAGTAAGTACGCTTGTAGTAGACGTAGAGGGCAAGTGAATAAAACGAGAGTGTGGATTGCTAGCACTCGTGCAGCCTCCACTCACCAAGACTCGTGCCGAGAGCCTCTAGGGTGGATGCTCGCGAGAGTCTGGATCGGGCATTATATGTAAAAGTTTATGAGGATGTTTGGATGTTTGTTACTCTTTCACGTAAAATTAACTGTATGACTTTTCATGAAGCTTTGCAGTAACTTAATTCTACATAAGAATATTTAGTACGTTATAAGAAAACACTGGCTATATTTCGTCTCGATAAAAGACACCAGCGGACACGGGCGAAGCCTTCATCCAAAACTTGTATAGGCGGGTGCACACAGACCGAGCAGCCTCGCACGGAAAATGCTTCGCGAGGCTGCTCGCTCTGTGTGGACCCACCTTATTACGATGAACTTTCAGTTTGTTAGGTTTGTGTCCTTTGACGAGGACGACTTATTTTTGTCTATATAGAAATGTTTGCTTATTTTTGTGTTCGTCCAATTATCCGTGTAGTGACGGATTAAAAATAGAATATCACTATCCCAAATATGTCTTGAAAGACGATTATTACGGATTAATAATAGAAAATATCACTTGTCTCTTCATTTAGTGGATGTCGTAAGAGGTGACTTATTACAATACGTAAAAAAATAATACCTTTGTAAAGAGACGCAAAGCCGGGTGGTGAGACCGACAGACTCCTACGCAGAAGATCTCGGGTTCGAATCCAGGGCACGCACCAATAAATTTTGGAAGTTAGGTGCGAATTAAATTGTTTTTTTATAATGTTCTCGAAAGACATGTGAAGTCTGCCAACCCGCACTTGGCCAGCGTGGTGGACTATGGCCTTACCCCTTCTCATAGTGAGATGAGGCTCGTGCCCAGCAGTGGGACAATATAAAGGGCTGATATATCATTCCAGTAAAAAAATCTTCTTTCGAGTTTGGGTGTTCTGCGTGTTTTTGTAAATTGGATCACACGAAATGCTGTTCTGCGGAACAAACTCACGACACTTGGCATATTGTCGGCCGTTTAAACTACTACGCGATCCGTGCTGGCCAAAAATTATTGAAGCCGCGCGCTTGTAGTAAGTATATTTCAGAAACGGAAATAATTCCCTAATAGAAATATATTTATTTAGAAATTATTCTGGTCTAAGGCATAAAATATCGCTATCCCTTTTGGTTCCAGAGGTCAATAAGTAGACGTTATTTGGAAACGCTAACATCCTATCATATCTAAAGACTAGAGAGAGGACTTCAGGCTCCAATGCATACCTAAGTCTTGGAATCGGAATCGAAATCGGAAAATAGAACAATGCTAGGATGATGAATAAAAGATGAATATAAGATGAATAAATGATGAATAAAATTCAAGGTCACCGGCTTAAAGAAGTCGACCATTTTAAATACCTAGGCTCTGTGATCTCTAACAAGGGCACGATCGACGCGGATATAACACACCGCATTAACACTGGCTGGATGAAGTGGCGTCAGTTGACAGGCGTGTTGTGCGACAGTAGAGTTCCTGTTGGTGTCAAAGGTAAAGTCTACAAAATCGCGGTCCGCCCAGCTCTAATTTACGGTGCCGAATGCTGGCCCATGAAAAAAGTCCATACCACAAAAATGCACACGACTGAGATGAGGATGCTGAGATGGGCAGGAGGTGTCACCCTCAACGACAGGGTTAGGAACGAATATATCCGTGGAAGTTTCAAGATCCGCCCCATCGGAGAAAAACTTTGTGAAACGCGTCTCAGGTGGTATGGTCACGTAATGAGAAGACCTGAAGACCACATGACTCGACAAGTCCTCAGCATGAATACTGGTCCAAAAAAGCGTGGGAGACCCCTCCTAACTTGGATGTCTGTGATCAACAATGACCTCAAGAAAGACCGAGTAGACGTTTCGACGACCCAGAATAGAATGGTCTGGCGAAAATTGACGAGGAGAGCCGACCCCAAATGAAATGGGATAAGGCTAGGCAAAGAGAGAGATGAATAAAAGAAATTATGCGTCCACCACTGTTGTCGTTGGATAAAATGTTTCGAGACAAACAAAACTTTGAGCGGAAACTGCATTCTCCTTAGTCCGTTGTTGTTGTAGTGCCCGCACTTGTAGACGGAGGAAATGCTTTTAAGTATCGCTTAGAACGCTAGATTAGCTTAAAGCGTTATTCAAACAAAAGTCACTGTTATGAACTTAAATACTTACTTTTAGAATAAGTAATACGTCAACATCACTTACGTGTCTACTGACGAAAGATATTGAAATTATTGTGATATTATAATGTATATAATTTGTTATTTTATAATTGCGTATGCGCAGCGATTTTATTATAATGGTAAAAGTAACTGTGCTCCGGACTCTGGTAGACGACGCTTGCTTGACAAGACAATTGACATTCATGACAGATGGAATCTTTCAATCTTTGGCCTATATTGAAACGTCAGTCTGTCAAGTACAAGTAGCGTTCGGAAACAAATTACTCTTTGCTATTTTTAATTTTTATTTTTATTTTGATGTAACGGAGGCATGTATTGTGTATTGTATATAATAATATATATATATTATAAAACTTATTAATAATATGTACACTATCTTCTTTCTCTTAGCGTTATCCCAGTTTCAGTCTGGGGTTCGCATTCTAGTCTTATCGGATTTGGCTGAATATTAGCTTTTCCACGGAGCGACTGCCTGTCTGACCTCCGCAACCCGAAGGGATAGCGATATTCCATGGTTTAGACTAGTGTCAGTTTATTTAGAAGGTACTGACGCGATATATTTATATATTTGTATATAACGACTGTCAAAGATCTTCATGACAACCGGGACCGACGGCTTAACGTGCTCTCCGAGGCACGGGACAAACGATAATTAACAATTCAATACGCACATAACTCCGAAAAGTCATTGGTGCGCGCCGTGGATTCGAACCTGATACCCTCTGCATGGCAGTCTGTTGGTATATCCACTCGGCTATCGCTGCCTATTAATAATATGTACACTATATACGTATATATTTGTATATAATTTTGTGTATATATATATTAATTTGTCGTTATTATATTTTATTTATTTATAGGTAAATTTTATCTTATATAATTATAATTGCATATAGGCCTGCGAGAATACCAGCGTTGTAGTTTTATAACTGCAACAATAGCTGACGCAGTTGCCTAATTTGTTCTCCACATACCACCTTCTGTAAATTTAAGTAAGAAAATGTATTTTAAGTTTTGGAGAAGCAAATAAAATATTTTTTGTTTTGTTTGTTTGTTTTGAAGTGCACTAATTATAGCCTTATACTTTACTAAGTGCGGAGCATTACGTAAACAAGATGATGTCAATGATTAGTTCTAGGTAGGGCACTCGCTTTGATAGTAAGGGAAGTTACGAGCAATTTCTAACTAAATTTTAAATATAGGACCTGTTGATAACTTCATTTATAGAATAGTGCACAAATTATAGCTTCGGAAGATGAATCTAATCTAATACAAATATATAAAGCTGAAGAGTTTGTTTGTTTGCTTGTTTGTTTGCTTGAACGCGCTCATCTCAGGAACAACTGGACCGATTTGAAAAATTCTTTCAGCGTTAGATAGCCAATTTATCGAGAAAGGCTATATAACATTACGCTATGAGCCATGGGAGCGGTGCAGTAGCCTTAAATAACGCGGGTGTAACTGCGGGGTCATCTCGTGGTTCTATAGCTTTTAGTTTGCTAATGAGGGTAGCTAGCAGTGGATCTTAATACAAAAAATACGAAGGACCTGTATACAGGGTGCAGTGGCGTAGCGTGGGGGGGGCCATGGCCCCGGGCGGCACATTTATGGGGGCGGCAAAAGACGCTGCGAAAAAAAAAAATAATACTTGGCGCGCGCACTGACACGATCCCAGTAGGATCGTGCGGGCGGTATGGACACAGTAGAAAGAACAACAATCTAAAACAAAATCATCATGATTTTCATTACGTAAAGACTTGCTTGTGTCCGTTTATTAATTCTTGAATAGGTTGCAATATTCCGGTGATCTGCGAGCCTGTTATGAATAATTAATAAATCCATATATATGGGCAGAGCCGCCCCTGTGTGCGATGTGTGCCGCCCCTATTGCCATGGCGCAACTGGCGCTCACAGGCGCCAGGGCAATAGGGGCGACGCTTGCCAGATAAAGTAATACAACATAATCTTTATAGTTGAATAGGGAAGAAAGCAGATACAGGTCTCCTAAGACAATAGTCACACCTGCGGTTTAACTATACGCTATTTGAACTTTGACTCCAATATTTATGATATTTGCGTTAAAATCAAAGCCGATTATTTCACATACTACAAACGCTTTCTGCTAATTTTTGAACGTAACAGCCCCAATTCCCGGCAGATTTGTTATGCCCGGCCAAGGACGTGGTGGCGGGTATGGCTGTATCGGGCTACGGCAGGCTACCAAAATCAATTATACAGGATACCTTGCGTCTTACAACGAACATAATCTACGGCAAAAGAACACCTCGCCGAGCTCAATGCAGAATTAAGTCACATAACGTGGCACATACTGCGGTTATCAGAAGTCCAATGACAGGGCAAGGACATGGTAACTCTAGAATCAGGTGACTTTTGCTACCATCAAGAAGGCGACCTACTCTTGGGGTGACGTCGGTTTCCTGGTCAGGAGGAACAGTTTGTGGAAGTCGGTAGTGTGTCGACCTCGTAGCGTACCTCGTACTTAAACTCACCAATAGGAGCAGTCTAAAGGTCATGATTCAAGTATATGGGCGCAACTCAACTCACCCTTACGAGATGGCAGAGGCCATGTACCAGGACACTGTTAAGGCAATACCTTGTAAGACCAAAGCTCAGTACTTCAACGCGAAAGTGAAAGTATACAAGAACGCGGCAAAACGAAAATCGGAGTCCACGGCGTGGGGCACGAGAATCATATGGCCGAATGCTAGTTAACTACCTCGTAGCAAAAGGCCTTTTCTTAATGAACTCCTTTTGTAAGAAGCCTCACAGCAGACGCCAAGACGTCTGTGGTGGTCAAGACGCACCGAAACCACATATTTAAAGACTGTGATCAATACGATAAACACCTGCAGCGATCACCGACGAGTACGAGGCTCTCTTAATATAAACCTCAGAACTGAAAGGGCCCAATCAATGCAGCCTACTTTCAGACTTACATTGCTCCTCCCACCGAAAGCATTAAGCAGAAGACGGCCAAAGTGGTCACGGTACTAGGAGATTCGCCTCGAAAGATCTGCTCCGCATAGAGAAAAAAAACAAGTAGTCTCAATTGCCAGCCGAGACTCTCGAACTGATGAGGAAAAGACGCGAGATGCCATCCTGACGGCTGTCTCCGCCGGAAGGACAGGCCGTAAAACAACAAATATGAAATCTTATACCGCATTTACACATGCGTGTTCGTCTTTCGCCTCGACACTCCACGAATATTCGTCGAAACATTCGTATACGAATGCTGTCGCGAACTACTGTTCACACATTCGCGGAGTGAATCATTTGAAATTCGCACACGAACAAGGAGGACGTGAAAATAATCGCATCGTGCGCGCTACGTTTAATGAAATTATATAATTATTTAGATAGGTATCCTGCGTAAAAAAGTAAAAAAAAGCTATCGTCACAGACGATTTCTTTTTTGAGCATGTAAATTATTAAATTACTTTGAGAATTACTCATATAAGTAATTCATTTTTTTATTTTTATTTATAGACTCACGCCTGTATCCCAGAAGGGGTAGGCAGAGGTGTAAATATTACACCCACATTTCGCCATAAATTTTTAGGTCCCAAGTAATAGGGGGCGGGCCTATTGCCGTACCCGGCACATTACCAGACTCCGTGCTGCTACTGAGAATTTCCCAAAGGAAAAACTTAATAACACTTTGCCAGACCCGGGAATCGAACCCGAGACCTCCCAATCCCACGCGCACATTTATGCCGCGAGACCAACAAGGCAGTAATATCTTTTACTATGTTTGTTGATAATCAATTTTGTTTTAGCCAAAGTATGTTGTTTTTTATATTTAATGTGCTAACATAATGGCAACCCCATACTAGCAGATATACGGTTCCAAGCACCGTTTATCTTTCTGATGTTTTGGGTTCCAAATGAGCTCTTCTTTTTGAAATAGTTCAAGGAACTCTATAATTCGCGCTTCACTCCACTCCATTTTGACAACACGTCCGGTTGGGTCGGGCGCTAGCTGTCAACTGAATGCAGACGAATGTGTATACAGTAAGTTCGAGTTCGCCATTCGTGACCTTTGATTCGTGTCCGAAAAACCGCTCTCAACGCGAACACGCGAATCACGAATCGAATCACGAGGCGAATAGCGAATGTAGTGTTTACACATGCGTGTTCGTTATTCGCCTCGTCATTCGCCTCGTTATTCGCGCGAATGTGTAAATGCGGCATTACGCAAAGATACCTACGACGCATTAACACTCGGGCCATCGACGCTGCGATCGAGAAAACCCCGGGGTTCATAAGTTTTCGCTCTGCAGTTGAGGCGACACCATCAAAAGACACTACAACCGCGGATGGCCGCATCGTGAACTCAAAGTTCAAGATTCTCGAAGACGCACCACTACACCGAAGCCGTCCTTAATGTCGATCAGAGTGAGGTGTGGTCGGCTCTTAAAAACAACAAAGCATCTAGTGATGACGGAAATTCATCGACATTTAACTTATTAAAATCCTTTAAGCCGTCTAGGCCTAATTCTAAGGCTATACATAATTATATTGCAGCAGAGAAACAGCTGCTGCCGTGCGCGACCCATAACACCGCTGAGGGCTGCCACATTTTGCCGTAAAATTATTATACCGTATGCTCTGTGATATGCGAGCAAGTGAGACGAATCAAATGACAACATTTCTTTTTTAATCCTTTAAGCCGTTCAGCGTGTAAAGCCAAACTAAGGGACATACTAATAAACATACAATCATACCAAAACACGAAAAACGTTATACTTTTGCAGAAAAATTGGGGTAAAAAGGGGGCGGCGAATTGCCGAACAGCCCCGGGCGGCAGAAACCCACGCTACGCCACTGACAGGGTGTAAAAGACGCTGTACCGAAAACCGATACCAGTGATTCAGGACATGATACTGAGGCCATTGGCGGTCGAATTTGGCGGAAAATTTTCATGAATTTTCCGATTTTGCTTTTGCATTTTTTGCCAAATGATGTAATGAAATAGTAACTATAGTCGACCCGCATTAATATTTTTGTAAAATTCTAAGAATTAAACATGTACATGGCGCGTTTACTCCGACGTGACATCGGCGCAGCGCAGTAAGCGCACCAGTACATCGTAAGCACTGCCGCTACCACCCGCATCTGTAGGGCCGTAACAGCTTATATTGCGAGTTTGCGTATTCCCATTTACATCGCAATTTTTTAGAAAATTGTCGAGTTCTTAGATTTTTTTCCGGAAAATCCGACCGTCAAGGGTCTCAGTATAATGTACTGAATCACTGGTATTAGTTTTTGGCATACCGTCCCTTACACTCGATCTATAAAAACAATGCCAAAACCAGTATATATTTAGAACCTGTATAGTGTATAATTATATTAATGACCTACTTGTGGTATGTTCAAATTATTGTTCCAGGTTCGAATGAAAACTTCAAGTTTTGCATAATGATTAAAGGATTTTATATTTTCTTGCTAGCATCCTATATTATTCTGGGATAAAATGAAGCTTATTATAATATAACATCCAGAAACCTTTCAGTGTAAGATATAGTAAAATAGGTAATGCCTTTCTAAAGATTACCCTGGAAAGGTTTACCTTAAAAAGAAAATCAAACATGTCGTAGCCTTGATATCATGTAAACGGTAAACATGTTTATATTGGAATGATAGACAGACATTTCAATTTCCTCACTCAACTTCCATTACCAGACAAAATATAAACAAATATTTATATATACAGGGTGTAAAAAGACCCTTAACGAAAACTGAAACCCCATATTGTACCAATCATTATGAACATGGAACATGTCGGTATGTTGCCGAAAGAAAAAGCTTTCGGCAACATACCTGGGAAGTTACTGGTTCAGGACATATGAGGCTCAAAGTCACTATATTTTTTTTCTAATCTTGATATATAAAATCCTTGCGTTACTGACTGACTGACAGACACGCTACAGCCGAAACTATTGGGTGCAGGAAGATGAAATTTGGCATGTATGTTCCTTGGAGACCGCAGGGGTGCACTAAGAAGGGATTTCCCGAAATTCCCACGGGAAGGCCAAAACGGGTAAATAAAAAAAAATGCAGGCGTAGCTGCTGGCGTCCTCTAGTCAGTTATAAAATTGATGATATTACCCTGCCAATGTGTTCTATAGATGTCCCATGCACCCATGGATAAGTAGTTGTTTCGAGCATTGCACGCGTGCATGACTAATGCGGCTCAAAAAATGTGTCAACTAAAAATAAGTTCGTTTCTCAGGTATTTTTTTGGTTATTAAGACTTGGCATGATGTCCAAAAAGAGTAGACTTCGGCTTGGTGATGAGTCTTGTGACAACCTGTATACAGGGTGTAAAAAGACCCTTAACGAAAACTGAAATCCCATGTTGTACCAATGACTACGAACATTTTTTACATCGGTTTTCGGGTTTCAGGAGACATTGAGGCTCAAAGTTAATATGATTTTTTTAATTGGGTACAAATTCGATGCATTTACCCCGGCAATATGTTCTTTACATGCCCTAAGACCCCATGGATAAGTAGATATTTCGAGCATTGCACGCGCGCGCTTTTAATTGCGGCTTAAGAAATGAGAAAACTTAAAAAAAGCTTCGTTTCCCAAGTGCTATTTTTGGTTAGTAAGACTTGGCATGATGTCCAAAAAGAGTAGAGTTCGGCTTGGTGATGGCTCTTGTGACAACCTGTATATATACAAATATAAGTCGTCCCCGTGGAAGGGCACATTGTATCAACATTCACAACTCAATTTCGTTGAGTGAAACAAGTAGAGCGTACGTAATAAAACCTGACCTGCGTTCTAATAATAGTTTGCAGGACGTGCCCTAACTACTTTATATTAGTTTATATAGCACTTTATTGATAAGCACTTTATCACAAGTAGCGCTTAAACCCGCACATTAACTTTACCGTGCCACTTATTATATACTGGACTTGAACCGCGGCTCCGCCTGCATATTTTACCATCTTAGAGTGAAAAATTCTAAAAGGCTCTATAGTTTGTTTTGTTTTTCGTGTGAGTGTGTGGCCAACTCTAGTGTCGGAGTTTTTTGACCGCCCGAAGGCCTCCGTCGTGTCCTAACGATTCATATCCTGAGACAAGAACCGGGACCGACAGCTTCACGTGCCCTCCGAAGCACGGTAGCGCTCAGATGTAAATGCCACACTTGGTCACCCATCCAAGTGGCGACCTGTGCAAGCGATACTTAACTTTGCCGATCTGTTACGAACAGCAAGCGAAGTCTCGCTATGGCTCTATAGTACACCTCTACTACAACGTTACAAAGGAACATACATACCAAATTCCTGCTTCTTGCGCCGAATAGTTTCGTCTGTGCGTTCTCTCTCAGTCAGTCAGTAACGGAAGAATTTTATATATTCAGACAGACTACACCCTCCTCGGACTGCCTCCGTGGTCCAGTGGATAGCCTATGCGTCTGCTGATGGCAGGTCCCGGGTTCGATTTCCGGGTCTGGCAAATGTGTTACTGGGTTTTTCTGAATTTTCAGTAGCAGCACGGAGTCTGGTGATGTGCCCGGTAACGGTAAAAGGAGCCTATTACGTGGGACCTAAAAATTCATGGTAAAATGTGGGTGTAATATTACACCTCTGCCTACCCTTCGCGGGTACAGGCGTGAGCCTATAAAAAAATTATATGATTCTACTCTATCTAATAAGTAGGTCAGTATATCGACCGATTTCAATATAGGTACGATCTTTCAAGGAATTTGACTTTAGCCAAATGAATGGATAGACCAGATATTCAATCCGGCCATTAAACGCATTTCAACACACAAAACTATCCCGGCATACATAAATCAGTACCAGCAATACGCAGCCTCTAACTAACGAAATGCGAAACTCAGTTCACAATGTGTTGTCTATATTTACGTACAAACACTACAGAGCTAATCTGTTAGGTATAACCCAGTGTTCCGTCGACGTATTCACCGGTCCTCGCGTCTAGAAATAGCTGCAAACGGTACCTGACCTAAGACAACTATTTAACTTAATATACTCCTTGTTAACATTGTTGGGAGCGTATCAACTTTGTATTTATACGCTCAGCAGTCTACAAGTACACAAATCAACATATTGTGTATGTATTAATCTTTCGTCGATTGGCTTTTTCAAATTCACTGGTTACTTCAAGTGCGTACAAGGCGATTTTATAGTTCTGTGGTATCGTATAGGAACCCTAAGGCCCCCCTCACATTGGGCGTCAGCGTCAACGCAGCGGCACTTCGGCGTATACGCAGCGTCTACGCGGCGTCGACGCCGCGTCAGCCGAGCGTTCTGTGAGCGACGGGCTGCTTACTACTAGAGATGTTCGCTTTATCATAGATAACTTGATAAGTAACATATTATTTTATAACTAGAGGACGCCCGCAGCTACGCCTGCATTTTTTTTTTAAATTTACACGTTTTGGCCGATCCCGTGGGAATTTCGGGATATCCCTTCTTAGTGCACCCCTACGGTCCCCAAGGAACATACATGCCAAATTTCAGCTTCCTGCGCCCAATAGTTTCGGCTGTAGCGTGTCTGTCAGTCAGTCAGTAACGCAAGGATTTTATATATTAAGATAACCATACAATCTGTTATTTATAAAGCCCAATAACATAGGCTTCCCTCATATTTATTCGTCCGTCCAGCGTGCACCCGGCGTTAACTTTGTACTACAGAGTGAACGCCGGGCGCATGCTGAGCCGAGCACACAGCCCGCGCCCGCTCGAGTAATGCTCCTGACACACGATTTTACTCAACAGTTTTACTCGAAAACGAGTAAAAATCAACGTGTGAACTGCAAAACTCATAGTTCGATGACATCAAATACACTGTAATTTTACTCTAAACGAGCCTTCGAGTCTGGCTCGATCGAGTAAAACTGTATGTGAGTACGGAGCTTTACGCGCGCGCCCAATTCGAGGTGGGCTATTATAGTTCCATCATGTTCGGCCGGCCGTCTATCCATTGCGGTTTTACCCGGAAATTATAAGCACTAGCGAGCTGAAATTTGGCATAATATATGTGGGGTACTTACCCTATCGTTAATCATCTTTTCAGCCTAATGTCTATTAAGTTACCTAAGAACTGCTCTAGAATTTATTCGCTTACAAAGTATGGGTGTACACAGATAGTAGGATATCTAGATGTTACATTTGTAGCGACATATTCACCATTCCTGGCATGTAAGACATAATTATATTTACCTAAATAACATAATTATAATATGTTATTTACTTATTACTTTTTTATAGACTCACGCCTGTATCCCGTGTAATATTACACCCACATTTCACCATGAATTTTTAGGTCCCACGTAATAAGGGGCAAGCCTATTGCCGTTCCGGGCACATTACCAGACTCCGAGCTGCTACTGAGAATTTCTTAACGGAAAAACCCAATAAGACTTTGCCCGACCCGTGATAATATGTACAATATTATATATTTAGACACTATCAGTTACTACAACAAAGTTTTAAGTAGAATTTCTAAGTAACACACATTGTAGATAAACATCGCCCACACTTGTTTGTATTTTTACTCTGTTGTTTATAATTATGTATATCTTTGATCCGTTTTTTGTCCTTGTAGTGCATGTATGTATGGCAAAAATAAAACTTTATTGCATTTCATTTCATTTTCATTTCACTTAGAGGCCGCCCCTGAATATATGTATGTACAAGCTCAGATGTTCATAAAGCTTGCAGTGGTGTTCGCTTCCAACAGCTTCCTATTTCTTTATTCTTTAGCCTAGTTTTATTGTCCCACACTTTATTTTATAGGAGACATAATTATTATAATAGTGGGTAGAGTTGGGCCTATTGACCATCTTGTTCAATTTAGGTATAACAAAATATGATTGTCGTTATATGCACTGCCACAATCATACTTAGAGAAAGTTCAATATCGTGCAAATCCATACTAATATAATATGTTTGTTTATATGTTAGTTTACCCTTCCTTAGCATTGCAATGGAGCTATCCATCTTTGGGTGTGGAGTAGAGATAGTTATTTTGCCTTAATATCTTGATTTTAAGAATAAGTTACATATTACTACCATTTGCAAATGGGAAAACGCTCGCGGTAACCAGTGCCATTTGCAAATGGTAGTGCCTAAAACTAAGGTGCCGGAAGTCTTGCAGCTCTATCACAATGGTGCTTCGGGAGGTCACATGGGAGTTAAGAAGACTCTTACTAAGATCCGGGAGCGGTTTTATTGGCTCCACTGTCGGGATGACGTCGAGGATTGGTGCCGCAAATGCACAAGTTGTGCGGCTGTCAAGGGGCCACAGACTCGAAGCAGAGGTGCATTAAAGGTGTACAATGTGGGAGCCCCATGGGAGCGCATAGCCTTGGATGTCGCTGGGCCGTTTCCCGAGAGCCAGGATGGAAACAAATACTTCTTGGTTGTGATGGATTACTTCACGAAGTGGCCTGAAGTGTTTGCAATCCCAAATCAAGAAGCTACCACAGTGGCCGACAAGCTGGTGCATGAAGTCTTTTGTCGATTCGGGGTACCTTTGGAAATCCACAGCGATCAAGGCCGGAACTTCGAATCCGAGGTGTTCAAGGAGACTTGTCGCGTGATGGGTGCACATAAAACCAGGACCACGGCTTATCACCCGCAATCAGACTGAGATGGCATGGTTGAACGATTTAACCAATCACTGGAAAGGTACCTGGCGAAGGTCGTGGAGAGCAAACAAAGAGATTGGGACAAGCACATCCAACCATTCCTTCTGTCATATCGCAGTGCGGTCCACGAAACCACAGGAGTAACACCAGCTTTTGCCAATTTCGGCAGAGAATTACGTTTACCAGCAGACTTAATCACCGGTATTCCGCCAGACTCTCCACGCAATATAACGGATTACGCGGCCGAGCTACGCAACAAGATGAACGACGTATACGAGCACATCAGGGAGTCAGGACAACAGATGTCTGAAAGGATGAAGACTCGCTACGACCGGAAAGCAAACAACAAAGGCTTCGATGAGGGATCATTGGTGTGGCTTCATAACCCAGTACGAAGCAAAGGCAAATCGCCTAAGTTACAAGCCAGATGGGACGGGCCATATCACATAATTACCAGGATGAACGACGTCACCTATCGAATCCAGAAGGGGTCGCGAGGTGCACCGAAGATAGTTCATGTGGACCGGTTGGCTCGTTACCATGGGTCCAACGATGTTCGAGACGAACACGTTTAAGAGGGGGGCAGTGTTACGCCATCTATCGGTGAATGGGGGTACTAGAAGAGATTGAATGTATCGGTGGTTTAAAGGTAATTCAGCTACTCTGTACTAGATGGCGTTGCTGTAATCGACTGTTCGAGATTATTTCGACAGTTTTGTGGAAGAGTCTAGAATGCGCTAGTGATGTTATCCGGCCAGTATAAATAGAGCGAGAGCTAGGGCATGCAAAACCGGTTTTCCGGTTTTGCGCAAAACCGGAAATCGGCCAAAATTTAACGATTTTTGAAAACCGGTTTTGAGAGCCAAAACCGGAGCACAGCTCCGGTTTTCCCATTATTGAGTAACAATTAACATTTTGATTTTTATCAACATTTTTTTCGAACACTCTCAAAAAATAATTAATTTTGAGGCATCAAATGTAGCCGAACCGAACACAGCCTGCATCCACCCACTTACACACCTCCCGAAAGTATAAACTTGATTATAAGTGAAATGCGTGGTCACTACAAACCTGCGCACGCACACAATCACACGAAACGTTTGCTGTGGTAAACAAACGACAGCGAAATACGATACGGTCTATCATTTTTTAACATGGTTAGTGGCTATTGTAACTATCTTAATTTAATCATACCTAGTTAGCATTATTGATACCTACATTAGAAATTAAAGTAAAAGAGTATCAATGAGAGAATTAAAGAAGAACGGCGGCTGCGTGTTTAAAGTTGTGAATCATATTATTTTTACAATAATAGAATAACCTAATGACTCACAGGCTTATTGTCACGTGTTCGGCGTCCTCTTTTTAAAATGCTGACACCAGGTTTCCACCACCTGGCTTAAATATTCCTTTAGTTCACTTAACACTTCAGTGTTTCTTTTCACTGTTTCAAAAGCAGCTGATATATTATTTTAACTCCCCGGCACTTGTTGTCTCGTCACAATCAACTAGTGGTTTAATAGGCAGGTATGTCCCCATAAAGCAAAAGTCCAGGGACGTCAAGTCAGGCGACCTAGGAGGCTACTGGACAGGACCGCCGCGATCGATCCAGCGCTCCTTGTAGGTATTCGACATCACGATGATCTCGAACGTTCTACGTAAAATGCGCGGGGGCACTATCATGTTGATAATACACATTTTGTAAATAAACAAGTAAACTTGTTAAAATATTTTTTCACTACACTTACAGAGAATCCAGGTAGATGACTAATTTTATTTATCTAAGCGCAACAATGGCCGCCCGGCCGGCGCTGTACTGTACTGTACTTACCGGTGCGGGCGACCGACGTGAGACACATTACGTCTCACTCTTTCCCTCTGTTAATACGTAAGCGAAAGAAAGGTGATAGATATTTTGGTGGTCAATTGTGTGTTATTGTCTTGTACCGATTGTTGTTGTATTAATGAGTGCGTTCCTGTACGTGGAACCATTAAACAAATGCATTTAAAAAGAAGCCGTTCTACGTTGACTTTAGGTTTATTTTCGTATATTTCGAGTTTTGAAAGCAATGAGTGACTATAATTTACGTAATTTTAATTATTTTAGGATTAAAAAAAATATATTAAAAATGTCAGAAATTGATTCAATAGCCGATTCTGAACAAAGTACTTTCAGGATGTGCATTAAACTTGTTACATGTTGTATATAAAAATCAATTTCTCTAAAAATCTTAATTTGTTAATGTTTACGTTATTACTATTAATAATAATGTTTAAAGATTTGATTTGATTTGATTTAAAAAAATTGTGTTTCTTTTTAAATTATACTACATTCGATTTTTTTTGCTAAAACCGGACCTAGCTCCGGTTTTCGGTTTTGGTCCCAAAAAAACGATGTTCAAAACCGGTTTTGATGACTTTCCGGTTTTGCATGCCCTAGCGAGAGCGCGCGAGACAGGACAGTTACGATTGGAAGAATCGACAGCGATCAAGAAGCGAAGAGAAATAAGTCGGAAGTGTTTAGTGTTGTTCTAGTGGTGTGAATAGTGTGTTTTATTAGTGTTGTGAAAATAAGTGTGTGTATCTAGTGTTATTGTGTTAGTGAATAAAGTGCAGTTTTTCTGACATAGTGAGTTATAATTTATCACGAACCCCAGCTCGTAACAATATATTTGTTTAAAACAATTTGAATAAATATCATTTATTCTTGGTGTAAAATAAGCTAACAAGAAATTATTGAAGTCGACTTTTATAACATAAACCACAATCATCATCATCATCATCGTCCTAGTATAATCCCGGTTACATCCAAGACTCACGCCTAGGAGCCCGAAGTCCACTTACTGGTCTAACCAGATATGACAGAATATAAATAACCAAATATGACAGTGTTGTCCGTGTGGTGACGGATTAAGAATACGAAATGTCACCACCCCATATCATCCCATGGGTGTCGTAAGAGCCGACAGAGGGAGCATATTATGCAGAGAACAGCACTGTAAGAGAAGGAAAACTTGATACAAACCCTATACCAACCCGTTTGGCCAGCGTGGTATAGTAGGCCAATTCCTCCTTTCAAAGGAGAGGCCTGGTCCAGCAGTGGACTGTTAAAGGCTGATGATGATGAAATATGACAGTAAATCTAATAAAGCACAATATAACGTTTTAAAAGAATGTCATTTATTTTAAAACCAGCATTTGCATTTTATTGTATACTAGCTTTTGTCCGCGGATTCACACGCATTAAATTCGGAGTAACACAAATCTACTTTCAGTATCAAGTTGTGTGAAGACACTCCTGATTATTCTAAAGACTTCAGAAACTCTTCAAAGGTAGAAAGAAGCTCGGTCAGTATTCATGACACTATATGTATATACCTACCATTATATCTACCGAAAGGTACATACTAATATCGCCTTGCATACAGTCAAATGCCAAAGCCATGTTCCAATACATGTCCAATATATATCTATAAATACTTTCGCATTTATAATATTAGTAGAGAAAATCGTTTCAGCCGTTTAAGCGTTATATATAATTTTTAGTTTATATATGCGAACAATTTAATCACCGTGCATAATATGACATTATTTATGATGTGTCAGTACTGACAGATATACGCACATGCGCACTCAATTATTATAGCGCATGCGTTCTTACTTCCAAGAGGTAAATTTGTGCCGTACAAACTTCTAGCCTCCCTACAATCCCTCTCAGTTTATTTTTTGCATCTTATGGTAGCCTATGTCCGTCTCCATGGTCCATTATATCTCTATATCAATTTTCAACAAAATCGCTTTAGCCGTTTTAGTGTGAAAACGGAACATACATACATACGTATGTTTATCCATTGTCCAGTACCCATACTACAAGCTCTGCTTAGTTTGGGACTAGACGGTGTTGTGTGAATGTGGTAGAATATTATTATAAAAAAAATAAAAAAATATTATACATACATACATACTTTCGAATTTATAATATTAGTAGGGATATACTGGGTGTAAGGGACGGTGTACCGAATACGGAGACCCTTGGCGGTCGATTTTTCCGAAAAATTGCGATGTAAATAGGAACACACAAACTCGCCCTATCAGCTGTTACGGCTTTACAGCGGCGCGGTGGCGGGTGGTAGCGGCAGTAATTACGATGTACTGGTGCGCTTACTGTGCTGTGGCCGCGCGCCGCAACCGATGTCACGTCAGAGTAAACGCGCCATGTACTTACATGTTTAATTCTAAGAATTTTACAAAAATATTACTACGGATCGACTATAGTTACTATTTCATTACATTATATGGCAAAAAATGCAAAAGAAAAATCGGAAAATTCACGAAAATTTTCCGGAAACTTCGACCGCCAATGGCCTCATTATCATGTACTGAATCACTGGTATCGGTTTTCGGTACACCGTCCCTTACACCCCGTATAAACGATCAAAAAGTCAACGTACAATATAATCCATTCCTTTTGCAATGAATAGCGCTTACAATCTATTCAAAAATATATTCACAATCTACTGGGGCCGTATCAATTGAAAGATCTTAATCGGCGCATTTCATAAAATATATTTTTAATTGATACGTTCATTCATTTGTTTGGATTCATTCGAAATGTACGAAATAATTAGGCTTTAATTATTAAATGTTATTTTGTTTTGATATCTTTATATATGTATTTCTTGTGTGCGTGTGTATGTCACTGAACTCCTCCCAAACGACAGAACCGATTTTGATTAAATTTTTTGTGTGTGTTCAAGGGGACTTGAAAATGGTTTAGATTCACAAAAACATACATACATACATACATATCGTCACGCCTTTTATCCCCGAAGGGGTAGGCAGAGGTGTATTCCTACACCCACTTTTCGCCAGATATACTTTAGTCCAACGTAATAAGGGGCTAGCCTATTGCCGTACCGGGCACATTTCCAGACTCCGTGCGGCTACTGAGAATTTCGTGACAGAAAAACCCAATAACACTGCCCGACCCAGGAATCGAACCCGGGACCTCCCGATCCTACGCGCACATTTATGCCGCGAGACCAACGAGGCAGTCGTATAGGGTTTGATGTCGAGTTTTCCGTCTCTACGCAAAGATGGTATTTGCATCGTGTTATCCCTAAGTCGCCTCTTACGACACCCACGGGAAGATAGGGGGTAGTGACACTTGTATTCTATGCCGTCAACCACACGGCACTTTCTATGCCGTCATTCACAAAAAAATTGCGAATATGAAAAAAAGAATATGGCGGTACGAAGTTCGCCGGATCAGCTAGTTTAGGTACAAAAATATAGAATATAGGCTTGTTTTCACCACTTCTAGTCAGGACTTACCTGTATGATAATTTCAGCATTGGAACGAGTTTTATATAAGTCATCTGACAAATTAACTCAACAAGACCTCTCAGACATCTATGAAACATATAGTTCAAATAGAAAAAGAACCTTATTTTTCAGTTGTGTCTTAAGCCATGGTCTTAAGAGCCTTTCTTTTGACATGAGTTTAGATGTTACTTGCAAATGTTTCTAAATCTAAATGATGATAAATTTGAGGCACGGGCAGGAAAATGTTTGCAATTTCTTTTTTGTTTGCAAATATCTTCATTTGAATGCATTAGAATTTGCGTGAACGAGTTGGAATAATCCATCCATTCATCCATCTTCATAAGCTTTCACTTTTATTACCGTAGTAGGATGAATGGAACTTTGTATTAAAAAAGAAAATTTTATTTGCAGTTTTGTTGTAAATATCGAACTTAATATTTTGTATAGTATATATTTTCCATTGCAATAAAACTATTCCTGAAGCGCACGTATAAATCGTTTGACTTCTTGGAAATGAATGTACCACAGCTTCGCTGTTTTAACGTACACATACATAGACTCACGTCTATTTCCCCGAAGGGGTAGGCAGAGGCATATTAAACGCCCACTTTTCGCCAGTATTTTAATCCCACGTAATAGGTGGCGAGCCTATTGCCGCTTTTCGGGATATTTTGTTTGCCAGAGCCTCGTCCGTTGATCGGCAGGTGCACCACTTGCAGGTGAGGTTGGCTTGGGACCCTAAGTTCTTGGTGGGAACCTTATGCACCCAGGGAACCCTATGCACCCTATGTTTTAACGTGACCTGTTTTATTGAAGATTTTTATCCAAAAATACACGAATCTAGGTTAAATATATCTTGTACTATTGGTAAAATTGCACAAGTATTTTGCTCATGTTGTTTGTCCAGCATTGGGTAACTGTATTTCGTTCAAATCAATCTGTGATGTTGTGAATTTGTCCATGTGTACCATATGTCAAATGTTAAGTAAATATGTTATCATATCTGTTTGCTTTATTAGTGGATTCCGGATTTTAATTTGACGGGCGGGAATTACTCCTATAGGTATAGATTTATTAAGGGTCACTAATAAGTCACTTGTTGCATTTGAGGGCAGGAGAAGGATTGAACATTTTAGGCCTTTTGCACCTTGATCAAAGTTGTTTCTCTTTTGCCGCACTATTGCGCACATACCACTTCTCACAGGGTAAGGCCATAGTCCACCACGCTAGCGAAGTGCGTTTTTCGCAGACTTCACATGTCTTTCGAGAACATGATGTAGAACTCCAAGTTTTCTCACTACTACATGTACTCGTAACACCACTGTGCGAGCCACAAATTGTTCTTTTGTCCTTTGTCTCCGGGGCTTAAATATTTGTCCTGCGAAATCTGAATAATTGGTCACACACTCAAAAGATAAAGAGATTAATATTTTTTCTTTTCGGGGATACCGACAGACAAGCCACAGCCATAACTACAACAAGCTGTAATTTGGCATGTATGTGCATTGGGGAGCGTATGGATGCATTGAGGAAGGATTTTCCAAAATGTTCGCGGGTTTGGGCAGAAAGGATTAATTAAAAAACAATGTGCGGGTGTAGCTGCGGGAATCCTCTTATTAAATATTAGATAGTAAATAGATAACTTTGTTGTTAACAGGTACCAATAGAAGCGGCGCATCTATACGATGCGGTGACCCTGTGGGCGCGCGCGGCGACTGCGGCGATGCGCTCCGGCCTCCCGCCCACAGATGGCGCCGCGCTCATGAAGCTCCTGCGGCCCACTACCTACAGATCTGTGCAGGGATTTGACGTAAGTGAACATTTGATTTGATTTTTAACATTTTGAAACGACTCTCGCAAAGACTGTTGCACTCCAATAGGGAAACACTCAAGCATCTGACTGGCATAATAACCGGCCACTGTGCACTAAACAAACATCTCTACAATATCGGCGTAACGGACAGCCCACTATGCAGGGGCTGCATGGAGACCGAAGAAACACCCGCTCATGTGATCCTAAATTGTACCAGCGTGAGCGACCAACGGACGAAGTTCCTGAACAATCCCAGAACTATGAGCGAAGCCATACGCAACACTGGCCGGTAGTAGAGCCTTGCTGATTTCAGCATGAATGGGCCGGCTCGACCGGTGAAGTACTACCCTCTCACAGAAAATCGACGTAAAGTAACAGTACCTTAACTGTTGCGTTTCGTTCGGTGAGTGAGAGTGCCGGAGGCACTATCCCCTATTCCTTCTCCCTCATCCCACTCCTTATCCTATCCCTTTTCGAAACCCCAAGGGGCGGCAACGCACTTGTGACTCTTGCGGTGTTGCATGTGTCCATGGGCGGCGGTAATTGCTTACCATCAGGCAATCCTTCTGCTCGTTTGCCGCCTATTACTATAATTTTTTTTTTAAATAATGGCATTCTGGAAGGAGCTTGCATGGTATGAGTATCAGGCGACAACCGTGTCACTGCTCACGCGCAATGGCCCAATTCAGTGGCTAAGTGCGGAAAACACTTGTCCAACTAACTAACTAACTAACACTTTGATGACATCGCGATCGAGAATTTAATGTAAAAAAAATATTTAACGAATGACAATGTTTAATTATTTAGAACTGATACGATCTGGAATTAAATTAAAAAAATATTTAATTGATTAAAACTGATAAAAGACACGTCGTCGTCAAATGATGCGTTTGCGTTTTCAATGAAGGTCTGCAGAAAGTGGTTATGCCGTTATGTCGTAGTAACGTGGTGACGGATTATGAATACAAATTGTCATTGCGTGGGTGTCAGAAAAGGCGACTAAGGAAAATACATAATACAGTCCAGCATGGTACGCAAGGCCAAATCATCCTGTAGCCTCACAATGTTCATCATCCTCCTAGCGTTATCCCAGTTTCAACCTGGGGTCCGCTTACTAGTCTAACCGGAATTGGCTGAATATTAGCTTTTCCACAGAGCGACTGCCTGTCTGACCTACGCAACACGAAGGGTTAGTGATATTCCATGGTTTAGACTAGTGTCAGTATATTTAGAAGGTACTGACGCTCTATAACGACTGTCAAAGATCTTCATGACAACCGGGACCGACGGCTTAACGTACTCTCCGAGGCACGGGACAAGCGATAATTAAGAATTCAATACGCACATAATTCCGAAAAGTCATTGGTGCGCACAGTGGATTCGAACCCGATACCCTCTGCATGGCAGTCTGTTGGTATCTCCACTAGGCTATCGCTGCCTTTTAAGCCTGTAGCCTCACAATGTTATTGTGCCGCTTTTCAAGAGCGGCCTTTGTCCAGCAGTAGACTGCAAAATACTATATGATGAAGTATTTTTAACACGCTTTTCTTACGTCGCCCTATAATTTTTTTTATTTATTTATAAACTCACGCCTGTATCCCCGATGGGGTAGGCAGAGGTGAATTATAACACCCACATTTCGCCATGAATTTTCATGTCCCACGTAATAGGGGGCGAGCCTATTGCCGTTACAGGGCACATCATCAGAGTCCGTGCTGCTACTGAGAATTCGGAAAAACCTAATAACACTTTTGCCCGACCCGAGAATCGAACCCGGGACAATCGCCCTATAAGTATGTAACGAAATTAAAGATTAAGCTTCTTCTGCCGTTTCTAGTTATCATGAACTTGTAACAAAACGCACTATGCTGTAAGCCCACAACCCTCGAGATGTAAAAAGGGAAGGTACAGTACGCCTAATATTTTATGAGAAGCCGAAATTGGAAGACCACTGAGACACATAAAAAGTCTGTAACCAAATAAAATATACATCTGTTATGGAAATCAATTTTTGTTCGTTATCTAAAAACAGAAAGTAAATGAAATTGTATTTTACACTTGCTTACTTCTTTGTTTTCTGTTTCTCTAACGGTTTAATAAAAAATATACGCGCCCTTTTTCATTATTTGCTTTCAACTCAGATTATTTATTTGAAATTAGTTTTAACTATACTAACATTTAATTAAATATTCGCAGAGAAAAAGAAAACTGTATGTCTGGAAATGGTATTGACATCCACAAATATTATTAAAAGGGATTACTTTTACTAATAGGTATTAATTAAATTTTGGGTTCAATGTTTGTGTGAAGAAAATGCGTATAAGTAAATATTTCATTTTGCTGCAAGTATTTGTTTTGAAAGCGGCGATAGCCCAGTGGTCTACGTAACGGTCTACCGAGACGATGGTCTCGGGTTCAATCCCCAGGTACCCCCTGGCCACACGCCTGACTTTTCAAAGTTATGTGTGTATTGAAAATGTTAATTATCGCTCGCTTAACAATGTGCCCAGTAGATGGCAGTAGGCTCGCCTCCTATTACATTGGGACCGAAACATAACTGGCGAAGTGTGGGTGTGTAGTAATGTACCTATGATGTTTTTTGTTTTTTTTAAGCATTTCGTTAGATCGATATACACGTGTAAAGGCTTTGCCACACGGCACAATTTTACGTCCAACTTGACTTAATCACTTGATGAAATCGTGACATGTAGATGCCAGTCGTCCAACTCAAGTTCATCGGGTGGGCGGTACCACCAGATTTTAACCAATAGGGTGGACGGAATGAAAATCAGTGATTTGATTGTGTCGTGTTAGTCGTGTAGACGGACAAAGCCAATTCGATTGAAAATTTTATCAGTAGTAAAATTGTGCCGTGTGGCAAGGCCTTAAGGAAAGTACTGTGATAGAAATCGTGAAATTAAATTCAAAGCAACGGATTAATTTTCAAAAATGTTACCCAAACTGAAATCTGTCTTACCGCTTAGCACTGCATCAACGGTCATAGGTTCAATTCTCATACGGCACAACACTTTGTGTTGTCAACAGTGTTGTTTCGGCTATGGGTGTGATTTGTGCCTATTGCTTGAATGTTGTCCTGAAACGCAAAGCACTGGAGCAATCTGCTGTAAATGTTACTAGCGGTCACCCATCCAAGGGGCGACCTGTGCAAGAGTTGCTTATCTTTACCGACCTATTATAAACGGCAAGCCAAGTCATAGTATGAGCGCTATATGTAAGCACCTACGTACGTACTACGTAGGTACATACTACACGTAAAAAGGCTTATTGTTCGATTGGTCTATCCACACACATCCGGGCCGTGGACGGGACGTGGACGGGACGGGGACGGGCCGTCACCGTGCTTCCGGGTCCCGGCCGGGATATTTCGTTCACACACGTCAGGGGTGCAACCGGAGCGTGGACGGGCTGTCACTAGAGCTTGAATTTTAATATTTGAATTATTCGAATTATGATTTGTGTCAAATATTCCAAAGGAAATTGCAATATCCGATTCTAGTTCGAACAGCGTTCTCAAAATTGTCCTAAATACATGCACCAATAAGCACATTTAGTTGACATTCTTAACACAATTATATTACAACATAAATTAGATTTTGTTTTTTTTTTTGCGTATGAAGCCCTAAAAGGAGGAGTTCTAATAATAATAAGAAGAATAGCCGAGAAAAAAGAATCATAATAATAATAAACATCTCTGGGGGGCAGTCATTATCTCAACATGAGACTAACGCAATCGGAGGGCAGAGTGACAGCTTTCAAACATCACCTTCATCTTATGATAAACAAAAACAGCATCACAGGATGAAAAGAAAGGTTACAAATCAAAGGGCAGCTTTGTGGCGAGCTGTCAGTGCTCAAGTCAGGGCCTCGTCTTCGGCTTGCCGTTATTGGATGGTTGGAGTGGATTTCCAAAAGCGCCCGCAACTTCACACAACTTTAATATGCGTCTCATCGCACCGATTGTTGGGCCCAGCAAGACCATGTCGTCCGTACCTATAGCTGAGATGTTGTTTATAACAACTCCGTCTACATGACAGTCAACACCAGCCTTGCTGAGTAGGTACAACAATAAGCTGATTTATAAATAATAAAAAATATATATATAAAGGCGTGGCGAGGTGATTTCCTCTTGCGTCACGCCAGATTTCAGCCCATATTCCTCATGCAGAGCTGTACGCGCCCGCCTGACAGTGTTTATTGGATTTGCATACCAATATTGTAGCATTCACGTACCTACCTCATAGTTCATACTCTCAGTTTTTAAATTACCCCATACAGATCGGCAAAGTTAAGCAACGCTTGCACATGTCGCCACTTGGATGGGTGACGACGTGTGGCATTTACATCTGAGCGCTATCTTGCTTCGGAGGGCACGTAAAGCTGTAGGTCCCGGTTCTTGTCTCAGGATTGGAATCGTTAGGCTATGAAGAAAACTCCGACACTAGAGTTGGCCACAAACTCTCACGAAAAACAACAACTAAACAACAAGATGTTTAAGGTCCAATGCCTTATAAAGGTCTAAGGATTTACATGTGTTTCTAACTATATAGTACCGGACTGTCTGTGTTAAAAACAAAACTAAACTAATTAAACTACGCCACGTACAGACAAAGGACCATGCCCATCTGTGCCCCAGAAATGTCCAGAGAAAGTAAATTACAAGATCGTCCTAATAAATTAAAACTAGAATTAAGTTGTTAATTTTGAAACCTATCAAGCACTGGATAAAAAAACGAAAAAAAAAAGACTTGTTTACTTTGCAGTACCTATGATAAATAATGTTTCATTCATTCATGCACTAAAAGTGCAGTTTATTGCGGTCTATAACCACGTTCTTTAGCCGATTTATTAATTCCTTGTGATAGTATCGCGGTTTTACGGAGTACTCTTTCCATGTTATTATTATTCAAGTACCTACTTAAGTTTTGTATCTAACCAAATTGTTTTCACATTTATATAGATGGAGATACTATGGAGACTATATAATTCCAAATAACTGAAATGTTTATAGACATATAAGTATATAAATGATAACTTATTGGGCCTAGCTTATGTGATGATTATGAAGTGCCTATTGGAAAACTAATAGCAATGCTGTTTATAAACGATAAAATGTATAAACAATAGGCGTTAGGCAGTTATCATGTCTTGTTTAACGTCCAATAACTTTTCAACCAGTGCTTTATATGACATTAATACTAGATATCATAGAAATACTGTTAATAAGTTATCGTATGACATAGAGTTGCAATTTGGGAAATGCCTAGCATTGACGGCATTGCTGGGTTTCGCCTCCATACTAATATGGGCATGGTCCTTTTAGGGGCCATGTATATATCCAGCAAACTATCGAGCACCTTAGTTGTAATTGTTGTCAGGAATATAGGCCTATAGTTATGAAGTTCAATAAAGAAAAATTTTTGAATATAAAAATATCAAATAAGTATTCGAATAAAAATTCAGAACATTTGCAAGCCCTAGCCGGGAGCTTTCATCTGTCACTATTTGCACTTGGGCAAGTCCAATACAAAACACCGATCTAGGAATAACATGGATTGGACATACCTACGAAATTAGCGTGCATACCTACGATTTTGTAAAAAAAAAATGATTTTGTAAAAATATGTACATTTATATTTGCAGTAAATTACTTTAGTTAGTTTAAATCTTTTTCCAGATTAGTTTATTCCATAACGCAAATGCGGGCAAACAAGGTAAAGCAAAACACGTCCCTTGACATGAAGACAAACTAAACATGAAACAAAATATTCTCTGGTAGCCAATATCGATACAGTGTCGCTGAGAAAGAAACGGACATGAATGGCGCCATTCATACCGTAATGAAACACACTGCCACACTGAAATACAATAAGGGGAAAAGAAAATTAAAATTGATTGATTAATTTTATTTATATATAATATTATTTTATTCAACGTTTCATTTCTAGGAATTATCGCATACAGTTGCTGTTCATGTTATCTTTTGGCAAAAACAATAATTTGCCATAATTATGTACTATTTGCCCTCTCCATGTACATTCTTTACTCAAAGGATACAAACAAAAATGGGCGAGTCCATTGCGATCTGTCAAACTTATTATGTCAGGTTTGGGTCAGAGATTAATAAGAAAGATAAGTTAATTTGCAGTTATTATGAACTAGATAAATTCTCATGCAAATCAGACAAGCATAATAATAAATACTTCAAGATTTATTACCAGTTTATAAGTAAGCGTTTTCTTGGTAGACTTATGTGCTGCAGTGGACGTTTATTGGCCAATATGCTGATGAAGTTAGTTAGGATGAAAGTGAACCAGCATACATTTTATAGTATTTCTTAACGCTACAGTACCGTCGCACGTCTCGCTGTATGATGAAATACTTCGAAGAATATAAATAAAGTTTCAGGAAGTTAATTTCTACCAGTGATCCTTCTTTTCTTGTGTTTGTAGGTACTACCTACGTTTCTATGTCCCAATAATTCATTTCATATGGAACGAATATGAAGGGTTAGGTTAGATACCTTTCATAATTAGTAATTGCGGCAATTTATTTCACATTACCACTTCTCAACATTTTTTTACCTCATAGATAGTTATCCCTATAATGTTTATCTGAAGAACTTCAAGAAGACAACAACATTAACAAGTCTCAAAATCAAACCCGAGTCTTATTTCATAGCAGTCTAAAACTCCAATCAACCATGTTTACAAACATAAATTATAATTTTGCCAAATTTTTGTGAGTTCTTAATACATGTCAACAAATCTTTGTCACATCTGTTTTATTTCAGTATTAATCTATGGCCAAATTATTCACTAGTTATAAGTACCTATGTGTCATAGCGTGTCTATGGATATATGATATCCTAGAAGTGACAAATATTTGAAACGAGGAATTTATATCGGTTAAAACGGAATTATCTCATATTATATAAATTTAGTGTCATCGCTTATGTATACAGGATGTCACAAGACCCATCACCAAGCCGAAGTCTACTCGTTTTGCACATCATACCAAGTCATACTACGCGAAAAGAATACCTGGGAAATGAAATATTTTTTAAGCTTAAAGAAATAGACACATTGTATAAGCCGCAATATATAGCGAGCGCTTGCAGGAAAAATGAGCGCCATGAATGCACTGTACCTACACCGGCCGTATCTACGCAACGACGGCAGTTTATGATCACGTGGTCGCGCGGCCGAGGGGGTAATGCACTTGTCCACAGGTCAGCTGATGACTTGTATCGCGTCCATTGCGTTTAGAGAACTTTAAAGCTGCTTATTTTAGAGAAATATTGAAAATTTGTTAATGTTTATCTGGAAGAAAGTTTACATTTATCATTCAAAACACGATTTTGGAATTATTAGAAAAACAAAACCTCATACTCATACGCACCCTGCATGTGTCTGTAGTACCTGGGTAATTCCTGGTTCAGGAGATATTGAGGCTCAAAGTCACGACTTTTTTTTTTTCTAATTATTCCACTCGTACGAGCGTTGATGCACATCTAAGCTCGTATAAGCTTGACCCGTCAGAGTCTATGTTGAATTGTTGACACTGACACGATGTCTCTACCACTTCGAGCGAACATGCCGAATTATGCCCGTTTATGCGGGTTCGGTGTTTTAACTTTATTTGACTCGTTACCTTAAAATGTAATTATGTTGCAATTTTCTCAATTAAGATTGACCATTTTATGAAGTTTGTTGATTAAACGATTTGTTATCATAGATCTGACCAATGAAAATCATGAAATTACAAATAGATAATTGTAAGACTTTTCTTGAAATGCGATCATTTAATAAAATAGCCAATTTCACGATACGGCCACGACATAGACCCGCTTTTACATATAAGCACCATAGTGATACAAATGTTATAGCGCAACTTGCTGTCATCTATTGTCAATACGACGTAGTTGTGAGTAATTGGCCATCATCATCATCATCAGCCTTTATCAGTCCACTGCTGAACTAAGCCTCTCCTTTGAAAGGAGGAATTGGCCTACTATACCACGCTGGCCAAACGGGTTGGTATAGGGTTTGTATCAAGTTTTCCTTCTCTTACAGTGCTGTTTTCTGCATAATATGCTCCCTCTGTCGGCTCTTACGACACCCATGGGATGATATGGGGTGGTGACAATCCGTATTCTTAATCCGTCACCACACGGATAGAATTGGCATGGGATCAATGGAATTGGCCATAGACTTACATTGAAATAAGAATAGATTAAGATTCCTTTATGGTATACGACACCCCACCCTACCTCACGTCACCCCACGCATGTTGAGACTAATCAATCCCATATATTTAGTGTGGTGTGCTGCAGATATACAACACTCCACCCAAAGCCACCCCACGCGTCACCATCCATTCAATTCAGATCGGCGCGTTGACGGTGGAGCACACGCCATCCGACGCTTGACAAGCAATGTGTTTCTAGTTAACACACAACGCCATGCGTCAGTTGAAAACATTCCTGTCATGATGATACTTTTTAATGTTGGTTTAAAATCACAACATTAGCTACTTGAATTATTAAAATGTAAGCCAGCATTATACGATTTGAGTTCAGGCTAGTTCTTCCTCAAAATCACTATTTAGGAAATTATGTCATAGTTTCGTAAATAGTGATTTTGAACGAAGCTTGTTGTAGCGTGGGGTGTTGTATATGTGCACCGTTCGCATCGGGTGTCGACACGTGGGGTGGGGTGCGGTAAGTATATCTGGTTCAACATTTAGTACGCATACAATATAAAACATCAATAGAAAAAACAGGCATTATAACGTGGAATAATATTGTGATCACAACTAGGTTGTAACCCATGGTAAAAATACAACTTTCATTAAAAATACAGAATCTTTCCAATCTTTGTCACGTCTCGCGTCTGTCCTAGAAGTGAAAAAATAAATATTGGACTGAAGAATATACAACGGGAGTTTAAAATATAAAAAGTGCTTAATTGTAGGTATTTTTTTTCATGCGTCATTTCACTAGCGTTTGAAAGTGATAGTTTGCATAATAGTTAATAGACTTGTCCTTTTTTATTCATAATAGACTGGCCCAGAACAAAAAAAAATATTTAGTTATATTTAATAGTAAACGCGTTTATAACATTTTATTAGAACAAGTAGTTACTTACTTGCAAAATAATATAAAATAACAATTTCAGCTTCGATTGTTTTGCAGAAAAATCGATTATCTTTTTTCGATTTTTCTCTCTCAAGTTTGTGAACTAAGGAAGCTAAGGACTAAATAAAGCGTCATTGTGCCTTAACGACAATTCACTGCCATGTGGTTCTTCTGAAGATTACATCGAACACAGCGCATCTAGTGCTTAATATATGTATTTATAATTTGTTCTTCTGGATGTCACGTCGCACCTAGCGCATCTAGTGCTAAATATATTATATCTATGGTGCCCGTCGCCGGCCCGTGCACGTCATGGCCCCGGTCGAGGCACTGACAGCGCACTGACACGGCACGAAAGCTCCGTCCCCGGCCCGTCCACGGACGTGTGTGAACGAGTCCATATAAAATGTATGCAACGATTCTTTTCTGCGCTCCGTCCCGTCCACGTCCCGTCCCCGTCCCGTCCACGGCCCGGTTGTGTGAGGATAGACCATAAGCCTTCCTGAATTACATTAAAAAAAAAACATAGTACTTACTGTGATGGTAGGGTTCAATGGAATTAAATCAAAGGTGAGGCCTGTTTCTCACACTTATTGAGGAACACACATATAACACCTTACAATAATATCTCCTTCATATGACTCAGGCTTCACGGTTACACCGTGAGATTCAAAGTAACTAACAAAATATACAGCAGGTTGCCGGTATGTAATTTGGATACTCGGGAACTTCTTGAAGTCGGTTCAAATCCAAGCGATGGTCATCGCGTACTATGGCGAGTATGCGGTATGGCTTCTTGGGCGTACAATTACGTTACCCAGTTATAGGTTCCCTCCTTATATACCGTAACGTAAGGGCGTTTCCGCAAGCTGAGAACAAACGCAAATAACAAGCAGTGCTTGCGAAAATCTCCCTGATTATTAAGATGGAAATTAGACGTAAGCACATACCCCGTGACACGTTGCTTCAAACCACCAATTACTCTAACACTTGACGTTACTATATGCACAAAGTGCTTACTTTAAATAGCAATTTCTTCACAACTGTAACTGACTTGACGGTGATTTATTAGCACTAACAATTACGGAGCACAAATACAATTTTTTTCCAACTGTCTCGGTGTTGACGGAGTTCCTTGTTATATATGCCTCACTGTCATTTTTATTTTACGGCCACCCACATTTTCATAACATTCTGAAGCGATGTAACTAAATGATAATTTGAAACCAAGCATTATGATCCTTACATTACTTATTTACTTAAAAATGTTCATCGTTAAAGCGCCCGTCATAGCCTCAACAAAATCTTTTTAAGGAATATTCACATATCGAAACGTCCATATTTTATTTTAATTTACTCATGCGTTACACTTATTTGTGACTGCAGCTGCGAGGTTTTCAGTGAAACTGAAATATATGATCATTGTAAAAGATAATATCATAAATTTCGTATTAACACGTATTTCGATTTGACCCAAATATGATTTAACTCTGCTGACCCATTTAACTCTACTGCGAATGAAACCATCGCATCAGTTCGATTTAAATCCACTATCATATACATCGGTTAGTTAACATGTAAACTGATATATGTATTAAACACATATTAGTATTTATGTTACTGGTGTAATACATACATACATAGACTCACGCCTGTTTCCCGGAGGGATAGGCAGAGACTACGGAACGCCATTTGCAACGATCCTGACATACCTCTCTCGCTCCATTCACTTCCATCAAGTTTCTCATGCATGCTCTTCTGTTAAGGGTACTTCTGACCTGTCCTTTTTTTAGGATGTCTCCAATCTGTTCAGAGAACGTCTGCTTAGGTCTTCCACTTCATCCTGTCCCATTCACATTTGCCTTATATATCTTCTTTGTCAGTCTTTCGTCATCCATCCTCTCCATGCGCACAAACCATCTTAACATGCCTTTCTCGATGCTTGTCACTACATCTTCTATTACCCCACACCACTGTCTCCGGGAGATAGCTCCCGCGACCAAATGGGGTCGCACCATTGTTGCGTCGCGGTGGGGCCGCAGAGGAAGAGGAGATGCGGTGTTGTCAGGTTGCCGTCCTCCCTATCCTCTGCGGCCGCTGGGTGTTTTGGCGGCGGCGCCCAACACCTTCATCCGCCGCCAAGGAGGTTGTGGTCTTCGGGCTATCCGCCGGGGTGTCAGGGTAGAATGCTAACGCGACCTCCTGGCGCCCCCAAAATGGCGTTGAAGTGTGCGCTGTGGTTTGAGTGGGTATTACGGCTTTGCACTCCAACCGTCGAGTCCCACATACGTGCGTAAATGCATTTCCACAGAGAAGGAAAAAAAAGAAAAAAAGCATAGCCTAACATAGTGGTAATGAGATTTCAGTGTCAACATTTTTAATCACCACAGAACGAAATTTTAGTTTCAACAACACACCGCTCGCACTAGGATAAATCCTGTGGAACTTAAAAAACATTCAAGCAACGAACAGAAATACTCAGACCCGATACAAAATCAGTGGATCATACAAAGTGTTGTATCAAGTGCGGATTGAACTCATTACAGTGCGCAGTATAAAATATTACACCGTACCGGAGCCGAAGTAATTCATGTTAGGCCTTGCCACGCCGGTACGACCTTACATGAATTCTTACATACATTGTAACGTAAAAAGGCCTTTCCGTGTCTACTGTTACGTTATCCCTACTAGGGTGTGTTTAAATGAGAAACGTGGTTAAATGATACAATAAAAATTGATTTAATTGCCAATTAATTTTAGACATCATATAGCAAACGTTACCTTAATGAAAAAAATTACTATTTATATGATATTAAAAAAAATTTACACAGGGTCGCGTGGTTCGGCGAGGGGTGGGGTTTTTGTTGAGATTCCTGCTGCCCGTTCGTCCAGGAGAGTTGGTTGACTTAACTCGTCTCGCAGCCGCCAGAAAAAAGGCCGAATGCAGCCAGCGCTTCAATATTTATAGGAGCTCGCGGTGCGGTGGGAGCGGAGGTGCAAGCGGCCGAGAGGTGGTGTCCTCTCGACGTCACAGCGACGTCACAACATGCATATGTATACTCACGCCTTTTTCCGTTGGAGTCGGCAGAAACAACAAAACGCTACTTGATCTTACAAACCCCACGCGCTTCCTCTACAATGATTACCCTAAGAACATGAAGCATGCCTCGTTGGCCTCGCGGCATAAATATGCGCGTGGGATTGGGAGGTCTCGGGTTCGATCCCCGGGTCGGGCAAAGTGTTATTGGGTTTTTCCGTTAGGAAATTCTGAGTAGCAGCTCGGAGTCTGGTAATGTGCCTGGTACGGCAATAGGCTCGCCCCCTATTACGTGGGACTAAAATAAATCTGGCGAAAAGTGGGTGTAGCAATACACCTCTGCCTACCTCTTCGGGGATATAGGCGTGAGACTATGTATGTATGTCCGTGAAACATGAAATTTATCATGTATGTTCATTGGGGATCGATGTTCCTTGAGGTGCACTAAGAAAGAATTGCCTGAAATTCCCACAGGATAAGGAAGAAACGGTTCAATTAAAATAAAATGTGCGGCGATAGCCCAGTGATGTACGTAACGGACTGTCGAGACGATGGTCTCGGGTTCGATCCCCAGGTACCCCGGGCACACACCTCTGACTTTTCGAAGTTATGTGTGTATTAAAATGTTAATTATTATCGCTCGCTTAACAATGTGCCCGGTAGATGGCAATAAGACCCCCTCTATTACATTGGGACCGAAACATAACTGGCGAAGTGTGGGTGTATAATACACCTCTGCCTACCCCTTCGGGAATAAAAGGCGTGAAGTTGTGTAAAATGTGCGGCGTAGCTGTGGAATGTGGACATCCAAGATATTTCAAACTGCACAGTTCACTGATTCAACCTTGGAAGATTGTTCTACTGATTACAATTCATGTTATTGTCTAAACTTTCTCAATTTCCCTTTGTTTATGTTTTGCTACGTTATGACGTTGTTAGTACGTTCGTAGCAATAAACGCCTACGCGGCTACGCCACAAATAGGTTTTATACTCCAAGTTAACAGGAAACAAAATATAAACAAAACATAAAAAGGGTCATTGAGTAGTTTTCTTGTTTTAAACATGTATGATGTTAATTTATATAGGCTATTACTACAAAATCGTTACAAAAATATATATAAACATTGTTACTAAACTGTTCCACTGCTCGGCACCAATCTCTTTTCACTACGATAAGGCGTAGGCCGCAGTTCACCACATTGATTAAATGTGGTTTGACAGACTTTACAGGACTTCCTTATCATTAATAAAAACTCACAGACATGCACGTTTGCTCACGATGTTTTCCTTCATCATACAACAAACAATAATAATAATAATAATAATCATCTTTATTGTACACCAAAATTATTTTACAAGAATAAACATGAATGAAGACATTTATATAGAAACCGTACAAATGGCGGCCTTATCGCTATCTAGCAATGTCTTACAGGCAACCTTGGGATGGACAAGAAAGACATGGATCTAGAAAGAAAGATAGAAGGGTAGTTTGGTGTTATTAATGATTTAGATACAATAATAAATAAATATATAGCATTTATAAAATACAAATACATAAACACTATCATAGATAAATTATATAAATGACTATACATAAATAATTAAAAATACATAAATAAATATAAATACATAAATACTAATGATATTAATACTAATACATAAATTAGTGCCTAAATAGAAGAAGGGAATTAAATAACAAGAGTAGGTAATACTACAGTAACAAAGTTAAATTGATAGATAGTAGTCTTTGACGAGTTTTTTAAAGGAAGTCAGTGTTTGAGCTTGTTTGATAAACAACGGCAATGCATTCCACAAGCGTGCAGCTTGAACAGTGAATGAGCGATCGTAAAAACTGCTAGAATGCATTGGAATTGCTAGTCTCAAATTTACCGATGACCTCAGAGACATAGAATGAGTGTCAGTAAGGAACTCGAAGCGTTCTTTTAGATAAAGGGGAGTAGAAGGATTGAAGAGGATGTTATAAAGTAAAGAAAGTATGTGAGTATTCCGTCGAAGGTGAATTGGGAGCCACTTGAGCATATTGCGGAAATTGGAAACGTGATCATATTTGCGCAATCCAAATATAAATCTTATACATAAGTTCTGAAGACGCTCAAGCTTATCAAGTTGCTCCTCTGTGAGATCTAGATAGCTGACATCAGCATAGTCAAGGATAGGTAAGAGAAGAGAATTTGCAAGCGCAACCTTGGTGGCAGTAGGCAGAAAGTTCCGCAGTCTTCGCAAGGTCCCAGCCGCAGAAAATAATTTTCGACTAACTTCCCTAATTTGAGGACCCCAGGATAAAGTCTTGTCAATATTAACTCCCAAATCCTTCACGCAGTTACTAACAGGAATGGGTATGCCATTAAAGTTAATCTGTGGTAAACAAGTCAAGTCAACACGCGAAATCATTCGAGGACTTCCCACAACGATGATCTGCGTCTTTGTAGGGTTGACCTGTAGACCAAATCTGTAGCTCCATGCAGCTATTCGCTCAAGGTCTGAATTTATGATTTGAAATGCTTCAAACAACTCATGGACTGGAGCTTGGGTGTAAATTTGAAGATCATCTGCATAAAGGTGGTAGGATGACTGAAGTTGATAAGAGATAGAATTTATAAAAATTGAGAAAAGTAAGGGAGATAGAACGCCACCCTGCGGAACGCCGACTGTAGTCCTGCACCAGGAAGAGAACGAGTCTTCAATTCGTATACGTTGTCGGCGACCAAACAGGTAACTGTGAAACCAATCAATCACTGGTGGAGATATGTTAATTGAGCGTAGTATGCCAAGCAGGGTATGGAAATCAACGTTATTAAAGGCGTTACTGAAATCTAGTAAGCAAAGTGTAGTCACGTTACCATTTTCCATACCAAGCCTGATGTCATCGGTAATGTTGATCAATGCCGTAACAGTGCTGTGACCAGGACGAAAACCGGATTGGAGTGGATTTAGGAGAAGGTTCTGATTAAGGAATGTACTAAGTTGAGCATAAAAGAGGCGTTCAAGCACTTTTGAGAGGAATGGTAGTACGGAGATAGGACGATACTCGGAAAAAGATGTAGGATTAGATTTTTTGGGTAAGGGAATAATTAGTGCTTCTTTCCATAAAGCAGGAAAAACGCCCCCGGCTAAGGAAAAATTTAAAATATGACATAGAATGGGAAGGATTTCGTCTAGGATGGGAAGGATCATTTTCCGACTGACACAGTCATTACCGACAGCATTGGAAGCAATAGATAATACGCTCTTTTTAACATCACACTCAGATAGTTGATTAAAAGCAAAGGATGGATAATTCGGGGTTGGAAGTAAAGATTCGGGGTTGGAAGTAAAGAAAGATCATGCAAAGTTTTAGCTTTAGTAGTCTCATCAAATTTAGACGAAGCAGTGAAATGTTGATTAAGTGAATCAATGTTTAAATTATGAGAAATGAGATTTTGTGTAGATTTTCCAACTCCCAAAGTTTTTAGAAATTTCCAGACTTTAGCTGGATCCTCATTTTCAACAGACTTATGGATATATTGGCGTTGTGCTTGCCTACACACCTTTTTACAGTGATTTCTAATCACAATGTATTTGTCCCAATTACTAGGCGTTGGCCGACATTTATATTTTGTTTTAGCCATGGCTTTTTTTGACAGTAGATGTTTAATTTCAGTGGTTAGCCACGGTGAGGGTAATTGACGGACTTTGATTGCGCGTACTGGTGCATGGACATCGTAAAGCCGAATGATAGAAGTTGTGAATATTTCAACTTTTACGTCAATTGAAGTTGCGCTCTGTAACGGACCCCAATCAATTATGCTTGCGTCATTACGAAGATTTTCAACATTCATGCCACCAAAATTACGTTGCAGAAGAATTTTTGTCTTTGTCTTAGGAAGACGAAGTTTATAGGACAGAAAAATCAAGTCATGGTAGGAGAAAGCATCAGCTGGAAGCTGCCCATGCTTGGCGACAAGAGAAGGTGTGGAAACAAAAATGAGATCAAGAAGAGAAGGAGTAGAATTTGGAAAATTATGTGTAGCACTTAGAGGGAGGATGGATAGATTACAGGATTCGACAATACTACACAAAGAAGATGAGCGCGAGTCCTTTTTTAACAGACAAGTGTTGAAATCACCCATGACTATGGTGTGACTGTAAGAAGGAGATAGATTTTCTAGGAAACGTTCAAAAGAAGAGAAATAATTAACGCGACAGTTGGGAGAATAAAAAACACCAAGAAGGACCTTGGTATAAGCGAGATCTAATTCTAGAAAGAGATGCTCACCGGCGTTGAGCGCCGGTGGTTGTGATGACATAGAAACGATATTGAAAGGAATGTGAGCCCGTAGATAAATGGCAACACCTCCACCACCACTCCCGGTACGATCATTTCTTATAAGGCGGAAATTGGGAAGAGAGTACGAAACAGACGACAGGCATGGTTTTAACCACGATTCGGAAACAAGAATGGCATGAATATTCTTACAGTCAAAAGTGGTCAGCATATCCTGGAAATGGGCTGGAATACTCTGAGCATTAATATGCACAACATTCAAGTTACTGGGTACATCGGCAAACTCTATATACTTATATAATATATCGATACCTTTGGGTAGAAAGGTCGTATAAACCATTTTGGCCAAATTGAGTTATATATACCATTTTTCTCAGAATTTTTTTCTCTATCGATCTGTATATACGAAATGTAGAAATTCACTCAAAAATGGTTAATACGACCCAGAAGTTTTTGGTAATAGCCTCTTGAAAAAGGTAAATTATCAGTGTAAAAGCCGAATATTATTTTTTTGTAGTTTTGTTATGATGTAATGACCATAATTTTAATTAACTCAGGGCGTAAAAATTGTCGTTAATTGTAAATGGTTTATACGCCCCAACGTGTTGAATGCATTACCTAAGCATAGTTTAAATTCGACGTCGTAAATCCTTATTGCATATCGACCTTTGGGTAGAAAGGTCGTATAAACCAAAACCCGAAAGTGATTAAAAATGATCTATGAGAAAGTTTCTTACTATTTGTGAATGAATAAAGTTGAATCATCAAAACCTCTCTATCTTCTTTAGTTTTAAAGTTAGCTTGGATTTACGTCTAAGAAAAATCAATTCTTGGTTAATACACTCCATGAAAATGTACTTTAAAAAAACTGTAAAGGTCGTATATCCATTTTTAATAAGCTTATGGTCACATTTACTGTCGTAAAAACCCAATTATCGATACCTTTGGGTAGAAAGGTCGTATAAACCAAAACTCGACTTTTCAGGATAGCAGAACAGCTACTTTTTTTTACATAAAAATCCATAACTTTTTGTTTTTGAAGTTATAAAAAAATTATCTATGAGAAAGTCTCTTACAATATGCGAATGAAAAAGGTTATATCATCAAAACCTGTCTATGTTCTTTAGATTTAAAGTTAGCTTGGATTTACGTCTAAGAAAAAATCTATTCTTGGTTAATACACCCTATGTAAATTTACTTTAAAAAAACTGTATAGGTCGTATATCCATTTTTGGTAAGCTTATGGTCACATTTACTGTCGTAAAAACCCATAAATGTAGTTCTTTTTGTATTAAAAACCATTTATAATCATAGATCAATTGAATTCTGACTAATAATTCAAAGAACGGGTACTGAAAAACAAGTTAATCGAAATATGAACTCTTTTTTATTGGGATAGAATTTAAATTGATTTTGTATTAATAAAGACTAATGTTTTTAGTGCAAAATATTATTCCCCTCGGACTGTACTTGGTGGATTGATATTTTTTTAGCGGGTCTTTCGCTTGATAGATTTATATTCGATCTATATTTTTGTTGAAACGGTTTTATTGTATTCAATAAAGTGTATCTTTTAGGTTTGTAATAATATTGGGTGTAAATAAATAATAAACCGAAAACCGATACTAGTGATTCAGTGCATGATACTGAGGCACTTGGCGGTCGAATTTTCCCAGTTTAGGGTAGATATTTATGATTTTTTAATAGGCTACCGTCACTGATCAGTCGTATGAAGCTACCACGATTAATACCTACAAATCGCAATAGCTACGTGCTACAATTTATTAAGGCTAGAACACTCTTGTCGCACCTACTCGCATACACTCATGCAAGTAGGTGCTGAGTTCGGTAAGTTGTAATTCAGAATAATTCTTTTTATACTCGTATATCCATTTATTTAAATTACAACACATTTGTTTTAGGTGCTAGCGATGGGATACAATTAAATTTTCACGTAACTTCAAGTTGATTCTGAAATGTTATTACAAAATATAGAAATTTTAATTTTTGTGGTAGGTATCGCGAAATTTAAATTGTGCTTGGGGCTCTATACCACGTACCTTCTACTCCTGCTACCTTTGTTTCGAGAAAACGATATATTTGCAATGTTGCAAGCAATAATTCATAATTCGTTTTAAAATAATTTATAATAATAATTAAAATAGTTTATAGTAACAATTCATAAATAATTTTAAACTAGTTCTGAACACAAATTTATATCATAAAGTAAGTTACTTTTTTCACGACTGCCCAAAAAAAGGAGTGTTATGTTTTTAGTACATAAGTTAGTTACGTTTAGTGCTCGATCGTTTTTTTTTATTTAGTTGCAATTCAATAAATTACTTAGTAAGTAAGCCTTACTACAAAGGCTTAATTCAATAATTTATTGAATTAAGTACCTACATTTAAATATGTACATTAAAAAAATATCAAACATTTTACAAATGATTAAAATGCCTCATTACTTTAATTCAGAAGAAGTTTGAATAATTTTTGTTTTTATGACTAAGTCGATTTTTTATTTCACATTTCTGTTTAAGGTGTTTATAATAATTTTTCAATTTAAAATGTTAAACCTCTTAGGTATGTTGTACCATTATTGAAATGATAGTAAATGTTGATTAGAAGGTATTATAATACTTAATTAATGTTGACTTCGTATTTCAGGTAGTTTTATTTTATTTGGATCGACCATTATTGGTTATAAGAATAATAATGATTGAATTCCTACTAATCCTGAGAGTAACAGGTTTATAATAATTTTTCAATTTAAAATGTTAAACCTGTTAGGTATGTTGTACCATTATTGAAATGATAGTAAATGTTGATTAGAAGGTATTATAATACTTAATTAATGTTGACTTCGTATTTCAGGTAGTTTTATTTTATTTGAATCGACCATTATTGGTTATAAGAATAATGATGATTGAATTCCTACTAATTCTGAGAGTAACAGGATTGTTTATTAGTCAGAATTCAATTGATCTATGTTTATAAATGGTTTTTAATTCAAAAAAACTACATGTATGGGTTTTTACGACACTAAATGTGACCATAAGCTTACCAAAAATGGATATACGACCTTTACAGTTTTTTTAAAGCACATTTTCATGGGGTGTATTAACCAAGAATTGATTTTTCTTAGACGTAAATCCAAGCTAACTTTAAAACTAAAATAAATATAGTACACTACTTTCTTTCTTGAATTTACAATTCAAGAAAGTAAGTAGTGTGAGCCGAGGTTTCAAACTCGAGAGCCTCTGCGTATCGATATTTTGGTCCCATCACTAGCCCAATACCAATTCAGATGCCTTTTTAGTTGATGCTGTAGACAAGCTTATTCTTATTATAAAAGTTCCCGTTTTGACAAGCTTGTATTGTAAATACATTTATTTATTTATGATCACACAACAAACCATTCTTACAGGCGAAACTAATGCAATGGAAGCGTAATTAATTAATCTGTATAAGTAACATAAAATTAATATTACAAAACCATTTCACACAATACTAAGTAGGTGGACTCTGTGAACTCGTTCAATGAACAAGAAACATTTCAAAGAAGTGACACAGTGTCAAATTTATCAACAAAATAAAATATTAACTAGGAACTAACTCAAAACTACATTTAATACACAACTGACCAGAAAATAACAGCTGTCATTTCATATTTTGTGGAACTGGAACACGTCCGACTCCTGGAACGTAAACATTTAGGTCGCCGTTTTAAAATAAGTTTCCTCTGACGTTTTCATACGAAATATTTTCAATCACTATAAAAAAAAAATTTGCAAACTATTTTTACTTTAATTTAATCAGAGTCACAAGCTCGTGGAGAGATTAACAGAATGTTACGCAGCTGTTCTCGGGTTCGAACCCAGGACGTGCACTACTGATTGATCAAATAATAATATTTTACCACATACACACATCACCATCTAGTCCCAAACTAAGCAGAGCTTGTACTATATGTCTAGAGTTACCGTAGCCAGGTAGGGATTTTCAGAAATGCGCAGTGGAAGGTGTAATACATCTACCTGACCACGGTACACCTAACCTAACCGGACCTATAAGATTAACTCATAATTTTGGCCTAAATAACAAGAGAATCGAATAGATACCAGTATCCAGTTCAGCGTAGTCCTTCTCCTCGGGCACTAATCAGGAATTCACACACGTGTTTTACAAAGTTCAATGTTTCACAAATGTTCATTAATTTATCACAAACTTTGCCGGTAGTCAAAAGCGGCAATTCTAAGTATTTACAAGTTAATTCCATTCGCGTTAATTCAAAAGGCGATCAATTTATATCAATTGCAATCTCGCGAGACAGACCAAGACCGGCGTGTTAATTTTTCAAGGCGGGAACGGTAGTGAGAGTTCAGTGTAACCATTGTCAGAAATTTTCAATAGACTAAACAAAATGTTACTCAATCGATCTAATCGGCTTGACTTATAATAAAAACTAATTCTATTTCAAACATCCACCCGCCCCGGACCGGCCTACCGGTCCGCTAATCGGTTGGTAGACGTGACAATGTTGCAACCGCTCTCCTCAGAATCGAATCGTCCACCAAGCAAATCGGGGAACTCCATCAGCACCAGTTACCAAACGAAGGATGCGCCCCCTGCGCCATCTGAGTGGCGGAAGGTTAGCCTCCTTGATCAAAACGAGGTCACCAATCTTGGGTGGATCGGTCTTGTCGGTCCACTTAACGCGTTGCTGGAGTATGTGCAAATATTCCAAATTCCAGCGTTTCCAAAAGCTCTGAGTAATCTGGCGTACTAATTCAAAACGCGAGAGACGACCAGGTCTCGTATCAATATAGGGGTACTCAGGCAAGGCGACAAGTGGGCGACCAATCAAAACATGGCCCGGCGTAAGGGCCTCCAAATCATTCGGATCTGAGGAGATCGGGCACAATGGCCGAGAGTTCAAAACGGCCTCAATCTTACAAAACACAGTTGCGAGTTCCTCAAATGTAAGGACAGATTCACCGATTGTCCTGCGCAAGTGTGTTTTGGCCGATTCTACGGCGGCCTCAAATATACCACCCCAGTGTGGACAATTTGGTGGGGAAAACAACCAATTTATCCCACGTCGGGCAAGCCGATCACCTATATCAGCCTTGTTGGTTTCAAGAAAATTAACAACATCATTCAAATAATTATACGTGCCCTTGAAGTTAGTGCCGCAGTCAGAACGGATCACGGAAGGCATCCCTCTGCGGGATACAAATCTGTCAAATGTGGCTACAAACGCCTCGGTCGTAAGCGAGGAGACCAGTTCTAAATGTACGGCCTTTGTGGAGAGACAAACAAAAACACACAAGTAGGCCTTAACAGTCTTGCTGTTTCGAAGTGTCGACGTTTTCAACAAAAAGGGACCAGCGAAGTCCGTGCCAACACCGTCAAATGTCCTGCTTTCAGTTACGCGATCTGGCGGTAAGTCCCCCATCAAGGGCTGCATGGTAGAAGCCTTGAGCTTATAGCAAGGGATGCAGCGAAAGACTACACTCCGAATAATTCTTCGGGCAGACAAGATCCAAAACTCGCGTTGCAAAATGGCCAAGAGCGCATGACAACCAGCATGCGAATTTTTAAGGTGACGGTCAGTTACCAACAAGCGTACCAAATGACCGTCCGTAGGTAACAAAAGGGGGTGACGTGCTCCGTAAGGGAGGTTAGCGTTCTTGAGACGCCCTCCAACGCGCAAGAGACCCGTATCGTCCAAAAAGGGGTTCAATTTAGAGACAGCTCCCGACAATTTCGATCTCCCTGATTTAAGGATAGCAATCTCCTTTTCAAAATGCGCCAATTGCACAGAACGAACCCAAAAGGTGAGGGACTCCTGTCGTTCCTGTGGTGAGATAAACGGTGTCAGTCGTTTCTGTTGTGGGTGCCTAAAGTTAAAAATAAAACGCTTTATCCAAGCAGTGACACCTAACAACTTGTCGGGGGAGCTGTAACGATTCGACAAAAAATCGGGGTCGAAGGTGCATTCTACCTTCTCAAGAGCGAGTGTCCGTAGACCCGGCAAATTAGAAGTATTCAAAACTGGCGTTCGAGGCCAATCAATTTCTGGTCGACTCAACCATTCCGGACCCCACGACAGCGAATGACCTATCAAACTAGGCGTCAAGCATCCGCGCGAGGCACAATCAGCGGGGTTGAGCTCACCTGGCACGTGTCTCCAAACAAGTTTGACTTCGGATTTCTGGATTTGGGAAACGCGATTAGCGACAAATACCTCCAAGGTGTGGACAGAAGCCTTCAACCAACAACAACACAACAATTGAACAATTTGGCTGTCTGTCCAGGCGTAAGTCCCATTAATACAAATTCTTTTACCCTAAGTGTTAGACACGTGGTTCAATAAGCGTACAAGTAGTGCTGCTCCCGAGAGCTCCAATTTCGGAATGGTCAGAGATGTCCGAAGGGGTGCCACCTTGCTCTTTGCCATGATCAGGGAAACTCTCACCTGACCTGAGGCACTGACTGTGCGCAAGTACACCACGGCTGCGTGACCACGTTCCGAGGCATCACAAAACCCGTGAAGGGTGGCCTTGTACTTCCCGGGAGGAAGAATGGGACGAGGCAAGGAGATCTCACTGACGGCAGGCAATGAGGATACAAAAGAGGTCCATTCCTCAACAAGAGTGCCGTGTAGAGGTTCGTCCCAGATCAATCCTGCTGTCCAAAGCTTCTGCAAGAAGCATTTTGCCCAAAATATGATAGGACAAATCCAACTGTTCGGATCAAAGGTTCTGGCGACAGTAGACAACACGAGACGTTTAGTCCAAGAACAAGGCAGTTTCAAGTCTACGTTATACGTAAAGATGTCTTGGACTGGTCTGTACTGAACGCCGAGAACAGCCATCATAGCGGGGTTGTCAACAATCTCAAATAGATGTGGATCTTGCTGATGATCCTCTGGCAAGCCTTCCAAATGCGCTGGTGAGTTGGAAATCCATTTACGCAACTCATAACCAGCGGAGGCCAAAATACCTATTCAATTCGTTCCGCAGGAGGATCGCCTCGTCCTCTGTGGAGGCGCCCGAGCAAATGTCATCGACGTAAATATCGTCCTTCAAGATGGCAGAGGCTCGTGGGAAACGTAGGCCCTCGCGGTCTGCGAGCTCCCAAAGAGAACGTATTGCCAAGTAGGGGCTTGACCTTAACCCGTACGTATTAGTGTTGAGCTCGTAGACGACCATGGGATCACAAGGAGACTCTCTCCAAAGGATCAGCTGGAAACGACGGTCATCAGGGTGGATAATCGTCTGCCTAAACATCATTTTTATATCGGCCACAAAGACAACCTGATGTCGACGGAAGCTGGTGATGACGTCACAAAGGTCCTTGACCAACTTAGGACCAGAATGCAAGCACTGGTTCAAGGATACGCCTGTTGAAGTCTGCGCAGAACCATCAAATACTGTGCGCAGCTTGCCAGTCGATGGCTTCAATACCGCATAATGCGGGAGAAAGTAGTGCTCCACCGAATGCCAATCCAAATTTGACACAGACATGTGTCCCAATTGTTCATATTCTCTCATGAACTCAATGTACTTCTGTCTGAGCTCCGGATCACGACCCATGCGGCGCTCCATAGCCAACAATCTCTTTTCGGCTAAAGGTCGTGACTCACCAAGCGGAGGCCGAACAGACAGGAAGGGTAGCCTCGTAATAGTTCGACCAGAACGGAGTCGACCAGTGTTGTTCTGGAAGAACAGCTCGCACTCCTCATGTTCTGGATTCAAACGGGCAGCTTGAGGGGCTCTACCTCCCAAAACCTCTGAACCGCATCAGAGAGAGCAGAGCCTACTGTCAACAAATTATCAAGTTCGGGTAGAGGGGGATCCCTAGGTACAGGTCCCATCAAAGCAAATCCAAATATGGTCGGGATGGCAGTCAAACCATTTGGCACCAAGACCCGTTTCCCACCAATCAAAATTCCACCTAGGACATCAGAGTCAATCAACAAGTCGATTTGTCTCGGTGTGTCAAATTTGGGGTCTGCCAGTTCCAATCCCGATGTCAAATTCACCACAGCAGCAGGTAGCTGCTTCTGTGGGTGCATACCCAAAATATTCTTCAGCACAATAGCCGAGGTTCTAATCCTCGGGTGTGAAGATTCAACAGGGCGAAACAAAACCTTAACTTGCCCTTCAACATTAGAGGCTACGTCACCTATGCCCTGTATACAATTCGAAAAAGAGCCCATATTTAATTTAACCTTCCCTACCAAATAAGTGGAAACAATGCAACTTTGTGAACCTGTGTCCAATATAGCACGGACAACAACAGAGGTCCCCGTGGGTCCCCAGACCCTAACAGCAACCGTTGGTAGGATAACGGTCTCAATGGGGGAGGTTGGAGTTGGAGTTGCCTGGGCGGCGACCGTTGGCCAGGACCTGGCAAGTCAAAATGAGGGTGCGGCTTGAAGTCCTCAAAAGGGCGATGACTCGATCCGCGCGCCATCTGTGGGGGGTCATAATGACGCACCCGCCCAAAACGAGGTGGGCGCGAGTCAAGGCGGGGACGCTCCGCCAAAGGAGGGGAATACCTGAGGCAGCAGTCATGGTGCTGGTGACGCTGAACAGCACATTCAGGTGCGCGAGAGAGAGGAGGCGTGCGCACGCTACGGTTCTCCAAGCGGGGCGAGTGGCGATCAATTGAGCGAGGCGACTCTCGGCTACGCGCCGGTGAGCCTCGGCTGCCACCTTCAAAACACCCGCCCGTGCGCGGCGTCGGCTGGTTGGACAAGCGGCCAACCTCTCTGGCATTCATACAGAGAATGTCCAAATGCCGTCCTCCACAGTGAGGACAGGGGCGAGAATTTGGGCAGTCTCGCTGGTAGTGGGACCCGAAACAAGTGAAGCAAAGGCGGCGGGCATTCGCGATGCGCCTACGAGAGGCGACATGCAGGTCCAAGAATGCCCTACAACTGGCCGTTCTGTGCCCCGTGACCTTGCAGTAGGAGCACTCCGCTGGGCTCTGCGTGACCGCAAAGCGAGGAGGGCGCCGGTCAACATTGGCTCGGGTGTGAACGCGAGCCTGCTCCTTGACCTTGGGCGGCTGCGTCTTAGCCGGCGTGTCACCACCGGAGTTGTCCAAGACCCGGCACTCATCCTCCAGGAACCTCTCCAGGTCAGCAAAGGGGGGCAGATGGGTCGCGCTATCCCCACCAAAGCGCTGTTCAAAACGCGACCTCAGGTCGGCAGTACAATGTGCACCAATAGATACGACCATATAGGGGAGGTCCAAAGTAGGGAGCCTACTCACCAGCCCTGGTGCTGACCTAGGAAGCTCCTGCTTCAGGCCGGGTTGCCCTTCCCTATCGGCAACTAGTTGTCTCGCAGTATTGGAGACTGCATCATACAGGTCTAAGACCTGGGCATAGTCTTCGCTGACCTTATTTCGCTGGTCAGCGGTGAAATCGTTGACTGACACTTCGAGACAGCAAGCGCTGAAAGTGCGGAATTGCTGTTCCACACTTGCCAGGCGATCATTTATCCGCTCGTACCTTTGTAGTAAGGCCTGCTGGCGATCAGGCCGGTTCACTAAGGCACTGGCCGAGGCAAACCAGCGCAAATCTGATGCAATAGCACCAGCAGCCGCACGCAAGTCCTTGATAGCTAAAATAATCAAAATTCAAAAGAGCCCGGACAAGCGTTAAATAATAATAACAATCAAAACTTAATTTTTCTTAATTCTTTGAAACCAACAAAGTATTAGCCTGTTTACTGCTGGTACAAGCAAGTGACAGGTATCTACTGTCCAACAAAATTAATAGTTTCAATATATATTGACACAAAACAAAGTCAAAGTTATCAAAAGTTGAAACTTCAAATAAGTTAATTAAAGTTAAATATTCAAATAAATTAACTAATTACTTGCAACAGACAGACTGGCTGTGTTATTTGAGATATAAAATAGTAAGTAAGCACAGAATATGTGTTACCTAACGATATTAGGCATTTTTTGGGCGGTAGGTGTCAAAAAGTTAACACACATCATAAAATTTCTAATTTCAATTTAATTAATTTAAAGTGTTATAAAGTTGTTATTAAAGTAAAATTGGCTAGATTACTATTCAAAACTAAGCTACATACAAAGGCAGTACTGTTTATGTAAAAGCAAATCCAGTTTAATACACCACCTGCCAGCACTTCACACAAACTTGTATTTTCAATTGATATTCACTGTCACTTGAAGAACACAATAATGTCTCAACTTGATGACATCAGGAAGGCACAGGACAACCTTGAGGAGTCGTTTTCCAGAAGGATGGCTGAACTAGAGGCACAGCTGCATGTTGTCGGTCCGGCTAAGGAAACAGTTGCGAAGGTTGCCGAGGAGTTTCGCACGTTTAGAGAGCTCATGTTCTCAATGTTGAGTCTTCTGCGTAGGCAGATTAATGAATGCTGCCATTCAATTGATGTCATGGAGACCAGGCACAGGCGCAAGGCACTATTATTTCTGGGACTCGCCGAAGAAGAGAAAGAAGACTGCAGGGATTCTGTTCTTAAAATAGTGAACAGTCTGGCCCTTTCTAGCGTGACATCACAGGACCTCAGCGTGTGCCATAGAATGGGAACTCCCAGGAAGGATCACCGGCGACCGATCTTGGCATGGTTCACCCGAGGGGAGGCTAGATCAGCCATTTGGAATGCCAAGACCAGGCTGAAAGGAACATCTGTCGCAATAAAGGAGTTCCTGACAAAGCCTCGTCAGGCGGTTTTCGCAAAGGCCCGTCAACACTTCGGCATGCGGGCATGTTGGACGCAGGACGGCGTTATTGTGGCTCGAGCGTCCGACGGTAGCCGCCATAAGTTCACCACCACAGAAGAGTTGAACGCCGTAATGCTGAAGCACTCTAAGGTCGGAACCGGATCGTCATCTGCGGGCAGTAGCGGCACCGAGAGTGCTGGCACAGCGAATTCAAGCGCCAAAACGCGTAAATAATTCACCGTTTTTACTTATTTCTATTTCTATAATTAATTTCCTTATATTATTTCTATCTCTCTAAACTATAAATCAATTAGGCGTCTTCTGTTGCCTACGCATATTAGATTTGTTTATATTTTGTATTATATATTAGTTACTTGTGCGTTGTTCATTCATTACCCACATTGTCTTTCCGATATTAAATGTTTTGTTTTCTAATTCATAAATTCTAAGTACGCAGCACTGACATTACTGACAGTGATAAATCTGACAACTGTCAAAACAATGTATGCAACATGAAACGTTCGGAAATTGCGTTTCGTTATAGCATAAAATTTAAGTGTAGTGTAATACTGCTTATTTTGTGTTTACGTTCATTTATTGCTTATTAATAATGTTTGTGTAAGCTGGCGGGTGGTGCAGAGATGTAGTTATTACGCTCTTAAGTTTTGTTGTTTCTTATATACATATTTAAATATTTAACTTTATTATATATATTTGTATAATAGTATATTTTATATTTATTTAATGGATATTTATTCTGATGATGACGCTTATTTGTCTGCCAATGATTTAGCTGTTATATCTGATAACTCTGATAACAGTAGTTTTTGTTCTCTCGAGGGCACATTGGGTGATTGCTTACGTCAAACATTTATTGGTCAGCGATCACAATCATTGCTCAATGTTTGCCACTTAAACGCTCAAAGCTTACCTAGCCATCATAGCGACTTGTTGGAGGCTTTCTCTGAGTCTAATGTGCATGTCATCCTGGTTTCGGAGAGCTGGCTTAAACCCGAACTCCTTTCTACGTCGTACTCTCTTCCCGGCTTCATTCTAATTCGGAATGATCGAGTCGGCAGGAGAGGGGGTGGTGTCGCAATGTATATCTGCAGTGCCATTCCTTACAGAATTCTGGCTTCATCACCGGCATCTTCACCTGCAGAATATTTGTTCCTCGAGACTGACGTCAAAGGGGCCATGGCCGCTGTTGGCGTCGTCTATTGCCCACCAGCCCTTGATTATTTCTCCAGTATCGAGCCGATACTGGAATCTTTAGGGTCAGAGTATGAGCATCTCATTGTCATGGGCGATTTCAACACCAACCTTCTTTCTCACCAATCCAGTCGTTCCCGTAAACTCCGTGATGTCATTGAGTCAGCCAGCCTCCACATCTTGCCACTGCAACCCACTCACCATAACAATGATGGAGAGGATACCTGGCTCGACTTAATCATCACGTCTTCTCCTACCCTAGCCTCTTTCCATGGTCAACATCCTGCTCCTGGTTTTTCCCGTCACGACCTTATTTTCCTTTCATACCGCCTTAAACCTCCCAAATCCTCACCTAAAGTTCTGCACAGACGTTGTTTTGGTCACATGGATTTAAACAAACTTCAGGAAGATGCGGCTTTAATCGACTGGGAACCCATGGAATCCGCGACCAGGATTGATGATAAAGTTCTTTTGTTTAACACTACCATCTGTAAATTGTATGACGTCCATGCACCTACAAGGAAAATAAAATTAAAGCGTTCACCGGCACCCTGGATTACGAGAGGCGTGCGTATGGCGATGCGCCGTAGGGACCGGGCTTTTCGTAATTATAAAAAGGACCGCTGTGAAGAGAACTGGAGTCTGTTCAAGTCTGCAAGAAATCGGTGTAATCAGATGGTACGCAACGCAAAACGCCAACACATATTTCATAACATTTCATCCTCATCCCCTGCCGATGTCTGGAAGTTCCTCGGAACCTTAGGCATCGGCAAGCAGCGTCGTGTTGATTGCCTTGGGGCGCTTAGTTTGGATGATATCAATAAACATTTCACAACTACCACATCACTGGATCACCAAACTAAGAGCCTCACGGTGAACTACTTAGCTGGTTTAACCCAACCCGATATCGCATCCTTCCACTTTTCTCCACTGACATCGAATGAGATCAAAAAGGCAATCCTTTCCATCAAATCCAATGCTATTGGAAGTGACAACATTAGTCGACGAATGATCACCACTATCCTGGATCAAGTCCTCCCAGCCATCACTCATATCATAAATTTTTCCCTTGTTTCTGGCACTTTCCCATCACTATGGCGTAAAGCATACGTTATTCCTTTGCCAAAAATCCAAAATCCTTCTCTCCCGTCGCATTTTCGTCCCATATCCATTCTTCCTTTCCTATCCAAAGTTCTCGAGTCCTGTGTGCAACAGCAACTGTCCAGGTTTGTATACATCAACAACCTATTGAGTCCTTGCCAGTCTGGTTTCAGGCCTGGACATAGCACTTCTACCGCACTCCTTAAAGTGACTGGCGATATTAGGGAGGGCGTGGAAAACACCAAGGTCACAGTGTTGACTTTGGTTGATTTTTCAAATGCCTTTAATACCGTCAGTCACGACATCCTAATTTCCCTCCTCTCCCATCTTAAGGTCTCATCCGATGCTTTGGATTGGTTCTCAAGTTATCTTCGGGGTCGCCAGCAGTCTGTCCGCCACGATGAGTCATCATCGAACTGGCGTGACAACAACTCTGGTGTTCCTCAAGGCGGTATTATTTCTCCTTTGTTATTTTCTATGTTTATTAATCTCTTAACACAAAATCTTCAGTGTGCTTATCATTTGTATGCCGATGACTTGCAGATTTACTCTCAGGCAACTGTTGAGGATGTTTCGGTAGCAATTCACAAGGTTAACAGGGATTTACTTGCAATTAAAACTTGGTCAGACAAGTTTGGCTTGTCTGTAAACCCCAACAAATGCCAAGCCATTATTATTGGTAACCAATGGTCAATCACAAGATTAGACATAACAACTCTGCCTACGCTAATGTACGATAAGACCGCTATAAATTTCTGTCCAGTGGTCAAGAACCTTGGCTTACACATGGATTGCACTTTGAGTTGGCGAAACCAAGTAACTCAAGTCAGTCAGAAAATTACCGGTACCCTACGTGCTCTAAATCGCTTAAGGAACTTCCTTCCACCCAAGACCAAGACTATGCTTGTGCAAACTTTGGTTTTCCCGTTGATCGACTATGGTGATGTATGCTACTATGACCTGAATGCAGAACTTCTCAACAAACTGGATCGTCTTCTTAATAACTGCATTCGATTTATTTTTAATCTTCGCAAGTATGATCATGTATCTACTTATCGTTCTCAGTTGAAGTGGCTTCCTATTCGTCAAAGACGCAGTATGCGTGCCCTCACTACTCTTTACTCTATCCTTATGTCTCCCAATTCCCCAAAATAACTTAGTTCTTATTTTCAATACTTGTGTTCCAACCATGATCGAGACCTTCGTTCTTCCCATAATCTCCTCTTACTTTGTCCTTCCCATACTTCCGCTTTAATTCACTCTTCCTTTCCCATTCAGGCAATCCTTCTTTGGAATGCCCTTCCTCTAGAAATCAGGATGTCTACTACAAAAGATAGCTTTAAATTAAGAGTAAAACAGCTGTTATTGGATAAGTTGGCAAAAGAATCTCAATAATTTGTATATGTATATAAATATATAGATATTTATGTATATAATTATATATTTAATATTGTTATTCTTAGATATGTATAGTTTAGATATAATTATTATTTATTTTATATAATTATCTTATAATCTTGTAGTATCAAATGTATGTATGTATTTTAAACTATGTATATGTGTACTAGATCTATGCTAAAAAGATTCTTCTTAACATAATTCTGGAATACACCTACTATTAATCTCTGCACCACTCTAAGGTAGACTGGGAGAGAATGCCTACGGCATTAAGTCCGCCTTTGTACGCTCCGTGTATATAAAGTTTTAAAATAAATAAATAAATAAAAATAAATAAATATTATCTATATATTATAACAAGGTTTAGCAATGTAAGGTTCAAACTTAATATATCAATATAATTATGCAATAAACTAAATCAATTGATACATATAACTGATATGTATCCAATCAAAGTGACTTATTAATAGTAACAACAACAAATCTATGCTAGATTTCAACAATTTAAATCAAACAATTACTGATTGAGGTTTTGTGTGACAATGTGCTTCAATTTATGTAGGTCAACTTATACAAATAAATAATATGTATTTTAGGCAAAAACTGACCTGACAAACACTACAATACTATCTACAAGGTGATAAGATACAAGCTTATACCAATCTGAGGTTTGTACTCAGCAATACAACAGCGGCTAGATTTCAACTACAGCTCCACACCAAAAATTATGTCTAGAGTTACCGTAGCCAGGTAGGGATTTTCAGAAGTGCGCAGTGGAAGGTGTAATACATCTACCTGACCACGGTAGACAATATATCTAACCACTTTTACTGTGGTAGCACAGCGATGAATTATAATCCTAACTACACCTAATATTAATAAAATGTCTTACCAACTCTTACTGATGCTGTTCTTGAATGGACCTATAAGATTAACTCATAATTTTGGCCAAAATAACAAGAGAATCGAATAGATACCAGTATCCAGTTCAGCGTAGTCCTTCTCCTCGGGCACCAATCAGGAATTCACACACGTGTTTTACAAAGTTCAATGTTTCACAAATGTTCATTAATTTATCACAAACTTTGCCGGTAGTCAAAAGCGGCAATTGTAAGTATTTACAAGTTAATTCAATTCGCGTTAATTCAAAAGGCGATCAATTTATATCAATTGCAATCTCGCGAGACAGACCAAGACCGGCGTGTTAATTTTTCAAGGCGGGAACGGTAGTGACAGTTCAGTGTGACCATTGTCAGAAATTTTCAATAGACTAAACAAAATGTTACTCAATCGATCTAATCGGCTTGACTTATAATAAAAACTAATTCTATTTCAAACACTATAGGTACTAGATAATGGATAAACATTCATGTATACCTAATTCTTTTGTTTGTAAATACATACTTATTATACATAGAAACACCCAGACCAAGACAAACATCCATATTCATGCACATAAATGTTTGACTTGAGCGGGAATCGAACCTGCGACCTTCAGCGTAGCAGTCGCTTACACTCTCGCTGCGCCAACCGGTCGTTAGGTAGTAAGGTTATATGAGAAGTCAACACTGAATTATCTCTTGCTTAACGATGAAAGAAAATATCGTGAGGCAACCTGCATGTCTTCATAGTGTTCTTGTAAGACATGTGAAGTCTGCCAACCCGCACTTAGCCAGCGTGGTGGACTATGATCATACCCTGTTATATTACACGAGGCTTGTGTGTCCAGTAGTAAGACAAATTTTAAAATAAGGCTTGATGCATAAGAAGTTAAATTTTGTTATTATTTTTCTAGATTCACGCCTGTATCCCGAAGAGATGGGCAGAGGTGTTATATTTCACCTACATTTCAATTTAGTATTGAACAGCTATATACATACATACATAGACTCACGCCTGTTTCCCGGAGGGGTAGGCAGAGACTACGGAACGCCATTTGCAACGATCCTGACATACCTCTCTTGCTTCATTCACTCCCATCAAGTTTCTCATACATGCTCTTCTGTTTATTTACTGGTGTAAATCGCAAGAATTTAAAAATACATATGTACATACATACATATTATACATAGAAACACCCAGACCAAGACAAACATCCATGTTCACGCACACAAATGTTTGACTTGAGCGGGAATCGAACCCGCAACCTTCGGCATGGCAGTCGCTTACACTACCGCTACGCCAACCGGTGAAATATGAAATACCAAATGTGAAATACCTTAAATTTAACCTACGCGACGGTTTAAACTAGTTGTATTGATTATTTCAATAAGGAAATAAATGTAAAGTTTTTCAAAAACATTTTTGCCGCAAACTGCATGGTTTACTGATTAAACTTTGGAAGATTGTTCTCATTACAATTCATGTTATTGTCTGAAACTTTCTCAATTTCCATCTGTTTATATTTTGCTACGAGGAATACTACGCAGTGGCTACGAGTAAGACGTTGTTTGTACGTTCGTAGCAATAAACGCCTACGCGGCTACGCCACAAATAGGTTTAATACTCCAAGTTAACAGGAAAACAAAATATAAACAAACCATAAAAGGGGAAATTAAGTAGTTTAATTACTTAAACATGTATGAGGCTTACTTTGACAGACTTTTACTGCCAAATCGTTACAAAATGTTATACCTGTCAATAAGTATTCTGTCAATAAGTTAAGTTAAGTATTCTGTTTATAAGCTATTCGACTGCCGGACCCAAGCCTCTCTCACTAGGAGAAGGGTAATGCTGTAGACTACCAGGCAGGTCAAGTGCGGCTTTTAAGCTCTTTCGAGAACATTTTGTACAACTTGCAGGTACGCAGGTTTCTTCACAAGCGATCATTTACAATTCAATAAGCGCACTTAGGCATAGAGGCGCGATGAAGTAGCGATAGCCGAGTGTAGAGACCGGCAGACTGCTACGCATAGGGTCTCAGATTCGAACCCACGGTACGCAGCAATGACTTTTCGAAGTTATTATTAAATTGTTAACTATCGCTTGCTTATCGGTGAAGGAAAACATCGTGAGGACACCTGCATGTCTGAGAGTTCTTCATAACGTTCTCAAAAGATATGTGAAGTCTGCCAACCCGCACTTGGCCAGCGTGGTGGACTATGGCCTTACCCTTCTTATAGAGAGAAGAAGCCCGTGTCCAGAAATGGGACAGTTTATATAGGGCTGTAGATGAAGCGCACTTAACTTAACTGAAAAGTAAGTGGTGCGAGCGGTGGCTCTACGTTACAGTCTGTTAATAAACTCCGCTTATTGCATTAATGGAGATCACAGCCTCAGTTAAATCGACGGTTTAAGAAATAACATACATATACTCACGCCTTTTTCCCATCGGGTTAGGCAGAGAGTTGTCTCTGCCTACCTAGGCTGTGTTCTCATTCACACGCTTCCTCTACAATCATTACTCTTTTCATACATGCTTGCCGGTTTCGGGTACTTTGGGCAATAAAAATAATATAAAAAACAATTCAATTGCCTTTCAGTTGCTTTTGTATACAAAGTTATTACTATACAAAACATACAAGAAAATTATTAGAGGTGTAATATTGACCGTCTTTTAGCAAAATAAGAGCTGTCATATGTTTTGGGGAACTGGAACGCGTCCGATTCCTGGAAAGTAAACATTTAGGTCGCCGTTCTGAAATAAGTTTGACCTGACGTTGTCATTAGAATTGGTTCCAATGCCAACATCTGTTGTGTTTCGTTCGGTGAGTGAGAGTGCCGGAGGCCCCATCCCCTATTTCTTTTTCCTCCCTCATCCCACTCCTCTTCCTGTCTCTTTTCCCAACCCCAAGGGGCGGTAACGCACTTGTGACTCCTGTGGTGTTGCTTGTGTCCATGGGCGGCGGTAATTCTTGCTGCGTTTGCTCGTCTACCGCCTATTAATATAAAAAAAAGAAATTATGTGCAATTTCAATAGTTAATTATCCCTTGCAATAGTTAGACAGATTTTAAATCAAGGCTGATGATATATGAAGTCCAATTCAGTTATTTTTTATTTTTCTAGACTCACCACAGAATCGCCGACGGAGTAGGCATTTAGGCATAGTTGTAAGGTAGAGGTGTAATATTACACCCACATTTCAATTTAGTATTGAACACCTACTTTTTTGTGAGTTCAGAATGAACATCGCAGTACAAAATTGTTTATTATAATGAATGCAATCACCCCTCAGAGGTTTAAACTATACTGAGAATAACGTTGAATATTTTAATTATAAAGGTGGGCGTGCACTCAAGTGTTTGATACTAGATGTCTAGACACGACGCACCGACGCAATGGAATCTTAACGAAGTGACAAATTAAGTCGACATAAACATTAAAACGACTTATTTGTAGATAACTTCTTATGCATAATACTATAATATTATCAAGTGATTGAAAATTTATACCAGTTATACAAATTATATATAAGCAGCGATAGCCTAGTGGAGAGACCGACAGACTGCTACGCAGAGGGTCCGGGTTCGAATCCACGACACGCACCAATGACTTTTCGGAGTTATGTGCGTTTTAAATTGTTAATTATCGCTTGCTAAACGGTGAAGGAAAACATCGTGAGGAAACCTGCATGTCTGAGAGTTCTCCATAATGTTCTCGAAAGACATGTGAAGTCTGCCAACCCACACTTGGCCAGCGTGGTGGACTATGGCCTTACCCTTCTCATAGTAAGAAGAGGAGTGTCCCACTGCTGGGCAGGGGGCCAGCAGTGGGACAGATTATATTAGGGCTGATGATGATGATGATGGTGATGATACAAATTATAAAATTATGACGGCCTCGTTGGTCTCGCGGCATAAATGAGCGCCTGGGACGTCTCGGGTTCGATTCCCGGGTCGGGCAAATTGTTATTGGGTTTTTCCGTTAGGAAATTCTCAGTAGCAGCACGGAGTCTGGTAATGTGCCCGGATGCAATCAAACATCGTGAGCAAACCTGCATGTCTGAAAGTTCATCTGAACTGGTGTTAGGGTAAAAACATTTCATAAGCACTTTAAAAAGTTTACACGTAATAAAGATTGAATTAATTTCATTTTCTTCATGTTCTCGAATGATTTGAAGAGTCTGCCAACCCATACTTGGCCAGTGTAATAGACTGTGGCTTATCCCTTAGAAGTGGCCCGTAAGACCTAGCACTGGGACGTTACTCGGACGGGAGTTTACACAAGCCTGATAACATAATTATGTTTTGCTACGGCTAACTACGCACGCTCTACGTGGCTAACTCCAATCATGACTCCGTAGCAGTAAACGCCTACGCTACTACGCATTTAATGTTTTTACAAAGTTTACGCTACGCTCGCTAGCAACACGATATAAAAATGAAAACAACTGACCGGTAGTCCCAGAAACTAGGGCGTTTGTAAACAAACTGAGAGCTTTATTATATTAGTACTAATAAGTCTTCAGCCGTAATTTATAGTCATAAACCTTCCTCGGGAAGCATCCTATCACTTGGTGAAAACCGTTCAAAGTTTATCACATTCATAATTTTACAGGCAGAGGTATACACCCACTTTTCGCCAGATTTATTTTAGTCCCACGTAATAGGGGGTGAGCCTATTGCCGTTACCGGGCACATCACCAGACTCCGTGCTGCTACTGAGAATTGGGAAAAACCCAGTAACACTTTTGCCCGACTCGGGAATCGAACCCGAGACCTTCGATCAGCAGTCGCATACGCTATCCACTGGACCACGGAAACAGTTGCTACTGTGAGACAAATTAGAATAGACTTAAGTCCAACAGTGGCCTGCGAAAGGCTGTAAAGGAAGACCGTAACATGCCGTGACCGGTCCTTTGCACAAAGAATTGGCGGCCCTTCAACACAGAATAATTTTCAGAACAGACAGTTTTCTGTTATAATAATATTGTTATGACGTTATGATCGATTGTAATTTTTCGCGATTAGTGTACATTATACAAGCAAAAAAAGGTAGCGATAGCCTAGTGGAGATACCAACAGACTGCCATGCAGAGGGTATCGAATCCACGGCGCGCACCAATGACTTTTCGGAGTTATGTGCGTATTAAATTGTCAATTATCGCTTGTCCCGTCCCGTTAAGCCGTCGGTCCCGGTTGTCATGAAGATCTTTGACAGTCGTAATAGGACGTCAGTACCTTCTAAATAAACTGACACTCGTCTAAACCATGGAATATTGCTATCCCTTTGTCTTGCGGAGGTCAGACAGGCAGTCGCTCTGTGGAAAAGCTAATATTCAGCCAAATCCGGTTAGACTAGTAAGCGGATCCCAGATTGAAACTGGAATAACACTAGGAGGATGATGATTAGTTTACATTATACGACCACGACCGAAGTCAGTCGGTCGAAACGTTGGCAAATACCGAGGTATTTAGGCCTTAAATATCTTATTTATTGCGAGTAAGACCCGCGAAACACCCTTGTATAATAATGACATTATATTTATCTACTATCAAAGACACAAATCAGAAAAAAATTATAAAGTATGTATTATTATGTATAGGTATGTTAATATTAGAAGCCTCGTTAAGATGGAGGAGCCTTTACCCCGTGGGCTTTTATGATAAAGACGGTATTGCTAAAAGGCTTAGCCCGCGCTTTGAAACACCCACTTGTTGTGTCGAATTTAGTTGTTTTGGTGCTCATTTTTTAAATATTACTAAAATCTGTCGCGTTACAGACACTAATTAGACACAGAGCAAGTTTTATTATTAGTAGGTATCTAACTGTTTAGTCCTGACGCAACAACACGCCTGTATCTCGCTATGCCAATTCATCACTCTTTTAACTATTTACCGCGGCATATTAAACCATTGCTTGTTAGTGAACAGACGACGTCGTTTGTTAAATACTGTTTTACAGAATCTTCTTAATATATAAAATCCTTGCGTTACTGACTGACTGACAGACACGCTACAGCCGAAACTATTGGGTGCAGGAAGCTGAAATTTGGCATGTATGTTCCTTGGGGACCGTAGGGGTGCACTAAGAAGGGATTTCCCGAAATTCTTACGGGATCGGACAAAACGGGTAAATTAAAAAAAAATGCAGGCGTAGCTGCTGGTGTCCTCTAGTATTCATATAAATCCAAAGACAGCTGGACATAGGCCTCCCCCAAAGCTCTCCACATAGACCGATCCTGAGCCACCCGCATCCATCCGCTGCCCGCGATCCCAACAAGGTCGTCAGTCAAGGGCGGGCAGATGGAGGCCCCCCCCGTAGAGACTCAAAAACCCTACAATTCATGCTTTCCTCAGTACTTTTCTCATTTTCCCTATCAACTCGCCCCCTCCCCTCCTCCCTAGGCCATTGCAACATAAGCATCGTGTTTATTTAAAACACATATAAAATGGCGTGTGGTTGACGGCATAGAATACAAGTGTCACCACCCCCTATCTTCCCGTGGGTGTCGTAAGAGGCGACTAAGGGATAACACGATGCAAATACCATCTTTGCGTAGAGACGGAAAACTCGACATCAAACCCTATACGACTGCCTCGTTGGTCTCGCGCCATAAATGTGCGCGTGGGATCGGGAGGTCCCGGGTTCGATTCCTGGGTCGGGCAGTGTTATTGGGTTTTTCTGTCACGAAATTCTCAGTAGCAGCACGGAGTCTGGAAATGTGCCCGGTACGGCAATAGGCTCGCCCCTTATTACGTGGGACTAAAGTATATCTGGCGAAAAGTGGGTGTAGAAATACACCTCTGCTTACCCCTTCGGGGATAAAAGGCGTGAAGTAATGTATGAATGTATGTATGTTTAAATTAAACTCCAGTTTATGGCTTTTATCGCGATATACCTTTAGACTTTCGAGAAACGTCTTAATTAGGGTCAGCGCACACCGAACTGCAAAATGCTCGCGCATGCTCGAGCAAACTTTTGATTGCTCGACCATGCAGGCGGCATGCTCGCCCTTCCGTGAGCAAGCTCCGTTGAAAATGCTCTGGGTTGCCAGGCGGGAGTGCATGGTCAACTTTTCTTCGTCCATGATTTCCAACTGACGCCGGCCGCGCCATAAGTAGTAAACGCTCGTCCACACAGTCTTCTCGCTGTGGCATACTGAGCGCTAGCGACACGCGGCGGCGCGCCGGCGGCGGCTCGAGCACGCTCGCGCATGTAGAACGCATTCTCGAACATTTACTTGCAAGCTCGAGCGTCAGGTTTGGACGTGTATACAATTTTGAAATGAATGGAATTGTCATAAGTTAAATTTTTCAATGATTTCACAAAATGCTCTGCTCTGCTCTCGGTGTGCGCTAACGCTTAGGCTTTAATCCTGTGTTGTGGGAGACTTTGCAAACATTGAAGCAACGGATATAAAGAAGACCTAGCTTCGAAATAAGCGTTTGTGGATCACTCAAAGTATTGTCCCGTGCAGGTAGTAAACCCACTACACTTGTTAAAAGTTGAGACGGCCGCTTAAACGCTCTAAGTACACTCAGTAGCTATAATATTGGTATTCATCGATTTGAACCCTAAGTGATTTTTATACATCATGCAAACGAATTTAGTGGGTCTTAATCACGGTAAACTAACTTATTCTTAGCAAGATTAAATAAATTAATTTTACGCGATTAAGATTCGCTAAATTATTTTGTTAGTACGATATTGGTATTCGGTATCTTAAATAAAAACATATCAGTTACAAAATTTAGTACGGTATTTAGGGTGAAATAATTAAAAAGAAGCACTTCAAAAATCTTTTTCAGATCAATCACAACTCCCACATTTTGTTTTGGGACCCTTCCAAGTAACTTTATGAAAGAAATAAAGGCGAAATTATTACGTGTTTAAATAAAATGATTGCCATCAATCATAAGCGATTTCCTTTTAAAGAAAATACGAGATTGAGAATCATTCTATGAAATTTACTCGTAGTATATGTGTACTTACAGTACAAATATGAAACATCAAACAATATATTTAATTTTCAAGAAAATACGTGACAGCGAAAAATTCATTCATAACTATTAGAGTATTTAGGTTACAAATCTCAGAGGTTAAAAAGTATTTTAAGCGTTCCAAGTGTACCGCGATCCATTTTACAAATAATTAATTAATCATCATCATCATCCTTTAACAGTCCACTGCTGGACAAGGCTTCCTTTGAAAGGAGGAATTAGCCTACTATACCACACTGGCCAAACGGTTTGTTATAGGGTTTGTATCAAGTTTTCCTTCTCTTACAGTGTTGTTCTCTATATAATATGCTGCCTCTGTCGGCTCTTACGACACCCATGGGATTCCATGGGGTGGTGACATTCCATATTCCACATATACATCTGACATATACTAAATACAATAATAAATGAACAGTCACAAAAACGCCCTGACTCAAAACAACCTAATTCCTTGTGAGTCACTCATCTACTGTCCCGGTGGGAACTATATCTGCCAATGTACAGTGTGACACGGCAAGGCGACTACTTAAGCCACTACAACACAAGTAATGGTCACAGCGTGACTTAGCGAAATGACTGCACGGTTGGCGTAGTGGTTTAAGCGGCCGCCTCGCCACTTGACACTGCGCCGTGTGTTGTGGGTTCGATTCCCACACGAGACAACACTTTGTGTGATCCTTAAATTGTTGTTTCGAGTCTGGGTATTCATTGTGTCCGTTGGTTGTATGTTTGTAACGTGCCCCGCGACACAAGATTTATTCCTAGTGCGGGAGTTGTATTTTTAAAAAATAAAAAAGAAATAGATTGGCAAAGTTAGCTAAGTTATTCATCACACTTGGCCTGACCGCGTATTGTGGTATTTACATCAGATGCTACTGGAGGAGTGAACGTGAAGCCATCGGTTCTTGTGTCAGAACATGAATCGATAGGCCCTGTCAGAGGTTTTCGAATAGACCGCTATTAACTCTGACACCAGAAGGCCAATTCTCGTAATAATAATAATAACAACACAACTGGCAACACCACCAATGTCAACGTGCTTTTTTCATCAAAGAATTTTAAATATTAATCTTTCACGAATTACACCTTATTTAAATTGTAATAATATCACATATTAATTAGAATATCAAACTCAATCAAAAGAAGGAAATATTTAATGGAAAACGGCCACAAATAAAGAAAAAGTAGAGATGACAGCCGTCACAACAAATATGACACGTCAACCAAAAGCAATAACAATATTTACGAAACGAAAATGGAAGTTATTAGCAATTTAGTATGTTGACGAGAGCCAGGAGCAAGAGAGCACGACCACCACCTCCGGGCTCGTCGCTGAGCTCCGCCTCGCAGCCGTCGGAACCTGCGCCGACAACACCGACGGCTGCAGTTGCGTCGAGCTCCAGCGACGAGTATTTCTCTCCGCCGTCGACACCGTCACCTGCGCGGCGGCGTGGGAGAGGCCGGCCACCTGCGTGCTTAGGACCTCGGGGCCCACCGGCCCCAAACAGGGTCCCCGCTGCCGGTGGTAATGTGCAGCGCATGAAGTGGACGACATCAATAAACGAATATGTCATGCGCGCATATTTTGGGGCAACAGAGGGAGGCACTAACCTCACTGCGTACCGTAGTCGCATGCTGTCTTTGTTTCAGGCCTTGGAACCAAGCATCAACGTCACGGCTCAACGACTATCGGATCAGGTACGGGTTATCCAGCGCAGTGGCAAGTTGGATAATGCCGTACTTGATAGGATTCGCTCAGAGTACTTACCTTCGAGCCATGCCAACCCCGTCCAGCCTACACAGACATCTGCACTGGCCACCCCACCAATAGGCGACAGTGCCATCAGGGAGGAGGATGACATGGCTGATAATGTAAGTACCCAGTGAAATGAGGAGGTAAAGGATGCTTTGGAATGTGCTATTAGGGACTACCGGTACACACCACTAGGTATGAGGCCTCGTCTACCGAGGTTACCTATGCATAGGCGAAATATAGCGCTGATAAGTGCTCTTGACTCGTTATTATCAAATTATTTGGATAATAGCGAGGATCTCGGTGATACCCATTCAATCTTGTACTGTACCGCCGTGGCAGCTTGTCGTATAGCTGGTGTTAAGTTTCCAGAAACTGATACCGTTGTACGACAAAGGTCTGCTGTACCGGCGTGGCAGTGCAGGATTGAGCGACGTATTGCCGAGGCAAGGGCACTTATTGGCAAGCTGATCTGTTATAGGGAGGGGAATACACGCCCTAGGGTAATGCGCTTTGTGAAACGGGCTTTTTCGGGGACTAACATTGGTCCTCAAGATTATATAGCCCGGGTCACAGAGCGCATTGACTACCTAAAACAGAAAGTCTATGCATGGGCAAACCGAATTCGTAGGTTTAAGAAACGTGTGGACCGGTACGTCATTAATAGTGCATTCCAGAGGGACCAAAGGTGGGTATACAGAAGTTGGGAACGACCAGATCAATGTGTGACTAATGTGCAGCGGCCAGATGCGGACGCCACAGCCATATGCCCATTGGTCATAGAGAAGGTGATTGGATGCGAGATATCGAACGTGCATGCGAACATATTCCCGAAATGGAATGCGTGGCCATTTCTAGCCAGGACGTTACACAAGCAGTCCGTCCATTATCTAATTGGAAATCTCCAGGATTGGACGGACTGCACAATTTCCGGCTGAAATGGCTACGTAGTTCGCATGAACGTTTGGCATCTCAATTCCAATCAGCCGTGGAATCTGGGTCGTTGCCAACCTTTATGACGACTGGAATTACCCACCTGCTCCATAAGACTGGCAGTACTAGCGAGCCCGGCAATTATAGACCGATAACATGTTTACCATCGGTCTATAAACTTCTTACATCTATTCTGAGAGCTAAAATAGCTAAACATGTCGAAGACAACTCAATTATGTCAGCCTCTCAGAATGGATGTAGGAAGGGGGCTCGTGGTACTAAGGAGCTCCTCCTCATTGACATGGCCATTAGCCAACAAGTTCGCCGTAACCGAAAGGATCTGGCGGCATGTTGGATAGATTATAAGTACACGCTCGACCGTGATTTTGCGCGCACGTGAGGTTGTTGACCTCCGCTACGATAATGGATAACGCATCGAAAAGATTAAAATGTTCTAATTGTAATATTGTTATTTGTGAAGTTTTATCTTTTGTGCAAAATAAAATTGATGTTATGATGGAAGAAAGCCTCGTACATATATGTGAAAGTGCGTTTAGTTCGGAGGAGATTGAAGTAGCGAAATCGTTACTATTTGAATCGGTGAACAAGAAATTAAAGACCAGAAAACGTCAGGGGAAGACACTGAGGAATATTGAGGACATAATCTGCCTATTTAAAGAAACGGACCCCGAACAGGTGCCTATATTTGTGGCTAAAAATTTAGAAAAACTTCCACCCGTCACTTTCGATCATGTCGATGTGACGACCTTACTCAAGAGAATTGTCCTTTTAGAGAAATCTGTGCATGACTTTCCACATAACTACGTATCTAAAATTGAACTAATTGATCATAATATAGGACAATATAAAGATAATTCATTTCTAAGTCAAGAGCAAAATGTTAATATTAAAAAAAGAGGAGGTAGATTAAATAATACGATTGACAGCGGACCGATGGCACTGACGTCATGCAACAATGTATCATTCATTGAAGAAATAAACGAAACTCGTGTTCATCTCTTTCACATAAATCAGGGAATAAATCTATGCGTTCTTATCACTCATCACCTATTATTGAGACACGAATGACTGAGAAGGTGCAACTACCAGTGAGATGCGGCAGCGCAGCGAGCGAGAGCGGGATGGCGGGTGAGTGCTTGTTACGTCGTAGCGCGAGCACTGTTGTCAGCGCGGCGGGACCGGTTCTAACTACAATGAATGAATCAGCTGTGGAGCGCAGTGACAGGTTGGTGAATACAGTTATTATTAGCGATAAGAAGACTGATAATTTAACTAAGATTGCACCATCACCGCCTAAACATGTTTCTTTTGCCGATGTACTTCAGAGAGAGGGTGAATGGAAGGTGCCTGAGAAGGATGAGGCGTGGCATTTGGTGCAGAGAAAGAGATTTAAAAATCGTTTAATTAGTCAGACAGGCAGTGCGGTTACTGATTCCAGCGATAATAGCTCCAGATTCAAAGCGGCGGACTTGAAAGTGCCACTATTTATATCTAACGTGCATAGGGATGTAGCTGAACAAGATATTATTAATTATATATACGAGAAAACGCGAGAAACAGTTTCGTTGGTAAAAATTAAAATGAAACAAGAAAGGAACTACAACGCATACAAACTTTATGTTACTAAATATAAAATCGATACGTTCCTGGATGACAAGTTGTGGCCAACAGGCATATCATTCAGGCGTTTTGTGAACTTTCACGAGAATAGGAAAACAGAGCAAGTGCCTTTGATGACAGGTATCAATAATAATAACTGATGGATAATTACAGCGAAATAATAAGTTTTAACTGTAAATCTATGAAGAGATCTTTAGAAGGGATCAGAACTTTATGCTCCACAGCCGATGTGGTAGCCCTCCAGGAGACCTGGCTGCTGCCGCATGACCTGCCTTTGCTCAATACGATTGATGATAAGTTCGGGTGCACAGGCACGTCTGCGGTCGATACTGCGGCGGGTTTACTTGGCGGGAGACCCTATGGCGGCGTGGCGCTGTTGTGGCGTAAGAGTGCGTTTGAGTCTGTGACTGTGTTAGAATGCAATAACGTCCGGGTCTGTGCGATAAAGATAACCGTGTGCGGTAGGTCAGCAGTACTGTTTAGTGTATATATGCCTACAAATGCTTATAGCAACCTACCTGAGTTTACCGCGTGTTTTGGTGCGATTCGATCTGTAGTTGAAATGGAGGAGAACAATGGAGTTGAGGCTTTTTATATATTGGGTGACTTTAATGCCCACACAAATGAGTTGTTCTATAATGAAATGTTAGATTTTTGTATGGATTTTGATTGGCTTTGTATAGATCTAAAAATGTGCCCTAAAACAACCTACACATTTTATAGTGATGCTCACGGGTGTACTAGATGGTTGGACCACTGCATCGTCACCGAGTCAGCACGGGATTCAATCGTTGGTGTGACTGTGCGCTACGACGTGTATTGGTCGGACCACTATCCACTCGTAGTGAAATGTAATTTAAATAAGCTTAAGCTTAAAGTTAATGACTTTGTTATTGAAAAACCTGTAAGCCGTGTTATATGGGGTGAGAGACAGACACAGCAAATTAATCACTACCATGACATTTGTCATTCAATACTGAGCTCGGTAGATTTTCCGCAGGAGTTGAGTGAATGTTGTGATGGTTTTTGTAATAACAGAGAACATCACACAGTTCTTGACAAACTGTATGAGCAGATTACTGGTACGTTGTCTCGAGCAGCCATTAAAACGTATAGGAAAAAGTGTCGCAGGAGAGGCGGTTATGTCGTTGGTTGGAATAAGCACGTAGCGGGCCCACATCGGGAGGCGCGGCTTAGATTTCAGTTGTGGAACTTAGCTGGACGACCAGCTGAAGGTCGAATCTTTGATGAGATGTCGGAGGCAAGGAAACATTTTAAAGCTAAATTAAAATGGTGTCAGGTTCGACAAGAACAATTTAAGATGGACCTCCTTGCATCCGATCACTCCAAGAAAGATTTTAAAAGCTTTTGGAAGCATACAAACAAATTGAATGTTAGGCCGAGCGTCCCGATGAGTGTCGGTGGCTCTGCTGACCACAAAACCATTGCTGAGGCTTTTAGAGAGCATTTCACTGTGCGGTCGCCCTTAAGTCCCACGTCTAGTGAGGTGAGAGATGGTGAGCCCATTGTGACGGGGCAGAATGTAAAGATACCTGCCAAGAGTGTGGCAAACATTATTCAAAAAATGCAGCGTGGGAAGTCTCCTGGTCACGATGGGCTCAGTATCGAGCATTTTAAGTATGCGGGGGTGCATTTGCCGCGAGTACTGTCCATGTTTTTCAGTCTGTGCATCGGTCACTCTTATTTGCCGGAGCCGCTAATGCGGACGATAGTTGTTCCTATTGTAAAAAATAAGACGGGTGATACGTCTGACATAGGTAACTATCGACCCATCTCGCTTGCTACCACAACAGCAAAGGTACTTGACGGCTTGCTGAACAGTCGTCTCACTGCACAGATTGAGTTGCACGATGCCCAGTTCGGTTTCAGAGCAGGACTCTCCACAGAGAGTGCTATTCTGAGTCTGAAGCGAACTGTCAAGTATTATACAGCGAGGAGGACGCCGGTATATGCGTGTTTCCTCGACTTGTCAAAAGCTTTTGATCTAGTTGCATATGACATTCTGTGGGACAAGTTGAGGGATGCGGGTGTATCGGCGGAATACACCTCCCTCCTCAAATACTGGTATTTTAATCAAAAAAAACCGGGTGAGGTGGGTGGGTACTATGTCGGATGAGTACGGACTGGAATGCGGAGTCAGACAGGGGGGGTTAAGTTCACCTCTGCTATTTAATCTGTATATCAACCAGCTTGTCGAGCGGCTGAGCAGTACACATGTCGGCTGCCATATTGATGGAATAGCTGTCAATAATATAAGCTATGCGGACGACATGGTGCTGCTCAGTCCGTCGATAAGTGGGTTGAAGAAGTTGCTGTCGACCTGCGAGGCCTATGTGGAGAGACATGGTTTGATATACAACTCGAAGAAGAGTCAGCTCCTTGTATTTAAAGCGCCAAAGCAGCAGCCGCGCAGTGTCCCTCCCATAAGTCTCAACGGCGTAGCACTAAATATTGTAAATAGGTTTAGGTACCTCGGCCACATTGTCACTAGTGACTTAAGGGACGACGAAGATATAGAGAAGGAGCGCAGGGCGTTGTGTGTGAGGGGCAATATGCTCGCCCGCAGGTTCGCTCGTTGTACTACTAGCGTCAAAGTTACCCTTTTTAGGTCGTTCTGTCAATCCTTTTACACAGGCGGCCTGTGGGTGTCGTATACGCGTCGAGCCTACAATGACCTGCGCGTCCAATTCAATAATGCCTTCAGAATGCTGTTGGGACTGCCATGGCGCTGTAGCGCATCGGGAATGTTCGCAGAGGCTCGCACCGATGGTTTCCACGCCATCATGCGAAAAAAAAGCGGCCTCCTTACTACAGCGCCTACATGGTAGTGACAACAGTATTCTGAAAATGATTGCGGCCAGATTTGACTGCCCCTTCCAGCAACACTGGGTGGGGACAGTAATAAATATAAAATAAATTATAATTATAATCTTACTAACAATACTAACCTAGTATTAAGCACAATTGTTACTAACAAAAGTACTAACAAAATTATGGACTGTTGTATTGGGTCTGAAATAAACTTCTTATTATTATTATTATTATAAGAAAGCGTATGACTCCGTGCCGCATACATGGCTTTTGAGGGTGTTAGAGTTGTATAAAGTAAATACAACTCTACGCACCTTCTTAAAGTCATGTATGGGGCAATGGAATACGACTCTTTGCTATCCAGGATGCCGACGGATCCAGGAGGACGGCGAACGTATTAAAATTGAGCGGGGAATTTTTCAGGGCGACAGTCTGAGTCCCCTTTGGTTTTGCTTAGCCATGAACCCTCTCAGTACTTTACTGGAGTGTTCAAGGTTAGGCTACAAGTTACAGAGAAGTGGTCAGGTCATATCTCACCTGCTGTTCATGGATGACCTGAAGTTATTTGCCGACTCTGATGCCCAATTGATAGATTTACTAAACGTAACCCAAAACTTTAGTAAGTCAATCAATATGGAGTTCGGTGTGGATAAATGTGCTGTCATTCATGTGAAGCAGGGAAGGATGGTGGAATCTGAGGGGATCCAACTCGCAGATTCCATTAACCTAAGAACGCTTCTCTTAACTGATACCTATAAGTACTTGGGTATGTCACAGGCTTTAAGTATCAATGAAGCCGTCATGAAGCAATCGTTGCAAGAGCGTTTCTTTGGCCGCCTGAATAAAGTACTGAAAAGTCTGTTATCAGGTGGCAACAAGGTTCGTGCTTGCAACGGTTGGGTCATGCCACTTCTTGTATACTCCTTTGGCATACTCAAGTGGACTCAGTCTGAATTGGACGCCCTGGACAGAAGAGTCCGCACATTGTTGACGGCATATCGTATGCATCATCCACGTTCATCCGTGATGAGGTTGTACATCCCGCGGAAGTGTGGGGGTCGTGGCTTTCTGAATGTCAAGACCCTACACAACCGCGAGGTGTGCAATCTCAGAGAATATTTTCTCCGGGCGAACGTGGACATGCATCGAGATGTTGTCGCAGTGGACAATGGACTCACCCCGCTCAAGTTGGCTAAGGAGAACTGGCGCATACCTGTAGTACTCAGTACTGATGATCGCAAGCGTGTATGGCAGAGCAAGGAGCTTCATGGCAGGTTCCATCGGGCTCTGTATGGACCCGATGTAGACCTATTAGCCTCGGTGAACTGGCTACGCTTCGGTGACCTCTTTGGGGAAACCGAAGGGTTTGTTTGTGCAATTGCTGACGAAGTTATTAAGACGAATAACTACCGGAAATATATCCTGAGGGATGGCACTAGTGATATTTGCCGTGCGTGTCACAAGCCCGGTGAATCCCTCAGGCATATTGTTTCCGGTTGTTCACGTCTTGCTAACGGCGAGTACTTGCACAGACATAACCAAGTAGCCAGAATCATTCACCAGCAACTTGCTCTGAAATACAAACTTGTAGACATCGAGGTACCGTACTACAGGTATGTGGCAGAGCCAATTCTCGAAAATGGCCATGTCACATTGTACTGGGATCGATCTATCATCACAGACAGGACTGTTGTAGCCAACAAACCTGATATTGTGGTGATAGATCGATCAGAGCGCCTCGCAATAATTGTTGATGACACCATTCCCCATGACGAGAATCTCGTGAAAGCCGAGAAAGACAAACAGATTAAATATCTGGACTTGGCTCACGAGATTGTCGACATGTAGGACGTGGACTCGGCAATTATTGTGCCGATAGTTGTAACGGTTAATGGTCTAATAGCCAAGAGCCTCGATTGTCACCTTAAGAGGCTCGCGTTGGGTGCTTGGGTCAAGGGTCTGATGCAAAAGGCAGTTCTTCTCGACACGGCACGTATTGTGAGGAAGTTCCTGTCTCTGGAACCCTAACCACCGGCAGCTTGGACCCTGTGCCCGTTGCTGGTGGGATCCCACGGTTTTTTTTATATTTTTAAATGTATTTTTTTGTTAGTGATATATTTAAAAATGTAAATTAAATTTGAATAATGATGAATAAATGAATAATAATAAAACCCCTCTGGGGCAGCCGTTATCTCATCATGAGACTAACGCAATCTCAGAGGGCAGAGTAACAGCTTTCAAACATCACCTTCATCGTGTAATATAAACAAAAAATGTATTACAAGATGAAAAGAAAGCTTACAACCGCAGGGCAGCTTTGTGGCGAGCTGAATGTGTGTGGCGACACTGCGGTCCCGAATGCTTCAGAGGGTCGGTCAGGGCCTCGTCTCCGGCTTGCCTTTATTGGCTGGCCGGAGTGGATTTCCAAGAGTGCCCGCAGGACTCTCAACTCTGGCTTGCCTTGGTCGGCCGACCAGAGGGAAGCCGCAAGAGCTATTAGCTCGGGGGTGGAAGTGTCATTCTCAAGGGCGTAACTACGGGGAAACCCGCTCCGGGCCTCCGTTGTCACGAGGCCCGCGATGGCGAAACCGGTGCCGCACCGCTCGACACCCCTAGCCACTCGCACCGGTGTTGCCCTCTGGCTGCCTTTATGGCAGAGTTTGTTTGCTTTGGGCGGCTATTTAGAGAGGGCCCATCTAGTGAGTTGGCGAGTCACCACCTGCCACGCGGACGGATGCTATAGGAGTATCAATGGCAGGTGCCGTTTTTTATCCATAGTATCATTATTACCAGTCCATTTAACACCCATCCCCATAAACCAGTAAATTAGACTCCACATCATTGCAATAGTCCTACATTTGCTGCGGCTAGTCCATAGCTGTACTCAGTAGTGCAGTTGTGGAGGCTCCACGGCATGTGTCCCATCCCATTTTAGATTAAAGTTCTCTACGGGCCTCTGCACGTTGGATCCATATCCCCGTGTAAGCCTCCCAAAGGACCGGTTATTCTTCTAACACCATGTTAGAAGAATAGCCGTGAAAAAGAGACACATAATAATAATAATAATAATAATTGTTTATTTGCCAGAATGTAGTAGTACATAGTATATGTATAGGTCTTAATTCTATTGTGGTCCATTACATTCTACCATAACATAATTATGGTGTTCAAATATTTTATCTATTTCAATAATATTTTGAACATAAAATAAGTACGAATAGTTCCTTAATGAATTCTAATCCAATGTTTAACTTAATATTATATGTATGCTATGAACTAATAAATTATCCCAAATTAAATGTATGTATTATGTTAAGAAATTAGGGTGCTTCTACACGGCGCATGTAGCTTGAGCATGTTGAGACACTTGCGTGGGTTACATGCACCGTAAACATATCGTTTAAAAACATGTGCGGGTCCAGCGACTCGAGCATGTACCAATGCGAGCCACCCGCGCAAGTAACTCGCGTGCTCTGCGGCGCGCGCGGGTCACTCGCGCATGTTACTTGTTAAAATTACATTTTTAACATATGATTTTAAAGAATTTTCGTTCATCGAGATATTTTGACGCGATTCAAGTCATAAAGCTACCGCGCGAATAGCATGCACATATACCTAGCTCTTGACCACGAACAAATAACTTGTACACACAGCTTGCGCAAGCAGCCCGCGTCTTTACTTGCTCCAGTTATTTGCACCACGTACAAGAACAAGCGGGTAACTTGATCAAGTAGCTTGCGCATATTATTCACGCGTGTAATCCGCTCCAGCTACATGCTCCAGCTACATGCACCGTGTAGAAGCACCCTATTATTTATTGATAAATGTCATATAACTTAGGGTGAGCGTCCGTAATTATTTTATGTCAAGTCATCTATTATTTTCAGATTAGTTATCATGTTTTCCGTAGAATTTTAATGTTTGCCCATGAATCATGCCCTTGTGTTTTTATAGTAACAATAACCTTTCGCGAAAAATACAATCTCTCATTTTAACCTGGCCAACTAGGCTTAGCACCTGCTTGTATCCAAAACATTATATTTAAGTATAAAATTAAAATAAATATGTATATAAAACTAGCCGACGCCAGCGGCTTCGCACGCACATAATTATTTTCGAATTACCCGTTTTGCCCGATCCCGTGGGAATTTCGGGAAATCCCGTCTTCGTGCATACCTACGGTCCCAAAGGAATATACATGCTAAATTTCAGCTTCTTGCGCCGAGTAGTTTTGGCTGTAGCTTGTCTGTCAGTCAGTCAGTAACGCAAGGATTTTATATATACAGATTATTTTATTTCCATCATAGAAATCAATGTATTAAATAATCAGAAAGAAATAAAATAATCAAAATAAAAACAGTCAAATAAATAATAAATCCATAAATAAAGCAATTTATATAGACTACTTCGAACACTTAATCATTGGAGTTTAGTTTGACATAAATTGATTTTCTTTCAATCATTCTGAGTTATATTTTGAGTTGATTGTCACAAATCTCAATTTAAAAGTGTTTTATTTTCGATGTTTTACATAGTAACATTTTGTAGATATATGTTCGAAAGAACCACAAGCTGTTATATATTAGAATATAAAAAGGGTGTATGAAGCAATATCAAATTCAAATTATGTGACAGGAATCCATTTTCGTTACGCTTTCGTCACACACAAGGTTTTATCATGCAAATTACAAACCACCCTACCTATATGAACAAACCTTATTATCTTTATGAATGAACTAGCTTTTGCACCCGTCTCCGCGCCTTCGTGTTATCGTGGCAAAAGTTAGGTTACGTATCCTAATGTATCAGTTATATTACCGTCGAGTGTAGCACATAGCGCGGCTGGATTTGTCCGTTCGTAATAGCTCGGCTTAGTTAAGCAAAGTTTGCACAGGTCCTCTTATAGATGGGTGACCGTTTGTTGTGGCGTTTACACCGGAGTGCTGTCGTGCTGTCGTGCTTCCGAGGGCACGTAAATCCTTTGGTCCCGGTCATTAGAACAAGAATAGTCAGGCCATGCCGGAGGCCTTCGGGTTGACTATAACGTTGACGCTGAGTTGGCCACACACTGGAATATAAATAGATAGATACGTTATAGACTGCCTGGTCGCTAACTATGGGCCTTATGCGAAAGTTTGGGGTCACTCAGAGTGCGATGGAGAGAGCTATGCTCGGAGTTGCCCTGCGAGATCGAATCAGAAATGTGGAGATTCTCAGGAGAACCAAAGTCCCCGACATAGCTCTCAGAATAGCCAGGGTGAAGTGGCAATGGTTAGGGCACATAGCTCGAAGAACTGCTGGCCCTTTGGGCAGGCGGTTCTAGAGTGGTGACTACGTACCGGAAGACGCAGCAGGGGTAGGCCTCCCGCAAGGTGGACCGACGATCTATTTAAGATCGCGGGAAGCGGTTTGATGCGGGCGGCTCAAAATCGGTCTATGTGGAGAACATTGGGGAAGGCCTATGTCCAGCGGTGGACATCTCTAGGCTGATATGATGGTATAGACTGCAAAGTTGATAAGCATATTTAACCACCATCGTTCACTTCCCATTCGTCATCATTACCATATCGGTTATTGTCAGACGATATGTAACATTCTAATGGCTGTTTATCATCGGTGAGGTTTCATCTTTGTCACCAATGGAACTATGTGCGCTTTGAACTTTAGCACTATTTAGAAACCCTTGCTCGCTAAATCCATCTCAATGTGATAAGAGTTAGAACTAAGATGGCAATTCAGAAACCGTCGTAGCATCAAACTGTTCCCAAAACATGACTTGAAAGAAGCTATACCTAATATATTTGTAAGAAATCTCTCCATTTTATTTTTGACCGTAAAAAAACAATACATGTTAAATCATTGTACCTAAAGGTATCTTATTATTTCAATGAAATCTATCCAAGTGCAACCAGAGAATTATACGGTATACAGACATTACGGAATAAAGGAAATAAAAATACATTCCGAATAGCGTAGATATATTCTGTTCTTTTCTCTTACGACAAAAGCGATATTCGACAAATGTGTGCGTAATTTCTTTCGTACGTAGAACAATATTTTGACTTTACTCACGTTTTGTCCTCGTAGACTAACAATGTTTACTTTTTGAACCGTTGACATTCACGGTTTGAGGTAGAGAACCCATTCGTAGAAACAAAAAAAAATACCGTGAATTGATAAAGATGAACTTATTTCAACGCTGTCAGTAAGCCTGGTAGTTTACGTTATATCCATCATCATCACATCATCAGCCTTTAACAAACCACTGCTGGACTAGGCCTCTCCTTTGAAAGAAGGTATTGGCCTACTATACCACGCTGGCCAAACGGGTTGGTATAGGGTTTGTATCAAGTTTTCCTTCTCTTCCTGGCTGTTCTCTGCATAATATGCTCCCTCTGTCGGCTCTTACGACACCCATGAGATGATATGGGTGGTGACATTCCGTATTCTTAATCCGTCACCAGACACATTTTATCCATTCATATAGTAAATTGAAGTCCCCATCGCATCCTCTCTGCATGCACGTGATAAACACTAAAACTACCAAACATTTTTGTACGGTTTTACCAAGTGGTTGCTGGTCAAAGTTCGTGTGTATAATTCTTGCGGGTGGAGCCACTGGCGAATTCTAGTATTGTATAATAATATGCAGTCACGAAATTATTTTAAAAGGAGCATGAATGTATATTTAAATAATTAGATTATTTAGTCTTTAGAGCCCTTTCATAAATATAATATTGAATTATCTTAATATATAAAATCCTTGCGTTATTGACTGACTGACAGACAAGCTACAGCCGAAACTATTGGGCGCAGGAAGCTGAAATTTGGCATGTATGTTCCTTGGGGACCGTAGGGGTGCACTAAGAAGCGATTTCCCGAAATTCCCACGGGATCAGCCAAAATGGGTAAATTAAAAAACACTGCAGGCGTAGCTGCCGGCGTCCTCTAGTTTAATATATTTTTGGGCTTTGGCAGACCACTTTTAAAGTACGTATAAGCATAATTATCTACTTACGGCCACACAGGTAAGTAAATGAATATTAATTAATATCATCATCATCAGCCCTTTATACCGTCCCACTGCTGGGCACGGGCCTCTTCTCACTATGAGAAGAGTAAGGCCATACATAGTCCACCACGCTGGCCTAGTGCGGGTTGGCAGACTTCACATGTATTTCGAGAACATTATGGAGAACTCTCAGACATGTAGGTTTCCTGTACGATGTTTTCCTTCACCTATTAGCAAGCGATAATTAACAATTAAATACGCACGTAACTCCGAAAAGTCATTGGTGCGTGCGTGATTCGAACCCGAGACCCTCTGCGTAGCAGTCTGTCGGTCTCTCCACACAGCTATCGCTGCTTTATAAACCAAAAATGTCTAGTTAAAATAACACTTCAGCTTTATTTATTTATTAATATACTATCTATTCAATTCGTACTATTATTGAATTTCTGGTGAATAAATAAAATTGTCTAATTAATATAACACAATAACATTGCAATAAAAAATATTTCCTTTGTAATATTATGTTTTTGTAATGAATTTTAATTCTTATTCATTTATGTAACATTCATTAAGCCAGGCGTATTAATATTTAGAAAATTATTTTCAAAAAACATTTTCTTTGTAAAAACATTTTAATTCGTATACATTTATATCAGGGTTGTTACGGATGCGAAAATTTAGACATCCGCGGATGCAGATGCGGATGCGGATTATTAGAAGTACACATCCGCGGATGCGGATTCGATGCGGATGCGGATGCGATACGGATGCGGATGTGGATTTTGGGCTTACATACATACATACATATCGTCACGCCTTTTATCCCCGAAGGGGTAGGCAGAGGTGTATTGCTACACCGACTTTTCGCCAGATATACTTTAGTCCCACGTAATAAGGGGCGAGCCTATTGCCGTACCGGGCACATTTGCAGACTCCGTGCTGCTATTATTTCGTGACAGAAAAACCCAATAACACTGCCCGACCCAGGAATCGAACCCGGGACCTCCCGATCCCACGCGCACATTTATGCCGCGAGACCAACGAGGCAGTCGTATAGGGTTTGATGTCGAGTTTTCCGTCTCTACGCAAAGATGGTATTTGCATCGTGTTATCCCTTAGTCGCCTCTTACGACATTCACGGGAAGATAGGGGGTGGTGACACTTGTATTCTATGCCGTCAACCACACGGCATTTTGGGCTTTTACAAGGATAATTATTTAAATTTTAAGTACATAAACATAAGTAACTGAAAATCAATTTAATTTTAACTTTTTATTTATTTAATCATATTTTTAGAAAACAAATTGCACAAGTTTTTAGTTTTACTTATGACACAACATAATTTAGAGCTTCGAGTTTCATTAGAAAAAATGTTTGTTTAATAATTTTTTTTTATGTATAGCAATATTGCCGCCTTCTCAGCTTCCAACCTATTTCTTAATGGATTATACCTATTAACCCAGCTCTACTAAATAAGTGGGAACACGGGCTGGTGGAGGTGATAAATATCTGCATGCTAATTTGGAGAGAATTTTTTACAACGGTTAACTTGCCACCAATTAAGTGGATTTTCATCTAAATGCAGTCTTTTCTGGCTACAATAAATAACTAGCATCGTGGCTACTGTTGTCCGGTTCTCCTTCACCATTATCTTCGCTCGATGAATATATGACCATGGCAAGATCGCTTTTTAAGCAAGTCTTCTTACCCGTAAAGAACATTGCTGGTTCAGGATCGAGAGAATCTCCCATTCTCATTCTATTTGTTTTGTCCGCCGGCGAGTCCGGCGACATAGGAGAATTAGTGACGATGGGGTTATTTACCATCTTTATTATTTAATCCTTTATTTTTCTTCGGTGACTGGTTTGAAAAAATTATGCTTATAGCGAGGATCCAAATATGTGGCAATTGCATATAAGTTGTTATCTTCCATAGAAGAAAATTTCCAAAACAAACGCGAAACACGTGCCACTCTGGCTCCGCCCACTTTCTTTACATGTAGTTACTTGTTGATGTGAATCTGCATCCGTAAAAACTCCGCATTGATTGATGCGGATGTGAATGCGGATGCAGATGTCTGAATTAATGCGGATATTCCGCATTTGCGGATGCGGATGCGAATATTCGTAACACCCCTGATTTATATTACATTCATTAAGGCAGATGAGTTTATACTTTTATAAACATGCAGTAAAATGTATTCTTAGTGACTAAACACACTATGCGGAAGTTACGCGACTGACGTTCGGCATGATTACGCCTGCACTGCTATTTGAATTTCTGACACATTATACCGAAATTACGTTGCGTTATACCGTACAGCGTAACTTCGGTCGGGCCGTCGGGCGTAAGTTCAACGGCAACTTTTCTAGTAGTAGAGCATAAACGGCTTACTTCGATCGGGCGTAAGTTCAGCGGCAACTTTTCTAGTAGTAGAGCACAAGCGTAGTTCATAGCACGAGCGTAAGTTTGGCGCTTATAGTGTTTCATATCAGCCGAATACATCGGAACGTAAAATCAGCCGCGAAACTTCGGTCGCGTAACTTCGACATAGTTGTGTTTAGACACTTAAATGTGAAAGATACAGTTATTAAACAAATAAAGAGCCTACTATTAATTTTGTTGCAAGATCTAATATTTTTTCGAGTTTCGCTTTCATAATATAACTGCTACATGTTTATTAACCCGTGAAAAGTGTAAATACTGAAACAGGGACTTGAAAAGCTGAAGTGTTAATTTAAGTGGACATTTTTAATTTGACGTAGGTAATATAGTATAAACCCTATTCCTGACATAAAACTCTGACTTGAGTATTAAAATATCAGTGGACAGAATTAATAATTGTGGATTACAAACCTTCGTGGTCAGGAAAAGTGTTACGGAGTTTTTCCGAATTCTCATAATATGGTGAACTGCGGGTGTAATGTTACACCTCCGCCTACCCCTTCGGGGATCCAGGCAAGAATCTATAAAAATTTATACAGGCTGTCACAAGACCCATCACCAAGCCGAAGTCTACTCATTTTGGACATCATACTAAGCAAAAATAATAATTGGAAAACGATTTCAAAAAGTGTATGGTGACTTTGGGCCTCAATATCTCCTGAACCAGTAATTTCCCAGGTAGAGTGCCGAAGTAAAAAATGATCGTATTGACTGGTACAATATGGGATTAAAGTTTTCGTGAAGGGTCTTTTTACACTCTGTATTTAGTTGTTGAATCAACGAGGCAGACCTTTATTTGTACATACAACTTTCATTCGTTTCGGATAAAATTACTTTTGTTACTCGAATTGAACTTGTAAGAACTGATAAACTGTAATAAAAGATTTTCCCTAAGCGACGATAAAGAGAGGCAAAGCTTTTTTTCAGGCAGTATTTCTATGTTTGGAAAGGCTGGTAAAGTCTCTTGTAACTTTGTATCGCAGGTAAACATTCAAACAATAGTCATAAAGCACAACCTATCCGAAGGCTGATTCTCGATTCGATTTCTTTCGATCGATTTCTCTATTTTGACAGACACCGACACTGTATGTTTATCGAAATATGATTTGATTTTGAATTGACGCACAGTTGTTATTCTGCTACATTTCAATTTACGATCTAGTCGCAATATAATTCAAAAATCAGTTAATTTACGAGAATATCATTTATGACACCGATACTAGATCGAAACTGCATTTTGAAAAACATAATTATCGAGAATTGGCCTTCTCCAATCTGAAAAAAAACGAAGTAGCAATAATAGGTATTAGAAGGAATGTTCAATTTGTAGATCGCACGGTAACCGTAGAGTTAAAGCGGTTGAATTCCTTGAATTCCTACACTTCTAAAATGTTGCCGTTTAATTTGTGTCACTTCTACAAAAAAGCCTTTTAACCTTAATCAGAAACCAGGCCAATTTTTAACCGTAATATTAAATTGTTTAGGGCAATGATATTACAAGAAAAATGTAGATACGTTACCTACTTAGTAATCAATCCGTAGAAACGGTACACTAACGCACACATCGATAACTCCATATTTTATTTTAATTTGGGTTGACAAGATGTATCAGTTTCACTTTGACGCCGGCTCGCGACGTCACACACACATATGTCAGACTTGCCAACTGGCTTATGTTTAGCGTCCAGCTTTTGGTACGCCTATAACATATCTACTTCTTTTTACTTTTGTAACATCATTGATTTAGGGTGTTCGTAGAAAAATCGAGAAAATGTTCGTAGCAATGTTCGGCGCTGTTCGTTGTTCAGTTTGACAAAACAAAAAACGGCGAATGCTCGCTGTTTTGGTACAAAGAAATGCTTAGGTCAATAAAACGATAAATCACGTTGAACGATGAGTTCAAAGAAAATAAAATACGAACTTTGTCTGTTTTTGCCGAAAATAATTTACACAATGCACTTTACGACCGGTTGACGCAGCGGGAGTGTAAGCAACTGCCACGCCGATGGTCGCGGGTTCTATTCCCACTCAAGTCAAACATTTGTGTGCGTGAACATGGATGTTTGTTTTGGTCTGGGTGTTTCTATGTATAATATGTATTTATTTACAAAAAAAAGTATATTAGAAAGTTTATCCATTGTCTAGTACCCATAACACAAGCTCTGCTTAGTTTGGGACTAGATGGTGGTGTGTGAATGTGGTAGTATATTATATTATATATGACGGCGGATTGCTTGATTCTTGGCCGGTATCAACACTTCACATCACAGTTCGTTATAAGATCACACCAAATCAAATCTAACAAAACTGACTTTAACTATTTTGTATTACTGAACACGAAACGAGTGACAGTTTCTAGGTACTTGTTGCCCGCCCGGAGTCTCCAAGAGAAGTCATAGTTATCGTTGCTCATCCCCCCTCTTCAACTCCAGCGAACGTCACTAGACTCTGTCGAAGCGCGCCGCCTTCGCACTTCAGTTTCGTAGTCAATCGACGTCCTGTACTGATGACCATTCCGTTATATACATGAAATATATTTAACGGAATGGTCAATAATGCAATGAATTTATATATATATATAAATTCATTGCATTATATCCACCATTGTGGAAGAAGAAATTCTTCCATATTCTTATACCTTCCCTTCGGCATGTGAACATGGACAACCACCAGCGTGTTTTTTCTATGTCTATATTCTTATTCTTTCCCTTCTTCGACAGGTGAACATGGACAGGGCAGGCGATGCCGAGGGCAACTTCACAGTGATCGGGCTGCTGGCCGACTCCACCGCCCCGGGCGGCTGGAGTGCACAGCCTGTCGCCGCCTTCAGATACGTCAACTCTTCGGATCTACTACCAGTAAGTACTGGCGCCGTTGGAGAGGCCTATATCCAGCAATGGACTACGGCAGGCTGATGATGATGATGTAGTACTGACCACTAACCACTCAGATAAAGAATATGATTAGATATGAGACCAGGGGTGCCGCCAAGCGGGGGCAAGGGGGGGGGCAGCTGATACAGAGATTCAAAGAATAGTATAATAAGATTTTATTGACTCACGCCTGTATCCCTGAAGGGGTAGGGTGAGGTGGAACGTTACACCCACATTTCCCCATGAACTTTTAGATCCCACGTAATATGGGGCGAGCCTATTGCCGTTACCGGGCACATCACCAGACTCCGTGCTGCTACTGAGAATTCAGAAAAACCCAGTAACACACTGCCCGACCCGGGAATCGAACCCGGGACCTCCGATCAGCAGTCGCATACGCTATCCACTGGACCACGGAGGCAGTCATTGTACTTATATTATAAATGCTAAAGACTGTTTGTTTGTTTCTCTTTCTTTCACTTCGTATCGGAGTGATGTTATGTTATGATTTTTGTGTATAAATGTAGTTAGGAGGTTGGAGATGTAGGCTATTTTTACCCGATACCTACGCGAGTGAAGCCGCGTACAAAAGCTAGTTTTATATATCTAAACCAAAACAAGATATTTGCGAATCGCGGCGATAGCCCAGTGGTTTACGTAACGGACTGCCGAGACGATGGTCTCGGGTTCGATCTCCAGATACCCCGGGCACACACCTCTGACTTTTCGAAGTTATGTGTGTATTAAAATGTTAATTATCGCTCGCTTAACAATGTGCCAGGTAGATGGCAATAGGCTCGCGCCCTATTACATTGGGACCGCAACATAACTGGCGAAGTGTGGTTGTGTAATACACCTCTGCCTACCCCTTCGGGGATAAAAGGCGTGAACTAAGTTATGTTATGTTATTTGCGAAGTTTATCAGATACTAGGTAAACGGAACTTGTGAGCACCTGTGGAGTTTCTCGTACGCTAAGTGTTGTTTCCAGCTAGTTGTACTATCTACAATTATGTCAGAGGTTACTCGTATAGCTTACAGAAACACCTGTTGCTAGTTGCTCTATTTCAGGGGTGGCCAACTTAATTAGCTATGATCGATTTTAGTCGACGAAACTGTGTGGGATCTCCCAATTCCATACTTATTTAAATTTGATTCTATAGATACCTAAATATTATTTATTTCGTACTTTTATTAAAAAGTGAAGACTGCCTCCGTGGTCCAGTGGACAGCGTATGTGACTGCTGATCTGAGGTCCCGGGTTCAATTCCCGGGTCGGGCAAAAGTGTTACTGGATTTTTCCGAATTCTCAGTAGCAGCCCGGAATCTGGTGGTGTGCCAGGTAACGGCAATAGGCTCGCCCCCTATTACGTGGGACCAAAAAATTCATGGCGAAATGTGGGTGTGATATTTACACCTCTGCCTATCTTCGGGGATACAGGCGTGAGATTATTCAAACAAAATGGACGGAAAATTTTCTAATTGACAGTGATTAAAAAAATACATAAGACTGATTTCAGCAGTTAATAAAAATGTCATTGTCGACCCGCTACAACCGTTTGGACACCCCTGCTCTATTTCACCTCTACGTAAAGCTATATAGCTATGTCGTTGAATTACACCGCCATGATAGCTCAATAAAGTTGGCTTGCGTATTATGCTTAATAGTTGATACTACAAATATATTTATACGAGCTATTATAATGGTACTCGTACTGTGTTATTCTGATGCACACGATATTTTTTATTTATAGACTCACGCCTGTAACCCCGAAGGGGTAAAATACACCCACACACACAGAGGTGTAAAATTACACCCACATTTCGCCATGAATTTTTAGGTCCCACGTAATAGGAGGCGAGCCTATTGCCGTAACGGGCACATTACCAGACTCCGTGCTGCTGCTGAGAATTTCCAAACGGAAAAGCCCAATAACACTTTGCCTGACTCAGGAATCGAACCCGAGACCTCCCAATCCCACGCGCACATTTATTTATGCCACAAGACCAACGAGGCAGTCGATATATTCCTGCAAAATCCGTTCACTAATTGTTCGATAAGCCATATCGGAGACCTTTCACAAGATCCAAGATGACCACACTATAAAACGAAAAAAGTACATGTTCGTTTCAAATATTAACCATTCATTTAACTTGCCAGTAATATAAAATCATTTTAAAATACCTACCTACCAAATATATGCTATAAACTCTTTGTAATAAAAATATGGTGTTAAAATCACAAAGGTCCAAGCAGCGTTTGTTCCTTTGTTTGAAAGCGCTAATTTCAGGAATGGAGAAGCAGGTCAGATTTGAAAAAATTATTTCAGTGTTAGATAGCCCATTTATCGAGGAAAGCTATAGGCTATATAACATCACGCTATGAGCCATAGGAGCGGTGCAGTAGCCTTAAATAACGCGGATGTAACCGCAGGCTCATCTAGTAATGTATAAATGCAATAGAATACATCAAATGGTAAAATTAAATGTAAAAGGCGTTCTATAAGTTCTACACGTGCATATATTATTTAATTAGCATTACAAAAATAGTTTCATGTTATTATTTCATCCAGAAAACTGCGATGTTTAAAATTCTCAGGATACGAAATTGTTTTCAGCTGTTTTAAAATAGTTTTTTTATTGTATTCCAAAGTTTTAGGGAATTCTGACTGGGGAACGGGAAGCTATAGATGCACTGTTCCCTTTAAACTACGAAACTTTATTGTTTTCAAACTACACCATAATACAAAACCACTGTTTTTCTATATTCTCACGCCTGTTTCCCCGAAGGGGTAGTCAGAGGTGTAAATATCACACTCACATTTCGCCATGAATTTTTAGGTCCCACGTGATAGGGCCTATTGCCGTTACCGAGCACATCACCAGAGTCCCAATCACAGTAGGAGAAAATCAGCTTCATAGATTTTATTACATAGTCAAAGTTAAGTTAAATCATTTATTTGTTCATAGGTTCATTACAAACACTTAAACAAAGTCATCATCAGCCTTTAACAGTCCACTGCTGGACTAGGCCTCTCCTCTCAAAGGAGGAATTGGCCTACTATACCACGCTGGCCAAACGGGTTGGTATAGGGTTTGTATCAAGTTTTCCTTCTCATACAGTGTTGTTCTCTGCATAAATATGCTCCCTCTGTAGGCTCTTACACACCCATGGGATGATAGGGGGTGGTGACATTTCGTATTCTTAAGCCGTCACCACACGGACAAACAAAACCATACTTTTTTTTTAACTAAGCTAAGTGAGGCCGTTAGTATAGAAGGTCGTTAGAGGCCGAATAGTTCCATCATCATTATCCCATTAAATAAACTGTCCCACTGCTGGGTACGCCTCTTCCCTCTATGAAAAGGCCATAGTATAACACAGGCCAAGTGCGGGCCACATGACTTCCGAGAACATGAGAAACATAGCAGTTTAACCAGTTACGTAGTTTAACGGGAACAGTGTATCTGTAGAGAATTCTCTGAAACCTTGGAGTTATATAAAAACATACCTTAATTTTTTTTCAATCATAGCAAACAACAATGTCGTTTCCTGAGTATTTTATAACTTCGCCGTTTTCTGGTTTTAATAGAATGAAACCATTTTTTTGTAATGCTAATAATGCAAACTCTGCAACAATATGGCAATGCTGTCAGTCTCGTGAACACTAATTCACGGTGATATGGAGGATAAGTTTTATAAAACCTTTTAAATTTAATTCTCCTATCTTTATATATATATTACTTGTGTGCGTGTGTTTGTCACTGAACTCCTCCTAAACGACAGGACCGATTTTGATGAATTTTTTTTGTCTGTTCAAGGGGACTTGGGAATGGTTTAGATTCACAAAAAAATTGCGAGTACCTATTAAAAAAAATATGGCGATACGAAGTTCGGCGGGTCAGCTAGTTTTTTATATATTTCTGGTTGCCTCACAACGTTTTTCTTAGATAACTAACAACAATACCTACAAACCTAACTTCGAAAAGTCTATGTTGCGCGCTGTAGGTTTCAACCCGACATGCTTTGGGTAGCAGTCCGTTAATCCTAAAATAGTAATATATCAACAAAAGCCTGTTAAAAAGGAATAGCTGATGCTCATCTATAAAGCTGTATTCGTTACCGACGTATGGATTAATCTTTTTTTTAATTTTGGCTTACAAAACTGGGTACAATCATTTTAAAGTACAAAATAAAAACATAGTTTACAGGACTTACACTAAATTGTACCTACTAGATGTAAGCACAGCATGCTTTTTAAAAAATAAATTATAAAAATGTGTTTTGGACTACCTTAGTCCTCTTGAACATAATCCTAACTTAAAATTAAATATAATGAAATTGATTCAAACGAATCAGAACAATATTTTACTGTAACTGTTTTACATATTAAAAACCCGAATCAATTTTAAAATTAAAATTAAATATTGGTAACTGCTTTTGCGGAAATAATCGATTTAACCTGACGCTTAGCTGAGGCCAAAGAACCGTGAAAGATGTCAAAATCGAAACGTATGGAATTATAAACAGAACACATGCGATATAATGGAGAGTGACAACCGAGACGGGACCTGCATGAAGGAAGTGCGAAAGTCATTCTATTATGTAGACGGCTGCCAATGCGTGGAACTGTGAATTGTAACTGCTCTAAAAGATTAGGGGAATCAATATGACCGTTCACTAGTTTAAAAAGAAATAGGATGTCAGACTCCTTTCTACGGCTATGTAATGGTGTTACTTCGTAATGAGATATCCGCGACTGATATGATTGAAGAAGTTGACACTTATTGTCAGAATAACTGAGGTGGTATAGAAAACGTTTTTGTATCTATATAATCTATATAATCTTTGCTTCGTCGCGAGCAATCGCTGCACTAAGTGAAAGTATACACTGAGCTTTCGTTAGACTTTGTAATAGGCATTGATAGTCCTTCGGAATTTCCTTTCATCTAATTTCTGATTTACGATTCTATTTTAAAATCGCTGTAAAAACGGACTTTATTTGTCTGACCTGACATGACCTTTACTGCTAAACTGTGGTGATAAATCTGTGTCTGAAAAGGATAAATATTTGTTCTGTACCCTGGTTGCATTTTATACTCTACTAGCTAAACCGGCAAACTTCGTATCGCCGTATATTTTGTTTTATATTCGCATTTTTTTGTGAATCTAAACTATTCTCAAGTCTCCTTGAACACACAGAAGTTCATCAAAATCTGTCCAGTCGTTCAGGAGGAGTTCAGTGACATACACACGCACACAAGACACACACACACATATATATAATGACTAGCTGACCCGCGTTAACACACTCTTTATTTAGGGCTACTGCTCCGAACCCGTGGTTCAAAGCGTAGTGTTTTAATGTAGCTTATAGCCTGCCTCGATAAACGGACCATCTAACACAGAAATAATTATTGATATCGAACTAGAAGTTTCTGAGATTGGCACGTTCATCCAAACAAATATATACACTATGTAAAAAGGTAGTGTGGATGGAGTCCCAGGATATATGTAATTCTACTTTAAAACAAGCTTTCGCCCGCACTCAAAAAATGAGGGGTGTCTGTTATTGGAAGAAAAATTTAGCCTATGTGTTATTCTGATATAAGTTTTATTTATCTCCAAAGTTTCATCAGAAGCCAAGCAATATTTCTTGCGTGAAAGAGAGAGAAGCATCCATTCCCACACACTTTCGTGTTCATAACTGTAGTAAAGAAATAAAATAGGATGATGATCTGTTAGGTTTACGTATCAAAGACTATATGTCTGCCTCCGTGGTCCAGTCGATAGCGTATGCGACTGCTGATCGGAGGTCCCGGGTTCGATTCCCGGGCCAGGTAAAAGTGTTACTGGGTTTTTCCGAATTCTCAGTAGCAGCACGGAGTCTGGTGAAGTGCCCGGTAAAGGCAATAGGCTCGCCCCCTATTACGTGGGACCTAAAAATTCATGTCGAAATGTGGGTCGTAATATTACACCTCTGCCTACCCCTTCGGGGATACAGGCGTGAGCCTATAAAATAAATAAATAGCACCTTTTTCTTTTCACACAGGAGCTCGTCGGCGCCAACAACATCGCCTGGATAGGCGACGGCCCCCCAGTGGCCGAGCCCGAATGTGGCTTCGACGGCATCAAGTGCTCGTTACCCCACGACCCCGGGGTCCTAGCAGCAGCCGCCGCCGTCGCCGCGGCAGCCATCTTGGCAGCGGCGCTGATGATCAGGCACTACAGATACGAGCAGAAACTCGCCTCCGTGCTGTGGAGGATCGAGGCTAAGGACCTGGAGATTATACTGCCGTACAGCACGCATCCCAGCAGTGGGAAGGTATGTCTAAGCTTTAGGTTTATTTTTCAAAGCTGATGTCTGTACTTGCAATAAAGCATGTACCGCTTTACAAATATACAACTTCTTTTCTTTTCCTTTCTCGTGTGAATGTGTAGCCCACTTTGCTCTCTGAGACCAGACCCAGAAACGAAGCGAGCATTTTACGAGCATTCAGAAGAAAAGTAACTCTGGTATAAATGCAGTGAGACCTCTGTAATCGTGGCTTATCTATGCCAATCTATGTGAATGCTGATTTGTCATTCATAATAATGAACAGATGCAAATGAGATCAATCAACGAGCGCAAAGAACACTCAGACATATAACATGTTGATGACGCAAATGTGTAGGAATCAAACCAAAAATGCTTGACAATGCACACGGCCGCTTACATCGCTGCGCTATCTGGACTGGCTAAAATAGGACGAGGTAGCTGATTGTCATAGTTCCTGACTATGATCTTACCCTCCTGATAGTGAGGAGCAGCCTGTATCCAACAGTGCAAGAATTCACCAACGGGGCTGGTCAACAACATCTTCGTAGCGGTGTGCTGGTTATATCTCAGACTTACGTCAGCAAATATTACAGAATACTAAGTGATACTATCACATTCCACTTTTTGGGTAGTTGATAGGCGATAAGGCAACTACTTAAGCAAAGCTTGAAAATTTATCTTTAGGCATCGCCAGTATTAATAATAATATAATAATAATATTCTACCACATTCACACAACACCATCTAGTCCCAAACTAAGCAGAAGCTTGTACTATGGGTACTAGATAATGGATAAACGTACATATATACTTTTTTTTTTTGTAAATACATACATATTATAAATAGAAACACCCAGACCAAGACAAACATCCATGTTCATGCACACAAATGTTTGACTTGAGCGGGAATCGAACCCGCGACCTTCGGCGTAGCAGTCGCTTACACTCCCGCGGCGCCAACTGGTCGCCAAAAACAAAAGTATTAATCAGGATCCAGTTGCCATATTAGAATGAACTAAAACGTATGGTCTTAATGTTAATCCTGTTATAACCCAGGCTATAATTATTGGCAGCTCTCGATTTATTTCTAAGATTAACTGGTCAATGCTTCCCCAGGTGTCATTTGCAGGTATTTCTATTTCTTTCGTAAAGATGTTAAGAATCTGGGGATATACATAGTCACAACACTTTCTTGGACCGTCCAGCTACAATACATCAGTCGACGTCTTTTTGCTGCCGTAGCACATTGAGACGACTGCGTAATTTCCTTCCGACTGCCACTAAAATTGCACTTGTGCAATCTAATCTTCTTCCCATTCTTGACTATGCCGATGCCAGTTATCTCGATCTCAATAATGATCAGCTTGATAAACTTGAGCGAATCCAAAATTTCTGTATAAGATTCATCGCATGAAGCTCAAGTGGCTGCCAATCCGCCTTCGCCGGAATACTCACATTCTCTATCTTCTCTATAATATTCTATACAATCCTGCTTTTCCCATGTATCTCAAAACACGCTTTGAATACCTTCACGACACACATACGAAGTGCTTAAGATCATCGGAGAATCTTAGATTGAAAGTTCCTGCAGATTCTACGGTTTTCTACGGCAAATCTTTTACTGTACAGGCTGTACGATTGTGGAATTCGTTGCCTGAGACCATCAGACAGGCACAATACTTGACAGTATTGAAAAACTTGTCACCCAACACTACTTGGCAAATATTCCGTAACTACTCTTTTTAACTTGCACTGAAATCCTTACTAATTTACTAATATTATAAATTCGAAAGTGTGTATGTATGTATGTATGTTCCGTTTTCACGCTTAAACGGCTGAACCGATTTTGTTGAAATTTAATATAGAGATATATTGGACCATGGAGACGGACATAGGCTACCATAAGTTGCAAAAATTAAACTGGGAGGGATTGTAGGGAGGGAAGAAGTTTGTACGGCACGAATTTACCTCTTGGAAGTAAGAACGCATGCGCTAATAATTGAGTGTTGCGCATGTGCTAACATATCTGTCAGTACTGTCACGACATACATAATGTCATATAGTGTACGTTGAAAAACCATCCAGTTACATTCAGTACAGCCAAAGAGGTTTGATTACTAATAATACATTCGAAATACTAAAATACTTTTGCCCCGACCTATTACATAAAATTGTTCGCATATATAAACTAATAATTATATAATAAGAAGAAACGGCTGAAATGATTTCGCCTACTAATATTAAAAATGCGAAAATGTTTATAGAGATATATTGTGATGTTATTATGTACCTTTCAGTAGATAATGGTAGATAATGACATGGATACTGACCGAGTTACTTTGTACCCCATAGAGTTTCTGAAGTCTTTAGAATAATCAGGAGTGTCTTCACACATTTTGAGACTGAAAGTAGATTTGTGTTACCCCGAATTTAACGCGCGCGAAGCGGCGGGCAAAAGCTAGTTGTATATATTTATGGTATCTATTTATATGAATATTTTATAATATTTATAAGTATGTATGTATTAATATTGGTATGTAAGTATATAAGTATTATTATCGGTTCTGTTGAGCTTATAAGAATTCACTATTCCATGAAGTACACTATAACCTACCCATTCTCTCTGTAACTTAACCATTTATTCCACTCTTGGTTGTCTGGAAGAAATTTTTTCGCATTTTGCGATAAGACCGCCCTTGTACAATGTACAGTTCTTTATTTGATGATTGTATTCTTGTATTTCTACTTTTCTGGTATGGTATTCAAAGATGATGACAATTTTTTTTTATAGACTCACGCCTGTATCCTCGAAGGGGTAGGCAGAGGTGTAATATTACACCCACATTTCGCCATGAATTTTTAGGTCCCACGTAATAGGGGGCGAGCCTATTGCCGTACCGGGCACATTACCAGACTCCGTGCTGCTACTGAGAATTTCCTAACGGAAAAACCCAATAACACTTTGCCCGAACCGGGAATTGAACCCGAGACCTCCCAATCCCACGTGCACAATTATGCCGCGAGACCAACGAGGCAGTCTTATCTTATCTTATGTATTTAGGGAAAATACACGAAACACGATTAAACAGTACTTACCTATCTTAGGTGTTAATAATATGCAATGTCACCAACCCATATCATCCCATAGGTGTCGTAAGAGCCGACAGAGGGAGTATATTATGCATAGAACAGCACTGTAGGAGAAGGAAAACTTGATACAAACCCTATACCAACCCGTCTGGCCAGCGTGGTAAAGTAGGCCAATTCCTCCTTTCAAAGGAGAGACCTAGTCCAATAGTGGACTGCTAAAGGCTGATAATGAATGATGATCTTAGGTGTTAAGGTAACGACCGAAAACTCGTCATCAAACCTTATACCAACCCGTCTGCCGAGCGTGGCATAGTAGGCCAAATCCTTCCATTGAGACACAATACCATTGTGACGTAAACGACGGGCCAATGTATAATCAGTGGACTGCAAAAAGGCTGTGTACCTAATGATGATGACGTTCATAACACGGATGTTTATGAACGGGCTTTAACGACGTAAACATGAAGCAAAATACAAAACAATTATTGTACAAAACAATATCTAAAACTTTGTTTGCTGTTTTGACAGCTGCCTATCTTGACAAGTAAGCCTGATACTGTAAGAGAATAACACAAGGCAATGTAATAATTATTATCAAATAATATAATAGCCGCGGTAAGTAGCAGCGATAGCCTAGTGGAGATACCAACGGACTGCCATGCAGAGGGTATCGGGTTCGAATCCACGGCGCGCACCAATGACTTTTTGGAGTTATGTGCGTATTAAATTGTAAATTATCGCTTTATCGTACCTATAAACAAACTGACACTAGTCTAAACCATGGAATATCGCTATCCCTTCGGGTTGCGGAGGTCAGACAGGCAGTCGCTCTGTGGAAAAGCTAATATTCAGCCAAATCCGGTTAGACTAGAAAGCGGACCCCGGGTTGAGACTGGGATAACGCTAGGAGGATGATGATAATAGCCGCAATGATAGTAGAACCTTGCTGATTTCAGCATGAATGGGCATGCGCAACGGCGGCAATACTACCCTCTTACAAAATATAATGTAAAGTGACAGTATCTATACAGCTGCGATTCGTTCGGCGAGTGAGAGTGCCGGAGGCTCCACCTCCTTCTCCATCATCCCGCTCCTCTTCTTTTCCCATGGAAAGGGGCGGCAACACACTTGTGACTCCTTGGTGTTGCTTATGGCTATTAGCGGCGGTAATAGCTTACCAGTTGATAAGTGTGCTAGTTGCCCGCGTATTACAAAAAAAACCTATTGGAGAGACAGACAGAGTGTGCCGCCTGGCCTTCTCTCTAAACAGAAAAAAACAAAGATAATGATGAATATAATACCTAGGTAATCTTACAAAATCCCTTTACTTTCCCTTGTACCTTCTCTACTAGCAAAAGTTCGCGACGCTTTTGAACGGACAAGGCGTTCAAGGCGCTGATTGGCCCTCCACGTCATATCGTCGAAGAATTTGGCATGAACCAATCAGTGTCCAGGACGCCTTGCAAATCGACTTGAGACGTGCCATGGCTAAACTCATGATAGGGCCACAGATGGTGGGAAATGATACTCTTTCTATCCGTTTCATGCCCATTCTCATTTAATTTTTGACTGCACGGTTGGCGTAGGTTTAAGCATCCGAGATAGTAGAGCCTTGTTGATTTCAGCATGAATGGGCCGGCTTGACCGGGGAAGTACAATCCTCTCACAGAAAACCGACGTAAAGTAACAGTACCTAAACTGTTTCGTTTCGTTCGGTGAGTGAGAGTGCCGGAGGCCCTATCCCTTATTCCTTCTCCTTCATCCCACTCCTCGTCCTATCCCTTTTCCCACCCCCTAGGGGCGGCAACGCACTTGTGACTCCTGTGGTGTTGCGGATGTCCATGGGCGGTGGTAATTGCTTACAATCAGGCGATCCGTCTGCTCGTTTGCCGCCTATTATTACATAAAAAGAAAAAAAAAGCAGCCGCGTCGCCGCTGACACTACGCCGAGTGTTATGGGTTCGATTCCTACACGAAAGAACACTTGTGTGTAAATTGTAGTTTCGAATCTGACTGTGCATTGAGTCCGTTAGTTGTATGTTTGTAAAGTCCCCCGCGACACAGGATTACTACTAGTGCGACAGTAAACTTTAAAGAATGGGCACGGCTTTGCGACGCTGTTGACTCTTGACGAATTAACACTGCCTCGTTTGCTCGCAATAGTGATCATGACTATTGTATGAAGAGAGTCAAACTACTAAATACGCCAGCTTTCTACGTCAAAAATTTAGGCAAATGCTAATCGGACTCGCGCACGAAGGGTTCCGTACCATCATTTACACAAGAAAATCACGTTCGTTGTATGTATAATTAGTTGAATAATATATTTTAAGTTTCTACCTGTTTATTAAGTTTGTGTAACAAATTGCATAAAAATTACGTTTGTTGTATGGGAGCCCCCTTCATTTTATTTTTTTTATTTAATTATTTATTTTGAAAGGTAATATAGAACTACATATTCTGTGAAAATTTTAAGCGTCTACCTGTTACGGTTAGTAATTTTGATAAAAAAATACGAAAAAGTCACGTTTATTGTATGGGAACCCCCTTAATATTTAAATTTTTTATATTTTTAGTATTTGTTGTTATAGCGGCAACCATACATACATAGACTCACGCCTGTTTCCACGAAGGGGTAGGCAGAGGCATATTAAACGCCCACTTTTCGCCAGTGTGTTGATCCCACGTAATAGGTGGCGAGCCTATTGCCGCTTTTCGGGATATTTTGATTGCCAGAGCCTCGTCCGTTGATCGGCAGGTGCACCACTTGCAGGTGAGGTTGGCTTGGGACCCTAAGTTCTTGGTGGGAACCATATGCACCCTGCGGCAACCAAAATACATAATTTGTGAAAATTTCAGCTTTCTAGCTATCACGGTTTATGAGATAAGGCCTGGTGACAGACAGACAGACGGACAGACAGCGGAGGCTTAGTAATAGGGTCCCGTTTTTTACCTTTTAGGTACGGAACCCTAAAAAGCACCATTTCCATTATTTTCACGCCCATTCTAACCGGATTCAACACATATAAACACATAATAACCAGAAGTCTTCTCATTCCGCAGACGTCAATTCCCCACGACATGGAGACTCGCCGCGCTCACACCACCATCGGCCTGCACCGAGGCAACATCGTGGCCGTCAAGCGACTGCAGAAGAAGAGCATCGACGTCACCAGAGCCATCAAGAAGGAACTCAAACAGGTAACCACATTATAACATTAGGCGTGCCCCACGTAACGGCCTGGTCACGAGATCGGGCTGAGCGGCGAGCGGCGCGGCAGGGGCGATGTACATGGCGCGTTCACACTGAGGCGGACGCGCGCCGCGTCACAGTAAACGCGTCATGTAGGCCGTGACTGGGCCGTTAGTCTCATCAATCAAACCGTCGTAGCTCTTGCCCGACTAATATGCTTTTGGCTTTTTAATTTCGCGTAATTTATGAGTGCAAGAAAATAACTGGGTACACATTTACATGCTAAACACGGTAGCGCTTTGACGCAAATGCCACAAATAAAGAGGTCACCCATCCAAGTGTGAGCTGTGCAAGTGGTGCTTTACTTTATCGATTTTTTACGAACCGATCAAGTCAAGTCACGCTATGAGTGTTACTTGAGCAAAACAAAAACCAATATTTTTTTCTCACTTAAAATATATACGTATAATAGTTTATAGAAAACGTAAAACTCATGTTAATGAAATTGAAAATTTAAATTCCAATTAGATATCATTATAACTGTCTCATAGACCATTATACATTACATTATAGTTTTGAATAATGTTCGGAAACTAAAAAATCTACTGTCCTTTTGACGTGACAACGTCTTATAAATTGGTTTGCCGGGTGACACTTCAAGAAACTGCGTTACGCTCCGCTCACGTTATGCGCTCACAATGAGAGCGAGTGAGAGGCACGCGTCCCGCCTAAGAGCGAGAGAGACAGACATAAAAAGTGAAAGGCACGCGTCTTGCACGCGTCCCGCCTAAGAGCGAGAGAGACAGACATAAAAAGTGAAAGGCACGCGTCTTTCATCCTTCTTCCTACTATACGAATAATTATTCACATTAAAATTATTTTACCCCTCAAAGTCGTTGTCACGTAAAACTTTCGCCCGTATACCGATTTTACAGGCAACCAATTTTTTTTTACCCAAAGCAACAATACTATGAACTTATATTTCAAGAAGTCGTATAGTGTCACGTCTTCTTTACGTGAGAAAGAACATTGATATTATTTTAAGATCCCATTACACTTTGGAGTTTTGTGTTAACCAATTGGTCATCGCCAATGAGACTCCTAGCTTTCCTCTCAATAGAGTCCAAAGTCCCTAGCTGGTACTTCGCTGAACCATCTCAAAGGTGAGAACAGTACTCCATGCAGGATCGGACTTGTGCTTTGTAAAGATTAAGCAACTGTTCCGGCGAAAAGTACCGTCTCACTTCGTTCAGGGTACCTAACTTCTTGCCAGCCAGTTCGGCTTTAGACTGTCATAAGTTTTACTGCCACCATAAACTTTGGAAAACTTTCGCAAGCTTGCTGTGCAGAAACAATGGCATTGTCCTTTTGTTTTATTGTAATTACATACTAGCTGTTCCCGTGGATACAACCGTGTTACCATTTGTATCATGTTGTGAATCTAAAGTCTCAAAAGAAGTGTTAGGCCATTGACTACGACGTGGGTCATGCGAGAACAATAAGGAGAACTCTTATACGTACAGGTTTCCCCACAATGTTTGCCTTCACAGTTTAGCAAGCCATAATTATCAATTTACTGCGCACATAACTTCAAAAAGTCGCTATTGCGTGGCGTAGGTTGAATCTAAGAACCTCTGCGTATCATTCTGTTGTTATCCCTATCTATTGTTGCCGCTTCTGTATTCTTTTTCTTTCTTCTTTATTTATAAGAAGGTCAAAAGCTTTATTTATAAAAAGGCCTTGCCTCTTTTCATACAAAAAGCAAAAGGTGCATGGCCTTTTTATAAACTTACTCATTTGAGTAATATTTGATGGATCCATCTAATATAACCAACAATTCCGTATGTCCAGATCCGTGAACTCCGCCACGAAAACCTGACTGCCTTTGTCGGGGTGTGTGTCGAGAGCGGTTCAGCCTGCATCGTGTCCGCGTACTGCTCCCGCGGGTCCCTGGCGCGGGTCTTGGCCGATCGAGACCTGCACTTAGACGACATGTTCGTCGCCAGCCTCGTCGCAGACCTGCTCAAGGGTCTCACGTACCTCCACGACTCAGCACTCATCTCACACGGCAATCTGACGTCTAGTAACTGCTTGGTGGATAGTCGCTGGGTGCTGCAGATTGCTGATTATGGATTACATAACTTGAAAGGTAAGTTTACTATTTAATACGTTACTAGCTGAGCCAACAAACTTTGTAACGCTATATTTTCTTCATACAAACCTTCTCCTGACAACAATGAACATATAAAGTTGTGCGCATACAAACATTTGGTGATTCATTTTTATTTATATATGTAAATAGAAAACTAGGGGATGTCCGCGGTTAAGCCCGCGTTATTTAAGGTTACTGCTCCGCTCCCGTTGCTCATAGCGTGATGTTATATATCCTATAGCCTTCCTTCCAGATTAACGCGTTCAACCAAACAAACATACAAACTCTTCAGCTTTATATATTAGTATAAGATTATGATATATTATGAATAATTTTATAGACTAGAATGCCTGTATTAGAAAGAGGCTCTGATAATATTGATTAATAAAAGATAAACAAATCCTTACGAATTGTATTACTAGCGAATGGAAAATAACCTAAACAATACATTTTATTAAAGGGTTGTTCCCAAAGCTCAGACATAATAAACTGACCTTGTAATAATTCCTGTAGGATTATATTTTCAGTACAGTTTTAACTAAATCTTTTGATAAATGGCTCTAGCTAAGTTTGTTATTATGTTACAATGTTGGTACGTGTGCGGTTAGGTGGTGTCTGTTTTCTGTGACCGTTTTTGTAATATTAGCATACCTTTTTTGTTAACCTTAATTAATTAGATTTAATTACGAAAATACAAGGGTTTTAACTAGATATAGTGTATGAGATGTTTAGGTTTACAGCTGACGGCCGGTCCTACTGGAGATACATAATATGTGACATATTTTGTATACAGCTTATGTCCAATATATATTTTTTTCTTTTTACTACCACATATACACATCACCATTTAGTCCCAAGCTAAGCAGAGCTTGTGTTATAGGTACTAGATAATGGATAAACATAGGTACATATATACTTTTTTTTTTTAAATACATACATATTATACATAGAAACAGTAGTAGTATTGTACATATTGTACATAATAATATGTACCTCTGGTAGCCGAATCCTTGGATCGATCAAATATTAGGACAGGCTGTAGGACAATTACATGATTGGACAATATTTGCTTCATATTTTATATGAGAGTCACACTATTTAAAAAATGATGTCAATTTTTTTTTATACACTCACGCCAGTATTCCCGAAGTGGTAGGCAGAGCGTAATATTACACCAACATTTCACCAAAATTTTTAGTTCCCACGTAATAGGGCCTTTTGCCGTTACCGGACACATCACCAGACTCCGTGCTGCTTCTGAGAATTCGGAAAAACTCAGTAACACTTTTGCTCGACCCGGGAATCGAACCCGGGACCTCCAATCAGCAGTCGCATACGCTATCCACTGGACCACGGAGGCAGTCTATTATATTATTATTAATACTTTGTGTAACACACAAGTTGTTGATTCTTTTATCAGCTGTCTGAGTGTTTCTTTCCTTCGTTGATTGAATGTTTATATATTTCGTAGCACAGCCGATGTATTTTTAAGAAATACATTTTAGGAAAACAACAGTCTTAATATTGAGTCTAAAATAACGATCATAATAACAAAACTTTGTATTAGACAGGTTCTTTGAGGACTAGATAGGTTCTCAATCATTCTCGAGAATTCATTAACGTACAATGGGTCTATAGTTCTATATCGAAGTATTTTGCAGTAACTTCCTTTTAGATCTTGAATAATACAGTCTTAAAAAACAGACAGATAGACAGATCTCAGATGTATACGCAGACACAATAACCCTTTTTTTGAAGCTCTTTAGGGCTACCTATCAAATACTCGTTCCGCATGTCATCAATTTACAGAACAACTTTCGTTCGGATTTTCCGAATCATTTTAGGAGACACATTTCAAATCCAATGACTTGCAATTTAATGTGACAGCGGTAATCTGAACCCAGGTATTTTTTAAACCATGACTCACATTTGAATAGGATATAATTTGAACTTTCCCTGCTCGTTAGCTCGCTTATTGCCATAGTAAAATATTTTTTTTTTTTTTTTTTTTTATATAGACTCACGCCCCTCAGCACGGAGTCTGATGATGTGCCCGGTAACGGCAATATGTTCACGCCCTATTACGTGGGACCTAAAAATTCATGGCGAAATGTGGGTGTAATATCACACCTTACGGTTACCCCTTCGGGGATACAGGCGTGAGTCTATAAATATAAAAAATAAATAAAGTATGACTAACGGCTGTTAATATCCGATGTATCGATGGATTTGGCTACTAGAGAAACCACGGAAGAGAAAATATTACACTGGAAATGGTAAGTAGGCGTGGCACGCGTGTCACAATTAAGCGTTGTAACGCATAACTGGCCCCAGTCACGTTCTTACATCGCGTCGAATTGCTCGTTTCGTGACACAGTTTCATTTCTATAACTATGCAGTTTTGTGCCGTTTTGGAGTGCAAAAATGATAGCAGGCGAAAAAATCTTAAAAATGGAGGTGTTTCGTACCATCGGTTAGTACAATTTTCATTGTTTTCAATAAAAGTCTTAATTTGTTTCAATTAAATAATATTGAATAGAACGGTTAGTAAAAATGCACCTTATATATCGAAGATAAAGTTTATTTTGGATTGATTCTATTCAATAGAACATTCTCGAAAATACCGCGCTACTCATTTAGTGATGTGGTCAAGTCGAATTTTAAAATTATCGATTGATATCGAAACACGGAAATAAATCATTTACGAAATGTTTATTTTAATAAATTGTTTATTTGGGTGGGTGTTTCTATGAACAATGTAATATGTAGGTACCTACGTATTAAAAAAAAAAAGTATATATGTATGTTTATCCATTGTCTAGTACCCATAGTACAAGCTCTGCTTAGGTGGTGTTGTGTGTATGTAGTAGCATATGTTACGAATATTATTATTTGTTATTATTTAGTATTACATTACAATCCAAGTATAAGGTCGGCTTTATTCACTCACGTAATTTATTTTAAGAGGTGTATTAGATTCAATCTAATAGATACTTTGTTGCAAAAATATAATCTATGTTTTGAATAGTAACTATAATTTATCAATGTAGTGAATAGTAAGTATAATTTATCAATTTAGTGATCAATGCAATGTTTAACCGCTTGACCGCGCACAAGTGACTATTCTCCCTTTTTCAAAATGCCGTAGACCGCGCACAAGTGACTATTTTCCCTTTTTGGTTACAGCGCTATACTCGGTCTGAATTTACTGTTTCTTTCTATTACGTAATGTTTTAAATTATTTTTCTCTGTTCTATTCTAATCATTGAACATTTCGCACACCTAGCGGTATAATGACACATCTACTTTTTTCTTATTTTACAGAAATGAGGGTCAAAGATTTTACAAATGTTTGAAACGAAGTTATGACTTCATTTTACGTTATATAATGAATTTTATGGTTTTAGCAACTAGTATAGACCTTAATAGATACTTAGGGATAAAAAATACACTTCAGGTTTCCAGGAGTTGCTTCATAACAGTCAAAAAAGAAGAAGAGCCATGCAATTGTGCCGTTATACTTTTAAAAACTTCCAAAAATGTCATATATGCCCCCAAAGCCATTATTAAACAGGATTTGAAAACCAAGAAATAAAGACATTTGCTTAATAGAAAACAACAGTTTTTATTTGAAATCAACATGCCTACATAGGCTGCACTAAAAGTATCGGGAATGGAATATTTCCACTGTTCCTATCATATTAAAATATTTTTAATTGAAAACTCCTTGGTTTTAAAAATCGAATACCATTTATTTATTTAAAAAAAGATTCTCGGTCTTGTCACAAGGTTTTGTCAAACTTGTTTAGTCGTTGAGAAAATGGAATTGATTCGAGAAAATTCAAGAGCGATGATTTATTGTGACTTTCGAAGTGGTTTAACACAAAAACAGTGTGTTGATCGGATGATTTCTGCATTTGGTGATGAAGCCCCATCCAAAACCACAATTTATCGTTGGTTTGCTGAATTCAACGTGGACGTGTCAAGCTCAGTGATGATCTCCGTCAAGGTCGTCCAAAAACTGCAGTCACCCAAGAAAACGTTGATGCTGCGCGTAAGCTGATTGAGGAAGATCGACATGTGACATACCGCGAAATTCAGGCAACTTTAGACATTGGCATGAGTCAAATAAAAATAATCTTGCATGAACAATTAGGTGCATAGGGTTCCCACCAAGAACTTAGGGTCCCAAGCCAACCTCACCTGCAAGTGGTGCACCTGCCGATCAACGGACGAGGCTTTGGCAAACAAAATATCCCGATAAGCGGCAATAGGCTCGCCACCTATTACGTGGGATCAAAACACTGGCGAAAAGTGGGCGTTTAATATGCCTCTGCCTACCCCTTCGGGGAAACAGGCGTGACTCTATGTATGTATGTATGTATGAACAATTAGGTGTAAAAAAGTTGTTTTCCCGATGGATACCGCATTCGCTCTGTGAAGAGCAAAAAGCGCGTTACTCGGTGCGTCGGAACTCTCGAAAGATTCCACACAGGATCCTCAAATGCTGTATACAACATCGTATCAGGTGACGAATCCTGGATATACGCGTACGAACCCGAAACAAAAAACCAGTCACGAGTTTGGGTGTTCGAAAATGAGTTAAAGCCAACAAAAATTTTTCGTTCACGGAGTGTTGCAAAAAAATGGTGGCCACGTTTGTCTCCAAAACCGGCCATGTTATGACTATTCCTCTTGAGGGACAAAGAACGGTTAATGCAGAATGGTATGCTAGCATTTGTTTGCCACAGGTTGTTTCTGAACTCCGTAAAGAGAACTGCAACCACCGCATCATCCTCCATCACGACAATGCGAGTTCTCACACCGCGCACAGAACAAAACAGTTTTTAGAGCAAGAAAACATAGAATTATTAGACCATCCGCCGTACAGCCCCGACCTAAGCTCTAGTAATTTCTATACTTTCCCTAAAATAAAGAATAAATTGCGTGGACAGAAATTTTCATCACCTGAAGAAGCTGTGGACGCCTACAAAACAGCCATTTTGGAGACGCCAACTTCCGAATGGAATGGTTGCTTCAATAATAATTGGTTCCATCGTATGGAAAAATGTGTCAAATTTCGCGGAGAATACTTCGAAAAGCAATAAATACATTTTTAAATAGTAATGTTGTGTCACTTCCTTGATGCCCGAAATTTTCAGATTTTTTTAATATTCGTATTTGTAATTTTATTCAAATAAATTAATATACTTACTTAAATAAAAAGTTTAACTAAAATATTATAATAACCTATATTTGGCTCGTGAAACGTTAAGAAATAGTCATCATCAAACTATGATAAATAAAATAAAGAATAATCACGAATCTTCTCTTAATTTTATTGTAAACGTAGATAATAATCATATTTTGTTATAGTTACTCTCCGTTCTAAAAACAAAAGCACTTAAAAGTTTGGCAGTTTAAGTTTAGATAAAGGTACGATAGTGAAATCCAGATCCAAATCAAGGTTTACCTTACTGCTCCGAAATTTTAAGGAAGTTTACTTTACTTTTAAGTATCTTTATTAATTAACTAAGCAGTAAACAAAACTATAAGCATTGCAAGCTTTGTCTCTCTGTAGTTAGCTGTGAGTTAGATTTTCGCATGGAATAAATAGCGATGTCACATTCCTTTGTCTAATGTGCCATTTTGCCAAATGTGTTTTGAAATTTTTTTTAATGTCTACTAACTTACTACGTTAATAAAATGTCACATTTGCCACTTACGCCAAGACAGATTTAGAAGCGATTGCACCTCGCCCGGCACAACTGACAAATAAGCCGTTGTTATGCGCGGAAGCGGGGGGAACGTACTAAGTACTACATTGACACTTAACGCCCTTTCTCAACAAATAGGAAAACTAACACCGTGCCGTTTTACCACTTTATAAATTATACACTTTTTAACACTTAGGCCATAAAAACTCAATTTCGCTTTTTTGTAAAATGTGCCATTATACTGCTAGGTGAGCGATTTCTTCATGCTAAAAATACGAAGCGAGTCTTAAAATCGTTAACCCGGAACGAAAAAATAATGTCAAATGCCACTCTTTGTTTCGCGCGCTCCGTGATTACGTGCTTATCGTATGCGTGTAATTAAATATTTTTATACTATGATACATGCTTTTTTTATTTAATTCGGTGTAGATAGAATCCCTCTACAGTTAAAACTCATAAAATATGTATGTCATCGATTTACTTTTTAAAATAATCCTGTTTAAAATACACAAAGTGCTTTTTTCAACGATAGTCAATGTTCGCTGCTAAGTAATTACGTGCTTTTCGTATGCGTGTAATTAAATATTTTTATACTATGATACATGTTTTTTTTATTTAATTCGGTGTAGATAGAATTCCCCTACAGTTAAAACTCATAAAATATGTATGTCATCGATTTACTTTTTAAAATAATCCTCTTTAAAATACACAAAGTGTTTTTTTCAACGATAGTCAATGTTCGTTGCTAAGTAATTACGTGTTTATCGTATGCGTGTAATTAAATATTTTATACTATGATACATGTTTTTTTATTTAATTCGGTGTAGATAGAATCCCTCTACAGTTAAAACTCATAAAATATGTATGTCATCGATTTACTTTTTAAAATAATCCTGTTTAAAATACACAAAGTGTTTTTTCAACGATAGTCAATGTTTGCTGCTAAGTATAATAAATTAGAAAGTAAATATCAACAAAGAATTCATACGACTTGAAAGAGTCATTTATAAGGTTGAAGAAAAACATCACATCAACTTACTCATGTTACCGACTTATCAACAATAAATGTTTATGTTAGCGCGCCCATCTGGCGAGCGGCGGCGCGACATTTTGTTTAGAACGTGAGCGGTCAAGTGAATTCGGCGAATTGGCGCCAGCAGTCAAGCGGTTAACTAACGTTGCACTGATCACTAAATAAGCATTAGTAGGTCCTCTTAACATCATTTAAAATATTTTTAGATTTCCTAAAGATGCAAGCATCAAAGAAAAATGGATAGATGCAACAGGTAGAGTTAGAAAGTAAAAGCTTTAGATATACGAAACCTGCTGCGCTTCCATCAATGATAATTGTTAAGTTTTTTTATCAAGTAAGTAATCATGTTTTATTTTCATCACTGTCAATAAGTATTCAAAATATTTGTTATGCTGCTTAACAACACACGTGTTACATGTTATCAATTTGTATGAACATTGACTGACTAAATATAAAATTTAATTGATAAATACACTTATTATATGAACAAAATATCGCATCATCTATCGATATCGATAAAGTAATCCAATGTGCTACGTGCTACGGCCCTAACCGAGTAGAAGCAGAAACAGACCGATCACGCAAATTTCAACCATATGCCTTATGTAATTAAGATTATAATTGCTACAACTTAGAATACCGCCATCTATGGTTGAGTAGCGGAATTGACTCGTAAATCGAATCTAGTATGACTATAGATCGTAAATACGTTCTACTGCTAAAGCAAAATAAATCTTATTTGTAGGTCAGCAGGGTTTATTTCCAAATCTGTGAAATAGGCTAGTTTTGAATAAACTTAAACTACGAATCAAACGAATTGTTTCTTTGTAGTGCAATATATGATTATCGGTTTACTTGTGTGAGTTTGGCGACAGCGGTTCCGATAGTAATTTGGGTGCATACCATTTCTATGTTTTTTCTGTTCTGAGAGAGAAACATAATTATTTGACATAAGCTCCATACAAAATATGTCAAATATGTATGTCTATCTATCTATCTATCGCCCATTTTCAATATTCGATCCACACATGGATTTTGAGATTCGAAATTCGTGTTTGACATATTTTGTATGGAGCTTGTGTCAAAAACTGTCAAAAACGAATCTAAAATCTACAGATCTATGTATTGTTCGAATATTGAATTTCGTAGTAAGTAGAAGCCAAATTCATGGATCTTTTATTGAAACCGGCCACATATATACAGGGTGTAAAAAAAGTCTTAACGAAAACTGAAATCCCATATTGTACCAATCACTACGAACATTTTTTACTCTTCGGCACCATACCTGGGAATTTACTGTTTCAGGAGATATTGAGGCTCAAAGTTAGAATATAATTGGTCTAATTAGGTACAAAATCGATGCATTTATCGCGCCAATAATTCTTTAGATGCACTATAACGCCATGGATAAGTAGATATTTCGAGCATTGCACGCGCGCGCTTTTAATTGCGGTTTAAAAAATGTGAAAACTTAAAAAAAATTGGTTGGTATGACTTGGCATGATGTCCACAACGAGTAGACTTCGGCTTGGTGATGGGTCTTGTGACACCCTGTATACCTACTTGTCGGTGTGTAGCTGGTTTATGCCGACATTTGAATACTTCTATGCGCGCTAACACCAGCTTTAATATGATACACTGAACACGATACTTCCTACTTTTCCGTATGAGTGCGTGGCCAACCTTGATGTCGGAGTTTTTGAGACCTCCAACGTGTCCTAACGATTCTATTCCTGAGACAACCGGTACCGACAGCTTGACGTGCCCTCCAAAGCAGGATAGCGCACTGACCCCCATACTTATCACATAACTCCTTGCAGCCGGCTGTTCCGACGCAGAGGACGCCCTCCGCATGGAGAAGCGCATGCTGTGGCGCGCCCCGGAGCTCCTCAGGGACCCCAGTCCTCCTGCTCGAGGCTCCCAGAAGGGAGACGTGTACTCCTTCGGCATCATCCTCTACGAGATCCTCGGCAGAAACGGACCCTGGGGCGATACCATTCTTACACATGCAGGTTAGTAATATACGTTTTTTGTATATGGATTTCTGGTATCTGAGTTTACCTAATGGTGCTAATACACTTGAGCATTCACCTGTAATGACCATTCTTGCGAATGTTGCAAGACAGAAGATCAAACGAGTGTGTTTCAGCGAGCATTCTTAAGAACGTACTGGTGAATTGACAGTCAATTTACTTTGTCGTTTTTGCTGATAAGAGTGTTCGCTAGAAAGATCAATGATGTAACAAAAGTAAAAAAGTAGATATGTTATAGGCGTACCAAAAGCAGGACGCTAAACATAAGCCAGTTGGCAAGTCTGACACGTGTGTGTGTGACGTCGCGAGCCGGCGTCATAGTGATACTAACACATCTTGTCAACCGAAAATAAAATATGGAGTTATCGATGAGTGCGTTAGTGTACCATTTCTACGGATTGATTACTACGTAAGTAACGTATCTACCTTTCTCTTCTAATATCATTGAGAAAGATCGTGAAATCGTAGTTCAGTTCGACAAAACAAAAAACGGTGAACTCTCGCTGTTCAACACTGTAAGGATCAACTAAAGCCCTATGACCATAGATTTATATGTACTAACGCACTAGATTCGCCCTTCTGTACAACGAAAATGTTCCACTGACTTATGGCTCGGGAACTATAAAGCTCTTAGTTCGTTTGACAACTCTCTAGTGAGCGCATGAAACCGCGGTCTGTCAATCTGGCTTATGTAATTATTCATTTAATATTGCTTGGTAAGTAATCTAGTTTTTGACATAAAACATCTTAGCATCGACATTACTAGGCAATATTATCAAGTTTCGTGCACCGGACAAGTCCATTGTGGGCAAGTCCACTGTGGGCAAATCCATGATTAATAAATGAGGGCGAGTCCATTGTACTATCTGTCACTTTCACATATGCACGATATTAAGTTTGCAAAAAAGAGACACATACATACACCGAGTTGTTGGCAGTTCTCGTCATAGAATAAAATTACAGACTGGACAAATTCCTTTGAGAATCTCGAGTACCGACTTCATATTTTTTTGCTCTACAATATTTGTCAAAGATTGGTATGTAATTATTATTATTGCTAGTATATTATAAATAATATAGTTTTAAATTCATAGATTGGTGTATTCTACGTTCATACTCAGCGATGCCGTCGTGTGTTCTACGTTTTTGTAAAAATACGTCCAAAAATACAAATAAAGCTTCAGGAGTTACTTTCCACAAGTGAGATTTTACTGATGTTTATTATAAGTACATGTCAGAGAACAAAAAATAAATGTTCGTTTGTCTTCTTCTTCTTTACCGATTTTGACGACTTGTCTTGTATTTTTGAAGTTACCTACATAGGTCTTATTACATAGCCATATACGGTCCACAAGCGGTTGCTTTTGTCGCGAACGAAAAAATTTTTCTATAGCAAGGAAAATTTCGAGATCTCAGGTAGAATATTAATAAAAACATCTACTAATATAATATCCTGAATCATCGTACGTAGTTGTACGAGAAAAATATAGCTTTTTGGACATTGTTCCCTCATATTTTTGCCATATTTTTATGAAATGGATGAAACGATAAGGCCCCTTGCTGCTCATACATGGAATGGCATTGAGTGGTATTCTCTAAAGTGTAAAATAAAAAGAAAATTAACAATTAATTATATGACAATAACTTTGAAATTTGAACTCCGAAAGAATTCCCGCGGGATGCCGTGGCATTCCCGTTCGTTTGTTACTATTGATGTTTGTCATTAAAATTAAAGTTTTACTTATATTTAGGTTGCCTTCCTTTATCACAAAAAATATGCCATGGCGTACTGGATGGATAGTACGGCACGGCAAATTTTGTTCAATCCCTCCTATGTGCCCTATCGTTTAAAAAGTCTCATATAATGTATCCTATTATTTATTGGTTTAATTATTTTAGATTTTTGCGCGAAAACGTTGAGAAAAGGGAAATTTGGCTTAAATTCGTCAGGGCTGAGAGAAGAGAAGAAACGTGGCTGCCATCAGAATACTCACATATCTGCTCAGGGCATTTCCGTCCTGATGATTTCACAATTTCTAAAACTGGAAGAAGGTTTCTTAAAAAAGACGCAATTCCTTTTGATCCTTGTTGGACTTCATATGACACCTTTGAGATTGTAGGAACTCCTAAAAATGCATCGCTTTCTTCTCTACATAATGTGCACGTTTCCGAATCTGATTCGATATTTGATAGCCCAAGAAAAATTAAATTAAAAGCAAGATTACGTGAAGCATCTGTAAAAAATAAATTACTTGCACAAAATAAAAATAAATTAAAACGGCAAAACAAAAATCTGAGCAACAAAAATAAATCATTAACTGATTTAATTAAAAACTTAAATAGTAAATTTGGTATCAACAACAAAATGCTAGAAGAATTATTGAAAAAAGCTGAAATAGTTGAATTATATAAAAACACTATACAGAAAATAAATAAACCTACTAAGAAAACATAATTTTCAGTAAATGTAAGAAAGTTTGCTCTCACTTGCAACTATTATTCGCCTGCAGCCTATAAGTACGTAAGACATTTTTTTCAAAATTCTTTGCCGCATTCACGCGCTCTTAGTAAGTGGTACGCCAGCATTGATACAGAACCTGGTTTTACTGCGGAAGCTTTTCATAGCTTAAAGCTTAAAGCCAAATCATCAAGCAAACCATTAATTTGTTGTTTAGTTTTTGACGAAATGGCCTTACGAAAACAAAAATTATTCAAAAACAGAAAACTGGGATTTGTAAATTTTGGTAATTGCCCAATAGAAGGACAAAAAGAAGAAGTTGCCAGTCAAGTCCTAGTTTTCATGTTAGTGTGTTTGACTGAAAATTGGAAGATACCATTAGGCTACTTCTTGGCTTCCGGCATCAGTGCTGCAACAAAAGCATCCTTAATAACAACGTGCTTAGAAAAATGTCATGACGTTGGAATTTTAGTGCCCACTATCACTTTTGACGGTTGCCCGGCAAATTTTCAAGCAGCCGAAAAACTGGGGTGCGATTTTAAGGATGCAAAAAATTTAAAAACATACTTCAAACATCCCAGCAATTCTGAAAATGTATATATATTTGTTGATCCACGCCACATTATAAAACTTGTAAGAAACACCTTTGAAAATAAAAGAATTTTGTAGGACAGCACAGGGCAAACTATTCGTTGGCAATTGCTAGTTTATTTAAATAAACTGCAGCAAAGCCAAGGCCTCAATTTCGCTAATAAATTATCTCCGCGCCATATCCAGTTTCGCAATCAAATTATGAAGGTGAAAATGGCAACACAATTGCTAAGCATGAGTGTTGCCAACGCTCTAACCCTTTGTGAAAAAGAGCTGATATCCACAAAATTACAAGATACTTCTGCGACCGTCCATTTTATAAAGACATTTAATCATCTTTTTGATATTCTAAACTCGCATAAAAGCATTTTTTACGGATTTAAAAGACTCCTCGATACTAAAAACAAGGACGATTTATTTGCCTTTCTTGATGAAACTAAACAGTATATTGCCTCATTAAGTTTTTTTGTTAAAAATAGACGAACCATAAAACTGCCTAACCGAGAACCAAGAATTATATTGCAAGTTACAAAGAGAAAAATTATCGAATCCCAAAATAAGACAGGTTTTATTGGTGCATTAATATGCATAGAGACATTGAAACAATTGTATAATACATTGGTCGAAGAAAAGTCCTTAATTAATTATATATCGACTTACCGTCTTAGTCAGGACCATTTGGAACTATTTTTTGGATGTATTCGGAGGCACGGCGGTAAAAATAATAATCCGAACGTATTACAATTTCGTTCCGCTTATAAAAAAGTATTAAATTATTTGGAACTTCGTTCGAATTTTACAGGAAACTGCATTCCTCTGGATAATTTTTCTATTTTAAACGCATCCTCTCTAAACATAATTAATAGTACATCTGCTCTTAGTAGGCATGACGACGAAGAATTCCAAGTATTAGAAAATGAGCTGACTTTAGATTCAGACCAACAAGCTGAAGCAAATTGCGCAATACACGCAAACAATTTAAATAATGAAATGCTGACTCAAGCGATTAAATTAATTGTCGGTTACATATCTGGTTATGTATCGCGACAGTTAAGTAAAAAATTAAAATGTGAAGAATGTATTAATAACCTCACAATGCCGGCAAAACTTTGGCACCATAAATTAATAGTAATAAAAGACATGGGCGGTCTGTGTTACTCTTCTACTGATGTATTTGCCATTTGCTTGGAAACAGAAAAAAATATACGGCGAATAATAAAAGAAAAGGGTCAAGGGCGAAGCATCCCGGCAAAATTCAGCCACATTACTTTCATAGTCGCAAATATATTGAATTTTTTTTTGAATTCTAAGGTATTTGAATCGTTGATCTTGCATTCTTTGGAACAACCAGTGACATTTAATCACCGAACACATCTGATTCGAGGCATAATTGAAAAATATGCTAAAATTCGGCTACACCATGAAGCTAAGATAGACCCAGAAATAACTTCAACTACCAATCGTCAAAAATTTACAAAACTTATTTTGTTTGAAGGAAAGTAATTAATTTACTTATCCGATAAAATATACGGGCTGATTTAAGAGTCGTGTAGTTCCTTTGAACCGCGTGCTCTGCTGACATAGAATGACCTTGGCCTTATAATTTATTTTTGGAAGTACACGACTTTTGAATCAACCTGTAGATCTTATATTATTGTTTCATATTATTTTTAAGTTTTGTTTAAATGTTTTTGTCGTTAGGTTTGTCTAGAAAATTTTACATGTGAATTAGTATGTATTGCAAATTAATATTCTATTAAGTTGTGACATTGTTACAAATAAGTGTTATTTTGTGATCCAATTTTTAAATGATAAGTAACTAAATTGAGAGCAAATTCTATACAACTGCTATTATAATCTAATTAATAAACACAAAAAGAGAATCACATGGCTCTGTATATTCTGATCAGGTCATACATCTTGTTGTTGTTCCCGAACATGGCTGTCTGTGTGAAAATCTTAAGGGAGGCCTGCCCAGCAGTGGACGACTATTGGCTGAAATAACGTCGAAAGTAGTGGAAATCTCATACGATGTGATTGTTCACGTTACTGTGCAACGGCAATTATTACTGTGTCTCTCATAATTTGACACATCGCGGCCATTTCTTGATATTTTACGTAAGAAAAATAATTATTGTATATTGTATAAGACGCCTTTTATACAATTAATTTTATTTACTTACCCAAGTTAGACGTAGAACAATCTTGATGGTAATATAAAAGCCTGAAGTAAATCCTAAGTTTACCGGTAAAACGGAAAATCTACCAACTCATCTCGTCGTATGTTAAGGTATATGTTCGGTTGCTTGTGATCATAAATACAGAAATATCCGTGGAAATGCATTCCATATACACAGGTAAATGGCAAATTTATGCACACAAGTAAAACCAGGAAACCGCTAAAATAACAACCCCTTTATAATCAATATTGCTAGGTGTGGCTGTGTCGACGGAACTCTGTTCCGGGCGTCTAGATCAGGCTGAATTAAGTACTTTAACCACGCCGAGTTATAAAACTTAGAATTTACCATCCTTCAGGCCAGGCGTTTGCAACTTTGCAGTAACATAGCTAGTAATTTATATAAATTTAATTATCTATTACAATATTTATCAGAATGTTATAATGTACCTCAGTCTGGTCCTCTGAAATTTTCTTATCTAATTATATTTACATTGTATTGTTAAATAAATCCATTTAAGTATACATATGTCTGAAAATATCTGATTGTATTTTTCTGTGTCCACGAAACATCAAGTAGGTAAAATAAACTGTTTATCACATTTGCCTATATACATTCATAATCTTTGACAAAAAGACCTGCTCGCGCATGCGTAGTCAATCAGTCTGAGTGACATGAGTGACAGTAATTTTGTTCGAAATATCATCTCTATATTATCTATCTCTATGCCTATGACATATATAATCATGATTCAAGATCCCGCAGCGACCTTTTCACGTGCCCTAAAGGTGCGTGGCATTGCACTGATATAAATACCAACAACATGGTCATTCATCCATACATATAAATAGCATACACCGTCGCTAAAATAGCTTCTTTACCGAGCTATTATAAATGCTGAGTCATGTAGCGCTATTCACTCTTTAGTGACTCACCACTCGATAGGGGCTCAAGCTATATATAGCAATAAACCATGTTGAATTGAATTGAAGCTCACTCTTTACTGTAAGTTCAGTGATAGTACTACAGAGTTTAATTAACATTCGTTCAACAGATTTTGCGTGTAATAGTAGAAATAAATATATGTATACGTACATAAATATATCCTCACACACTTTTACGTTTTTATTACTGACTAGAGGACGCCAGCAGCTACGCCTGCATTTTTTTAATTTACCCGTTTTGGCCGATCCCGTGGGAATTTCGGGAAATCCCTTCTTAGTGCACCCCTACGGTCCCCAAGGAACATACATGCCAAATTTCATCTTCCTGCACCCAATAGTTTCGGCTGTAGCGTGTCTGTCAGTCAGTAAGTAACGTAAGGATTTTATATATTAAAATATGATATCGATGAAAACAAAACTGAATACAAATATTCTATCTCTCGTCGTGTCGCCTATTATCTTTAATGCCTATACGTTCTGTTCAGCAAATATTGATGTTCTCATAAAGATATATTAGCATAACAAGATCACAACGAGACAAATAAGGAGATAGAACAAATATATTGTCGTCTACATTTCCCGACTCAGTCTTGCGTATGATAATTTTGTTGTCGGTCGTAATATACCTATGACCTACATATAAATAAAAAGGCTCTCTGTGATTTAAAAATAAATATGATTTGTGGATTACTTGAAGTAAATTATTTGGTACTAGTTCTGTTAAGTTTAGGAGTAAATGGTGTTGCGCGAATTACGATTTCACGAATGGGCCAGACTATTATTATTATTTATTTATTTTCACGACACAACGAACAAAAAGGCATGAGCATATGTAAGAGGGAACTTTGTTAATACTTAGTTAAATTCCTAATTGTACACACAATTATAAGAAAGAAAAATATAATGGGCCCGTGAGGGATTTGAACCCCCGACATCCTCTACTTAATGACTTAAATGGGTGCTCTTACCGCTGAGCTAACGAGCCGATGCATATGGTTGCAAAACATGCGTTCTTATTGCAGCGGGTGACGTCACTATGTGTCACAGTGCATTGCCCTCAGTGAGTGCACTGATATGTAATACTGCATGTATGACACATTAATGCACTCTGTAAGGTTATAAATAATATCTGCCGTGTATTTAGACTGTCCTACTGCATGGCACAAGCATATACTAATTATAAGATGGACCCACCAACTTGGCCATGTCTTCACGATAATTTCCTTCACGGTTTAGCAATATTCAACAATTTCAAAAGCACTAATAAAATACGAGATATGGCGTATATAAGTTAAGTAGTGGTGGTAAATACTAGATCTGCAAGTTTAATAAACAGAGTTTCCACGGCGAGATAAAAAAGCGCGCTATTGAATTTTGAACTATCTACTGTATCTGGTACCTACGGTTTCTCTGGAACAAGTATAGCAGGGTTTGTTTTCTTTATGATAGGCTAGGCACGAAATAAATGGCCGAATCCTTAAATATTCTCTGTCAGTCCCGAGGACAAAATTGTTTTGTTTGAGTGTTTATTGAGTTATTTATTTTAAAGTAATATTGTTTTTATTAAGTAATGATGTTTAGACTACCATTAAATGTACAGAAAACTGTACATAGGGTCTCGGCGACTATACGGATATGTTTTTGGTCGGGACTGACTGACGTGAAGTATTTTGTACAGAAAAATGTACGCGGGGTCTTAGGAGGTTAATAAGAAGTAGAGTTTAGACTACTTTACCCATATTCTCTCTATTGTTTCTATGTATAATATGTATGTATTTACAAAAAAAAGTATATATGTATGTTTATCCATTATCTAGTACCCATAGTACAAGCTCTGCTTAGATGGTGTTGTGTGAATGTGGTAGAATATTATATTATTATTATATTCTTGACATTAATATACCGACTTTATTCTGTACAGTATATTTTTTTATTTAATTAAACACTTATCATCTAACTGTGTCTTGTACGCAGACGATTTAAAGATTTTCACATTAATCTCTAGAGTAGAAGATTGCCTAGCCCTTAAGCAGGATATAAATTTGATATCTGAATGGTGTAAAGGGAATCACATGTTTTTAAATGTATCGAAATGCTTTATTATATCGTTCACTCTTAAAAACACTATAAAATTGCATGGGACTATAATATTGATGGTCAAGTTATTACTCGCACGCAAATTGTAAAAGATTTAGGTATCCTATTTGATGATAAACTCTCATTTCGCCCACATTTTACTCACATTACAAGTAAAGCTAATCAGTTACTGGGGTTTGTTTTAAGATCAACCAAATGTTTTAGACAGCCACGCAGTGCACTGTACCTATACGGTCTCCGAATTACAAGGCTCATGTTGATGAAATTGAGCGTCTTCAGAAAAAGTTTCTTAGAATTCTCAACTACCGCCAAAACCCAGGTCGCTCAAATTTAAATTACCAGGACAGACTCAGCAAATTTAAAGTTCAGCCATTAGAATCCCGACGCATTTACTTTGATTTAATCTATCTGTATAAAATTATACATAATGTAATCGATTCACCAGAGTTGCTCTCTCACATTAGTTTCAACATTAAATATAGTGCTCGTAGGGCCAATCATACTAATACCTTTGCACTTCAAACGTATAAAAATAATATCTCCTACTATAACCCATTGACAAGAATGGCCCGACAATATAATGATTTGGCAAAGACCAACCAATCACTAGATGTTTTTGATACGAACTTTAACAGATTTACTTCTACTGTAAAAGACATCCTCCATACCAGCTTGGGCTTGGATGCCTCGGGCTCCAGTGGGACTGCTGGGTGACCGTCAAAATGGAGGGACCAAGTCTCCAAAGTCTGTCATACACATGTAAAAAAATAATACCATTAATCTACTATTTCCTACCTTTGCTATAATTTTAGCTACCTCATTATTTACATAAAATTTTAACAAAATCCTTGGTCCCTCCATCATGATGTCAAGATGGAGGGACCAAACTGATAGACTACTCCTTGGAATGTTCTACCTACTTAGTGTTATAATACCTTAATTCTACCTTAGTATTATTGATTTTGGCTGCCCAAAACAGATATCGTTTTAAGGAAATCGATTATATAGGTTGGTCCCTCCAAATTGACGATTCAATTGTTTAGTGCAACAGATAAATGGGCGGATTATTTTTGGTCTTCGAAGGATTAATATTAAATACCTTTTTACTACCTTCAAATCATGCAAAAATTTTTACGTTAAAGATTAATTTACGAGCCAAAAAAAAAGTTAGTAAACTTTACAGATTTTAATCGTAGTAGAATTAATAATTAAAGGTGTTCTTTTAATAAGAACTGCACAAAAATATCAAACTAATATAAAATGTACATAACTTTCGTTTTGAAATATTACTATATAATTATTTTATTTTTAATTCTCGTAATACTCAATGTAGGTAAACACAAATAAAAATATTGAAGGTAGTTCTAAAACATAGTCGATGGATGGCATTGTAGTGAAGCTGTTTGCGATAACTGCGTCCTGGCTAACAGATTGCATTTACAGTGATTTAATTATCGTTTTTCGTAGTTGTTGTAACAATACGGATAAGATGCAAATTACCTACATTGAGTATTACGAGAATTAAAAATAAAATAAACAAATACATAGTAATATTTCAAAACTCAAGTTATGTACATTTTATATAAGTTAGATATTTCTGTGCAATTCTTATTAAAAGAACACCTTTATTAATGCTACTACGATTAAAATTTGTACATTGTACTAACTTATTTGGTTTTTTTTTTTGGCTCGTAAATTAATCTTTAACGTAAGAAATTTTGCATGATTTGAAGGTAGTAAATAGGTATTAAATATTAATCCTTAGAAGATCAAAAATAAACCGCCCATTTACCTGTTGCACTAAACAATTGAATCGTCAATTTGGAGGGACCAACTTATATAATCGATTTCTTTAAAACGATATATGTTTTGGGCAGCCAAAATCAATAATATTAAGGTAGAATTAAGGTATTATAACACTAAGTAGGTAGCACATTCCAAGGAGTAGTCTGTCAGTTTGGTCCCTCCATCTTGACATCATGATGGAGGGACCAAGGATTTTGTTAAAATATTATTTAAATGATGAGGTAGCTAAAATTATAGCAAAGGTAGGAAATAGTAGATTAATGGTATTATTTTTTTGTATGTGTATGACAGACATTGGAGACTTGGTCCCTCCATTTTGACGCTCACGCCGGCGAGGCATCCAAATCGAATCTGATAGTAATATCATGTATTTTCATATGTTAATAGGTACCAGTTTTGTATTTTTCTGTATGCACATATTTTACGCTATGATCCAGATCAAAACTAAACTAAACAACATTGTTATTAATATATATTTTTATAACGATTGTAGTGTGTTTTGTGCAAATAAATATTAAAAAAAAAAAAAATAGTAGACAAATAAGGATAAACTGTATCTAGTTAGTGCGTACAAAGGCGAGCGACATAGAGTTCGAGCGAACCTTTGAGAAGTTTACTATTTTATTTTGCATAACATTTTCAGTGTACTTCAGCCCTTTCTCCCATTGGAACAATTGATAAACACCTAAAACAATCCTTATTAATCATCCCCTCCTCCATTGGTGAAAGCCACATGTAAATATTTTCAGTAGTTTTTTAGGGTCTCACAGACAAACGCGGCAGGATACCTGCCTTGTGAAAAGCAGCATGACCTACTCACTAGAACCACCACAGTGTTCCTCTATCAATCTTATTTAATGGCGGAGTCACGGAAACTGCGTTATTACAACATCCGTGACCGGGTCTATCTAGGGCCAAAAAGTGGGTCATATTTATTAAGTTCAAAGTTTATATTAGCAAAAAATATATAGTATGCGTGTTCTAGTCTAGCTCAAACTATAATATCTCAAGCACAGGCTAGGGATATTATAATTTAAGTTCGTCTTAAACTTGTTTCTTCTTTACTTCACGGAGCTTTCTTTATCAAAGTGTGATATTATAAAACTTTCCCTCGTATATCAACTGTCTTAAAAGTAGCAAAGCAACTTACTTTTAAGACTCATATGCCCCCTACATTTAAGGGCTGTTATTTTTATTTTTATAGAGGAAGCATTAATACCATCCTTTATGCTTTGCAGCTATGCTGTGTCAACTGTAAAATAAATACCTACTCTCTTTATTAGTAATTTATCATTATTGTCTCTTCACTTAGAGTTAACAATGTTGTTATAAGTAGTGAGATACTGGTGACTGCAGTAGATATTAGAAAAAACTGTGTTACAGTTCACCAGACTCCCCTCCTCAGGTACAAGGCAATGACAAACCAGAGAATAGAAATACAAATTATAAATAATAATAAAAAGTACCATTGCGACAGACTTGAGCACAGGAATATTACATAAACTACATATTTGCAGAAATTACTGGTTAGTGTTGAGTAAAATGTGGGAAATGTATGTGTTTTGCGAGTATGTGTGTGAAATTTAAATTAAACTACTGTTTACGGATTATATTGCGATATATTGATTTGACTAAAATTACACTTAAACCAAATGATCAAGAAACTCGCGGAATCATATTATTTATTATAATCCAAGGTCTCAATTACTTTACAGGAATCTTAAAGTAAGAATCGTGGTCACGAAAGACTGATTTCAAGGTGTAACAGTTGCGTAAACCTAAGAAAATAATTTGCTTACAATGTCTAGAATGACATAATTTAGAACAAGTTTTTAAGTAATTTATTTTCGTCCTCAGAAATCATAGGCCGCGTTCGCCATCCAATAGGCGGCGTGCTATTCAGGCCGCCGCTAGCTGGCCTGGTGGCACGTCCAGCGGTGCTGGCTGTGCTGAACGCGTGCTGGAGCGAGCGGCCCGACTGCCGGCCAGACATCAGGCTCGTCAGGGTCAAGCTCAAGGATATGCACGCTGGCATGTAAGTACCTCGTCATATATATAGAGTACTGTAAGATCTATACCGTCGGTGCGGTACGGCAGGATTGGTTGGGATTGGTCGCGCAGCCGATCTTGCTGTTACGATCTTTCGATTATACTCAGTGAACAGTGTTACTTCGCAACACCAATACGGATGGTAATTATAAGTAGTTTAAGGTTTAAAGTAAAAAACCGAAACACACACTGTGACGACTATAAATAACTAAAACCCAACTAGTGCCGCCTTTCATATGACTTTTATTTTCACCACTTTTGATACCAAATACTTGATATCAATTTCAACATTATATTAATAAATTTACTAAGAAACACCTCTGTAGTACTTGTTTACAACAGTACCACACTTTAAAAACTTTCTTTGACTTTGAAAAATATTTTAAAATAAATACCCACTTTACACCAATTCTTATTACGTCTGTTTCAGTATAATCATAAAATAGTTATTATTTCAATTTTTGTATTGCCATAGATGTTGTGTTGTTTTATTCTTGCCAAAATAGAAAGAGACTATCAACTAAAGGAACAAACGGTCTCTTTTGGCCTAAGATTTCTAGAATACCAGAAAGAAAAACAGCACCGACTAATAAGTCAAAGTCCGGTATCAGTATCGAATATGCAAGTGTATCGATACTTCTCAACCTGTGCATGAGCTTCAGTGAATGCTCAGATCAGCACCATATTATCAATACTCCAATAGCTAACGCTGCCAATTTGAACTGGCTGGTCCACCCTTTATTAAACTGGATCTAATGCTATTAGATTTTCCTGCGGGATATAAACAACGTCCCGATGTACAGTCGAACAAGTTTCCGCTAGACCACCATAAGGGCGAGAATCGCTCAGCAAGACGTCTTCGCTTTCAGTGCTACTTTACACACACACATTGACACTCGTATACAAAACCAGTTTCTAGTGTGGCTCGACTCTATGAGCGAGCCAAGAGATTTTTTTTCAAACTGGTCCAGCGCTGACTTGTTTGATTGTACATCCGTGAACATGGCGCTTCTAACAGTGCCAAAATATCGAGTACTCGAAACAAAGGTACGTGGCCCCGTAGGGAAATGTAAAAGTAATATTTATGTCCAATATGAACCGTTGTACCGAGAAGTCGTGTACTAGAGTGGAGGCTACGCCTTGCGAACGGCTAGGTGGAGTGACGATACCCAAGTGGCAGCGGCTGGACATGCAAAGCCTAAAATCAAGTTCAGTGCCATTGGAGAGGCCTATATCCAACGGTTGAGTATGGCAGGCTGATGATGACCATATTTATAACCACGAAAGTTAAAATTTCTATATGGGCTAATCCATTCTATTCTTGTCCAGGAAAACGAACATATTTGACAACATGTTGGCCATGATGGAGAAGTACGCGTCCAATTTGGAGGCGATTGTAGCTGCTAGAACAGAACAGCTGCTGCAAGAGAAAAAGAAGACTGATGACTTGCTCAATAGAATGCTGCCGAGGTAAGATTTACTTTTTTAGAGGTTTATTATTTACTTTTTTTAAAGATATGTCCTACTACAGAATGGAATTGTGTCACGGAAACTTTACAAACAAAACTAGAGACATAAAATACACCCAGACTCGAATCAACACTAAATGGATAATACAGTGTTGTCTAATGTCCCGATCGATAATGGGCATTATATGACATTAAGTGAGGGAGCCCTTAATATCGATATTCTTATTTTTTACACATAACATAACTTCACGCCTTTATCCCCGAAGGGGTAGATATTTTACACCCACACTTCGCCAGTTATGTTTCGGTACCAATGTAATAGGGGGCGAGCCTATTGCCATCTACTGGGCACAGTATTAGGCGAGCGATAATTAACATTTATAATACACACATAACTTCAAAAAGTCAGAGGTGTGTGCTCGGGGTACCTGGGGATCGAACCCAATACCATCGTCTACTACCGAGACTACGTTACCTACGCAACTGAGCTATAGCCGCTTTATTTACGCTTATATCCATTTCAGTAAAGTTATTTTCTCAGGTACACCAGATTGCCTGCTGACGGAAATAAAATGTCTAACAAAAATACATATCTGGGAATTTTTACCAAAGTCCTCTAGATTATTTATAGACATAAGTCGAATTCTCATAAATAGTTAGAAATGCCTGCCGAGCATTTTTGCCGGGCTTTTACATTTTTCATAACAGTGCCCGAAATTCTAGGACTTACCAAACGATTTTGGAATGACAATAAAATTCAAGAATGTATAGGCATTGGCGACTACGGATATCGAAAATAAGTAGGTATACCTAGCCGGCGTTATATATATAGATATTTATATCTAGACTCTAGAGAAATATCTAATGGCGTTATAATATCAATCGAGATTCTAGACTAATATTATAACGCTGAAGAGTTTTTTTTGTTTACTTTGGTTGTAAGCGCTAATCTCAAAAAGGTTGCATATTAAAAAATCAAAACTTTCTTGAGCAAATTTCAAAAGAACAATAAACGAAATAACAAAATTTAAATGACCAATAGTTTGATTAAGAAAAATTTTAAAATCCCAATGTATGTGACATCAAATGAACGAATGATATAGAAGTTGCTAGATGTAATTTTAAAATATCAAATCATAACTAATCAAATTTTATAATCACATATGATTTCTTATTAAGAATTATTAATTTAAATGTAGGCATACTTATATTGTCTATATCCAACAGAAGACTGAAAAACTGTGTAATGAAACGAAAATAGAAAGTAATACATAGATACAATACATATTCTAGAAACTTGTATGACCTTCCGAAAATATCTAAGAACGTGATCAGTATTACCAATGAATACAGATTTACATATGCTCTGTGGTATTACGACGACAGATGGATTATGTGAAGTAAGCTCACTTGAAATAATCCAATCATCTCCTAAATAGATACGAGTACGACGGATAAAGAGGATTAGTTAACAAAACAATACTTATTTATTTTCATATTATAGAGCATAAAAACCTAAGGCTGCGTATACTCAGAGATGAGTGTGGATGCAAAAACATGCGTTTGTAAATAACCAGTAGAATGGCTAGGTATATTTAGTTTATTTAGTTAGCAGTTCTTGTGACAACGACTTGGCAGAAAGAGGTTTTTGTTCGTAAAAAGTAGGTAAGTGAGGCTTGAGTGCAAAAGATGTGGACAAGAAATGTGTGATAGAGATGATGGGTATGAGAAAATTAAATAAAGGTGCCTGTTAGTATAGATGTGCATCGTAACAAATTATGACCCTGCTACAAATCTTCGCATCATTTTACAGATTATCTCGCACAGCTCGCATCTTAAGTGGAAACACAGCCTTATGCTGCCTTCTAACTTTTTACTGGTAGACGGTGGGAGTAGGTACCTTCTATAGTAAAACACTAGGAATAAAAACATTAAATCAACGAACAGCCAGACTAGAAACAATAATTTTTAGATCACTCAATGCCGTCTCGTGTGGGGTTCGAAATAAACGAGCAAAACATTTCTGCTCCAGATTTTCTACCAGATTCTTTTTTCAACAACCTTGTGAGATGCTTTGCTAACGGAAATGATATTATTGGTGGATTTTTCGTCATAAAGTGCTTAGCTATCTGGCATATCTCTAGTGCATTAGCAGAAGAGACTGACAGATAACCATCGACAACCCAACCTACTAGACACCTAATGTTTTCATTTCTACAAACAAACAATTCTGTCAAAGCGGTGAGGTATGCGGGGCAAGGGGAGGCTACAAAAATGCATTCTAATTGGCCGGTTTAAATTTGCGGTACGTCATAATTCATATCTAGTGTTGGGATTGGTCATATATATATATATATAAGACGTATAAGCCTAACGTGTTGTCAGAAAGTGTTCGCCTTACGTCTGCCGTCTAGTAGGTTGGGTTGTCGTTGCAGATGACACATCACGATCGCATGAATAGATGAAGACGTTGTTTCTCGCACATGAATGTAGAACGAAAATATATACGCTGATTCATAAGTCGTGTATCCATTCACACGAGATCCGTCATTGAAAAATCGTCCTAAACACAATATGTCATGAGTATGACACGCATGACGGATGGATGTCGTGTTTGTCACGATTTGTTAAAATAGGTATCAGAATACTCAAATGTATTTCGTGATTCAAAGTTAAAAGATTTGAGGTGGGATCCCTTCTTTTTGCATAATGTTCTTTGTCCTAATATACTTCGGCATAACGATTTTGGCACAATTTGTTTTGGCATAATAATACTTCGGCATATTTTTTTAGGCATACATTTTATGTTGGCATAATCATCTTAAAGACTAATTTGTTTTGGCATAAATTTGATTAGCATAACGTTAGTAGGCCTAATGTCTATTAGCATAACGTTAGTAGGCCTAATGACTATTAGCATAACGTTAGTAGGCCTAATGACTATTAGCATAACGTTAGTAGGCCTAATGACTATAAGCATAATATTTATATAATTATATATTTAACTTGTAAAAAATGTATGTGCTGTGCAACAAAAGTTAGTGAGAGAACCGAATTGCTGCAAAAGTGCGACTCCACGTAGTCTTGTTTGTCCTACCCCTAGAGTGTTATTTAAAATCGCGTAGGCGCGTGGGGCCGCCGGAGCCCGCAGCGCCGGAGCCGTGACAGAAGCCCTGCCTGCTGCATGTTGCATGCTTGCTTGCATGCTTGCTTGCATGCTGTATGCTTGCTTGCTTCATGCTTCCTACAGCGAAATATATGCCAAAGATACATTGCCAAAGTTATTACATCCAAGTTGTATTGTATTGTAAACATTATGCGTAAATAAATATATGCTCTAGGATTTTATGCTTTAGGATATTATGCTTAAAAAAGTTATGCTTTAGAACTTTATGCTTTATAAATTTATGCTTTAGAATATTATGCTTAATCATTATTATGGTTAGAGAAATTATGCTTAAAAAAATATGCGTAATCTGGTATGCGTAATTATATTATGCGAAAATATAATTATGCCAAACAAAATTATGCTAAGTTATATTAGGTCTTAAAATTTTATGCAAACGGATAGGGAACCATTTAAGGTATTTTACGAACGTGATTTTTAGAAGACAATAATACTTCACGATACACGAACATAACGTTAATTTAAAAAGCATTGCTACCTAAAAATAGAGAATCGTCTTATAAATAGCAATTCTTTTCTTTTGCGTCAATATGAATCATACATTGGGAACCCTCGTCAAGAAAACCTTGTTAAGTTGTGGACCTGTTGTTTGTAAATATATTATTATGACTTTTCAGCAAGATGACACGGGCCTCCTTACTCTGTGACATCTGTGACAAGGGTTATTCCATAGCTACCCTAGTAGCTACCCAAGTACGAATGGGTAGACATTGTATGATTCCAGAAAAAAAGCAGTGCCGTAACTAGGGCTGGGCTAGCCATACTGACAGGGAAGCCTTGTCAGGCTCGGATGTGGCCCATATCACATATGTAAAAATATTTTCAAAGGTGCAGTTATTGAAGCTCGCACTGGAAGCCCAAAAGACTAGTTACATGTTACATACGCAAGGTAGTGGTATAAGTGGACCCCTCGCCGGTTAGAACAGCGCCGAGTGTTGTTGTTAAATCACAAACTATAATCTAAACTAACATTATTTAATTAATACAGTGACTAATAAATTCGAATTTCCATAATTTATTTATTTATACAATGATTACCATTTAACTATTATTATTTATTATTATTTAAACACAATTAATTAATTTAATATAATTGTGTTCAATATCTTTTCAATATTTTAATAACAACAGTGGCTTCCTCCTTTCTCCTCTTCTATCTATTTTGCCGTGCCCGACAGGGTCTATACCTGTTGGCCTATACCAGGGTCTATTTGGTCTATACCTTATCTTTGTACAACTTCTAATAAATATGGAGAGCAATAAAACATTTGAATTTGAATTGTTTCGATCCCCTACGAGACAACACTTTGATCTACAAAGTATTGTTTCGAGCCTTGGTGTACTATAACCGTGTGAGCGTGTATTAATTATTCCGAAGGTGCCAGGACAGGATTGATTCTATGTATTTTAAATAAGTTAATACATAGTACACTAGTATATCAGTTATCATCCCTGATCAAATCATTGTTTACTTGTCACCTTTACAAAATTCTTAAACCTATTGGTTCCTGATACATCTATACTACTGTCGCTATAGTGTTTTGTTGTTGTACTATTCACATATTTTGTTCATATCCATTTATTTCTAATCAGTGTCGCGAAGTGTTTTGGCTGTGTCAGCAATCACGGTACCACAAATTGTAAGATTAAGATTCTGATTTAGAAAAAGAGTGACATGAGTTTCTTCCAGGCTCTTCTCATAGCCCTACCATCCCGAACCTGGTTGTAAAAAAAAGGAAATTACGTTCATAAGTGTTGCTTATGTAAGCTATATGAATAAATGAGTTTGAATTTGAATTTGAATTCGTACTTGTCATCTAAAAGTCAGTGGAGTGCGCCGTGGGTTAAGCCAAAAGATTTGGTGGCCTTCCCACTAGTCTCTTGCTATTTCTTACAATCTTATTAATCTTCTCAGGACGGTGGCAGAAGCCTTGAAGCGTGGCGAACGGGTGCAGGCAGAGAGTTACGACTGCGTTACAATTTACTTTAGTGACATCGTGGGATTCACGGAATTAGCTGCAACCAACACACCTATGCAGGTAAGCAGTACATTATATTCCGTAGAAAGATACCCATAACTTGTGGCGTAAAAGCTTCGGGCTCTTGCCTGAAGGGAGCCTCCACTCTTTCTTAATTTTTTTGCTCTGAAGTACGTCTTGCCGCTCTCGACTATCAGAATTATCTATGCACCACTGCGTAACATTTAATAAGCGGGCAGGTCCATGACAGCGCAAATTTGCCACGGGCCTTTGGGAAGAGAGAGAGAGTCTAAATCAATTCACCCCGCTCTCGACTGTCAAAAGTATTTACGCACCACGGCATGACATCTTATAAACGGGAAAGTCCATGAGACTGAGGATTTGCCACAGGTCTTCTATAGCGTAGTCCGCCACTGGCCATAACGAAAATCGACAAACGACATGAAATATGCAAACAGCTGCTATTTGCCTGGGAACTAGTGATGTGCCGGATCGTTAAAAATGTATATCCGCGGATACGGATCGGAATACGGATATTTGGTGTCAAGATCCGCGGATACGGATCTTTATTTTCTTACTGAATCGATGTCGTTGCGCGTGACCTTGAAACGATAGTTGACGTCACGCACGCTCGGCGGAACAATAGACAGATTATTTTTCGACTTGTAGTGAAATTATATTAAAAATACTCTGAATATGGAATTTAATAGTTTTTTAATTCTACCTAACCACCTATAGCATTCCAATCCCTTCGATTGAAAATTAATAAGGTGAAAGATCCGTAAAAGATCCGCGAGAAAAGTAACGTAAACGGATACGGATCTTACTTCCTCCTCGGATATCCGCGGATATGGATACGGATATCGGGAACATCACTACTGGGAACTTAATTGTGCTCGAAACTTTTTTAAACATTGATTTTGTGATGAATATATTTTATGGTATACGGATATGGTCTCGAAAAGCGTAAAAAAGTATACAAATATCGGCGATGGAATGGCAATAAAAGTGAAGTAAGTTTGTTAAACTACAGTTTAGAACCAAACTCTCTCAAAATTAGTGTATGTTACAAAGCTTGGATTTGTTGTACTAGACCCGAGTGTGCCCACGGAGTCTCCTGAACTGCCTGCATATGAACAATTCTCGGTCACTGAATGACTGACAAGGCACAGGCATTGAGGGCAAGAAGCTGAAATTTGAACATTTGGACATTAAATTAATAATTAATATCTTAATTCTATTGTAATCTTCTGTTTCTTTGTTTCTTTTTTCTCAATATTGTATGTGTCAATTTTCAGTCCAAATAAATATTTTTCTTTCTTTCTTTCTTTCAAATTTGCCACGGCTATTCCTTGGGGCCGTAGGAGTGCACTATGATGGCAGTTTCCCCACGGAATCAGGCAGAAACGTCTTAAAAATGTGCGGGCGTAGCTGCGGGCATCCTCTAGTAGTAGTAAAAGTATATTTAATTTAATAGTTTGTTTACCCATTTATGAGTACCTACCTTATAAATTGCCTAAAACTCGTCTATGGCAGGTAACTTGTTTCATTTTGTTGAGAAGTATCGTTGTATTAGGTTATACTTAGACGCAATTACAGATTGTGTTTTAGGTTACCACGCCGCAAAACATAAAACGGAATCCTTATAATGTCTTAATTATTAAAATCCTTTGGCTGTATGTTAAGACTTTTTTCGGTGGTTTTAGTGAGAAGACCCCCAAACGGCTTTAGGGGAGAATCTCACACATCTTCGCCAGTCCCAAACTCGATCTTAAAACTGGCAGAGAGAATGGCACACAATAAGGCCTTCATTTGAAGAACAAAAATAAAAAGTAGAAATCTCGTTGCCAACTTACCAAAATAAAAACTTATAAGGCAGTCTCCGCTGTCTCAGACTCTTGGCGAAATATTATATAAGATAAGGAGAAATCCTATGTAATTTATATAATAATACTTATTTCACATAAAAAAGTAGGTATTACTTACATAAAAATATATTTGCGACGAAACATAGGGTAGACCGAGGCGAATCGGATCAGTGGGTGAATCGGATCAAAATAAGAAATTTGTGAATATTTTTAATAAAGCGTTGACAAGAAACGCCAGATACTGCCGTCTCACGAGCCACTTCCATCCCGCACCTCCTGCCGTCGGTGGCGTTTCGATTCGACCAGTACCTCAGCGTCAGCGCCGCTCGCCAGAGAGTCGCTTTTTGTGTGCGATACAATTTTCGCGCTCATCTAAAGTACATGCTTACTAATTCTTGGTGTAAATGTAAGAATATGTGTTAAAATTTAGATTTATATAACTTAAACGGCCTAAGAATATTTTAGAAAACATTTTAATTTTTAAGCTCAGTATTAAAGGTTAATATGTGAAATGATTATTTCGAAAGTCTTCAAGATGGGGTGATTCGGATCGCGTCATCGGGGGCGAATGGGATCACTTATTTAAAACGATTTATTTTACATTTTAGAATAATAAAGCATTTTTATTCAATGAAAGATGGTTCGCACATGTAAAAGATAAACAATAAAGCGAATAAGCAGGAGAATGGTCCTCAAACTAAAATTATAGCCCTATAAACAATGTACTGGCCTAAGAATTTATCTTGGGTCGGGCTGCTGAGATTTAAAAATTACTATAAATAATTTTATAAAGAATAGTTTCTCTCTCCAGTGATGTCATTAAGATACAAGTTAGGCAATAAAACCAATATTGCATTTTCCTCCACCTCAGTGTAGGATTAATCTTTACGAAAGTGGTGTTAAGAAGACACTTAAAATTGCCGGAAAAACTGTGAAAAAATGAGATACAGACTGATATCAAAGAAAATATGAAGAAGAAGGATAATAAAAGAACACCTTGAATATCTATTAAATCTAATGTGAAGCACAAAGATTGGCTTTGTATTTACTGATAAAAAAAATATTAATCCACCATCATGTGAAGAATGGTGCCATGAAAAAGTGCTAATCTGGTTGGGAAAGACGGCCCGTATCCATGTGATTTACGTTTTAGTAATTAGCTTTGTTCTGATTATTTATTATTTTATTATTGCTTTTGATACAAAAGCGTATAATTTTGAGGAAAGATTAATTTTATGTATGATCCTATTCGCCCCCATAATTGAGGCGAATCGGATATTTCTCTCTTTTTACATTTTGATTAATATTTTGCACAATTGATGAGTAATTTGAGTTTCGAAATGTTTAATACGTAGCTAAATAAATACTGATTAACGGTTTGGCATTTAAAGTTACATAAATTACACTTTAGTATGATTTTTATGACCTCAAATAAAAAGTGATCCGATTCGCCTCGGTCTACCCTATCTGTATTTAGAAATTTGACCATGGCCTACATCAAAGTATGAGAATTCTTTATATAAAAATAATGTACGTTGTAGGTTCTTTTGCACATCAAGCCAGGGGCGTACCCTACTTGTTCAGTTTTTGAGTAATATCAGTACATTTTTACATAGCGACAGTCATCCTCTTAGCGTTATCCCAATTTCAATCTGGGGTCCGCTTTCTAGTCTAACCGGATTTGGCTGAATATTAGCTTTTCCACAGAGCGACTGCCTGTCTGACCTCCGCAACCCGAAGGGATAGCGATATTCCATGGTTTAGACTAGTGTCAGTTTATGTTAGAAGGTACTGACGCCCTGTAACGACTGTCAAAGATCTTCATGACAACCGGGACCGACGGCTTAACGTGGTCTCGGAGGCACGGGACAAGCGATAATTAATCTTTCAATACGCACATAACTCCGAAAAGTCATTGATTCGAACCCGAGACCCTCTGCATGGCAGTCTGTTGGTATATCCACTCGGCTATCGCTGCCTTTTTTTAAGTAGTAAAAGTATATTTAATTTAATAATTTGTTTACCCATTTATGAGTACCTTTTTTTTTTTGTTTTACGAGGTGGAAAATCCCTTCGGATCTCCGACTCTTGGGGGAAATAAGAGCCGGAGTATGTGGTGTTTCCACTAAAAACCACCTCGACTTCCGCCATGTACCCGTGTGTCGGAGGGTGGGGCATCACCAAAGCACTCGTCGCCACCCTCCGACGGGTATTGGCCCGCCAGATGGTCAGGCGGGCCCCGAACAAAACCCCCTTGGCGACGGATTAAGGTGTTGGACTCCGCCGCCAAAACGCCCAGCGGCCACAGAGGATAGGGAGGACGGCAACGCAACACCGCATCTCCTCTTCCTCTGCGGCCCCACCGCGACGCATCGAATGGTGCGCCCCCATATGGTCGCGGGAGATAGGGCGCGCGGCAACGCAACACCGACACGCCTCTCCTCCCGCGACCGCACCCGACTGCGAGGGACAGACAGAACTGTCCCCCGCACCCGCACCGTTGGACGCATCCTGCGCAGGCCCCTCCAAGCCCACGCGGAGCGTCCCCTCCTGGATCCCTCTTAGCTTCACCGCGGGTGACCAATCCACGGTTACTGAGCCCCCCACCACGACAAGGTGGAGATCCCACGGGGGGGATTTATGAGTACCTACCTTATAAATTGCCTAAACACCCGTCTATAGCAGGTAACTTGTTTCATTTTGTTCAGAAACACCGTTGTATTAGGTTATACCTAGACGCAATTACAGATTGTGTTTTAGGTTACCACGCCGCAAAAGGTAAAACGGAATCCATATAATGTCTTAATTATTAAAATCCTTTGGCTTTATGTTAAGACTCTGGGTCTCCCTTGTTTGACCGAAAGGAATTTGACAAAATTTCACTTCCCAAAAAATTTTTCGCATAATTTCATTTGCCAAATTAGTACTTAGCAAAAAATCTATTCACAAAAAATTGTAACGCAAACCTAATGTTTGGGAAATGAACGTTTAATCTATGTATAACTTGTTTACCAACTAGTACTTTTAAATTTTTTTATTTAGTCAAATATATCAGTTGGAATAACAGTTTTTACGCAAAGCAAAATCAATAATTATCCTAATAGTACAGTTCCGGGTAACGTACTAAAAACAATATTTTTTTTCTATTAATGCAAGTCGTTTCTGGCACTCGCCGGCCGCTGCCGCGGCACCGCTCTCTACGCTCGCTCGGCTCGTGCGTAGGAGGAGATCACAGTTTTTTTTTTTTTTTTTTTCACTACGGTGGGAAACTCTCCTTATGAGTCATCTCAACTCCGCCAACCCAGCCATTAAAACGGCTGGGCTTGGGACTGACGGAGGAGGTATGTGGAGGCTCTCCCCTAAAGACGTTCGGGGCACACCCACTAAAACCCACCGCGGTGTCCCTACGGGTCCCGTATGTTGGCGGGGTCACGCGATTCGCGATTAGCATACTTTCTCGCGACCCCGCCCGGGATTGGCCCGCCGTTTGTGTTGGCGGGCCCCGTCTACATATGATCTCGCAATCATCCATCAAACTTCTTGCATCCATCAAACTTCTAGCATCCATCACCTCACAAAGCTACTTGGGAGGCAGCGAGGACACGCGCCGCCTCCCGCCTTTTGGCGGACAGGGAGCAGCCCCAGCGCTCACCGTCCGCAGGCACTAAATTTAGGGTGGTCGGAGGTCGTCTCTTGTTCGACGTCCCCGACGCCCGGACCTACGGTTGGGGAGAGGGCGATGTATTTCCCTCTCCCGCTCCGCCGCCTCCTTGCTCAGCATGACTGTTTCGCAGAAGGAGGCGACGGCGTTCCAGGACCTCTCACTCCGGACCATAGACAGAACTACGGCCGGGAGCGAGAGGACAACCGTATTCAGAGCCGCGACCAGATCACGGCGCTGCGATGCCCAGGCTGGGCAATCCGCCAAAGTATGCAATGCCGTGTCTTCGACAGGGTCGCGGCTACTGCCACAATGGTGGCATCCGGGCGTTTCCTCCCGGCCTATCCTCCACAAATACCGGCTAAAACAACCATGGCCGGTAAGGATTTGAGTCAACCGGAAGGTGAGGACGCCGTGACGTCTCTCCAACCACTCTTCAACTACGGGACTTACCGCCACTATCGTGGCGTGCCCGAGGAGATCACAGTTCTAACCTAACCTAACCTAACCATTTTTTTAATAATTAACCTACTCTAACTACTTCCAAAAATAAATTAATATCACCAAACGTTTATTGTCTGAAGATTGTTTGCTGAAATAAATCATTTGATTAAAGACCAAATGCCTTAATGACATTATACTTGGTAATATTTTGCCCAGTAAAAATTTGACCAAATAAAAATATGCGTAGGTACTAAAATCATTCGAAATATTGCAATGGTATAAAAAAAGATTGCTACAATTTGTTTGGGTAATGAAATTTTGTCATAATCTTTTCGGCAAAACGGCAGGATCCCTAAGACTCTTTATCGGTGGTTTTAGTCAGTAGACCCCAAACGGCTTTACGGGAGAATCTCACACATCTTCGCCAGTCCTAAATTCGATCTAAAACTGGCAGAGAGAACGACACGCAATAAGGTCTTCACTGGAAGACCAAAAATAAAAAGTAGAAATCTCTTTGCCAATATAAAACTTAGGTCCTGTACCAAAATTAAAACTTATAAGTTGTCTCAGACTCGTGAAATTTGGCGAAATATTACTTATATAAGATAAGGAGGAATCTTATGTTATTTATATAATTATAATTATTTCTGCTTGGTCCAGTATAGATAGCGGATGGCGTATGCGACTACTGATCGCAGGTCCCGGGTTCTATTCCTGGGTCGGGCAAAAGTGTTACTGGTTTTTTCGTAATTCTCAGTATCAGCTCGGCGTCTGGTGATGTGCCCGGTAACGGCAATAGGCTCGCCCCCTATTACGTGGGACTTAAAAACTTATTGCGAAATGTGGGTGTAATATTACACCTCTTCCTACCCCTTCGAGGATACAGGCGTGAGGCTATAAAAAATATATAATACTTATTTCACAGAAAAAAGTAGGTATTACTTACATAAAAATATATTTGCAACGAACCATATCTGTAGTTAGAGCTTTGATCGTGACCTACATCAAAGTATGAGAATTCTTTATATAAAAATAATGTACGTTGTAGGTTCTTTTGCACAACAAGCCAAAAATAATACCTGGGAAACGTTTTCTTTTTTAAGTTTTCACCTTTTTTTAAACAGCAATTAAAAGCGAGCGTGTGCAATGCTTGAAATACCTACGTATCCATAGGGTCATAGGGCATCTAAAGAACATATTGGCGAGGCTACTGCATCGATTTTGTACCTAATTACAAAATTTCCATACTAACTTTGAGCCTCAATTTCTCCTGAACCAGTAAATTCCCAGGTATGGTGCCTAAGTTAAAAAGGTTCGTAGTGATTGGTACAACGTGGGATTTCAGTTTTCGTTAAGGGTCTTTTTACAACCTGCACATTTTTCACCATCCACCACAAGAATATATTATGCGGTATTACATTGATGTCTGTAATAGGTATTATAGGTACCTACCTAATCTTTATAACTGATACTCGACACTACTCTATCTTTCCTGTCAATAAATAATATATCTATTCATCTAAAAACATTGACTTATATATTACTGCGTAAGGACCGGGCCAACCGCACGATTAAATGGCACCAGCGCGCTGGCCCTAAAATGTCAGTTTAGGGCCAACGCGACTCAGTCGACAATGGTCCGAGTAAGCGAGTTAGCTTGTCATAAAAATACCTAGTTGAGTGGAAAAAGGCTGCAAAAATTACGATACAAAGGTTAAAAAGGAACGATGTAACTTTGTAGGGACGCCATTTTTATTTGTTTTATTGTTGTTTTAAGAACTTATTGCAAGTAATTTTGGTACTTAATATGTTTTATATTCAATAAGGTAATTCAAGTAAAAAAAAGTCACGCAATCTGCGAGGAGTTAATGCCGTCATCAAGTTTCTAGGGAAAATGGATAGGAGAAATCTAATTTTTCGAATCTCGGTTATCGTAGATCCTTTCTTGGGGTTCAAGCTTAGTCTGTATCACATGTGATCAAAATCGGTTCATTGGTTAAATCGTGAAAGCGTAACAGACCAACAGACAGACAGTTACTTCCCCATTGATAATATTAGTATGGACGTATGGATATGGATATTAGTATGGAAGTATGGATATGCAATAATGGATTATGATTCAAACATTTTGTAACTTACAGATTTCCAAATGATTCAACACGTAACGAGATTTGGAGTCGCATTATTAGGGAACAACGTAAGGAGCCTTATTTCAAGCCTCATAAATAATTGCTTTTAAATATCCCAATACCTTATTAGTAATTAACAATTAGTTGATTTATTTCCAATAAAGCGGATTGAGACAAATTCGTTTCACTTACACGTTTTCTTTGTAACCTATAAAATATCATCACAAAAAGGAAATCGTTATGTTTATATGGTATCGTTATATTATCGACATGTTAAAATGTGAAAAAAGTTATATACGTGCTTACAAGGTTACGTCGTTGACCTATGCAACACGACACTCACGAAGTTCGTATGAGTTATGACACTTATGACAGATGTCACTATTTTTGCTTGTATTAAGAAGGCTTGTATAAAATGTTCAAATGGGCGTATCCTTCTTTTTCAAATCATTGTCTAAAAATGTCTGGCAGAGATAGCTTGCGGTGATAAGACCGCCTATTAAAAATAATTATATAAAAGGGAAGTTTCCTGCAAGTGAAATAAATTATACAAGTCTTTTTATCTAGTGAAACATGTCAAAATAATAGTAGTTTCATTCATCAATTAATGTTAAAACTTTATTTAACATTTTTTATCGATAATGTATTTATAATAAGTATTCTATTTGACAGCATAAAACGATGACGTCACTAAGTCTTATTTCATACAAACGCCGTAGCAAAGGTCGTATTTGACATTTCATTAAAAGTGCTTGATTTGACTAGTTGGAAACAACCCTGGGTGCATAGGGTTCCCACCAAGAACTTAGGGTCCCAAGCCAACCTCACCTGCAAGTGGTGCACCTGCCGATCAACGAACGAGGCTCTGGCAAACAAAATATCCCGAAAAGCAGCAATAGGCTCGCCACCTATTACGTGGGATCAAAACACTGGCGAAAAGTGGGCGTTTAATATGCCTCTGCCTACCCCTTCGGGAAAACAGGCGTGAGTCGGTGTATGGAAACAACCCTATTGTATGTGTTTACCTACTTACATTATACAGTCTTTTGCAGGCCGCTACTGGACATACGCCTCTCCTTAGTAGTAATATCATAACTCAATAGGTTACTGTCGTGTTTCCATCTCTTCGCAAAACTACTATCATCATCATCAGCCATTAACAGTCCACTGCTGGACTATCGCTGGACGGCGCGTGAGGTTTGTAAGGATAGAAGCAAGTGGCGTAGTGTTGTCTCTGCCTACCCCGACGGGAGAAAGGCGTGAGCATATATATGTATGTATGCTGGACTAGGCCTCTCCTTTTAAAGGAGGAATTGTCCTACTATACCACGCTGGCCAAACGGGTTGGTATAGGGTTTGTTTCTAGTTTTCCTTCTCTTACAGTGCTGTTCTCTGTATAGTATGCTCCCTCTGTCGGCTCTTACGACACCCATGGGATGATATGGGGTGGGGACATTCCGTATTCTTAATCCGTCAACACACGGACAGCAAAACTACCTACCTACTACAAGCTTCGTGTAATTTCTTTAGTCGCCTGTTACGATACCCACAAAATGAAAAGTGACACTTTCTATTCTTAAGTACGTCATAAATAAAATAATATAAATAAAATCATAAAATAAGCATGTTCTCAAAGTGGATGGAAATATCCAATAGAAAAATCCTCGTAGACACGTAGTAACATCGTTTAGCTTTCTTGTCACCCGACGAGCCCTTTAACGCCTTTCCCAATACACGACTTTCTTAAGGTCATAATGTCAAACATCAGTCTAATGTTCAGCGTCTATACATTAAAGAGCCGAAAATTCTGTCGTAAACATTATGTCACCTTGTATTAACCTAGGTAAATGATAACAACGCGTGCAAAAAATATAGTTTATGTTTTACCCATCGTGCTATCGGTGGTGAAATTGGCATAGTTACTGTTTGTAAAGTAAAACAACTGATTTCCTTACTTCTTTTTCGTGTGAGGTTGTGGACAACTCTAGAGTTCTGGACTTCTGGAATAAAACGATTAAAAAGTGCTGGTGACATCTAACGGACCTCGATGAAACAACGGCCACGCGAAGATCTGAAATATCTGAATCGCGCTATTAACATTCTCACATGCGATTACTACTTACATAGGTTTTCAGTTACATGTATGTAGCACCAACTTTATTAGTTTAGACTAGAGGAGAGATGACGTAATTTTCTCCAAATAGAGTGAACATTATGTGACCCGGCTAGTTGAACTTGCCAAGTGGGCCGAAGCCTTACGTAAGTAGCTAAGAACTTGTAATATATCTGTATCTTAAAAAATAGATAGATATATTAATAAATGCTGTCAAATGTTGCGACATATTTCGTGTAAGACGAAAAAGTTCACTATTATTTAATAATATTTTAGTTACTGCCAGATTTATCACATGAATTTTATTCTGTGGACGTTATATTTCAGCAAAAAATAGGTACAGAAAATATCGTCCACTAAGGCAACTAGACAGCTGCTGATTTATGTGTTAATCAAACCTATTGATATATCGCCTGCTGATAGTAAGAAGGTACCTATTTATAAGGGCTGGGTCGCGGCAAAGGTTACCACGAAAGGTGACTAGATGAGCCCGCGGTTATACCTTCGTTATTTAGGGCTACTCCCCACACCCGTAGCTCATAACGTGATGTTATACAGGGTGTCACAAGACCCATCACCAAGTCGAAGTGTACTCGTTGTGGACATCATGCCAAGTCATAATGACCAAAAATAATAGCTGGGAAAGTTTTTTTTTTAAGTTTTCACATTTTTTAAACCGCAATTAAAAGCACGTGCGTGTGATGCTCGAAACACCTACTTATCCATGGGGTCATAGGACATCTATAGAACAGGTAGGCGGGGAAAATGCATCGATTTTGTACCTAATTAGAAAAAATCCATAGTAACTTTGAGTCTCAATATCTTCTGAACCAGTTTTTGTTTGTTTTTCGTGTGAGTGTGTGGCCAACTCTGGTGTCGGAGTTTTCAGACCGCCCGAAGGCCTTCCGACATGGCCTAACGATCCTTATCCTTAGACAAGAACCGGGACCGATAGCTTTACGTGCCCTCCGAAGCACGGTAGCGCTCAGATGAAAATGCCACACACGGTCACCCATCCAACTGGTAACCTGTACAAGCGTTGCTTAACTTTGCCGATCTGTTACGACCGGCAAGCCAAGTCTCGCTATGAGCGCTACAAACTGAACCAGTAATTTCCCAGGTATGATGCCGAAGCAAAAAATTTTCGTAATGATTGGTACAATATGGGGTTTCAGTTTTCGTTAAGGGTATTTTTACATCCTGTATAACCTCGATAAATAGGCCACCCAACTGTCCGAATCTCTTATGTTTTAAGTTACTGTCCATATGACGTAATACAGTAGTTTAAACAGCAATTACAAATGCAAATAAACAGCAGTGAAATAGTTATGTAAAAATTGTTTATTTACGATTATTTTACCCGTGTCCAAAAAGGCGCGTTTGGCTGTGCATAGAGGGGTGTTAGTGTCTACCCTTATGTATGATAGTGAAAGTTGGGTATGCAGAGAACTGAAGAGACTTAAAAGTAGAATAAATGCTGTAGAAATGAGAGCACTGAGAAGTATGTGTGGTGTCACTTTGACCGACAGAGTAAAGAATTGTGTGATACGAGAGTGGTGTGGGGTAAAAGATGTGGTGACAAGGATCGAGAAAGGCATGTTAAGATGGTTTGGGCACATGGAGAGGATGGATGACGAAAGACTGACAAAGAAGATAGGTATATAAGGCAAGTGTGAATGGGACAGGACGAAGGGGAAGACCTAGGCGGACGTTCTCTGACCAGATAGGAGACATCCTAAAAAAGGACAGGTCAGAAGTACCCTAAACAGAAGAGCACGCATGAGAAACTTGATGGGAGTGAATGAAGCAAGAGAGGTATGTCAGGATCGTTGCAAATGGCGTTCCGTAGTCTCTGCCTACCCCTCCGGGAAACAGGCGTGAGGCTATGTATGTATGTATTTTACCCTTAGGTATACCTATAACATAAAATTCTATTTATAACAGATCACGGAGGCAGTTTAATATGCCGCGGAAAATGTAAATAAGTCATAATAATGTAGGTATTTGACTAACCTTAAATAAATAGTACGCAAACATCTTCGATCATTTGATCGAATCGAAAAGATCGAAAAAGCGTAGTACAGCTCGGATAAGATTGAGAGTGACATATACGCTTAAGCGTACGCTCGGCGCCCGTTCAGCGTGCGCTCGGCGTTCACTCTGTAGTACAAAGTGAACGCCGGGCGCACGCTGAACGGACGCCAAGCGTACGCTCGAGGTACGCTGTCGCCCAATGTGAGGGGGGCCTTAAGCTGCGTATCCATTATGCGCTCCTGGCGGGCGCGCCATGAACGCCCGCGCCGAGAGCGCGTTCACGGAACGCACTCCGAATATTTAAATGATATCAACTCCGCGCGCCATGGCGCGCGCGACAACTGTTCCAGTGTTCGGTCGTTCAACATGCAGGCCCGTCGTGCACGAGCAGCAGCTGCGTTTATGTTTATATTCACAGTATTATACAAAAGAAAAAACATAAACGTAAAGTGCGTTGGTGGATGAAAGAGTTGTTTCACAACTTATTTCCCTCCAAGCGTCTTCTCTGAGCGGCAACTTTGATTATCCATCGCTCAGAACGTAACGAACTCACAAAATAATATCACGTCCGTCTCAACTGGCGCGCGCGCCACAATTGAGTTGCCTTTGATGCGCGGTAAAAAACCGACTCTAGATGAAACGGGGCGCTCCATGTTCGAGCGTTCCAACAAACACTTTGGCGCACGCTCCAAAATGGTAATAATTTCGCGCGGCTGGAACGTGCGCCAATGTTCGTCCTTTTGGAGCGCGAAGTCGATACGCGGCTTTACTGTTACAACTGTCTGAGTTTAGGCGCCAGATACGAGAACCCAAAATGGCCTTCGGATATATTAACGGGAGCAATAGGTACTCTCGGTGCAATCTTTAGTCAAAACACATAATTCACTTTAAACTGTCTGTAGCTTTTTAGAAAAACAATTTCCAGCTTTCGCCATTTGTATTATAGCGATTAGTCTTTTTATTACACTAGAGGGCGCCAGCAGCTACGCCTGCATTTTTTTTAAATATACCCGTTTTGGCCGATCCCGTGGGAATTTCGGGAAATCCCTTCTTAGTGCACCCCTACGGTCCCCAAGGAACATACATGCCAAATTTCAGCTTCCTGCGCCCAATAGTTTCGGCTGTAGCGTGTCTGTCAGTCAGTCAGTAACGCAAGGATTTTATATATTAAGATTATCAGCTTGATATACAAACACTACTCTTATTGAAAGACGAGATATTGACTTTACTATTTACAAATGGTAGGTACCTACATCTTTTTTGCAAATGACTGCCAATTTATTAAGTATATTTAAACTGTTTTCAAAGCACTTATCACTTTACTACCAACAAACACTTTACTACTAACACTTTACATTTAATTTACATGTAGGTATATAATTAAAATGAAAACTTTATATTTTAGCGCATTGTGCTTTCGGTGAAATATACAATGAAATTTGTCTTCTTAGATTATACTTTCAGGCAAAAATGATGGTCGTATTTTGACTATGAACATTTGCTAAAAAATCACTAACACACACATAAACACAATATACTGCATAAGATATATTAAATAACACATAACAAAAACTCGACTAAGTATAGGCAAACAGAATAATCATTCGAAGTATTTTGTCGCACGTTCACCTCCTTCAGGAGAGTGTTGTGCTCCACATTTTTCTCACATTTCTACACACAAAATTCACAAAATATAAACGCTGAAATCAGAAAAATAACTATAGAACAAATCGTTGTTGGCGATACAGGGTTACTCGACGCCGTAGCACTGTGCTTATATGTTGTGTACACTGGTATTCCACGGGGACACACATTTTAAACCAGTATTTTGTGTTTACTCCTCAGATACGGATACTGCCTGTAGCTAGTACACAAACATTGATGACTAGAGAGTAGCTAAGTAACGCTCGGATAAGTTTCATCATGTGTAATGTACGGTAGGGTAGGCAGCGATAGCCGAGTGGATATACCAACAGACTGCCATGCAGAGGGTATCGGGTTCGAATCCACGGCACGCACCAATGACTTTTCGGAGTTATGTGCGTATTGAATTGTTAATTATCACTTGTCCCGTGCCTCGGAGAGCACGTTAAGCCGTCGGTCCCGGTTGTCATGAAGATCTTTGATGGTCGTTACAGGGCGTCAGTACCTTCTAAATAAACTGACACTAGTCTAAACCATGGAATATCGCTATCCCTTTAGGTTGCGAAGGTCAGACAGGCAGTCGCTCTGTGGAAAAGCTAATATTCAGTCAAATCCGGTTAGAGTAGTAAGCGGACCCCAGATTGAAACGCGAATAACGCTAAGAGAAAGAAATAGAACTACCGCAGTTTAGGGGAAAACGAGTCGAACATGAATAATAGAAGCATGCCCTTAAACGAAGCGATGCTGTAACCATGGCCGTCTTTTCACATTTTCATTTTACTTGTCTTGAAAATATAAGTTACGTTTTATCGGAATTCATAGAAGAGTACATAAAACCATATCTATGTAAATATACATAAATAAAATTGGAGTAGTGTCTGTTTGTAATATTAAAATAACCGCTTTTTACTAAATGCATAATTATGGATGTATAGACGGTATATCGAAATGACATTTTTTACAATTTTGGTCTGTCTGTCTGTCTGTCTGTCGGTCTGTCTGTTTGTTCTTGCTAATTTCTGGAACGGCTGGACCGATTTTGGCGGGACTTTCACTAGCGGGTAGCTGACGTACCAAGGGGTTTACTATTGTTTGACAAAAAACGTATGACAAAAGATCATTTTACAAACAACGTTTGCAAAACTAATCATTTGACAAACTTTCATTTCGCAAAAATATTACTTTAAAAACAATCATTTGACATAATACAGGTTTCGCAAATGTTTTACTTAGAAAATAATTTAAATGTTAAATAATTATTTAAAAATAATCATTTGACTAAATAATTCGTTTGCCAAATTGGTGATTGTACAAAAAGTTAGAAGATAAATTATTAGTTTTTAAAAATAACTAATTTCTAACCAATACTTACGCGAAATTTTGAAAATATTTAATTGCTTGGATGCAATTTTCATCTTGGACAAATTATTTATAGGCAAGTAATAATTTTGTATTAATACTAATTCCATAGAAACTTAAGTCTTTTAAAAAAAAAACACACTGCCTGAATTAAGCGAAATAAGTAGAATTCGGTTCTGGCCACAGGCCGCGTTGTGGTCGCAGTTCTAACCTAACCTAACCAGCCATTGTTTCAGTTGACCCTACACAAAGACTGTTGTACTAACGTAGATTTTGGTTAATAAAATATTTACCAAGCAAGGCATTTTGTCAAATGTTATTTATGCTTTAAGTTGTTTTGCCAAATATCATGTTTAAAAAATAATCAATTTGTAAATTAATGTTTTAGCATAATAACTTTTTTATAGTAAATATATTGTCCAATGAGTAGTTTATTAAACAATAGTTTGTAAAATAATAAATTTATCAAGTATAATTTTGTCAAATGTTATTTGTCAAATGAAAATTTTTCATTTGTTTTTTGTCAAATGTACGGACACCGTACCAAGGAGTAACTTAGGCTATAAATTAACTGGGTACGCGAAGTAGTTCCCTCAGGACGCGGGTGAAACTGCGGGAAACAGCTAGTTTTATAATATATACTCTATAGGGTACAAAGTAGCTCGGTCAGTATTCATGACACTATAAGTATATATGTATACCTACCATTATATCTACCGAAAGGTACATAACAACATCGCCAATATATTATATCTATAAACACTTTCGCATTTATGATATTAGTAGAGAAAATCGTTTCATCCGTTTAAGCGTAGTATATAATTATTAGTTTATTATGTAGGTATGCGAACAATGTAATCGCCGTGCACAATATGACATTATGACATTATGATGTGTCAGTACTGACAGATATACGCACATGCGCACTCAATTATTATAGCGCATGCGTTTTTACTTCCAAGAGGTAAATTTGTGCCGAACAAACTTCTAGCCTGCCTACAATCCCTTCCAGTTTAATTTTTACATCTTATGGTAGCCTATGTCCGCCTCCATGGTCCAGTATACCTCTATATCAAATTTCAACGAAATTGGTTCAGCCGTTTTAGCGTGAAAACGGAACATACATACATACATACACACTTTCAAATTTATAATATTAGTAGGGATTTCACCGAAAGTACAATGCGCTAAAATATAAAGTTTTCATTTTAATTATAGGTATACATGTAAATTAAAAGTAAAGTGTTTGTTGGTAGTAAAGTGATAGGTACTTTGTAAACAGTTTAAATATACTTAATAAATTGGCAGTCATTTGCAAGAAAGATGTACCTACCTTTGTAAATAAATCTAGTCAATATCTCGTCTTTCAATAAGACTAGTGTTTGAATGTCAAGCTGATAATCTAATAAAAAGACTAATCGCGTTAATACAAATTGCGAAAGTAGAAATAATTATTTTCTAAAAAGCTACATACAGTGTCCAATTCATAATATAAACGTGCAACAATGTAAATCGGAAGCAGATTTGTTATTTAATAAATCAAACACCGATCTATTCATTCTAAAAGTGAACCTTAAAGTAATAACCATATAGTTTAAACTGAATTATGTGTTTTGACTAAATATTGCATCGAGAGTACCTAATGCTTGCACATTAAACTGCCTCCGTGAACTATTATTAATGGAATTTTATGTTATAGGTATAACTAAGGATAACATAATCGTAAATAAACAATTTTTACATAACTATTTCACTGCTGTTTATTTGCATTTGTAATTGCTGTTTGAACTACTGTATTTCGTCAAATGTACAGTAAATTGAAAAATAAGAGATACGGACAGGTGGATAGCCTATTTATCGAGGAAAGCTTTAGGTTATACAGGATGTATAAAAATACCCTTAACGAAAACTGAAACCCATTATGTACCAATCATTACGAACATTTTTTGCTTCCGCATCACACCTGGGAAATTACTGGTTCAGGAGATATTGAGACTCAAAGTTAGTATGGATTTTGTCTAATTAGGTATAAAATCGATGCATTTACCCCTCCTACCTGTTCTATAGATGTCCTATGACCCCATGGATAAGTAGGTGTTTCGAGCATCACACGCGCGCGCTTTTAATTGCGGTTTAAAAAATGTGAAAACTTAAAAAAAAAACTTTCCCAGCTATGATTTTTAGTTAGTATGACTTGGCATGATGTCCACAACGAGTACACTTTGACTTGGTGATGGGTCTTGTGACACCCTGTATAACATCACGTTATGACTGAGCCACAGGTGTGGGAAGTAGCCCTAAATAACGAAGGTATAACCGCGGGCTTATCTAGTTACCTTTCGTGGTAGCCTTTGCCGCGACCCAGCCCTTATAAATAGGTTTTACTATCAGCAGGCGATATATCAATAAGTTTGATTAACACATACCTAAATCAGCAGCTGTCTAGTTGCCTTAGTGGACGATATTTTCTGTAATATTATTTATTTGCTGAAATAGAACGTCCACAGAATATAATTCATGTGATAAATCTGGCAGTAACTAAAATATTATTAAATAATAGTGAACTATTTCGTTTTTCACGAAATATGTCACAACAATTGACAGCATTCATTAATTTGTCTATCTATTTTTTAAGATACAGGTAGGTATATAACAAGTTCTCAGCTACTGACGTAAGGCTTCGGTCCACCTGGCAAGTTCAACTAGCCGGGTCACATAATCTTCACTATATTTGAAGAAAATTACGTTATCTTTCCTCTAGTCTAAACTAATAAAGTTGGTGCTACACACATGTAACTGAAAACCTATTTAAGTAGTAATCGCAGGTGGGAATGTTAATAGCGGGATTCAGATCTTCGCGTGGCCGTAGTTTCATCGAGGTCCGTTAAGTCAAAGTCAAAAATAATTTATTCATCTAGGTCACAAGGTGACGCTTATGAACGTCAAATTTTTAAAGTAAATTACTAATGCTTCTACATTTACATTAACTGCCTCGTTCGCAAAGCAATAGGTAAAACCACGAGAAAGAACGGGCAATAAAACTCGTGGCCACTCTTTTTAATCGCCAGTGTTATGGTACATATTTTGTTTTTGTAAGGAGCTGCAACTGTTCCACATTGTAATTAATTACTTGTAAATAGTAAATAAGAACATACATAATACTTATACAAATATGCAGTTACTAAATTAAGTGCTGTAGTAGTCTTCCAATGTGAATCTTGTGTAACAGGACAGTTAGATGTCACCAGCACTTTTTAATCGTTTAACTCCAGAAGTCTAGAACTCTAAACTTGTCCACAACCTCACACAAAAAAGACGTAAGGAAATCAGTTATTTTACTGTACAAACAGTAACTATGCCAATTTCACCTCCTTTAGCACGATGGGTAAAACTTAAACTATATTTTTTCTGCACGCATTGTTATAATATTTACCTAGGTAAATACAAGGTGACATAATGTTTGCGACAGAATTTTCGCCTCCTTAATGTACAGACGCTGAATATGAGACTGACGTTTAACATTATGACGACAATAATTATAATATTGAGTTTCTAAAATTGAATTGGAAACATAAAAGCCCTGGCTCCACGGCAAAGATCTGGCGTGCAATTACGCTTAGTCAGGTTCACTAATTTACTTATAGTAAGAGAACTTTCTCTCTTACTACTTCATTTTTTATTAGAAATAAGTTAAATTTATTTCAATAGTTATTGTTTCAAAGAACGTCTTAAAATAATTTATTAAAATTATTTGTGCAAAATAATTTTTATATTTTAGTAACGAGTGAAGGATAAACGGGCTTGAATCGTCTTTGCCTCCTGGTACAAAGAAACCAGTCGTGAATTTGATATATTATGGGAAGAAATTCTATACAAACGTGATGGGACAAAGAAAAGAAAGGAATCTGTAATACCTCAATACTGGATAGTCTATTTAGTCTACCGAAGGTGTCTACAGTAATCAACCTAGTTAATTTTCTTTGGAAATCCATTAAGTCTTTCAAATTCATCGTTAATACAGCTCAAACAGTAAGAAGTGTAACCACGGGTCTACCCCAGTTAGTTTAAGTACTAACACCCATGCTGTTTCGTACTAATAAATAATGATAAAAATACTCTACCACATACACACAACATCATCTAATTCCAAAATAAGCAGAATTTGTATTATGTTTACTGGAAAATAGATAAATGTAGTATTTTTGTAAATATATACATGCTCATTCGACATGCGATATTATATTATACCCTAATAATACAAAATATTAAGACCTACTTTTAATTAAGTAGTCTGCCATTTACTACAGCTGCCAGCAACAGTCACTGCGAGAAAATTGAAGTATGCCAAACTATGTTCCTGCTGATGCTATTTAACTCATTTTGGGTTATATTATTATGTTGTTGCTAGACTGCATAGATGAGTTATGTATGCATGGGTGAGACAGGATAAAAGTATAATTCTAGAGGAAGGGCAGGCGGAGCCGGCTTGACAGGCACAAGATCATTATAGATGATGCAATGAAAAGTGTGTTTCAAATATATTGAGACCTTAATGGTCATGTGCTGCTTAAGTTATTAATGTAGAGTAAGTACTGAAGTGTGTCATTATAATGGTCTCAACGTTATCCGGGTGGCAGCCACGACTTTATGCCTTAGAACCCAGGCTCTGCTTAGTAGACTAATAAGATTCGATAGGATAGTTTAGCTAAGTACTAAAATGAGTATGAGTACTCGATTTTCAATTTTGTTAATTTTTAGTTGTATTTTATTATTATTTAGTTAATATTGTCCACCACGTCTAAGTAAAAACGATGTAAGATGGTTGTTATTCTTATACGAGGTGTAAAAAGACCCTTTACGAAAATTCTTTACTTCGGCACCATACCTTGGAAATTACTGCTTCAGGAGATATTGAGGCTCAAAGTTACCATACAATTTTTAATTAGGTACAAAATCCATTTATTTCACGCGCCAATTTGTTCTTTATAGGATACCTTTCCTTGTATAGGTAAGTATCTCGAGAATTGCACGCGCGTACTTTATATAGCAGCTTATAAAATGTGTCTAGTAAAAAAATCGTTTCCGTGGTATTGTTTTGCTAAATATGACTTAGCAAAATGTGTAAAACGAGTAGACTTCGGCTTGGTGATGGGTCTTTTTCCACCGTGTATAATATTACAAAGAAGAAGATATTGGGTTAAGATCGCAGGAAGCGGTGGAATTCAGGCGGCACATGATTGGTGTTGTGTGGACAGCCTTTGGGGAGGCCATGTCCAGCAGTGGATGTCTTTAGGTTTAGGTGATGATAAAGATGTTTGTAGTCATAATTTTATTTTATATTAAGTAGGTCCTTATAAAATAACTTTGTGAGTGCTCATGAAACCCGTGCTCCAGTGTAGATAGGTACGTAGTTGCAATTTTGTGATACAATATGTCATTTATTGGCTATTAATTGTTCTATAATATACATACAAATTGATGACTTTTAAATAAGTATATACGAATATACGTAAAGTGAAATAAATATAAGTACATACGTACACAGTTTGTTTATTTTTAAATTAGTAAATATAATTACTCCGACTATTACACGACGTGTCTAGTTAGTAAAATTATAATTACTCATGCATGCAAGAAGTCTAATCTTTGCCACCTAAAGTTCTGTCAACTATTTTAAGACCTTCCTATAAAAAAAAATTACATTGGATTTAATTTTATGTTTTATATTATTCACAAAGGACGGATCACAAAGGAAGGAGGGATGAAAAATTCCAACAAAAATCAACCTTTGTTGACATAGAACGTCTTTTAAATCGAACGTTTCCGCAATACAACGCACGATGTTCACCACGGACTCTCGCTTTTCCGCCATAAAACGTCCTAGGTCGATATGTAACCCACTATCTCGTACAATAAAAGGACTAGAAATATACACTATAGAGCATTTAATTAGACTGGGCTGTTATAGTAATATACCAAAAAATCTTAATTTTAAGTCTATCGTTATAAGATTTATAAAGAGTTACACAAGTCAAGAACTTTGACAGTCTCTACTGAAAATTGCGATTCATGCAGATCGGACTTTGTTCTACGGACGAGTCGATATAGGTACAGAACGAAATGAAAATAATTTAGAGGGCGTCGAAAATAATTTAGAACGCTGGCAGCATTGCCACGTTGCATGGCGATACTTAACTTCTGGGCCACTTCACATAGTTATATCTTTGACAACCCTTAGATGCAGATTTTCTTGCGATGTTTTCCTTACCCATAAAGGAAGCGATAATTAACAATTTAAGTGAACTTTAAACTCGAGATCTTCTTCGCAGCAGTCTGTTACTCCACGAGGCGTAAAGTCCCTCGAGCATTCAATATTTTCTCAACAGCAGGATCACGTTGTTATCCTCCACCGCTTCTGAGAAACGCTCGACATGGACCGTATAACATTTGTACCCGCCGGGGCACTCGGTACACAAATAAGTACTTACTTATTTGTTCAAAAGTCTTCTCAGTTATTGTAACCTTTAACTCAAGACGTCCGATAATCTATTTACGAGAAGTAACCTGTTTAGTATTAATCTGTTTACGAGATCAAAATAAGGAGCTTAACTTATTAAGTCACGCCATGCCGAAATATCGTTCAATTCTGCGTAATTAATCGCTCATCAATTTGAAGGGTTCACCTTGCGGTGACCTTGACATGTAGATGTATTAACCTTGACCTTTGTTGGCAGATCGTGGAGATCCTCAACGACCTGTACACGTGCTGCGACGCGATTATATCGTACTACAACGTTTACAAGGTAAGTGGGGTTTATTTGTTGGACATACTATATTGTACTGCCTCGTTGGTCTCGGGTTCGATTCCCGGGTCGGGCAAAGTGTTATTGGGTTTTTCCGTCAGGAAATTCTCAGTAGCAGCACGGAGTCTGGTAATGTGCCCGGTACGGCAATAGGCTCGCCCCCTATTACGCGGGACCTAAAAATTCATGGCGAAATGTGGGTGTAATATTACACCTCTGCCTACCCCTTCAGGGCTGAGAGCGTGAGTCTATAAATAAACAAATAAAAAAACTATATTGTATTGTAATGTGTCCAAGAGAAAGTCCTTGCTTCCAATAATAACCCGAGGATTTTCCCTTGGATAGCGTCTACCTAGAGTACCTAGTCCGTACCTAGTACATCTAAACAGTTAGGTATATAGTTTAAAATCGATTAAAATCGATTAGTTAGGTATAATTTTAGTTTACTTAACTAAAATGAGTATTTGTCGTCTTTTGTTGTCTTTACCAATACACAATACACTATATGAAGGAAGGCAAGAATATGTTTTAAAGAGTTCAAACTAATAAGTATCTAATTATGAACGAGGTAAATATAATACCTATTCTATTATGACTAGATAGAGCGAAGTGTAGCGGAAAGCATATTTACTCTCAAACTTTTATCGACTTTCTACTTATTACTTATTTCTAATAATATTAAAATTCAATTTACAACAATGTCATCAACAAAGAGGTGAGGCGTAAATACTATAACAGGTTTTAAAACTAGGTTTCGCCTAAGACGCATAAAGTACGAGTCTCTCATCAGAGTACAAATGCGTTTCGAGTATTTAAGAGTACCAACAACACGTGTTACCGAACAATCCGAACGCAGGTCGTCGAGACGTCGAGTACGAGACGCGATCGCGTACGCGTTCGATATACGCGTGTGTGAGTTAGGTACGCGGTAGAGGCGAATGAAAATCAACCTTATTTTGCAGATTTTAAGACAAATTTTAACTCATAATACCCTTTACTTTGCGAGACGCGTTCGTTGTACAGATGTGTGAGTGAGATTCGTGCAAACCAAGATCAACCTTATAGGGCTAAATTTAAGATAGATTTTAAAATCACTTAACTCACAATAGGTACTCGTACCAACTTCGTAAGAACTATCTATTCTGTGCTCGTACTCGTACACATGAGTACGAGTTCTGGCGCGAATCCGCGATACAAACGCGTTTGTTTGTATCGCGGATTCGCGTATGTGTGTGAGTTAGGTACATTTAAATCGTAAACTTTCAAGACGCGTTCCATGTACACTGGTGTTAGTGAAGAGATTATGTCATAGTCATAGCACATAGCACAATAATAAAAGTCGAAAATCCTATAATTTACATAAGTAAATATAAACCAATAAATAAATCATAATTACCATTTTATTTTAGGCAGTGATATTTAGCATAAGTCAGTTTACGCCAATGAAATAAAGATCAGATTACAAATGTTTAAGTTGACCTATATATTATTAATTATTATATCGTAGGATGATTTGATAAACCGAATTTTCTCGAAAATTCTGGGGATTTTGCGAATAATTAGGCAATGGTAATAGCATTTTTCAATGCCTTATCGATTATTTCCGATTTAATTTTACATTGTTTGACGTATCCAAAAATATGTACACATTTTTGTGACAATAAGCGATCTGACTATTGACTACAAAAAAAAGGGTTTTGTGAAAACGCGAGTCAGAACTTTTGCGAAAATTCAGTTTATCAAATAATCCTACGACATATATAACCCGCTTAGTTTATATTCACATTATTTCAAAACAGTATTTAACTTAGAAAGCTGTCAGTCCTAAGCCTGCAAAAGTATGAAGGGAAGTTTACAATTTTTACTGAAAAGCCTTTTTTATCGAATACCTCACTGGTCCGCAAGGCGGCTACTTAATCAACTACGCCCTACGCCATTCGTGTAGTCAAAGTTCTGGCAAAAACTTATGAATCCTAAGATAGTAAACAAAATAGGTACTTACTAGATTTTGTGACTAAGACCACCTAAGACGCATACTTCTAAATACTCGTGGAACTAGTTTATGGAACAAGTATTTACACGTACTCGTACTCGTAAGACTTAGTATGTATTTTTACGAGTACGACCCACCTCATCAACATGCACACGCGCACACAAACAACAGTTAGTTGTCATGTTGTGTACAAAGGGCCGTATAATAATCGAACGCTAGCAGATAGTCCCTGGCCCGCGAAATAGTTACAAAATTGTTAGCTACTGTCATATAAAAAGACAAATATTCAATATTCGTTAATTCATCATCCTCTTAGCGTTATCCCAGTTTCAATCTGGGTTCCGCTTTCTAGTCTAACCGGATTTGGCTGAATATTAGCTTTTCCACGGAGCGACTGCCTGTCTGACCTCCGCAACCCGAAGGGATAGCTATATTCCATGGTTTAGACTAGTGTCAGTTTATTTAGAAGGTACTGACGCCTGTAACGACTGTCAAAGATCTTCATGACAACCGGGACCGACAGCTTAACGTGCTCTCCGAGGCACGGGACAAGCAATAATTAACAATTCAATACGCACATAACTCCGAAAAGTCATTGGTGCGCGCCGTGGATTCGAACCCGATACCCTCTGCATGGCAGTCTGTTGGTATATCCTCTCTGCTATCGCTGCCTTTTTTATATTTTATTGTGCCTCATTCAATATTCGTTAATTATTCGAATCAAATACCACCATATAAATTAGGAATTGGAAAAATTGCGAGCGATTTGTTACCAAAACACTGGACACGATCCTGACTGATCTGCAAATGGTATAAGTTACACTAATTAATTTCAAAGAGATTAGGAATTTAGAGCTCAATAAATCACACTACAAATCCAAATTAAATTTGTAACAAGTTTTGATTTATTTATCATTACTCAGTTACAGTCTGTGCAATAGGTAGGTATCGTCGGTTCTGCCTGGGCCACACACATCGCGATAACATTCGGGCGATAAACTTCGTCTTCGGTCTACGGCGAAGCTGCGCGGCCAGATAATGCGCGATGTAAAGTTTATCGCGATGTACGAGCGATGTTTATACGCAAAAGACAAAATGGACGCCACGGTTGCTCTGTATTTTATGGCAGCAAATAATTATTTTTTACATTTATGTCATCTAAAGAATACTTAAATTAAAAGCAAGAAAAAGGAGGAAGTGGATGGTAATCAATCCAATCCATGTTTCGCTTCTGCTATATTACGCACTGCAGTTTAACTTAACACGTCCGCTACGCACGATGGCTGGCGGCCGACTAAAGTGTGGCCGCGCAAGCGAAGTTCATCGCGATAAAATGCTTTGATCTGCGAGAATTTACCGACAGCGGAGCGAAGTCCTCGCAGCTACGTACGAAGCACCGAAGTATACGCGAATACTTGGCTACACACATCGGGATAACGCAAATCTTCGGGTTATCGCGATGTGTGCGGCCTAGGCAGAACGAGAACTTCGAGACGAACTTTTGCTCAGTAAAATATGTCTGAAAGTTTGTAATAAAGCCCTTGGAATACAGAAACCACGATGAAAGTTACTATAGTCTAAAGTTTCGTTGATATTTTCTTGAAGAATGATTAAATTTGAAAATATTTAATAACAGTTCAAGCACCCTTAGTGCGACGAGCTAGTAGTTATTACAGTATACGTTCATAGTGACCTTGTCGAGAGCGAGACGTCATGTAGACAAAATGCAATGCATTTCGACATTGCACCAAAATGACTTTAATTTCTTATTCTTGCATTGTATGCACCTTGTAATCAAAGAAGGTGGGTCAGGGAAAATACGGCTAACAGACTAAAGTATCAGCACCTAGATCCGCTCATGGCAAATAGTTTTTAGTGATCCCCATGTTAAAACCTACTCATAACAGACCTTGCATCTCCCAAACGCTCTTCTCTGAGTAGCCACTATGCTATTGGACTGCTACTCTATACCCGTATCTATACATCCCAGTGGTTGGCCTTAGAAAATATGTTTTAACCGAGAGTATGTAATAGCTAACACATTCAAGACTACAGATGTTCACAAAACGTTAGCGCAACTTCGCGACATTCGAACATCGTTCACCTGAGAAGATATACACATACATAGACTCACGCCTGGTCCCCGGAGGGGTAGGCAGAGGCATATTAAACGCCCACTTTTCGCCAGTGTTTTGATCCCACGTAATAGGTGGCGAGCCTATTGCCGCTTATCGGGATATTTTGTTTGCCAGAGCCTCGTCCGTTGATCGGCAGGTGCACCACTTGCAGGTGAGGTGGGTTTGGGACCCTATGTTCTTGGTGGGAACACTATGCACCCCTGATGAGATGATGAGAAGATATGTACCAATAATATTGGCGTACAGGTGGAGACGATTCGTCCAAAGTCACCTGAGAAGATTTTCCTTTAATATTGTCCAACAGGTGGAAACGATAGGCGACGCGTACATGGTGGTAGGTGGACTACCGGAGCGCTGTTCCCGTCACGCGGCCGAGGTGGCGTCCCTGGCGCTGCACGTGCTCGACGCTGTTCCCAAGATCCGCAACAGACGGGTACCGGCAGCGCGGCTGCATATCAGGATAGGTGAGAACTTTAACATGAAAGTTTTAAATCTAGTTGGAAAAAACAATAATAACCTGGTTGAGGTTTTGATTGACCTGTTTGTCTACCGGTTAGTGCATCTGACTGCTAAACCGGAGTTACCCTAGTAAAATAATCATAAGGTCGACTCAGACACGGTCATATGATTCCAAACTAAGTAGAGCTTGCACTAAGCCTTAGTGCAAGCTATACTGCCTTAGTTATTAAGGCAATCAGACAATATAATGCAGATAAATTTCACCCAGGCCACGGGTAGAATGCGGTTTAAGATCGGACTATACGGAGATCCTTAGGGGAGGCCTATGTCCAGCAGTGGTTGTCTTTCGGCTGTGATGACGATAATGACACTCTGGAACAGAACAAATGAATAATCGTGCTCTTCACACCAAGTTTCGTCCTGGGTGGGAATGGAATCATAAATCTCTGGCTGGGAGTAAGGTTCACCGCAACACCAAAAGGGCGGCAGTATACAGAATATTATTATTCTATCTTTCGACAGGTATACACAGCGGTCAGTGCGCCGCAGGCGTCGTTGGCATGAAGATGCCGCGCTACTGCCTGTTCGGCGACACAGTAAACACCGCCGCGCGCATGGAGTCCAGCGGCGAACCGCACAAGATCCACGTCAGCCATGACACCTACCGGCTGTTGAAGCAACATGGCGGCTACCACTTCAAGGAGAGGGGCATCGTTAATATCAAGGTGAGTGAAAATGCAAGCGAATGCTCCAAGTCTATAATCGTTACCAGAGGTGGATCCAGAGAAGGAAGGGTAGGGACCTTAAGCTCCTTCAAAAGCATCTGTTTTCTTCCAAAGACTTAACTCGTGTTTCCCCTAAAGATCCATCAAAGGAAAAAGAAATTACAGCAACACCGGCAGCGTTAGATGACAATGAAATGACAAAAAAAATGACCGCTTACATTAGCTACAGTCATCTTGGGTCGTGGGGATTTTACAAACATTCAAGCAACGGACACAAAGAACAAACAGAAACGAAACAACTATTTGTGGATCACACAAAATGTTGTCACATGTGGAGATCGAACACACAATACTCGGCACAGTGTTAAACGGAAAGGCACTGATTCGCTACTGTATGATGAAACACGCAAGCACTAGGGTCCGGCTCGATGGACCACAAAATGTGCAGTATCGTACACTTGAATCTGTTGATAGTTGGAGTGCAAATTGAAAGATCGCAAATCACTTTTTGGTTACTTTTTCTCGGTTGGACAAGTATTCTGCACTGTCTGATATAAAATAAATAATTTGTAGGTAATTTTACAGTAAATTGCCGCTCGCTCAGCGAGGAGCGCAGCGTCAGCTAAACCGAGTATACCCTGTAACATCTTACAACTACTACTCGATACGCAGTCAATGCCAACATTCTTTGCTAGCATATTGCTCAGCGCACTGACAAATATTGAAACAGCCAAAGCGCATTTATCCTGAGCAGGTGGCCTTAAAAATTATATCATACATATGTACATAACTTCACGCCTTTATCCTTGATGGGTAGACAGAAGTGTATTACACACCCACACTTCACCAGTTATGTTTCAGTCCCAATGTAATAGGGGGCGAGCCTATTGCCATCCACCGGGCACATTATTAAGCGAGCGATAATTAACATTTTTAATACACACATAACTTCGAAAAGTCAGAGGTGTGTGCCCGGGGTACCTGGGGATCTAACCCGAGGCCTTTGTCTCGGCAGTCCGTTACGTACACTACTGGGCTATAGCCGCATTCTAAAAAATAGAGCCTTTTCAGCCAATTTCGCTTAAGAATTTAGGCCTATCTAAACGTATATTTTTGTTTACTCAGGGCAAAGGAGAGATGCGAACATGGTGGCTGGTGGGAGAAGATCACGAGAGGAGGAAAAACACGATCAATAGATATCGTAAGTACCTACCAAATCACATATAGATCCTAGGTATTGCCCGCATTGTGCTTTCTTCTAAACCAACGCATTTTCGAACGAGTTCGACCCCTCTTTTACCACCACAGACCACTTTCCACATAAGAAATGCATATGAACATTAAAAACGCTTCTGACAATAATACCTTGCGCTTCACTTGGCTCGTCATGGCAGGGCACTACCGTGCCCCTATACCTAGCAAAACCAATTTTCCAATTTGAAAGTTACCCCATTCGTATTAATCCTACAACAACAAAATAAACATTAAATGGGCCCTAATCGCGTTAACTAACTAATATACGGTACAAATACCTCTGTTTTCTCTGACATTTCAATTGTCTTACAACGGCCTAGTGACAACGATCATTGTAAGCCCGTAATTTATGTATTAACCAAAAGTTATTGTTCATCTCCTATTAAATTGTTCGTTCCCAATGCGACTGACGTATTCAACAAATGATTCTGCTATAATCTTAATATATAAAATCCTTGCGTTACTGACTGACTGACAGACACGCTACAGCCGAAACTATTGGGCGTAGGAAGCTGAAATTTGGCATGTATGTTCCTTGGGGACCGTAGGGGTGCACTAAGAAGGGATTTCCCGAAATTCCCACGGGATCGGCCAAAACGTGTAAATTAAAAAAAAATGCAGGCGTAGCTGCTGGCGTAGCTGCTGGCGTCCTCTAGTAAATCAATATTTATTGAGTTGAGTGACAAAGCATCTTTACATACAAACTGAAACTATAACTTGACCTAACTTGACCCCTTTTCCCTGTCGGATACCCTTTGCTTCGACGCCTTTCATGAAACCCTTCAACCTCCATCTATTCCGCGTCAATATATCCCATAGTTGACAAGCTCTACTGAGGGTAAAACTTTTGAACCATTGACCTCTCTCTAATTAATAATCACAAGCAATTCATCGTTTAATTTTCGATTGCTTCTGATGGAAATTTTACTGACACGAGTTTAGTTTATAATATATCATTAATTATTGCATAATAATTATGTCCATACACAGCAGGCTATATTAAATATTGTATGGTAACCTGCCATCGCCATACTATTTGCGGCCCTGGCTTAGATTTAGTGTCTTGCTGTAGGCGACGGATCTGACTTTATCAAACAACACCTTAATAACAATATTTTACCACATACACACTACACTAGTGTAGGTAGGTACTAGCTGTATTATGGGTACTACTACAATGGACGGCGTGGCAGTCGCTTCACTTCTGCTACGCAGTCAGGTCGTCCATATATACCTACATATTAAGGCGAGGTTGCAGTACAGTGCGTGGCTCGACCTCACCCCCCGCAAAAACAAAAACACGGCGGTGGCGTCAGCGAGTGAGTGGGGGGAGGGGAGGGGGGGTTTCGTGTGTGCGTGTGCCACAGCGCAGCGTAAAAAAACCGTAGATGAGTTATGCGAACTTCAAAAGTGGCACATTAAAAACTGACAAATTCATGACAAACTTTTTTTTTCTAAATGTCTCATTTGGCTTTAGTCGCGTACGCGCTGCGGTCGGCAGCGCTCGCTCTTTTACTCGCGTGTGTGTACGTTACATTTGAAAATGCTGTCGTGTGTAATGAGATTTTGCTAAAGTAGTTTAACTATAGTAGGAAAATGACTAAAAGTTAAGGAATCACTTCTCATTCATGAGTATTACAATATTACAATGTTTTATTTTCAATTTATAATAAATTCAGTATCACAAATAATAGAGTGAATAAAAAATTGGGATTTAGCGAGTGTAAAAGAGAAGCAGTATTGTGCGTGTTCAAAGACTAAAAAGCAAAGTATCCAGATGGGACATTCGTAATAATAAAATACTGATGTGTGTTTTTGTCAAGTAATAAAAGTGATTTGAGGCTGAATCAACACAATATATTATTATTATAGAAATACAAAATCATACGTAAGTTACAAACATTGACGGATGATCAAAGTCCATTCACTTGTTCTTGTTATTCTCCTTTTAGTATTAAACAACTAAGTGGATTGTACTGCACAGTTTTCGCTGCCGACCGACCGTACCCCTGGCAGTACCCCTGGGGGTATGGTGGGTCTTTCAAAGCTTAACCGTACTCCCAGATAATATTGTTGTGTAATTAGTTTATTAATTTCAGTTCGTTAATTTCAAGTTCTACTATTTAGTGGGATCATTCCCAGTATAGTAGTAGTATTGAACAATTATGATAGAACTGTCCTAATTCTATTAGCACAACTTGATGAGGAGAACAGAACTAATGGGATAAGTAATAAGAAATGTCCCAGTCTAGTTCTATGTATGTTTTACAAGGGTATTCAATAGAACTACTGGGAATGATCCGTAGTGTCACGACATCGCGCTCATATATCCGAATAAATATGTTTTGTAGACGTTCATTTGTTTAATGTGTAAAACAAATGAACGTCTACAAAACAAATGAACGCCTACAAAACAAATGAAAGTCTACAAAACAAATGACTTACAGAAAGTGATCAGCTATCGATAGTGATTGCAGAAAACAGGTGCATGCGATTTTCAACCTAATTGACATTAGTCAGAATTTATAATTTTATTACCCTAATATTGCCAGAAAGCGAGAAAAAACAAAAAAAAAAGTTTGACATGAATTGTCAATAAGGTCGAAAATCGCATGCACCTGTTTTTTGCAATCACTATCGATAGCTGATCACTTTCTGGTAGTCATTTGTTTTGTAGACGTTCATTTGTTTTGTAGACGTTCATTTGTTTTGTAGACGTTCAATTGTTTTGTAGACGTTAAAACATTTTTATAAATACATATTTATTCGGATTTGTGAGCGCGATGTTGTGACACTACCCTTGTAAAACATACATAGAACTAGTGGTAAATTTCCTATAACTGTTTCCCATTAGTTCTATTCTTCTCATCAAGTTGTGCTAATAGAACTAGTGGGATAAAAAGTATCACTAGTTCTATGATAGAACTGTTCAATAGAACTAGTGGGAATGATTCTACAGCGCAAGGATGATGACGATGACGGGTCTTCAACAGTACCACAAATTATACCTATAATATACAAAGCATTATAACCATTAGCAGTAATACCTAAACGTTTTATTCTCTAATTTATCTCCTTGTTGCACTATATCATCGTACTAGCGCTTGTCTTCGCTTGTCTAAAAATACTAAAACGTAAGTACTAAGTCATTATCATACGAGAAATAACACTGTTCAGTTTAATGTACACGTAGCACGTTGGTATAACACTACGAGCATTTCAGCCAGGAGTACGGTTAAGCTTTATAAGACCCACCATACCCCCAGGGGTATTGCCAGGCCTACGGTGGGTTCAAAGCGCACAGTTCTTATATTAACGTACTGTTTTAGGTTTCCATTGAATGAAATGTACTTTTTTAATAAATGTTATAAATAAATCACATCGACTTTTTATTTCCCTACCTTAAATGAATTAATCAAATTTATTTTGAGGCGAATTGAATTTACTCAAGACAGACAAAGTGATCATGTCGCATCAGAGTCAAATTATTGTTTGTGAAACGGTCAGCATGATGTCACAATGCGCTTCGGTCCAGAGAGTATATGTTTATCTCTATTTCGCGCTTGCGATTAGATGTGCTATCTTACTTACACTTCTTATCTAATTCTTAGTGTGTCGTTTTGACATATTTATATTAGTGTGCGTACGCTTTTCGCGATGCGTGCCACTCGTAAGCTCCGTCATGTTACCTTGTCAGTAACCTGTCTACGGTTTCTTACTAGTATGACTATGGTTTGAACGATTGAGTTTGGAATACGAATTATTTTGTACTTTTGCGAAAACGTACATGCGGGGGTGGAGGGGGATTTTGCGGAGCAACGACGTACGTCCGCCCTCAATCACGCCTATACAGGCACTGATGAACGGCCGGCGAGCGATATAATGCCAACATTTTGACTATTTTTTTTTCTTGGAGTAAAATGATAACGAAATTGTGAAATCTGTTTTTACCATTTATTTTAAAATAAAGAGCTGTTTCTATTGATAATACTTTCATATAAATTCACTATGGAATCTCTAAGCAGTACACGTTTAAAATTGTGATTTAGTGCCATGTTTGACAATTTTTTTTATCGAACCAATCATTCCAAATCGTGTTTCTATCTTTACGATTTACTAGAAGATATGTTCAACTTTTATACTTTAATTTTTATTCATTAAAAATATCATAGTTCATGGGACTTTCAGACGTTCAAAAATCTTAAAAAGTACTGCAACCTCGCCTTAAGTGTTTCATAAATAATATCGTTCTACTGTATAAACGTGATTTTGTGAGATGGATAGTATGTATATGGATGTTTGTTACTAGGAAATTATCTGGAATTGCTGAAATTTTACCATAACATAGCTAATTCGTCAGAATAACCCATAGGCTGCCTTTTGTCACAATTACCTACATCCACTCGCGATATCTCGGAATATCTTCAAAGACATATTATAATCTGTTTCCTATTGAAATTGAAATAAAACACCAATATTCGAAATGTTATTTGAGCCACATGGAATGTACACACCAAACCTTGTTACTCGAAAATCAAATAGATAACTGTTTATTTGCTGGTATTATTAATTTCAGCATACTCAGCGGATATTCTCAACAATGTATAAAAAATATTTTCAAGGTTATGAAAAATATATTTTTTCAGAAGATTAATTTATTCAAAAGAAAACTGTTCTTGTGTTATGACAAGAACAGTTTTCTTTTAAAAAATTGATTTTGATAATGATCTTAGATAGATTTCAATGAACAAAAATGTTTTAACAGAATGTAAGTACATTCCAAAAAATTCTGCTTCTTACACCTGAAATAATCCTACCAATCAGAAAAATAATCATGTTGACTCAAAGCTTCAAAGCCTCAAAAGAAAGAAATAAAATAAATGAGAAATGTTTTCTGCCCAAAACAAATTGTGGTAACCTTGGTTTGAAAACATATCTATTATTTTCTGTATTTTTGTTGCTACCTGTTGTTCCTACTGTATAAAATGGTCGTAAATGCGCACGAAATATTCTGTCCTACAGCTATCCATTTTTAATTATTTAAGATACAAACGGTTGTACTTCGTTTTGTATATTAATGTTTAGTATATTTTTGGTAAAATCTTCCCATGGGTGTCGTAAGAGCCGACAGGGGGAGCATATTGTGCAGAGAACAGCACTGTAGAAAAAAGGAAAACTTGATACAAACCCTATACCAACCTGTTTGGCCAGCGTGGTATAGTAGGCCAAGTCCTCCTTTCAAAGGAGAGGCCTAGTCCAGCAGTGGAATGTTAAAGGCTGATGATGATGATGATATTTTTGGTACCTATGTTAGGCCAGACTGGTTAGGCAAAGTTTTGGTACCGACCGTTTCACATTTTCTTACAATTTAGCTATGTGTATTCAATTCAATTCATTTATTTCAGAACAATATACATTGTGTTGAAAATATAATCTTACTTATCAAATCTAAATCCAAACATAACATTTCATTAATTCATTACATTAATTAATTACATCAATTAGAATAATAACATTACAATAATACACATACAATAAATATTTATGTCATTAGTTATTATAGTACCTATGTTCCATAAGATGCACACTGTTTGTCATTTATAAATTCATCTACACTATAATAGCTTTTCCTCAACAAATATGCCTTTAGTTTATTTTTGAATAAGTTTGTGCTGTATATAGTCTTAAGCTCTGTAGGTAATTTATTATATAGGAACACTGATTGGACCCTAGAGCTGTGTTTAACCACATCAAGCTTTGGTTGTATTGTGGACGGTAAATCTTTTCTTCTAGTGCTTTCTCTATTTTGTCTTTCATCAATGGTTTCAAGCTTATGCAGTTTACTAACCAAATTTACCAGCAAAACAAGAAGATACAGACATGGAACCGTTAAGATCCTTAGAGTTACAAAGTGTTCTCTGCATGATTCTATTTGCTTTAAGCGGAGCATTGTTCTTATAGCTCTTTTCTGAATAACAAAGGTGGTATTTAAATTATATTGATAGCTATTTCCCCAAAGTAAGATGCTGTATCTCAGCTTAGACTCTACCAAGGCAAAGTACACTGTCCTCAATTGATCCATACTCAGTTCCTCTCTTAAGTTTCTAATGGCATAACATGCAGAACTAACAGAGTTGGTTATTGCCTTCGTTTCCTCTTTCCACTTCAGATATGCATCGATATGGACTCCTAAAAATTTCACGTAATCTCTCACTTCTACCCTATTGCCAGAAGACACCACTTGTAGCTTGGCATTATTTCTAACCGTAGACTTGAACAATACACACTTAGTTTTATTTATGTTTAGTCTTAAATTATTTACACTAAACCATTCTTCAAATATGTTTAATATCCTATTAATTTTGGACTCTAAATCTAATATTATTATCTGCTGATATTACAGCGTTTGTGTCATCCGCAAAGATAACTAGCTTCGTATCTGGGGATCGGATTTTCATATGTTCAATCAGGTCATTCACGAAAACAATGAAGAAGATTGGGCCCAAAACAGACCCTTGTGGAACTCCATGAGATTTTGTGACTAATTTAGATTTTTGTACATTTTCTTCTCCATCAACTACCTGCCTGATTTCTGTGTACTGACGTCTGTTTCGCAAGTAAGAATTAAATAACTTTAAAACATTATCTCTTACGCCATAATGTTCCAATTTAGCCAATAGTATATCATAGTCTACGGTATCAAATGCAGAGCTAAGGTCTAAAAATATCCCTGCTACTTTGTGTTTGTCATTTAGTTTACAAATAACCTCATCAATTAGGGCTTCTGTGGCGTCTGTGGTACCTATCGAGTTTTGATATCCATACTGTTCACTACGTAAGATCTTATGATATTTTAAATGTTTGATAAGCCGATGCTTCATAATTTTTTCTAAAACCTTTGACAAAACTGGTAACAGAGAAATCGGTCTGTAATTAGCTGGGTCCGTTCTGGAGCCCTTTTTGAATATTGGAAGAACTCGGGCAATTTTAAATTGATCAGGGAACAGACCAGCTTCCACACATTCGTTGAAGAGAGATGCTAGTGGGTTTGCCAATAAATCGATATTATCCTTAATAATAGTTATAGGTATTTCATCGTAACCAACAGATGACTTATTGGTCATTTTAGTTACTATGTTTTGTATCTCTATGGGAGTGATCACATTAAAACTCATATTACCGTCAACCCTGCCAATACCTTCCTCCAAATATTCAATAGCTAAAATTGGATCACAAGTACTAAGGCGTGCAGAGCTATTGAATATCTCCGAAAAGATATTTGCAACATCCAAAGCATTACTAATAACAACACCGTTAACTTTAAGTAGAAATTGATCATTGTCAATTTTTTTTTGCGCATTTCTTCTCATATTTACTATATTCCATATTTCTTTATTGGAATCAGATGCTATGTCAATTTTTCTCTTATATGCTTCCTTTTTGCAGCACTAACTACTTTTCGATACAATTTAATATAAGTGTTACGATATTCAAGAACTGACTTTTCACATTGTGTCTTGTCCATAGTATTAAGAAAACGCTTCATTTTACTGGCTATCCTTACACCATTTGTTATCCATGTAGATGATCTATTTCTCTTTGTATTAATTTTAACAGAACGTTTCTTAAATGTAGAAGAATGTAGCTCCTTAAATTTACTGAGAAATGTGTTAATACCTGTTCCCCAATCAATCTGCAAGAGCTTTTTCCTAAAGTCTTTTCTGTTGCTATCACTATAGCTTCTTCTACAAAAACGTACATATTGTGGCTGTTTTTTAAATGTAACTTTTTCTAGCCGTAATTTGCACAATAATCCCGCGTGCCCGTCCGATAGTCCATTGTGATCAATACTAGTGCTCTCAACAAGATTGTCTGGTAAGTTAGTTAGGAAATTATCTATACAAGACTCAGATTTATTTCGTCGAAAAGTAGGCGAATCTACTAAGCATTTAAAGTTATAGCACCTTATTAAAGATAGGAAAGAATTGCGCCTGCTATCATCACTCATAATATTAATGTTAAAATCACCACATATAATACATCTTTTGTTGAGGAAATGCTCTAATAGTTTTTCTAGTCTATCCAGAAAGTCATTAAAATTACTGTATGTAGGTGTCCTGTAGCAACAAATAATACACAAACTTGTTTCGACATCAATGACTCCACATACTTCAAAACTATCAGTTTTATACAGTTGTTTGCATACAGGAATTTCCTCCACCTTTCTATCCTGAAGTGTCAAAATCATAGAGCCTCCCCGGTTCTTTTTAGTTCTAGTATTGTAAGATGCCATTTTATAATTATTTAGAATAAATTGTTTTGCCAATAATTCATTTAGAAAGTGTTCGGTGATACATATAAAATTCAGTTCACATGTCAATTCGCTGAGATATATTTCAAAATCGTCTTTCCTATTAGTTATACCACACACATTCTGATGATAGATATTAATAGAAGTAAAATATTTACTGACGAAAACACTTTTAAGTATTGCTCTTTGGTTCTTTAGTTTTATAACATTTATTGCCATTTACCAACGGGAAATAATATGGTATAGTGCCTTTACGAGGAACCAGCCAAGAACCCTTTATTGGGAATTGTTTACACGCGTTACTGGTTGATACAATCAAATTTGTTCTATTACAAATTTTAAGATAGTTCTGTTCGTAAAAGTACGTATCTAAAGCATTGTTAATATGTTTACATATGATGCCATAGTCATATCGCCCCCTGACACCGTCCAAGTTGATAAACTTTACATTACTAAAATTTTTGCAAACAGTTTTTAGAGTGTCATTAAGCTTTGTCTCATTTAAATACCTATTACTATAAACTCCTAACACAAAAACACAACAGTTTGCCATTCTTTTTAAGCAGGCGCTAAGTTCTATTACCATTTGTGTAGGGTTTTTGTCATGTTCACCGATTGATAATAAAACGATGTCATCTCTTGCAAATGCTGTCGACGTTGACTTCAGTATCTCTTCCGTTGTAGCTCCAGGTTTCGTGGTGGCCATGAATTTGTAATTATCATACTGAGTATCTATCCTTGACCATATTAATTTTGATGATAATCCTACACACTGTTGGCCGCCGTAAATATACAGATTTTTCTCTTTCATTGTTGCTGAGCTCTTTGACAAAGTAGGTCCGTTTTGATGTTCACTCCTTATAGAAGTTTCATTATTTTTCTGGATGTCTTCCTTACTGATATTACTCAACTCTGAACTCGGTGCGTGTATAATGAGACTGTTAACCGAATCGTTTGTTAGTGGCTCCGGATTGTTCATTCTATTGCCATTTGTTAAAAGTATACGTTGCTTATGTCGAGGTGAACGGAATTTGTTAGGCGTGGAGAACAGCTTAGTTTTGTTCGGGCTGTCCTGAATACCCACTGACTTCAAAAATGCTATCTTTTTCTAACACAGCTCTAGCTTATTTTTTAAATTGTAGTTTTCAGAATTTAGGATATCTATTTCTGCATTAGCTGATTGTAAATCAATTTTAAGCTTTAGAATCTCATCTTTTAAAGCTACAACGTCTTCTGTAGGATTTGGCAAGCTTTGATATGATACGTCCAGGTCGAACTCACAATCACTACTTATTGTGATATTCTGATTAAATGATCTATGTTTTCTTTGTGTCACATTTATGTTATTTTCGTCTTCCATTTTGTTTCTGTAGTTAACTAATTAATAACACACCACAGAATATTCCCAAAAAGTGTACATAGAGGTTGGATTCGATCCCGAGCTCTGTAGATAGCAGCTACTGGCTATATGAGTAGCTCAGAGATTAGAGCTATTCTAGAGTTAAGTTAAGACTGACCATTCGTATCGTAATTCCCCAATTTCAGCCTATAAATAATTCCTAACCACTAACAATACATTTTTCTTCAGAACCAGGTCTTCGAAATATGGAAGAGAACGAAGACACTATGTGGGGCCTGAACCGCTCTATCCTGAACATCAGGGACCGCGCCCGTCTGTCCTGTGGGGGAGCTATAGGCCCTGGATCAGCCTTGTCGTCCCCCGGGCCTCCAGCCTGCGACTGCTTCGTCCCTCCCAGGGACCACCACTCCGCCCCCGTGGTCCTCTTCCGCGACGAATGACGCTAACAAACCTCTTTACAGTATTTCTGGTTGAAAAACGACTGTGACTATGAACAGAACGAAGAAACGTTAATAGATGCGAAAGCTATTAGGAATGTTTTAGAAGATAGGCTGGAAGATAAGGATTCATACGGTGGGTATGCAGAAAATAATACTTCTAGTGAAAGACTTGTAGAAAAACAAACTTCTGAAAGCGGGTATACAAAACTGCCTTCTAATGGTGGACATAAAGCCAATAACGATTCTAATGTTGGAGCTATAGAAAATAATAATTTTAACGAAGGGTATATAGAAGATAGTTTTAATGATTACATGGTTGTATACCAATCTGCTCAGAAGGCGATGGAAAACAGTGAGTGTGAGGATACTGCTGAGAGTCGCGCCAGGAATCTGGCTGCGATGAAACGGCTATATTCTATGGATTACGAAAGTGGTACTTGGTTGTAAATTTTACTGGAGTTGCTGGTAAAGAGTAGTTTTTATAGATAAGGATGGAAGTAGAAGGTAATTTTGCACTGGGATAGTAGTTGTTTTTAGTGTTGTAATTGTTTTAGCAACGGTACTAATATCTAAGTAGATAATACTGAATGCCGCTGAACTCTCTATGGCCGAAGTAAAATATTTATCTTGCTGATCTGTTTCGGGGAGCTATTTATAAATACTGCTTCAGATATCAAACTGATATTTTTTATTTGTCGATATGGAAGTTCGTATAACTTAGATTATTGGGGCTACAGTATAAGAAAACTTTAAAGATTTTGAATGATGATTTATCCGTCAGTTTATATAGTTTATACAAATAAATGTCACGTTGATAATTTATGTTACCTAATTCTTTATTTATGTTTGTTAATTGCCCGTCCAAAAACTATAAAATTTTGTAATAAGCTTGTACTTTAAAAAATATAAGACATTTAACATTACGCAATCAATCAAGCTCCAAATTTAAAAGAGAATGAGTCATTATAAGTATAAGAAAAGAAAAAGACTTGATGAAGTATTACTAATTGTATTGAAAATACTATTTACGTATGTATGTAAAGGTGGGACGAAAGCTTTAGTACTTTAATGTAACATAGGGTTTTCTTGTTTACAAGATGTATACTTCATACATAAGATTGAATTGTTTAATTGGGATATTTTTTAAGTCCTAAAGCGAATTAATTTAACGTTTCACTATTCATTATACAGCCGACTTATCGACTACAGTAATCATGGCAACGATATCAAAATGTTAAATACCTAACGATTAAATTAATGTTAACTTATATTGCGAAACTTGTAAGTAATTAACGAAGACTGTTGTAATGAAATGTTAATTTAAATTAATGTAAGAAATTGTTATCAATAATGTGAATATATATCGGCAGAATATATTTAACTGCAAAGATCTTATTCCAAAACTAGGACTAATCCTCCTGCACTAAATTGTTTTTAATTCTTGCACAAAACCAAATGAAATAACGAACTGACGCCTAAAGCATTCTCTACAAGTCACAATTATCACTTGCCCCGTGCCTCGGAGACCACGTTAAATTGAAATCATTCATAGTTCTTAAGTTACCAACACGTTTACTAAAGTTGAAATTCGACAAAATCTAAAATAGCATTCTAAGAAACGGGAAATAGTTGAAAAGTTTTATCGACTGACATTTACTGCCTTCGCTGACTTGCCCGCTATTCCATTTTCAAGAACATCCGTTCGTATTTACCTCAGTGGGAATTTATATTATAAATTCCTACTGATTTACCTAATACTTAGATGTTTTTCTCTTCTTCAGGCATTAGACATTTGGGACACTCCAGCAGGTGACTCATGGTTTGTTCTGGGATGCCACAGTCGCACTGCGTTTTGGCCGGATCGATTATACCCCATTTGGCTAGGTTATGTCTGCAACGGCCATCCTGGCTTCGTAATCGATTCAGGGATCTCCATACGGGCCATTGCAGATCGCTGGGGGGTAGGTGTTCGTTGGCATCAAGATAATTGGTGGGGGGTGGGACTGTCTCATGCCACATTTTTTTCCTTAGGTTAGCTGGTTGGTCTTTGCTAACCTCAGTATTTCGCAAAAAGCTTTTGCGGCTTTTTAGTCTGCTACGGGGCAGTTTATGGTCGTGAAAGGGATGTCGAGGGTCCTACTCCTGGTGGCGTTTCTCGACAATGCAGGCCATAATAATTAATAATTTTGTACATTTCACATTTTTTAAGTTATGATGTTGCCAAAACGCAAATTAATATTCCTATTTCTACCTAGTACGTATGTAAACATGACGTAGAGATGTGTTACTCTGCCCCTACTATTTTGATGGTACCAATTTTCAATTAAAATACAATGCAATTCTCACTGCCAATACTGATCAAGCGCGATAATATATCGGTAACTTGCGATTAAAAATCTTACATATTAAATAAACAAATGTCTTACACGATAATTAGATCCATTATAAATGTAGCTATAGACATTGATCATAACTAAACAAAATATCTGCTTCTCATAAAATAAAACTGAAAATTAAAATGTGGGTACTTAGTGAAGATGTCCGTTAAAATATCAAGAAGAAATGGATTTTATTTATATAAATATTTATTAATTAGATGAATATTATAGGTCTGCACTTATATTTAATATTTAGGCTATGCTTATACAATGTCTGTAACGCAACGGTAGATTTATGTACTTATTTAATGTAGCTGCCGATTTTACACGGCTCTCGTCTAACTATAAATAATATAATTACGGCTAAAGATATTCCTGTTTGTATATTATACTTGTTTACCTAAATTATACTATATTCATATATATGTGTTGAAGTGCATGGAACGAATAGTTGTGATGTAATTTATAAGAAGACTTTGGAAACAATTAGGCAGTTAGGTACGGAGAGATATTGCTGGCAATTCTGGTGTGTATGACCAAACTGAATTTAGTCTACTGCTCTCTTGTTCTCTTTGATGATACTAGAAAGAGACGAAAAGTCTGTCTAGTGACACAGAATATGTTGTGTCGTTCGTGAAAGGCCGGTGACATGTCAAGACCCACGGAGTAAACACGTAGGTACTGTGATGTCTAATGAACATCACAATGTCATTTCCCGCATTGTGTGTCAGCAAAAGACCAAATTTAGTTGCGTGAAGGGTTACTCAAACTGAGGATTTTTACGGGTACTCCTAAGGGATCGCAAATTTAGCATTGAGCTTCGTGTCAGATTTGACTTTTAATATTTCTAAACTCTTATGTAAAGCGCCAAATTTTCTTGTAACTATCGGAACAACTTACCTCTGACAGAGTGATGAGCAGATACAGTAGTGCATGAGGGATGTGACAATCACATCTAATATCCATGCTGAACTAAAAAATATTTATTAGGTTGTTTTTTAATGTAAGCAAGTAAGGGTGCTAAGAAAGGAGTTCGTGAGACTTTCAGTTTGAGTAACCCCGGCTTAGTACATAAATGAGGCCAGTTATAGGAAATTAAAGGTGGTTAAGGACTTAAATGTAACATCACTAGACTAAAGCCAGCATGGAAGAACGATTGATATATTTACTTACCTATTTATAACTTAATTACTTAAGTGTATCGTAATAAATTATTGTATTATTTTAATATTGAAATAATGTTGGAACAATTTTAAACTGACTAAGTAAATGTACCAAAGATATATTCTAAGTTAAACTACTATGTGTCAATGCGTGTCTATTTGAGTGTTTAATGTGTGATTCATCTCGCTTGAAATAAATGTTATCGAAATTGATAGACTGGTTAAAATCAGTCGGAAAATTTTGAAAATCTGTCCTCTATAATAGCGATAGCCGTGAGGAGGGTCTCGAGATAGACCAACAGACTGCTACGTAGAGGGTCTCGAATTTAAATCCGTCTGATAACATCGTGAGGAATTCTGCATGACTGAGTGTTAGGCATAATGTTATATACAGTCTCCCTATAGTTCCTTAGTGATTTACAATGGACGGACAAGGCATAGAAAACTGGGTGGGGCAAAAGTATTACCACAGATTACTAAATAGTTATTACTGAGTTTTCCCGAATTCTCAGTAGCAACACAGAGTCTCGCAATGTCTCTGGTAGCGGCAATAGGCTCGCCCCCTATTACGTGGGACCTAAAAAGCAACCTGACGAAATGTGGGTGTAATATTACACCCCTGCCTACCCTTAGGGGCTAGGGGATACAGGCGTGAATCTTTAAAGAAGAAATATCTAAAACGGAAACTCGTAAAATATTTAGCAACTAGCTCGACAAAAGTACCTATAAATAGATATTGATGCCGTACTACTTTCAACCAAATATTTGAATTCAGGTCAGTTACGACCGGCCGCAAGGACCCTAGTCATGAAGTAAGACAGTTTGACACTTGATAAAGGCTACTACCTGCCTACTACTAAATGCTTGGGCAGTTATTGAATAAGGTAAACCAAATTATCCAAATAGTTATATTTCTTTGTTCTTTGACATAGGTTTACTTTCATTTGAGTGTCATATTCAAAAGTGTTAAAACCGTCGTCTTAAAGGTCAATGTTTACCCACCCAGGCTCAAAACAATATTATTCGTAATAATAAGTCTAACGTAAACACACGGAACAGAAACGGTTCCATGAAATTAATTTATAAAAGTAAAAAAATAGGAATGCCGTGTGGTTGACGGCATAGAATACAAGTGTCACCACCCCCTATCTTCCCGTGGGTGTCGTAAGAAGCGACTAAGGGATAACACGATGCAAATACCATCTTTGCGTAGAGACGGAAAGCTCGACATGAAACCCTATACGACTGCCTCGTTGGTCTCACGGCATAAGCGCGTGGGATCGGGAGGTCCCGGGTTCGATTCCTGGGTCGGGCGGTGTTATTGGGTTTTTCTGTCCCGAAATTCTCAGTTGCAGCACGGAGTCTGGAAATGTGCCCGGTACGGCAATAGGCTCGCCCCTTATTACGTGGGACTGAAGTATATCTGGCGAAAAGTGGGTGTAGAAATACACCTCTGCCTACCCCTTCGGGGATAAAAGGCGTGACGATATGTATGTATGTATGTAAAAATAGGACTGAAATAAATTGCCCTATTCTGGCTTCTTTATTTATTTTCTATGTAAGTGAGTAGGTAAGTGTATAGATAATTATTATTGTCACAGAATCGCTAAACCTCTGACGTGTTTTGACGACCGGTTGGCTCCGCGGGAGTGTAAGCGACTGCTACGCCGAAGGTCGCGGGTTCGATTCCCGCTGTAGTCAAACATTTGTGTGCATGAACATGGATGTTTGTCTTGGTCTGGGTGATTCTATGTACCTATTACTAAGCAGAAGCTTGTACTATGGGTACTAGATAATGGATAAACATACATATATATATATATATATATATATATATATATATATATATATATATATATATATATATATATATATATATATATATATATATATATATTGTAAATACATACATATTATACATAGAAACACCCAGACCAAGACAAACATCCATGTTCATGCACACAAATGTTTGACTTGAGCGGGAATCGAACCCGCGACCTTCGGCGTAGCAGTCGCTTACACTCCCGCGGCGCCAACCGGTCGTCATTCATGACAATAACACAACAATTTCATTATATAAAGGCCTGTTCAGACCTAAGCGGTATTCCCTACCGTCTGCGGCAGAGAAAAACCAGTGGGTATGCGGTAATATTACTGTTCAGACCTAAGCGGTATTCGCTATCCTTGTGGGTAGAATAACGCGCGGTAGTCGAGTTTCGCTCAGAGAGGTAAGAACTAGCCGCGGTACTTGATACCAAATACCTGAGCGAAACCCGCGCGGTATGTACCTCTACCCACAGCGGCAGCGAATATCGCTCAGGTCGCTCTAGCCGCGGTACTTGATACTAAATACCTGAGCGAAACCCGCGCGGTATGTACCTCTACCCACAGCGGCAGCGAATATCGCTCAGGTCGCTCTAGCCGCGGTACTTGATACTAAATACCTGAGCGAAACCCGCGCGGTATGTACCTCTACCCACAGCGGCAGCGAATATCGCTCAGGTCGCTCTAGCCGCGGTACTTGATACTAAATACCTGAGCGAAACCCGCGAGGTATGTACCTCTACCCACAGCGGCAGCGAATATCGCTCAGGTCGCTCTAGCCGCGGTACTTGATACTAAATACCTGAGCGAAACCCGCGCGATATGTACCTCTACCCACAGCGGCAGCGAATATCGCTCTGGTTTGAATAGGCCTTAAAAGTCATATTGTGCGACATAAAGTCGAATACACGCCGCGACAGCTATTATTAGTATTATTAAATGACATGCAGTGAAATCGCCAACGTGTATATGACTTCTATGCGAATAATTAGGGATTTATATGACAGTTACACGAAACTCTTAGCGCCTTAAGTTGAATAAAGTGGGCCCTTTTGCCGTCGAGTAAACGTCCTCATGACGTTTATAAATTATACGATAATACTTAATAACATTAAGTTGCCACCAAAACGTTTACTCAACGTCATAAATGTTTGTTGGGTATGAGCGCTATCGATTATTTTTTTTAGGCGATTCGGTCGATTTAGGCGGCAAACGAGCAGACGGATTGCCTGATGGTAAGCAATTACTGCGGCCCATGGACACAAGCAACACCACAGGAGTCACAAGTGCGTTGCCGCCCCTTGGGGTTGGGAAAAGAGATAGGATGAGGAGTGGGATGAGGGAGAAGGCATAGGGGATTGGGCCTTCGGCACTCTCACTCACCGAACGAAACGCAACAGTTTAGGTACTGTTACTTTACGTCGATTTTCTGTGAGAGGGTAGTACTTCCCCGATCGAGCCGGCCCATCCATGCTGAAATCAGCAAGGCTCTACTAATCTAATAATAGTTGTCTAGAATTTGGCTAGAAGGAGCTGGGATTAATTGCAGCAGATTTGTGGAAGCGTGACTCTATTCATCAGCCCTTGTCAGCCACAACAAATCTCAGACACAAATGTACTGTGTTGCACAGCGAATACAAGTAATCTCAATATTAATGTCTTACCAAATATCTCCTGGTGATGTTCTTGAGTGGAGTCCTGGAGGCAAGCTAGACATACACGAGACTAAATTGGCCAATATTAGCAAGTGAATTATCTTTACTTTACCAGACTCCAACGCGGCGTCTTCAATGCACGATGCAAGTTCACAAGATTTTTCACAAATGTTCAATATGTCACAAACCGTGCCGGGAGTCAAAAAAGCGGCAATTTAATAGATTTCACAACTATTCGCGTAGCTACAAGGATGTGCTTTTCAAAAGGCGATCAATTATTTTACGTACGAGTCGACAACGTGGTAATTTTTCAAGGAAGCGAACGGAAGTGACAGTTCAGTGTGACCATTGTCAGAAATTTTCAATAGACTAAACAAAATGTTACTCAATCGATCTAATCGATTTGACTTATAATAAAAACTAATTCTATTTCAAACATCCACCCGCCCCGGACCGGCCTACCGGTCCGCTAATCGGTTGGTAGACGTGACAATGTTGCAACCGCTCTCCTCAGAATCGAACCGTCCACCAAGACCTCAGCAAATCGGGGAACTCCATCAGCCCCAGTTACCAAATGAAGGATGCGCCCCCTGCGCCATCTGAGTGGCGGAAGGTTAGCCTCCTTGATCAAAACGAGGTCTCCAATCTTGGGTGGATCGGTCTTGTCGGTCCACTTAACGCGTTGCTGGAGTATGTGCAAATATTCCAAGTTCCAGCGTTTCCAAAAGCTCTGAGTAATCTGGCGTACCAATTCAAAACGCGAGAGACGACCAGGTTTCGTATCAATATAGGGGTACTCAGGCAAGGCGACAAGTGGGCGACCAATCAAAAAATGGCCCGGCGTAAGGGCCTCCAAATCATTCGGATCTGAGGAGATCGGGCACAATGGCCGAGAGTTCAAAACGGCCTCAATCTTACAAAACACAGTTGCGAGTTCCTCAAATGTAAGGACAGATTCACCGATTGTCCTGCGCAAGTGTGTTTTGGCCGATTTTACGGCGGCCTCAAATATACCACCCCAGTGTGGACAATTTGGTGGGGAAAACAACCAATTTATCCCACGTCGGGCAAGCCTATCACCTATATCAGCTTTGTTGGTTTCAAGGAAATTAACAACATCATTCAAATAATTATAGGTGCCCTTGAAGTTAGTGCCGCAGTCAGAACGGATCAAGGAAGGCAGCCCTCTGCGGGATACAAATCTGTCAAATGTGGCTACAAACGCCTCGGTCGTAAGCGAGGAGACCAGTTCTAAGTGTACGGCCTTTGTGGAAAGACAAACAAAAACACACAAGTAGGCCTTGACAGTCTTGCTGTTTCGAAGTGTCGACGTTTTCACCAAAAAAGGACCAGCGAAGTCCGTGCCAACACCGTCAAACGTCCTGCTTTCAGTTACGCGATCTGCCGGTAAGTCCCCCATCAAGGGCTGCATGGTAGAAGCCTTGAGCTTATAGCAAGGGATGCAGCGAAAGACTACACTCCGAATAATTCTTCGGGCAGACAAAATCCAAAACTCGCGTTGCAAAATGGCCAACAAGGCATTACAACCAGCATGCGAATTTTTAAGGTGACGGTCAGTTACCAACAAGCGTACCAAATGACCGTCCTTAGGTAACAAAAGGGGGTGACGAGCCCCGTAAGGGAGGTTGGCGTTCTTGAGACGCCCTCCAACGCGCAAGAGACCCGTTTCGTCCAAAAAGGGGTTCAATTTAGATACAGCTCCCGACAATTTCGATCTCCCTGATTTAAGGATAGCAATCTCCTTTTCAAAATGCGCCAATTGCACAGAACGAACCCAAAAGGTGAGGGACTCCTGTCGTTCCTGTGGTGAGATAAACGGTGTCAGTCGTTTCTGTTGTGGGTGCCTAAAATTAAAAACAAAACGCTTTATCCAAGCAGTGACACCTAACAACTTGTCGAGGGAGCTGTAACGATTCAACAAAAAATCGGGGTCGAAGGCGCATTCCACCTTCTCAAGAGCGAGTGTTCGTAGACCCGGCAAATTAGAAGTATTCAAAACTGGCGTTCGAGGCCAATCAATTTCTGGTCGACTCAACCATTCCGGACCCCACCACAGCGAATGACCTATCAAACTAGGCGTCAAGCATCCGCGCGAGGCACAATCAGCGGGGTTGAGCTCACCTGGCACGTGTCTCCAAACAAGTTTGACTTCGGATTTCTGGATTTGGGAAACGCGATTAGCGACAAATACCTCCAAAGTGTGGACAGAAGCCTTCAACCAACAAAGAACAATTTGGCTGTCTGTCCAGGCGTAGGTCCCATTAATGCAAATGCTTTTACCCAAAGTACTGGACACGTGGTTCAATAAGCGTACAAGTAGAGCTGCTCCCGAGAGCTCCAATTTTGGAATGGTCAAAGATGTCCGAAGGGGTGCTACCTTGCTCTTCGCCATGATCAGGGAGACTCTCACCTGACCTGAGGCACTGACTGTGCGCAAGTACACCACGGCCGCGTGACCACGTTCCGAGGCGTCACAAAACCCGTGAAGGGTGGCCTTGTACTTCCCGGGAGGAAGGATGGGACGAGGCAAGGAGATCTCGTTGACGGCAGAAAGTGAGGATACAAAGGAGGTCCATTCCTCAACAAGAGTGCCGTGCAGAGGTTCGTCCCAGGTCAATCCTGCTGTCCAAAGCTTCTGCAAGAAGCATTTTGCCCAAAATATAATTGGACAGATCCAACCATTCGGATCAAAGGTTCTGGCGACAGTAGACAATACGAGACGTTTAGTCCAAGAACACGGCAATTTCAAGTCTACGTTACATGTAAAGATGTCTTGGACTGGTCTGTACTGAACGCCGAGAACAGCCATCATGGCGGGGTTGTCAACAATCTCAAATAGATGTGGATCTTGCTGATGATCCTCTGGCAAGCCTTCCAAAAGCGCTGGTGAGTTGGAAATCCATTTGCGCAACTCATAACCAGCGGAGGCCAAAATACCTATCAATTCGTCCTGCAGGAGGATCGCCTCGTCCACTGTGGAGGCGCCCGAGCAAATGTCATCGACGTAAATATCGTCTTTCAAGATGGCGGAGGCTCGTGGGAAGCGTAAGCCTTCGCGGTCTGCGAGCTCCCAAAGAGAACGTATTGCCAAGTAGGGGCTTGACCTTAACCCGTACGTATTAGTATTGAGCTCGTAGACGACCATGGGATCGCGAGGAGACTCTCTCCGAAGGATCAGCTGGAAGCGACGGTCATCAGGGTGGATAATAGTCTGCCTGAACATCATTTTTATGTCGGCCACAAAGACAACCTGATGTCGTCGGAAGCTGGTGATGACGTCACAAAGGTCCTTGACCAACTTGGGACCAGAATGCAAGCACTGGTTCAAGGATACGCCTGTTGAAGTCTGCGCAGAACCATCAAACACTGTGCGCAGCTTGCCAGTCGATGGCTTCAATACCGCATGATGCGGGAGAAAGTAATGCTCCACCGAACGCCAATCCAAATTTGACACTGACATGTGTCCCAATTGTTCATATTCTCTCATGAACTCAATATACTTCTGTCTGAGCTCCGGATCACGACCCATGCGACGCTCCATAGCCAACAATCTCTTTTCGGCTAAAGGTCGTGACTCACCAAGCGGCGGCCGAACAGACAGGAAGGGTAACCTCGTAATAATCCGACCAGAACGGAGTCGACCAGTGTTGTTCTGGAAGAACAGCTCGCACTCCTCATGTTCTGGATTCAAACGGGCAGCTTGAGGCGGCTCCTCTACCTCCCAAAACCTCTGAACTGCATCAGAGAGAGCGGAGCCTACAGCCAACAAATTATCAAGTTCGGGTGGAGGGGGGTCCCTAGGTACAGGTCCCATCAAAGCAAATCCAAATATGGTCGGGATGGCAGTCAAACCATTTGGCACCAAGACCCGTTTTCCACCAATCAAAATTCCACCGAGGACATCAGAGCCAATCAACAAATCGATTTGTCCCGGTGTGTCAAATTTGGGGTCCGCCAGATCCAATCCCGATGTCAAATTCACCACAGCAGCCGGTAGCTGTTTCTGTGGGTGCATACCCAAAATATTCTTCAACACAATAGCCGAGGTTTTAATCCTCGGGTGTGAAGATTCAACAGGGCCAAACAAAACTTTAACTTGCCCTTCAACATTAGAGGCTACGTCACCTATGCCCCGTATACAATTTGGAAATAAACCCATATTTAATTTAACCTGCCCTACTAAACAAGTGGAAACAATGCAACCTTGTGAACCTGTGTCCAATATAGCACGGAAAACAACAGAGGTCCCCGTGGGTCCCCAGACCCTAACAGCAACCGTTGGTAGGATAACGGTCTCAATGGGGGAGGTTGGAGTTATAGGGCAGGGGTCAATGACCTATTGTTGCCTGGGCGGCGACCGTTGGCCAGGACCAGGCAAGTCAAAATGAGGGTGCGGCTTGAAGTCCTCAAAAGCGCGATGACTCGATCCGCGCGCCATCTGTGGGGGGTCATAGTGACGCACCCGCCTAAAACGAGGTGGGCGCGAGTCAAGGCGGGGACGCTCCGCCAAAGGAGGGGAATACCTGGGGCAGCAGTCATGGTGCTGGTGACGCTGAACAGCACATTCAGGTGCGCGAGAGAGAGGAGGCGTGCGTACGCTACGGTTCTCCAAATGGGGCGAGTGGCGATCAATTGAGCGAGGCGACTCTCGGCTACGCGCCGGTGAGCCTCGGCTGCCACCTTCAAAACACCCGCCCGTGCGCGGCGTCGGCTGGTTGGACAAGCGGCCAACCTCTCTGGCATTCATACAGAGAATGTCCAAATGCTGTCCTCCACAGTGAGGACAGGGGCGAGAGTTTGGGCAGTCTCGCTGGTAGTGGGACCCCAAACAAGAGAAGCAAAGGCGGCGGGCATTCGCGATGCGCCTACGAGAGGCGACATGTAGGTCCAAGAATGCCCTACAACTGGCCGTTCTGTGCCCCGTGACCTTGCAGTAGGAGCACTCCGCTGGGCTCTGCGTGACCGCAAAGCGAGGAGGGCGCCGGTCAACATTGGCTCGGGTGTGACCGCGAGCCTGCTCCTTGACCTTGGGCGGCTGCGACTTAGCCGGCGTGTCACCACCGGAGTTGTCCAAGACCCGGCACTCATCCTCCAGGAACTTCTCCAGGTCAGCAAAGGGGGGCAGATGGGTCGCGCTATCCCCACCAAAGCGCTGCTCAAAACGCGACCTCAGGTCGGCAGGCAGCTTTTTCAGTACAATGTGCACCAATAGATAGGACCAGTGGTCCACGGGCAGGTCAAGGCACTTAAGTGCGTTGATGGCCACCAAGAGCGGGTTCAACAGTTGGGTGCGCAACCCAGAGACCCGGGTGAGCGTCGGCAAACCCAAAATCTGCTCGATGTGCGTGTCGGCGAGGCCACGCTTATTATGGTACCTACGGGTAATTAGGTCCCGAGCCGTCTGGTACGCCTCGTCAGACACGGGCAGATGCTGGATGAGGCCCTTAGCCTCCCCATCCAGAACCGACATTAGATAGGCCAACTTTTGTGCCGGCCGAAGGTCAGCCCTATCATTGACCAGGCTGTCGAACAAATTAACGAAGCCCAGGTAGCTTCCTAGGCAGCCATCAAAATGGGGGAGGTCCAAGGTAGGGAGCCTACTCACCAGCCCTGGTGCTGACCTAGGAAGCTCCTGCTTCAGGCCGGGTTGCCCTTCCCTATCGGCAACTAGTTGTCTCGCAGTATTGGAGACAGCATCATACAGGTCTAAGACCTGGGCATAGTCTTCGCTGACCTTATTTCGCTGGTCAGCGGTGAAATCATTGATTGACACTTCAAGACAGCAAGTGCTGAAAGTGCGGAATTGCTGTTCCACACTTGCCAGGCGATCGTCAATCCGCTCGTACCTTTGTAGTAAGGCCTGCTGGCGATCAGGCCGGTTCACTAAGGCACTGGCCGAGGCAAACCAGCGCAAATCTGATGCAATGGCACCAGCAGCCGCACGCAAGTCCTTGATAGCTGACATAATCAAAATTTCAAAAGAGCCCGGACAAGCGTTAAACAATATTAACAATCAAAACTTAATTTTTCTCAATTCTTTGAAACCAACAAAGTATTAGCCTGTTTACTGCAAGTGCAGGCAAGTGACAGGTATTTACTGCCCAACAAAATTAAAGGTTTCAGTATATTGAAACAAACACAAAAGTTATCAAAGTTATAACTTATAACAAATTAATAAAGTTGAAACTTCAACTTAATTAATTAATTATTTGCAACAGACAGACTAACTGTGTTATTTATGATATACAATAGGAAGTAAGCACAGAATATGTGTTACCTAACAATATTATCTTTATATTATAACAAAACAAAGTTTATTAATGTGACCCGCCCAAGTGGCAAGGTCAAGTTGGTTGTTATGTTTATGAATATATGCAATAAACTAAATTTACTAAATTTATTGATACAATAGTAAAATTCAATATTCTGATGATTCCATGTTTATATATATAATTACTTACCAGATAAACCCTGTTTGATATTTTGATCTATGAACCTGTCTGTCAATTTCGGTGATTAACCCTTTCCGTCCTGACAGAGGACGGTCCAAACGCTACTCCCATTAATGTAATAGACTTTAACCCAAGATTGTTGGTAGATTGAACATAAATGTCATAATTATAATTGAACTAATTGCTGTTGACTGTTAAATAATAAAGGATTTTATAAAAAAATGTAATGCTGTTTTATTTTTTTGGTAACACAATAACCCAGCACTTCCTTTATGTATGATTCTTTGGTTTTTGCGGTTCATTCCACTTTTTCTCCTGGGTGAGCAAAGTCGACTTCTTGGTGTCCTCATCTCATTCCAAGGTGATATGAGGAACCAGGTGATGACACCCAGGCAAAGAGCTCAGATATTTACATAGAGGCGCATTTACTATGGGCGCTCTGAAAACAAACTTTCTGTGACCCAAATTGCCGCTTGGCGGCGTGGCAGTCGCGCTGTGATAGCTGTCTCTACGAGAGCAAGAGAGACGACCGTTCCTCCTGTGTATCTTAATTACGAGAGCAAGAGAGACTGAGAACAACGCCAGCGCCGCCAACGGCGCCAACTACGAACTAAACTGGAGACAGTCTCCACTTGGAATCGGCACACGAAATCCTTTAAGAACTGCGCTTCTATGTAAATCTGTATTCATTGACCCAGGTGAACGTGAACAAAGTGGAATAAACCATCTCTGCTAGGTGACATAATATTAAATACTTTTAAAAATATTTTTTTGACAGAAAGACCACTCACGCTACGGGAATGAATCATATACCGCACAAGACCTTACAAAGACTAATAGACAGAAAAAGAACACCCAGACTCAAAACAATCCGTGGATCACACAAAGTATTGTCCAGATAATTTATATTTTCATAGACTCAGGCCTGTATCCCCGAAGGGGTAGGCAGAGGTGTAATATTACACCACATTTCGCCATAAATTTTTAGGTCCCACGTAATAGGAGGCCGTACCGGGCACATTGCCAGACTCCGTGCTGCTACTGAGAATTTCCTTACGGAAAACCCAATGACATTTTGCCCGACCCGGGAATCGAACCCGAGACCTCCCAATCCCACGCGCACATTTATGCCGCGAGACCAACGAGGCAGTCCATTATTGTCCAGTTTGGGGATCGAACCCACAACACTCGGCGCACTGACGCTTAAACCACTATCCTATACGAGCAGCCAGAGTAGTTACAGATAGTATTAATTTAACTACGGCCAAATCGAATTTGAGATAAACGAATCTCGCCACGAATAATATTTTCTTACATCTCAATTTCTAGACAGTGTCGGAATACGTTTAGTCTGTGACCTATATCGATGAACAAAGAGTTAGACTTTTGTCCTTCAGGGGTCGAACAGCACATTATCTCCTCTATGTATTTTAATCAAACTTTAGACGTAAGTCAAAACAATATTTGATATTGGAGAGACGCAACTCGTCTCGCCGATGCTAATTTCTGATAGACGTGTAAATGTCAGAATATTGATGTTATGTATTCAATCTTTTTAGATTTTTCATAGCTACTTTTGAAGTTGTTGTCACGCTGACCAAACTTTTATTACTAAGCATACCTAATCTGTACTTAATGGAGTACACCTTAGCATTCACTTGTAACAGAGCAACGAGCATTCGCCATTTTCTTTTTCAATTTTTTTATAGACTCACGCAGTCACGCCTTTATCCCCGAAGGGGTAGGCAGAGGTGCAATATTACACCCACATTTCGCCATAAATTTTGAAGTCCCACGTAATAGGGCGCGAGCCTATTGCCGTTACCGGGCACATCACCATCTGAGTATTCGGAAAAACACAGTAACACTTTTGCCCGACCCGGGAATCGAAATCGGGACCTCCGATCAGTAGTCGCATACGCTATCCAATGGACAACGGAGGCAGTCCGTTTTCTTTTTGTCGGACTCAAAAACAAACAGAGCCGAATAGTTGACGATCTTTCTAATGAAAGGTCTAATCAGAAAAACGTCAAAGCAAATTTACTGTCAATTCGCTAGAATGCTCGCCAGAACGTTTGCTGAAACACACTCGTTTGTTTTTCTGTTTTGTTACATTTGCAACAATGCTCAATTACAGGTGAATGCTCAAATGAATCGACGGCACCATTCTATGCGCTGATACACTTGAGCATTCACCTGTAATGAGCATTCTCACGTTATAAAACAAACTAGAGGACGCCAGCAGCTACTTACGCCTGCATTTTTTTTTAATTTACCCGTTTTGGCCGATCCCGTGGGAATTTCGGGAAATCCCTTCTTAGTGCACCCCTACGGTCCCCAAGGAACATACATGCCAAATTTCAGCTTCCTGCGCCCAATAGTTTCGGCTGTAGCGTGTCTGTCAGTCAGTCAGTAACGCATGGATTTTATATACTTATTAAGATGAGTGTGTTTTAGCGAACATTCTCACGAACATTCGGGCGTGCCTTAGGGCGCGTTCCCACTGAGTCGTAACGATTAATTTACCGTTGGACGACTGTCGTCTCTTGCTGTTCCCATTAATACGATTGTTTGTCGTCAAAATTTTTTATCGTTTAGCGACTATCGTATCTAGCTGTTCCCATTGGATCGCGACGACATTTTATCGTTTCACTACAGTCGCTTTGTCGTTTACACATCATTAGCAAGCTACAAATCTACAGTCGCCTCTACGTTTTCTTGGAGATCAGTAGTGCGTTTAGGCCCCTGAGTTCAATGGACGAAGACGAAATTATAGTATTGTATTACTTTTTGAAAAGAAGGAAGATGATTCAAGCAAACAAAAAGAACGAGCACGTGTAAACGACGAGACGATATTTTTATCGTGGCTACGATAGATTTGCGGTAACGTTTTAGTCGTAACGATTTTCTATCGTTTTACGACTGCCGTGCTAGCCGTTCCCACTATCACGACAATCTGTTGTCACTGCAAAAAATATCGTAGACGACAGTAAATCGTGTCGTTCTATATGTGAACACTCCCATTTAAACATATAAGCCACGACACTTAAAACTACACGATTATCTGTCGTCACGACTAAGTGGGAACGCGCCCTTAGAATATAGATAATACAATACATATAGAATTCACGCTACAATGGCGGTTAAACCCAATATATTTACTTCACTTTAACTTATGATTTTAATCTAGGGAAGAAGGTGATGGGCTTGGGCGACTCAGAATATACGTATATCAATAAAATATCGATAATGTTTACAAAATATCCTTAGATTTGGTTTACTCAGAATAAATTTCCTCGATATCGATAAATAAATTTGAACGTAGGAACAATATCTGCATTTTATTATTTAAAAACGTCATTTGCTTATGTATCTTACTTACTTTAGAAATAATTCATAAGTGAAACTGAAGTAAACATGTTGGGTAAAACTTTTGTTGTAACGCGATTTCTATATTTTTTCTTTATTCTACGGACTATTTGAATTAACAATGTTCGCTAGAATGATCGTAAAAATGTTCAGTTCGACAAAACAGAAAACGGCGAATGCTCGCTGTTCTGTTACAAGTGAATGCTCAAGTGTATCAGCGCCATATACATTTTCGGTAGACGCTTATCTGTCAGGTAGTAATGGTGTTATCAAAGAAATATAACCTAAGTCATAGAAGTAACACTATATAACAACAGCGGTTGCTATGTTTGATATCTTCTTTCTAATGGCACATGCAGTATGATAGAAAGAGCTGTCGATAGGTTTAGCAGCACGCTCTTATAGCAGCGTCGTGGTAGGCAAACAGTAGACAAAACATAGAGTTAGGAAACCGAGTGTTGTTCGTAACAGTGATGATTTATCGATAAATATTTTTGGTTAATGTCTAACTTTAGTATGTGTCGATATATTTAAGCCGTAGAAGTGAACAACAACTAAAATATTGAAATTGTAGTTTTTGCTGTCGACGCCGGACAGTGCTTTGCAAAGACTTGCCAGACAGACAGTACTAAAAAAATTCACGTGTTTAATTGTTCATTTTAGCCATAAAATCTATTGACAAAAAGTATTCATAAACTAATGAGCGCTGCGTTGCGATGAGATGCTAAGAAACTGTCACTTAGATTATGTATTGTACGAATTATACCAGATTGGCTAATGCGGCAGGCTTTGGCAATTTGTGTGCGTCGCATCATATCACGTTGCTTGATATCGCTTACGTTGGACACTGCTCGATTTTTTTAGAGCTGTAGGTAATCCGATTTGTGATCCGCCAGCACAAATTATTCGCCTTTATGTAAATATTAGTACAGCAGTGAACTACTTTGACAACCCAGTTGGCGTGAGTGCAACCGACTGCCACGCCGAAGCTTGCGGGTACGATTCAGTTTTACATTCATGTCCGATAGTTTGTTTCCGTATTTATCCCTCATTAAAAAAACATCGATATCTCCTTTCACTGTCAAATCCCATCACTCCTTAATGATGGGATTTATAGCACGGCTATTTAGAGAATGCAGTCAAAGATATGAGTCTGTAAGGAATCTATGCCTCTTTAAATGAGACGCGTAATTTGACGTTATGGTTAACCAACTAAGACCAACTGACCTTACATGTTGCACGTTCGGTATAAGGAAAAATGGCGAGCATGTTCTCTCTAGTCTAAACTTCCAACCTCTCTGGGTGTTATCATGAAACTTAGCATGTAGGCTTGTCACACTTTTTTCACTTATGCCATCTTATATGACGATTATGAACGTCAAAGTTGTATTAAGTAAGTAAGTAATTAATTTTAGGTGACCCGTGACAATACAATATGCCTAATGACATTTTTTTATTGCTAGGGCTTTAAAAAACATTTTATTTATATGTGTATAGGTAGGCACAGATAGATAGAAAAGTAATAAATATCAGAGTGTGACCCCCAGACACCAAACATTGTGCTCACCACACAAATATTTATCCTTAGCGACCTGACCCGCCTCCTCAGTCTTCCCCTGGCCGGTGACTTCCGCAATGACTTTAACGCAGCAGAAGTACTTAGTTAGGTACGTTAGGTACCTACTTTGCGGCGATCTACTAGGCACAAGGGCGGCACCAGGCGACGGCCAGGCGAGGTCAAGTTCATAAGAAGAATGAAATAAGTATGAATTGTAGGTGAAGTTGAGAGCACGTGAAGCTTTTCATAAGCAGTACGGGCCGTACATCTTCAGCAATTGAGTAATAACGCTACCTACAGAGTCCAACTAGTAAAGCTTCTCGGGACCAGTGTTGCCAGGGCCTTAAGTCGTAAGTTACGTTTCGTTTACTGAACTGTTACATTAATTTTAGCTTCAAAATATTATGTTACATTTTTGTGTTTTTTTTTTGTTTACGTGTATTTGAGTTGAAAATAAAGAAAATAAGAATCTATGATGTTTTATGGTGTATTTAATTTTAGGCTAAAACATTGTTGTTGCTATTTAGTATAGCACCTAAATTAGGTATTCTATTAGTTTGAACCAAAACTACGAGGTAGTGCATCTGTTATTTTTACTCTGACTGAACTAACAACTAATATTCGATTGACGTACTTGTTCTTCTGCTCATTTTGTCATGGAGATTTTCATTTAGAGCCATCTCTGAGTGCGACACAGTTTATTAATACAAGTAAAATACTTTTTCTTAGACGAGCCAGTTTTAGGTGATTTCAATTTGGATGCATTAAACTGAAATGCGTTCGTAAACTGTTCGCAATAAATATCTAGTAGGTATTACAAGTCTCGCTGTACCCAAAGGTTACGAAAATCACCTGAAATATAAAAAATACTTACATGTTACGTGACGGGGTCAAAAGTTACGAAAAATGTAAGAAATGTAACCTTCTAGCAACACTGCTCGGGACTTTAGCATTGAGTTGCTTTACATTTGGCATCTTTACCTGTAGCCAAATGGCATTCGATTAGCAATCGCTATTCGCTTAGTGCAAAAATGTATGGAACTGACGTCGGCTTTGGACATATCATTGAGCATCACATACTTTCTGTGTGCAAAAGATAGCTTGCAAAGTATATATAATGTATATGTAGTATGTTGAGGAGAAGCAGGTGGATACGGACGGGGCAGGGGCAAATGCAACTGTGTCGTGTGTCCCGGTGGACGGTGATGTCGGCGTCACCGGGGCAGATGCAACAATTTTTCTCATTTTCCCCGATGCCGGGGCAAGCCACCAGGGTGGTTGGGAGTTTGGGACTCACTCCAAAAGATAACCACTGCAGGCAGTGGTCACCTTTTTGATCTTCTGTTTGCTTTGTTTTGGTAACAAGTAGATACTCAGGGCCGAGCCGCCAGGGCAACAGGGGCACTAAGGTAGGTGCGTCCAATAATGCCTAGGTAAGCAGGAATTGAAATAAATTAAGAACTATTTAAACATAAGTACCTACTTATCAAATTTTAATGTAAATTAATCATTTATACCAATTACCATACAATACCTACGTATTGTAAGTGAAAAACGGCAACTACCTACTACCATAAACAGTCTTTTAAAAACATTTAAAAAAAAACACTGGCAAGGCCTTATTAAACTATGGTAGTAGGTATTAATAAGGCCTAAAACTTTAACTAACAAAATAATACAAAATAAACTTCATGTATTTTGTAATTGAGTTTCATAAAATAATAGATACCTATACCTAGCTAAGCTCATAATGACAGCAAAGACGTAAAAAATAAATATTTGTTTTTAATTAGGAAAAATCTAGCTACTCAAAATCATCATGTCCTTTGACAAACCGCTTATTGAAATAGGCCACATTGTACTGCTCAGACTGCCGCAACCAGGTCTTCATCAGATAACACATACCTACACAGCTCGCTGGGGCTGGGGAGTCATAGTGATTATAAGTAGGTACCCAAGTAAATGCCATAAATCAATTAGAAAACAGTTTAAATTACATTTTTAAAGGCATTCAATAAACATAATTATTCTCTTGATAATGCCATAGATGCTGCCATATTACTAACCACCGAACACTTTGTAAAGACAATTTTTAAAATAGATATAATTGTTCGGTCTAAATGTCTAATTGATACCATTCGTACAACGCAGGCCTCTTAAGCATAAACTAATAGAAAACTAAACTGCAAAATAGTGTACAAAAGTGTAATATTAAAAAAATTACTTACGTAAGGTTCGGGCGTTATATTATAATTTGAGCTGAGCGTCTATCAACCACGAATAATGACGCAGCCACAGACTATAGGGATACTACGTAGACGCAGCACTGGTGTCAGCATGAGGGTAAGCAAGACGTTGTCACGTTTTGCTTGCACATAATATCCCAGATGGCGACCTAAATTTGTCAGTTTAGGTCGCCATCTGGGATAACTATCCCAGATGGCGATCTAAACTTGTCACTAAATAGCTACCTATGACTGTAACTTCGGTCGGTTGGGATCATTTTTAGTTGGCCGCACCTACCTTACGCAGCGGATGACATGACAGTTAAGGCATAGAATTCGCACTCAGACACTGTCTTGGGTCCGGTCGGCATAGCCCTCTACTGAAAGAAACAGGGGCCACGCAACTTCATCCACTCCTAAATTACTTCACGCTACGCCACTGGTATAAGTATTACAACTGACTTTACCTACGTTTGTGTTGTATGAGTACGAGCCTTATGCATTTATCATCCTCCTAGCGTTGTTGGAACCCAGGGTCCGCTTACTAGTCTAACCGGATTTTACTAAATATTAGCTTTCCCACAGAGCGACTGCCAGTCCGATCTCTGCAACCCAAAGCCCCTAAGGGATAGCAATATTCAATGCTTTTAGAGAAATGTCGGTTTATTCAGAGGTACTCTGTAATGTAACGATTGTAAAAGATCTTGATGTCAGCTGGGACCGACGGCTTAAATAGCTCTCCAAAGCACGGAGCAAGCGATATTAAACAATTTATTACGCACGTAAATCCAAACAGATTTTTTTATTTCAATTCCTTCCCGTGCTATTCTGGAGAAATAGTGACGGTCGGTGGTACATTATCCCAAGGTAGAGAACCTTGGGATAATGTAGTTCAATCCAGTGATTGGGTCCTGACTCGAGCATATGCTTGGCTATGGCCGACTTGGCGATTAGTCGGTTTTTAAGGTAGCTTCCCAAACCCGCACTTCACAGAGAAGGCGCTGTAGGACATCAGTCATCTCGTGACCATAGACTACTTAATCTTAATACCTTGCGTTACTGACTGACTGACAGACACGCTACAGCCAAAATTATTGGGCGCAGGAAGCTGCAATTTGGCATGTATGTTCCTTGGGGACCTTAGGGGTGCACTAAGAAGGGATTTCCTGAAATTCTCACGGGATCGGCCAAAACGGGCAAATTAAAAAAAAATGCAGGCGACGCGCATGCAGAGGACGCCAGCAGCTACTGCTGGCGTCCTCTAGTATAACTGGAAACTCGTGACCACGGCTGGAATAAACGTCGAGGGTAATAATTATAAGGTATTTTGCCTATATTTTCAAATAATTACGAGATATAGCCTATTTTGGACATATATATATATATATAGAAACCATAAATACAACTTATTAAGAGTAATTATTGAAGAAAAAATAGAGGGTAAACGGGGTAGGGGTAGAAGAAGAACTTCATGGACTAGAAACTTGAGAGACTGTTTGAAGGCAGAGAGTACAGAGACACAAATTCGCATGACGGAAGAGAGGACATTATATGGACAACTAGTCGCCGACCTCCGCGATGGAGATGGCACATGAAGAAGACGGGATATAGACCCGTTACATAAACATTACTGTTTAGTTAGTAGTTTTGCACCGTGCCGTACAACGCTTCCAGCTTTGAAAAGCTCTAACAAACACCTTCCTGGTTCCACAACAAATTGCAATACGCATGAAGAGGAAGGGACATGGATTTGCTTCAAGTCATAGACATAGGTACTTATTTGAGAGTATCAGGTGTTGAAGTCAGCTCAAAGCCGACATAAATAAAACACGTATACTATTGAATGGAATTTAAAATTTATTAAACCTACCTATCTAGTAATAATTATAATCTTCACATCTCTGTTACACATTTGTATCACATGGATTTGAAAATTATTTGTTTAAAAAATATCTACTATGATATTAGAAGCTATAATGCATATTGATGTAATAAATAAAAAAAAGTAATAAAACATAATTTGATCTTTAGCGGGTGAGTGTGAACGAATGTCTCAATTGGTTAACTACTACAAACATTCTAATTTAACAATTAAAATTTGAAACAATTTGTTGGACCTACCTACCTAAAAATTAAATAAAATTAAAAATATGTAAATATATATTAAGTAAAATAGTCGAATGCTGTTATTATGCATAATGTAAAAAACCTTCAAAGCGTTTAAACTACATTGGTCCTTAAACAAACTAGAAACAAAATGCAAACCGTAAATATTGTTTTATAAATGTTGAATAAAATAATTGCTTAAAACGAGGATAAAACGTAACACAACAACAAGAAGCACACCACGCCTGAAGTCAGCACTAGTCGCAGTTGTGGTCGCTTCGCCCGCTAGGGACGAGGCGCCTCTAGGTACAGATAGAATCCACGCAGTATTTAATAGCATCCTAAAAATTTCATCAACAAAATTACACTCTCCATGTGATAAAGATTTCTATATAAAAATAAATATCGACTCTAATACACATCTAAATCTCAAATCATTAGCAAGCTAGTCTATAAATACGCTATGGCCACACAGAACATTTTGTTTCGCGTCGCTTCGCACACGCGCGATGTGCCAGCGATCTGTCACACTCACATACACACACTACGTTTACAAGAATAGTGCATTTATTTGTTAAACTTTCAAGCATCCATTAAACTTTCAAGTAAAGTATTCAGCTGTAACCGTTTCACTCTACTAATAATAATAAAATTCTCTCAAAACATTGGATCAAGTTTAATACCAAATATGAAACTATAGTCAGACGATTAATTTCAATATACAAATACGTAATTTTTATAATAGCTTTCGATATGTTACGGCTAAGATGCGTCAACTCGAATATCAATCCCCATACAACTTATCCGTATGTGCCCACTAGCCGTAACAAGCGCTTTGTACACGAGCAACAATGAACAAACACGTCAGATCATGTGATACATTGTGGAGCTAGCCTGCAGCAGTGTGATTCTTGTTCAGTTTCAAACCAGTACACAAAATGTGCCGTGTCGGCCTTTGTAAATGGCTTCGGCGTACAGCGGGTACACTGCGTAAGGCAATCGTTTAGAATTAATTCAATGTATGCGACACAGTATGAGACATCACGCTTGTGTACTTGTGTAGTACACAGAGGTACACAATAGTACACAAAGGTACACAAAGGTACACTAAGGTACGCAAAGGTACTCAAAGGTGCAATGAGAATAACAACACTGACAGTGTTGCCAGCAGGACATGTATGTAGAGAGCACAACGACATAAAATCTGGTACTAAGCTAACAAACGTCTGATCAGTGACCTGCTGTCCGCCGCACCGACAACATGTATTACTAGTACATATATATTATGTATATCTGAATATTATAAAAGGCGGCTGTGGTCATATTGCTTCTGTTTACGATACAAGACGCTTCTACACACTTAAAACAATGTCCATTACAATTTGAAAACACTACTTAAAACTAACGTTACATATCTAAGTTAAATTTGTTATTACTATTACATTATTATATCAATAAAAAAGAAAATGTTTAAACACTTTGTTATAGTATAAATATGTTTAAAGTAGCAAAATGGAAATAAACATTTGTATAAAACGTGTTATTTTAGGAAACTTGTTGCTATGAAATGTGTTTCTTTTATATTTGTTTTTATTAAATATGTCGAGGTATATAAATAAAACATTTATATGGACATAAAATAGTTTCAATTCTAAAAGACTGAAATAGCACTAAATGTAAAGCCTGTTCTCAAAAATTTTAAATAAATGCGTTAATGTGCCCCTTCCTTTACGTTGATAGCATTATTCTCGTTTTTCTAAATGTCACGTCCAATAGCTATGTGCTACTAGTAAACTTAACATAATTAGCAAAATGTATGTGTTTCACATACTTGTACAAGTCCGTCACAGTTGGGAAACAAGATCAGAAGTGGGATCAATTACTTGAAAATAAATAACATCTAATTATTATTCAGGAATGTAAATATAAAATGCTACATAGTTTTGGGTCAACATCTATTCCAACGGCGGCAAGGCGGCTGGCTTGGTCTTATTTCGTAGTTTGATCAACTAAATTTAATATTCCATGGCCTCTTATGGTATTTTAATACGCTCTGGCTTCATGTTCCCGTTTCCAGCCACCGTACCCCACCGCGGGTATAACAAAAATCAAGTTATAACTACTTAAGATACTCTCTTCAGCAAATGAACGCTCTTATAGTGATTCAGTATTAAGCAACGTTTATTTAAATCTCAACAGACAGCCAACTCTTAACAAGTTCTGGGACATTCTGAAAGTAACGAATCGCGGCCATTGTGCCACTGATTGTCCCACAATCAGTTTATGCAATAGTTTCATAGAAAAAATTGGTCCTTAGATGGCTACATATTAGTGAAAATATCAAGAAACGAACGGGAACAAGCCGAAACAAGCTAATAAAATTCGCGACTCGGAATACAATAGTTACATTATAATTACTCTAATTTGAATATGTAAAATGATTTGTAGATATCTGTATAAAGCTAAATACTACATTTAATATTCTCCATATTTTTATATAATCACTAAATATTCATGGCGGTGCTTCCATCAACATCAATACCTTACATATAAATTGAGTCACAGTGAGAATATCCAAATCGATACAAAATTTCTTAACACCTACGATCATTGGTGAAAGCATAACCACAAAGTTTCATTTCCAAGATAAAACCTCATAAATACCTATAGTAATATATATCTTGTGTCTCTTTCTAAGTGAAAGCAACAGTCCACTAATATGAGAGGCTAGACAAACAATGTTAACATCAAAAGCATTAGTCGCCGCGGCGTTGCACGCTCGCACGCAATATTGCACGCTTGCACGCAACTTTGCACGCTCGCACGCAAAGTTGCACGCTTGCACGCTACACCGCGAATACACGTCTGATTACCATCACACTCTCTCGCCACTCAACATCGGCCCTCAATATAGTATAGATAAACGTCAAGTCTCAAGTATAATATATTTAGTAAAATACGAATGTAATTTATGAGACTTAATACTGTAATGTAATAGTTTTCTCTTTTTTTTGTCATGATTCGATAAAAGATTTCTTTTAGTTTTGAGACTAGAGTTTAGGCCTTGTCCATGGCAAGACTGACGGCTTAGCTATTACCAGTTTAAGTTGATCTATATCCTCGAGGGAAGTCTTTATGAAGATAGGTCAACTTACAGTGGTATTGAACAGCTTGTCTGTTTCTAAGCAGTTTAAATATCATCATCATCAGCCTTTAACAGTCCACTGCTGGACTAGGCCTCTCCTTTGAAAGGAGGAATTGGCCTACTATACCACGCTGGCCAAACGGTTTGGTATAGGGTTTGTATCAAGTTTTCCTTCTCTTACAGTGCTGTTCTCTGCATAATCTGCTCCCTCTGTCGGCTCTTACGACACCCATGGGATGATATGGGGTGGTGACAATCCGTATTCTTAATCCGTCACCACACGGACACGGTTTAAATATGTTGCAGTCGTAATCATTAATAAATTGGATCAAAAATTACCTGAAGATAGGTTTTTATATTACTATGTTGTTTACTTGTGTTATGAATGTCTGTCGAGTGGTGTCGAGGTGTGTCGGCGCTGTGTGGTGTCGTGTGGTGTCGTGTGGTGTCGTGTGGTGTCGTGTGGTGTCGTGTGGTGTCGTGTGGTGTCGTGTGGTGTCGTGTGGTGTCGTGTGGTGTCGTGTGGTGTCGTGTGGTGTCGTGTGGTGACGTGTGCTACTGGTGGTGCGTGACGGGCGTCTGGCAGTAGGGGCACTCGTCGGCGGTGGCGGCGCACTTGTCACACAGCACGTAGTGGTTGCACGGAGCCAGCGTCACTGCGCGCGGCTGCTCCTCGCACACCATGCACTTGGTGGCCGTCTCCAGGTACAGCACCTTCTCGATGTCCTCGAGGTCTGCGCGCGCCTGCGCCTGGAGCGCCTTTAGCGCCGTCAGAGGCAGCGAGCGCAGCTCCCGGCGAGGGGGGGGCGCGAGGGCGGCCCTCGCCGCGTCCAGCTCGCGCCGGAGGGACAGCGCGTGTGCCAGCGCGTCGTCGCGCTGCCGCTCGGCGAGGCTGGCCGCGCGCGCCGCCTCGTCCGCCTCGCGCTTCCACGCCTCGCACGCCGAGCGCGCCTGCGCGATGCGCTCGTCCCAGCGCGCCACGGCCGCGCGCGAGGCGACCACCTCCTCGCGCAGCCGCGACAGCTCCGGCGACGCGGCCGCGAACTCGAACCCGCCGCCGCCGCCGCCGAAGCTGCCCGCCTTGATCGCGTGCGAGTTGAACAGCCGCTCGGCGTCGTTCGCGTAGCGCAGGAACGGCGGCAGCGGCGAGCCGGCGGGCGGCGGGCTGAAGCCGCGCAGGGTGGCGCGCGCCTGCGGGATGTTGACGGGCGCCGAGCCGGACAGCAGGCCCTCGCCGTCCGAGAGGTCGCGGTCGAGCGACGCGACGAGGTTGAGCGGGTCGTCGAGGTGCAGGTCGTCGAGCGCGTTGCCGACCACCTCCTGCAGCACGGTGGCGTCGAACGTGGTGCGCGGCGGCCACACGTGCGGGGGGGGCGCGGCCGCGTGCTCGTCGTGCTCGCCGAAGGGCGCGAGGGGCAGCAGCGCGCGCGGAGCCGGCCGCCCCCCCGACCCGCCGCTGGACGTGGACGCGCACTCGGAGCCGTCGCCGCTGCCGTTGCTGTGCGCGGCGGGCGGGGAGGCGGCGCGCCCCTCCGCCTTCTTGTCGGGCGGCAGCGCGGACGACAGCAGCTCCCCGAGGTTGGTGCCGCACTCCAGCGGACCGCCCAGCTCGCGCCCGCCGCTCAGCTCCTCGGCTAACGAGAATAATAATAATAATAATAATAATTCATTTATTTCTAAGTATATGGTACATTTATGGTCTTACATGTATTCTGAGAATCACATACACTACCATCACTGGTGTAGAAATATTTAAATGACGCATGCAAACTTTATTAAACAAATGTCATGTCGTCATTAAAATCGCGTAATTATATTTATTAGGTACTAATACAATAAAATACAATAAAAAAATGGAAGTGAAATTAAGTAACAATTGAAACGAATATAATTATGTCAATATAATCATTAAAAATGTCAAAATTTACTCCGAAATGTCAATATAATAATTAAAAATGTCAAAATTTACTCCGAAATGTCAATATAATAATTAAAAATGACAATATTTACTCCAAAATGTCTAATTCTCTAACAATGTCAAATTTTATAATTTATGAATTCATTTACAGAATAGAAGCATTTGTCTAGGAGCCAAGAAAACATTATCGTTTTAAACTTACTAATTGAAAGCAGTCTTAGATCAGGTGGTAATTTATTATAGATTTTTATTGCCATACAATATGCATTTCTACTATGTAAATGTAGTCTTTGTGATGGCACAAGGAGTTTGCCAGGGTTCTTTTTACTAAGCCTGTCAGAGACTTGTTCATTTAAAGGGAACAAGTGAGGGTGCTTCTTCACAAATAAACTTATCTCTAAGATATATAAGCATGCAAGTGGAAGAATTTGCAATTGCTTAAACAATGGCCTGCAATGATCAAGGTATTCTGCACCACTTAAAGCTCTAATGCACATTTTTTGCACAAGAAAAGCTCTATTCACATCCACTGAATTACCCCATATCACTAACCCGTAACGTAACACCGATGAAACATACCCATGGTAAGCGCTTAAGGCTGTTTGTGTGCCCGATATTAGTCTAAGCTTACGGAGGGCGAATACAAATTTATCAAGCTTAGTGGATACTATTTTTACGTGTTCCTTCCAGTTGAGTTTATTGTCTACTAGGCATAGCCTAAGAAAATTGCCATTTGTTCCTCTTCTATGATTGAATTTTTATGTTTTATTGATACCGGTGAAATTTTAGAGTTAATTGTTTGAAATTTTAACAGTTTTGTTTTATTGACATTGACGTGCAGATTATTGTCTCCTAACCATTGAATCTTATTTAATTAATAATTATGTATTTTCAAAACTGCACTTGTTATAGGTATGTCCGTGTGGTGACGGATTAAGAATACGGAATGTCACCACCCCATATCATCCCGTGGGTGTCGTAAGAGCCGACAAAGGGATCATACTATACAGAAAACAGCACTGTAAGAGACGGAAAACTTGAAACAAACCCTATACCAACCCGTTTGGCCAGCGTGGTATAGTAGGCCAATTCCTCCTTTCAAAGGAGAGGCCTAGTCCAGCAGTGGACTGATAGAGGCTGAAGATTAACCATTGAATGATATTATTTAATTCATTGTTTGCATCGCTTATCAGATCGCTGTTATTTAAACATTTTATGGTTAGTGTAGTGTCGTCAGCAAATTGTATAGATTTGTGTTTCATTATTTTATTAAGGTCATTAATATATAATATAAATAATAATGGTCCTAGGACGCTTCCCTGTGGGACACCGGATTTATTGTCTTTTAGGTCTGAACTATATGTGGTTTTTGTATTATTTGTGATTTTTGATATCACTGTCCTTTGTTTACGGTTCGACAAATAGTTTTTAATCCAATCGTGTGCCTTTCCCCTTATACCGTATTTCTCCAATTTGTTTAATAATAGTTGGTGTGACACAAAATCGAATGCTTTGCTCATATCTATAAATAATGATAAAACTGACATTTTGTCGTTTAGTGCTTCCGTTATAAGCTTTACAAGTGAAAAGCAAGCAAGTGTCGTTGAGCTATTCTTTCTAAAGCTGAACTGGCTGTCAACTGTTAGATTTTGTTTATTTATAAAACTGGTAATCCTTTCATGCATAGCCTTTTCAAAAATTTTTGTAAGTATTGGTATGAGTGCAATAGACCTATAATTATTCATATCTGTCGGATTACCTTTTTTAAACAGTGGTTTAATTACAGATTCTTTCAGTCTAATAGGAAAAATAGCTTCCTGAAATGAAAAATTTATAAGATAGCTAAGAACATTAGCTATAATTCTTGCGCTGAGTTTGATTTTTTTTGTGTTTATGTCGTCATGTCCGGCTGATCTCGTATCATTTAAAGAACTAATGATTTTTATAACCTCAGTCACATTTATTGGAGTCAAAAATATACTATTGCAGTTGGTGTTAATGTTAATATGATAAGGAATAGAAGAATTATTATTTGAATTATCATTATGTGTCAGATCGATAAAAAAAATATTAAATTGGTTACACATGTCAAAAGGATTATTAATTATTTTGTCATGAATTATTAAATCTGGTATGTCATTCTTGGTATTATTACTAATATTATTTTTAATTATGGACCATGTCGCTTTGCATTTATTAGAGAAGAGAGAAGCATACACATTACTCTCACGGTAGTAGAGCCTTGCTGATTTCAGCATGAATGGACTGGCTAGACCGAGGAAATACTACCCTCTCTCAGAAAATCGACGTAAAGTAACAGTACCTAAACTCTTGCATTTCGTTCAATCAGTGAAAGTGCCGGAGGCCCTATCCCTTATTCCTTCTCCCTCATCCCACTCCTTATCCTATCCCTTTTCCCAACCCCAAGAGGCGGCAACGCACATGTGACTCCTGTGGTGTTGCTTGTGTCCATGGGTGGCGGTAATTGCTTACCATCAGGCGATCCGTCTGCTCGTTTGCCGCCTATTACTATAAAAAAAAATTACATCTCATCCATGAACCATACATTATACATCAAGTCAAAATAACCATCATAGTACTCACGCTCAACATGCGCGAACGCGCAGAACAGTCCCCTGGGGCAGTACCCCGCCTGTTGCACATCGTTACACTTTGTAGACTTGTAGATCTCAGGATGGAACTGCTGCTCAGTACGTGTATGGCAGTAGCCGCAGGCGTCCCCCGCCTCGCAGTTGGAGGGCTCGCCCCACTCCTCGCCATGCTTCACGTTCGGACACGGCGTGCTGCGGTACTTGTATTTTCTTGGTGATCTACGTTTATCCTAAAAGAAAAAGTGAAATATAAGATAATATAGGCAATGGTCATCATTATTCTAGCGTTTATACCTACTGGTTGCACCCAGACTTACTAGCCGGGAATCCGCTTACTAGTTAGTATCCTATAGATCTGGTTGCAAAATCATTTTTTAATATTGCATCCACATTCATTGAATAGTTTTAGGCTTCTGTACCTAAAAGGTAAAAAAACGGAACCCTATTACTAAGCCTCCGCTGTCTGTCTGTCTGTCCGTCTGTCTGTCACCAGGCTGTATCTCATAAACCGTGATATCTAGAAAGCTGAAATTTTCACAAACTATTTATTTCGGTTGCCGCTATAACAACAAATACTAAAAATAAAAAAATGAAAATATTAAGGAGAGGTCCCATACAAAAAACATGTTTTTTTTCGTACTTTTTGCTCAAAATTACTAACTTTAACAGGTAGACGCTTTAAATTTTCACAGAGTATGTGGTTCTATATTACCTTTCAAAATAAATGATTAAATAAAAAATATATATAATAAAGGGGAGGTCCCATACAACAAACGTAATTTTTAGGCAATTTGTTACTCGATCATAATAAACAGGTAGAAACTTAAAAAGTATTTAAGTACGAGGGTCAAACTGAAAGTTCTTAGAACTGGCCACTTATAAACAATATAATAAAAAAAAAATCTAAAATTTGAAAATAGAACTCTTTGCCAATATTACTGAGTATATATTTCATTCATTTGTCATTTGTTTTACGATTTGGCGGCAAATTGAAAATTGTCTGTGTCACGTCAACATGAATTTAACACGAGAAAATTTTCGTGCAATGATTTTTTATGACTTTCGATGTCATTTAAGTCAACAAGAAAGTTATGATAGACTACGATTGGCCTTTCACGATGAAGCCCCATCTCGTGCGACTGTTTACAACTGGTTTAATGAGTTTAAACGTGGTCGCACTAATCTCACTGATGATGTACGTGACGGACTGCCTTCTACGGCGACGACTGAAAATAACATCTGTGTTGTGCGGCGTATGATAGAGACTGACAAAAGAGTGACCTATCAGCAGATTCGGACAAGCTTAGGCATCGGTATGAGTCAAGTGCACAAAATCCTCCACGAACATTTAGCGGTCAGGAAGCTTTGCGCCCGGTGGATACCTCATAATTTGACTAAGGCTCAAAAACTCCATCGTGTGGATTGGTGCCGTAAAATGATTGAAAGATTTAACGGAGGTGACTCAAATGCTGTGTTCGACATACTAACAGGTGACGAAAGCTGGATTTACTGTTATGATCCTGAAACCAAAAGACAATCTGCTCAGTGGGTGTTTCCTTTCGAGGAGTTGCCAACTAAAGTGAAGAGAGATCGAAGTGCGGGAAAAAAAATGGTGGCCTCGTTCTTTGGAAGGATAGGTCATTTCGCAACAATTGTGTTAGAGGATCAAAAAACAGTTTCTGCAGAATGGTACACTACCAATTGTTTGCCACTTATCTTGGAAAAAGTTCGAGAGAAACGACCTCGCAGTAGGATCCTCCTTCACCACGACAACGCCTCGTCGCACACCGCCAAGCGAACGATCGACTATTTGGCGACATCAAACGTTGAATTACTGGGTCACCCGCCGTATAGCCCCGACCTCGCGCCTTGTGATTTTTATTTATTTCCAAAAATTAAAGAAAAACTTAAAGGAAAGCGGTTTATGAATGCTGAAGAAGCGGTGGCTGCGTATCGCGATGCCATTGAAGAGACCCCTAAGGACGAGTGGGCAAAGTGCTTTTCCCAGTGGTTCCATCGCATGCAGCGGTGTATTGACGTCAATGGACAATATTTTGAAAGGATATAATAAAACTAATAACTGGCTAATGTAATCAGTTTTTGATTTTCTAAGAACTTTCAGTTTGACCCTCGTATACATACAACGAACGTGATTTTCTTTGATAGATGATGGTACGGAACCCTTCGTGCGCGAGTCCAACTCGCACTTGCCCAATTTTTTGTTGTTACAAACAGTTTGCCGCTTTTACCAATACATACATACATAGACTCACGCCTGTTTCACCGAAGGGGTAGGCAGAGGCATATTAAACGCCCACTTTTCGCCAGTGTTTTGATCCCACGTAATAGGTGGCGAGCCTATTGCCGCTTATCGGGACATTTAGTTAGCCGTCGCCTCGTCCGTTGATCGGCAGGTGCAGGTGAGGTTGGTGCGGGACCCTCAGTTCTTGGTGGGAACGCTCTGCACCCTGTTGGACTCGTCATCGTCCACCCCGTATATACACCAATGTACTCTGTGCCGTCCACTGAGCTATTGCCACCGTCTTTAATATGTACCTACTACTTATTCAAATAGAAAATTATTGTTTGATATACCAGGCATTGTGACGGTCACCGGTAATGGAGGATCTGTGGCGGTCAGTAATTCACCACCGGACAGTACTGAAAACCATTAAATTGTACATACATACATAGTATTACGCCTATATCCCCGAAGAGGTAGGCAGAGGTATATTGCTACACCCACTTTTCGCCAGATTTATTTTAGTCCCACGTAATAGGGAGCGAGCCTATTGCCGTAAATTAAATTAAATTGTAGTGTCAGAATAATAGTGTAGGTAGTAGTTTTGCACCTTTCAGTCCCTGCAGAACTGCCACAAGGTACAACACACCAAACTTTGACAAGCTCCAACAAACGCCTTCCCGGTTCCACAACAAATTGTAATACAAAGACTTGAGGAAGAAACATGGGTATTTAGAAAAAAAGGTGTTGCTGTCAGCTCAAAGCCGATATAAATAAAACACGTATACTATTGAATGGAATTTAAAATTTATTAAACCTACCTATCTAGTAATAATTATAATCTTCACATCTCTGTTACACATTTGTATCACATGGATTTGAAAATTATTTGTTTAAAAAATATCTACTATGATATTAGAAGCTATAATGCATATTGATGTAATAAATAAAAAAAGTAATAAAACATAATTTGATCTTTAGCGGGTGAGTGTGAACGAATGTCTCAATTGGTTAACTACTACAAACATTCTAATTTAACAATTAAAATTTGAAACAATTTGTTGGACCTACCTACCTAAAAATTAAATAAAATTAAAAATATGTAAATATATATTAAGTAAAATAGTCGAATGCTGTTATTATGCATAATGTAAAAAACCTTCAAAGCGTTTAAACTACATTGGTCCTTAAACAAACTAGAAACAAAATGCAAACCGTAAATATTGTTTTATAAATGTTGAATAAAATAATTGCTTAAAACGAGGATAAAACGTAACACAACAACAAGAAGCACACCACGCCTGAAGTCAGCACTAGTCGCAGTTGTGGTCGCTTCGCCCGCTAGGGACGAGACGCCTCTAGGTACAGATAGAATCCACGCAGTATTTATTAGCATCCTAAAAATTTCATCAACAAAATTACACTCTCCATGTGATAAAGATTTCTATATAAAAATAAATATCGACTCTAATACACATCTAAATCTCAAATCATTAGCAAGCTAGTCTATAAATACGCTATGGCCACACAGAACATTTTGTTTCGCGCCGCTTCGCACACGCGCGATGTGCCAGCGATCTGTCACACTCACATACACACACTACGTTTACAAGAATAGTGCATTTATTTGTTGAACTTTCAAGCATCCATTAAACTTTCAAGTAAAGAATTCAGCTGTAATCGTATCACTCTACTAATAATAATAAAATTCTCTCAAAACGATCAGGTTTAATACCAAATATGAAACTATAGTCAGACGATTAATTTCAATATACAAATACATAATTTTATAATAGCTTTCGATATGTTACGGCTAAGATGCGTCAACTCGAATATCAACCATACAACTTATCCGTATGTGCCCACTAGCCGTAACAAGCATTCTGTACACGAGCAACAATGAACACAAACACGTCAGATCATGTGATACATTGTGGAGCTAGCCTGCAGCAGTGTGATTCTTGTTCAGTTTCAAACCAGTACACAAAATGTGCCGTGTCGGCCTTTGTAAATGGCTTCGGCGTACAGCGGGTACACTGCGTAAGGCAATCTTTTAGAATTAATTCAATGTATGCGACACAGTATGAGACATCACGCTTGTGTACTTGTGTAGTACACAGAGGTACACAGAGGTACACAAAGGTACACAAAGGTACGCAAAGGTACACAAAGGTACACAAAGGTACACAAAGGTACACAAAGGTACACAAAGGTACGCAAAGGTACTCAAAGGTACACAAAGGTGCAATGAGAATAACAACACTGACAGTGTTGCCAGTAGGACATGTATGTAGAGAGCACAACGACATAAAATCCGGTACTAAGCTAACAAACGTCTGATCAGTGACCCGCTGTCCGCCGCACTGACAACATGTATTACTAGTACATACATATTATGTATATCTGAATATTATAAAAGGCGGCTGTGGTCATATTGCTTCTGTTTACGATACAAGACGCTTCTACACACTTAAAACAATGTCCATTACAATTTGAAAACACTACTTAAAACTAATGTTACATATCTAAGTTAAATTTGTTATTACTATTACATTATTATATCAATAAAAAAGAAAATGTTTAAACACTTTTTTATAGTATAAATATGTTTAAAGTAGCAAAATGGAAATAAACATTTGTATAAAACGTGTTATTTTAGGAAACTTGTTGCTATGAAATGTGTTTTTTATTTGTTTTTATTAAATATGTCGAGGTATATAAATAAAACATTTATATGGACATAAAATAGTTTCGATTCTAAAAGACTCTGAAACAGCACTAAATGTAAAGTCTGTTCTCAAAAATTATAAATAAATGCGTTAATGTGCCCCTTCCTTTACGTTGACAGCATTATTCTCGTTTTTTTTTTGTAAATGTCACGTCCAATAGCTATGTGCTACTAGTAAACTTAACATAATTAGCAAAATGTATGTGTTTCACATACTTGTACAAGTCCGTCACAGTTGGGAAACAAGATCAGAAGTGGGATCAATTACTTGAAAATAAATAACATCTAATTATTATTCAGGAATGTAAATATAAAATGCTACATAGTTTTGTGTCAACATCTATTCCAACGGCGGCAAGGCGGCTGGCTTGGTCTTATTTCGTAGTTTGATCAACTGAATTTAATATTCCATGGCCTCTCAATAGTTTTTAATACGCTCTGGCTTCATGTTCCCGTTTCCAGCCACCCTACCCCACCGCGGGTATAACAAAAATCAAGTTACAACTACTTAAGATACTCTCTTCAGCAAATGAACGCTCTTATAGTGATTCAGTATTAAACAACGTTTATTTAAATCTCAACAGGCAGCCAACTCTTAACAAGTGATCTGGGACATTGTGAAAGGAACGAATCGCGGCCATTGTGCCACTGAGTCAACCCACAATCAGTTTATGCAATAGTTTCATAGAAAAAATTGGTCCTTAGATGGCTACATATTAGTGAAAATATCAAGAAACGAACGGGAACAAGCCGAAACAAGCTAATCATATTCGCGATTCTGAATACAATAGTTACATTATAATTTCTCTAATTTGAATATTTAAAATGATTTGTAGATATCTGTATAAAACTAAATACTACATTTAATATTCTCCATATTTTGATATAATCACTAAATATTCATGGCGGTGCTTCCATCAACATCAATACCTTACATATAAATTGAGTCACAGTGAGAATATCCAAATCGATACAAAATTTCTTAACACCTACGATCATTGGTGAAAGCATAACCACAAAGTTTCATTTCCAAGATAAAACCTCATAAATACCTATAGTAATATATATCTTGTGTCTCTTTCTAAGTGAAAGCAACAGTCCACTAACATGAGAGGCTAGACAAACAACGTTAACATCAAAAGCATTAGTTGCACGTTCGCACGCAATATTGCACGCTCGCACGCAACATTGCACGCTCGCACGCAAAGTTGCACGCTTGCACGCAACACCGCGAATACACGTCTGATTACCATCACACTCTCTCGCCACTCAACTTCGGCCCTCAATATAGTATAGATAAACATCAAGTCTCAAGTATAATATATTTAGTAAAATACTAATGTAATTTATGAGACTTAATACTGTAATGTAAGTTTTCTCTTTTTTGTAATGATTTGATAAAAGATTTCTTTTAGTTTTGAGACTAGAGTTTAGGCCTTGTCCATGGCAAGACTGACGTCTTAGCTACTACCAGTTTAAGTTGATCTATATCCTTGAAGGAAGTCTTTATGAAGACAGCTCAACTTACACTGGTATCTTAAACTTTGACTGTGTACAGGTACAGTCGTAATCATTAATAAATTGGATCAAAAATTACCTGGAGGTATATTTTTATACGACTATCTTGTTTATTTGTATTATGAGTTTGTGTTGATTGTCGAGTGGTGTCGAGGTGTGTCGGCGCTGTGTGGTGTCGTGTGGTGTCGTGTGGTGTCGTGTGGTGTCGTGTGGTGGTGTGTGCTACTGGTGGCCCCTCCGCCTTCTTGTCGGGCGGCAGCGCGGACGACAGCAGCTCCCCGAGGTTGGTGCCGCACTCCAGCGGCCCGCCCAGCTCGCGCCCGCCGCTCAGCTCCTCGGCTAACGAGAAGCATACACATTACATCTCTTACATTCCGCATACATAGTACATCAAGTCAAAATAACCATCATGGTACTCACGCTCAACATGCGCGAACGCGCAGAACAGTCCCCTAGGGCAGTACCCCGCCTGTTGGACATCAATACACTTGGTGGACTTGTAGATCTCAGGGTGGAACTGCTGCTCAGTACGTGTATGGCAGTAGCCGCAGGCGTCCCCCGCCTCGCAGTTGGAGGGCTCGCCCCACTCCTCGCCGTGCTTCACGTTCGGACACGGCGTGCTGCGGTACTTGTATTTTCTTGGTGATCTACGTTTATCCTAGAAGAAAAAATTAAATATAAGATAATATGGGAAATATTCATCATTAATGCCGGTTGCACCCAGACTTACTAGCCGGGAATCCGCTTACTAGTATTACAGCCCAAGATCTGCAGGCCGATTCAGAATCTCACGACAAGTAATCGTACGATATGTCAAATTATTGTCCTCGTCTTTTAGCCGCCTATCAGAGATATTTTGAACAAATATTCATTGAATTCAGTTTATTTATTAATTTACTTCATACTGAATGCATAAAATTGATAGGAAATGCGATAGTTTTGACAAAAAAATGAGGTAGCCCGTTTGACAATTAACGGAATCGAATGTCAAATGAGATATCGAACGATTCTGAATCGCCCCCCTGGTTGCAAAAATCATTTTTTAATATTGCATCCACATTCATTGAATATTTTTTATTGTTACAACAGTTTACCGCTTTTACCAATAGTTTGCTAATATTACTAGACACAGTCTCTGGATAATGCAAATAGAATAAACACTTTTTTTTTATAGCAATTATGGCCACTTTTGACATGTAATACCATGATTTTCTTTTTTCATCAAAAGACTTTAAATAAACTTTTCTAAACCTACCCACAAAATCCTCAAAAATTGGCCAGATTTTCTGCTGTATTCAAACATCCAGAATACAAATTAGCCTAGATTTCATTAAACATGAAAACATTGGAACATGCCCAAGGGCTTTCTTTACTTTTACTTTTCAATACTCTTATTAAAAATAGTAGTTAAATCGATCAAGTTTTGGAGGAGGAATCAAAGGACTACAAAACATTGATTTTGTGTAGGTACTTCCAATAGGTATTTTCCATTCTCCGCCCTTATTGTTTCCTCTAAGGATACTGTTATTTTACTTCGACTTTCTGATAAGAATGTAGTACTTTTCAAGCCGATACAGATTCCTTCCATAGGGACTTATTTATCACGAGAAGAATATCTGGATAAGTCTTGTCTCAAATTCGGGTAAACATTTTTTTACGGGAAAATACTTTCTGAGTTTTCTCAATTTCAGCGAAAATAGGCTTACGCTGAAACGAGCAATTACTGAGTTATTATAAAAAACGACATTTATTTGACGTAATATTCCTGCAGTCAAACCCACAAGTGTGTCATGGCGACCTACTCCAATGGAGTGGATGTGCGATGACTAACAGACACTTGGCTACATCTTTGTTTTATTTAAAGTTGGCCTTGTGTTTTTTTTGTACAGCTTATTAATGCAGATTCTCACAATATGGAATGCTCAGGTGCATGTGCCAAATTTATGGACTTTGTAGACCTAGGGTTTGCACCCGTGGTCTAGAATTTTTATAACGTTAGTAAAAGCTATGATAAGCCCTTCAAACAATTTTAGGGTGGCTGCTGATTTTTATTTTGTGAACTCTAAGCAACTGCAAATCTTAGTTTTCACAGCACGTAGCATGGTCCTCCCAACCCAACTTGCGTTTATAACAGACCGAATCTCGTGGAGATACGAAACATACTTGCGGTACGCAAGGTGCGGTAAGGCTTTCAGGTACGCAATTCATTTAAAAAACACCTGGACTTACTCGGACAACATTAAGAATGGACATTAGGAATAATCATTTTACTGTGGAAAATTTCCAAACATACAATCAATGGATACAAAATACTCTTGGAACCTCCTAACTAGGACCTTGTTGGCTAGATATGTGAGACTTGCATCCATGACTTAAAAGTACAAATTCCTCGAGTCACTGATGTAATTCACTTTCATACTTTAAGGGTGGGTTCGAATTTGGGGGTGTGTTAAATTGCTTGCTAAACGGTGAAGAAAAACATAGCAAGGTAACCTGTATTTCTGAGAGTTCTCCATAAAAATCCCATGGCATACGTGGTGGCTTGTCTTACCCTTCTCATAGTGAGAAGCGACCCATGCTCAGCAGTGTCACTATTAAATTTATGAACAGTGCTGATGATGGTTAATAATTTTCCTTATTTTTATCTTTGTGCCTGTGTGCCGAACGGTTAGTCAAAGGTATAATTATTGTTAAACCATCATTTCGCTTTATGATTTTTATGTCCCACATAATAGAGGGCAAGCGTATTGTGGGATAAAATAAATAAGTTGAATAAGCGACTGCTACGCCGAAGGTCGCGGGTTCGATTCCCGCTCAAGTCAAACATTTGTGTGCATGAACATGGATGTTTGCTTGGTCTGGGTGTTTCTATATATTATTATAATATGTACCTATATATTTACAAAAAAAAAGTATATAAGTATGTTTATCCATTATCTAGTACCCATAACACAAGCTCTGCTTAGCTTGGGACTAGATGTTGATGTGTGTATGTGGTAGAATATTATATTATGGTAGAATATTATAGTACCCAGTAGTATTATAGTATCATAGTACAAGCTCTGTTTAGTTTGGGACTAGATGGTGATGTGTGGTTTATTCCCATCCAGTAACACCCTAAAGTGTAACACTGTTACTTGTTGGGACATTTTTTTCCCAACGAGTAACACCCTAAGTATATGTGTTACTGGATGGGAATAAAAAGTTGCATCGAGTAACAGATGTTACTTGTTGGGAAAACGCGCGGGTAAAGTATCCCAACGAGTAACAGTGCTACTCGTTGGCAAAAGACGCGGGTAAATCATCCCATTATGTAATAAATACCTGCAGTTGTTTTTGCATATTATTTAATCATAATTATGTTTCAGTCTAATTAGTATTAATATGATTATACTACATAATCAAAGTTTTGTATATGATACATTTTAAGATGTACCAAGACTACAAAACATCTAAAGAGATATGTTTTGTTTGCTTGTTATTTCTAGGCCTGCACAATATTGCAAGATGATTAAATGTCTGCAGCTTTAAGAATAATTAAATCTACTAGCAATATCACCATGAACGTCGGAACAGGTACCTATCTATCATCTTTTTTAAAATCTATAACCTATGAATAAAATGTGTTTCGTGTCTGAAAAGGTCCAAAAATAAAGAAAAGACATTTAAACATTTTGTAACAAATTTAATAAAATTTAGAAAAAACGTCATAGCTACAAAAAATTTACCGCAACTTCTTCTAATAGGCCGTAACTTCGCGAGAAATAGTCGTACAGGAAATCAAAATAAAGGAAACTGTAGCTCCAATTGTCTAGTTTTTGGATAAGAACTTCAAAATTTTGTAAACTCCGTGGTTTTTTGGGTAATCATAGATGAACCAGCAAAAACAAATTCTTCAATTTTTCAATTTAAATTTTTTGTAGCTATGACGTTTTATCTAAATTTTATTAAATTTGTTACAAAATGTTTAAATGTCTTTTCTTTATTTTTGGACCTTTTCAGATACGAAACAACTTTTATTCCTAGGGTATAGATTTTAAATTAGATGATAGATAGGTACCTGTTCCGACATTCATGGTGATATTGCTAGCAGATTTAATTATTCTTAAAGCTGCAGACATTTTATCATCTTGCAATATTGTGCAGGCCTAGAAATAACAAGCAAACAAAACAAATCTGTTTAGATGTTTTGTAGTCTTGGTACAAAACTTTGACTATGTAGTATAATCATATTAATACTAATTAGACTGAAACATAATTATGATTAAATAATATGCAAAAACAACTAAAGGTATTTATTACATAATGGGATGATTTACCCGCGTCTTTTGCCAACGAGTAGCACTGTTACTCGTTGGGATACTTTACCCGCGCTTTTTCCCAACAAGTAATATCTGTTACTCGATGCAACTTTTTATTCCCATCCAGTAACACATATACTTAGGGTGTTACTCGTTGGGAAAAAAATTCCCAACGAGTAACAGTGTTACACTTTAGGGTGTTACTGGATGGGAATAAACCACTTAAACAGGTAGACGCTTTAAATTTTCACAGAATATGTGGTTCTATATTACCTTTCAAAATAAATGATTAAATAAAAACAAATATAATAAAGTCCCATACAAAAAACGTAATTTTTAGGCAATTTGTTACTCGATCTTAATAAACAGGTAGAAACTTAAAAAGTATTTAAGTATACATACAACGAACGTGATTTTCTTTTATAGATCATGGTACGGAACCCTTCGTGCGCGAGTCCAACTCGCACTTGCCCAATTTTTTGTTGTTACAAACAGTTTGCCGCTTTTACCAATACATACATACATAGACTCACGCCTGTTTCCCCGAAGGGGTAGGCAGAGGCATGTTAAACGCCCACTTTTCGCCAGTGTTTTGATCCCACGTAATAGGTGGCGAGCCTATTGCCGCTTATCGGGACATTTTGTTTGCCGTCGCCTCGTCCGTTGATCGGCAGGTGCACCACTTGCAGGTGAGGTTGGTGCGGGACCCTCAGTTCTTGGTGGGAACGCTCTGCACCCTGTTGGACTCGTCATCGTCCACCCCGTATATACACCAATGTACTCTGTGCCGTCCACTGAGCTATTGCCACCGTCTTTAATATGTACCTACTACTTATTCAAATAGAAAATCATTGTTTGATATACCAGGCATTGTGACGGTCACTGGTAATGGAGGATCTGTGGCGGTCAGTAATTCACCACCGGACAGTACTGAAAACCATTAAATTGTACATACATACATAGTATCACGCCTATATCCCCGATGAGGTAGGCAGAGGTATATTGCTACACCCACTTTTCGCCAGATTTATTTTAGTCCCACGTAATAGGGAGCGAGCCTATTGCCGTAAAAATAAATTAAATTGTAGTGTCAGAATAATAGTGTAGGCAGTAGTTTTGCACCTTTCAGTCCCAGCAGAACTGCCACAAGGTACAACACACCAAACTTTGACAAGCTCCAACAAACGCCTTCCCGGTTCCACAACTAATTGTAATACAAAGACTTGAGGAAGAAACATGGGTATTTAGAAAAAAAGGTGTTGCTGTCAGCTCAAAGCCGATATAAATAAAACACGTATACTATTGAATGGAATTTAAAATTTATTAAACCTACCTATCTAGTAATAATTATAATCTTCACATCTCTGTTACACATTTGTATCACATGGATTTGAAAATTATTTGTTTAAAAAATATCTACTATGATATTAGAAGCTATAATGCATATTGATGTAATAAATAAAAAAATGTAATAAAACATAATTTGATCTTTAGCGGGTGAGTGTGAACGAATGTCTCAATTGGTTAACTACTACAAACATTCTAATTTAACAATTAAAATTTGAAACAATTTGTTGGACCTACCTACCTAAAAATTAAATAAAATTAAAAATATGTAAATATATATTAAGTAAAATAGTCGAATGCTGTTATTATGCATAATGTAAAAAACCTTCAAAGCGTTTAAACTACATTGGTCCTTAAACAAACTAGAAACAAAATGCAAACCGTAAATATTGTTTTATAAATGTTGAATAAAATAATTGCTTAAAACGAGGATAAAACGTAACACAACAACAAGAAGCACACCACGCCTGAAGTCAGCACTAGTCGCAGTTGTGGTCGCTTCGCCCGCTAGGGACGAGGCGCCTCTAGGTACAGATAGAATCCACGCAGTATTTAATAGCATCCTAAAAATTTCATCAACAAAATTACACTCTCCATGTGATAAAGATTTCTATATAAAAATAAATATCGACTCTAATACACATCTAAATCTCAAATCATTAGCAAGCTAGTCTATAAATACGCTATGGCCACACAGAACATTTTGTTTCGCGTCGCTTCGCACACGCGCGATGTGCCAGCGATCTGTCACACTCACATACACACACTACGTTTACAAGAATAGTGCATTTATTTGTTGAACTTTCAAGCATCCATTAAACTTTCAAGTAAAGTATTCAGCTGTAACCGTTTCACTCTACTAATAATAATAAAATTCTCTCAAAACATTGGATCAAGTTTAATACCAAATATGAAACTATAGTCAGACGATTAATTTCAATATACAAATACGTAATTTTTATAATAGCTTTCGATATGTTACGGCTAAGATGCGTCAACTCGAATATCAACCATACAACTTATCGGTATGTGCCCACTAGCCGTAACAAGCGCACTGTACACGAGCAACAATGAACAAACACGTCAGATCATGTGAAACATTGTGGAGCTAGCCTGCAGCAGTGTGATTCTTGTTCAGTTTCAAACCAGTACACAAAATGTGCCGTGTCGGCCTTTGTAAATGGCTTCGGCGTACAGCGGGTACACTGCGTAAGGCAATCTTTTAGAATTAATTCAATGTATGCGACTCAGTATGAGACATCACGCTTGTGTACTTGTGTAGTACACAGAGGTACATAATGGTACCCAAAGGTACACAAAGGTACACAAAGGTACATAAAGGTACACAAAGGTACACAAAGGTACACAAAGGTACACAAAGGTACACAAAGGTACACAAAGGTGCACAAAGGTACACTAAGGTACGCAAAGGTACTCAAAGGTACACAAAGGTGCAATGAGAATAACAACACTGACAGTGTTGCCAGTAGGACATGTATGTAGAGAGCACAACGACATAAAATCTGTTACTAAGCTAACAAACGTCTGATCAGTGACCCGCTGTCCGCCGCACCGACAACATGTATTACTAGTACATATATATTATGTATATCTGAATATTATAAAAGGCGGCTGTGGTCATATTGCTTCTGTTTACGATACAAGACGCTTCTACACACTTAAAACAATGTCCATTACAATTTGAAAACACTACTTAAAACTAACGTTACATATCTAAGTTAAATTTGTTATTACTATTACATTATTATATCAATAAAAAAGAAAATGTTTAAACACTTTGTTATAGTATAAATATGTTTAAAGTAGCAAAATGGAAATAAACATTTGTATAAAACGTGTTATTTTAGGAAACTTGTTGCTATGAAATGTGTTTCTTTATATTTGTTTTTATTAAATATGTCGAGGTATATAAATAAAACATTTATATGGACATAAAATAGTTTCGATTCTAAAAGACTCTGAAACAGCACTAAAGGTAAAGTCTGTTCTCAAAATTATAAATAAATGCGTTAATGTGCCCCTTCCTTTACGTTGATAGCATTATTCTCGTTTTTTGTAAATGTCACGTCCAATAGCCATGTGCTACTGGTAAACTTAACATAATTAGCAAAATGTATGTGCTTCACATACTTGTACAAGTCCGTCACAGTTGGGAAACAAGTTCAGAAGTGGGATCAATTACTTGAAAATAAATAACATCTAATTATTATTCAGGAATGTAAATATAAAATGCTACATAGTTTTGTGTCAACATCTATTCCAACGGCGGCAAGGCGGCTGGCTTGGTCTTATTTCGTAGTTTGATCTACTAAATTTAATATTCCATGGCCTCTCAATAGTTTTTAATACGCTCTGGCTTAATGTTCCCGTTTCCAGCCACCCTACCCCATCGCGGGTATAACAAAAATCAAGTTACAACTACTTAAGATACTCTCTTCAGCAAATGAACGCTCTTATAGTGATTCAGTATTAAGCAACGTTTATTTAAATCTCAACAGTCGGCCAACTCTTAACAAGTGATCTGGGACATTGTGAAAGAAACGAATCGCGGCCATTGTGCCACTGAGTCAACCCACAATCAGTTTATGCAATAGTTTCATAGGAAAAATTGGTCCTTAGATGGCTACATATTAGTGAAAATATCAAGAAACGAACGGGAACAAGCCGAAACAAGCCAATAAAATTCGCGACTCGGAATACAATAGTTACATTATAATTACTCTAATTTGAATATGTAAAATGATTTGTAGATATCTGTATAAAACTAAATACTACATTTAATATTCTCCATATTTTTATATAATCACTAAATATTCATGGCGGTGCTTCCATCAACATCAATACCTTACATATAAATTGAGACACAGTGAGAATATCCAAATCGATACAAAATTTCTTAACACCTACGATCATTGGTGAAAGCATAACCACAAAGTTTCATTTCCAAGATAAAACCTCATAAATACCTATAGTAATATATATCTTGTGTCTCTTTCTAAGTGAAAGCAACAGTCCACTAACATGAGAGGCTAGACAAACAACGTTAACATCAAAAGCATTAGTTGCACGTTCGCACGCAATATTGCACGCTCGCACGCAACATTGCACGCAAAGTTGCACGCTTGCACGCAACACCGCGTATACACGTCTGATTACCATCACACTCTCTCGCCACTCAACATCGGCCCTCAATATAGTATAGATAAACATCAAGTCTCAAGTATAATATATTTAGTAAAATACGAATGTAATTTATGAGACTTAATACTGTAATGTAAGTTATCTTTTTTTGTAATGATTCGGTACAAGATTTCTTTTAGTTTTGAGACTAGAGGTTAGGCCTTGTCCATGGCAAGACTGACGTCTTAGCTACTACCAGTTTAAGTTGATCTATATCCTTGAAGGAAGTCTTTATGAAGATAGCTCAACTTACACTGGTATCGTAAACTGTCACTGTGTAAAGGTACAGTCGTAATCATTAATAAATTGGATCAAAAATTACCTGAAGATAGGTTTTTATATTACTATGTTGTTTACTTGTGTTATAAATGTCTGTCGAGTGGTGTCGAGGTGTGTCGGCACTGTGTGGTGTCGTGTGGTGTCGTGTGGTGTCGTGTGGTGTCGTGGGGTGGTGTGTGCTACTGGTGGTGCGTGACGGGCGTCTGGCAGTAGGGGCACTCGTCGGCGGTGGCGGCGCACTTGTCACACAGCACGTAGTGGTTGCACGGAGCCAGCGTCACTGCGCGCGGCTGCTCCTCGCACACCATGCACTTGGTGGCCGTCTCCAGGTACAGCACCTTCTCGATGTCCTCGAGGTCTGCGCGCGCCTGCGCCTGGAGCGCCTTTAGCGCCGTCAGAGGCAGCGAGCGCAGCTCCCGGCGAGGGGGGGGCGCGAGGGCGGCCCTCGCCGCGTCCAGCTCGCGCCGGAGGGACAGCGCGTGTGCCAGCGCGTCGTCGCGCTGCCGCTCGGCGAGGCTGGCCGCGCGCGCCGCCTCGTCCGCCTCGCGCTTCCACGCCTCGCACGCCGAGCGCGCCTGCGCGATGCGCTCGTCCCAGCGCGCCACGGCCGCGCGCGAGGCGACCACCTCCTCGCGCAGCCGCGACAGCTCCGGCGACGCGGCCGCGAACTCGAACCCGCCGCCGCCGCCGCCGAAGCTGCCCGCCTTGATCGCGTGCGAGTTGAACAGCCGCTCGGCGTCGTTCGCGTAGCGCAGGAACGGCGGCAGCGGCGAGCCGGCGGGCGGCGGGCTGAAGCCGCGCAGGGTGGCGCGCGCCTGCGGGATGTTGACGGGCGCCGAGCCGGACAGCAGGCCCTCGCCGTCCGAGAGGTCGCGGTCGAGCGACGCGACGAGGTTGAGCGGGTCGTCGAGGTGCAGGTCGTCGAGCGCGTTGCCGACCACCTCCTGCAGCACGGTGGCGTCGAACGTGGTGCGCGGCGGCCACACGTGCGGGGGGGGCGCGGCCGCGTGCTCGTCGTGCTCGCCGAAGGGCGCGAGGGGCAGCAGCGCGCGCGGAGCCGGCCGCCCCCCCGACCCGCCGCTGGACGTGGACGCGCACTCGGAGCCGTCGCCGCTGCCGTTGCTGTGCGCGGCGGGCGGGGAGGCGGCGCGCCCCTCCGCCTTCTTGTCGGGCGGCAGCGCGGACGACAGCAGCTCCCCGAGGTTGGTGCCGCACTCCAGCGGACCGCCCAGCTCGCGCCCGCCGCTCAGCTCCTCGGCTAACGAGAAGCGTACACATTACATCTCTTACACTCCCCATACATAGTACATCAAGTCAAAATAACCATCATGGTACTCACGCTCAACATGCGCGAACGCGCAGAACAGTCCCCTGGGGCAGTACCCCGCCTGTTGGACATCATTACACTTGGTGGACTTGTAGATCTCAGGATGGAACTGCTGCTCAGTACGTGTATGGCAGTAGCCGCAGGCGTCCCCCGCCTCGCAGTTGGAGGGCTCGCCCCACTCCTCGCCGTGCTTCACGTTCGGACACGGCGTGCTGCGGTATTTGTATTTTCTTGGTGATCTACGTTTATCCTAGAAGAAAAAGTGAAATATAAGATAATATAGGCAGCTGACTCCCCCCCCTCCCCTAGAGTCTGGGACAACCCTACAATTCATACTTTTCTCATTTTCCATATCAACTTGCCCCTCCCAGACCATGGGCTGGCGACTTTGCCCCCCCCCCCTTCCTGGGCAATCAGCTGGCGACGCCCCTGATCCTGGCGTACATCCTGAGGGGGTAATATTTGAGCACCAACTCTCTGCTTCTTTTGGGTAACATCAGGTGGTCTTTTGAAACTCAGTTGGCCTCTTTTGTTTTGAGACATGCTACCAACCTGCACGTTGTGTCCGCCAATTCCAATTCTATTCGGAAATTGACCAATTTCAAGTACTTCCTTCTTGTCTGGCAACTTACATGCTTTTCCTAATCATTTTCGCTGCACTGTCCCTAAACAATGAATTTCTTCCTTGTGCAGATAATGAAATAGTGGCAGGTTGGTGTAATCGTTGACAAAATAACTATTATGGTTCCCCTGCCTTGGTGCAGGGTGAAGTAAGCGTACTATAGTATAGGATACGTCTCCCAAATCTGGTTCATTAGGTCTCCTTTCACAATACTAATATATTTTCGAAAGTCTAGCAGGGTAATTGGGTCGGCAAAATTGGGTTGTTCTGAGTGGCATATTTATTGCTCTCATCAACGGCGACTTCTAGAAGGCTTTCTTCAAAAAATATATAAAATACTGGTACGTTGTAGACAAGTTCGTAATATTTTTAGGGTAATCTCTGTTGCTCCTTCAAAATCAAAAGCTCTGTCAACCAAATCTTTTTTCAACCTAAATTACGTGTGGCTAAATAGTTGATTGATGGATTTTCAGGCACAGAGTCAGGCAGAACTGGAACCTCAGATTCTAAACCAATTTCATTTCCTTTCTTCCACTCGACACCACCAAAACGACACCATCCGTGGTGTCGTATGGAATCTCTAGTCCATACGACACCACCCTAGTGATGTCCAGAAACGCGTGTTTTTGACTAACAGCTCCCAGTTCATTAAAATAAATACCTAAATAAATATCAGACAACATCACATACATTGATCCGACCCCAAAGTTATTATTTCAAGTTATCTATAGTTAAACGATAATATGCAAATTGCAATGAACAATGTCAAGATGACCATTTGAGTGACAGATAAATATAAACTTTATCAAATGACATACCTCATTAATGAAACTGCTTGAACTTAATTGGAGTTTTCATATCAACAACTTTGTATGTAGGTAACCTCACTATTAGTCGCTGGTGTCGTATGGACTAGTGATTCCATACGACACCACCGATGGTGTCGTTTTGGTGGTGTCGAGTGGAAGGAAAGGAAGGTTTCATTTGATACTGGCCTACTTTTCTCTAGTACTTCCTCAATATCTTCAAGGTCTGCAACCAACCCACTCACGTCGTCGTAGTAATCAATAGAGTCCTCATCAATATCACCTGCATCCTCTGAAACATCTCTATTTTCCAACTGCCATAAAAGGTGCTCGATGCGATTTTCATCCATAATGAGGCCTGGTAATATATAAACAACAAAAAGCCATGCAAAACCATCACCAAAGCATAAAAACCCATGCAAATTGCGTTGAAAACCAAACCGCCCCAAAATAACCGTCAATATACAAACATAACTTTTGTATAGCGGGAATGCATGAATTATCATTTTTGATAACTAACTTCAAAAGTAAAATTAGTACTATCTATCAAAGATTAGTTAAAAAAATTGTATTTTTTAGTATAGGAATGATCCTTACCTTACTAAATATATTTTTTTTGTTGGAAAAAATACACACATTTACAAAGATTTAAATGAGATGTAACTTTTGAAAAGGGTCACTTCATGAACTCTGTGGCGCAATGTCATAAATGACAAATTTCAACCAATGACGTGCAAGGTAGCTTTTTTTTAGTTTGACGTATTGAAGGATGACAGAATGAGATGCGTTCAGAATCCTTTTTCTGTTACAAACATGCTGCAATAACAAGTTAAGGCGCGCACAAACTATCTGTCGCGACTTACTGTCGCGACAGTAAGTCGCGACAGAAGAGTATCTGGACAAAGAAAATCCATTCAAGTGTGCACACTATCGGACGTCTGTCGCGGACGTGACCTTGAGCGTTCAGACGTCCGATAGCAATCTGGGAAAATGACATTTAACGTCCGCGGACGTTTACAAACGTCCGCGGACGTTTACTGTCATCCGTATATTGTCCATGGTACGGCCTTAATATTGATTTTATACCGAATATAGTCAAAAAAAATTAAATTCACTTTCAATTCAACAGTTCTGCTTTACTTCAAGATCTACCAATAATATAATCTAATAGTGCAAACTGCTAGTGCCCTGAATTAAGAAAATAAGCTCCTACCTAGCCATAGTGTATCGCATAGACAGCATGGCGTGTCTATGGTTGTATCGGACGCGGACGCGACAGAAAGCCGCGTCCGAAAGGGTGTGCACACTATGTGTCGCGACTTACTGTCGCGACTGTAAGTCGCGTCCGAACAGTTTGCGTGCGCCTTTATGGTCAAGTAAATGTTTGTTATCAATTTTGATAATCTATGCACTTAAGGGTTAAGGAGAGGTCCCATACAAAAAACATGTAATTTTTTCGTATTTTTTGCTCAAAATTACTAACTTTAACAGGTAGACGCTTTAAATTTTCACAGACTATTGTGGTTCTATATTACCCATGGACTTATTCATGATATTACCTTTCAAAATAAATGAATAAATAAAAAAAAATATAATAAAGGGGGGGTCCCATACAACAAACGTAATTTTTAGGCAATTTGTTACTCGATCTTAATAAACAGGTAGAAACTTAAAAAGTATTTAAGTATACATACAACGAACGTGATTTTCTTTTATAGATGATGGTAAGGAACCCTTCGTGCGCGAGTCCAACTCGCACTTGCCCTATTTTTTGTTGTTACAAACAGTTTGCCGCTTTTACCAATACATACATACATAGACTCACGCCTGTTTCCCCGAAGGGGTAGGCAGAGGCATATTAAACGCCCACTTTTCGCCAGTGGTTTGATCCCACGTAATAGGTGGCGAGCGTATTGCCGCTTATCGGGACATTTAGTTTGCCGTCGCCTCGTCCGTTGATCGGCAGGTGCACCACTTGCAGGAGAGGTTGGTGCGGGACCCTCAGTTCTTGGTGGGAACGCTCTGCACCCTGTTGGACTCGTCGTCGTCCACCCCGTATATACACGAATGTACTCTGTGCCGTCCACTGAGCTATTGCCACCGTCTTTAATATGTACCTACTACTTATTCAAATAGAAAATGATTGTTTGATATACCAGGCATTGTGACGGTCACTGGTAATGGAGGATCTGTGGCGGTCAGTAATTCACCATCGGACACTACTGAAAACCATTAAATTGTACATACATACATAGTATCACGCCTATATCCCCGAAGAGGTAGGCAAAGGTATATTGCTACACCCACTTTTCGCCAGATTTTTTTAGTCCCACGTAATAGGGAGCGAGCCTATTGCCGTAAGTTAAATTAAATTGTAGTGTCAGAATAATAGTGTAGGTAGTAGTTTTGCACCTTTCAGTCCCTGCAGAACTGCCACAAGGTACAACACACCAAACTTTGACAAGCTCCAACAAACGCCTTCCCGGTTCCACAACAAATTGTAATACAAAGACTTGAGGAAGAAACATGGGTATTTAGAAAAAAAGGTGTTGCTGTCAGCTCAAAGCCGATATAAATAAAACACGTATATTATTGAATGGAATTTAAAATTTATTAAACCTACCTATCTAGTAATAATTATAATCTTCACATCTCTGTTACACATTTGTATCACATGGATTTGAAAATTATTTGTTTAAAAAATATCTACTATGATATTAGAAGCTATAATGCATATTGATGTAATAAATAAAAAAAAGTAATAAAACATAATTTGATCTTTAGCGGGTGAGTGTGAATGAATGTCTCAATTGGTTAACTACTACAAACATTCTAATTTAACAATTAAAATTTGAAACAATTTGTTGGACCTACCTACCTAAACATTAAATAAAATTAAAAATATGTAAATATATATTAAGTAAAATAGTCGAATGCTGTTATTATGCATAATGTAAAAAACCTTCAAAGCGTTTAAACTACATTGGTCCTTAAACAAACTAGAAACAAAATGCAAACCGTAAATATTGTTTTATAAATGTTGAATAAAATAATTGCTTAAAACGAGGATAAAACGTAACACAACAACAAGAAGCACACCACGCCTGAAGTCAGCACTAGTCGCAGTTGTGGTCGCTTCGCCCGCTAGGGACGAGGCGCCTCTAGGTACAGATAGAATCCACGCAGTATTTAATAGCATCCTAAAAATTTCATTAACAAAATTACACTCTCCATGTGATAAAGATTTCTATATAAAAATAAATATCGACTCTAATACACATCTAAATCTCAAATCATTAGCAAGCTAGTCTATAAATACGCTATGGCCACACATAACATTTTGTTTCGCGTCGCTTCGCACACGCGCGATGTGTCAGCGATCTGTCATACTCAAACACACACACACTACGTTTACAAGAATAGTGCATTTATTTGTTGAACTTTCAAGCATCCATTAAACTTTTAAGTAAAGTATTCAGCTGTAACCGTATCACTCTACTAATAATAATAAAATTCTCTCAAAACATTGGATCAAGTTTAATACCAAATATGAAACTATAGTCAGACGATTAATTTCAATATAGAAATACGTAATTTTTATAATAGCTTTCGATATGTTACGGCTAAGATGCGTCAACTCGAATATCAATCCCCATACAACTTATCGGTATGTGCCCACTAGCCGTAACAAGCGCTTTGTACACGAGCAACAATGAACAAACAACGTCAGATCCTGTACCATGTGGAGCTAGCCTGCAGCAGTGTGGTCCTTGTTCAGTTTCAAACCAGTACACAAAATGTGCCGTGTCGGCCTTTGTAAATGGCTTCGGCGTACAGCGGGTACACTGCGTAAGGCAATCTTTTAGAATTAATTCAATGTATGCGACACAGTATGAGACATCACGCTTGTGTACTTGTGTAGTACACAGAGGTACACAATAGTACACAAAGGTACACAAAGGTACACAACGGTACACAAAGGTACAAAAAGGTACAAAAAGGTACACTAAGGTACGCAAAGGTACTCAAAGGTGCAATGAGAATAACAACACTGACAGTGTTGCCAGTAGGACATGTATGTAGAGAGCACAACGACATAAAATCTGGTACTAAGCTAACAAACGTCTGATCAGTGACCCGCTGTCCGCCGCACCGACAACATGTATTACTAGTACATATATATTATGTATATCTGAATATTATAAAAGGCGGCTGTGGTCATATTGCTTCTGTTTACGATACAAGACGCTTCTACACACTTAAAACAATGTCCATTACAATTTGAAAACACTACTTAAAACTAACGTTACATATCTAAGTTAAATTTGTTATTACTATTACCTTATTATATCAATAAAAAAGAAAATGTTTAAACACTTTGTTATAGTATAAATATGTTTAAAGTAGCAAAATGGAAATAAACATTTGTATAAAACATGTTATTTTAGGAAACTTGTTGCTATGAAATGTGTTTCTTTTATATTTGTTTTTATTAAATATGTCGAGGTATATAAATAAAACATTTATATGGACATAAAATAGTTTCAATTCTAAAAGACTCTGAAACAGCACGAAATGTAAAGTCTGTTCTCAAAAATTATAAATACATGCGTAAATGTGCCCCTTCCTTTACGTTGATAGCATTATTCTCGTTTTTTGTAAATGTCACGTCCAATAGCTATGTGCTACTAGTAAACTTAACATAATTAGCAAAATGTATGTGCTTCACATACTTGTACAAGTTTGTCACAGTTGGGAAACAAGATCAGAAGTGGGATCAATTACTTGAAAATAAATAACATCTAATTATTATTCAGGAATGTAAATATAAAATGCTACATAGTTTTGTGTCAACATCTATTCCAACGGCGGCAAGGCGGCTGGCTTGGTCTTATTTCGTAGTTTGATCAACTAAATTTAATATTCCATGGCCTCTCAATAGTTTTTAATACGCTCTGGCTTAATGTTCCCGTTTCCAGCCACCCTACCCCACCGCGGGTATAACAAAAATCAAGTTACAACTACTTAAGATACTCTCTTCAGCAAATGAACGCTCTTATAGTGATTCAGTATTAAGCAACGTTTATTTAAATCTCAACAGACAGCCAACTCTTAACAAGTGATCTGGGGCATTGTGAAAGGAACGAATCGCGGCCATTGTGCCACTAAGTCAACCGACAATCAGTTTATGCAATAGTTTCATAGAAAAAATTGGTCCTTAGATGGCTACATATTAGTGAAAATATCAAGAAACGAACGGGAACAAGCCGAAACAAGCTAATAAAATTCGCGACTCGGAATACAATAGTTACATCATAATTACTCTAATTTGAATATGTAAAATGATTTGTAGATATCTGTATAAAACTAAATACTACATTTAATATTCTCTATATTTTTATATAATCACTAAATATTCATGGCGGTGCTTCCATCAACATCAATACCTTACATATAAATTGAGTCACAGTGAGAATATCCAAATCGATACAAAATTTCTTAACACCTACGATCATTGGTGAAAGCATAACCACAAAGTTTCATTTCCAAGATAAAACCTCATAAATACCTATAGTAATATATATCTTGTGTCTCTTTCTAAGTGAAAGCAACAGTCCACTAACATGAGAGGCTAGACAAACAATGTTAACATCAAAAGCATTAGTCGCCGCGGCGTTGCACGCTCGCACGCACAGTTGCACGCTTGCACGCTACACCGCGAATACACGTCTGATTACCATCACACTCTCTCGCCACTCAACATCGGCCCTCAATATAGTATAGATAAACGTCAAGTCTCAAGTATAATATATTTAGTAAAATACGAATGTAATTTATGAGACTTAATACTGTAATGTAATAGTTTTCTCTTTTTTTGTAATGATTTGGTACAAGATTTTTTTAGTTTTGAGACTACAGTTTAGGCCTTGTATGCATGGCAAGACTGACGTCTTAGCTACTACCAATTTAAGTTGATCTATATCCTCGAGGGAATTCTTTATAAAAATAGGTCAACTTACACTGGTATTGTAAACTTTGACTGTGTATAGGTACAGTCGTAATCATTAATAAATTGGATAAAAAATTACCTTGAGATAGATTTTAATATTTCTATATTGTTTTGTAAGGTTGTGAGTTCGGGGAGATGAGTAATACAAGTATATGCATTGGACTAATGTTTATTACTGCTCCTCTATAATAGAATTACAATGGTTTATATACTATTCTTAATATTAGGATACATGCATACATACGTAAGTCATACACACTACACGCCCACCGGAAAAATTAAATAAAAATATTGGATACATTTATTTTTATTTTTATGTTAGGTATATTGTAGGCATCCAATAATATTGTATAATGCAATAAGCAAACGATATAAGAAAGACAAGTAAAAACAAAATAATATAGTATTTTGTTACATACAAGAAAATATAGTTATTCATTATAATAAAAATTATAATAGAAAGTTACATGAACTTATGAAACAATGTCAACAGCTAACAAAAAAAATATCACTTGATATATGGTCTGGTTCTATTTTTATGAACAAGTAATTCTTTACCTTTATACAATATTTTTAAATTAGGGTTACAATCTTCTATTACTTCATACGGTCCTATATATAACGGATCTAATTTGTTTACAGTTCGTTCATTCTTAAGTATTTCAATATTTAATATTTAATATTTTATTGCACTCCATAAGTTACATAAGGTGTTACAAAATGTTAATATAGGATACATTATGGACCCTGTAGGGCACGGCAACATATAATAATGTAGAAGAGAGGAGGATGCTATTTTTTATTTACAACAAACAAAATATATTCCATTTAAAATTAATATTGCACTGTTTTATTCGTTATTTTTATAATATTCATTTTATTTATTATAATTATATTTATTCACTATCAATATATTATGTTAATACTCATAAATTTATATTGTGTATATATGTAGGTACTTATCATATACATATATACCTAGTAGATATAATATGATATGTGTAATATAGCTTTCTATTAGGTATGTATTTATTGAAATATTTATGTAGTTACATTGAATTATATTTTATTCTCAGTCTTTTTGTGATTATATAAATATCTATTTTAATTACTCATAAATTTATATTACATATATGTGTACTTATTACACATACAGTAGATATAATATGTAGTACTTAGCTGTAATATAAATTTCTATACAGCATTTATTAATTATGTGGTTACATTAAATTATTTATCAGACTTTTTGTTTGTGTACCTATAAATTATTAGAGGTCCCTATCTTCAAAGTATTCTTTTATATTATAATAGGCTTTATTTATGAGTATTTGTTTTAGTTTATTAGTAAATGTTATATTTCTAGGTTCTTCTTTAAGGGCTTCTGGAAGTTTATTATAAATTTTGATGGACATAACATATGGACTATTGGAATGGAGGGTCATGTTAGAAGTAGGTAACATTAATCGGTTTTTGTGTCTTAATGATCTATTTGCATGCCTGTCTCCACGTTTAGTAAAGAAGGTAATATTGTTTCTAACGAATTTACATATTTCCAGAATATAGATACATGGTAATGTAAGTATTTTGTGGTTTATAAAGTACGGTTGGCAACTATCGGTTTGGTCTATGTTAGTTAGAATGCGGATTAGTTTTTTTTGGAGAATGAAAAGAGAAGGTGTGTCAGTGCTATGGCCCCACAAAATAATTCCGTAGCTAAGCCAAGAATATGCGTAGGCATAGTATGTAATTAATGCTGTGTGAAAGTCAGTAGTGTTCTTAATTTCCCGGAGAGCATAAGCAAATCTAGATATTTTTGATCTAATGTTTTTGACATGAATTTTCCAGTTGAGATGTGTATCAATAGTTATTCCTAATAGAGTGAAGTCTTTGGCGTTTTCTATTTTTATTCCGTTCGTTTTAAAATCTATTTCTAAAGGAGTTTTTTGGTATGGGTAGAAGGTCATAATTTTAGTTTTCTCGTAGTTGATTTGAAGATTGTGTTCTTTCATCCATTCTGCAATTATATGAAATATGCTTTTGAGACGTTCATTTAATCCAATCACGTTTTTGCATGAAGTAAGCAGTGATATGTCATCCGCGAATAACACACAGGGTTCCTTTGTGATTTTCGGGAGATCGTTGATATAGATAAGAAAAAGTAAACAACCGATTACACTGCCTTGTGGTATTGACGCGTTAATGATTTTTTTGTCAGATCTTATGTTAGAAATTTCTTTAAGGTTTGGGTCATAAGTTTCTATTTCTACGTATTGTTCTCTATTTCTTAGATATGATTCAAACCAGTTGTGCACTTGTCCACGAATTCCTATTTTATATAGTTTTTCCAGTAGAATATTGAATTGAACTCTATCGTACGCTTTCGTCATGTCTAGGAGAATGCCAACTGCATATTGTTTGTTATTTATTATATTAATAGTTTCCTGTATGTATTTGTAGACAGCAAGGGTTGTTGAACGGTGTTTACGAAATCCGTTTTGGCTCTCATCAAAAATGTTATATTTTTCACAGAAACGGTATACGCGGTCACACATGGACCTTTCGAAAATTTTTGAAGCTGTAGGTAATAGGGCTATGGGTCGGTAATTGCTAGGATCTGTTTTAGAGTTCTTTTTATGTATCGGTTTGATAATAGCTTTTTTAAGTAGGTATGGAAATTCACCTTCTTCAAAGGATTGATTTATTAGTGTACAAAAGGGTAGAGCAAGTTCGTCAGCACATTGTCTAATAAGGGATGGTGGAAGTTCATCTATACCAAAGCTCTGTTTGTTTTTAAGGTTTTTTATCGTATTATAGGTTTCGCGATAGCTTACTGGTTCGAGGAAGAAAGTGTTGATGGTGGTGATAGATACGGGAAATTCTTTTGGCTCTTCATTTGATATTAGATTACTTGTTTCGCCGACTGATGCAAAAAATGTATTAAATTCATTAGCTATTTGGTTGGGGTCTGAAGTTAATGTATTTTTTATTTGAAGTTGAATATTATGATGTTCTCGAGCAGTTTTTTTATTTGTACGCTCATGTATGATATTCCACATAGTTTTAGTTTTATTTTGCGACATTTTTAGTTTATTTATGTAATGCAACTTTTTGGCTTTATTAACTGTAAGTTTCAATATTTTTTCATATTTTCTATAATATTTCTTAATAATAGGATTGTTTGACTTTATAGTTAAGATTTTTAAGAGTCTTTTATTTTTGCATGAAAGCTTTATTCCTTTGGTTAACCAGTATTTTTTTAAATTTGTTTTTATTTTTATTTTACGCTTTGGTATCGTTTTATTTAGTATATCTAATAGTTTATCATTAAAGGCTTTATAGTTTAGGTTTATATTATTACTTTTAGATATTATATTATCCCAATTTACGTTAGTTAGTTCTTTTTTAAATTTATATATGTTATTTGTATTATACAGTCGCTTATTCATATGCCAGTTTATGTGTTTTTGTTGCTGTCGTAAGTTAAAATGTATTATAGTACTGCAATGGTCTGAGAAACCTAATTCTTTTACTGTTGTGTGTAGGTTTTTAGTGTTAAAGTTGGTGAATATCAAATCTAAGCAGGTGGATGTGGTTTGTGTGATGTGGGTAGGGTATTTAATATGCTGTGTTAATTTATATTCAGACATAAGGTCAAGAAAGGTATTCATTTTCATGTTGTTTTTTAGTATATCTATATTTAAGTCGCCTCCGAGAATTATTTTGTATCTGGAGAATTTTTTATTTATATAATTTAATATTTTTGTGAGTTGATGGTAAAAAGTTTCTTCCTCTCTCCTATTCCAATACATTGTTACAATTAATATATTATCTCTTGGTAGTTCTATCGCACAAGTTTCTAGTATATATTCAATTGACATCTGTGATATTTCATTTCTTTCTACATGCTCTAAATCTTCTTCTAGGAGGATGCAAACGCCACCACCACCTCGACTTTGTCGGCAAAAGGAAGTATCATGTCACCAGTACTATACGTAACAGGATTTGTATATGAATCATATCTACATTTTCTAATCTGTTTACTAATAATTAAATTTTGTCTTGCGTCATACTGTGATTTTTGAAGTTTGTACTTGAGTTGTTTCGGATAGTCATATGGGTTATACAGCGGTTCGATATCTGAAGTTAAATTACTCGGTAAATTGCACAGATTTCCAAATACAAGTTCATACGGAGTGTATTTAGTTTCTGTATGTACGGTCGTATTAAAAGCAAAGCACCAATACGGAAGCCATAAACTCCAATTTTGGGGTTGGTTTTCTGTTTGTATGCGAAGGAATGAAAGCAAATTTTTATGAGTATTTTCTAAGCCTCCTATGGACTGGTGATGGTATGCAGTGGATGATATTTGGTTTATATTTAGAATCTTACATACTTCATTCATAACTTTCGAAACGAACTCCGTACCGCGATCAGATATGATGTTTCTTGGAATGCCATAGCGTAATACAAAGTTATTTATGAAAGCTGTTGCCACTGAAATTGTATCCTTATTTCTAAGCGGATAAGCTTCTACGTACTTGCTAAGATCACACTGTAGTGTGAGTACATACATGTAATTATCACTATCCTTAACTAAGGGCCCAACTAAATATAAAAATACTCTATCAAAAGCCGAATGACCTGTATCCGTCAGGACCATTGGCTGTTTTATATGCCTAAAATGTTTTTGACGCTGGCATTTATCGCAGCGATTGACAAATTCTGTGACGTCATTTTCTAATTTTGGCCAAAAATAACGCCGTTTTATATTATTTATCATGCGTCGTATACCGGCGTGACCGCTAGTCGGTAACAAGTGGTAGTCATTTAAAATTATACGTTTCGTATCGTGATCACTTATAACTTTTACGCCTTTTAACACATATAAGCGTGGTCCGGACCAATTAGGTGTAATATTTATGCTATTAATTAAATCTTTTATTAACTTAATGTTTTCATTACTCTGTACAATGTACCTACACACTATCGAGTTTCAATTGATTACAGTAATAAGCCAACTCCCGTACAAAGGCATCTCGTGCGCATTGTAATCGGTAAGATGGGTTTACTCTTAATATACAACTTGATGCATCATAATTAAATAACGTATTTGATTGGTTAGAATCTTTTAAACTAGTCCACTCTTTTACATTCACAAACCTTAGTTCTGTGCAATCCTTTGGTTTTTTAAGCAACTCCATAACTCTTGGCTGATCAGACCAATCGTGTGTAGATTGCTTAGCAACCATAGGGTTGTCACTCACACATTCTTGACTTCTTTCACACATACGCTTTTTCTGTCCTCTAGTTAATACAGATACAACGTGCTGATTAATTTCCTTCAATTCATCGCTTGTTATTCGGATACGTGACAAGGCATCTGCAGCTGCATTGTCAGTACCTCGAACATATTCTATGATGTAATCATATTCCTCTAATATTAAACGGAATTTAGTCAAACGACTAGATGGATTAGTTTGATTAAAGAGGTAAACTAGGGGTTTGTGGTCGGTTTTGATAACAAATTTTCGGCCGTAAAGATAGGGTCTAAAATACTTTACAGACCATACGATAGCGAGTAACTCCTTCTCTATCGTAGGGTACCTAATTTCCGCTTTGTTAAGACTACGACTTGCATATGCAATTGGTCTGTTATCACTATTGCATAGCACGGATCCGATTGCATAGCCAGACGCGTCTGTTTGTAAAATGAATGTATTGTTTTCATCAAAGTTAGGATATTGTAATATTGGTGGAGAAATTAACGACTCTTTTAGAGATTCGAAAGATTTCTGACATTCGTACGACCATTCAAAGTTAACGTTTTTTCGACACAGTATGTTAAGAGGTAAAGATATTGCGGCAAAGTCTGGTATAAATTTCCTATAAAAGTTGACGAATGCTATGAATCTTTTTATTTCGTCAGCATTTTTTGGAACTGGATAATTTTTTACTATGTTTATTTTCTCTAAATCAGGTTGAATTCCTTCAGATGAAATTACATGACCTAAAAATTGCATTTCCTTTCTTAGGAAATCGCATTTCATTGGGTTAAGCTTCAAGTTAACTTTTCGCAATCTAGTTAAAATATCTATAAGATTTTTATTATGAATTTATAAATTACGTCCAAAGCAAATCAAATTATCCAAATAAACAAATAGTTTGTCGTATGTAAGTCCCGACATGGCAATTGTCATTAGACGAGAGAATGCACTTGGGCTTATTTTCAATCCCATAGGTAAACGGGTCATTTGATATTGGCCCGAAGGCGTAGTGAAGGCTGTATACTTTCTACTTTCTGGATTTAATTTCGCTTGATAATATGCTTGTGATAAATCTAATTGTGAAAAATACATTGAACCTGATAAAGAATCTAAAATGTCGTTAATATTCGGAAGGGGAAATTTATCGTCTAAAATCCTTGTATTTAATTTACGAAAATCAATAACTAACCTCCATTTCTTAGAATTATCATCAGATTTTTTGGGTACCAACAAAATAGGGCTTGACCACTCACTTTTTGCTGGCTCAATTATATTTTCAGAAAGCATTTTCTTAACCTGTGTTTCAATTTCCTTACGCTGTGAAAAGGGCAACCTGTACTGTCTAGTATAAACTGGATCAGAATTTGGTTTTAATTGTATACTTTGTTCATAAAGGTTAGTGGTAGATAATTTGTCGTTTGGTAAATGAAACACATCCGAAAACTTTGCACATATACTTTGAATAGATGACCTTTCTTCATTGTTCAGATGACTTAAATTTAAAAGAGAAAACATAGTGCGTACTCTCTCTCCATCAATATTACTATCTCGTCCAAAGTTACAGGTGTCATAGTCTGATAATAAATGTATTTCCGGTCTAAAATAATTAATATCTACTTGCGTTTCGCGAGTATTTAATATCTGTATACTAATTTGTCCATTGTTTGGTTTACAAATACTTCCGGCTATAGAAACACCGTCGCATAATTGATATGGCAGTATTACGCAGTCTTCGTTAAAACTACTATCTAACATAAATATCTTCTCACATCTCGGCGGAATGCTTAAAAAGCAAGTTTTACTTAGCGAACTATTAATCATGGGCAGGGTCAAAGTATTATTACTGGTCTTTAAAGTTAGTGTATTATTTTCAAAGTTCAAAATAGCGTTATATTTGCTCATAAAATCTCTACCAATTATTCCATGTTGTATACCAGGCAAGGTGCGCATAATGTAAAATTTGTGTACAAATTCCTGTCCATTTACGATCAATGTAACATAAACATAGCCTAAAGTTTGCGCTTTGCCTCCAATGCCATTTATAGAAATGCATTCGGTTTGGATTGGAATATTCCAACGTGCCACAGTGTCGTATTTCAATACTGAGAGTGAAGCTCCAGAATCTATAAGCAATCCATATTTGGCACCTTGTACTAAGAATTCAACTGAGCTGTTATGGTTACACGCAAATATAAAATTATCATCGAAAAAACTCTAATGGTTCAGTGGTATGTCTCTCCGTAGGTTGGGGCGTTCGATTCCGGTCAGCTATATTCATACTATTTATGCCGTTTTCTATAACGTGCATGTTATTACTCGTAAAAGTACGTCCTGGCCTACCGCGAGATGAACCTCGCATGTGACCACGATTAGTGTTACGCTGTTGCTGCTGAATTTGGTTTTGATATTGCCTATAATTATGAAAAGAACCTCTGCCATTTCCTCTTTGTATAAATCGATTGTTGATCGATCGATTAGGACGAGAACGTCTATTATTATGGTAACCATAATATCCGCGATTATTATATGAGTTGCCTTGGTATCCGACGTACACAGAAGCGTCAGAATTATGGTGGCTATATGATAATTCCTCATCTTTAGCTGCTCTTGTAGTATCTTTTAAAGTGTCATAATTGCGGGCCGACAAAATAGTGCGAATTTCGCGGTTTCGCAAGCCATCAATGAAACTTTTGATCGCAATCTTCTCATTTTGAGGGCGCAAAATTTTATACGCACTTTGGTCATCACCAGCTTGCGCGACCGTCAAATCCACAAAAAGTTGCTCGACCTTAGAACCATACTTTTCTAAAGGAGAACCGTTTTGGTTGATTTGTGTCTATTCCTTGTGGATAGCCGTACTCGACTTCTTTGTAATAAGGTGTTGACGCATTTCAATAATAAGCGACTCACAACTATCATACGAGTTAGACAGTCTCAATTTGGCGTTCTCGTTCAATCGGGTTTTTAATATAAGTAAACTTAACTAGCATTTTGTTACCTTCTTCTGTGAGTGAAGAACTGTATAACTCTATGGCATCTATTAAACTTTTCGTTACATTTTCATCACCATTCATAATTGGGAGCAAAGCCACGGCAGTCCTATAATTAAAAGCCTCCATATTGTCTACTTCGGTTCTAACTTTGACCGTACACGTATTAGGTTGAGAACTGTACGTTTTAGAGCAAAAAGATTCTATTTGGGTAAAAATCTTTTCAAATAAATCACAGTACGATTGTATTTCCTTTAAAACACTTGTACTAAATTGTTTCCTTTCAATCTGTATTGATAAAGTATTAATACATTCATCAAATTGGCATTTCAACAATGTAGCTTCCTTTAACTTTTGTTTTAGAACAGATTCTGTCCTTTTAGAATAACTTAGCTTTATCAAATTATCTTTAATACTTTTTAATTGGTCATACAAGAGGATAAGCTCATTTGCCATTACCAATCAAAATTAAGAAAAAATAACCCTATAGGTAATAATTACTCTATAGGCAATATATATGATAATCGATAATACACACAAACAAAAAATAAAATAGGCATTAAAACTAGAAATTCGTCGAATAACCGTTTAGTAAATTCACATGTTTCTCTTTACGATAGAACGCGATTCACTACACTAACCGTTTCGTAAATTCTCATGTTTCACTTTACAATAGAACGCTATTCACTACACTCATCACTGAATATATAGGTAACTTTTAGTCACTTACTTCGGTTTCTGGTATACCTCTCTGGTACTCGCCTCGTGGCGAGCCTCCAGGCGCTGCTGGCGGCACTCGTAGCAGACACGAGTCTCCGGGTTCGGTCGACGAAACGAGCGCGATAGGTTTTGCGCGAAAACCTCATTCCTTATCCACGCATAGTGGCAATTTCTGTATAGTTTATATACCGCGTAAAGTCCGGCTATTGCGAGTAACGTGCAAATGATAAACATCACGATACTTATGTTGGATAAGTGGTATTCTTGCTTAGAGGCCGAATTCGAACCACCTGATGCACTTTGCGAAATAAAAACGTCCTCCTTTTCAATGTTCGAACGACATATTTTTAAAAAAAAAGTCATTTTGGGACACAAAAGAAATTGTTTATAGTTACTTGTCCATCATTGTCTTTCAATAACACGCGACCGAACTCGACGACCCGTCTCGGATGGCAGGGTCGCCATGTAAGGTTGTGAGTTCGGGGAGATGAGTAATACAAGTATATGCATTGGACTAATGTTTATTACTGCTCCTCTATAATAGAATTACAATGGTTTATATACTATTCTTAATATTAGGATACATGCATACATACGTAAGTCATACACACTACAGTTTACTTGTGTTATGAATGTCTGTCGAGTGATGTCGAGGTGTGTCGGCGCTGTGTGGTGTCGTGTGGTGTCGTGTGGTGTCGTGTGGTGTCGTGTGGTGTCGTGTGGTGTCGTGTGGTGTCGTGTGGTGTCGTGTGGTGTCGTGGGGTGGTGTGTGCTACTGGTGGTGCGTGACGGGCGTCTGGCAGTAGGGGCACTCGTCGGCGGTGGCGGCGCACTTGTCACACAGCACGTAGTGGTTGCACGGAGCCAGCGTCACTGCGCGCGGCTGCTCCTCGCACACCATGCACTTGGTGGCCGTCTCCAGGTACAGCACCTTCTCGATGTCCTCGAGGTCTGCGCGCGCCTGCGCCTGGAGCGCCTTTAGCGCCGTCAGAGGCAGCGAGCGCAGCTCCCGGCGAGGGGGGGGCGCGAGGGCGGCCCTCGCCGCGTCCAGCTCGCGCCGGAGGGACAGCGCGTGTGCCAGCGCGTCGTCGCGCTGCCGCTCGGCGAGGCTGGCCGCGCGCGCCGCCTCGTCCGCCTCGCGCTTCCACGCCTCGCACGCCGAGCGCGCCTGCGCGATGCGCTCGTCCCAGCGCGCCACGGCCGCGCGCGAGGCGACCACCTCCTCGCGCAGCCGCGACAGCTCCGGCGACGCGGCCGCGAACTCGAACCCGCCGCCGCCGCCGCCGAAGCTGCCCGCCTTGATCGCGTGCGAGTTGAACAGCCGCTCGGCGTCGTTCGCGTAGCGCAGGAACGGCGGCAGCGGCGAGCCGGCGGGCGGCGGGCTGAAGCCGCGCAGGGTGGCGCGCGCCTGCGGGATGTTGACGGGCGCCGAGCCGGACAGCAGGCCCTCGCCGTCCGAGAGGTCGCGGTCGAGCGACGCGACGAGGTTGAGCGGGTCGTCGAGGTGCAGGTCGTCGAGCGCGTTGCCGACCACCTCCTGCAGCACGGTGGCGTCGAACGTGGTGCGCGGCGGCCACACGTGCGGGGGGGGCGCGGCCGCGTGCTCGTCGTGCTCGCCGAAGGGCGCGAGGGGCAGCAGCGCGCGCGGAGCCGGCCGCCCCCCCGACCCGCCGCTGGACGTGGACGCGCACTCGGAGCCGTCGCCGCTGCCGTTGCTGTGCGCGGCGGGCGGGGAGGCGGCGCGCCCCTCCGCCTTCTTGTCGGGCGGCAGCGCGGACGACAGCAGCTCCCCGAGGTTGGTGCCGCACTCCAGCGGACCGCCCAGCTCGCGCCCGCCGCTCAGCTCCTCGGCTAACGAGAAGCGTACACATTACATCTCTTACATTCCCCATACATAGTAGGGGAAAAGGAGGTAAGATGGGGCAGCGGGTAAGACGGGGTACCCAGCTAAATTCACAGTTCAAACTGACCTATCATGCTCGTTCACTCAACGTTCGATGCGCCACAATGATACTTGTCAGTCACCCGGTGATTAATGGTTCGCAAGTGCACACATGTCGAAAAAATTCAAAAAAAGTGTTTTACTGCAAGTTGTTTCTCACATTTACCTCTAGTTTGACACGTGATTGCCGTTTGTTAAATAACGCTAACTGGTTAGGTGTTTCTGTAATTGACGCTTAAACTAACCTATAATAAGGTAAGCATTTTGTTTCCTTAAGATTGTTAACTGTTTTTTTGTTTTGTTTTTATTGCTAGAAAATGGCTCTGCAGGCCAGATGGGGTAACTGGTAATCCTTCTTGCCTCCCAATGAGGATAAATTTGTTTTTGCTTGATTTTCGTAAAAATGTTTTTGTTTTTATGTGCTTATTACAGTTTTTCTTTTTAGAATGGTTCGTGACTACAAACGCACCACTAACAGGGACACGCCATGTATGTTTTGTCAGGAAGAATATTCCGTTTCCATTGAAAGGTATATCATGCTCACTATGTGGAAGATGGTCTCATAATAGCTGGGCGGGAATAGATGATGATGATGATGATGATGACGAAGTCATCCATATCTGCGAGTTCTGCCGACCCAAATAACCATCTTTATCTGTAATCATTCTCATCACCCCATCTTCCCTTTGGGGGGTGCCCCATCTTACCACCACCATGGGGCAAGGCGGGGCAAAATACCTTTTTTTTTTATTTTAAATATTTTTCTCTTAAATGTGTAACTAAAAGTGCCTAATGACACCAAATATTAGAAAAGTAATAATAAGTCGCTAATAAAAAAATAAATATATATTTTTTTAACTATGTAATTTTTTATATTATTGACCTTTAAAGCTTAAGTACCCCATCTTGCCACCCTCTCCCCTACATCAAGTCAAAATAACCATCATAGTACTCACGCTCAACATGCGCGAACGCGCAGAACAGTCCCCTAGGACAGTACCCCGCCTGCTGCACATCGTTACACTTGGTAGACTTGTAGATCTCAGGGTGGAACTGCTGCTCAGTACGTGTATGGCAGTAGCCGCAGGCGTCCCCCGCCTCGCAGTTGGAGGGCTCGCCCCACTCCTCGCCGTGCTTCACGTTCGGACACGGCGTGCTGCGGTACTTGTATTTTCTTGGTGATCTACGTTTATCCTAGAAGTAAAAATGAAATACAAGATAATATAGGCAATAGTCATCATTATTCTAGCGTTTATACCTACTGGTTGCACCCAGACTTACTAGCCGGGAATCCGCTTACTAGTTAGTATCCTATAGATCTGGTTGCAAAATCATTTTTTAATATTGCATCCACATTCATTGAATATTTTTAGGGTTCTGTACCTAAAAGGTAAAAAAACGGAACCCTATTACTAAGCTTCCGTGTCTGTCTGTCCGTCTGTCTGTCACCAGGCTGTATCTCATAAACCGTGATAGCTAGAAAGCTGAAATTTTCACAAATTATGTATTTCGGTTGCCGCTATAACAACAAATACTAAAAATAAAAAAATAAAAATATTAAGGAGAGGTCCCATACAAAAAACATGTTTCTTTTTCGTATTTTTTGCTCAAAATTACTAACTTTAACAGGTAGACGCTTTAAATTTTCACAGAATATGTGGTTCTATATTACCTTTCAAAATAAATGATTAAATAAAAAAAATATATAATAAAGGGGGGGTCCCATACAACAAACGTAATTTATAGGCAATTTGTTACTCGATTTTAATAAACAGGTAGAAACTTAAAAAGTATTTAAGTATACATACAACGAACGTGATTTTCTTTTATAGATGATGGTAAGGAACCCTTCGTGCGCGAGTCCAACTCGCACTTGCCCTATTTTTTGTTGTTACAAACAGTTTGCCGCTTTTACCAATACATACATACATAGACTCACGCCTGTTTCCCCGAAGGGGTAGGCAGAGACATATTAAACGCCCACTTTTCGCCAGTGTTTCGATCCCACGCAATAGGTGGCTCACCTATTGCCGCTTATCGGGATATTTTGTTTGCCGTCGCCTCGTCCGTTGATCGGCAGGTGCACCACTTGCAGGTGAGGTTGGTGCGGGACCCTCAGTTCTTGGTGGGAACGCTCTGCACCCTGTTGGACTCGTCGTCGTCCACCCCGTATATACACCAATGTACTCTGTGCCGTCCACTGAGCTATTGCCACCGTCTTTAATATGTACCTACTACTTATTCAAATAGAAAATGATTGTTTGATATACCAGGCATTGTGACGGTCACTGGTAATGGAGGATCTGTGGCGGTCAGTAATTCACCACCGGACAGTACTGAAAACCATTAAATTGTACATACATACATAGTATCACGCCTATATCCCCGAAGAGGTAGGCAGAGGTATATTGCTACACCCACTTTTCGCCAGATTTATTTTAGTCCCACGTAATAGGGAGCGAGCCTATTGCCGTAAATTAAATTAAATTGTAGTGTCAGAATAATAGTGTAGGCAGTAGTTTTGCACCTTTCAGTCCCTGCAGAACTGCCACAAGGTACAACACACCAAACTTTGACAAGCTCCAACAAACGCCTCTTCCACAACAAATTGTCATACAAAGACTTGAGGAAGAAACATGGGTATTTAGAAAAAAAGGTGTTGCTGTCAGCTCAAAGCCGATATAAATAAAACACGTATACTATTGAATGGAATTTAAAATTTATTAAACCTACCTATCTAGTAATAATTATAATCTTCACATCTCTGTTACACATTTGTATCACATGGATTTGAAAATTATTTGTTTAAAAAATATCTACTATGATATTAGAAGCTATAATGCATATTGATGTAATAAATAAAAAAAAGTAATAAAACATAATTTGATCTTTAGCGGGTGAGTGTGAACGAATGTCTCAATTGGTTAACTACTACAAACATTCTAATTTAACAATTAAAATTTGAAACAATTTGTTGGACCTACCTACCTAAAAATTAAATAAAATTAAAAATATGTAAATATATATTAAGTAAAATAGTCGAATGCTGTTATTATGCATAATGTAAAAAACCTTCAAAGCGTTTAAACTACATTGGTCCTTAAACAAACTAGAAACAAAATGCAAACCGTAAATATTGTTTTATAAATGTTGAATAAAATAATTGCTTAAAACGAGGATAAAACGTAACACAACAACAAGAAGCACACCACGCCTGAAGTCAGCACTAGTCGCAGTTGTGGTCGCTTCGCCCGCTAGGGACGAGGCGCCTCTAGGTACAGATAGAATCCACGCAGTATTTAATAGCATCCTAAAAATTTCATCAACAAAATTACACTCTCCATGTGATAAAGATTTCTATATAAAAATAAATATCGACTCTAATACACATCTAAATCTCAAATCATTAGCAAGCTAGTCTATAAATACGCTATGGCCACACAGAACATTTTGTTTCGCGTCGCTTCGCACACGCGCGATATGCCCGCGATCTGTCACACTCACATACACACACTACGTTTACAAGAATAGTGCATTTATTTGTTGAACTTTCAAGCATCCATTAAACTTTCAAGTAAAGAATTCAGCTGTAATCGTATCACTCTACTAATAATAATAAAATTCTCTCAAAACATTCGATCAAGTTTAATACCAAATATGAAACTATAGTCAGACGATTAATTTCAATATACAAATACGTAATTTTTATAATAGCTTTCGATATGTTACGGCTAAGATGCGTCAACTCGAATATCAACATCCCCATACAACTTATCCGTATGTGCCCACAAGCCGTAACAAGCGTTCTGTACACGAGCAACAATGAACAAACACGTCAGATCATGTGATACATTGTGGAGCTAGCCTGCAGCAGTGTGATTCTTGTTCAGTTTCAAACCAGTACACAAAATGTGCCGTGTCGGCCTTTGTAAATGGCTTCGGCGTACAGCGGGTACACTGCGTAAGGCAATCGTTTAGAATTAATTCAATGTATGCGACACAGTATGAGACATCACGCTTGCGTACTTGTGTAGTAAACAGAGGTACACAATGGTACACAAAGGTATACAAAGGTACTCAAAGGTACACAAAGGTACGCAAAGGTACTCAAAGGTACACAAAGGTGCAATGAGAATAACAACACTGACAGTGTTGCCAGTAGGACATGTATGTAGAGAGCACAACGACATAAAATCTGGTACTAAGCTAACAAACGTCTGATCAGTGACCCGCTGTCCGCCGCACCGACAACATGTATTACTAGTACATATATATTATGTATATCTGAATATTATAAAAGGCGGCTGTGGTCATATTGCTTCTGTTTACGATACAAGACGCTTCTACACACTTAAAACAATGTCCATTACAATTTGAAAACACTACTTAAAACTAACGTTACATATCTAAGTTAAATTTGTTATTACTATTACATTATTATATCAATAAAAAAAGAAAATGTTTAAACACTTTGTTATAGTATAAATATGTTTAAAGTAGCAAAATGGAAATAAACATTTGTATAAAACGTGTTATTTTAGGAAACTTGTTGCTATGAAATGTGTTTTTTACATTTGTTTTTATTTAATATGTCGAGGTATATAAATAAAACATTTATATGGACATAAAATAGTTTCGATTCTAAAAGACTCTGAAACAGCACTAAATGTAAAGTCTGTTCTCAAAAATTATAAATAAATGCGTTAATGTGCCCCTTCTTTTACGTTGATAGCATTATTCTCGTTTTTTTTTGTAAATGTCACGTCCAATAGCCATGTGCTACTAGTAAACTTAACATAATTAGCAAAATGTATGTGCTTCACATACTTGTACAAGTCCGTCACAGTTGGGAAACAAGATCAGAAGTGGGATCAATTACTTGAAAATAAATAACATCTAATTATTATTCAGGAATGTAAATATAAAATGCTACATAGTTTTGTGTCAACATCTATTCCAACGGCGGCAAGGCGGCTGGCTTGGTCTTATTTCGTAGTTTGATCAACTAAATTTAATATTCCATGGCCTCTCAATAGTTTTTAATACGCTCTGGCTTAATGTTCCCGTTTCCAGCCACCCTACCCCACCGCGGGTATAACAAAAATCAAGTTACAACTACTTAAGATACTCTCTTCAGCAAATGAACGCTCTTATAGTGATTCAGTATTAAGCAACGTTTATTTAAATCTCAACAGTCAGCCAACTCTTAACAAGTGATCTGGGACATTGTGAAAGGAACGAATCGCGGCCATTGTGCCACTGAGTCAACCCACAATCAGTTTATGCAATAGTTTCATAGAAAAAATTGGTCCTTAGATGGCTACATATTAGTGAAAATATCAAGAAACGAACGGGAACAAGCCGAAACAAGCTAATAAAATTCGCGACTCGGAATACAATAGTTACATTATAATTACTCTAATTTGAATATGTAAAATGATTTGTAGATATCTGTATAAAACTAAATACTACATTTAATATTCTCCATATTTTTATATAATCACTAAATATTCATGGCGGTGCTTCCATCAACATCAATACCTTACATATAAATTGAGTCACAGTGAGAATATCCAAATCGATACAAAATTTCTTAACACCTACGATCATTGGTGAAAGCATAACCACAAAGTTTCATTTCCAAGATAAAACCTCATAAATACCTATAGTAATATATATCTTGTGTCTCTTTCTAAGTGAAAGCAACAGTCCACTAACATGAGAGGCTAGACAAACAATGTTAACATCAAAAGCATTAGTCGCCGCGGCGTTGCACGCTCGCACGCAATATTGCACGCTTGCACGCAATATTGCACGCTCGCACGCAACATTGCACGCAAAGTTGCACGCTTGCACGCAACACCGCGAATACACGTCTGATTACCATCACACTCTCTCGCCACTCAACATCGGTCCTCAATAAAGTATAGATAAACATCAAGTCTCAAGTATAATATATTTAGTAAAATACGAATGTAATTTATGAGACTTAATACTGTAATGTAATAGTTTTCTTTATTTTTTGTCATGATTCGGTACAAGATTTCTTTTAGTTTTGAGACTAGAGTTTAGGCCTTGTCCATGGCAAGACTGACGTCTTAGCTACTACCAGTTTAAGTTGATCTATATCCTCGAGGGAAGTCTTTATAAAGATAGCTCAACTTACAGTGGTATTGAACAGCTTGTCTGTTTTTTAAGCAGTTATAATATGTTGCAGTCGTAATCATTAATAAATTGGATCAAAAATTACCTGGAGGTATAATTTATATGACTATGTTGTTTATTTGTATTATGAGTTTGTGTTGATTGTCGAGTGGTGTCGAGGTGTGTCGGCACTGTGTGGTGTCGTGTGGTGTCGTGTTGTGTCGTGTGGTGTCGTGTGGGGTTGTGTGGTGTGTGCTACTGGTGGTGTGTGACGGGCGTCTGGCAGTAGGGGCACTCGTCGGCGGTGGCGGCGCACTTGTCACACAGCACGTAGTGGTTGCACGGAGCCAGCGTCACTGCGCGCGGCTGCTCCTCGCACACCATGCACTTGGTGGCCGTCTCCAGGTACAGCACCTTCTCGATGTCCTCGAGGTCTGCGCGCGCCTGCGCCTGGAGCGCCTTTAGCGCCGTCAGAGGCAGCGAGCGCAGCTCCCGGCGAGGGGGGGGCGCGAGGGCGGCCCTCGCCGCGTCCAGCTCGCGCCGGAGGGACAGCGCGTGTGCCAGCGCGTCGTCGCGCTGCCGCTCGGCGAGGCTGGCCGCGCGCGCCGCCTCGTCCGCCTCGCGCTTCCACGCCTCGCACGCCGAGCGCGCCTGCGCGATGCGCTCGTCCCAGCGCGCCACGGCCGCGCGCGAGGCGACCACCTCCTCGCGCAGCCGCGACAGCTCCGGCGACGCGGCCGCGAACTCGAACCCGCCGCCGCCGCCGCCGAAGCTGCCCGCCTTGATCGCGTGCGAGTTGAACAGCCGCTCGGCGTCGTTCGCGTAGCGCAGGAACGGCGGCAGCGGCGAGCCGGCGGGCGGCGGGCTGAAGCCGCGCAGGGTGGCGCGCGCCTGCGGGATGTTGACGGGCGCCGAGCCGGACAGCAGGCCCTCGCCGTCCGAGAGGTCGCGGTCGAGCGACGCGACGAGGTTGAGCGGGTCGTCGAGGTGCAGGTCGTCGAGCGCGTTGCCGACCACCTCCTGCAGCACGGTGGCGTCGAACGTGGTGCGCGGCGGCCACACGTGCGGGGGGGGCGCGGCCGCGTGCTCGTCGTGCTCGCCGAAGGGCGCGAGGGGCAGCAGCGCGCGCGGAGCCGGCCGCCCCCCCGACCCGCCGCTCGACGTGGACGCGCACTCGGAGCCGTCGCCGCTGCCGTTGCTGTGCGCGGCGGGCGGGGAGGCGGCGCGCCCCTCCGCCTTCTTGTCGGGCGGCAGCGCGGACGACAGCAGCTCCCCGAGGTTGGTGCCGCACTCCAGCGGACCGCCCAGCTCGCGCCCGCCGCTCAGCTCCTCGGCTAACGAGAAGCGTACACATTACTCTCACGGTAGTACCTAGAGCCTTGCTGATTTCAGCATGAATGGGCCGGCTCGACCGAGGAAATACTACCCTCTCTCAGAAAACCGACGTAAAGTATCAGTACCTAAACTCTTGCGTTTCGTTCAGTCGTGAAAGTGCCGGAGGCCCCATCCCTTATTCCTTCTCCCTCATCCCACTCCTTATCCTATCCCTTTTCCCAACCCCGAGGGGCGGCAACGCACATGTGACTTCTGTGGTGTTGCTTGTGTCCATGGGTGGCGGTAATTGCTTACCATCAGGCGATCCGTCTGCTCGTTTGCCGCCTATTACTATAAAAAAAAAATTACATGTCTTCCATGAACCATACATTATACATCAAGTCAAAATAACCATCAAGGTACTCACGCTCAACATGCGCGAACGCGCAGAACAGTCCCCTGGGGCAGTACCCCGCCTGCTGCACATCGTTACACTTTGTAGACTTGTAGATCTCAGGGTGGAACTGCTGCTCAGTACGTGTATGGCAGTAGCCGCAGGCGTCCCCCGCCTCGCAGTTGGAGGGCTCGCCCCACTCCTCGCCGTGCTTCACGTTCGGACACGGCGTGCTGCGGTACTTGTATTTTCTTGGTGATCTACGTTTATCCTAGAAGAAAAAATTAAATATAAGATAATATGGGCAATAGTCATCATAATTCTAGCGTTAATGACGTTTGCAACAAGACTTACTAGCCGGGGTTTGCTTACTAGTATTATAGCCCTAGATCTGGATGCAAAAAACATTTTTAAATATTGCATCGACATTCATTGAATATTTTTTGTTGTTACAAGCAGTATGCCGCTTTTACCAATAGTTTGCTAAATTACTAGACTCAGTCTCCGGATAATGCAAATAGAACAAACACTTTTTATTTCATAGTAAGTAATAATGGCCTCTATTGACATGTACTAACATGATATTTTTTCATCAATTAATTATTAAAAAAACTTTTCTACACCTACCCTCAAAAACCTCAACAATTGGCCAGATTTTCTGCTGTGTTCAAATATCCAGAATACAAATTAGTCTAGATTTCATAAAACATGAAAACATAGGAACATGGCCAAGGGCTTTCTTTACTTTTACTTTTCAATACTCTAATTAAAAATAGTCGTTAAATCGATCAAGTTTTGGAGAAGGAATCAAAGTACAGCATTGATTTTGTGTACTTCTAATAGGTATTCTCCATCCTCTCATCCTTATTGTTTCTTCTTAGGATACTGTTATTTTACTTCGACTTTCTGTTAAGACTGTAGTAGTTTTCAAGCTGTTACAGATGTAGGGACTAATTTATCAAGAGAAGAATATCTGGATAACTCTTGTAAGTTGTCTCAAATTCGGGTAAACATTTTTTTACGGGAAAATACTTTCTGAGTTTTCTCAATTTCAGCGAAAATAGGCTTACGCTGAAACGAACAATTACTGAGTTATTATAAAAAACGACATTTATTTGACGTAATATTCCTGCAATCAAAGCCACAAGTGTGTCATGTCGACCTACTCCAAAGGAGTGTGCGATGACTAACAGACACTTGGCTACATCTTTGTTTTATTTAAAGTTGGCCTTGTGTTTTTTGTACAACTTATTAATGCAGACTCTCACAATATACAATACTCAGGCGCATGGGCCAAATTTATGGAATTTGTAGCCCTAGGGTTGCCACCCATGGTCTAAAATTTTTATAAGGTTAGTAAAAACTATGATAAACCCTACAAACAATTTTAGGCTGGCTGCTCTAAATAATAGGGTTGTTTCCAACAAGTCAAGTCAACCACTTTTAATGAAATGTCAAAAACAACCTTTGCCAAGGGTTTTGTATTAAATATGACGTAGTGACGTCATAGTGTTTTGCTGTCAAGTAGAATACTTATCTTCTTAATATATAAAATCCTTGCGTTACTGACTGACTGACAGACACGCTACAGCCGAAACTATTGGGCGCAGGAAGCTGAAATTTGGCATGTGTGTTCCTTGGGGACCGTAGGGGTGCACTAAGAAGGGATTTCGCGAAATTCCCACGGAATCGGCCAAAATGGGTAAATTAAAAAAAAATGCAGGTGTAGCTGCTGGCGTCCTCTAGTTATCAATAAATTGACGATAAAAAATGTTAAATAAAGTTTTAACATTAATTGATGAATTAAACTACTATTATTTTGGCATGTTTCACTAGATAAAAATACTTGTATAATTTATTTCACTTGGAAAGGAAACTTCCCTATTGTAAATTTTCATCTTTTTTATTGATGTTTATTTTGTGAATTATAAGCAACTGCAAATCTTAGTTTTTCAACTTGCCGAATTGCGTGGAGATACGCCTTACTTGCGTGGGCTCTTTCGATATCCAATTCATTTGAGACAACACCTGGACTTACTCGGACAACATTAAGACATTAGGAATAATCCTTTTACTGTGGAAAATTTCCAAACATACTATCAATGGATACAAAGTAACCTAGGAACCTCTTAACTAGGACCTTGCTGGCCAGACATGTGAGACTTGCATCCATGACTTACTTTAAGGGTGGTTCGAGTTTACGGGTGTGTTAAATTGCTTGCTAAACAGAAAAAACATAGCGAGGTAACCTGTATTTCTAAGAGTTCTCCATAACATTCCCATGGCATATGTGGTAGACGTGTCTTACCCTTCTCATAGTGAGAAGAGACCCATGCTCAGTAGTGTCACTATTAAATTTATGTACAGTGCCTATGATGGTTAATAATTTTCCTTATTTTTATCTTCGTGCCTGTGTCCCGAACGGTTAGTCAAAGGTATAATTATTGTTAAACCATCATTTCGCTTTATGATTTTTATGTCCCACATAATAGAGGGCAAGCGTATTGTGGGATAAAATAAATAAGTTGTATATCTAAAAATAATACTTACTTTACTATTGTGATATTGAGGACATGCATATCCTTGTCTACATAACCTAGGTGGTCTTTTACAGGGCTCAGTTTTATATGAGGATAATACATAATTCGTATCTGAAAAAAAAAGGAAATAAATAAACTTTTGTGGTTTACAATCATTCTAAATATAAGCTTCAGGTTTTAAACAGGAAAACAATGTTTGTTGACTTACAAAATGTGTTTGCCGATTATGCCAAAACACAAATTTATATACCAACAAAGTCAACACTAAGATCATGAATTATTTAAACGTTAGAGGAATATTGTAACAATATTACTAGGATTGCCTATGTAAGGTGTCAAAAAACCTAATTTGCAGGTGTAGAAAAGCATAAACATTTTTACATGTCTTTCTAGAGCTTAGACTCATATGTAATAGTGCTCCTGGGCAAGTATAGGTACAGGTGACATTAACTGATATCTTACATTATCCTGCCTTCATTATCTAGGTTGCCTGGAAGAAATCGCAATGTGCGATAAGGCCGCCCTTGTACCACTAGTTATAAGTTTGCAGTGAAATTTATTGTAATATTATATATTTACTGGTGTACAATAAAGTGTTTAATAATAATAATATCCTGCCGTTCTAAATTAAATTGTTTCTACCAAATGTTTTTATTGCTTAAGTCTCATTTTGGAAATACTAATTTCACATTTGTTATGAAATAAATAATTGTTATAACTAAATACAGTGGAAGGTTTAGCTGTGGCGCTATCTGACTAAGATAGTAATATCTGAACATATGTATACTAATTTGTTTATTCTTCATTTCGAGAAAGATATTTTTCCAAATAGTTTATTTAGTGTTAGTTACGGGACTAAGTCCAATCTTATACTTATCTAATGTCTTGTTTCGTTATAAGATTTTTATGAAAAAGTCTCTGCAGGAGAAAATACTTCACAAATAATAAGTCTAATAGATTGCTAGCGGCTTGTAGTGAGGGAAAGTATAGAAGATAAGGTACTGTCAAGATATTTCTTTCTTTTGAGTTACTCTCTTCAACACTGGGATGGGTTAATTAGGAGAAACTCAGGGAAACAACAAATAGAAAAGGCAAAATGTGTAGTTTTGTAAGGAAATTGTTGAAGTTTGATTCCTATTTACATATTTGTTTTGTTGTTCTTATACTTATGCCATTTAGGGTATAGGAGTGGGGAATGTCTACATGTATATAACAACAATATTGACCTTGCCACTTAGGGTCTTCATTCTGCAAATTTCTTTCTCTGTCTAAAGCATTAGGAGCAGCGGCATCTCCGTCAGCCGCGTCAGGGTTTTCTAAAGCTTGGAGTTCCCTCATGTCAAGCACAGGAGGCCTAAGGTCTGGAGCACCGTGCGCAAAGGCACAGTGAGCCCCATTTTTAGTACAAAGTCCCCTAGCGTCCGTATCATGGACGCACATACAAGTCTTATAATACCGGAGGTGATATCTCCTTTCCGTATCTCCGGCTGTACGGTGTAAGTATGGACATCTGAAACAGACAAAAATTCTTGATTGTTTATTTTATGTGTAATTTAGATATCATAAAGTTATTTAAAGACACTTGTGCATGGTCTATCTTTTTATCATATTGTATGTTTGATAAAATAACAACAAAACATTGTGTAACATTTATATTATTTTTAATGTTATGTAGGCACTACTACACTGTATTCGGCAGTTTGGCAAAAATTTGGTTTTCAATAGATCTGATCCTTTGGGTTGGTACTCCATAACAACCTGAGGTTTGGTAGGGGCGTGACCAACATTATATTTAAAAGCATGAACATGAGGGGATCTAATTTGCTCAAAAGCTGTCAACAAAATAAATGCTATGAACATAACCTAGCATTTTCAATATCAATATTACCGTAAACAGAAAACAATCATGTTTAAACCTAACTGTTAAATTTATTTATACCCACAAGTTTTGTTTATAAATGATATTTTATTTTTTGTAATCTATTAGGTTTTTTGTTCATTACTTTTCTAAAAACTTTGATATTTTTGTGACTGTGTATTCAACTTGTTGGTTTATTAGTAAATTTACTAGAAATATAATCTTTCCAAGAAGAGATTACTCAACAAAACAACCAATGAATATGGTCAATGCAAACTGTATTTAGTTGTATGTTTAGGTAGGAACAGTTTACACAAATTCAACTTAAAAAAGTAAATAAATAATCCAATGCGAACATCAAAACAAATTGAAACAATAGTCTACATCAATATAACCCTAACAAATACACAACGTAATGAATAAAGGCGAAAGCGTCGTACACCTATACATCTACAATTTATTCGACTTATATTTCACTAGGCCGTAAACAAAATGTTATGGAAACCAATAACATACGGAAACCTTACTCGCCAATAACACACTACAAAAGTACGATTACTAAACATAAAACATGAAAATAATAGAATAGTGAACAACAAACGATGAAGGAAAACAAAGCAAATACACTCACTCATCTCCATCCTCACAAATGCCCGATGTCTCGTTATATTTGGTACAATAGTTATCTGCGCTATAATTGAAAGTCCCATCTCTTTTTCTAACCGGCCTTCGTCTTCTTTGGTTATTAAAATGCCAATGAAAACATGTAAAAGGCCTATGTTGTGTACATTTGTGTTGTAAGAAAGACGGACACTGCTCTACCCGAAACTCCTTTAGATATCTGAAACAGAATCTTTGATTCAACCTGGCGTTAACTATATTATACTTCACATAAAACACTATCACTTCACATCTAAAACAGGTACTAATAACTGAAATTACTTATAATGATTTGGTTTTTCTGTTTGAGCTGCTAACAAAGGTTTAGATTCCGACGGCATTTTGGAAAACTATTATTGCGCCTCTCGCGTCGCGCAGGGCACGCTCACCGACGACCAATTAAAATTCAATATACGATCACGTGATACATAATATTTTAGAAAGGTAAAAAATGTAAATAAAGTTAAATTGATATCAAAATATTACTGAAATCACATAACAATTTAATTTTAAGTGCCCTTGAACTTTTACAAGCGTTATCTTGCTAGTCAAACATAATTTTGGCAACAAAAAAAATATTAAGCGCAGTCAATTGACAGAGCTGTCAAGTTGTATGTTTTCTATTTGTCCTGCTCTGACAAACAACATATCCTTATTGAAAAATCGAGACAAAAAATAGGACATACTCTTGCATCAAATCACAATAACAATGGATTCAATAAACGAAAGTTCTTGGAATCTACTACACTCTGCGGTAAAACAAAATTATGAATATTTTTTTCTTAGCACTAAGTTAGCAGGTAAATAAATAAATTGTATTGTAGAAAAACAATTATTATTGATTTGAGACAATGTAAAGGCAATAACCCACTGATTCGATATTCGATGTCTTTGTCTTTAAAGTGGCAAGTACCTAAGTACTTTAAAAATAAAAAATATGTTCGCACTCTGTTTATGATTTTCACCAATATAATATACCTTTTGCACTGACATTTAGAATATAAAAAACGTTATTTCTTTATTATTTCATACTACCCTACAATCTTGTTCCTCTAATATCAAAAACTTAGTAAAATCCTCAGATTAAAAATCTAATAAAAGCCACATTATTTTCTAGTTTCAACTTAGGCTAAATACATTTAAATGTCATAAGTAACTTATTAAATTTACCTCTCCATTGCTCTCTTACGATTTTTTAAGAATTGAAAGTAAAACTTAACGATTTAATTTATATCTGTAAAACGTAGGTACGTCATCCCTACTTCACGTCGTACCTATGATAACAAAATAAAAAAACCAGGACACGTCCATACCACGACAAAAAATCTTTGAGATTTCCATTGCTCTTAAATAATACCTATAATAGCAAACTCAAATTAATAAATTGTTCATAAAACATCCCGCTATCATTTAATTAACCCTTTGACGACCAAGGGACATATGTGTCCCCAGCACATAATTTGAAAATATATTTATAATTAAGAAACCTATTACCAATTATGAATTTTTTGTTTGTTATTAAACATATTATTAATATTTTTTTCATTGACTGTACAACCTAGGTAGTATGATATATTTTCTATAAAAATTGTAATATGACTGGTCGCTAAGCGCGCACTTGCCCTATTTCTCAAAAGGTTTTAGGAACTTCAAAATGTTCTATATTGTTTTTTGTTGTGCTATAATTATTGCTTGGTTAGTAAATTTATATTATATTTATTTATAAAACTATTATTTATGTTGATATAGTTATGAGACATCATAAACATAAAGGGACACCAGTGTCCCAGTGCTCCGGAAGGGACACTTTTTGTAATAAATTGTTAACTTACTCAACTGATGATTTTGTGAATTATCTTCATTTTTATTGATATTTTGGCAGATTATCTTAGGTTTTTGAATCCAAGGATGATCTAGGTACTTCTATAAATTTTGATGGATGGTAATAGTGATGAAGAAGATGATTTACACCTTGAGGAAAAAAGTCAAAGGAGTTTGATACAGGATCAAGGGGTTTCTGATGTTTCTGATGATGATTTTGTAGATGTGCCTGTTCAATATCAGAAATCAATAAGTCTGGCATCTGTACCATCAATGTCTACAACTCTTTTACCCATAACTGGAGCACAAAGTAATCAAAAACCAGTTTTCAAGTGGAACTAAGGAACATACGTGCAAAATAATTTTCGTGCTTTTTGTGATGTGAAATATAATGGCTGTGAGGTACAGATTTTTCAAATAGTTGATGCTGATGTATTGACTCTCTTTGGCATATGGAATCGTTCGAGCAAATCGAAAACATCTTCCAAAAACAGCATTGACATAAGAAGTGGGACATGTACACCACAAGTTTTGGTGCATATCGTGCGTAAAGTTGATAGAAAATAAAGGATTATACTTATTGATCAACTTTCTGAAACCTTTAGACATAGACACTGCAAGACGCCACAAACCTGGATCAGCGAAAAAAAGTGAAATGCCCTAAAATTGCATCACATAGGTATAACAAAAAATGGGAGGAGTAGATCATATACGTGTCGATCTCATAGTGTCATGAAATATATTGCTGATTGAAAATAAAATACTATCTTCGATATTGTTTTGATCTCTTAGATATCTTAGTGAATAATGCGCATACTGTATAGTCAAAGCTTCACGATGAAATCAAAACTAACAGTTCATACAAGTTCAAGCTGGAAAAACGGTTTCTCTGTCAGGCAGCATGACGTTCCTACTTCAAAATCAAGTTTAGTTCCCAGATCTGTCAGATGTAGACAGTTTTCAACGCACCCCACTGATAACCAAACTTCTGGAAGAGATGTGTCAGTTTATTCAATGTATAATAGAAATGCGAAAAAATAGTAATTGTGTTGCAAAGTACACCTTTTTTAGACTAATGAATGTTAATGTTTCACTGGATTCTACCTTATTACTACTAGCTTATTACTTTAATTTGTATACCTATCGATAAACAAACAATTTTTCTGTAATAAATTTGAATTTTTCTGTAATAAGTTTTGTTTATACAATACCTCAAATACTGATAAAATCTCTAAAATGTATAATCTTATTTACTAGAACAAAAAGTACCACCAACGACCATAGGGACATATGTGTCCCAAAGAATTCCAAAAAATCCAAAACATTTTATAATATTTTAAGTTAAAATTATGTTTATTTGATGCTTAATTAACTGTTTCGTACAGTTTTTATCATAACATATAGTCCCATATCCTTATGGTCCTGAAAGGGTTAAATTGGTATTCCATTTCAAAATATTAACTTCATCTTCCACAATCTTGGATCAGACGTGAGAACTGAGGTATTAAAATTGGCTTGCTAAAACATAATATATTACTCTGGTTTCCAGCTTTGGCCGAGATAAAATATTTAGTACCTAAACCCTTCATAATAATAAATGTAATTCAGCACAAGGGCGGATCCAGGGGGGGGTCATGGGGGTCATGACCCATGAGCTGGTTCCAGGACTTAGGTGGACCACTAATTAAATATAGAGATTTTATTAAAGTTTATATTTTGTCACCATACAGATTTTATGTAACTACATACCTTCAATATTTAATTAGTTTATAATATAATAACTTTGTATGATGGCAAAGGTTTTAGACCAGGGTAGATCATTTTTGAAACGATAGAAAATTATAGTAGGATGAAACCCATTGGAAAAGAAAGATAATATAGCAAAAATTTAAGGAAAAATAAATTACGGGCGATCTGAGGTCGGGAAGTGGATGGAGTTGCGATTTTAAGGGTAAAAAAGGGTTTATCTCGATTGCCAGCAAAACTTCAAATCCTACGGGAAAAACGTCAATAGCAAAGTTGTAGGTAATAAAAGGATCTACAACTTTTGTATTTACACTTTATTCACACAACGTCTTAATTTATGTGAAAAATTCAAATAACCAAGTTTTTGGTTTTTATTTTTAACTTTTACAATAGTTTTTTTTTACACGAAATTTGGTGAAAACTTGCCTTTTTATGTTCCAAACACACTGTTAATGTTTTTTATTTAAAATATTTATTCTTACACCTTATTTTGACTTAATATCGAAATAAAACCCAATTGAAAATTCTCACGTCAATATATCAGGTTTCTTTTTAGGGTTCCGTACCTAAAAGGTAAAAAACGGAACCCTATTACTAAGCCTCCGTTGTCTGTCTGTCTGTCTGTCTGTCTGTCTGTCTGTCTGTCTGTCACCAGGCTGTATCTCATAAACCATGATAGCTAGATAGCTGAAATTTTCACAAATTATGTGTTTCGGTTGCCGCTATAACAACAAATACTAAAAATAAAAATAAAAAAAAATTAAGGGGGGGCCCCATACAAAAAACGTGTTTTTTTTCGTATATTTTGCTCAAAATTACTAACTGTTACAGGTAGACGCTTTAAATTTGTACAGAATATGTAGTTGTATATTACCTTTCAAAATAAATAATTAAATTTAAAAAAAGTAAATAATAAAGGGGGGCTCCCATACAACAAACGTAATTTTTAAGCAATTTGTTACTCGATCTTAATAAACACGTAGAAACTTATAAAGTATTTAAGTATATATACAACGAACGTGATTTTCTTTTATAGATGATGGTACGGAACCCTTTGTGCGCGAGTCCGACTCGCACTTGCCCAAATTTTTTAAATTGTTCGGCGTTTTGTTCGTTGAAATCTTTACTTTCAGATGGTGTGAATAAAATATACATTACTAAGGTAAACGTTCTCAGAAAATGCAAAGAAATGAAACAACCTCGAGACCGATTTTTTAATTATAATGTACAATTTTGAGCGATTTATTACAAATTACAAATTAACACTTTAATTACTCGAAAAATGTAAGATTCCTTGCTACATTGATAAAAAAGAACTTGCAAATCGAAATATACAACTAAAATAAACAACCAAATAAGTTAATCCTACTAATATTATAAATGTGAAAGTTTGTGAACTTGTATGTATAGATGGATAGATGGATGGATGGATGGATGTATGTTTGTTACTCTTTCACGCAAAAACTACTGAACGAATTTGGATGAAACTTTACAATAATATAGTTTATACATCAGAATAACACATAGGCTACAATTTATAAAGATTTTGTATAATGTTGCCATAATATAAGGAAAAGTATAAACTAACTCGGCAAAAATCCTGAGCTCTGAAAGCTATTAATTGGAATTTTACCCCCTTCCTATGACAGATTGATCTGATATTTGGCATACACTCATATTTTCATTAAGATAAAAGATAATATTTATATTATTGTAATTTCAAGATCGCTGCCGATACAAAATGGCGGATCATATTATATTACTTCACAACAACCTCAATAAGGGTATCAAATGAAAAGGCTTGATTGGTAGAATAGAGTTCACTATGAAAAATCCAAGATGGCCGCCGCCACAAAAGGGCGGATTACTTATTTTCCACAAATACCTCAATATGGGTATCGAATAAAAGGGCTTGATTGGTAGAATAGGGTTCACTATGAAAAATCCAAGATGGCTGCCGCCTCAAAATGGCGGGTTACATATTTGCCACAAATACCTCAATATGGGTAGGTATCAAATGAAAGGGCCTGATTGGTAGAATAGAGCTTACTATGAAAAATCCAAGATGGCCGCCGCCACAAAATGGCGGATTACCTATTTTCCACAAATACCTCAATATGGGTATCAAATGAAAGGGCTTGATTCGAAGAATAGAGCTCACTATGAAAAATCCAAGATGGCTGTCGCCGTAAAATGGCGGATTACATATTTGCCACAAATACCTCAATATGGTTATAGAATGAAAGGGCTTGATTGGTAGAATAGGGTTCACTATGAAACATCCAAGATGGCTGCCGCCACAAAATGGGGGATTACTTATTTTCCACAAATACCTCAATATGGGTATCAAATGAAAGGGCTTGATTGATAGAATAGAACTTACTATGAAAAATCCAAGATGGCCGCCGCCACAAAATACCGGATTACCTATTTTCCACAAATACCTCAATATGGATATCAAATTAAAGGGCTTGATTAGTAGACTAGAGCTCACTATGAAAAATCCAAGGTGGCCGCCGCCACAAAATGGCGGCTTACCTATTTTCCACAAATACGGGTATCAAATGACAGGGCTTGATTGGTAGAAAAGGGCTCACTATGAAAATAGAATGAGAAGTATCAACTAACAACAAAACTAAAAACTTGAAAATAAAATAACTAAAAAAAATATTTTGGGCGTAGCGTATCCAGAGTAAACATTACGATAGAAATTTCACTTGCCCAACGATTTTATATTTGTCTGATCAATACCCCAGATTTATGAGAATATTGGTGCGATCTGGTAGCTAGAACTTACCGAATTACTTTTTAACTTTTAGTACATAATCTAACTACTTGCATCATTTTTTATTGTAATAAAACAGTATAACATCAAAAAAAAATTATATGTTTTTTACAATGCTCATTCTAGAGTAGTTACCAAATTGTTTTCAAAATTGATGGATTTATTTCCTTCAGTATTTAATGTAGATTAACTTTGTCTCTTACAGTAAGTCGTTTTGACGAATAGTTAAAAGTTATCACGATATATCTGACCTAAGCGCAGCGTCATTAAAAGCGCTTTCTATGAGTTTGTGCGCTTAAGCACAGCGAGGCGGAGGGACGGTCTGATTGTCTGATATGTACTTTGTGGTACCTAATGCTTTCAGATTTTATTTTTGCTGCTGTTATATTTAGTAGGTATAAAAGCTCTTCATAACTTCAAAAATATAGGTACTTACATACTAATCTTTACCTGAAGTTCAACGATTATGAAAGCAAAAATAATTTTTCAGTATTATCTGTTTATATGTATGCTATACGGCTAATCTACAGAGCCGTTTGTGATGAAATTTGACATGGATACTGGATAATCTGAAACCCGGGGAAGTACATAGGCCACTCTTTATTAAAATATAATGCTGGCGAAGCCGCGGGCGAAAGCTAGTATTTAATAAGACATCTACAATTTTTTGAGAAAGTTATAGAATCTTCTTTAAATTATAGCGTAGACTTCTATTTTTTGCTATTTTAAGATAATGTATGTAGGTCCCTGAGTGACCCACAGAAAATTTTAGTCCATCATTAGTTATTTTATAGAGAAAAGGGGAAGGGCTAGGTGGTTCTGGGCCTTACTGCCTGTTATTTCATATCAGCTATAAAAACAGTTAGTCAGTATTTGAAATACAGCATTATTCATAAAAATACATGTCAGGGCTGGGATCCACCTAGCCCTTCCACGCTTATCTTTAAAATAACTATTGATGGCCTCAAATTGTCTGTGGGTCACTCAGGTATATACATTATCTTAACATAGCAATAAATAGGAGTTTACGCTATAATTTAAAGAAGATTCTATAACTTTCTCAAAATATTGTAGATGTCTTATTAATTAGGTATCTATTAACTTATTTGGTTGCTAATTTTAGTTTTATATATCGATTTTTAAGTTCTTATGTATCAATGTAGTATGGAATCTTACGTTTTTCGAGTAAATAAAATGTTAATTTTAATAAATATCTCAAAATTGTACATTATGATTAAAAAAATCGGTCTCGAGGTTGTTTCATTTCGTTGCATTTTCTGACAACGTTTACCTTAGTAATGAATATTTTATTCACACCATCAGAAAGTAGAGATTTCAACAAACAAAACGCCGAACAATTTAAAAAAGAAAGCTGATATATTGACGTGAGAATTTTCAATTGAAAATTAGGGTTTTATTTCGATATTAAGTCAAAATAAGGCGTAAAAATAAATACTTTAAATAAAAAACATAAACAGTGTTTGGAACATAAAAAGGCAAGTTTTCACCAAATTTCGTGTAAAAGAAAAAACTATTGTAAAAGTTAAAAATAAAAAACCGGCCAAGTGCGTGTCGGGCCACGCGCAATGTAGGGTTCCGTAGTTGCCCATAATGGCCATTATTGATAATAACTTCTGTTTCACATGGGACTACAAACGGGCATCTTTAAGAGTAAGCCAGCACTCCCATTGTAAACTTACAGAAATAGGTATTTATAAGTTGACCGACGATTACTCGTAAACTAGTGATGTCTACTTAGCCGTGATAGTTTTCCTTTTAAATTCGTTATGTGTACTACATCTGTGATTTTTTTTCACCTCTTCCAAATTAATAGTTTAGCCAGCAGAGGGGGGGACACTTGAGTCTAACAATTTTTTTCACTTCAATGCTTGATATTTGACAAACCAATGACTTGATCGAAAAATGATTTGAGCAAACTAATAATATTTTTTTTAAACCTATCCAATGATACCCCAAACAATGGGGTACTCAACAAAAAAAACTCTATATATTTAGGGAAGATACCCTGAAAAAAAATATTTTCAACAACTTTGCCATTGACGTTTTTTCCGTAGGACTTGTAGTTTTGCTGGCAATCGAGATAAACCCTTTTTTACCCTTAAAATCGCAACCCCCTCCACTTCCCGACCTCAGATCGCCCGTAATTTAATTTTCCTTTAATGATCGCTATATTCTCTTCCTTCTCCAATGGGTCTCATCCTACAGTAACTTTATTTTACTTTTTACCGTTTTCTAACGTATCTGCACTGGTCTGTTACGTACATTAATTAAATACCTACTTTTTACTTGTACCTATTGTTATTGAAATTAAATTATAAGTTCTTCACTTGACCACGACTATGTGACCCCCTCCTGGCGCCAAAGCTGGATCCGCCCTTGATTCAGCATGTTGTGATCAGCCATCAACTTACTATACCTACATAATTATTACGTATTTAATAAATAATTATCTATAATAAAAACCACCATGTGCTTGTTATGTTACGAAATATTAATAATTTTATTACATAGAATAGATCGAAACTATGTAGTTGGCTTGTTAGTAGCCAGTGGCATAAATGGTAATCCACCATAACTCAGTCGTGTGAAGACAGACCTTTAATCTTCTGTACTTACAACATACGAAAACAGTGGCTTGCTTCATGCACGTTACAACACGTTACTTTGATTTTATTTTCAGATTATAAAGATTATTTAATTATTTCATTGTAATTTTACGGCACTCAAAGCCCGTGATAAAAGGAACCCAGTTATTACAACTTTTTATTCTAATATTTCTCATTCATGACCCAGCCTTCTTTGGCATCACTGAATGCGGGATAAAATAAATGTAGGCCATTTACAAATGTTACAATAGTTGAATAATGACTTAATTTTGTAAAAGAACGCTATGTTTTTGCTTCACCTTTCCTATATTTTACAAAATATATATTTTTAAAGAAAATCTGTTTACATAACAATTTATTGGATTTTAGAATGTGAAAGTAAAATACAAAAGTCCTAAACTGATTTTATTGTAATTAAAAAAAATGTGTCGGAAATATATATATGGCAACACTGCTAAGTACTTACAGCCAATGAGGTGTATTCGTCCCAAAAATTCCAAGTTTCTCAGCCAATGAACAGATCAATATTTGCAACCAATCCCGTGCTTCAAAATTCATCATATTCAGCCAATCGCGTCATAGAAACACTGGCGTCAGTTTCACCCGCTCTATTCCCGTGGACGCCATCTTGAGCATAATATGATCATTGTTGTGCGTCTACTGTAATATTTTAACTGAAAAGTTGTGTATTCTGATTGAATAAACCATAAAAGGTGTGTAATTACGTGCAATAATCAATGTGTGTTTTGTTTAACTATAAAACTCCACGGTTCTGTTAGGTTTAGGTGGCATTTTGACGAAAGCTCCAGGTGTGTTGAAATCACTGTTCCCTCTAAATTTGTTTTCTTTGTTTTAGTGAACAATGGCTCGTACCAAGCAGACCGCTCGTAAATCAACTGGAGGTAAAGCTCCGCGCAAACAGTTGGCCACCAAGGCAGCGCGTAAATCAGCGCCAAGTACTGGTGGAGTCAAGAAGCCCCATCGTTACCGCCCTGGTACAGTAGCGTTGCGAGAAATCCGTCGTTACCAGAAGTCTACTGAGTTGCTGATCCGTAAACTGCCATTCCAGCGTCTTGTGAGAGAAATTGCTCAGGATTTCAAGACTGACTTGCGTTTCCAGTCTGCCGCTATTGGAGCTCTGCAGGTGGGTACCCAAGCTATAGTTAGCTTTGCCTCCTCATGATGTACCCTATGCATTAGATGGTAATTCTAACCTAATCAACATTTTAATTTCAGGAAGCCAGTGAGGCGTACCTTGTGGGCCTGTTTGAAGACACCAACTTGTGCGCTATTCACGCCAAACGTGTCACAATCATGCCTAAAGATATTCAGCTCGCTCGACGAATCCGTGGCGAGCGTGCTTAAATTTAGCAGTAGTGTACTGTATTCATAAATTATTTGTAATTCAATAGATCTAAATTCCATTAACATTTTTACAATGTCTCATGTTTAATTTTTATTGTATTCATTATGATAAGGATGCAGCAGAACTGAGTTTAATTAATTACATTCTAATTGTGTAAGTTTAATAATATTTCTGTATGAAACATTGTTGACATCCGTTACCTGCACAGGCAACGGTAAAACCTACAATGTTCCATACATGAATATACCCTTTGTTTAGTAACTTGTGGTAATTTTACGTCTTAAGTAGTATAATAGTTAATGTCAACCACTTTCAGTGTGATTCTGTGTTTGGCGTATAAATGCACTTTATGATGTGTAAGAAAATTTGGTGTTAATAAATTTGACTAGGGTCTAATGTTTTGTTTCATTGTAAATCCCATGAATCATTTTCTTGGAAATCGTAAATTCATTAATTTGCTATGCTACACTCTTTCACAACATTCCACCTTACACTATTTATTTGCATTTAGATCTATGAATCATTTTGTCAGTGACTAATTCCAATCACACAAAATTATTTGAAATTGCTGAAGAGTAAATAAATGACGTAATTTCTAATTACTACCTACGTCATTACATTTTCTTAGAAGTTCAATTACCTCACTAACACAACAAGATTAACCTATATGATGGCTAGAGCCTTTGAAGTGCAGAGATTTCAAGAGTACATATAAATTAATTTATATTTCCTTATAAAATGTTCTCATTGTGGTCATTAACAAAATTATTTCGAAAGCAAAGAGGGCGTAATTTCATCTAAGTTGTTTATCAAGCCCCAGGCACCAAGTTTGGGAAGACCCTTTGTGTTAGCTGTGGTAGGTATTATTATTATATAGTTAGAAAACACCACGTCTTTTGTTCTGTCTGCTATAGGTATCTACTGATAAGACTTCAATAATCGTTTTACAGATCCAGTACTAGATAACAGTAATCAAGTCTGTAATTATTTTGATTAGGTAAGTATAAGTATCTACTGTAGGTACCTAGATAGGTACGATTACAGTTACAATCTACTATATCTACTACCTACCTACCCACCTACTTTTATTTCATCAATTTCATGCGTACTCGACAGGTCTTGACGCGATCTCATATTAGGTACTAGTTGTGGTACTAGTCGACCAAGCCAACTAGACGAATGTCATCGTGACAAAATTAAACATAATTCAACAATTATTAGGTATCCAGCATAGATTTATATGTGTATCCAGAAATTATTTATCGTAACGTGCGAACGCGGCGTGTGAACGTACAATGCGCCTGCAATCGGTACTAGGAATTTCTGGATTATAATTATTGAATTAGGTATGTTGAATTTTATCACGTTGACATTCGTCTAGTTGGCTTGGTCGACTAGTACATAACATAAGATATGAATAATCTGTTTATCTTAGACATTGATGACGCAACAATTTGATTGCGCCATGTTATCATCGAAGAGTAAATAAATAAAAAGAACGCCTGGGTTCAAGAACCGGTTTGAGTCGTGTCGTCACACTCGTCACACAAATCATGTTGCATTTGAGTAAGCCTACCTACCTACTTGTTTAGGTAGGTTGATTCTCAAATGAAAGACGTTGACCCTTCGCAATCATATATTTTGCTGGTAGTAGGTATAGCATCTCAGAATAGAAATTAATTAAGCAGTAGGTATACCTAACTATTCTCGTTGTAGCAGTGGGTGGTTTAATGTTAATGAATAGATCTCGACCTCTAAATAAATATGAACGAAAAACCGATAGTAAAATTATGCGATTACACACTTTTTAAAATGTGGGTAGGTACCTATTTAATTGTGGACCCAAATTTCTTAAACTATTCATGATCTTGTGTTTTATTCAATTGTGCCACGAGGCGTTGGCGTCGGGTTCGATTCCATGACAGTGCAAACTTTTATAGGGTGTTTCTGAGACGAAAAATATCCTAATCTACCTGCTAGTGAAATATCAAAATCGGTCAAATGTTTTAAAAGTTACTGGCAAAGGTTAGACAAAAAGTTTTATAATGGTAAAAACCATTATAAAACTAGCATAGGTATTATCTTATACTAATTTATAAAGCTGCAGAGTTTGTTTGGTTGAATGCGCTAATCTCAGGAACTACTGGTCTGATTTGAAAAATTCTTTCAGTGTTAACTTTTTTATTCTCAGACTAGAGGATAGCCGCGGTTACACCCGCGTTATTTAAGGCTTACTGCACCGCTCCCGTCTCTGATAGCGTGATGTTATATAGCCTTCCTCGATAAATAGCCCATTTATCGAGGAAGGCTATATAACATCACGCTATCAGAGACGGGAGCGGTGCAGTAAGCCTTAAATAACGCGGGTGTAACCGCGGCTATCCTCTAGTCTGAGAATAAAAAAGTTTCGATATTATAAACAGTTACTTTGCTTTTGTTCATTTGTATAGATAATTGTGTACCATAAACTGATGCATTTGGGAGCTTTCTTTGTTCAATTGAATTTAGTTAGTGATTTGGTTCTTGTTGGGCAAGGGAGTTGCCCAAGACCGGAAACAATGGAAGCTACTGGAGGAGGCCTTTGCCAATAGGCACACTGAGCTGAGAGATATTATATAGCAAGGATAACATACAACTTAACAGCAAATCTCTCACCCAGTTTAAGGGGCTAAATAATAATAAGTGATTTGGTTACCAGCACCTATATCCATGGATTTTTTTAGCATGCTAAGCTCAAGACTGGAATGAAATCCAATATTTGATGAGTTTTGTAGGTATTTTATGCCTTTTATAACTACATTAAATAATATTACTATATGTATTACTAATCACAATAATAAGTATTCAACAAATGACAGTTATTGAACCGGGCTGCTCAGTTAGTAATAAAATCTTTCTCGTATAAATATTTGCTATGAATGCAAGAACTTATATAACCCTCAAAATAAAACATCCGTTTTGAACTAAAGATAGAATTACTTGGAACTGCATAGTCTCTCTTGAGTATACACCTCTCAGCAATAATACAAGTAAAAATAATAGAAAATAGATAGGGGCAATAAATTAAACAAATCTTTGACTTAAGTATAATGACAACAAATATGTACTCTATGTTAATAAATACAGATGACTATTTTTCTTAAACATTTAAGCAACAATGACTTTAGTTTCCCGCCATTTCCAATTCTTTTAATCTCTGTTCAATCTCAGCTACACTTTTACCTTGTTCTTTGTTATATTTGTATGACTGTATAAGCTGCTCTTTCTCTAAGCCTTTTATTCTTTCATACAAAGTTTTATCAAATTCTTTGTCTACGTCACTTTCTTCCCTTAAAACACAGAAGTATAATAGAAATACTGCTACACTGGTGATCACGGAGTAAGGCTGGTACCAAGGCATGTCTGAATTTACTTTTCTCATGATCGGTGCGACTGTTTTCCTAGCAGCGCCGCTCGTGGAAAACTTTATAGGTTCATTTTCACTTGCTTCTTCTAGTTTACTGCTGAACGCTCTTTTCGATCTATAGACTCGGTTAAAGTTCCTAAAAAATAACATTTACAAATTGATTACTAAGGTTAGTGTAAGTGTGATGCAATTCAGCACCGCAAGTGTTTATGACGAAATTTGTTAGACAATGCATTACCTAAAATAATTACTCAGGTGTCTATTCATCTTAAGAACGGTGATGTTATGTTATTTAGAGATTTTAGAGCTTTTTATTAATTCTAAAATATTTTATTATTTTCAAAGAACAATTTTGTTAAAATTGTGTCAAATCTTTGCTGTCATTACTGTCAACTGTCAAGTTGGTCACAAATACAGATTATATCTAATATTTTTTTCTAAGACGAAACCAAGGACTTTAAGTTATCTCAAACATTTGTTATATTTATAAAGCTTACTTTATTCACACCATTTCAAATTCTCTTTAAACGACCACATCAAATTAACTCCTTTGTTCATTTGCCATTATTTCCAAAGAATATTGCAGTGCGTTTCGCGTCCTGTGAAGAATACGTCCTGTTAATAAACTATTTGGTACAGAATACCTTACTCCAAAAAAGAAAATATTTTCTTCGACGATACTGGTAAAAACAAACACGTAAGAATGTTAATAAATGTATACGTACCGAACAAATTCTTCACCAACCTCTGGCTCAGTCAACAAAAAATTTCGCATTGCTATTGCGGCATTTTTTCTCTCTATTGCCGCTTTTAACCTACTGTCGTCGACTGTAGTTTCTTCGATATTTTGTGTATGACTTATTTGGTTCAAGAAGATTTCAAATTTAGGTCTTATCAATAGAGCCCGAATGTCGCACTCGTCTGAGGTTCGGTGAACAGTTTCAAAAAGCTTCGCCCGTTTAGTCCATACGGACGATATTCCACTCTCCTGAAGAGGACAAAGATGATTATGTAGTTGTTTTATAAGCTTTGTATCTCAGAACTATTGACTAGATTGCAAGAAGCTGACTTAAGATAGCCTATTCTGTTATAACTATAACCTGAAAATACAGCTAAGTTTTACATATCATAATTATATCCATTCAGTGTAGTTTTAGCGCGAAAGAGTAACAAACGTCATACTCACAAAGTAGTAGCACATGAGGTAGTAGGATGTGATGAGCGAGTGATTATATACTTACGAAGTTACTTTTTGTGTCACAGGAACGCAAATATTTAAATAAATCATGGACAGATGGACACAGTGTTGATACTTTAGCGCAGTGAGCAGTGAGTTATCAACTTATCACGGGCAGAGATCGAACCCATAATATTATTGATTTCGCACCCTTGCAACCCATTATTTAAACCTATTGTACTTACAATAACTTGTCAACTACACTATGTTTTACTTACTGAAGCCTCTTGTAACTCATCGAGCTCTTTACGACATTCCTTAATTTGCCCTGAGAAAGCTGCATGTCGACATTTCTCTATAACTAACTGATTATTTAGTTTATCGGTGGTAACAGTGAGAGATTGGTACTCTCTTGTGAGTTTGTCTATATGCACCGTGGCGTCGTGGATAGCCCGATTCAAGGACATGATGACATCGTTTACTGAAAACAAAAAATAATTTTAATATTGCTTACATATATAATTTGCAGTTGGTACAAATGGTACAATAATTCTTACAGGCCCGTACGCGATGTAGCGGTCTGTAAGAAGAGAATGAACTAGATACAAGAGGCGGATACTACTAACAAAATATACAACTGGTGCAGTTAAAGACAAGTTTATAGACATAAGTTGCGCGTAAACGAGCCACTCGACCACTGTCACTTACCAGTGGAGGTGGTTCACTGTGGTGGTCAGCGGTAGGCTGGCAACAATCTGTGTGCTTGATTGAGTCAATTTTGTATGAAGCCGACGTGTGCAGTGTGGCGGATAATTCCCCAGTCAAGAGAGACGGACGTTCCCCCAGTGTATATTAACTACGAGAGCAAGAGGGACGGAGAAACGACGCCAGCGCCGACAACTAGGAACTAAACTGGGGGCAGACCCCACTTGAAATCGGCACACGAAATCCGAAGGTCTGCGGTTCTATGAAAACCTGGGTTCTTTGACAAATCTGTCAATTATCTACCACTGTTTATTTTGCGAATATTAGATACCTTACTTAAAACTACTAAAATATATGAATTATCTCACTTTCACGTTTTTCTTTGAGCCTTATTTGTTCTTCTTGCTCTTTTTGTTTTATCTTCTCGATAGCCGGTCTCACAGAGGTATCCATTCCACAACTTGATGCGTTGCTGACAAGCGCAGCTAAATCTTATAATAAAAAAAAATCTAAACAATTTAATTTAAACAAGCAAATGCCGCACTAAGAAGAAATCGTGTGCCGAGAGCAGTGACAATACTAATAATATTATTAGTATTGTCACTGGCCGAGAGGGACTTTACATACCTAATCAATCAACAGACTCGAAACATACTCGAAAGGACAAATTGTGGATAGAACCTCAGTACTTATATCGGCGATCGAACACACAATACTAGGTGCAGTGCTGAACGGTGCGGCGATGTGTCTTAATAAAAGTTTTAAGTTAAACCATTACGCTATGTGCAGTTGTCTGGAACTATCGTGAAATGGAACGACAAATAAAAAATATTGATTTTCAAAACGGTTACCCAGGGTTACCTGACAATTTTTGTAAACAAAAATATTATATCCCGGAACTCGTGGATATCAGTGGTAAATCAAACAATGCAGAAACCTGATTCTGAAGGTTTTGTGAATATAACCTGGCCCAGCAAAAACATACCACACGGTGGTATTTTCCATACTAATATAGCAAATCCAACAGAAGAGCAACAAAAGTTTCTAAAAGGTACCTAATTGAACTACTTACAGTATCTAATTTGAATATTCACCAATTTTGTGTTTGATCTAGTCCTGATTTAAACAGTACCTACAGTAAAATACTGTCAGATAATTTTACAACATTCAAAATATCTCGTTCCCGCTATAACTCTGCTACTATTTTTTTTTTATTAATTTATTTCATGACCTGGCTCTGCTACTCTTTGAGAAAAGAATATAATATGGAGTGGACAAATAATACATATGGATACTTTACGTTATAGAAATATATATGAAATCGACATAAAGCCACCAAACATAGTGTTGTCTCGTTTTTACTTAGCGATATCTCTGTTAGAAAAAAGAGATAGCCATAGGTTACTGAATACACTGATCATAGTGATTTTTTATCAGAAATGTCAATCGTGCCAGTGTCGCCATATTGCTTGCCAAGTGTTTTTGGTACATCTGCTGTCAAATCGTTGTGTATCGAACATAATAATTTTGATTTTGTGCATAAATATGTCTAAAAACCAGATGAATCAGTGCTTCAGGCTTTCCTAGAGATCGTAAAATCATGCCTAAGTGTTGATTTGAACTGTGCAGTGCAAGATAAAGCTATAATCAACACAAATGTACTCTTCACAAGTAAGTAACAAGTCATGATTTATATTGTTGAAAAGGATTAGTATTTATACAAAATATTGTTACAAGAGGTTCTTTTTATAGTTAATTTAACAGGTTTTAGCTTCGTTATGGCCTAAATGTTGTTATTTTCGTAGTTTGGAATTTTCCATATTTACGTATTAGAGGTTAGTAGTGATGTTACTGCTAATGTCGATATAGGTTATCGATATATAGATAATCTATAGAGACTTCCACAAACGATAACATTGTTAAAACTATCTCGTGTCTGTAAATGGAAATAAATTAAACATTGAACCAATTTTGTCTGTACCTAGTAAAGGAAAAGCGATATTTGACAAACTTACTTTACATACACCTGATTACATAAATCGCAAAACCACTGCATCCTGCTCTATGTTGAGGAAAATAAGCAGTTAAAATAATTATATTATGTTTTTTGCCAACAGATAACATGAACAGCAACTGTATGCGAGAATTCCTAGCAATAAAACGTTGAAGAAAATCATTTTATTTGAAAACAAGAGGACGCCCGCTGCTACACCTGCACATTTTTTCAACTGTTTCTGTCCGATCCCGTGGGAATTTCAAGAAAGTCCTTAGTGCACTCCTGCGATCCCCAAAGAACATTCATGCCAAATTTCAGCTTCCTGCACCTTATAATTTTGGCTGTAGCTTATCTGTCAGGCAATCAGTAACGCAAGGATTTTATATATTATACAGATAAAAAACAAATAAATAACATGTATTAATCAATTATGATTTTTCTTACCCCCTTATGATATTTCAGTGTAGCTGTGTGTTTCATTACGGTATGTATGATGCAAATCAGAAATCGCCGACATAAGGCCGGCGCGCACTGACGTCGCGGCATGGCAAAGGATTTTATTACTGATCAAGTCATTTTCATTCTTATTTCAATGAGTTTAGAATTCATATTACTTTATTTCGATACAATCGTATCGCAGCCCGCCGTGGCATGCCGCGGGACGTTTGGGGCGCGTCGCGGCACGTCGCGGCATCGGCGGCACACTTGGACGCCGCGGCATGCCATGGCGTCTTGCAGTGTGCCACGACGTAATCAGTAGGTAAATAAGTTCCTGAATTCAGCGTTAGTAAATCTTGTTCTCATAAATAATGTATCCAGAATTGTTTTCTCATCGACAGATCAGTTTGTATTTGTCGTTCTTCATCTTCAGCAAGAAGTGCTATTGATGCTAAATTCCAGTCAATTGGACGCCTCGGTATGACGCGGCATGCTGCGAGGTGCCGAAGCGTCTTTCGGGCTAACGAAACACGTTCCGCGCCGTGCCATGCCATGCCGTCAGTCGGCGCCGGCCATTAGCTATCCGGATAGCCAAGCTGAAGGGGCAGTGGCCAGAGGACATAGCTCGAAGAAGCGATGGCCGTTGGGCAGAAAGGTTCTGGAATGGCGGCCTCGTACCGGACGACGCAGCAGAGGTAGGCCTCCCGCAAGGTGGACCGACGATCTAGTCAAGATCGCGGGAGGCAGTTGGATGCGGGCGGTTCAAGACCGGTCTGTGTGTAGAACCTTGGGGGAGGCCTATGTCCAGCAGTGGACGTCGTTTGGCTGATATGATGATGATGATGATGTATGGTGCCATTCATGTCCGGTACTTTCATTCACAGCGACACAGTATCGATATTGGCTACCAGAGAATATTTTGTTATATGATACAAGGGACATTTTCCGCTTTACCATGTTCGCCCGCATTTGCATTATGGAATAAACTAATTTGGCAAAAAATCTAAAGTAACTTACTACAAAATATCAATTTAATTTTTTTCTAAATCTACAGTAATGTATTATTTACCTCTAACCGGCTCAATGTCGATATCGATTATATTCTGGAGTCCAACCCATAGAGATATAAAGGATAGAGTGGCAGAACAGTACCTAACTCAATACTGTGTCATGTCCGTCGCCGCGTCGGTGTGAGAGAGAACGCTACAGGTTAAAGGCCCCCTGCATCTCTCTCTAACAGTACATGCACAACATCAACATTGCGCAATGGCGTGCTACCTGTAACTATTATTTCTATCAGTTTATCAGTAATCAATAGTTTAAAAATATATAAACTTTTTTGTCACTTCAAACCATCTTCGTGTATCAATAAAAACAATTTTTAAACTATTGATTACTAATAAACTGATTTAAATAATAGTTACAGGTAGCACGCCACTGCGTAATGTTGATGTTGTGCATGTATTGTTAGAGAGAAATGCAGGGGGCCTTTAATGTTGCGTTCTCTCTCCCACCGGCGGACACGAATAGGCTCTGCCACTCTATTCTTAATATCTCTATGGTCTAACCCAACGGCAGTCATTTTATTTTCCACATAATTTCGTAGGTATGCGCGCTAATTTCGTAGGTAAGTCCAATCCATGTTATTCACAGATCTGTGGTTTATTACTAGAAAAAGTAAGAACCCTTCAAAAACTTAAAAAATATAGTTTTCTTTTTCATCTTTTAGCAACACAAATCGCATTTGCTAGTACGTTAGCTTTAATAATTTCGACTTCTTACTGAACCGAGACAACAGTGATTTTAGTGCTGGTATGAACGCTCTCATCGCAAGCTTTTAAAAGTGCTTACGCCAGAGTTCAACGCAATCGTTTTTTAAATCCTCGTGCGAATGATGCCTAAAGGTGCTATACTTTGTCGATAACAAAAAAACTTGTCGATATATGCTTTGCGTTGCCTAATATGCGCCCAACCCTAATGGACGCCATTTTATTTGCATACGTTTCGTAGGTATGCACGCTAACTTCGTAGGTACGTCCAATCCATGTTATTCACACATCTATGCTGCTACTAAATTAAAGCTGTGTTGCCATTACTCACTAGCTCTTTATAAATAAATATAGGTTATTGTCTCACTTAGTTCTATTTTTCTTGTCCAGTACTTTTAGAAGAATCGAAACTTACCCTTGCACAAAATCGGAAGAATGCCTTGGCACTGCGTGAACCAGAAGTGCAAAAACCGATGCCAATGCGTCATCGAAGACCGATGATACGCCCAAGAACTTCCCGCCGTCGTTCTTTTTCTGAAATTAGAGAGTCCGGCGCGTTTGATTTCGACAAGTAAGTTTTACAATACTTTTTTACGATCTATTTTAAATTATTGCAACAATTTTTTATTTTAGATCATTTGAGGAATTAGATCATTAGTCAATGCGATTTTTGAAATAGCAAGCACAGTAGGTAGGTACATATGCTCTATGTTTTGAGTTGTTAAAAATATTGTTATGGTGCATAAATAGTGTGACTGTTTGACTGCCTCCGTGGTCCAGTGTATCGGGAGGTCCCGCGGTCGATTACAGAATCGGGCAAAATTGTTAGGTACTTACTGAGTTTTACCGAATTCTCAGTAGGAACACGGGGTATGGCAATGTGCTCGATAACTTCAATGGGCTCGCCTCTTATTAAGCGGAACCTTAGATTCATAACATAGAGAAATGTGGGTGTAATATTACACCTCTGCCTACCCCTTCGCGGCTACAGATGTGGGTCATTCATAATTCATAAATAGTCATATCTTTTATGGATTAATACAGGTATCGTCCGTTAAAACGCGGTGAAGACAGAGAGCTAATGAAGGAGAAATTAGCTAATATCATGACATATGGCGACAATGATGAACAGCAAAAACCTAAGGCAATTCCTGCACGTCTGAAGAAACCCGAGCCAAAGTTGCCTACTAATAAGGAGAAGTGGAATGACTGTAAGATGTTTTAAATATAAGTAAAACAAATAAGTGATTTTATATTTTTAATCCGATATTGTGGTATTTATCGGTTAGTTAATTACAAAACTCGTAATACTTACAAGTAAGTACCTACGTGGTTAACTCTTAACAGAAGAACCCAATAATTCAAGTTTTGTTAGAACCGGGAATCGAACCCGCGACCATGTTCCACTTTCTGCAGTAGATTACACTACCGGTGGTCCTACGGTACTACCGTAGGACCACAGCCACAGGGACTGTCCTATTCTCGCTATGACAACGTAGAGCTAGGTACCTTGCTACATGTTATCTGTGGGTAAAGCTGTAGGTAGTCCAAAACTTTGGCCAAGTGCGTGTTGGTATACTGAACATTTCGAGAATGTTATAGAACACGCTCAGTCATGCAACCTCAAAATTTCCTCACCATATGTTTTTTATTATATGTTTTTTGTCACGATTTAAAAAGCGAAAATTAGAAAGTAGATATTAGAAAGTATTTTGTTGTGTGCTCATGTTTATCATCACAATGACAAGCGTTTTCTTCCAGTGGTAACTCAAATACGCGAACGTACGGAATGGCTCGCGGAGATGGAGTACTTGGGCCAAGCAGGGCCTCACCGGGACATTATAAAGGACCAGATAGCGGAGCGCATGCGAGCCTTGGACGCGTTAGGTATCGACAGTGAATGCTCCACGTCGAGGTCTTCTGCATCAGGATTCAGTGTCGTTAAGAGTGGCGGGTCGGTTGGGAAGCCGCCCAGTGTGCAGCGTTCTGGTAAATGTAACATTTGTACATGCTAGCTAGATGGATATTTTTTTATAAAGGGTCCGCCTGACGCCTGTATCTCCGACCGGGTAGGTAGACGTGTAATATTACACCCACATTTCGCCATGTTGGATTTAATTAGGTCCCACGCAATAAAGGGTGAGTCTATTGCCGTTACCGCGCGGGCAAATTTCCAGACTCCGCGCGTGCTGCTACTGGGAATTCGGAAAACTCACAGTAACACTTTTGTCCGACCGAAATCCTGGCGGATACGTCCTTGCTACCATACCATACACTCGTTCGTACAACCACGTTCTTCGGACGCTTTAGCTATGGGGAGGATCCAAGAGGGAAGGGAGGGTTAAGGGCTTCAGCCCTTTCTTCACACCTGGATTCAGTCTAGGTGACGTATATGTAGGGTAAGGTGGGGCACAGTAACACAAGGGGTACAGTGAAACAATCATAATATTTCTATAAATTTTTAACATTTGATTTGAACTGATAACACTGATTTGTCAGGCGGCCGAACCGCCATCTTGGTGCAGTTGTCATTTTGTAGTTTAAAGTCAGCTTGTTGTTTTATTTCAAAATTTCAGTTTATTAAATATAATTTGGCGAATTTTTCAACAAACTATTTTCGTTTTAATCAGAAAGCAGTGTGACTTTGGTGAGTATGAATGTTTTTCAAGTATTTATTGGACCTTTCCCCAAATATTTCACATAGTCAGTTGCCTGTGTTCATAACCGCAAAAAAATAATATGTATATTTTTTACCGAAGGTAGTGCTGGGGCACAGTAAAACGGGGTACAGTGAAACATGTTTCACTGTGCCCCTTTAATTTATTTTTAGGGGCAATTTTCACCTAATATTTCTTTTGTTTTTTTGCATGTATTTAAATGAAGACAATAATATACATAGATATATTATATTATAATGGTGATAAATAGAATAAGAAAAACAAGCATAGGGCTACATACTAAGAGTAACATGAGAGAAGCAATATAATTAATCGAATCGGGAAAATCCTTAAGAGAAGCAGCCAATATAAAGAATGTGAATTTTAGTACACTATACAGATATTTTTAGAAAAAGAAAGAAAATCCTGCTAATGAAATTGTGCGATATACACCAAATTACACAGTTCGAAGAGTGTACCCCTATATGTGTCATTGTACCCCAGGTTTTGTTTTAATGTACCCCAGACCTGGGGCACAATGACACAGAAGAGAGGTTCCAGGAAAATTAGAATAAACTAGTCTTAAGACTGATTTTTGATCTCTTTTTTAAGTCTGATCGTTAATTAATAAAGTGAACTTTACGAAGGTTTAAAAATTTTGTTAAAATTATGAATACACATTTATAAAAAAAGGAAAATGACTTTTTCGTTTCACTGTGCCCCACCTTACCCTATATACTTATCACGCCGTCACAACAGAATGAGACGGAATACCTGAGGTTCTTAGATATACCACGACGCAAGTGTTAACGGTATTCAGACATAGGGCGTAGACCCTGGATGGGCGGATTAGGCACAAAAGTGACCTATAGGTATAAAAATATCAAGAGTTCAATTATTAATGCATCGAGTGCATGATTAATTGGTACTGCTGCGATGTACGTGTGTATCCATTTAATGCCAAGTTCATCATAATAAAATTGTATTGTCGCATTTCAGAGCACTCAACCTCTTCCCAAAAGAGTGGCAAGAAAGGCAGCAAACAAGGCAGCGTGCGTGGTTCAGGTCGCGCCCGTGCTAATAAAGAAGAAAACGTCGCCGCTTACGGACAGCTGTCGCCTCTGCAACGCTCGCCAAGACGTCGCCAGTAGATCTAGAGATGTTCACGCATAGTTCGACTTTAGCCTCCACAAGTCCTAACCCTGCCCTATAACGGTGCTTGCTACCAAAGATGTGCTATGCTATAAACGATTTTGAACTTGCACAAGTTGTATACATTAAAGAAGGATAGGTGGGTGAAATATTACACCTCCGCCTTCGGGGACACAGGCGTGAGTCTAAAAATATACAAGGTTCTTTAGCGGATCTTTTGTTTTCAGACGTTTCGACCGACTTGCTCCGGTCGTGGTCGTTGAGGGACTGTAGGTATCGCGAGTACGGCTCGCTAAATAACCTTGTACGATGTGCTATGCTATATTGCTATGGATGCGTTTGTCCACAAATCACGTACAGACGGGCCATCTTCGCAGCGTAGTTGCGTAACACAGACTCTGGTGGGGAGCACCCTTAGGTTGGAGCCACGATCGTCCAGATATAAGGCCAAGGGGTCGATATTCGGCGTATGATTTGGTAATTGATTTATGCTTTCGGGCATATCTAGCGTGCTCACTACGCTGGATCCGCCAATGCACTGCTCATCTCTATTCTATCATAGTTCAGCGCACAATGGTGGTGACAACTACGACATAATTTATTTTTATTTATTTATAGACTCACGCCTGTATCCACCAAGGGGTAGGCAGAGGTGTAATATTTACACCCATATTTCGCCATGAATTTTTTTAGGTCCCACGTAATAGGGGGCGAGCCTATTGCCGTACCGGGCACATTACCAGACTCCGTGCTACTACTGAGAATTTCCTAACGGAAAAACCCAGTAACACTTTGCCCGACCCGGGAATCGAACCCGACGTACGACACAATATGCAGGTTTAAGTCGAACTATGGTGATGCATCTGAACTAAAGATATTGAACCAGCAGATACAACATTTTAGTTTTTTCACCTTATGAAAGAATACTGTATGGAGAGATCAGGATATCCCTAAAAAATAATTTGTTCATAGAAAAGCAAAAAGGACTTGAGGCACTTAGTAGTCCCACTGGATGAGTCCCTGCATTAACCGCAAGTCGACTAGAGAAACACTGCTTGTGACTATTTATAGAACTTGAAGTACAAATAAATATATATATATTGCCCAAATATACGATTTTTCTGTAGTGAAGGTAGAAAGAAATAAAATACATATTGTGGTGTTTACTGATTTTTATACCATGTATTTATTTTGAAAGTTTAAATAAAAGACTGCAGGAATAAATAATGTCTTTTTTTATTAAAGTGCCAAGCTGAAGGTGGTCATATTATAGTTTATAACAAGTTGCAGTTACAGATTAATTAATAAAGCTAAAGTTATATGATGTCCTACCGACCGATTCCGGCCACGGTGGCATGTCTATATGAGACTTGCCAACTGCGTGGGACATAATTATTATAGTGCACAAGTGTATACACAAATGCACTCTCTATTCCCTCACTCTCATAGTCCGATGGGACGCCACATGCGACACGACCGGAGAGAGATTGGGCGCAGGACCAACGGTTTAACGTGCTTGCCGAGGCACGGGGGTGTATTACAAACATCAACAACTTGACAACTGGTTTTTCTTGTGGTAATTAAACCTAAATCAAACAATGCACTGACAATAGAGAGGCCAAAACTTGAACCTCCTTCATATTTGCAGTCTAATAAATTAATGTCTTATAAAATGTCTAATTATCCTTAAACTAGTCACTGTCATCATCAATGACTATTCTTGGCACTTTTGACTTTGATGCACCACTCCCACTATGATCTCTCTTTCTAACTCTTATTACCTCTTCAGATTCTTCACTCAAAACTGGCTTATAGTCATGACTAGGTGGAGATTCTAAATTAAAACTAGAATACTTTCTTATAGGCATAGTCAACATAAAACTATCATCGGAAATTGTATCCATAAGTGGTCCATTTTTTATATAACTTATTGTGGAGTATGCTGTAAAATGAAAGTCTTCAACAAGGTAATTCCCCATCAACAAAAATGCCAGTACATCTTCACCAATAGTCCTTGATATATTTGGTTCCTTTCCCTTATGTCTTAAGTTTACAGGGCCTTTCAAAAACCAAGCATCAAGTAACTTCTGGGCTGTCAATTTCACATCTTGCTTTTCTGCTCCTTTAATTATATTACCTATAGTCTCACAGTAGCCTTTGATATTTAGCTCTTTGACACTGGGATTAGGGTTTGCACACACATCACACATTTTATTGCAGTCTGAATTACCCCATGTTTCGTCAAAATGCTCAGCTATTAGTAACCTTCTACATAATGAACCGTTTAGGCAGTATTTTACCATCCCATATAGATGTTCTAAGCTGCCAACATTGGAGAATACCATTGTACTGACTTTAAAGACGTCCTGCATCCTGTATAAAGTTACGCATTCTGCGTACTGGCCATCACGTCCAGCCCTGCCACTCTCTTGGTAATAATTCTCCATTGATTTACTTATAGTGTGATGGATAACAAACCTTACATCTGGTTTGTCAATACCCATACCGAATGCAACAGTTGCCACTATGGCCTGATATTCTTTATCATGCCATTTCAAGTGAACCTTGGAGCGAGTACTGGCTTCTAAATTGGCATGATAGCATCCAACTTTTAATCCTTTCTTTCTTAAACCGTCAGTTATGTCTTCAGAGTCTTTAATACTGTTTGTGTAGATAATTCCACTTTCATTTCTATACCTGCCTTTTAACAATTTCTCTAGAATTCTAATACATTCTTCTTGTGAGGTTGGCTTCTCGAGGATCTTATAAAACAGATTAGGTCTGTTGAATGTGGATTTTATGAGTAAACAACCAGGAATGTTGAGTATTTTCTGTACATCAGACAGAACATGAGCTGTTGCAGTGGCTGTTAAACCTAATATAGGAACATTAGGAAACATATTAGATAAAATACCTAAGTATTTATAATCAGGCCTGAAATCATGCCCCCATTGTGAACAACAATGAACTTCATCAATTGCTATTCTCTGTAGTCGTCCCTCTGCGTGACACTTTTGTAAATTAGACATAAACCGTTTGCTCTTTGCAAACCTTTCAGGAGTAGCATAAATTAATTTTAATTTCGTTTTACCATCTTTTAGCGCGTTTAAAGCCTCCGTAGTCTGCTCTTTGGGACTGGTACTCGACATTAATATGGCTGGTATATTTTTTTTAGTCAGTGATCTTACTTGGTCTTCCATGAGTGATACGAGAGGCGAGACGACGACTGTGAGGCCCGGTTTGACCAGAGCAGGCAGCTGGTAACACAGACTTTTGCCTGCACCAGTCGGCATAACGACTATAGCATGTTGGCCGGCGAGCGTAGAATTTATAGCACTTAGTTGTTTAGGTCTAAAGCTTGATATTTTAAAAACATCCTTTAATATTTGGTCTACTTTCTCTGACCAGTCATAAGTGGTGCCGGCCCAGTCCACACTAGCTAAACTTTCTGATTTCAGTTTGTTTATAGAGTTCTTCAAGGCGGTTTTCTTTTCGTGAAGCTGTCTCTGTTTGTTCTTCCATTTTGCTATCTCAGCGTCTACTTTTGATATCTCCTTCTCGACGGTTTTAAGTTCGTCTTCGAGATCTTTAACAGTTTTCATTATTTTTAACACAGGTTTGAAAGGATAACATTAAAATATCGGCAATGATTTACTCCACAAAACATTAACGTCAATCTCGTTGCCGCAAACGATGACAGATTTGACAAATTGGCAATCGTTTACAAATAACTTTGAGAAAATAATATAATATGGAGTGGACAAATAATACATATGGATACTTTACGTTATAGAAATATATATGAAATCGACATAAAGCCACCAAACATAGTGTTGTCTCATTTTTACTTAGCGATATCTCTGTTAGAAAAAAGAGATAGCCATAGGTTACTGAATACACTGATCTTAGTGATTTTTTATCAGAAATGTCAATCGTGCCAGTGTCGCCATATTGCTTGCCAAGTGTTTTTGGTACATCTGCTGTCAAATCGTTGTGTATCGAACATAATAATTTTGTTTTTGTGCATAAATATGTCTAAAAACCAGATGAATCAGTGCTTCAGGCTTTCCTAGAGATCGTAAAATCATACCTAAGTGTTGATTTGAACTGTGCAGTGCAAGATAAAGCTATAATCAACACAAATGTACTCTTCACAAGTAAGTAACAAGTCATGATTTATATTGTTGAAAAGGATTAGTATTTGTACAAAATATTGTTACAAGAGATTCTTTTTATAGTTAATTTAACAGGTTTTAGCTTCGTTATGGCCTAAATGTTGTTATTTTCGTAGTTTGGAATTTTCCATATTTACGTATTAGAGGTTAGTAGTGATGTTACTGCTAATGTCGATATGGGCTATCGATATATAGATAATGTATAGAGACTTCCACAAACGATAACATTGTTAAAACTATCTCGTGTCTGTAAATGGAAATAAATTAAACATTGAACCAATTTTGTCTGTACCTAGTAAAGGAAAAGCGATATTTGACAAACTTACTTAGACCTGATTACATAAAACCCAAAACCGCTGCATCCTGCTCTATGTTGAGGAAAATAAGCAGTTAAAATAATTATATTATGTTTTTTGCCAACAGATAACATGAACAGCAACTGTATGCGAGAATTCCTAGCAATAAAACGTTGAAGAAAATAATTTTATTTATAAACAAGAGGACGCCCGCTGCTACACCTGCACATTTTTCAACTGTTTCTGTCCGATCCCGTGGGAATTTCAAGAAAGTCCTTAGTGCACTCCTGCGATCCCCAAAGAACATTCATGCCAAATTTCAGCTTCCTGCACCTTATAATTTTGGCTGTAGCTTATCTGTCAGGCAATCAGTAACGCAAGGATTTTATATATTATACAGATAAAAAACAAATAAATAACATGTATTAATCAATTATGATTTTTCTTACCGCCTTATGATATTTCAGTGTAGCTGTGTGTTTCATTACGGTATGTATGGTGCAAATCAGAAATCGCCGACATAAGGCCGGCGCGCACTGACGTCGCGGCATGGCAAAGGATTTTATTACTGATCAAGTCATTTTTATTCTTATTTCAATGAATTTAGAATTCATATTACTTTATTTCGATACTATCGTATTGCAGCCCGCCGTGGCATGCCGCGGGACGTTTGGGGCGCGTCGCGGCACGTCGCGTTGCGGCATCGGCGGCACACTTGGACGCCGCGGCACGCCATGGCGTCTTGCAGTGTGCCACGACGTAATCAGTAGGTAAATAAGTTCCTGAATTCACCGTTAGTAAATCTTGTTCTCATAAATAATGTATCCAGAATTGTTTTCTCTTCGACAGATCAGTTTGTATTTGTCGTTCTTCATCTTCAGCAAGAAGTGCTATTGATACTAAATTCCAGTCAATTGGACGCCTCGGTATGACGCGGCATGCTGCGAGGTGCCGAAGCGTCTTTCGGGCTAACGAAACACGTTCCGCGCCGTGCCATGCCATGTCGTCAGTCGGCGCCGGCCATTAGCTATCCGGATAGCCAAGCTGAAGGGGCAGTGGCCAGAGGACATAGCTCGAAGAAGCGATGGCCGTTGGGCAGAAAGGTTCTGGAATGGCGGCCTCGTACCGGACGACGCAGCAGAGGTAGGCCCCCCGCAAGGTGGATCGACGATCTAGTCAAGATCGCGGGAGGCAGTTGGATGCGGGCGGTTCAAGACCGGTCTGTGTGGAGAACCTTGGGGGAGGCCTATGTCCAGCAGTGGACGTCGTTTGGCTGATATGATGATGATGATGATGATATATGGTGCCATTCATGTCCGGTACTTTCATTCACAGCGACACAGTATCGATATTGGCTACCAGAGAATATTTTGTTAAATGATACAAGGGACATTTTCCGCTTTACCATGTTCGCCCGCATTTGCATTATGGAATAAACTAATTTGGCAAAAAATCTAAAGTAACTTACTACAAAATATCAATATAATTTTTTTCTAAATCTACAGTAATGTATTATTTATCTCTAACCGGCTCAATGTCGATATCGATTATATTCTGGAGTCCAACCCATAGAGATATAAAGGATAGAGTGGCAGAACAGTACCTAACTCAATACTGTGTCGTGTCCGTCGGTGCGAGAGAGAACGCTACAGGTTAAAGGCCCCTGAATCTCTCTCTAACAGTACATGCACAACATCAACATTGCACAATGGCGTGCTACCTGTAACTATTATTTCTATCAGTTTATCAGTAATCAATAGTTTAAAAATATATAAACTTTTTTGTCACTTTAAACTATCTTCGTGTATCAATAAAAACAATTTTTAAACTATTGATTATAATAAACTGATTTAAATAATAGTTACATGTAGCACGCCACTGCGTAATGTTGATGTTGTGCATGTATTGTTAGAGAGAAATGCAGGGGGCCTTTAATGTTGCGTTCTCTCTCCCACCGGCGGACACGAATAGGCCCCACTCTGCCACTCTATTCTAATATGTCTATGGTCTGACCCAACGGCAGTCATTTTATTTTCCACATAATTTCGTAGGTATGCGCGCTAATTTCGTAGGCACGTCCAATCCATGTTATTCACAGATCTGTGATTTATTACTAGAAAAAGTAAGAACCCTTCAAAAACTTAAAAAATATAGTTTTCTTTTTCATCTTTTAGCAACACAAATCGCATTCGCTAGTACGTTAGCTTTAATAATTTCGACTTCTTACTGAACCGAGGCAACAGTGATTTTAGTGCTGGTATGAACGCTCTCATCGCAAGCTTTTAAAAGTGCTTACGCCAGAGTTCAACGCAATCGTTTTTGAAATCCTCGTGCGAATGATGCCTAAAGGTGCTATACTTTGTCGATAACAAAAAAACTTGTCGATATATGCTTTGCGTTGCCTAATATGCGCCCAACCCTAATGGACGCCATTTTATTTGCATACGTTTCGTAGGTATGCACGCTAACTTCGTAGGTACGTCCAATCCATGTTATTCACACATCTATGTACACAATCAACCACCATGTAACGTTCCCCTAAAGTTAGGATACCTACTATAATATTATTAAATAGTCTAATATGCAACCACCTGGGAAATATCGAAATATCACAGAAAATTTATATAAAGTATATTTATAGTAACGTCTAACTAATCTCAGAATTATAAATACAGGCTCCGATCACGTAAAAACACGTTTGTCGCAATCTCATGTGCCTGACCGCCTTAACCTGAGTTGAATATTTGCCTAATATTTACTTTTTTTTTCTGCGTATATTAGCAATCAGTCCTAGGACTATGAGCAAGTCTGTGCTGTGATGGTGTCATGCGGAGTGGCTTCCCATTGGAAGCATCCACTCATCTGCTGCCCAGAGCTATTGCCGGTCTTCTAGCTCTAGGATATGATGACGTTTGTATGTATTGGCGTTACGCGACCGATAAAACGCGACGGATCTTCCGTCAGATATGTTCCGGCCCTTAGGGGCGGCACATATCTGACGGAAGATCCGTCGCGTTTTATCCGTCGCGTAACGCCAATACATACAAATGTATAGAAAAACATTCAACCTTTCACACCTGACCGAAGATCCGTTAGTACGTCGAGCGTACTGACGGATTATCCGTCGACGTCGCGCGCACCCATTGAGATAAGGAATTATATATGGAGGCGCCGTGTTGTTATAGACATATCTATTGTTATACAAGTATAAGTGAAATATGAAGCTAACGATGAAATATTGTTTTGTCTCACTCTTTCTAAGCAGGTATTTACATTTGAGAAAAGAGACAACGATATTTAAATTATGGCGTATTATGGCAACATTTCGATATGACATTAGCTCGACTGTAGGTAAGTGCCATGTCGGCCATCTTAAGCGCTCAAAAGGCCGCTGAGTTCGTGGTAGTTGTGCTGTCAAGTGGGCGTCTAAGTTTTTTATTGTCGCGATTTTCTAGGAGAAAATCACTAGTTTACTTTTAAATCTTTATTATTTGAATAGTGAAACAGTTAAAGAAGATGTCTGTGTGTTGTATTGTGCAGTGTGGTGCAAAAAAGAGCGAAAATCAACCTCGATTGTCCTTGCACAGGTTAGTAGCCAGTTTTCACGAATTATTACTAAAATAATTCTCCTAGCTAGAGAACATTTTACGGAAACATGAATTTATGGCAAAAGTACTGATATTAAGCTTTATTTCTGTATAAGAAACTATTTTTAGTAAAATTTGTTGTTTACAATAACATGTCATACAGCATAGTGTTGTACAGTTGCCGTAACAGCGTCGATATAATCTCCAACTATAATTCTGCGTATTCTTATCCATTTTAATAACAGAAGCTACTTCAGAGTTTTGTTTTGTTTTGTATAGTTTCAAAATAAGACGTCAGTAGTTTGTTATTAGTTTTGGTTACATATTAGTTCAAGGTATCATGTTTTTTAATTAAACTGTTTCCTTTTTATAGATTCCCTAGAAAAGACCAATTAAGGAAAAAGTGGTTAGAAGCTATCGGTGAAGAAAATATTAATCCCAGACATAAAGAATGGTATGTCTGTTCGCTTCACTTTCAAGAAAGTTGTTTCAATAGAACACTTGATGTTATGAGATTACACGATAACTCTGTTCCCACAATATTTTTGGTAAGTCTCCATTAAAATTACTGATAACACGTAACCTGGCTCTATGTCATTAAATAAAAAATAAATGTTGTATTTGTATGTTTCTAATTGACTGCCTCGTTGGTTTAGCGGTCACAAATGTGACTGTTGAGCAAGAGGTCTTGGGGTCAATGCCCAAGTTGATCAAAGTGTTATTGGGCTTTTTCTATTATGAATTGAAGGGCTATTTACAAAAACAGCACAACTTTTAAGCAAACATTTTACAGGAAGTAAAAAAGACTTTCTCCAATCCATATTTTTCGTTTAATAAGTTAGAACTTTGATGATTTATTCATGTTAATGTATTGAATTGAATATGTAACATTTTTTATTATTTATACCTACTGTTATGGAATAAAATGATAAAATGTAGGTTGTACTAGTGTTCTTTTTGTAAAAAAATGCATTTATGTTATTTTTGTAAAAATAAAAGTAAGTTTTACAATGAAAGACATCTAATTAATCATAATTAAGTAGTTTATTGCCACACAAAACACTTGCAGCTATTACACATACACACTATTACACATTATACAGTCTAATTAACTTATTCTATGTATAATATGTATGTATTTACAAAAGAAAAAGTATACATGTATGTTTATCCATTGTCTAGTACCCATAGTACAAGCTCTGCTTAGTTTGGGACTAGATGGTGTTGTGTGAATGTGGTAGAATATTATTATTATTATTATATTATTATTTATTCTTCTCCTTCACTTACATCTTTATTATCAATATCAATATCTTCTCCTTCCTCTGCTACAATTTCACATATATTATCATAAATAATCATCTTGTGGGGTCACTCAAAAAATGTTTCAATATCTGAATATCCTTAGCTTTATTAGGATTTAATGGAATTTGAACCTTGTACAACGGACTAAAATTCAGTTCCAAAGGTTGTGGACGCTTTCTCCTATAACTGAAGTTTATTTTTTCACAAAAACTACTTAACTGCGTTCAGATATGTCGTTTTTGTAAAATTTGCACACAGTTGTGTAGTTTTTGTAAAATATGTGTTTTTTTACAGTGTGATTCTGAGCTCATTATACTGTTTTTGTAAAATCGAATTAAACTGTCTAGTGTAACTTTTTCCATAGATCATATTGCCATCATTAATAAAAAAAACTTAAAATTGTTAGTTATGTAGTTTTTGTAAAAAACCCTTCAATTGCTTAGTAACAGTTACAGATCCTGGATTTGTGCCTGGTGGATAATAGCAGGCTTGCTCCTTTTACATGGGACATAAACATATCCGGTGCTCATCTGCCAGTAGCTATATTATGTATATTCCTTATAAAACGAATACCTACTTTTTCAGACATCCAATAAACAACGCCAGGTATCATCAGTTTTAAATGAAAGCAGCAACACCAGAAAACATGATGATACTTCTACATCAACTGAACTGCCCCCATTGCAGTTATCCCATGAAATTGTAAATAGAGAGCACAAAGAGGTATGTATCTACTTAGGCCGCGATTTGTTGATGTGTGCATACAAACAAAAGAATAAAATTATGTTTAAGGTGTTTAGTTCACATTATATATTAGACTTCCTAATTCTTAATTATACAGGGTATTATGTTGTCTGTGATAATACTATTAGAGTATTACCATATGAGGGACATACATACAAAATTAAAGTTATTTTAAACATTTATACAGCGTGACTGGTACGGAACCCGTCATAGGAAACTGACATATGCAGGTCTTTTGATAATTATTAAACACTACATTCTCTAACTAAAGTTTAATAGTTAAGGAGATATGCGGATTTTCATTTCATTGAGATTTTTCCAAAATTGACCTTCAAGCATTCATAACTTTCTATTTTTGTTTTTTTTTTGTATTTTTTATGATTTGATGGTAGTCATAAACATTTACGATAAAATGACATCAAAAAATCACTCAAACTAGAGTTAAAAATAAGATATTAAGCTCAAAAGATAAAAAAATCCTTTACAAATTATTGAGATCAAATTAATTAGATCTGAAATTAAAAAAAAAGCTCCCATGTGTTCTTAATTTTAATCTAAATTAATTTTCTAGTTTGTCACCTTTCCAAAGGTAGTAAATTTGTATTAAAAATTGCTAGCTTATTGAAATACATTATTATTTGTAAAGGAGAACGCCGGTTTTTGTATGGAATGGTATACCTGGTATGCTTTTTAATGAAATAAACATTTTTATCCAGCTTATTGTTTAATGTTACCGTAGGCATGAAGCGTTTTTGTTTTCGAATCCGCATTTCTGAGATTTTTCTCAAAACTATATTTTTAAAAAATCCGCCATCAATATTGCAAAGGAAGGAATTCGTCCTTGATTTCTAATTGTTTATAACAATTTCAATAAGTGAATGATGTTACAAGTTAAAAGAAACGTAGTCACTTTGGAAATCGATTGGGAAGGCTTATGTTTAGCAGTGGACAGCAACGGGCTGAAATGATGATGATGATGACAGGTTAATATTAAATAGTTGAATTTGTCAAAACTTATGTAACTTCTCAGGTCTGCACATTGCACGTTTTCCAACTTAATAATTGAAGTAGTCATACTTTTGTTTGTTAATATAATTTGTTATAATTTCTTTTCAGGTTGTACTGCTTGAAAAAGTGAAGGCTTTGAAAAACAAATATTTCACGCAGCAGAAAAAAATTAAACGTCTCAATGAGAGAATTCGAAGGCGTAACAAAAAGATAGCCAATTTGGCAGATATCGTGAAAGACATTCGGAGAAAAAATTGTATCAACACAGAACAGGCTGTAACTATAGAAGATTTGGCGGGACCGAAAGACTTTTTAAAAAGGCAAATTATGAAGTCTAAAGGTTTATCTACACCTTGTAAATAAAGAAAAATAAGATAAAATAAGAAATCAGAAAGTTTGCATTGACATTGCATTTTTTATCCCCGAAGGCCTATAATTACATAAGGCGGACTTACAACACATGTTTACCGCATACAAGAACATTATGCAAACCAACATGTAGATTGCGAACCAGGCTTCACAAAAGAAGCATTAGACACTTTAAAAATCAAGGTGCAGGGAAGTACACGGCCTGTAATTTGCTCATTAGTTTTCGATGAAATGGCCACAAGAAAATCTCTGACTTGGGACCCACGAGGGCAAAAATTTTATGGTAGAGTAAATTTTGGTCACAATTTAGACACTGACAGTGTTGAAGAAGCCTGTCAAGCATTAGTAGTTTTATTGACATGTATAAACGACTCGTGGAAAATCCCCATCGGTTATTTCCTAATAACAACGCTCACTGGCGAGCAAAAACATATTATCATAAGCACAGCTCTTAAATTATGTGAAGATGTAGGCATTAAAGTAGTTAGCATTACATGCGACGGAGCTGCCGCAAATTTTAGTATGTTTACTTCTTTTGGCTGCGATATTTTGCGACAGCAAGAAGTAACTAGTTTTGAGTGTGGTAAAACTCGCGTCCACACTTTCATAGACCCATGCCACGCAATAAAACTAATAAGAAATGCGTTTGGCGAACTAAGAGTGTTTATAGACTCACTTGGGCGAAAAGTAGATTTCAAATTTTTAGAAAAATTACTAGAGCTTAAAGAAAGACAGGGTCTTCACCTCGGTAACAAAATTAAAAAAACACATATATTTTATCAAAAACAGAAAATGAAAGTCAAGTTGGCGACACAATTGTTCAGCAGCTCAGTTGCTGATGCCTTGGATTATTGCCGCTTTAAATTGAATTTAAAAGAATTTGAAGAATGTGATGGCACTGTAAATTTTATAAATTTAATGAATTATGTGTTTGATGTTTTAAACACCCACTCTATCCGTCCACCAGGATTCAAAAAAGCGATGTGTCCTGCCAATATTGGTATAATATCGGCTCTATTTGAAGGTGCGTCTAACTACATAAAAAGTTTAAGACTACAATCAGGTGAACTCTTAATCAATTCCCGAAGAAAAACCGGCTTCATTGGTTTATTAGTGAATATGAAAAGCGCATTGGCTCTATACAGTTACCTGGCAGAAGAGACAAAAATCCTCAAATACATTCCATTCTTTAAGGTCAGCCAAGATCATACAGAGCTTTTCTTCTCAGCTGTGAGAGCTAGAGGGGGTTTCAACAACAATCCCAACGCTATTCAATTTCGTGCAGCTTATAAGAATTTGCTTGTGAGAGCTGAGATTCGGGATGATGGCGTTGGGAATTGTACTCCACTGGAACAAGTCGCCATATTGACTTGCTCTAGTAAAAATCCCGTTCTAGCATTAAATGAACTTAAAGACAAAAAAGATTTTGTAGACATCACAGAGGATCATAGCGATTTGTATGATGCATATATGGAATGTATTTTGAATACAAATGCTAATGCATACTCGAATAGAGTAGTAGAATACATATCTGGATTCGTAGCTAAAAAGCTAATGCGTACTATTAAATGTGACGTCTGTGTATCATTATTGATTGGGGAGGAGGACATCAACAGTCTGATTTACGTAAAATCAAGAGGGGGGCTTAAATATGCATCTTATAGCGTGATTGATATAATACAAAAGACGGAAAGGCTCGTTAAAAGCCATTTAGATAAAAAAATGAAACCGGAGGTATATTATCTATACATTTTTAAATTTATGTGTGAATTTTATGATTTAAATACTTTTTTTCATGCGGACTCTGATCCTGATCATAATAGTAACCACAAGTTACTGCTTATTAAATCAATAATCAAGACATTCTTAGATATAAGATTTAAATATCACGGACGAAGAACATCCGAAAAAGTGTCACATAGACAGTTTTTAAATAAACTGGTGTTGTTTAGAAATGAATAATTGTATTTTTTTTTCAATAAACATGTAAAGATATAGTCATTTTATTTTTATTTCATCGTTCCCTAGCTTGTAGTTGAACATTTCTACAGTAAAAGTAATTTAAAAACAATACAAAAAGGTTAAAGTTACTAATAATATGCAGATATATTCACAATATGATAAAACAAATTGGAGGAACAGGTTATATGCTTATAGAAAGTGTCAAAAAAGGTAGTTTGGTCACTTAATCTCAATTCGGGTGACTTGTGGGTTGGAACGTTTTCACTTAACTGTGTTCAGTTCGTCTAGAGGAACTAGTCTAGTAGGTACCTACCTACTAAAGGAATCCTCCGGGCTCTATTACTGAGCCTAATCTATTGGGGTAGGAAACGAAAAGGTAACCTTAAGTCGATCTCAGTCTCGGGGGGGTACTAGTGACGAGTTCAAGTATCCGTGGAATCAGCCTACTGGCATCATCATCAGATTAGCTCCAAGATCTCCAGATCATCCAATGACTCCTTCCGATCTGATCTGAGGAAAGCGGTAAGGGACTTTTCATCATCATCAGCCTTTAGCAGTCCATTACTGCACATAGGCCTCTCAAATAGCACGCCATTTGGTTCTGTCCTCGGTTTCTGCCATTCAGTTGTTACCTTGCCTTAAAGCGTGCTACCATACGTTTGCCAATTCGCGGTTTTCACTCAAGAAACGTGTACCCCAGTGGTCATCGTTTGTCCGACAAATATGGCCGACCCATTGCCAGTCCACCGTGTTATAATATACCTATATCATTATAAGGACTATGTCGACCACTTTTGTTCTCTGTCAGACCACCTCGTTACGGATTAAAACACGAACATAAACGACAAATTAAATTTCAATAACAAATGATAAGGTTAACCTATTTTTTTGCGTTACAGCAAACTAATTTATAATACTATGTTATAAGTCATGACCCGTATGTGGTTTTATGGAAGACTCGCACTTACCATCACAACCTACATATTATCGATACTTGTTAAATCCTCGATGGGCACAACCCTAGCATTGGCAGCCATTTTATACGATTTTTCTGACTGTAGGTATCATGAAGTTATAGATAAACATGGAGACCGCACTCCGAATACCTACTTGAAGCTCAAATGATGTATCGCTATCTCGCTCACTGTGGTCATACCATCTCTTTTCAACCAACCACTGCCATATTGACAAGATTTACTTGACATATGGTGGCCAATGTTGCCACATTACCAAATCCTTAGGAAATGGGATTATAATTCACTGTCTCGCCAACCATGATTATAAGCGCTCGAGACCTACAATATTGGGAGTTTTAACAAGTGATTGGATTTCAACTCTTGATTTAAATACACATTAATTGACCGTGTAAACTTCTGATTTGCTTAATATGTCGGCTCTTTTTAAGAGCTTACTTGGAGATTTTAATAAGAAGATAGCAATACTAAATCCACGCTAAAATGAGAGGTCAGACCACAGAGAGTGAGATAGAGAAATGTAGGTATTTGACTCAAGGCTTTGTTGCAGCTGTGGCCTCCATGTTTATCTATACCTTCATGCACCTTTTTTTTGTAGGTACTTCCAGTCCATATATAAATGTCAATGCGCGCACCACGCACCACGTGAATTTTGACCATTGAGTAAGGAATATACATGGAGAGGGCAAATAGTAGGTACATATAGAAAAATTACATTATACACATATAATCATATATTTTTTATTTTTATAGACTCACGCCTGTATCCCCGGAGGGGTAGGCAGAGGTGTAATATTACACCCACATTTCACCATGATTTTTTTATACACATATATACGAAATCGACATAAAGCCACCAAACATAGTGTTGTCTCGTTTTGTCTTAGGGATATCTCTGTCAAAAAAAGGAGATAGCCCTAGTTTACTGATTTTATTAGAAATGTCATTCGTGCCAATGTCGCCATATTTTTTGCCAAGGTTTGTGGTACGTCTGCTGTGAAATCTAATAATAATTTTGTTTTTGTGCATAAATATGTCTAAAAACCAGATGAATCAGTGCTTCAGGCTGTGTGTTTCATTACCGTATGTATGGTGCCATTCATGTCCAGTACTTTCTCAGCGACACAGTATCGATATTGGCTCTCAGAGAATATTTTGTTACATGTTTGATACAAGGGTCGTTCTTCACTTTGCCATGTTCGCCCACATTTGCATTATGAAATAAACTAATCTGGCAAAAGATTTAAACTAACTAAAGTAACTTACTACAAAAATGTATAGGTTTCCTCTGACCGGCTCCATATCGATATCGTTTATATTCTGGAGTACAACCCAAATCGCAGCCATTTTAAATTTCCCAACATTTCTTAGGTATGCACGCTAGTTTCGTAGGTAGGCACGCTAAATTCGTAGGTATTGGACATGCCATATCCATGTCATTCCCAGATCGGTGATTTTGAGTGACGCGTAGTAGAGTAAGATTCCAGGGCCGCCAGACCCTACTTATTTTTTCAGAAACGAAATGTGTAGAATAATGTAGTGTTAGTATGTGCTATAGATGTACGCATACTTGCTAGCCTGGATCGTGGGCCAATTTTTAGGTATGAGGTTCTAAAGGTCTACGGGAATCACTGCCGTCGTAATGAGTCTGGCAGAATTATTTATGATTTTAATAACATTTTATAAAAAATACCTAAAAACCAGCACTGAGAATTTGTCTGAGTCTGAGTGTTCATTGTGTCCGTCAGTTGTATGTTTGTAAAGTCCCCCGCGATACAGGATTTATTCCTAGTGTGGGAGTTGTCTTATTAAACAAAAAAAAAACTAGAATATAAAACATGAAGAACATGATTTGTAACCAAAATCCTCTTTTACCAAAGATTGTACATTTACAGTTAATGCGACGTAGAGGCGTAGAAGTTAGAACCATGAGAAAGAACAAGCAATAAATCTCACGGCTACGCCTTTTAATTTCCAAACTTTATATATTAAAATACTTACATAGAAAACATTTTGCGTCATGCGCTGCAACTGTAACCCCTTCTATATCATTTGTATAAATTTTCTTAAAAACCGTAACCAAATCGTATCATCGTCTTTTGATTTTGAACCTTCATACCTATATAGGAAATATATTCAAATAACGCTTGTTGGCTACTATAAAAATCTCTTAAGTCTGACATATTTTTAATAGTCAAACTCGAATTACAATATAAATAACTACCGGTCTTCAGTGACTACATAACATCAGGGAACACGAAAAATGATTAGGTAAAAGAATATGACAGTAAAATATTGAGCTGCTCTGAGTACGGCCCTGCACGAACAAACTTATATGTGTGCATAATAGCAACGCTTTTAGCAAATGTGTGCAGATACGCTCGACGCATTTTCCGTCAGGTGTGTTCCGACTCATTTGACGGAATATACGCGACCGAAGATACGTTCGACGGATCTTCCGTCAGATATGTTCCGCCCCTTAGTCGTCTCACATACTGGTTCATGGTGAGTTGGCGTGCAAGTTCGTTAGGGATTAACCGCTCTTTATATTTAGCCGCCAAACTCCGAATTTCCTCTTTGATTGTCCTCATTTCTAGGTGCTCGTGAACTTCATTGTTGGTGAACGTTTTAATTATATATAACAAAATAAATTAATATTAGGATAAACCAATTATAACTACCTATTTAAATTCTACTACCTACTAAAATTAAATTAAAATATTAAAGTAGGTACAATACAAATAAATAAGAAAATGTATATTCAAAGGGCGTCGTGAAAGTCCTCCACATCGCCGTCTATTGGGAACGTGCCCAGAAGACTGGCAGCATTGCCACGCTGTATGGCATTGCAAATGTTGTGTGCTAGATACATACCAGGCTTCTGGTCACGCGAGGCGTCGACAAGTCTCTTCGCAAGCTCTCTATAGAGAGATCTAGCACTTGGACCCCATGACCCCAACGTTTCGACTACAAACGGCTCAAATACATAATCCCCTACGAGATTTACGTATTTGCGCCGTTTCAGAGTCTCCGCTGTGGCAGCAGCAGCGCCCGCACAACCCGCTGTGCTAGGAAGATGAGATGGCGCAAGGGTATCGACACACGTTGCATCCCATACCAAAGGCCTACCCAACTTCCAAGGCAGTAGAGACATTCCATCTGGTCTTTTACCATCGTTGCGTGCAAACCCTGAGGTTCAAGTTGGGCTGGAAGGCGTTCCAGCCCAACATTCTCCGTCGGGCTCTTGTCACCGCTCGCCAGCGGTGACAAGAGCCCGACGGAGAATGTCATTCAGGTTGCTATGTCATGAAATACGACCTGCGCTCCTGCTGCATGATAGTCCATGGTGACCAAGGCTGTCGACAGCCTCCCCACAGTGACAACGATGTGAAGCGACACACGGCGCACCTAAACGGAGGAAAAAGTACCTTGGTACATGGTTGGTTATGTACCAAGGTACTTTTGCAATTGTTCTTAGGATCTTGTTCTGTTGGCGTTGGAGTATATTTATGTTGGAATCGCTCGCACTGCCCCATAGTTGCAGACCATATGTCCAAATGCGCTTTAGGATGACTGTATATATAAGCAGTTTGCTGTCCAAAGAGAGTCTCGAGTTCCTTCCTAGCATCCAATATAGGCTGTTGTACTTTAGCTGAAGCTCCTGCTTTTTACATTTGATGTGGTGCCTTCAGTTAGTTAATTTACGATCAATTTGTAAGCCAAGATATCTTACATGGTCACTGTGGGGTAAAGTACATTGACCCAACTTTCCTGGTGGGCAGTCTCCTTTTTTAAGGGTGAATGTCACTTGACTTTGCAACACTAGCTTTTATTTTCCATTTTTGAAGCCATTCGTTTACTTTGTTTAGGCCTATCTGCAAGTTCTCTGATTCCAGTCTTGGATCTTTATTACTTGCTAATATGGCGGTATCGTCTGCAAATGTAGCTGTGGTTATCCCCGGCGTTAGTGGTAGGTCAGCAGTGTACAACGTGTAAAGCATGGGGCCTAGAACAGCTCCTCGCGGCACCCCGGCGTCAATCTCTCGGAACTCAGAAGTGGCGTCACCCTCTTTAACATAAAACATGCGATCCTCGAGGTTAGATTTGAATATTAGAAAATATGAGTGGGAAATGTTCTGCTTGATCTTACATAAAAGGCCTTTAAGCCAAACCTTGTCAAACGCCTGCTGGATATCCAAGAACGCTGACGAGCAGTATTCCCTTTTTTCTAAGGACTTTCTTACAGCGTCACATACTCTGTGGGCTTGTTCCACTCTGCCATGGCGTTCTCTAAAGCCGAATTGGTGGTCTGGTATCTTTTTGCGTTTCAAGAGGCTTGGCATAATTCTGCGGATTTTTGTCTTCTCTAGTACCTCGGATAGAGTTGGCAACAGACTGATTGGTCGGTAGGATATTTTTTCGGTCATTGATTTGCCAGCCTTGTAAATCATGATGACTTCCGAGACTTGCCACGCACTTGGGAAGTAACCAATTCGTAACATTGTGTTGAAGATGATGGTGATGAAGACAAGAGCCTTTCGCGGCAGTTCCAGCAATACTTCTCTAGTTATCAGGTCGTAACCCGGTGCCTTTTTTCTGTCCAGCCGTTTAATCGTTTTTATAACTTCCACAGGTGACACAGGTTTAGGAGGAAGGTCCATTTGGAGGTCTTGTCTTAGAATGAGATCAACATATTCTTTAGATGAGTTGTCAAGTGTTACATTCGGTTTAAAAACGCTTGTTAGATGATCCGCAAACAAATCCGCTTTGTTCTGGCTTGTTCTGTCCTAGTCGTTTTCCTTTTTAATTGGACCTTTTACCACATTAGGTCTGTCACAAGAACGAGTGATTTGCCACAGCGTTTCCGCCTTTGCGATTACGCCATATTACAAATTTGTGGTTTTGACATCAGCTGTATAATATAACTATGAACTTAAGATCCAATGTCCCCTAGATGGCGCAGAGGGCATTCACAGTGCTCCGCCATTCCGTTCGGTCTTGAGCTTCTCGCTTTATTTCGCACCAGGTCTTGCCTATGTTTTTCACCTCTGCGATGATTGTCCGCCACCAGGTCTGTTTAGGACGGCCACGTTTTCGCTTTCCTTGGGGATTCCAGTCTAGGGCTTGTCTTGGTATATGTTCAGGATCCCTTTGGAGCGTTTGGCCCATCCACTTCCACTCGCGACGTTTTATCTGATGGTCGATTGGAGTCCCACCGCAGCGTTCCCTCAGATCATGGTTAGGCATTTTCTCGGGCCAATCAACCCCGAGAATACGGAGAATGCAGCGGTTGACGATGACCTGAAGACGACGCGAGATGTCTTTTGTGACCTTCCACGTCTCGCATCGGTACAGCAAGACGGTTTTACCGTTGGACCGGAATATCTTGAGCTTAACTAGCCAGTTTCCACGATTGCCATACAGGACGGAGCACTGAGAAGGTTGCTTTCGCATTGGCGATTCTAGAGGTGATGTCGTCCTCGGTCTCTCCAGTTTCTCAGTTTCTGACACTACTTTAGTCAGATTTGTAGTTATTTATCCGTATTACGTGTGTGAAGTTGTAATCCGATATCTCATCTATTGATTCAAAATATGGATAAAATTGTTAACTGTTCTAAAACTTCACAAAGACTTAAGTACTAAATAAAGATATGATTGTAATTTAAAGTGGGATAGGTGTGTATATTTGATAGAGCTAGGAATAGGTGCACCTAGTCCTAATTCTTCCTACCTAGTAGGTACAACCCACCTCTAAGTAATTTACACTTTCATAAGTGCGAGTGCACGTGAAAACCGCTTTTTTTTGTAATAGGTGGCAAACGAACAGACGGATCAACTGATTGTTAGCGATTACCGATGTCCATGGACATAAGCAACACCAGAGGAGTCACAGTGCGTTGCCGCCCTTTGGATTGAATAGGTGGAAGAGTGGGATGACGGAGGAGGAGAGGGATAGGGCCTCTGGCACTCTCAGCAACATAACTTTATAGGTAGTTACTTTTTACTTTTCGTCGATTTTTCGTAAGAGAGTAGTAATTTGTGTTCGCCGGCCCATTCATGGTGAAATCAACAAGGCTGTAAATATTGCGAGGGATTTTTTCAAAAAAGTGCACTAATCAGTTGCTGCCCAAACTTGTTTGGTGTTAATCACTGCGCACCTGCATTGATACACTGCAGTCACACTAATCAAAATTGAAATGAGCCTCAATGTTCCAGAAAGATTTAGGTGGTGTTTTTACCGCATGAAAATTTTATACAGAATGAGGCAACATTTATCTGAGGAACTTAGAGTGCAATTAGTCGAGTCACTGGTTCTATCAAAACTTAATTATGCTGACACCGTGTACGGGCCAAGACTTTTAGCAAGGACCAAGCGTCACATTCAACGTGTTCAAAACGCTTGCGCCCGTTTTTGTTTTCACATCCCACCTAGAAGCCATGTCACACCATTTTTTAACCAACACTCAATCTTGAAAATGAAATCGCGCAGAAAGTTACACTTGGCATGCCTACTATTCGGTGTCCTCAAATATAAGGAACCAGCATACCTTCATAGTAAGCTAAATTGGGTCACGAGTCAGAGGGAGTGTTCGAGTAGAACGTGCGCACAACAACTGTCCATACACAATCATAATTCTGCTGCGTTCCGAGGTAGTTTCCGTTACGCAGCTTCAAAAGTATGGAACAACCTACCCCCGCCTCTGAGGCAAATAAACAGTACTGTCACATTCAAAAAGCGTCTTCGGCAGTATCTATTGGTATCTCCGTGTGAACTGCGTAACGCAAATGTCGACATGTCTTTTATTTAAATACATGTACTATTTGAAGTCCGAATGACTTAGTTAATTTATCATATCAATCTATATTATTAACATATTAATTATTATTGACGACCGGTTGGCGCCGCGGGAGTGTAAGCGACTGCTACGCCGAAGGTCGCGGGTTCGATTCCCGCTCAAGTCAAACATTTGTGTGCATGAACATGGATGTTTGTCTTGGTCTGGGTGTTTCTATGTATAATATGTATGTATTTACAAAAAAAAAGTATATATGTATGTTTATCCATTATCTAGTACCCATAGTACAAGCTTCTGCTTAGTTTGGGACTAGATGGTGTTGTGTGAATGTGGTAAAATATTATATTATATTATTATATTATTATCATGTATGTGTAATAATAATATGCAGTATAAATAATTAATTTTAATATAATCTTATTTAACATGATTTTAATATAATATGATTTAACAAAACATAATTCTAATGTAATTTAATCTAATATATTAATTTATATAATTGTAATAAAATTTGAATATAATTTAAAAAATATGATATTAATATAACCTTCACCTAACATAATTTTATATAATTTTATTATAATATAATTTAATTTTAATATAATTTTTAATATAATTTAATTTTAATAAAAATTGCCCAGATTGCCGCTCTGCCCGCCCTACCCTTTCTCCGCGGCCTATTCTTGTGCCTAGGTTTTTAACGAAAGTGATTTGCGAGTGGTTTTTTTTTTTCCTTTTATATATATATATGTAGCGGCTGCTGACGCTACAAATTATATGCGAGGCGTAATATTGCATTAGCACGGCGCGGCAGTCGTCTCCCTTCACTCATACAGTTAGGTCGAAGTTAGGTAGTTTATTCATAAGTATATTTAAATGTGGTACCACAGTAACGTATATATTTCGTATTATGGAATCTTTCTATTCTTCACCTAACACAACATCTACATATACCCCTACATTGGTGACCCCTGACAACGGACACGTAACCTTCGGCACAGCTTCGGCGGAAACACGGCATCGACGCACGTGCACATGGTCAGCGGAATCAAACAAGCGCATGCGCGCGTGGTAACAGCGTGCAGCCAAGCGGCCTGGACACGAAGGCATCCTGGACTCGTGGAAGACGACTCGCCCTTTTTACTACGACCGAAAGGGCTTACGACCTAACTGCGGAGAATACCTGAGTCAGGACACGTGGAACCTAAAAGTGGAACATACAATACCTACGAACAACAGCGATCACGCCAATATGGGCAGCATTCCGGAGCGGCATGCGGCATACGACGGCGGCGGCACTCTGCAGGACATGTGTGGAGGAGGTGCGTACGTCGAGGCACAACGCGTAAGGCGTATTGACCTTGGTGGCGAGGCAGCATTCCGCACCAAGACGAATAATACGCAGCACACTCCGAGGACGAGATCGACACGGGACCGGCGGTGGCACTCTACAGGACACTGCACGCGTCGAAGCGGCTCATCATACTTGGAGGCGAGGATGAATACCGCTCAGTGTTAGGTTGCGCACCCTGTCATCTCTCAGTACGGCCCAGGCAGAATACGAAAATCGCTGGCAGAATCGGTGAACGTATTTGCTTCTTCGTACGACCAGCTCTCTCTACAAGCGGCTTACGAAGAGCAAAGGAAGTTCGAAAGAAACGGCGGCAATTGAGTTATTATTGTGTTTTTGTGTTTACTTATATCTGTTCTAAAAATAGTCACATAATTTATCGTTAAAGATTCCCACATATTGAACCGCTATAGTGTTTCTGTTTAGTTGGCATTCTCAGAACTAGTGCTCCGGTAACTTGATACATGTTTATGCAAGGGCGGATCCAGGGGGGGGTCATGGGGGTCATGACCCCCCCCCTGAGCTGGTTTCAGGACTTAGGTGGACCACTAATTAAATATAAAGATTTTATTAAAGTTTATATTTTGTCACCATACAGATTTTATGTAACTACATACCTTCAATATTTAATTAGTTTATAATATAATAACTTTGTATTATGGCAAAGGTTTTAGACCAGACCAAAATTATAGTAGGATGAAACCCATTGGAAAAGAAAGAAAATATAGCAAAAATTTAAGGAAAAATAAATTACGGGCGATCTGAGGTCGGGAAGTGGATGGAGTTGCGATTTTAAGGGTAAAAAAGGGTTTATCTCGATTGCCAGCAAAACTTCAAGTCCTACGGGAAAAACGTCAATAGCAAAGTTGTAGGACTTGTAGGTAATAAAAAGATCTACAACTTTTGTATTTACACTTTATTCACACAACGTCTTAATTTATGTGAAAATTTCAAATAACCAAGTTTTTGGTTTTTTATTTTTACCTTTTACAATAGTTTTTTCTTTTACACGAAATTTGGTGAAAACTTGCCTTTTTATATTCCAAACACACTGTTAATGTTTTTTATTTAAAATATTTATTCTTACACCTTATTTTGACTTAATATCAAATTAAAACCCAAATTTTCAATTGAAAATTCTCACGTCAATATATCAGCTTTCTTTTTTAAATTGTTCGGCGTTTTGTTCGTTGAAATCTCTACTTTCTGATGGTGTGAATAAAATATACATTACTAAGGTAAACGTTCTCAGAAAATGCAAAGAAATGAAACAACCTCGAGACCGATTTTTTTATTATAATATACAATACAATTTTGAGCGATTTATTACAAATTAACACTTTAATTACTCGAAAAGTGTAAGATTCCTTGCTACATTGATAAACAAGAACTTGCAAATCGAAATATACACCTAAAATAAACAACCAAATAAGTTAATATTTAATAAGACATCTACAATTTTTTGAGAAAGTTATAGAATCTTCTTTAAATTATAGCGTAGACTTCTATTTTTTGCTATTTTAAGATAATGTATGTAGGTCCCTGAGTGACCCACAGAAAATTTTAGTCCATCATTAGTTATTTTATAGAGAAAAGGGGAAGGGCTAGGTGGATCTGGGCCTTACTGCCTGTTATTTCATATCAGTTATAAAAACAGTTAGTCAGTATTTGAAATACAGAACAGTGAACAACATTATTCATAAAAATACATGTCAGGGCTGGGATCCACCTAACCCTTCCGCGCTTCTCTTTAAAATAACTATTGATGGGCTCAAATTGTCTGTGGGTCACTCAGGTATATACATTATCTTAAAATAGCAATAAATAGGAGTTTACGCTATAATTTAAAGAAGATTCTATAACTTTCTCAAAATATTGTAGATGTCTTATTAATTAGGTATCTATTAACTTATTTGTTTGCTAATTTTAGTTGTATATATCGATTTTTAAGTTCTTATTTATCAATGTAGCATGGAATCTTACGTTTTTCGAGTAAATAAAGTGTTAATTTTAATAAATATCTCAAAATTGTACATTATGATTAAAAAAATCGGTCTCGAGGTTGTTTCATTTCTTTGCATTTTCTGAGAACGTTTACCTATATACATTACTAGTTAGTAAATTTTAATATACATTACTAAATGTATATTAAAATTTTATTCACACCATCAGAAAGTAGAGATTTCAACGAACAAAGCGCCGAAAAATTTAAAAAAGAAAGCTGATATATATTGGCGTGAGAATTTTCAATTGAAAATTAGGGTTTTATTTCGATATTAAGTCAAAATAAGGCGTAAAAATAAATACTTTAAATAAAAAACATAAACAGTGTGTTTGGAACATAAAAAGGCAAGTTTTCACCAAATTTCGTGTAAAAGAAAAAACTATTGTAAAAGTTAAAAATAAAAAAACCGACCAAGTGCGTGTCGGGCCACGCGCAATGTAGGGTACCAAAATTATAGTAGGATGAAACCCATTGGAAAAGAAAGAGAATATAGCAAAAATTTAAGGAAAAATAAATTACGGGCGATCTGAGGTCGGGAAGTGGATGGAGTTGCGATTTTAAGGGTAAAAAAGGGTTTATCTCGATTGCCAGCAAAACTTCAAGTCCTACGGGAAAAACGTCAATAAGGTAACTGCACCAGTGATGGACGGTTTAAGGTCGATGAAGTACTTATAAAATTTCCAAAAAAAAAAGTTGCGGGCCGATTCTTGCAATAGCTGTAGATAAAGTTGGTTATGGTTTTTTAGCATCTAATAAGAGAATACTACATTCATTCTAGTAATTTCCATAAAAATAAAATTACGAATAAAATTGGCTTAAAATTATCCAGTAATGGACAAGTCATACACCAATGATTGACACCTAGTTATGGACAGTGTACCGGTATTGGACACCTAGTACACTTGATAGATACAAATAAATAAAAATATTGTTTGTTTAGAAACAAATTTTATTTGCTATTACGTATTGTAAAATAAAAGTTCTTATTAATCATAAAATAAAGTACTGTAAGAAAGATCTTGTTTGTAGTACCTACACTAATGGAATGAACCAGTGATGGACACCCCAGTAATGAACACGTCTGTCCATTACTGGTAAAAAGCTTTATAAAGTCATGGAAAAAACATATTTCATTGACTTCGAGAAATAAATCTAGAATCGACTAAAATCTTTAAAAAAATGCACTGCACTAGTAATCGACACAATGTCCATAACTAGGACATGTCATAATAACAGGTACTAGTCATGGACATAGCAAAAAAAAAACAAACCACGTTGTTGTTTGCAATACATTTAATTAAGATTGTTTGGAAAAGAGGTTAATTCAGCCACAAACTTATTATTTATTCATTATTACCTTAATTGAATTGTCAAAAAATACTCATCAGCAACATACCTCGCTATCAAACTCACTTAAAAAACGATATCACTGGTGACACGTGCTATTTATCTTTCCACCAGTTTGAAACTGAACCACAGACATATATCAGCTGTCAATATTTTGACACTTTAATCCCTTTTCTCTGTGGTAAAATATTGCCAGGTAACAAAAGCGTTGTAGAATCCTTATTTTTTAGGACTCAATCAATAATGTTCATAACTGGTACGCTGTCCATTACCGGTGCACTTACCTTAGCAAAGTTGTAGGACTTGTAGGTAATAAAAAGATCTACAACTTTTGTATTTACACTTTATTCACACAACGTCTTAATTTATGTGAAAAATTCAAATAACCAAGTTTTTGGTTTTTTATTTTTACCTTTTACCTTTTACAATAGTTTTTTCTTTTACACGAAATTTGGTGAAAACTTGCCTTTTTATATTCCAAACACACTGTTAATGTTTTTTATTTAAAATATTTATTCTTACACCTTATTTTGACTTAATATCAAATTAAAACCCAAATTTTCAATTGAAAATTCTCACGTCAATATATCAGCTTTCTTTTTTAAATTGTTCAGCGTTTTGTATCAATAATGGCCATTATGGGCAACTGCCCATAATGGCCATTATTGATACTAACTTCTGTTTCACATGGGACTAAAAACGGGCATCTTTAAGATTAAGCCAGCGCTCCCAATGTAAACACACAGAAATAGGTATTTATAAGTTAACCGACGATTACTCGTAAACTAGTGATGTCTACTTAACCGTGATAGTTTTTCTTTTAAATTCGTTATGTGTACTACATCTGTGATTTTTGTCACCTCTTCCAAATTAATAGTGTAGCCGGCAGAGGGGGGGATACTTAAGTCTAACAATTTTTTTCACTTCAATGCTTGATACAAAGAGTATACAAATACTACGTAAGAAGAGGCGGATGTGCCATAGATCATGCGAGACTTTCAGCTTTGTATGAAACGTGCAGGGAGAATTCGTACCAACATAAAGATACTAATTGACATCGTTTTTATGTTGTCAGCTTTGTCATATTTGTCAATATAGGGACGTACCCTGTAGTGATTAACGAAATATCGATATCGATAATATTCGGTAAGAAATAATTATAATTATGTTTCGACTAGAATTATACTTTTCCAACACAAATAAAAGATGTATTTAATATTTATGTGTTTATTCAAACAAATTAGCCTATTCTATAAATCTATTCTAGATTAGCGAAGAAAAATACGCAGAAATAAAAGATATATGTATGTACATGTAATGGAAAGGTTTTCAACATTTCTTCTGTAATAGGATTTAAAGAAATGTCTATAGATACAAGGCACAGCTGTTTTTCTGACTTGAGTTCCCTTTTTTTTAAGTCTTTCGGCTTAAAATGCTTGCCACACACATAGTTCAACTGATATAATTTTTCAATAGGTACATAAAGCAAGTCTTGGTTTCCAGTTGCAGCTACCCATTTTTACATCTAAAAAGAAAAAAAAGAATATAATTTTTAGTCCTTGAGCCAATTTCTAATAACGGATTATCGATAACTGACAGGCAGCACTATTGTTTACCTACAAAGTACTAGGATATGAAACTTTAGAATATTTCCTTATTTTTTATGTTTCATTGAAATATATCACATTATATAACATTATAAATATTCATTGATCTTTATCTAGGTACATTTTGCCATAAATACCTACCCTTTTTTCATTGCCTGACCGGCATGTTGTTGTATGCCATATTTCGCACGTTATTTTGCTTGTTTTCATTGCGCTCCTTTCAATGCTAATCAAATATATATAGTAACACTAACACTAGAAGTGTAAAATCACGTTTATTTGGTATACACAAAGCACTTTTACAGTAAGTATGTTTTTTTACGTTTTTTAAACAAACTACATAACGCGGCAAAGTTCAATCTGGATAATAATGTGACAGTTGTGACATTTGACACTATTGACAGCCAAGGCGGTGATGTACGTATAACCCGTCTAACTTTGAAAGAATACTGTTCCAAGGGTACATAGTGAAGGATGCTATCTTCACGTTTTATACATATAATAGTAGCCATTAAAAAGATAGCACGTTTCATACATTCGGTTTTTTCTTAGGAACTTGCGCCAGGCTGGCTTGATATTTGACAAACCAATCACTTGATCGAAAAATAATTTGAGCAAACTAATAATATTTTTTTAAAACCTATCCAATGATACCCCACACAAACTACTACTCAACCAAAAAAAATTCAACCCCACTATATATTTAGGGGAGATACCCTGAAAAAAAATATTTTCCTAAATTTTATTCTACACTTTTGTTGCAATATCGTATGTCTATATTCATGTCAAATATCAGCTTTCTAGCACCAGGCGTCTTTGAGCTAGGCTGCGGACGGACAGACGGACGGACATGACGAAACTATAAGGGTTTCTTGTGGACTACGAAACCAATAACTTGGTTATTTGAATTTTTCACATAAATTATGACGTTGTGTAAATAAAATGTAAATACGAAAGTTGTAGATCTTTTTATTACCTATAACTTTGCTATTGACGTTTTTTCCGTAGGACTTGTAGTTTTGCTGGCAATCGAGATAAACCCTTTTTTACCCTTAAAATCGCAACCCCATCCACTTCCCGACCTCAGATAGCCCGTAATTTAATTTTCCTTTAATGATCGCTATATTCTTTTTCTTCTCCAATGGGTCTCATCCTACTGTAACTTTATTTTACTTTTTACCGTTTTCTAACGTATCTGCACTGGTCTGTTACGTACATTAATTAAATACCTACTTTTTACTTGTACCTATTGTTATTGAAATTAAATTATAAGTTCTTCACTTGACCACGACTATGTGACCCCCTCCTGGCGCCAAAGCTGGATCCGCCCTTGTGTTTATGTGACGTGAGTCGAGCGCTAGCGTGTCTGATTAGCTAGATAGTTACCTCAATGGTTACCTCAGTATTATTTTGTTATTGTTTCTTGTAGTTGTTACCAATTTTTTTTGTATAATGTTCTTCGATTTTTTTTCAATAAAGGGGGGAATATTGTAGCGGCTGCTGACGCTACAAATTATATGCGAGGCGTAATATTGCATTAGCACGGCGCGGCAGTCGTCTCCCTTCACTCATACAGTTAGGTCGTAGTTAGGTAGTTTATTCATAAGTATATTTAAATGTGGTACCATAGTAACGTATATATTTCGTATTATGGAATCTTTCTATTCTTCACCTAACACAACATCTTCATGAACCCTACATATATATATATAAATATTTTTTTTGGCTGCCTTTTGAGTGCATGTGTTTGCATATTGTATTATATGTATATTTTAATATAACGCATAACTATTTGTGTATTTTGCATTGTGAGTGAGCGCGACACCTGGTTGGGCATCCGTGGTGGGTGAATGGGAGCCAAGAGAATATCAGCGCCCAGTATGCATCAGCTGTACTGGGCATAATGCTGACTCGGCTACCCTTTTGGTCAGCACTGGGACACATACTCGACATATATTTTTTTTGTTTTTCTGATCTGCAAATTCTTCCCTATGTCTATTGAATGCGAATGTGCCTTTGTAATCAGTTTGTTCTTTTAAAATATTGTATGCTGTTCTGTTTGTGCTGTTTCCAAATAAATGTTTCTTTCTTTCTTTCTTTCTTTCTTTCTATCTTTCGTACTGAAGAATAAAGTTAATAAAAATTAAGTTATATAGAGTAATGAAAACAATATTTAAGAAACACATTTATGAAGAAGTATCCATATTAATAATATGATAAACAAGCTGGCACCCGCGACTTCTTTCTCGTGGAATTTAAATGTAGGTGACAGCATTGCATAGGGCCTAGGGTTCGATTCCTGAACTGGGCAACATTTTATAGGGCTTTACTGAGTGGAATAACAGTCTTAAACCCTCTTTATAAACCTACCTGGCAGTACAACATTATGAAAATCGGTCAAACCATTTTGAAGATATCCCGGACCAGACAGACAAACAAAAAATTTGAAACAGTTTCTCAGGTTTTCAGGCTTATTAATATTACAAACCAAAACCGTGTAAGCATAAAAAAAATATTTTATTTTGACGTTACAAACAAACATTGAACATTATATAGACGTCCGTGTGGTGACGGATTAAGAATACGAAATGTCACCACCCCATATCATCCCATGGGTGTCGTAAGAGCCGACAGAGGGAGCATATCGAGGGTTCACGGGCAAAATGTATTAAGCGACATCCTGGCCGATATTGAGTTTTATACATATTCGGAATCGTCGGATTTTTCTGCGTCGTTTGCACTCGGTTTCGTGCTGATCTGAGCACTTTTTTGGCGCTTAAAACAATAGTAAATTTAGGCGCAGTTCGGAGTAGCTTTGATTGAAGCGACAAAATTTTTTTACAATTTAAGAAAAAATGGACTTCATACAGGCCAAATATTTAGTGTTTTTGACTTGAGCTATTTTCCCCGGCATAAGTTTGGTAAGATAAGGTGTTTGAATCGTCTTGCCTGCGCCTAAAATATGTACATACCGTCGCCTAAAGCATTTTGCTTGCACCTGAAATTCATACTTGATGTCGCTTAAAACATTTAGCCTGCTACTGAAATCCATACCTTATGTCGCTTAAACTATTTACCATGCGTCTGATATTAATACACACAGGCGCTTAAATCATTTTCATATTTATAAAAAATTATTTATACTCGGCGGTTAAATCCTTCTTCTTGAACTGAATTAATAAAGACTCGTCTCATCAGGCATATTGTATTCTAAGTGGTGGAAGTTAAAACATTTTTACTCTACTGGAATTAGGAAATCTATAATCGTTAAGATAGTCAAAATTTTGTATAAATCGTTTATCCGTTGTCGGATAAGACATATCGATTGTGAACTGGCAACCGGTAATTTCTCAATTTTGACAACTTTAGAGGAAAACATATTTGCTTCATCTAAACAACAGATCGTATTTAAAAAAAAATACGTAGTTAATATTTTTTTTTCATTGCACACGTATTTAAAAACAAAAGTAACATTGTAATATGCTTCCTTCCAATATAAAATCGAGATATGACAATATAAATCAACACAAGAACGAAAAACATTTTACTTGGAAAATTTTGGGCGATCCCAACAAGATTGTCAGTCCACCTTGCAGGAGGCCTAGCTCTGCTACGATGTCTGGTGCGTAACCGTCACTCCAGAACCATTCTGCTCCAACGGCCATCGGTTCTCCTGGCTATATACCCTGCAACTGCCACTCAAGCATGACTATTCGGAGAACCATGTCGGTGACTTTGGTTCGCCTGCGTATCTCCTCAATTCTGATTCGATCTCGCAAGGAAACGCCAAGCATAGCTCTCTCCAGCGTCCTTTGAGTGACAACACTGGCAACACACACTGTTCAAAGGCTTTCGTCTAGAGACACTGCGGGATATCAGACGTGAAGACATATAGGAGCTGGTACGGCACGGACGTTATGCATGATTTTCGTCTTGTTTGACCCACTTGTTGGGAGACTCTACAGACGCCACCGAGCATTGTGCCGAGGTCTACCATGGTCTCAACCATGACGACGATATTGTCAGTGAGTCGAAGGTGAGTTATGCAGTACTCGCCGTTGATGTTGATACCGAGTCCTTCCCAGTCCAGAAGCTTGAAGACTTCTTCAAGCGCACCGGTGAATAGCTTCGGAAATATAACATCTCCCTGTCTCACCCCTCGCTGTAGTCGAATAGGTTTCGAGCTCTGGTTCTGGAGGCGGACTGACATAGTGGCGTTTTCGTACAAACACTTCAGTACTTCGACGTATCGATAGTCGATCTGGCACCGTTGGAGAGACTGCAGCACCACCGCCTAGGTTTCGATCGAATTGAAGGCTTTCTCATAGTCTACAAACGCCAAGCTCTCGCTCGTTATACTCCTCGGGCTTCTATATGTGTTCAGTATGTGGTCTATAGTACTATTATCCTTTTAGGAAACTGGCTTGTTCAGAACGCTGGAAGTCGTGTAGCTTGCAAGCGAGACGATTCGTGATGAACCTTGAAAACAGCTTATAGACGTGGCTCAGAGAGATGGGTCTGCAATTCTTTAAAAGGGTATTGTCGAACTTTTTGAAGAAAGGCACAACCACACTTCTGTGCCACGCCTGTGGCGTTTTACCTTCGTGTATGACGGAATTAAAAAGCTTACGAAGCATTTCCAAAGCGGGTATGCCGCCAGCTTTCAAAAGCTCTGTCGTAATTCTGTCATCACCCGGTGCCTTGTTGTTTATGAGCTGTTTTAGGACCCATCTCGCATTGAGGTGATGAGAACCTGGTCGAGTTCAACGCCAAGAAAACACAGGTGTGCGCATTCTCAGCCAAGGTATCTCCATTCCTTCCCCATCACTCTCTTCTGGACACTCCACTACCGATTCAAGACAGCCTCAATATCCTGGGTATGGACATACGCAGAAATCTCAACCAGAAGAACTACATAAAGGGTGTCATCAAATCTGCATCTCGGCAACTCGGAGTCCTGAACAAGGTGAGGAGGTTTTTCGCGCCGGAGCAGTTGTGTCTGTTATACAAGACCCAGGTTCGCTCCTGCGTGGAATACTGCTCTCACTTTTGAAATGGCTCCGCTCAGTACTTATTGGACGCCCTCGATAGGTTGCAGCGGCGTGCTGTCCGTATCATCGGGGATCCAGTGGCCACTAAAACTCTTGAGTCACTGCAATTACGCAGAGACGTAGCCTCAATGGCTGTCTTCTACCGCATCTATCACGGTGAGTGCTCCGAAGAGCTCTTTCAAATAATCCCACCCTCTCCTTTCCTATCCCGAACGACACGTGCTGGGTTGAGGTGTTACACGGTAGAACAGATACCGTCACGCACCAAACGGTTCGGCGCCTCTTATCTCTGCCGTACCATTAAGATGTGGAACTCTTTACCAGTCCACGTGTTTCCCTCCACTTATGATCCCGGGTCCTTTAAGCGGGGCGTGAAAAAGCTTTACTCAAGGCCGTCAAGGTCAGGGCCATCATGCCATAATGCCATGCTGGCTGCTGGGATGATGGCCATCACTATAGGACTTCATTGACTGCTTAAAATCAGGCAGCATGGAGTCAATTTGTTCGGCAGTAATAAAAAAACACTAATCTCGTGCATGTTGACGTCCGGGATGTCTTCGGTATGGTGTCGGGTCAGTCTAGCTCTAGGGCGACCCTAGGGCTAGAATGACCGCGTGGTCGCGGGGTCGTGTATAACATTCCATAGAATCTTTCGATCTCCTCCAAGAATTGAGGTCTGGATGACACAACCCTGCCATCCTCCGTCTTCAGCTTTGTTAGCTGACTTTGCCCGATAGAAAGATCTCTCTAGAATATATTAGAGCCTTTGTTCCGCTCGACCGCCTCTTGAACACATTTGGTGTTTTATCGGCGGATATCGCAGGTCAGAGACTTAGATATCTGTCTATTCAGGCGCCGATATTTTGGCATGTCGCAGCCAATATCAAGACGGATAAATCATTTGTAATCACTGATAATTTCCGTTATTATTTATGCTCTATCGAATCCAACCAAGCAATTGGCTAGTTAGTCATGAGGCGGGTAGGGAGTTAGAACATAGTCCTGCAATCCCTAAGCAGCAGCAAGCCTGTGTGACTTGATGCGCTAGAACATCAAGCCATAAATACATAACTAAGGATAACTAAAGGGGGTAAAAGGCTCACGCCTTTTACCCCCTTTAGTTATCCCCGAAGGGTGTATTACACACCCACTTTTCACCAGTTATGTTTCGGTCGCAATTTAATAGTTTAGTAGTAGTTAAAATAATATTATTATTTTTAGAAAAGCTTTTTTTTGTTGTTATCACCAGCTTGTTAGCTGAATATTTTTCAAATGGCGAAAAATGTGAATCCTTGTGCCACTATTAATAAAAAATTGGGCAAGTGCGAGTCGGACTCGCGCACGAAGGGTTCCGTACCATCATCTATAAAAGAAAATCACGTTTGTTGTATATATACTTAAATATTTTTTAAGTTTCTATTTGTTTATTAAGATCGAGTAACAAATTGCTTAAAAATTACGTTTGTTGTATGGGAGCCCCCCTTTATTATTAACTTTTTTTAATTTAATTATTTATTTATTAAAGGTAATATACAACTTCATATTCCGTGAAAATTTTAAGCGTCTACCTGTTACCGTTAGTAATTTTGAGCAAAAATACGAAAAAAAAACACGTTTATTGTATGGGACCCCCCTTTAATATTTTCATTTTTTTTATTTTTAGTATTTGTTGTTATAGCGGCAACCGAAATACATAATTTGTGAAAATTTCAGCTTTCTAGCTATCACGGTTTATGAGATACAGCCTGGTGACAGACAGACAGACAGACAGACAGACAGACAGACAGACAGACAGACAGACAGACAGACAGACAGCGGAGGCTTAGTAATAGGGTTCCGATTTTTACCTTTTAGGTACGGAACCCTAAAAACGATCACTTGTCTGATTTTAAACACGTATTTGTTTTATTTTTAAAAAAAATTAGATTTTTTATTTGTAGGAAATAAACAATAGTCCAAATTAATGTTGATCTAACCGCCAATCCTAATTATACATACAAATTAATTGTTATTTCAAACAAGTTACTTTTAGAGAAAAGTGCTACATAAATCATTTTAATCTGCAACTACTTTATGATATTTCAATTGCTTAAACCGATTAGCCTTATTTTATTTTAGTATTCCAATGGTTGTTCATTTAGCCTTACACAAAATAATACCAGAGTGTCGCTTAAATCGTTTTTCCTATACCTGCATTGTGAAGTTTATGGCACTTATATCATTTAGCCTGTTTTTAAATAAAAGTAAACTGGGGTAATATTGTATCAAGCGACTTTTATTTCTATTAATAGTAGCTTAAAAGAAATGAAAACTATACTCAATTATGCAGCTTTTGTCATGGAACTCAACTTCGGTCACTTTTTCGTTAATAACCTTATACTTTTTTTAAAACGATTTTTTTTCGTAAAATTGAAACTTTAAAACGCTCTCCTGTAAAGTTTAAAAAATGTCGCTTAATACATTTTGCCCGTGAACCCTCGATATCATGCAGAGAACAGCACTGTAACAAGTGTGCAAGAGTGCTACACTGTGCAAGAGAAGGAAAACTTGATACAATTCATACTCCTATACCAACCCGTTTGGCCAGCGTGGTATAGTAGGCCAATTCCTCCTTTCAAAGGAGAGGCCTAGTCCAGCAGTGGACTGTTAAAGGCTGATGATGATGAGCATAATGAAACATACATTTTATTTTTTTGTATACGAAAGTTTGTTTGTTTTGCCTCCTTTTAAGGTAAAACTCCTGAATGGATTTTGAATTTTGTTGACACTTTGCAGCAATATAGCTCATACAGCAGAATAAGGCATAGGCTACCTTATGTCGTGCAAACGGACACCCATGCAAGTGCAACCGCAAATGAAGTCAGTCTAGTTTTAAATAAAGAAAAGAAAAGCATTGTGGTCCAGTGGATAGCGTATGCGACTGCTGATCGGAGGTCCCGGGTTCGATTCCCAAGTCGGGCAGAAGTGTTACTGGGTTTTTTCGAATTCTCAGTAGCAGCACGGAGTCTGGTGATGTGCCCGGTAACAGCAATAGGCTTGCCCCCTATTACGTGGGATCTAAAAATTAATGGCGACATACGGGTGTAATGTTTCACCTCTGCCTACCCCTTCGGGGATACAGGCACGAGTCTATAAAAAATATATATAAAAAACACAAGCATTGAAATCTGTCCTTAAAATCTTACATACAGCTGAATATTTCTTTCAAAATCAAGTTGAATCGTCATTGTCGTTAGCATTTCTATCATGTATAGCGTATAGCCCAACGTATGACCAAATTTACTTTACAATGTGACACTAAGAATAAATTGTATAACACAGGTGACACAACAAAAATTTATTACCAACAGTCCAAACAAACATCCAGGCAAGAGAGACACAAATAATAAATAATGGCCAAGGTATTTCCCACGCGTAAATTGAACTCTCGACAGTCTCAACACACTACAATGGAAAATGTTGAGGCCGCTGCTTGTAGTAGGTACTGCCCCATGCGTGCAATGTCTTCTTTTGCTATAATTATTATATCAACGTCCATGTCACTAATATTTCATTGAATAACTACTGGGTGTGCACAAGCAAATGCCTTTGCCGTGGTATATAACAGTAGCCCTTATGTACATCAACGATTTCCAACGTAATCATTATCCTATAAACGTTTCCTGTACCACGAAGTATCTCAAATTGACTATATTTATCGTTATCGTTGCGGACACTTAGGCGCTTATCAGCTATCGTTTCTTATGACGATACCATAGTAAAAGACCGCGTATTTGATTTTTAGGGTTCCGTACCTAAAAGGTAAAAAACGGGACCCTATTACTAAGCCTCCGCTGTCTGTCTGTCTGTCTGTCTGTCCGTCTGTCACCAGGCTGTATCTCATAAACCGTGATAGCTAGAAAGCTGAAATTTACACAAATTATGTATTTCGGTTGCCACTATAACAACAAATACTAAAAATTAAAATATTAAGGGGGGGTCCCATACAAAAAACGTGTTTTTTTTTCGTATTTTGTGCTCAAAATTAGTAATTGTAACAGGTAGACGCTTTAAATTTTCACAGAATATCTAGTTGTATATTACCTTTCAAAATAAATAATTAATTAAAAAAAGTAAATAATAAAGGGGGGCTCCCATACCACAAACGTAATTTTTAAGCAATTTGTTACTCGATCTTAATAAACAGGTAGAAACTTATAAAGTATTTAAGTATACATACAATGAACGATGGTGGTACGGAAACCTTCGTGCGCGAGTCCGATTCGCACTTGCCCAATTTTTATTGTATCTCTCCTTAACCGTACTTTAGACTTCCTTTGCCTAATCTTGTTACAATTGATTATGTAACGGGTGCACCGGTTTATTGTATATTCGTCCTAGCTAGCTAAGCTTGTGAGTGAAGATAATGATTCTTAAAATGTATTAGTACTTACCTACAATGTGGTTTAAATTTTATACTCTATTAGAAATGTAAGTGATATCAACATTCGACAGTGGATATTTTCTAACGAGATGGGTGTGCCATTATTCATTGCCCGATTTTTACTAGCTTGTTCTCAGTTGATGGTGGTGAGATTGCAGTACTCATATTAGCCAGAGGTGGTTCAAAAGGCCTACGTTTGAAAAATTTACAACCAGTAGCCGGGTCAACGTTACTAACTCGTGCAATATATACAGCTAGAGAAGCTGGATTTCATGATATAACCGTGTCCACAGACCATCCACTAATTGCACTTCAAGCTGTAAAAGGTTTGTGCATTGTACCTATTTGTGTGATTAATGTGCCTTTGCTGTGAAACTTGATTACTTTATAAATAGCATCCTCCTCTCTTCTACATTAAATATGTTGCCGTGCCCTACAGGGTCCATAATGTATCCTATATTAACATTTTGTAACACCTTATGTAACTTATGGAGTGCAATAAAATATTGAGTATTGAGTATTTATGGAAAAATTTAAAATAATATGTTGACGAAGTTCAGTGATTTATTACAAAAGCTTATTTATCTTGTTTATAGATAACGCCACAGTATTCCATCGAAAAACGGTGACTGCGACTGACAGGGCACCCTCAATATGGGGTGTGTTAGAATTTCTTGCAGCTAGGCCTAATGTGACTATTCTTTTGCTGATGCAAGTTACTTCACCATTTATTCGGCCTACTTACTTGAGAAATGCTATTGAAATAATAAGTCTTCCAAGACCCTATGATTGCGTATTTTCTGCAACACGGTAAGAACACAACTTTTTGCCCAAACTCAATTGGACTGATTTTCATCATACTTTATTATTTTGACGAAAGTGTCTATCATCATTTTAGGAGCTTTAAACTGCGCTGGACTTTAGTAGACGGTAAACTTGAACCAGCCAATTTTAAAGTAAACGCTCGGGTACGTAGACAAGACTGGAATGGCGAATTCTTGGAAACAGGAGCGTTCTATTTGACGAGGAGATGGCTTTTAGAAGAAGGACAATTTCAAAATAATAAGTGAGATGTTTCGATTATTTTCTAGACTTCTGTTTTTATGATCACTTAGATTCGTATTAAGTGAGACAAAGGACGGGTGACACAAGCGCTCAACTGACAATTTCCACTTTGATTAGTGCGAATGCAAGTGAGTAGCAATAAGTGAATATTGTGAGTGATTTGTTCAAATTTATAGCGCACTCACTACGCATTTGCATTGGTCTCCTACACTCGTAATTTATCGAAGTGGTAATTAGCCTTTATTATTAGTGGATCAATCACCAAAAGTGTATCTTAAGTCAAGATGATAGTAGTTAGTGAGGCGATATTTGAAATATAGGGTTTCATAAGAATGAATATTAAATAACTAATATTTATACTATGAAATATTTTTACGTTACTAATTTAAATAGAGCTAATATTTATGCTTTGGCCAAAGTAACCTACATTGTTGTTTCTATATATTTAACTAATTAGTAATTAAGTCAGTTTGATTTTGACAAGTTACTAATTAGACAAGTTTGACAGAATGTAAATAGATGATACGTGTTTCAATTTAAGTTTTCTGTGCATATTAATTTATTAAAACATCGTGAAAAAGTTAAATAAAGTGCCGTAAGATTGTATATTTGTTTTACAGTTGTACAGTGGTTGAAATAAGCAATATAGAAAGTTTAGAAGTGGACACATTGGAAGATCTTCGTGTTGCGAACGCCTTACTTAGTGCTAACTTAGTATAAGTTGAACCATCGGCACTCAAATAACTTGCAGAAAAGGTAATTTCATTACTATTTGCTATGTTTCAATTTTAAAAAATGCTTTTTATTTTCCGAGTGACTAATAACTTAAAAAATGACTAAATGTTTGCAACTAATAAAATAAGTTGCTAGCGATTAAATATTTTGGCGACTATTATATTAAATAAGATTCAAAACTAAGGGTGTTATTAAAACTTAAAACTAGCAGCTGCGTTTAGTCAATTGAAATAATAGCTGAGGAGCTATAAATAATGACTTTGCGACTAATAATGTTAGTAGGTAGGTATTGTTAGGTTTTCTTGTGACCTTATACCCAAAAATAGGAGCCCTGCGAAGCAGGGCTCCGTCAACTTGGCTTAAAAGACTGAATCGTCTTATTTACTTATAGGAAACACTTTATTTAAGACAAAATCATTTACCAAATATTGAATTTTGTATTTAATTATGAATGTCCATTTTCTATTTTTTATTCATCATCAAGTTGCCGCTTAGATACTAATTCAGTTCCCAAAAAAAAATGCTGCCAGTTTAAATTAAAATGAAGCTTATTACTGACATATTAATATGCTACATTTTACTTATTAGTTACCATACTCCTTATTAGCTGCCAACCCATTATATAATGGTACCATTCTAATTATTTTTGAAACTTGTATTCGCTTTACTTAGTCGCCGCATTAAATACATGCCTATAAAAAATAGCTAAGACTTGGTTAATTTTAAGTCTTTATTGTATTTACTTCTGTTTTACTTAAATATTTTAACTACATTTAAGTAAAGGTTCTGTTATTCCAACTATAGCATAGATTCTTAAATAATTCGGATCAAAATTGAGTATACATTTTATCAGTTATTTACAAGGCTGAATGCCATTTGATTATGGTATAATTTCCTGTTGTGTTAAAAGTTTCTTGATAACTTTGCTGGTGTGGTTGACATTCAAAATAGCACAATTTAATCAAATTACAACTCTTATATTTAAATATCTTTAATGTGATTTAGTGTATAATATTTTCTATAATAGCCAAATTTTGTTTCTTGACTGTTCTGTTGAAGGGTGATACTCTTCTCCTGTAATTCGGTAAACCATAGAAATGTGTGCAGTTGAACAATATCTTTTGAAACAGAATAATAATAATAATATTCTACCACATTCACACAACACCATCTAGTCCCAAACTAAGCAGAAGCTTGTACTATGGGTACTAGATAATGAATAAACATATATATATATATATTTTTTTGTAAATACATACATCTTATACATAGAAACACCCAGACCAAGACAAACACCCATGTTCACGCACACAAATGTTTGACTTGAGCGGGAATCGAACCTGCTAACTTTAGCGTAGCAGTCGCTTACACTCCCGCTGCGCCAACCGGTCGTCAATGGACATAATAATATCCTATTTAGTATTTACTGTTCTAATCCTAGACACAGTTACATAACACTTGGTGTTTCCTGTAAAATCATCATCTTTATCATCCTAGTGCTACCCAAGATACATTCAACATTCTCTCCTAAGAGCCTGGGGTATGCTTTCTACTCTAACCAGGTTAACCCATAACAACTGTCAGAGATCTTCATGTCAGCTGGCATATTATAACTGCCTCCGTGGTCCAGTGGATAGCGTATGCGACTGCTGAACGGAGGTCCAGGGTTCGATTCCCGGGTCGGGTAAAAAGTGTTACTGGGTTTTTCCGAATACTCAGTAGCAGCCCGGAGTCTGGTGATGTGCCCAGTAACGGCAATAGGCTCGCCCCCTATTACGTGGGACCTAATAATTCATGGCGAAATGTGGGTGTAATATTTACACCTCTGCCTACCCCTTCGGGGATACAGGCGTGAGACTATAAATAAAAATAAAAAAAATATTATAACCTATAGCAGCACTTCCCAAGCTATAAGTTGCAACCCACTGCTGGGTCAGGAGTGAATATTGACTGGGCCCTGTGTATGATGAATGTTGATTCTAATTAGCATTGATAACACAGTGTTAAGCAGTGCTGCTACTTGCCACAATGGATCCTGTGCATTTGAGCAATATTTAATGTCTCCCTTTATTTCTAAGATAGCTAAGGGCTCAATCAGACAAGCGTTCAAGCGGTCAGTTTTGCGTTATTTGTGTTGTATTACATTACATAGGTCCTATTAGACAGAGAGCGGTCACGCGGTCTATGTAACGTAATATAACACAAAGAACGCAAAACTGATTGCTTGAACGCTTGACCGCGTGACCGCTCTCTGTCTGAATGAGCCCTCAGAGGTGGGTCTCAAGATTGGAATTTTTGTTTGACAGGTTGAAGCGCATACAACATTGGGAGCCACTGGTCTATACAAAAGAAATTGTGTTAGTTAAAACTAAACAAGTCAAACATATAGTTTGAATAAAAACATTAGTAGTGATTATAATAACTAGTGGGTGTAGCCTTATCAATATACTATGTACAGTAAATACAACTGTTGAATTAATTGATAACAGAAATTATACATATATCGGCTTGTAAATAACACCACACAGCTATAAATTAGCATTTTCCGTTTTTTCTTTACATAACATGAGTATGACAGATGTTTAGCATGCTTAATACTTAAATAAAAAAAGTTTGTAAGAGTCTATTGTCCTGTATTATATGCAGTTGTGTAAATAATTTGAGAAGCATAATGGTGAACAGGTGAAAGGAAATAATAAACTATAAAGACTTAGTTCTGCATGTAATCTTTATGAACTCAATGTATGTATCATGCTACTGGGTCAAATATACAGTGTTATTTGTAAAACACCGTTAACCTCTTAGGGGGTGGTTATATTCATCATTATGAACAACTTTTGTTCTGGAACTTTTGCGAATCGCGAAAAAAATATCAGCTGTTCCATACATTTTGTCAGAGTCAAAGTTCAACTTTGTATGAAACAAAGTTCCAGAAAAAAAGTTGTTCACAATGATGAATATAACCACCCCCTAAGAGGTTAACAGTGTTTTACAAATAACCCTGTATATCCTCCCTCTTCCAAAATGTATAACCACCATCAACCAAATAAAAAAACAGCGTAAGATTCCATTGTCTAGTACAACCTCTCCTTTGGGACTAGATGGTGTTGTGTGAATGTTGTAGATCTTTATAACAATTATTTTTATATTCTTCAGCTTTATAATATAAGAATTTTTTTAATCTGTGGTTATTATCACAAGTCATTATTATATTTAATCAGGCAGGCAGTTGAGACAACTGATGATGCCTGAATCTCGCAATTTCTATTGGATTTCATTGCAGCTAAGTTCATTCAAGTTCATTGAGACTCTCTTTACAGTATTTGTTTGTTATTTTCAGGTAATATAATGTCAAACACAGAAACAGTATCATATGAGGATCTAGAAGCGACAGATGTGATTAGTGTAGAGTTGGTACCGGAGCGTAAAGGTCTGATATTGAAGCATTGTGAATACTATGTGAGTTCGAGACGACACGGCACTACGGTCACAAGGAGATACAACGAGTTTGTGCAGCTGTATGATGTTTTATATGCCAAGTATCCTTACCGGTTTGTACATTTTCTGATGATTTTATCATATCATACCAGCCTGTATACATCTACTGCTGGAAATAGGCCTTCGCAAGGCTTCTAGGATTAGGTATCTACAGAAAATAAATTTCTTCTTAAAATTGCTAAAATGTGTATACGGGAACGCCTCGCGCGCTCGAACAGACGGGTGTCCGAGAAGCATTGAGGAGGATATTTATTTAATAATGTGTACAGATAGGTCGTAATATTGTGGTCGAAATGGTCGCCTCACCTATTTTAAATTTTTAAGTATTAGTACGCTGAAGTGGCAGTTGTCTGGTCACATTAAAATTTGTTTTAGAACCAACAAACGTTGGAGTAGTCGTGCTTTAGAGCAGAGACCGCGCCTTGGCAAACATAGCGTAGGACACCCTCCGGCTAGGTGAAGTGACGATATACGTAGTAGCTGGCAGCAGCTGGACACAAAGAGCCGAAAAACTAACTCAGCGGCGTGCCTTCGGAGATGCCTATTTCCAGCAGGCTTATAAGAAACTAGAGGACGCCAGCAGCTACGCCTGCAATTTTTTTTAATTTACCCGTTTTGGCCGATCCCGTGGGAATTTCGGGAAATCCCTTCTTAGTGCACCCCTAAGGTCCCTAAGGAACATACATGCCAAATTTCAGCTTCCTGCGCCCAATAGTTTCGGCTGTAGCGTGTCTGTCAGTCAGTCAGTAACGCAAGGATTTTAATTATTAAGATTTTTTTTTTTTGTGGTTTTGATGATGATGATTTTAATTTTCCAGTGCAATATGTCGCCTACCCCCCAAGAGGGTAGTGGTTGGAGGAGGTAGCACTCGTTTCCTCCTACGCAGACGTGCGGCCCTCCAAAGATGGCTGACGTTAGTGGCCCGACATCCAGTGTTAGCCCACGATGCAGATCTGAGGATATTCCTGTGCGAGACTGCCGTGCGGCTGGAGAAACCGAAACATGATGAGTTTGTACTGGCGGGGACACAGGAGGAAAATCCGGTAAGTGAAGAATACTGCCCTATACAGAAGAGCATGCATGAGAAATTTGATGGGAGTGATTGAAGCAAGAAAGATTTTGCCTACCTTTGCTTTCCACTTTATTATTTGTCAGTCAGATGTGGCATCCTTACTGGAAAAGTGCTGAAACATAGACAAACAAATGCTTACGGATGTAAGGATTGGTCTTAAAGACTTGTGGATGCGCGGTGCTACGCCCGCACATTTAATTTTAATTTAAAAGGTTTTTCCTATAAGAAGAAGAATTTCAGGCTATCCTTTCTCAGTGCACGCCTACGGTCCCCAAGGTGACTTCTTCTTCCAGTAGTTTTGGCTGTGCTCTGTCTGTCAGTTAGTCAGAAACGCAAGAATTTTATTTATACTTACAGAACAAATTATTTAAAGATATCAAACAAAATTCAGATTGTAATACTTATTTAATAGTAATTGATAAATTGTGTTAATAAATAATTGTTTCTTTTGCAAGCTTACTAATATGCGAGGTAAGTATTGATATTCCATAAGTATCTATATAATATCTTCTTAGAAATATGCATCTGAATCTGTGGGCAGCGTGTCTTAAGCCAAATATTCGTAACCTTCAGCCTATGAGCCCCGCTGTCCGTACGTTATGTACAGTGGGTCCAAAAATAAGTATATTGCACTTTAGCACTTCCCAATATCAGTGGCATCCCAAGGTCAGATTTAGGTCGATGCGAAGTCATTTGCCGGCGCCCCGTATGTCACCTAAAAACAGCAGCACCGCATATGGCATTTGATTTCAGCGCTTTTGACGGTCAGGTAGTGATATGGATGGGCTGGTCCTGCTAGAGTCCAATAAAAGTAAACTAAAGTCTCCCTTACAACTTGAGAAGACTAACTTATCATTGTATTAATATACTTAATAATAAGGTGTTAATTTAACAGCCTTGTAAAATGTACCTAAACCATCAATCGGACCCCTTTTATCACTATGGATCCCTCTGTCTACGGCGATAAAAGTTTAAGATGCCCTGGGGTAAACTCGTAGGTTTCAAGCATATAATCGATTTCAGAACGATATGACGATAGATGAAATGCAAGCTGCTTTCACGACCGAGCAAGAGCAACTGCGGCTCATGCACCTTGGACTCGACAGATTGTCACAGATTATTGAGAAGGGTAAGTGATTTTCTTGAACATTTTATCTGAACCTGTGGTATACAAATTCTATCACGATAAGTAGGTATATCGATTTTCGGTGACCACGATTCTTGTAAATGTAAAGAAATCGAAATGTCGGATAGTAATAAATGTTGTAGATTGCGATAGAATCCGTAAACCGTAATTTGATTTCAAAGGCTAACGGCCATTTTCAATATTCGAACTATAGATAGATCTGTAGATTTTAGAGTCGTGTTTGACATATTTTATATGGACGATATGTCAAAAACTGTCAAAAACTAATCTAAAATCTACAGATCTATCTATAATTCGAATATTGAATTTCGGAGTATGTGAATTGAAGCTAAAAGAATCTAAGTCCGTTTCTCTTTATAAAACCTACCTTGCTAAGATTAAATTTACCCTCCTAATAGTGTCGTAAATAGGGCTGTACCCGTAGGGGCGCTAAAGTGGCCGAATTATCACCTAAAACAATTTCAAGAGCGCAGTTATAATAGGCTTGTTTCCTTAAATGTAATTAGTGATTGATTCGTTCCTTTATTAGATTATAAACCGAAATAACTGAATTTTTCTTCAAAAATCGATCAGCAACATTACTAATTACGGCTTTTTAAAAACCTTTTTGAATTTGACGCAAAAAACGCCGTAAACCATCATGGCGGTTGAGTGATGTCACGAAGTGCAAAACAAAACAAATTGTAAGTCTGGTCTGGTGTACCCACTTTTTTTTTTTTTTTTTTTTTTTTTAATTTGGCAATCTGTCGACAACTTTTCGACAATTTCTGCCAGTGTCGTGTAATGACTAGGAACACTTATGGGCAACGAAGCATTAGGCAGTAAAGTTATACCATACTAATTATTGTGGTGTTAGATTCGAGCCTGAAACAAAAGACGATCACAGTTACAGATGTTAGTTAATACAATAATTGAGATATTATATAATAATATACAGACAAACAATATAAATTCTAATACTTATTATAGTTTTATCGTGTTAATAGAGATAAATTTAATAAAAGCACGAATCATTATAGGATTTGGGAAGAAGGATAAGAGGTGACGCACATTAACTGGGAACTGAATATTTAATTTGGATACAAGTTGATCAAATGGGAAGGCTATTTTTAATGGGCAGTTAAGAAAAATGTGGTCCAGGGTACCATCATCTAGGCCACATTCACACAAAGAATTGTCTCGAACTCTGATCTTATGTAGGAAAACAGGAGAGCAGCAATGACCAAGGCGGATTCTACAAATAACGGAGGTTACTATTTTAGGAGTCTTTTTGAATTTATAAAACCAAGGCTTTATTGGAATGTCAGGTTGGATTGAGGCATATAAAGAGCCCTTAGATTTACTTGACTCAGACCACAAAGACTGCCAGGATTTGTACAAATCTGCCTTGCATGTATGCAGAAAGTCATAAATTTGGATGGAATAGTATTTCAGATCAGCCAGGCTACTATTAACAGCTTCTTTGGCACACTCATCTGCAAATTCGTTGCCAGTAATACCAGAATGACCAGGAATCCATACCAGGACTACATCTATATCCTTCTCGACACATGAAAGCAAGCAGTTCCTAATTGCCATGATAATAGGGCTATGAATGTTATTCCTAAAAGGATTTTTAATAATAGCCTCCAGGGCACTTTTACAGTCTGAAAAAATTACAGCTTTAGAAATGGCATCGTGAGAAAGGATAAATAAACATGCTTCAAGAATGCCTATACACTCGCCAGTAAACACAGAGGATTCAGGGGGACATTGAAACTGAAGGATAATTCTTGAGTTGTCATAGAATATTGAAATGCCTGTTTTACCATCTATGGACAACTTTGAGGCATCAGTGTAAAATTTATGATATTCGCTCCAATGAGCTTCAACCAGAGAAGAAAATTGAGCATTAACTTGATGGGAATGTTTATTCAGGGCCGTGATGAAATAATTTGGACAATAAATTAAGGCTTTATATGGAGAGCAATATAGAGGAATTTTGGAACACTGTTGAATATAAACGGCTTCTTGTTTTAGCCGGATCTTTCTATAAGAATTTATAAATAAGGGGGGGTCCTTGTGTCTCCAGTAATCACTCTGATCCAGGAGAGTATCTAAATGGGCAAGTTTGGGAAGAATGTTGTGGTTGTTCATAAAAAATCTTTTATAAACAAATTTGTCTGCAAGGAATTGCCTGCGCAGGAAAAGGGGGGGATCGCCACTCTCTACTTGAAGACCATTAATCGGTGTGGATCTCATACAGCCTAGGACTATGCGTAGACTCTTTGACTGAATGGAGTCTAGTTTAGCCATTGCAACTTTGCTGCAGGGTTCCAGCAAAAATGTACCATAGTCTAACAGACTTCTGATAGTTGCGTTGTATATGAGTTTAAGGGTGAAAGGATGCGCTCCCCACCAAACACCCGCAAGCGCACGAAGCATGTTTAGATTTTTCTCTAATTTGTTTACAACATAGTTAATATGAGAAGTGCCAGATAGTTTTGAGTCCAAGACAATACCTAAAAATTTGACATTGTCCTCGGACTTTATGGGAGAACCTTCAATCTCAAGGTAAAGCCTTGGGAGTATTCTCTTACGAGAGAAGACTACAGCCGAGCTTTTAGCAGGTGAAAGGCTGAGTCCATGGGAGTTGAGCCATTGGTTTAGGGAGTTGAGGGATATCTGCATGGATTCCTGAGCATCGGCAATTGACGCTTTCTGTAAATATAAACATATGTCATCGGCGTATTGTAGGATTTGGCAGTCGATGTTGAGAGACCTATGTAAATCTGACGTGTACATACTATATAGTAAGGGGCTCAATACCGAACCTTGTGGAAGACCGCGCCAAACAGTTCTCGGGTCAATATTATCACCTGAACAGTGCAACTTGACTTTACGGTCTGAAAGGAGGTTGCAGATACAATTCAGCATTCTTGGCGGTATACTCAGCTGACGTAGCTTACTTCTGAGTACAGCAAGAAGTACATTGTCGTAAGCTGCTGAAATGTCCAAAAAGACCGCAAGCACCGATTCATTCTTGCTAAATGCAATCCGAATATCTGTCATCAGGATGCTGATACTATCCATGGTACTGGAACCCCTACGAAAACCATATTGAGAATTAGCTAGGAGGCCTTGGTTTTCAACATACCACTCTAGTCTGTTTTTAATAAGATGCTCGAAAATTTTACAAAGTACCGGAGAGAGCGCGACTGGCCGGAAATGGTCTGGGGAATTAGAAGATTTACCGGGTTTTAAAATGGGAATGATGAGCTGTGTCTTCCATATGTCCGGAATATAATTAAGAGTGAAGCAGGTATTAATTAAGCTTAAAAGGAATTTGCGGCTCGGAGGGCTAAGCCTTTTATAAAATGAGTAAGGGAAACCATCGACTCCAGGGGCGGAATCACGAACATGCTTGAGGACGGCATCCAACTCCTGTAAGGTAAAAGGAGCATCTAAAGGGTCATTGGAGACATTATCTGCAGTCAGCGGGAGTTCATCCTGTAAAGGGACAAAGAAAGGGGCAAGTTTATTGAAGAAGAGAGAAGCCAAATCTGGAGAGATTGGAGAATATTTCACAGGGGAGCAGCCGCGACTAAACTTCTTAAAATTCTGCCACACAAAGGTAGAAGGGGTTGTTGGAGAAAGGGATGCACAAAACTTTTTCCAGCCCTCACGTTTTTTCCTTTTAAAAAGGCGTCTGGATCGTGCAACAGTCCGATTATACTCAATCAAATTTTGGAATGTCATGTTGTTAACATAAGCTAGTTCTGCAGCATTTCGGGCTTTGATGATTTGAGTACAATCCCGGTCCCACCAGGGGGGAGAGGCTATCTTACCTGAAGCTGCATTCTTATGAGGAATGCTAGCCTCGGCTGCGGCAGAAATACACTCGGAAAATTGCAATAAACAGTGGTCAATGTTGGTATTAGAAACACTAGGAAGGGAGGGAATTTTGTCCTGCATGATTTGTTTATACAAATCCCAGTCAGCATCTGCCAATCTGTATTTCAAAATGGGATTATTGTCTCTCTGGGGAAGGGACCTTCTAACTAAAGTAATGCTAATAGGATAGTGGTCACTACCATAACATAAATTTAGACGCTTCCAGTCAAGCTGGGCAGAAAGATTGGAGGAACATAGAGACAAATCAACACAACTCTTCACTTGACCAATTCTTGGTACACGTGTTGCTGACCCATCATTCAGGACACATAATCCTCTGTCATCTATTAAGTCAACCAATTCATTGCCTGCACTGTCACTGTGAACAGAACCCCATAGACTGTGGTGGCAGTTAAAGTCACCTAGTAGAATGATAGGTTTAAAGAGAACACAGATGTTGTGGAGAAACTGAAAACTTGTAGTATTTGGGGAAGGAATATAAATGCAAATAAAATTGATACCGAGGATGTTAACTCCAACAGCATCAATCTCATTCCCATGACTAGGTAAGGAAAGTGGAGAAGAAGGGAATAAGTTGCTAACAAGGATAGCAGCCCCTCCATAACCATCAGGGCGGTCATGACGGAACGTGCTGTATCCCGAAAAATTAAAATTTTGGTTTGGCCGAAGCCAAGTCTCAGCTAAGGCAATAATTACAGGTTTATGTGTATTAATAAGGTGGGAAATCTCATGTCTTTTTGGTATGGCGCTCCTGACATTCCACTGTAGGCAATGTAGGGCCATAGTTACGGAATTTAATGAGGTTTACAAATTCATTGGCAACGTTGTCCGGTAAACTATTTTTTAAAAGAAAAGAGGAAAGAGAAGAGTATAAATTATTAATTTCTATGATAACAGGGTCATTAGAAGGACCGGCTAATTGGGAGGGGTTATTGAGAGCACAACCATTGGTGGAAGGATTAAATGAATAATTGTTAAGAATGCTTTCATGAGCTCTGCGGTCATAACCAGGCGAAAGTTGAGGACGGGGCTTGGGTTTGGAGAAAGTAGTTTTTCTGTATGAAATAACATTAGGGGATTGGTGAAGAGATTTAAGGCTGGAAGGTAATTGAGTGAGATTATTAAAATTAGGAGACTGAGAAAGAGTAGGAGGGTATGATGAGGAAACAGCAGCATATGACCTATAAGAGGGGGAAAACTTTTTAGAAGCTTCTTCATAAGATAAGCACTCCTCAGCCATACAGAGCTTAATATTCTTTTGCCTTATAAACTCTGGACAATCCTTACTGGTAGCAAAATGTGGACCAGTGCAATACAGACAGATAGTGTCCTCAACGGAGCAACCATCACCAAAGTGTTCCTCACCACAGCGGAAACATCGAGGTTTGGAACGACATTTGGATCTGGTATGACCAAATCTACAACACCCGTAACATTGAATGGTAGGAAATTGGTATAAATCCACTGGTAGGGAATTGTAACAGCAGAATACTCGCTTGGGCAGGGATTGACCATCAAAAGTGATGACTACCGAAGGAGTTGGTTTCCATTCTGCAGATCCTTCAGTTCTAACCTTGTGGTTGAGTCGCCTAACCTTAAGAATTGGACAGGGGGATTTTAGGTTCTCAGCAATCTCCTCTTCAGACCACTCAATAGGCACCCCTTTTACCACACCCATTCTTGTTATGTTGTAACTTGGAATTGAGGTAACATAACCTTTAGCAAGTATCTCAGTGTTATTTAGAAATGCATTCGCATCTTCTGGAGTTTTAAACTCTACAGAGATCTTGTTTCGGCCTACTTTTTTAACTCCATCAGGAAGTATATTTTTAATGTTTAGTTTCAACAACAGCTGGCCAAACTTCACCGGGTGGATGGAGGTACCAGAGGAAGTGTCATCAGACTTAAATGAGGCCTGAACTACAAATGGAGCCGAGTCCCTGGTCGAATATCGAGACCGACTGTAGGAAGAAGGGGACGCTAGGTTCTGCTCATTGTTAGTATTAGGTTTTTTAGGAGGGGGAGGGCCATCACTGTCTACTATGCGTTTACGGGCACGATTTTCTATGTCCTCAAAGGACGATAACGGCACGGATAAGCCTGGGGAATACGGGAATAGGTCCTGGGAGGAATTTGTAGTAGGAATTTGTTGGGGTAGGTTGGAGTTACTTTGCAAAGTGCCAGGATCGGGCGGACGACCATGGAGTTCAAAATCAACTTCCATGGTCGCGACCTCTCCACATGCCGCAATAAAACACAAATAACCTTACCAAACGAGTAACAAATAATCACACAACACAAAAACAAACACACTACACGAAACTGACACAGAAAATAACACCAAAATTTAGTGATTCAGCCTAAGAAAAACAAATTAAACGCTCCACATGTGCTTGCCATAAACACTCCGTACCCACTTTTATTTTGTTATGTACGATTTGACAGGTACAAAGTTTGACGTTTTAGTTGTATTTACTACCAAAACGTCATCAACATCAATGGCGGACGCACTGAGTGACGTAATGCTCTCTGATTGGTGTTCACTGTCACAAGAATAAATATACATAATTATTATTTTTCGTTAGGAACCCATACCATTCCTATATCCCTTATCCTTTTAGAGTTCGGTATTGTCAACCTTTTTCTATTGCAATAGTTGGGGTGGTCAATCCCACAGAACAGTTAAGAGAGGTTAGAACGGCCTTGTGGGCGTGGCAGCCTCGCCGTCCTTGTGAGCAAACGCTCATATGCCGAAAAATTTGATTGACGCTGTCAACAATCGTGCTCATATTGCGACAGCGTACGAAGCTCCGCGAAAATAAAAGAATTATGCCGTCTTGCGCTATAATAACGTGTCGAAAAAGAAGCCAGTTATGTACTGTGGCTCGAGAAGGGATTTCTTTTCACCGGTAAGTCCGAAAACCTTAAAATAAAAATGATATTTGTAATTATTACAATAGTATTATGTAATTTGTAGACAAACACGATACTATCGCAAGCAAATAAAAAAATATACATTGCTGGCAATACGTGCGTACCATCTAGTACTACGTAGGCGATTGCGCAATGTATTTCGTTCACTGCGAACGTCAAAGCTTGAATTCTGCTAAATCTATGGTGGTGGGTCCGATAGTGTTGTACCTACCAAGTTGTGAACAATGTCGATTGTGAGTTCCTTCGTGTGAATGTATTCAAATGATTGTTATCAGTAATATTAAGATTAACATAACTTTGTTTATTACAACCGATTAATGTTTATTGTGGTTTATTAACTTAGTATCGCGGGTTACATATCACATATTTTAATTAAGAAAATTGATTGTGACATATGCGTTGGAGCACTGCTGTCAAATGAAATAAATTCGGACCATAAATTTACCGTGGCAAAAGATAAAGGGGGTCTCCTGTATCTAATATATAAAATTCTCGTGTCACAGTTTTCGTTCCCATACTCCTCCGAAACGGCTTGACCGATTTTGGTGAATTTTTTTGTGCTTATCCGGTATCTACTAGAATCGGCCAACATCTATTTAAAAAAAAAAAAAAATTTTGCAAAGCAACGTTTGCCGGGTCAGCTAGTCATTATATAAAGATTTACACCGACAATCTTCGGCAAATTAATGAACATAATATATGTTGACAACAAAGATCTTGCGCACCTTTGTCGGAACTGAATTATTTAGCAACATTAGTTATCAAGATCATCTTGGTAGAAACAACTTCGAGTAAGAAATCGACCGTAGGATCCAGTTGGGTTGGGCAGCGTTTGGCAAGCTACGTCGTGTTTTCTCTTCGCCCCTACCGCAATGCCTGAAGACCAAAGTCTTCAACCAATGCGTCCTACCTGTTATGACGTACGGTGCCGAGACGTGGACACTCACAGTGGGACTAGTCCATCAACTAAAAGTCACGCAGCGAGCTATGGAACGGGCTATGCTTGGCGTCTCTTTGAAGGATAAAATCCGAAACGAAGCTATCCGACAAAGAACCAAAGTTACCGACATAGCTCACAGAATCAGTAGGCTCAAGTGGCAGTGGGCTGGCCATATCTGTAGAAGGACTGATGGCCGATGGAGCAAGCGTATCCTAGAGTGGAGACCACGTCTCGGCAAGCGTAAGGTAGGGCGGCCTCCGGCTAGGTGGACCGACGACCTGAAAAAGGTGGCTGGGACAGACTGGATGTGGAAGGCTGAGGACCGTGTACTGTGGCGCGTGTTGGGAGAGGTCTATGTTCAGCAGTGGACTGCGATAGGCTGATTGATTGATTGATTAGTTATCACCAGGTTGGATTTTATCCTAGTGCGAGCCATGTTACAGACGTATAAAGCTATCATAGAAAAATATATCAATGTAAGATTGCATTTTATTTTGAAAAATTCGAATTTAAAAGATAGCAAGCGTATGCTTCTTAATAAATACGTCTTATTTCAGGGAGAATAATAGAATCTGGGTTGAAATTTAATTTAAATTATTGTTCAACATTAAAATATTATTGTATTATATACTTGTGTCATTTATTTCTTTACAAACTTTAGCTTATGTGGTTGTACACATGAATAGTTTATCACGGACACTGACATCCTAGGTGGACATGATTTTTAACTCTTGGTATTCGGATATGATAAAGGCCATATTGTATCTTACCCTTTAATTTTATATTATTATTTATATATATTAAGAAAGGCCACACTATTTGTACCCTATCCCACCATCCCGAAATAAAAACAAACAATTGCAAAACTTAAAGTAACAAAACAACAGTATTTTATCGATATAAATAATCGACCTTTTAGACACCGTAACATTAATGAGAGTGTGTGAGTGATCGTCAAGCGCGATAGAAGTTCCATGTCAAGCGAAGTGTTTGCGCTAGTGTGACAACCAATGGCAAACTCGCGATCTAAGTAAGTGCAGTTGATTTGTGTGCGTAATGCGCGTACGTATAAGTGTATTGCTTGTAGTGGAGATAGAGAGTGGGAGACAATCGGCAACACGCGTTCTAATACAAATCAGTAACTATTTCCGTTCTAACCTCTTTTAATTGTTCTGTGGTCAATCCGAGGGTGCATGGTGGGTTCCTCTTTCCTTCCATTAGGTTACAATGGAGTTTCGCCGAGTAACCCCTGATTCAATCAACTATATTATTTTTAGTTTAAGAATCTTGAAAATAACGTTAATCTTACCTTTTTATAATAAACTTTATTGACATCTTCAACCAATAATGAATCTATAGATACTACAGTCAAACCGATTTATTCTTAGTGGACACAAGTCACACAAGCCTATTGAAGCTCGCACCGTGCATTAGGTACACCTCGCGCATTCTACGTTGCCGGTCTGAAGTTAGCCTCTATAATAAGTTCGTGCGTGTACAATTCAGTAATCGCCGCCTCCAGGGTTTCCCTCTACCAAAAGTTGCAAATGTTATCTCGGGATGACGTTAAGAGGTGGATATATGCCGTTGACCTTGCTCGTTCTACTGGTTAGTTGTCCACGCGCGATTTGCGAGTATCGGTGACGTAAAAAAAAATCCTTAGAAAATAATAAGTAGGTAAAGTTATTTGCAAAAATAAGCTGAAGGTTCCCTTGGTGTTCTAATATATAAGAGGCTGATTCAATTTAAACAATCTATAGATTAGGAGAAAAAAGTTAATAACTACAAAAACAGAGGTTACTTTGCATATTTTATTGAGATATTTAAAATACTTTTTTTAGGAGTTGGTACCGAAGAGAAAATGCTTTGTTTATGATGTAGATTAAGATAATTAGGTATATTTTTTGTTTTTTTTTCCATAACAATTACGGAGAAAAACGGTTTTAATTTACCCCTACTGACGCCCAATTCACATAAGTATGTCCTCGCCTTAAAGGTCACCCATGCACGGACGCACGTAGGTACTATACATACTTTCTACCGGCTATACTCATCGGACATGCGTCCCATTGGTCCGCCTTTGCATTATATTGCTACGACCTACTTTATTTCACCAATAAAAAATTAATTTCACACTAGAAAATACACTCGCTGTTGTTTATCGCTCTGTTCCTTGAACTGAACTGTCCACCGACGTACACCTGAGCCCTTTTATGTCGGCCAGATAAGGTTTCCAGTACCTTCCAGTCTTTTCTAGAACGTTCTCACATCATTCGCAAACGGAATCAATCAAACATTCCAGTCGAACAGAAACGCCATCTAGTAGAGAATAGGTAACTTCCTGGACTTGCTATTAGATGGAGCTATTATATCTATCGAATAATCTCTCTTCTAATTCTCTTTCTTGCCGTGTGATATAGTTATTCTCAACAAATATCGCCATTCGTTACAATATGTAAACATGTCTCGTATCCATGTACGATGTTGCAGTGGAGGGTCGGTGCGAGGCGGAGCGCTCGGACCTGCGTGAGTTAGGCGCGGGACTGAGCGCGCTGTCGACCCCCACCACCGTCGACACGCCGCGCTGGGGCGCCGTCAAACGGGCGCTCGCCGCTGCTGCTGAGTGAGTAATTTTACAGACATAACCATTACTGGTACACACAGCAACACATCAGTCTAGTCACTTTGACTTATGACCTAGAATCGTACTGCAAATTGTATAGGTTGTCGTGTCACTGTGTGTACTTATGTACCTCTACCCGTAGCTGCCTCAGCCAGCTGTCGGAAGACGAATACTATGGAGAGTTTTGAGGATGCGGAGAAGGAGGACATTATACGATTTTTTTATGTTCTTTATGACAACGTTATGGTCTAGGCCTCTAGGGGCTAAGCAATAACCTCTCCTAGCCTGTATACAAAGTGAACGTTTCACAGGCTCGCAGACCGCATGGGCTCAGACGACGACGTGGAGCTAACCTCCGAGGAGGAGGACATGATGGTGACGCTGGCGACGGAGGCGACGGGTGCGTACCGCTCGCTGTGCGCGCGGCTGTCGCGCGGGCTGCACGCCGAGCGCGCCGCCGCTGCTGCCGCGCCGCGACACGCGCTGGCGCCGCAAGCGCAGGCGCTGCGGGACAGGCACCGGTACGCGCTCACTGCCGCCCTACAGGTGCGTACAACTACCTTTATACCTACGGCATCTAACGGCCGGTTCATACATATCAAAATGAAAACTTTTGTGCTTTTTTATATTTCAACAGATTTTATATACCACGTACCTTTGCTTCAAACAAAGGTATGTGGTGTATATCTTGAAACAATTTATAATCGGTCCCATTATATGACCTAAACTCCATACAAAATACGTGAAATGTGTCTCTAATCTCCACATCCAGGATATTGAATGCGGCGGTTAGTAAGTAATTTTGTGTCAAATCTGGTAAATTAGTAAGCGATCTCCGAGCTCCTAGAACTGATTCGATCACCTACGTCATATGCTTTTACATTCAAATTCATTTTCATTATTATTACACCTACTTCTTTTCTCTCTGCACCACTCTAAGGTAGACGGGAAGATAATGCCCATGGCATTAAGACCGCCTGTATACTTTGTGTATATAAAGATTAAAAAATAAACATATGTCCCTAATATTTAGTAATATCCCCCTACAGGAGGGCGCTGTGGCGCGCGCGTACGCCCTCCGCGCGTTAGAAGCGCTCCCCGCGCTCATGAAGACGCGCGCGCTGGCGCACCGCCGCCACGCCGCGCTGTGGACCGACCTGCACCAGGCGCTGGCGTACACACAGCGAGCCTAACGCTACGTTGTCTACCTCTAACACCTGCCTATGTCACTGTTGCCTGACCTTCTCACTGTCATAGACCACTTGGAGAGAAAATGACCTATCCGGCTCGAAGGACCAATGAATAAGACGAAATTATCTGTTGGACTAACGTGGCAATAAAGATATATTTCTTTTCATATAACTCTAGCATCTACCTGCCTGTGTCACTGTTGCCTGACCTTTTCATTGTTATATACCGCTTAGAGAGGACGAACTTACCTATCCGGCTCAAAGGACCAATGAGTAGGACGGAATGAGCTGTTTGACTAACGTGGCAATAAATATATATTTCTTTCATTCTATCTTACGTTTTATAACTCTAACATCTACCTGCCTATGTCACTGTTGCCTGATCTTTTCACTATCATAGACCGCTTGGAAAGGACGGCTCGAAGGACCAATAAATAAGACAAAATGACCTATCCAGCTCGAAGGACCAATGAATGATGAAATGACCTATCTGACTCGAAAGACCAATGAATGATGAAATGACCTATCCGGCTTGAAGGACCAATGAATAGGACGAAATTACCCATCCGGCTCGAAGGACCAATGAATATGTCGAAAAGACCTATTGGACTGTTTTGATCTAAAACGGACTGTATCTAATACGTTTAACTATTAGTAAGTTTTGAAATTAAAACACAAACTGTAGTTTAATCTAAGGTTCGTTTATTGCACGATGTCGTTGACCTTATTTACTATAGCCGGTAATGAAACCATAGCGCGATTCAGACGAAAGATACAACGATATCTATAAAGAGTTAAATCAAACTTTACTATGAATGATTGTTAAATAATATAAATACAAATATGCTCTTAAACACCGCGTGTAAAATGAAAAACATTATATAACCCTTACAAATTCAAGTTAGGTTTTAATAGCTTTTTTATAAGTGCGTTATTAAGGCAGGGACAAGTAAGTGAATAGACATGGAGATGTATTTTTAACAACTTTATGGACCCATAGTGCCTCGCCCACGTACCCTTCGAGGTCCATGAACACCAAGTTAAGAAACACAAACTTTTGCCATATTCTGATGCATAGCACATGCAATTAAACTTTGCGTATTATTGCAAAGTTTCGTTAGTATCTGTTCTGTAGTTTTTGCGTCTAAGAGTAACAAAGATCAATCCAATTTCACTAACTTTCACATCTATGTTAGTTAGTACAAAAAGAACGGTCAAAAACGCTCAAAATTTTATGTTATTTATGCTCAAAATGTGTTTTATTCCTTACTTGCTCAATTATTGCACCTACTGTGACATGTTCAAGTGTCTTGAAATATGAATTGTTAAAGATTCTGTGTTTGATAGCTTAAGACTCATAAACATTGGTCGTTCACGCTATCAGGGTACAAGTATTTTATTTATCATAAACCATAATTGGCCGTGGTATTCGGTTACTAGTTTCATTAGTATATGGCTCTATTTGAATTATGTATTCGTATAAAAGGTAAACAAAGAAACCAATGATTCAAAGATAGCAGGATAATCGATCGGGATAACCCGACCTAATCAGAAATGACTCCCTGTCATGCGAAATCGCTACTGCACCCAAGACACGCCTGAGGTGGTACTTGGTAGATTTGACTGCCGATTCCCACAATCCCCCCATGTGGGATGTGTAGGCAGGTATAAATGAAAAGTTGATACCGGGGTCAATATCATTAAAGTCTAGGGTTTAACAAATTTAACTTTTGAAGAGATGGCCACATGCTTGATACAAGTTGAAGCCATACTAAATTCGAGACCCTTAACTCCCTTGTCCAATGATCCTTCAGACCTGGTGGTTAGGTGTAATACTTAAGTTGCCAGGATAATAAATACATAAAAAATTTAGAATCATAGGCATTTTAGGTTCTTTAACATGTAAAATACTTTATTAGCATAATCAAAATAAACAATCGTTATTATAATTCTGAATAATACAGAAAAAAATATAAATATTGTGCTGTACCATTTATAAATGTAAGGGACAGAGGTTTTTTGAAAAAAACTACTTTATTGAGTCTTTCGCTAGGAATATTTAACTAAAATCTACTTTTTTGGTAGGAAGGCGACATAACAAGAACCATTTTTATGATTTGTTTACATTTTATTTTTTCGTATATTGAACAGATTATAGGGAAAATTTGTATTTACAGTTGCTTTGACTATGAATCGATTACTGTGACTTGAAATGTTTTTCTACAACTATAGTATTTTCGCGGTATGATGATATGCAAGACAGTTCATGACTGACAAATATAATGATGTAGCCTAAGGAAATTTAAGCGATTATTTATAAATATCGAATTAATTGGTAAAGGACATCGAATCGTAGTTAGCGATTTGGATCTTCGAAATAAATTCATATTAAAAGTTTAAAACTATCTTTTTTTTGTTGTTTTCGGCATTGTACATACCAAATAAAACACAACAAAAAAATAAAAAATAACACGCCAAGCAGACAGAAACACAAACCGCATACAAGGCAGATGCACTCGTAGTCTCGTACTGACGTTTTCGATTACAAGATGGCCGCTCCTATTCATCGAGTTCATGTCGATTCTGTGGTGTCAATCTCTACTGACAGAGGTTCCGTTTCATGCATCTGACATTTTGAGGATTATATTTAAATAATTTATTTACAGTTAATATGAATTATAAAAATAGAGAGAGACATACTAGTATCAATTTACTTTGTAATTTTAATAGATATTTCTTTTAATTTATTTTCACAAGTTGAAAGTAGTATGCGTGACATGTAAAATAAGAACTATCACGCATATCATCATACAGCGAAAATACTATAAATGAAAACTAAATTATAATATAAATACATTTTTTCTGTATTTGCGATTATAAGCTCGAATTGCAAAGCGCCAATCTTCAGTAATAATTTTAATTTAGTGTGTATATTCGTAATTCAACTATTTATGAAATATATAAAATATACCTACATTCGCCGAATTTAACGGCTATTGACGTATCACCTTATTATTAATCAGTAAAATATGACAATAATATCTATACTTATATCAAGAAAACTAACATTATTATATTAGTTAAGATCTGTATCCATGATAATATTAAATAGTTTTAGTTATTATTCAACATATCACAGATTTAACAAACAAGAACCAGATGTAGCGTATTCGTCCAACTAAGTGAGGCACGTTGACAGCTATGTGTGCGTGACATTTGGCGACTGGCACTGTACGGACACGCGCGTCTATGTGTGTGTAAAGTTGCCAGATTATGAATAATCTCCCACTATTTTGCTTATAGTTTTTGCAAACGAATATAAAAATATTACATAGGTAATATTTTATATTCGTTTTTGGTTTTGAAGAATTTACCATAGATTTAATTAATGCTTTTAATATGTAATGTTGTTGTGAAAATTATTCAAATAAAAAATACCATTAAAGTATGCTTTTATAAATACATTTCTTATAATATGTAGGCTCCGAGTTAAGTTTTAACTAATTTTATTCGTAAATTGAGAAATAAATAGATAGGCTTGCGTCTTAAATATTAATTAGCTAAAAACATTTTGTCATGCATACAATAAATTATAAATATCATAATTATAAATATCATAATCATAAATCCTAACCAAAAAAAATTGCAATTAAAAATAAATAATAGCTACAATCAATAATTTCTGTTTCTGTACTTAATGTACACACGGCGCCAAGTCAAGCTAAATAGTCGAAGTACGATTTTGATACTTATTCCCTACGCCATAAGAACGGTACAAAGGTCTAACAAAGGTCAAAGTGTATAGCTTGACAAGTAGCCGCGTGTACACGAATATTTGGATCGTTTGGGGATCGAACTCAAAACAATGTATATACTAATGGAAATCCTATTAGTATATTTATAAGAAAAAATATAATCTACAATATACTTTTACAATACGTTAATGTGTTTTTCATTAACATGACAATCATTATTACCTACATAATCAATTGACAAGTGCATTTCCCTAATTCAGGGAAAATGGTGTCGACGTAAACTGGCAACACTTACATATTTTCTGCAGAAATACGAATTTTATCGAAATAATATTATAAAACGGTCAAATAATCCATAGTTATCTGTAAGAATATATTCCATCTTCCCGTATTTGCTTTTAGAAACAACTTTTACAATGTTTAAAAACGCAAGACGGCATTTTATGAATTTAAAAGCTGGATCGATCGTGGCGTGTGAACTGTGCGATGCTTCGCAGCGCACTGAGTCGAGTTTGTATTCGCTTTTCAATTTTGTATTTGCTTTAGTGGCCTCACGCAAGTGTTCCGCGCGCTCTGTCTGCCTTTCATTCTATAGTCTTAGCAACATATAAACATCACACGATCATTCTCGAATTATATAATCTCTATTTAGCATATAGAATGATTTGATCATGGAATTTATTTATTTTATTTTTTTTTTATTTTAAAACTTCTTGCACAATATTACAAAATAATGCACAAAGGCGGACTTAATGCCTGTGGCATTCTCTGCCAGTCAACCTTTGGGTGGTGCAGAGACAATTCAAGGTAGGTGCGTAAGAGAGCCGGAATCCGAGAGCAAAACCACATATAGCTATTACTAAACATAAAGTGAATAATAACTGAAAATATAATATATACCTAAAATAAATATAAATTTCTAGCGCATAGCGATGCAGCAAAGGGAATATATTATGTATAATATATTTATTATTTAGAATGTATTAAATAATAGATAAGTTTAAAACTACATTCCAATTATTTTGTTATAAAGTCATCTGATTTAAATGTCAGCGTAAAATATTCATTTCGTGACTTTGAGGACATCCAATTCGATTTAGGAATTGTGAATTTACGCTCACTTATGGACTAATAATAATGATAAGTATATAATTATAAGAAATATAATTTCTTTATTAAATCTAAGTTAGATTATAAATACGCAAACATTCCATTAGAGCTCTTTCAAAGGATCATGGGCATTTTTGTATGAGAGCTGGGCGTAAAACCAACAGAAATAAAATGTGTTGTAATTTACTTTATTGTACTTCTATATGCCCCCTAAATACTTTTTAACCCCGATATCGACCGGGTATCACTGCAAAAAAATCCCAAAGATTGGTTAAATAAAACACGCATATTTGCTAAAAACTTCTGTATATTGATACATTTTATTTAAATATCAATGGTTATCATCAACTATAACATCTAATAAATGTTCTGTGGGTGCAACGAAAGGCTCGTGCCATCCTAACCCTAAAAACCACAAAACTGAAACTATGTGGGCACAACTTCCTACTGTTCTTCTGCCTGTTAAGCAAGTGCAGTAATGCTCAACTATAGCATTTCTACCGATTTGGTCTCTATTGATCAAAATGTAAGTACTATATGTGCGCATGCGCAATCTGATATGCCACGACTGTATTTTAATTCGAAGCAACCACACATAAGTTTGAAGGATATTACATCTGTTTAAGTCATCTTATGACTCCTCTCTATATAATTCAATTAAATAAACACCATCGCGGACCATTGCACTTAAGAAAAACAGCAGAACACAAGTTGCGATAAGTTCAGTTATATAGGTAACAACAGTCCAATCAGAAAGCGATAACAGGTCAAGAAAGCGATGGCAGGGGTCAGAAGTCGTGAAGAAACATAAACCAATGATAGCAAAACGTGAGCAAATAACAAAATATGAATATATGAGTTTTTATTAATATTTGTCTGCTATTCATATTTGGCCTGCCCGCACGCTTTTTCTTTGGTCGGCGCCTGAGTAAGAGAGAAGTTAGAAAGGGGTGGAATGTAGTAATTCCGTGGTTACCAACCAATAGATTGGTTTCTTTGGCCTAGCTCTGCACAACATAGTGTCATGTTATCTCCGTTGTATTAGCGATTGTTTTGGATTCTATAAAAAAATACGTTTGAATATCACTGAATATCTCTGCTCTCCGGTTGTTTGGGTGATTGCCGTCATAGTATAAAATTATGTAATGGTCATAAGCTTTCACAAAAAATATATTTTATAGCTGTTGGTTTTACGCCCATTTTGACCGTGACCCTTTGTTTTATTTATATTCAATTATGTTATGCATTAAAATATTATTTGATAATTATTTTAAGTTTTATTGTTGTTTTCATAATGATATTATATTAAATTTACTTCGTCGTTTACATTGTATTATGCCGTCACCGCATGGATAATATTTGTTATTTTACCATAATGTTTAAGAGTATTACAACACGATCCGTATATTTTAGTGTGTATATTTTGTTATAAATAAATACATATTCAAGATAAAATTTTCATTGTTTTATTTTAAAATATTGTTGTAGCTCTTCACAACTGATTCGAATCTTTGAATCTGTTACGGTCAGAGTGAAATACCTAGTCGATTTATAAAACTATGAAAGTAGGTATCTGGCGTAAATGCTTTAAGCACACTTAGCAACCCAGCATGAAAGTTCAAATACCTAGGTATTTGAAGACAACATCAATGGGGATCAAACGCAACTGTGCAATATTTAGAGCCTCTTCACACTGGCGCTGCGAATACGTTTTACGAAGTTTTACCTTCGACAAACGCTAGTGTGAAGTGTGAAGGGGCTCTATACACCACTATTTTTTAATTGAAATGTGTGTGGCAACACTGAAAACGTCAAACGTAAAATTACGTAGCTCCGTGATTTTAAAGTTTTATTTAAGTTTAAATCAATATTAAACGCTTATGTTTCATTAATATCGTGTGTAATAGTAATAGAAGTGTGAAATACATTGAGTTTGCTGTTTGAAACCTCGCTGCAGACAGTTCTTGGCGGACAGATCAACTACCCAGTGGCAACGGACGGAATTCAAATCATCATCCTTAAACCCGGGGAGTATTTTACTTATTAACTTACACTCCTCAGCACATATTTACTCGGCTCACTGAACGTGAGCTTCGTCCATCACAAACTGGCACAGTTTCTGTCTCCTTTTGCTTGACAAAAGTGGAAGCAAAATCGAGGACTGAACAAATGCCCCATACAAGCACAAACTACACTTACACTTCACATTTATATACTTATATGTAATTATTTATTAATTAAGTATACATTATTATAATTATTTATTTATTGTCTGCCTAGATTTAGTTATTAAGTACAACCATCTTAGATATTTACCTAGATTTAGTTATTTAGTACAGCCATCAGCAACAATTATCCTACTTACTTGATACTGATATAAGAGTTGTTCAACAAACCATATTAATCTAAACCATTATTTAGTTTAATAGCCTAATTACCATTCTTACACCTTTCTTTCAATTTTCATAACTTATTTTCAACATACCTACATCAATCTATAATTCTCATAACTTTTTTATCTCTTTTATTTGGTACTAATTATATATATTCACTCTTGTATATTAACATAATACCTATCTTTCTTCAAAGTATTCACCTGTTTTTCCTTTTTTAGGTAATTTGTGAGGCATGTCTACAAACATGATGACCCGCAAGGCACTTGCTAAGGAAACAGAGAACAACTTGAAGATAGCGCTGTTAGAATTAAAGAAATGTAAAGAAGATAACAGTCAACTATTGAAGGAACGTGTTGATAGCGAAGAAGAAATTAAATATGTCAATGATAAAGTATCCCAGCTGAAGGCGCAATTGACGGAACTCCACATTGAACACATGGACATCTTGGACCAACGAGACAGACTACAGGAGGAAGTTAGGTCCTACAGTAGCTGTGATGAAACCTACCTTAGACAACTCAGTCGAATTATGGAATTGGAGGTGAGTCTGAATGAAGCCCAAACAACAATTTTATCACTAGAGGAATCAATCCAGACGCTGAACACCACAGCAAACAAGAACCTGTTTTCAGAGGTAATCAGCGGTAATGCTAGTGTTATTAAGACTGTAAAATGTAAGTGCAACTGTAAATCTAAATTGATAACCAAAAGGAAATTTAGGCAATTATCAAAATTAAATAAATTGATAAAGCGACTTGAATCCAGTCACAAGGGGTCAAATAAAGTAAATAAATTATCACAAATTAACCATGACTTGGTTAAGGAACAGGAGTCATTGATGTTGAAGCTTGAGGCTAGCAATGAACAATTACTCAGTAGTAGATTATTATATGATCAGCACACTCAGGAGCTACAAACACACATATCTAAACTGACTGCACAGCTCGACAAAATGGCAATAACACACCAGAAAGAAACTCAAGAATACATACTAAAATTTGATGAGATTTCTAGAGTTGGTAGAGAGAATCTAGAACAACTACTCTCTATAGCCAACAAAAAATGTTGCTTAAATTGTTCAAAATTAAATAATGATTTAGAAAGTAGTCTAGTACTAGAACCACCTCACAAAATATACAATGACTCCGGTTCTGATGCCTTGTTACAAACAAATCATATATGTTCACTTGACACTCATAGTAATAACACTGTATTGATGTTTTCTGACCAATTGGGAGTGGGTTTGGGTAGCTTAATAGATAGTTACACTAACCGTCCATTACAAAACTTTTGTTATCCAGGAGAAAGAATGTCTTCATTAGTTAATAAGTTAAAACATGCAGAATTAAATAAACATTCTACAGTTATTATTATGTATGGTGATAGCTTACTAGTTACTAGGAAAGATATACTAGCTTTATCGGATATAATGACTGATAGAAGTTCTAAAGTGGGGTGCAATTTTATAGTCTGTGCATTTCCTTATTCAAAGACCTTATCTGATAAAGAAAACAACCAGATAAGTAAATTAAATCTATTATTATATAATAGTACATATCGTCATAATGACAAAATTTTATTCTTTGACACTAATACTTTTATTAAAAGTAATTTTATTTTAACAAAAGATACTATGTATCTTTCTCACTCTTTTAAACGACAACTTGCTAAATTATTAGCATTTAATTTATACAGTGACCCAAGTACTGTTAGAGTACATGACAATTCCATTATTGACATTCATAATAATAATAATTTAAATTAAATTCTGAGACAATAGAGAACACCTCTAGCTATAATAAGATTACTCGTAACTCATTGACTAATACACTTAAACATAATAATAACAAAAATTTGATTAAATTAGTACATCAGAATATTAGAAGTATGATTAATAAAGATTTAGAAATGGAATTGTTTATGAACTGTAATGCTGTTGATATATTTTGCATCACTGAACATTGGCTAAAAAGCAACCAGTTCATGTTCAATTTCAGTAATCATATAGTAGGAAGCTCGTTTAGCCGGCAGCAAGCAGTACATGGTGGCTCGATGATTTTACTTAATAAGCAACTTAAATTTAAGGAGCGTCATGATATTGTAAGTCTGTCTGTTGAGCGAACTATTGAGGTAGCCTGTGTGGAACTGAGGAGATTTATTGTAATAAGTGTATACAGGCCTCCTTCAGCATTGTATGATAGCTTCGAGCGTATTATGGATGAGATATTAAACAAAGTTGCAAAAATAAATAAAAATGTTGTTGTGTGTGGTGACTTTAATGTAAATTTATTGGAGGATAGTAGTCTTAGTACAAAATTGAAAGCGCTGTTTCTATCATATAATCTGAAGAACTTATTCTTAGAGCCCACAAGAGTTACTTCCTCTACATCTACTTGCCTAGATAATATATTTACAGATATCATAGTAAGAGACAAGCAAATTATTAGACAGTTAGACTCAGACCATTGTGGACAGCAGATCTCCTTTAATGATAACAGTAAGAATGTTTCTAGGCAAAATATAGTTGTAATACCTAAAACTGCAACTCGTTTTGCTAGGTTTCAAAGTAAACTAATGACTAGCTGGTCACGGTTAGATGATGAAGGTGACCCTAATTTGTTATATAATAGCTTTTTCAAAGCGTTTTGTACAGACTTTAATTCGGTTTTCACACCTAGAACGATTACAGTTGGAGGTAATGCAACCTTCTGTGAATGGGCAACAACTGGGCTTCACAAAAGTAGAAAGAGATTGTATGAGCTATATGACGAGAGAAACTTTAATTTAAGTGAACAATTTCAGGATTATGTTAGAAACTATGCTAGGATATTTCGGAAACTTTGCAAGAAAGCTAAGTCTCTTTACCTGAGTTCAAGGATTAGGAGTAGTGACGATAAAATGAAAATGACTTGGAATATAATAAACAGCGAGACTGGGAAAGTTAAAAGTAAAAGTTCAAAATTTAGTTTGAACATTGATAATGACACTATCACATCAGACTCAAAAGTTGCATCGGCGTTTGAAAGTTTTTTTACTGATATCCCCGTTATTACTACTAGATCTTTGGACTCATCAACCAATGCAGCGGAATCTCTTTTAAAAGAAAACATGAGTACAACCTATAGTAATTTCTCATTTCAGTATATAAATTCAAATGATGTTATAAAAGCTTTTAATAATATAAATTTAAAGAAGACTGCAGACTTGTGGGGAAATTCTGTTACTATTACCAAGTCCATTATTGCTTTAGCTGCTAACAGATTAGCTTTAATATTTAATAAGTGTATTGACTGTGGTGTATTTCCTGATCTTATGAAAGATAGCAAGGTAATACCTTTGTACAAAACAGGTAGCACATCAGACCCCACCAACTATAGGCCAATTTCTGTGCTGCCCACATTTAGCAAAATTTTCGAGAAATTGATACTAGACCAACTGCAAAGTTATTTTAATAACAACGAGCTTCTACACTCTAAACAATTTGGTTTTACAAAGGGGCGCTCAACGACCGATGCCGGTGTTGAGCTTGTAAAACATATCTTTGATGCCTGGGAGGATTCACATGATGCTTTAGGTGTCTTCTGTGATTTGTCCAAGGCCTTTGATTGTGTAGAACATGATACATTGATCAGGAAATTACATCACTATGGTTTAAGTAGTTCTGCTCTGCAGCTTCTTACTTCATATTTGAGTAATAGGATTCAGAGAGTCGATGTCAACGGGACGCGTTCGCATGGGTCTGTAGTCAAAATGGGCGTCCCACAGGGTTCAATCCTCGGTCCTTTTTTATTTTTAGTTTATATTAATGACTTACCACACCTCGTCAATGACAAGCACGGGATAGTACTGGTTGCTGATGATACCTCACTTTTATTTAAATTAAAACGACAGCAAATTGATATGGACGATGTAAACATTGCTATCTCAAAGGTGGTTCGCTGGTTTGAGGTTAACAACCTGCTTTTAAATAGACTTAAAACTAAATGTATTCGATTTTTGATGCCTAACGTCAAACAAGTGAACACCTCAGTAAAGGTTAAGGATGATGTGTTGGATCTTGTGGATAACACCAAATTTTTAGGCATTACACTAGATTCTAAGCTGCAATGGGGACCACATATTAGTAAATTGTCGAATAGACTCAGCTCTGCAGCATACGCAGTCAGGAAAATTCGCCAGTTAACTGACATTGACACTGCCAGGCTTGTATATCATAGCTATTTTCATAGTATAATGTCATACGGTATTCTCCTGTGGGGAAATGCTGCCGACATTCAGACCATCTTTGTTCTGCAGAAAAGAGCTATTCGGGTAATTTATAATTTGGATTATGGGGCTTCGTTAAGGAATAAATTCAAGGAAATAAACATTTTAACAGTTGCAAGCCAGTACATTTATTCCAACCTAATATATTTATTCCAAAACAAGGCCTCATACTCAAAGAAAAGTGATATCCACAATTTGAATACTAGAAATAAGAGTAAGCTAGTAGTGCCGGCTACCCGGCTAGAGAAAATAAAGAAATCTTTTCAAGGCCAATGTGTGCGCTTTTACAATAAAGTGCCAAGCAATATTCAAAATTTAAGCTATAATAAATTCAAAAAGATTATAAAACGTAAACTTTGCCAAAAAGGGTACTATTCAGTGCTAAATTATATTGAAGATAAAAATGCTTGGGATTAATTTGCTCAGTCCCACAGGCTACTTATGTTTGATTAGTGTTAAGTTTCATGTGAGTGTGAGTTATTGTGTCTATATTATGCTAGTTAGTACTTTTATATTATTATTAAAAAAGCCTTATTAAGCTAATATGTCCTTAAAGTTTTTGTACTAATTAAAAATAGTGGTGTATAGTCTAAGATTATCGAAGACATTATTATCATATATGTGAAATAAGAATTTCATAATATCTACATATAGCCAAGTTATAATCATTTGTTTTTTGTAGAAAATCTCACTAAAATCATAGACATATTTTACAATCCATTCACTACTTTATTGATAGTACTTACTTTCCGTCCTACTCATACGCATTCTTTCCGTCGCACTTATAATGTAGGTAGCCTTAGACAATAAAATGAAGCAAAATAATAAGTGTAAGTAGTTACTTTTTAATTTTCTAAATTCTACCCTTTCCTTCATACTTAATAGGGGCTTAGGACCGGCATAATTTACCGTTTTACAAGTAATTAAATACGGAGGTATGTGATTAGAAAGCAAACAAATATCAAAATAAAAGAAGGTATTCTGTAATAAAAGAAAACAGTAATTTTGGCGTATTTATGAAGTTAGAATCATCTGCTATTTACAAATATTATTTTATCATCATCATGTCAGTCTAGAGACGTCCATTGCTAGACATAGGCCTCCCGCAAGGTTCTCCACACAGACCGATTTTGAGCCGCCCCACTATGGTTCGCCTAGAACAAGCTAGCTAGACAAAAACAACTCTTAAATTCCTGGAAGTTAATTACTATTACGAACTCATTACCCCTATACATTGAGGATTACACCTATTAATTATCAATACTACCCTCATTAAGAGCGTCATTAAGGTATGTTTATAAGATGTTGACTATTTAAAGGGCATTCATTTGCATTTTTACATCATATTTGATAGCATTGTTTATGTCACTAAAAGAAATTTGTGAAAGTGTTTTTGTGATGGATTGTATACGTAAGGGTAAGTAGTTATATTTTATTTCATTTTCAACATGGGAACTTCATTCTTTAGTCTTATAAAATGAAATGTTTGAATTTTCACCCACTTTTTTACTCATTTTTTCAAATTCATCGGTCAAATAATAACATGTCCCCACTTGTCCCCACCGTAGAACCTATCATATACGATTCTCATAAGTGTCTAGTAGTTATACGTAAAAAAATTCATTGCGATATATTTGCACAACTAATTTTTATTTATTTTTTTCTTTCAACAGTTTTTACCGTCTCAAGAATGGATTTTTTCGAAGAATGGCTGAAACACCCGAAGGAAACGCGGAATGAGGAGCTCTTTCGGTTTATATCTTTGAGATATAATTTTGATGGTGTTACGGAGCAGTCTCTGCGAGATATTAAAGTACTAATCTCAAGATATTCAACGAAATTTGCTGAAAAGTGGAGCAGCTGTGGAAGAAATCGAGAGCGATTCCTACAAAAGTATTCGACGTGGCTGGAGGGTCTTGACATATCTTTCGATGTGTCCGTTTATTTATCTCTGCCAACTACATCTGGAGAACCGGGACCCGGAAGACCTACTAAAGATTTTGAACATTCTAGTCTCAAAACGAAGAGACGACGTGTAGACGATCTATTACAGTCCAGAAGTGCTAGTGAATTAATTTACGCCGCTGAAGTGTCAGCTCGAATCTCGGGTCAGAGAAGTGTAGCACGTCAAATTAAAGATGTGACTAGTGATCCTTCAATAACCAAGACCACGAGTGAAGAAAGTGCCCCCAGGAGTTTAACAAGTGAGGAAGCTTTAGCGTACTACGTTGATAGTAAATCAAGTAGCCATAGCTATAAGCAGACTCGGAAGTGGAGTATTAAAGTTGGACATAAGGTGTTTCCGTCAATGTACAGTGTTAGAAAGGCTAAAATAGCCTGCTACCCGTCAGGTGAACAAATTACAGTCAATGAAACGCATGCTGAAATCAAAGTTCAGGCAATTCTTGATAAGACTGCCGAACGTTTAGTTTCAGCACAACAAGAAGTTGTTCATAGTCTGTTACCTTGCACGTCATTCACATTAATCAGTAAATGGGGTTGTGATGGAAGTTCCGGTCATAGTATGTACAAACAAAAATTCACTAATTGTGACGATAGTGACGAGTTTTTATTTGTATTTTCTTTCGTTCCTCTTCAATTGAAAGATGAAAGTGGTAATATTGTGTGGCAGAATCCTCGGCCCTGTTCTACAATGTATTGTCGGCCAATAAAGTTTATCTTTTCTAAGGAAACGAAAGATTTTACGATTTCGGAAACCAATAAGGTTTTAGAAGAGATAAACGCTTTATTGCCGACAACCTGCAAGGTGATGGAGACCGAAGTATCTGTCACACATGTTATGCTTTTAACAATGATTGACGGAAAAGTTTGCAATGCTCTGACCGAAACTTCTTCCTCACAAAAATGTTTTATTTGTGGGGCAACTCCAACAATGATGAATGATCTGTCAAAAAAGTTTGCTGCGGACAAAGATAATCTTGGTTTTGGTTTGTCTACGTTGCACGCTTGGATAAGGTGCTTTGAATGCTTGCTTCACATTAGCTATCGACTAAATATAAAAAAATGGCAGTTAAGAACAGCCGAAGACAAAGCTAGTGTGAAACAACGTTCAGATGACATTAAAAAACTATTTAAAAGCGAAATGGGCTTGATTGTAGACAAACCAAAACCAGGGTTCGGTAACACTAATGACGGGAACACCGCGCGAAGATTTTTTGGAAATCCCGAGGCTAGTGCCGATATTACAGGGTTAGATGTTTCACTAATACAAAAATTTGGCATACTACTTCGCACTTTATCATCGGGATATGATATAAATATTGAAAAATTCGTTAACTTAGCTCAAGAAACTAGACAACTTTATGTAAATCTCTATTCATGGTATTACATGCCCGCTACTGTCCACAAAATACTTTTGCACAGTGGCGAAGTAATTAGATCGTCCCTTCTACCTATAGGCCAGCTTTCCGAGGAAGCACAGGAAGCTCGGAATAAGGACTGCAGAAGATTTCGTGAGCACAACACACGAAAGCGATCACGGGAGGCTACGAATAGAGATTTACTTAATATGTTATTGATAACATCTGACCCTGTAATAAACGGTTTACGAGAAGTTCCTCGGAAGAAAATAGGTACGCTTCCAACTGAAGTATTAGATTTAATTGTCCCACCTAGCTGTAAGGAACAAAATGTTAATATGATTTCTACTTTTCATAGTTCTGCCCCTCACGATCATGACTATTCAATGGATGATTCATCTGATGATAGTGATGATAATGAGTAATAGATTTAGTTCTTAGATATTTTATGCATCTGTTATTAGATTTTATAGCGACGTCGAGGGATAAATCACTTTATAAAATGTTCAAAAAATATATTATACACATATGCCCGATAAATGTTTTTTTTTTCATGATACCAGCTCAAATGACAAACTGCCTTGAAAAAAGTACCAAAAACCTTATATCTTTGCTTATTAACCGCATCTAGACATAAAAATCAAATAAAATAATTTTGTCTAGCTAGCTTGTTCTAGACGAACCATAGTGCGCCCGCATCAAATTATTATTTACTTAAGTAGGTATTATTTACTAAACTTACAAGTATATCCATTGTGTTTCGAAATATACACCACCATTGTCAATACACAGACGGGCACGTTTTATTAAATTGTTTTTTAACGAGAGAAGTACGCTTCTGTCTTTTCACTTCGTCAAAAGCGTCCAATACGCGCTGTTTTAATTGTTCGACACTAACTGGCTCACTTTTGTACACTCACAAAAAGATGTCCATGGGTACACAGCTGCTCTTGCGATTCCTCCACTCAAAAAGTACGTACGAAATTAACAGTTGCTCCGAAAAAATGGATGCGCTCACTTCCGCTAGCAATTTAGCACTGTTTGTCATAGTCTTAGTTATGAATTTACCAATTATTACGTATTCTTGTGGACAGTTTTGAGACAGTTTTGGGACTTACTGTTTTTATTTTTTAACTACATAAATATGATCAGTAAAAGATACTGAGTGCCCCGTTTAATTGTTTGTACTAATTAATGTATGGTGTTCTTTTGTGTGGAACAGTCACAGAAGTCCTGCTGGACTACTGTGACCACAGTTTATGATAAATAGATAGATAGATAGATTATACTTTATTGAACACCAAAACAAACAAAGTATTTACAGAAGTATATAACTTAAAACTAGTGTGCAATTGGCGGCCTTATCGCTAATAGAGCGATCTCTTCCAGGCAACCGCGGATGGACAGAAATGATGTAGGTTAACAGTCATGTATATTGATGGTGTAGCGTCAGTAATCTAAAATAATTATAAATAAATAAGTACCTAAATATATACATATTGTAATATACACTTACATAAATACATACTATATTATACTATACATACTACAATATATATATTATACTATACATACTATATTATACTACTATAACATACATAAGTATAGGTAATATATGATACAATACATATTATAAATAAAATATGATTATATAATTATAAGAAAGCAGTGAACAGAACACTTGTAGAATGACAGCTATACAATATAATTATGATAAATTAACAATGCTTATAATTATTGGCGTTAGATTGACAGGTAGTGTCTTTTTAACATACACTTAAATATGTTAAGTGATTTGGCTTTACGGATTTCTAGTGGCAATCCATTCCACAGGCGTGCAGCTTGAACTGTAAAGGATTTTCCATAGTAATTGCTAGAATGGATTGGCATCGCCAGGGTCAAATTCTCAGACGACCTCAAGGACCTTATATGTGTGTCATGAAGGAACTTAAAACGTTCTTTGAGATAAAAGGGGGTACTGGGATTAAATAAAACTTTATAAAGTAATGTAAGAATGTGAGTATTCCTGCGAAGACGAATTGGGAGCCACTTGAGTCTGTTGCGAAATTCTGAGACATGATCATATTTGCGTAATCCAAATATAAATCGTATACAGAAGTTTTGAAGGCGCTCAAGTTTGTCTAGCTGCTCCTCCGTGGGGTCAAGATAGCTGACATCAGCGTAGTCGAGAATAGGCAACAGCAGCGATTGTGCAAGCGCAATTTTTGTAGCAGTCGGAAGAAAGTTGCGTAGTCTACGCAGAGATCCGGCTGATGCAAATAGTCTGCGACTCACCTCCTGTATCTGTGGTACCCAGGATAGATTCTCATCAAGGTAGATCCCCAGATTTTTAACTTTCTTAGTATAAAGGAGATCTTTTCCGTCGAAAGTAATTAGTGGTAGATCGGACCAGTTAATTTTTGCAGTCATTCTTGGGCTACCAATAATAATTAACTGAGTTTTATCAGGATTCACCATCAGTCCATATTTCTTGGTCCACTCGCAGATCTGAGCCAAATCTGTGCTAATGGTTCTACATGCATCTGGTAACTCATCTAAGGAGGCTTGCGTGTAAATCTGTAAATCATCTGCGTAAAGGTGGTAGGATGAAAGTAGTTGGTTAGAGATAGAATTAATGAATATCGTGAAGAGTAACGGAGATAGCACGCCACCCTGTGGTACCCCGGCATTCGTGTTAGACCATGTGGAATAAGAGTCTTCAATGCGTATACGTTGCCGGCGACCAAACAGGTAACTATGAAACCAGTCAATTGCCGTTGGAGATATGTTAAGAGAGCGGAGAATGCCGAGTATGATGTGAAAATCCACGGTGTTAAAGGCATTGCTGAAATCGAGCAAGGACATAACCGTTAGATTTCCACAATCCATACCTTTCCGAATGTCATCAGTGATGTGTACCAATGCAGAGACGGTACTGTGGCCGGGACAGAAACCAGATTGGTATGGATTAAGGAGCGAATTTTTATGGAGAAAGGAACTGAGTTGAGTGTGGATTAGGCGTTCAAGGACTTTTGACAGAAAAGGTAGTAAGGATATAGGACGGTAATCTGAAAAGGAACAAGGCTTAGGTTTTTTAGGTAGGGGAATTATAAGTGCATCTTTCCACGCTGACGGAAAGATGCCACGGATAATGGACTGGTTTAAAATGTTGCATAGGATTGGAAGGATTATATCTAGGATGGGAAGGATCATTTTCCTGCTGATACAGTCATCACCGACTGCATTGGACGCAATTGCCATAATACTCTTCTTAACATCACAATCGGTGAATTGCGAGAAGACAAAAGGAGAGTAATCTGGGGTTGGTAAGGATGAAAGATATTGTAATGTGTTATTTTTAACATTTCCATCAAATTTGGGCGAAGAAGAGAAATGAGCATTAAGAGAATCTAGATTTATATTGTTTGGGATAGATTGGTGCCTAGTCTTACCAACTCCTAAAGTGTTGAGAAATTTCCAGACCTTTGCTGGATCACCGTTTTCTACGGATTTATGTATATGTTGGCGTTGTGCTTTCCTACACACCTTGTTGCAGTGATTTCTTATAGCCACATAATTTTCCATGTTGGAAGGAGTTGGCCTGTGCTTTACTTTTGTTTTCGCTGCAGCTTTTTTTGTCATAATCTTCTTGATGTCCTCAGTAAGCCAAGGTGCGGGCAAATGTTTTATTTTTATAGCGCGAATAGGGGCATGAACGTCATATAGCTTAAAGAGATTGGTTGTCAGAATGTGCACCTTAGTGTCCACGCACTCGGTGGACAGCAGTGGTTCCCAGTCTATTTTGGCAGCATCCTCACGCAGTTCGTCAAGCACCATGCCACCAAAATTGCGCTGCAAAACTATTGTCGGCTTCGCTTTAGGTGGGCGTATTTTGTATGAGAGATAGATAAGGTCATGGTAGGAAAATGCATCGGCAGAGCATTGACCATGCCTGTAAACGAAATTAGGAGAAGAAACTAAGATGAGGTCTAGTAGAGAAGGAACAGAATTAGGAAAGTGATGTGTCGCATTAAGGTTTAATATAGTCATATTACAGGATTCTGTAACACGACGAAAAGACGTAGTTCGAGAATCACGTTTAAGGAGACAGGTATTAAAATCTCCCATAATAATGGAATGATCATAAGATGGAGTAAGATTTTCCAGGATTTGCTCGAAGGAAGAAAAGAAATTTATGCGACACGAAGGAGAATAATATACGCCAAGCAACACTTTTGTATGATGGAGTTCCACTTCTAAGAAGAGATGCTCGCCAGCATTCGACGGTGGTGGCTGCGATGACATAGTGACTATATGATACGGAATGTGAGCACGTAAATATATGGCAACACCGCCACCACCGCCAAACGCGCGATCATTCCTAATTAGTTGGAAACCTGGAAGAGAATAAGAAGTCGATAAGAGACACGGTTTCAACCATGACTCAGAGATAAGAATTGCATGTATGTTTTTGCAATCAAAATTGGCCAGCATATCTGGGAAATGGGCTGGAATACTCTGTGCATTTAAATGGACTACATTAAAGTTCTTGGGCACGTCTGAAAACTGTGATTGGAGAGTGTCTCCCAGAGACGGTATACTAGTAAAGCTATCATCAAAGCTCGTAGCTGTTAGAAAACTGTCATCGTCGCTAATTGAGTCTGTAACCGACATATAAATATAAAATAATAATAATAATAAATATATAAAACAATAATAAAATATAATAATATATAGTACTTATATAGGCTATATAAATAAATAATTTAATACACAATAAAAATTGTTACTACGTTAAGCGTATTCATTTTGTCCACCCGCCAGTTAAATGCATTATCTAAGAAAGATAACAAATGTGAAGAGATAAATTTTAAAACTAACAAATATAACAATAAAATTAAGATAAAATAATATACCAACACAAAATTACTCAGAGTAGGCATTAACACTATTTCAATTTCGTACATTTCCAAATCTAAAGACTACATATTTTTTTTTTTTTTACGAGAAACGGAACGTTGCGTGACATAATTGACAACTGACAATTATGACAGATTAGTTTTTCATTCATTGTTGACATGACTTAACAAAAACAAAACTAAAAATAGTGAGATTAAAGTAACAGTGAGGGTGAAATAACAATATAATACGTTAATTACCTACGTATGAATGAATATTACGTAAAAGGCCTACTTCTTCGTGGCGGCTGCTCGCTTGATCTTGGGTGCAAGTGGTTTGGCTGCGGGCTTCTCCTCGTCTGCAAGTTTAATCCTGCCTAGATCGCCGACGCTCGTAATGCGATGGCGGTTGCCGTCGGGGCCCAAGATGTAAATGTAGCCCTCCCGTGTCCAGCACTTCGCAACGCCGAACTTCGCCCGTGCAGCCATAAAGGCGTTGTGCCGCGAGCGTGTCAGGAACTCGGAGAGCGTGATTCCCGTTCCCTTCAGCTTTGTCTTGGCGAACCACATGTTGTCCCGCACCACAAGAGACTCAAATTTAATAAGTATGGGCCTTGCCTTGCCGCTGGAGGTCAGACGCCCCATCCTTTGACAGCGGCGTATGTCATCAGATGAGAAGGTGTCCATCTTAAGACGCTGCTTGACAGTCTCCACCACCACCTGAGTTGTCACCTCATCTTTGCATTCCTCGACACCATGAAGCAATAATATCTTCCGGCGGCTCCTCATTTCTAATTTGTCCACCTCACGACCCACAACTTCAAGCTGCTGCGAGAATGTCTTCAGGGACTGCAACACGAAGGCTTTGAACATGGCAAAGTCATCTGCCAAGCTTCCCGAGCTTTGTTGAGGTTTCTTCTGAAGCTCTGCCTCAAACCGAGCCATACGCTCCTCAAAATATGTCTGCATGTCAAGGATCTTAGAGACATCAAATCCTTCCATTGTGTGTGATTATGTGTATATCTGTCAGTTTTTGGAGATAATACTTAACCAGCAGGTATTTACTGTTAGCTATTTATTTTGGTCATTAAACTTAATATAAACTTAAAATAAACTGTTTTATTATTTTTTTAATGTAGAGCAATTTCAAATTGTACTTGCTGTCACAACTACCCACCACTAACACTTAAATGTACGGTGTAATGTGGTCCAGGCAGGAAGGGGCAGATGCTCAACGCTAGCAAGGTTCGGTCCTTGCTAAATGCTTTGCATTAAATATGTTCAAGAAATATTCTCCTATTTTTTTGTATACGGTGGAAACTCTCCTTATGAGCCATCTCAACTCGACGCCAACCCGGGTCGATGATCGACCGGGTTTGAGACTGACGGAGGAGGTGTGTGGAGGCTCTACCCTAAAGGCGTTCGGGGCATACCCTCTAAAACCACCGCGGTATTCCTACGGGTCCCGTGTAGTGGCGGGGTCACGCGATTCGCAGATCGGATACTTTTCCGTGACCCCACCCGGGATTGGCCCGCCGTTGGTGTTGGCGGGCCCCGTCTTGTTATATGCTACCTACTTGGGAGGCAGCACAGACACTACGCCGCCTCCTTGTCTTTTGCCGAACGGGGAGCAGCCCCAGCGCTCGCCGTTCACAGGCACTAAAACCTAGCGGCCGCAGAGGATAGGGAGGACGGCAACCTGACAACAACGCATCTCCTCTTCCTCTGCGGCCCCACCGCGACGTATCAAATGGTGCGTCCCCATTTGGTCGCGGGAGATAGGGCGCGCAGCAACACAACACCGACACGCTTCTCCTCCCGCGATCGCGCCCGACTGCGAGGGACAGACAGAACTGTCCCCCGCACCCGCACCACAGAATCCCGCACCGAGTGTCCACTCCTGGGATCCCGCTTAGCTTCACCTCATCGTGGGCGTCCAAGCCACGGTTACTGACGTTTTCACTGCACGGTTGGCGTAGTGGTTTAAGCGGCTGCCTCGCCGCTTGACACTGCGCCGAGTGTTGGGTTCGATCCCCAAACGAGACAACACACTTTGTGTGATTCATAAATTGTTGTTTTGAGTCTGGGTTTTCATTACCTATGTCTGTTAGTTGAATGTTTGTAAAGTCCCCCGCGACACAGGATTTAGTCCTAGTGCGGGAGTTGTCTTTTTTAAAAAGGTAGAAAAGAACTGAGCCCACCCACCACAACAAGGTGGAGATCCCACAGGGGAGGGAAGAAATGCATGCCTTCCCAATTATTTTCGTGCATCTTATCTTTTTAACATGAATGTGCAATGTGCATACCTATTTATTCTCATTTTTTATGTCTAATGCATGAGAGCGCATATATCAAATAAGTGAATTCTTTCCTTCTTCTCGTGCTTCATCTTGGATTTCTTTCAACTGCACCTGGAAATAGAATTCTGGCTTCACCCCCCTGTCTATAATCCTGGTTCGGCTTGTTCAAGTTGTTAACCGCCCCTTCTAGCAGCAGGAGAGCAAAAGCTGCTAATCTGGTAGGTAGGGGAGGTAAGCCTAAATCGGGTAGCCCGCCTAAATCGGGTATGTGTTTAAATTTGCGCGCCACTGTTACGACTGCCAATCCGCGCATACCTTGCGATGGCCGCTCCACCCGACAATCACACTCAGTCAGCCCACGTGCCGAAAGTGAGCCGTTTCAACGTAAGTAAATAAAAAAGTTTTTTGACGATTTCAATAAAAAAATGTGTGTTACTTCACTTACTATTACTGGATTTTGACCGAAAATAAGTAACTTCTAGTTTTGTATACTATTTTGTATGTTATGTTCTATTTATATGTGTTAAAGTGTGGTGCATAAAGTTTTAATTTTGACGTTATAGGTTGGTCATAAAAAGTATGTGACCAAAAGGCAAAGCGGGTAGGGGTAAAGCGGGTACCCTCTATGCCCCTACCCGATTTACCCAGTATTGAGTGCGTTTAACGATATAAATGTTTATAATGTTATCTTTTCACTTTATGAGAATAAATATTGAACGATTACGTAGTCTTTATTGATATGGTGCTATATGGTTAGTTTATTGTTGCAGATGGTTAATAAATACCTTAGGAAAACCTCAAATGCATCCTGGAATGAAACAACAATGAAACTAGCTATGGCGGAAGCTCAAAAACTTCTGTTAGTGCTGCTTTAAAAAAATATGGCGTTAATATGTCTACTCTGCAACGACACATTAAAAAGGGATGTCCTAAAAAGAGTTTAGGCCGATTTAAAACCATCTTTACCGATACCCAAGAAGCAGAACTTGTTGAATATCTGTTCCACATGGAGAACTTATTCTTTGTATTGAATGAACAATGTCACTCACTATGGGCCTTATCAGAAGGCTCAAGGTCACTCAGAGGGCGATGGAGAGAGCTATGCTTGGAGTTTCCCTGCGAGATCGAATCAGAAATGAGGAGATCCGCAGTAGAATCAAAGTCGCCGACATAGCTCTCCGGATAGCCAAGCTGAAGTGGCAGTGGCCAGGGCACATAGCTCGAAGAACCGATGGCCGTTGGGGCAGAAAGGTTCTGGAGTGGCGGCCACGTACCGGATGACGCAGCAGAGGTAGGCCCCCGCAAGGTGGACCGACGATCTCGTCAAGATCGCGGGAGGCGGTTGGATGTGGGTGGCTCAAGACCGGTCTGTGTGGAGAACCTTGGGGGAGGCCTATGTCCAGCAGTGGACGTCGTTTGGCTGCTATGATGAGCTCTATACAGATCCACCAGCAGAAACCTGGATACAGTGTGATGACTGTAAGCTATGGGCACACGAGGCTTGTACATCATACTGTGGTCGAGGTTCCTATTGTGATTTCTGTCATCAATAAGAGTTAACATATCTTTAATTTGAATATTACTTGAGTACGTTGAGACTGCTTAAAATATTACGACTGATTATTATGACTGTGATTTATATGATTTAGCAAAGCGGGTAAGCTCTAGGTTAGAGCTTACCCGCTTTGCCCAAAAGGCTTACCCGATTTAGGCACCCCTCCCGGGCATAACGGGTAATTGCAATGGTTATATTGTTGGTTATTTTTTTGATTTCATAACTTACAAATATAATAATTCTTGTTGATTTTAGATAGTATATTGACAAACAATTTGTTAGATAACAAATAAAAGTTTATTAATATTACCATACTCTTTTATTTTGATTTTTCCCTTAGCTTACCCGTTTTGGGCTAACCTCCCCTACTGCTGCTACATACTCGGTGTTGCTCGGCTCATAAATATTCCTTGACAAAATACCGTTCAATAATCATTAAACACTGAAACCGATTTACGTTAAAGTGTCAATGTTAGTAGGTACCTACATAATAACATTGACATAAGTACCTACAATCAAACAAGTTGGCGCTGGACCAGTTTAAAAAAAATTCCCTTGGCTCGCTCATAGAGTCGAGGCACACTAGAAACTGGTTATGTATACGAGTGTCAATGTGCGTGTAAAGTAGCACTGGAGGCGACGATGTCTTGCTGAGCGATTCTCGCCCTTATGGTGGTCTAGCGGGAAGTTATTCGACTGTGCCCTATATCGATGCATGCCTAATAATAACACATTAACGGCCGTTTTCAATATTAGGTCTATCCATACATTTCCTTACAAAATAGTTTAAACAAGTATCTCAAATCTTCAAATCCATGGATCGATATTGATTTTAGCGGTTAGTTGTATACGAAAATGTTTACCTCAGACGTAAAACTAAATGGGTGAAATTCCTTAGAAAAAGTTAATAGGAATAAATTAGGTAAGTACGTTGGGTAACATCATACTTGCGATGTGTCTGATCGCCAACGGTTCAAAGAAACATAGCCATTTAAGAAGACCAGGTACTTTAGTAAAAGGTGCCCTTCGAAGATAAAATTCCTAGTAGGCTAAGTAGGTAGGTACATACCTACTTACATTAGTTAGGTAACTGAAAGTGGCATCTTGAGGAAGAAATATTATGTCACAGAATATCGACGTAAAGTAAGTGCACCCACCTAAGTACCGACCTATACTTTTACTTTGTGTTCGGAGAGTGAGAGTGTCAGAGGCTTTTCCTCTATTCCTTCTCCCTCATCTTGCTCCTTCTATTCCTTTTCCATTGCCGTAGGACGGGAACGCACTTGTGACTCCGCTAGAGTTGCGGGTGTTCATGGGCGACGGCAATCGCTTGCCATCAGGCGATCCGTGTGCTCCTATTACGTATAAAGGGTGATTGTAATCGTATTCCCGTCGGGAGGTGATTCTAAGACTTTAATGGAGTGTTTTAACCCTTACATATGGGGGTGCAAAATGAACCGAAAAAATGGTTATTGAGTTTTTTTAAGGAAATCCGAAATTTGTCAAATATTTTCTAAAAAATATTTTGACCATTAGTGGTACCAAATTTGGCTTTATTTATTGGGCAATTAAATGACCCTTCTTTTAAAATAAAATAAAGCTAATAACTCAACATGGAATTTGAAAACGGAGCCAAAAAGCACAGAAAAGAAATTCGAATAAAATAAAATGACGCCACTAAAATGCAATAAAAAAATGTGACTTGGTACCGATATAAAATGTTGGAACAAGTTCCTGGTATTACAGGCTATCCTTAAAGGTATAACAGCCACCTGGTGTTGGAGTAAGTACCTAATAGACGATTTCGTTCCAAAAAGTGCTACTGTATGTATCACTCGCTCGGCAGAACATTGTTTCCTGTATTTATTCTTAAAGCTTTGCAATAATAAGCAGAGCTTTACGAGCAGCAGGGAGACCAACCCACCGAAATACACAAGGTGTTTATTTCTTTGAGCAGGGTGACTAACTACTGTTTTTTTTTTTATGTCGTTTTGGAAAATCCTCATGGAGTCCCTCTGCCCTGGGGAAGGGCGAAGGGGACAGTCAGCCTCTTACTGACTAAAAACCAACCCGTGTTCCTCATGACGGGTACATGTCGGACGGTCGGGTATCGCCGAAGCGTTCGTCGCTACCCCCGACGGGTATTGGACCGCCAGATGGTCAGGCAGGCCCCGAACAAAACCCTCTGGCGGCGGATGAAGGTGTTGGGCTCCGCCGCCAAAACACCCAGCGGCCGCAGAGGATAGGGAGGACGGCAACCTGGCAACACCGCATCTCCTCTTCCTCTGCGGCTCAACATCGGTGCGCCCCCATTTGGTCGCGGGTGACAGGGCGCGCGGCTACGTAACACCGACACGACTCTCCTCCCGCGACCGCGCCCGACTGTGAGGGACAGACAGAACTGTCCCCGGCACCCGCACCTTTGGACGCATCCTGCGCAGGCCCCTCCAAGCCCACGCGGAGCGTCCACTTCCGGAATCTCTCTTAGCTTCACCGCGGGTGTCCAAGCCTCGGTTACTGAGCCCCCACCACGACAAGGTGGAGATCCCACGGGGGGAGGTTGACTCCCCTAAAAGAGTTTCCAAGTTAAACATAACATCCGGTACCAACTGTATTTTCTGTTCCGTGGGTACCAGCATGAACAGGCTCTTCGAGTCACGGGCAAAGTGAGAATTAATTAAAATGCATGCAATTCTTTAATATGCATTAAAAGTACTAAAATCAGTTATTTACGCTAAGTATTCGAACCCAAGACTATATTCAGTGATGATTGCAAAGATTAAGAATAAAAACAGGAGACAATGTTCTGCCGAGCGAGTTATTCAGTAGCACTTTCTTGAACATAAGCGTTTATTACTACTTTACACCACTTGGTTAAGACTATTATACCTTTGTGGACAATTCCACAGGTAATTCCAGGAACTCATTCCAACACTTTGCATACCAATTACCAAGCCACATAATATTTATTTCCAAATAATTGAATTTTTGTGGCGTCATTTTACTTATTTTATTCGAAGATTTTCCTGTGCTTTTTGGCCCCGCTTTCAAATTCTACTTTGAGTTAGTAGCTTTATTTTATTTTTAAACATGGACCTTGTAGTCTAAGAGCCCGTGAACCCCAGACCTACGTTATTTTATAAAAGCTGAAAGTTTGTCAGTGGATGCTCCCAACACAGGCTAGAACGATGGACCATTATGGAGTTTGGATTATAGTGGCTTTGGCAGGTACACGGTGCTAAAGGTGTAAATACATCAAATAATAAAGTCCAATTTTTCGGTATTACCTTCAGAATATCATTAAAAATCACGTTATTCATTGCCAGACAACTTCTTGCCAGACACCCTTAATGTTCTTGAAATTATAATTTTACTTACGTTATATTATAAAAGCTGATTTTAATATATAATACTTGGGTAATAAGAAGATGATATTTCCTCACTAGCCAGACCCTTTTGATAGTTCCAACCCCTTGCCAGACAAGCATGTAGGGTAGCTGCTGTAGGAGAGCGCGAAGATAAAACTACATTTTCTATACATGTCAAAACAATCAAATAGGTACTGATCATCTTTATAGTTAAGAGGCAAATACATGACACAGCATAATATTTTTAAATTTTTATATGACACTAGCTATTTATATCATATTCACTTTGCGTAACATTATTAAGGAAGATACTAGTCTTCGTCCTAAGACCACGAACATTTTGATAGCATATTTTCATCTCACGGGATCGCGGTCGACACTTGATAGTTGTTCTTAGCACGAAAGTTCTGCCGTCATGGCTTAACACATATGTCTTTAGCCCAGTTATCTGAAGACATTATATTTTCGGCATATTTCAATGGTACTCCAAGGCTAAAGGAAGCGTAGTGGCCACGAGATTTCAGTTTTTCAACAGTGCATTCGTCACTGCCGCATATTGACATAAGATAGCCGCGTACTTGCTCGACTGTGGTGCCCTCCTGCACGTAATATAGGTGCAAGTATCTTCGCCTCTCAGCTATATTACGTGCAGGAGGGCACATGTGTTAAGTCATGGCGGCAGAACTTTCGTGCTAAGAACAACTATCAAGTGTCGACCGCGATCCCGTGAGATGAAAATATGCTATCAAAATGTTCGTGGTCTTAGGACAAAGACTAGTATCTTCCTTAATAATGTTACGTCTTATAACGAACATAATCTACGGCAAAAGAACACCTCGTCGAGCTCAAGGTAGAATTAAATCACATAACGTAGCACATAACCGCAGGTTATCAGAAGACCCATGACAGGGGGAGGACATGGTAACTCTTGAGTCTGGTGACTTTTGCTACCATCGAGAAGTCGACCTACTCTTGGTGTGGCGTCGATTTACTGGTCAGGAGGAACAGTTTGTGGAAGTCGGTAGTGTGTCGACCCGGGTAGCGTACATCGTACTTAAACTCACCAATAGGAGCGGTCTAAAGGTGATGATTCAAGTATGTGCGCGCAACTCAACTCACCCTTATGCTCCTGCTACACCTGCGTCTTAACGCGTCAATAAGCGCGTTAATTTAGGCGCTACATAGATGTGGCCAACGTTTTAACGCCTTCACGCCTTCAACGTTTAAACGCGTTAAAATACTAAATTCCGACGCGAATTTGTTAACGCGTTAACTAACGCGTAGTTTGGCTATTGCCATTAACGTTAGCGCTAACGCAGGTGTAGCAGTAGCATTACGAGATGGCTGAAGCCATGTAGGTACCAGGACAATGTTAAGGCAATACCTAGTAGGTAAGACCAAAGCTCAGTACTTCAACGCGAAAGTGGAAGTACAAGAACGCAACGAAACGAAAATCGGAGGCCACGCGCGCGGCGTGGGGCACGTGAATCATATGGCCGAATGCTAGTTAACTACCTCGTAGCAGAGGTCCTTTCCTTAATGAACTCCTTTTGTAAGAAGAAGCCTCACAGGCAGTGGACGCCAAGACGCCAGGGATGGCCAAACCGCGATAATGTGACAAGCAAGGTGAAAGACTATATCAAGACGGACCAAAACCACATAATTATTAAAAGACGGTGATCAATACGATAAACACCTGAAGCGATCACCGACGAGTACGAGGCTATCTTAATATAAACCTCAGAACTGAAAGGGCCCAGTCAGTGAAGCCTTCTCTCAGACTTACATTGCTCCTCCCACCGACAGCATTAAGCAGAGGACGGCCACAGTGGTCATGGTATTAGGAGATTCGTCTCGAAAGATCTGCTCTGCATAGAGAAAAAAAACAAGTAGGTAGTCTAAACTGCTAGCCGAGACTCTCGAACTGATGAGGAAAAGACGCGAGATGCCATCCTGTCGGCTGTCTTCGACAAATAAGTACGAAATCCTACGTAACGAGACCTACGACGCATTAACACTCGGGCCATCGAGGCTGCGATCGAGAAAACTCCGGGGATCAAAAGTCTTCGCTCTGCAGTTGAGGCGACACAATCAAACGACACTACAATCGCGGATGGCCGCATCGTGAACTCAAAGTTCGAGATTCTCGAAGACGTTGAAAGGTTTTATCGACACTTGTTTACCTCGCGGGCAGACCGATGACGGAAATTCATCGACATTTAAAAATCCTTTAAGACGTCTAGGCCTAGACTAAGCTATACATAATATTGCAGCAGGAAAACGGCCGCTGCCGTGCGCGACCCATTAACACCGCTGAGAGCTGCCACGTTTTGCCGTATTTTTTTTTTTATATTTTTTTTTTTTTTTTTTTGTAGCATAATGGTTATTTGAGATACAAATACAAAATGTAGGTAAATTTACAATATAAGTGGTTGAAGTTCTGTCACCCTAAATAGGTTATGTACTAACCTGTAGTAAGGGAAAATGATTATACTGTATGCTCTATTATGATATTCGAGCAAGTGAGACGAATCAAATGACAACATTTCTTTTTTAATTCTTTAAGCCGTTCAGCGTGTAAAGCCAAACGAAAGAACGTACTGATAAACATACAAACATACCAAAACCCGAAAAGCGTTACACTTCTGCAGAAACATTGGGGTAGAAAGGGGGCGGCGAATTGCCGAACGGCCCCGGGCGGCAGAAACCCACGCTACGCCACTGCCCTACATGCTTGTCTGGCAAGGGGTTGGAACTATCAAAAGTGTCTGGCTAATGAGGAAATATCATCTACTTATTACCCAAGTATTATATATTAAAATCAGCTTTTATACTATAACGTAAGTAAAATTATAATTTCAAGAACATTAAGGGTGTCTGGCAAGAAGTTGCCACGATGTTAAGTGTCTGGCAATGAATAACGTGATTTATAATGATATTCTGAAGGTAATACCGAAAAATTGGACTTTATTATTTGATGTATTTAGATCGGTATTTTAGACACCTTTAGCACCGTGTACCTGCCAAAGCCACTATAACCCAAACTCCATAATGGCGCATCGTTCTAACCTGTGTTGGGAGCATCCGCTGACAAACTTTCAGCTTTTATAAAATAACGTAGGTCTGGGGTTCACGGGCTCTTACTCTATTGCACATATAATTACCCATTAAATAAGGCCAAATTTGCTATCACAAATACCTAGGTAGTCAAAATATTTTTTAAAACAAAAATTTGGTACCTATTTGCAAAAAAATCTTGAAAACTGTTTTATTCCAAAATGGTGAATTTTGGACCCCATATTAAGGTGGTAAAAATACTCCGTAAAAATACGGAATACGAGCAATAACAAATTACCCTGTATAAAAACAATTAGGCATGGCGTAAGTATTTGGTTTATACCCGTACTGTACCTACCTAAGTCCTGCAACAAGCTGATCCGTACGATCGCCTTGCAGGCCTTAAAGGACTTAGATTATTTTCAATACCTACGTGTAGAGAAGCCCAGATTAATCAGTCTATAATCTGGCAAAATTGAATAAAAAAAATTCGAGCGTGTGATGAAACAATCAATTACTACAGTCTAGAATCACATCTATCTTAATTTCTTTTGTGTAATATGATGTAACTTAAATTCTCATTTCCTAAACAAGGTTCGTTGTATGATCAAAGAAGTGATATCACTGTACTATTGTCTCATGATTGGAATATCTATGTTTGTAATAGCCACTCGCCAACAGGTACGCTCACACGAACGTACGAGGTTTCCTTGCATTCCTTTTTAGTGTATACTACATTCCTTACGAGAAAATATATTGTGTAATAACGCCATTATTAAAATAATATGTTTACAAACAATCTATTGTTATTAGAAAATTTGCATAACCGCAATTAGACAGTTTTTTACGAATATTGTTAGTGTAGGAGTGGACTCTTTCCGAGATGGAAGTGGTTGTGTTAACAATGTGCTTTCTCAGCGTGTTCGCCGAGTTCGTTCACGACTTGGCGCATATCGAAGACTTCATTCAACAAAAGAGATATCTCCTAAAGAAAAAGTACCGGCCGATGTACCACATATCCGCGCCGATCGGCTGGCTCAACGATCCGAACGGCTTCATATACTTCAAGCGGCAGTATCACATCTTCTACCAGTATCACCCGTACAATGGCGCGTGGGGTCCTATCCACTGGGGGCACGTGATCAGCGACAACCTCGTCGATTGGGCCTTCTACCCACCGGCGCTGGTGCCCAAGGAACATTACGACAGACACGGTTGCCTAGCTGGTTCTGCTGTCATCCACAACAGCTACTTGACCGTATTCTACACTGGAAACCTGTTAATTAACAACAAAACCTTCCAAAGCCAGAATATCGCCATAAGCGCTGACGGTATCGTCTTCCAAAAATATCTGTACAATCCCATTATTCGTGAAGGACCTTATGGCAGTGTTGAGTTCCGGAATCCGAAGGTTTGGAGGTCTAGAAACTGCTGGTATATGCTTATCGGCACATCAAAATTGGACGATGCATATCTATTACTTTATACATCCCAGGATCTGTTCAACTGGAAACTTAACGGAACTATAGCAAAATCATTCGGTGACATGGGCTACATGTGGGAGAATCCAGACTTCTTCGAAATAGATGGCATTCACGTTCTTATTTTATCAGTTCAAGGGATACAAAGCGATTCTTATCGGTTTAGGAATTTGTACCAGACCGGTTATGTCGTGGGCAAGTTCAATTACAACACGGTACAATTCGAGGACTTGGAACTTTCAACCGCGACGTTTAACGAACTTGATTATGGTCACGACTTTTACGCACCGAAGACGATGCAGAGTTTAGATGGCAGGAGGTTGCTGGTGGCTTGGTTGGGGATGTGGGACAGTGAATACGAAGAGTCAAGCGCCGGTTGGGCGAGTATGCTGACGTTGGTGAGAGAATTAAAACTGACACCTCAAGGAAAAGTGTTGATGACTCCAGTGAGGGAGGTGGTGGAACTGAGAACGGAGGTGTTGGAAGACGCGTGGTATAGTCCGGGAGAGGCGTTTTCTGCTGGCACCAAAGCGTTCGAACTGATCGTGAACTCGAGCACAGTGATGTACGATGCCGCGATTATCCTTGAATGGAGCGGTGACCGGCAATACGCGATTTCGTATTCGGCAGAGCATGGCGATGTGACAGTCGACCGTGGCGGCGTTGACGGTATCCGAAAAGCAGATTGGAGGCCGATCACTCATATCCACTGGCGCATATTCGTCGACTTTAGTTCAATAGAAGTATTCTGCGGTAAAGGTGAAGTAGTGTTCTCCAGTAGAATTTATCCGAAGCGATCGATTTACATCAGAATAGCCGGTGACACACAGCTGCATATGACCCAGTATAAACTGAAGCGTAGTATCGGTTACGACAACAAACTACGGAAGCATTTGAAGACTCATGTTATTAACAAATATAATTGATGATAGTATTTTGTAATTAATGTAGCTAAAATTTTATTATATTTAGTTAGTTAATTATATTTTTTTAAGTTAGCAAAATTGTTACTACTAGAGCACTCTTTTCGTAAGGAACATTGGTCCTTTATTTAAAAAATGCCATCAATAGGTACCTAGTGTTATGACACTTAAGACTTTCGCATTTCTACGCGAGAAGCAATCGAGAGCCAAATGTTTTAAATAAATATAGAGGTACAACATTGTGCAATAGGTTTAAATCTTATTTCAGAGACTCATATTATGTAACAAGGGTTCGCGTTAGGCACTGCCAAAACAGCCAAAAAACACAATAGATAACTAGATACAGATACCTATTCAAATAAGATTGCCAAAGGGATATAATTATTTGGAATAGATACAGGAGGTATGGTTTTCCCATGTTTGGAAAAATCAAGACAAAAGTAGAGTACCTGGTGTATTTACTACTAAAGACTTAGTAGTAGGCCCTTACTTTAAAAGAATAACAATATCGTGTCGTTTAGTAGAATAAGCGAGGTTTGATTGACGATTAATGATAATTGCGTGCTACATGTATTTGAGTGTGTATTGTTGTCAAATAACAAGCTTGTAAATTACCTACATATTAAATACATTATATTGATGCCTGTAGTTTTAAACAAATTAATTAGATCTGATAAGTTAAGTAACGCTTGTACAGGTCACCTGGATGAGGGACTGCGTGTGCCATGTACCTACATCAGAGCGCTACAGTTCTGTGCTTCGGAAGGCACACACCTAACCTAACCTATCGATCCCGGTTCTAGACTCAAGAATCGTTATTGACACCAGAGTTGGCACACTCTTACACGAAAAAGAAAATAGGTAGGTACCTACCTACCTACATGCAGGTATGTACAATCAAACAAGTCGGCGCTAGACCAGTTTGAAAAAAAAAACCCTTGGCTCGCTCATATAGTCGAGGCACACTAGCAACGAATATTTTGTATACGAGTGTCAATGTGTGTGTAAAATAGCATTTGAAGCGCCGATGTCTTGCTGAGCGATTCTCGCCCTTATGGTGGTGTAGCGGGAAGTTGTTCGACTGTACCTAATTTAGAGCTTCATACTAATATACATACATCACTGTCATATCTGGTGAGTGAGACTAGTGACATAGAATAGCTAAAAATATAAACTAAGTTCCGATTCCGAGGTAACAAGTAAAGGCAAACAACTATACCTACCTACCTACATCTCAAATCATGACGCAAATGCAGAGTGGTATATTTATTCCCAAGCACCACATAACAATCTGATTCTAACCAAATATAAAAACAAGGGGAAACGAAAAGGGCCGCAAGCAATGACCGCGAAATAAGAAATATTAACAGAATTTCCCTGGGGGAGGTCATAATAACTTGTCGTTTGCAGAAAAAGCTGCGACCGCCTACGGTTGCGGAGTGTGTAACTGAAGTAATAATGTAGGTAGTACATACCACCTACACATATCAAGGTACAGTCAGTACAGTGCTAGTAACCTAACTTAATGAAACGTGGCTGTACAATGTACATCGATATCTACATATCGATATCTACACAGGACCTACCTGTGTAGATATCATGGGAACAACACTATTCTTACAACATAAACAGCCATAGATATATGAAGGTAACATTAATTCAGCATAATTGCTCCCCTTTTGTTTTTATTTTGTATCTTCGCGCCTATATTCCTGAAGGGATAGGTAAAGGTGTAATATTACACCAAAATTTCGCTATATTATAAATTTGTAGGTTGACGTAAAAGGGGGCGAACCTATTATCGTTACCGGGCACATAGCCAGACTCCGTGCTGCTAGTGAGAATTCGAAAAAACTCAGTAACACTTTTGCTCGACCCGAGAATCGAACCCAGGACATCCCGATCAGCAGACGCATGCGGACCACTATCACTGGACCACGGAGGCAGTCATTGGGACTTCTATAGGCAGCTATTGTACTTAACAACAAAACAGGTGTCTATTATTCCACCGTTGTGATATGCACAAAAAAAAAAACAAAAATCCCCATCAATCAAACCTAAGAATTATTTTTTGGAATATTGTTAGTTAGGTATATATGCGTCATCATCACATCATCACCAGCCTTTAACAGTCCACTGCTGGACTAGGCCTCTCTCCAAACGGGTTGGTATAGGGTTTGTAAGTATCAAGTTTTCCTTCTCTCACAGTGTTGTTCTCTGCATAATATGCGCCCGCTGTCGGCTCTTACGACACCCATGGGATGAAATGGGGTGGTGACATTTCGTATTCTTAATCCGTCACCACACGGACACGGTATATGCGTGTAATTTATGAATTACTAGAGGACGCCAGCAGCTACGCCTGCTTTTTTATTAATTTACCCGTTTTGGCCGATCCCGTGGGAATTTCGGGAAATCCCGGTACCCAAGAAATATACCATTGAATTATTACCTACAGAAAGTCAGTATTCAAACAACGCGAGCTCAGAAGTTAAGCCGAAAATTCGCTATGTGTGCGGAACTGTGCTGTGTTTACTTGCTGCATCACGCACACAGACGCAATTATAGAGTTGCCAGTTACAACGTCTTTCCCCTACAAATAGGGCAAATTCATAATTTTTGCATGAAATAAGTAATTGTATATTATAAATTGTAAAGTCACACTGTCTGCTTTTTAAGTTTTTACAACTGACTAACGATGGCTAAATCAATCTTGACGAAACTTACTCAAACGTGAGCACTAACAAGTGCCGAGTGATTTCCTAGTTAAATGCTCTTTATAGTACCTACATAAAAAAGTATTTATGTATATTTGTGAGAAAAATTATCAAAAATCAACAGCGAGTACTATGTGTGCGCCGTTGCGCTATGGTGACCAAAAAAAGGCGAAAAGTTTAAAAATTATAATATAATTCGGTCGGTAAGGTCACTCGTTAAACAACGAAGTTAGTTACGCGTATCTACATTACAAGACAATACTAGACTTTAGATACAAGCCTTTCAATACAAAAACGGAAAAATCGAGTGCTTGGAGACAACGTTGTCTTAGCCGAGCTCGGCTAGAGCTTGACGTGACAAATTTGTCGTAACCGATTGGTATGTACCAGCCAGCGGTGTTTGAAAGGTTAAGTTTATATATGTAACTACCTAATTCCTATTTTTATTATTACTGTCAATATAATACATTTTGGTAAGGAATGTGTAAATTAAACTGGGACAATTTCACACCCAACTGGCAACACTCCGCTCGTACTTATTATGATTCACTGTATTTGTATTATTAGACAATCTACGTAATAAAATTTATGTCTGACCGGTGGAATGATACTCCAGCAACCTTATAATCTTTTTCTGAAGCATTGTGGCACAAAACACTGTACAATATGTCATAATTTCTATTATTTTGCGGGAGATGCTTACGCTACCGTGCGACTCTGACTACAGACAACGCGGCCGCCGATTGGGTCAGATCCTGACCCAAATGAACGGCGCGTATTGCGTGCGCGTACTTGGTTTCTGTAGGTAATAATTCAATGGAATATACATGCCAAATTTCAGCTTCCTGCGCGCAATAGTTGCGGCTGTAGCGTGTCTGTCAGTCAGTCAGTAACGCAAGGATTTTATATAATAAGATTAGATTGATAGACCTACTTTACTCGTTTGGAAATTAGCGAACTTTAACTAATGCTATCCATGCAAAACCACTTGATAAAATATTATAAATGCTGAAGTGTGTTGAATTGTTTGTCGATTTGTCTTTCGACGCTACGCTGAACAGATTGATGAAAATTTCATGAAAGTTAATATAACTTATACCTGCGTTTGACGCGATGGAAAATAGGTATACCGAATCTATCATTGCATTCATTCTAATTATTCTGGTCCAACCAGGGTGAATAATCTCTCTGGCACTTATGAAACTGTAGGTACTTACTTTAAATATACGAATCTAGATAAGTATGTCGATATTTTTGCGGTCGTTTTATTTAAATTTTATACATTTACATGTTATTTACTTACATAAATACGGAGTTACTGATGGGTACATATTTTTTAAGAAGTTGGTAGACTATCAGCTAGTTGACGATTAACCACGACAACTTATTCTTATTACATATTGTTACGAGCTGGGGTTCGACGATAAATTATAACTCACTATGCCAGAAAACTGAACTTTATTTACTACACAAACACTAAGTATAACACTAGATACACACACTTAATTTTCACTTCACTAGTAAAACACACTATTCACACCACTAGAACAACACTAATAAAACACCACTAAACACTTCCGACTTATTTCCTTCGCTTGATGTTGATCGCTTTCCGTATTCAATTTTTACTGTGTCCGGTCCGTTCGCTCCCGCTCTATTTATACTGGCCGGATAACATCACTAGGCTTTTCGAGACGACTCACGATATTTCAGGAAACGTGTAAGGTGTTTCTAGAATTGCGTAAATGTTCTATTTACACCTACGCCATCTATTAGAGGATAGATGAAACAGCCTTAAACAACCGATACATCTAATCTCATGTAGTTCTCCCATTCACTGATAGATGGCGTTATTTTCAATTCGTAACAATATTTATTTCTCTAAAGCGTTAGTCAGAGGCAGAATACATTAATTTCGAGTATCATATTCGACAACTTACGATAGTTACATAATATTATACCATTCTATAAAGGGACTGATCAGATATACTCAATATTTTATTACACTCCATAAGTTACATAAAGGTGTTACATATCACAGTAAAATATACATAATGGACCCTGTAGGGCATGTCAACAAATAATAATTTAGAAGAGAGGAGGATGCTATTGAATTATATTATAGATAATTAAGATACCCTATTAGGGTAGTTTCCATGGTCAAAATAATTACATTTTATTTAGTCCGTATTTTAGATTATAAAAAAATATTGGACACGTATTTTTTCTTTTTTCGATTAAATAAAAAATAACACTAATATAGCCCATTAAAGTTACGTGTGACGTCATCTAGTGCGAAAAAATGTAGCACGGCGTGACGTTATACGTAACTTTAATGAGCTATATCTTGGTCATTTTTGGTTTAATATACAAATAAAAAAATACGTATCGCTTATTTTTGAATAATCTAAAGGACGGACTTATAATTTTTTTTTGTCAACTAGCCTAATAGGCTATATATATGTGTTAATGTGTTAGATACCTAACTACATAATATTTTATTGTATTGCTACCTAGCTTTACAGTAAAAATAAACATGTTATGTGCATAATTATTCATGAAAAGTATGGCACACGAAATAATAACAGTTTTAACTGTATTTTGAAAAAAATATTTTAAACCTATGCAAATCCGATATTCGACTAGGAAGTATAAGTTTAAGTATAAGTTAGCAAAATTGTTAATACCTACTGAAGGAGTCTTTTAGTAAGGAACATTGCTCTTTAAAAATTCATTCATTTTGAAAATGTTATGAATTACGCTTTTCTGCGCGGAAACCAAGCAAGAATCAAATGTTTTAAATAAATATATGGATAGGTACACCATTGTGCAATAGGTAATAAATCTTATTTCAAAGACTCATTGGAACTAAATGCTTCGCTTAAGGCAGTGCCAAAATAGCCAAAAAATCAGTAGACACCTTTTAAAACATCATTACCATTATAGTTTTGTTTTGAACGAAAGAGTTTTGTTGCCAGAGAGATATATTTGGAATAGATATGTGTGGTATGGTTTTCCATGTTTGGGAAAATCAAGACAAAAGTGGAGTACCTGGTGTATTTACTATTAAAGACTTAGTAGTAGGCCCCTACTTTAAAAGAATAACAATATCGTGTCGTTTAGTAGAATAAGCGAGGTTTGATTGACGATTAATGATAATTGCGTGCTACATGTATTTGAGTGTGTATTGTTGTCAAATAACAAGCTTGTAAATTACCTACATATTAAGGCGCTGTTATACCTCAGAAGCCGTGAAACACCTAATTTTTCGTCGCGCATCTAGCCATAACGGTACATATTACAAACTAGCAAAAATTAGAGCTTAAAGTCAAAAGTCTGAACAAAAGACTTTCGGAAGAATTTTTCATGTACGTAAAATAGAATCACGGTAAAAAAATCACAAAATCGAGGCAGAAAATAATCTTTCGTCTCACTGTTTGCAATATTTTGATCGTAAGCTGTCATATTTTTTTTTATAATATTGTAGGAAATCTAATGAACTAAAGAATTACCCTATTTATTTTCATATTATACGTGTATATTTTGTAAAATTAAATAAAATCTGCCAAACGTCTATGATTTTGACGCTCGGTAGATCCCATCAATATCAAACGCTTCAGCAATTTAAACCTTATTAGTATAAGCGGTGTACTGAGTGTCAGTTGCTAGTTTACGCCCCGCCCAGACCTCATCATTCGGCTATGAGCCCTGTGAGAGATAGGTCATGTCGCTTGCGTCTCCGCTGCACGAAATTTTACGTAAACCTGTTTGTTATTATAATACGCCGATTTGAGTTCGTAATTTCATGTTTTATGTTATAGACTGAATATTTTGAATCAAATAGGCTTTTCATGTAACTATGGGCACATATAATTAGGACCTAAGTTTATACTCTTGTTGCGTTTATGTGTTATTGTTTCTGTGCTTATAAATATATAATTAGAAGAATAAAATATGGACAATTAGAGAAATTAAGTTCTACGAAGGATTTGTACAAGAAAGCGTCGTAATAAAATAGAAATCCATCCATGGCCAAGTGATTATGAAATATGTAACATTTTTACACAAATTATTTTCATAAGAGTCTTTTATGACTAACTATGTTACTTATATATTATCGATTATGCATAATATAATTATATAAATTATTCTCACAATACATAGCTGCCACAGTTTTCCATTTTTGAAAGAGTAATAACATAAAATCGAATCATTTTATGTACCTATATTTCAAATTCATTAGCTTGTCAGAGCGCCTGGAGCGCTAAGATGCCGCCACGGCGAACAATAATGATGACAGCGCTAATATGGCGCTCCGCAATCCGCACACAAGCGGTAACGAATGTTGTATTATTGTGTTTTGAACATAAACCTTTTTAGGTACATCGGGTAAGACTTTGATTATTCATAAACTATTAGGTATGTCTCAGTACATCTAATATCTTTTTAATTTCTAAAATCAATCATTTATAAGTAAGAAGGTGACTTCTCTGTTTGCTATAACACAAGATATAGTATTTTTTTAATAATAAAGTACGTAACTAATTATCATTATTGTAATTACAGTGAAGTTAAAGATAACTGTTCTGCAACGTCTTACACACATTTGAATTCAGTCATTCCTAACACAATCTGTTCAAGAGCTAGCCAAGAAATGCCAAACAATTTTTTTAACAAATTTGACTCAAATTCCGTAGTGATAAGCAAAAATTACAAGAGGGATAGCAGTGACTGGTTCGAATTGCGTAAGAATATGTTGAGAGATTGAAATTTTTGTATAGTGGTAAAAAGAAGAGATAACAGCAGTAAAGCCAACTAAGTAAAAAATATTTTGTACAAATAAAATATTTGCAATGTAAAATCAGTTGCGCATGGAATCTAAAATGAACAACTGGCGAAGCAAGAATATGTAACAATTGAGCCTTGTGGATTATTCGATTATTGGTGCCACGCCAGATGGATTAATAGGTCCAAACACGATTGTGGAAATTTAATGTTCTAAAGTTGCCTATAAGAATGGCCTTCATAATGGCCTGGCCTGTATAAGAGCAAATAAAATACAAATATGGAAACATGATAAAAAGTGAACTGACTAGTCTAAACAAATATTGTAATTGTTATTACCAAATTCAGGGGCAACGCCACGTTACACGCAAACAAAAGTGTTTATTTGCTGTGTGGAGTGGCGAAAGTATACCACTAAAAATAGTAATTATAGAAAGAGATGATGTTTTTTGGGAGAAGCTTGTAGCGTTTTATATGAATTGGCAGTTGCCTGAAATTGTTGATTCTCGTCAAGCTCAAGGGATGGCATTACGAGAACACGGAGAGGAAAATGTTTCATCAGTGCTTGAAATTTCTACAATACCAAGCCGTAAAAGGAAAGTAAATGAAACTGTGCCTCGTGAACAACAGCAAATAATAAGTCTTATTACCTCACACACTGCCTTTAACATTCGATGAGAATAAAGAAAACCTGCCGGGTTGTAGCAGACAGCTAACTTTTGATGAGCTGTAAACTCTGATTTCGTTAGTAAATTATAAATGAATATAAATAAATATCTTTTAATATTTATTTTCTATGAAACAACACATATTTTAAGTGAAAGAAATTGTTTATATTTTTCCATACAAACATGTATGACGAGAGCTAACGAAAAAGCAGTAACTCAAATTCTAATTCTATAATTTTCTAAGCCACATAGCAGTATCTCATGAATAAGGTATATCCACATATATTTTTGATATTTCATATAGGTATTTTTAAAAATAATAATGAGTCGGGTTTCGAAACGAGTCGCCTGAATTTAAGGATATTGGTAGTTTAGGGGGCTTAAGGGAGTTCGTTTTAATCCCCTAAAAGAAATTTTGGCTGCCGGAGTTGCGTCTAAATATTTTTAAACAATTTCCAAATTTTCATAAATACTTCGGCAATTATGCAAAACGGAACATAGTTTTTATACTTTAGTACAGTTTTACAAATGTAATTTTTAGGTTTTATGTGAAAAACGTGAAACGAAACGCAAAACTGCCATCTTGGAATGATCATATTGACAGCTAATGTCAAATTTGTGCGTCATTGCTTTCGAGTGCCTTGGGTTAGGTGCGACTGTAATAAGTAAATAAATAGGTTATGTTAGGTTCTCTTTTGACCCTTAATCCGAAAATAGGAGCCCTTCGCAGGGCTCCGACAACCTTAGTTTATTAAACTAGTGTGATGAATGTGGAAGTTGGCAGTGCCATACACACCGATGTTTGGAGTTTTTTTTTTTTCAGAGGAAACCAAGTATTTCCGGCAAGTGAAAATGGTGGGGGGGGTTTCAAGACCTCCCCTGCTCCCTCTCCAATCACTCACAACCCCTAAAAACGGCGACGTATTTCGAAACCTTTGCCATAATAATTATACCTATAATAACAATAATCATCCATAAATAAATAAAAGAAATCAACTTTGACTAAACTTCAATTATCTCGTAACTCGCTTTAGTTGAGATACGGCTTTTGCGCTTAGTAGAGCAATATTGTGATTTTAGGGTACCGTAGCCAAAAATTGTAAAAACGGAACCCTTATAGATTCGCAATGTCTGTCTGTCTGTCCGCCCGTATGTCACAGCCAATTTATTGCAAAACAGATTTGAAAACTGGCAGGAATGGAATTAGATGTAGGTATTCTATGAACTGCTTCACTATTTTTATACAAAAACAAAACAAACATAATAATGGCCTCTCCATACATGGAACTGACTTAATTATTTTTATCATCTTACGGCACGTAGGTATTTACCTACTTTCGTCAACATTTAATACCTATAACGTCTAATATAAACCAGTTTTGCTCATGGCTGCACTGAGAACAAAAATTGCGCTATGCCTATATTGTACAAACAGATTGATGTATGTAATATAAATTTTAATATCAGTATCTCAATTCAATATGCTAAAACGTTTTGCTTGCGATTTTGAAATATTGGAATACGGATGTCGCCAGAATACGGCCGCACGCGACGAGAATGAAGGGGGGCGCCCCGCAGTAGACGGAGCTAAGCTCCCTTCACCTCCCCTGCTTCACCCCCTCATTTACCAAAACAGTCGCTTAGGACAGCGCCTTAAATACATTATATTGATGCCTGTAGTTTTAAACAAATTAATTAGATCTGATAAGTTAAGTAACGCTTGTACAGGTCACCTGGATGAGGGACTGCGTGTGCCATGTACCTACATCAGAGCGCTACAGTTCTGTGCTTCGGAAGCCACGTACCTAACCTAACCTATCGATCCCGGTTTTAGACTCAGGTCAAGAATCGTTATCGACACCAGAGTTGGCACACTCTTACACGAAAAAGAAAATAGGTAACTAGGTACCTACCTACCTACATGCAGGTATGTACAATCAAACAAGTCAGCGCTAGACCAGTTTGAAAAAAAAACCCTTGGCTCGCTCATATAGTCGAGGCACACTAGAAACGAAAATTTTGTATACGAGTGTCAATGTGTGTGTAAAATAGCATTTGAAGCGCCGATGTCTTGCTGAGCGATTCTCGTCCTTATGGTGGTGTAGCGGGAAGTTGTTCGACTGTACCTAATTTAGAGCTTCATACTAATATACATACATCACTGTCATATCTGAGACTAGTGACATAGAATAGCTAATCTACTACCTACCTAGTATGCTAGTGCATAAACGCCGGGCTGCTCCAAGGCCAAAGACTTGGATGAAACGTGATTCTGCCTAGGTACTTGGTACCTATATTTATAGTGACATACACAGACTCACGCCTGTTTCCCCAAAGGCAGGCAGGGCATATTAAACGCCCACTTTTCGCCAGTGTTTTGATCCCACGTAATATAGGTGGCGAGCCTATTGCCGCTTATCGGGATATTTTGTTTGCCGTCGCCTCGTCCGTGGATCGGCAGGTGCACCACTTGCAGGTGAGGTTGGCTTGGGACCCTAAGTTCTTGGTGGGAACGCTCTGCACCCTATTTATAGTGACTACGTTCTAAATCTTCTCCATCGAAAATTTTATGGAAATTGATTCTATGGCCATTGTAATCCAATCCAGGCATTTATATCAATCTTAAAAATACAAACTAAGTTCCGAGGTAACAAGTAAAGGCAAACAACTATACCTACCTACCTTCATCTCAATAGATGACGCAAATGCAGAGTGGTATATTTATTTATTCTCAAGCACCACATAACAATCTGAATCTAACCAAATATAAAAACAAGGGGAAACGAAAAGGGCCGCAAGCAATGACCGCGAAATAAGAAATATTAACAGAATTTCCCTGGGGGAGGTCATAATAACATGTCGTTTGCAGAAAAAGCTGCGACCGCCTACGGTTGCGGAGTGTGTAACTGAAGTAATAATGTAGGTAGTACATACCACCTACACATATCAAGGTACAGTCAGTACAGTGCTAGTAACCTAACTTAATGTAACGTGGCTGTACATTGATATCTTCATATCGATATCTACATACATGGGAACAACACTATCCTTACTACCTAAACAGCCATAGATAAATATGAGTAGGTAACATTAATTCATCATAATTGCTTCACTTTTGTTTTTATTTTGTATCTTCGCGCCTATATTCCTGAAGGGATAGGCAAAGGTGTAATATTACACCAAAATTTCGCCATATTATACATTTGTAGGTTCACGTAAAAGGGGGCGAACCTATAGTTACCGGGCACATTGCCAGACTCCGTGCTGCTACTGAGAATTCGGAAAGCTCAGTAATACTTTTGCCTGACCCGGAAATCGAACCCGGGACATCCCGGTCAGCAGACGCATACGGACCACTATCACTGGACCACGGAGGCAGTCATTGGGATTTTTATAGGCAGATAATGTATTTAACAACAAAACGGGTGTCTTTTATTCCATCGTTGTAATATGAACAAAAAAAGTAAAAATCAGGCCACCAAGCACGACTACCCAGCTTGGTTAGAGGCTCCTCCAATCCTTCCTCTAGTTGGAGGAATACTACACCTTTATCTTCCACATTGGTGACCCTGACGTGACCTGAAGCAATCCTCACCGGTCAGATTATCAGCAGCTACCGACGTGATCTGAAGCAGTCTTCACCAATGATCTGACCGATACCCGTTTGGCCAGCGTGGTATAGTAGGCCAATTCCTTCTTTCAAAGGAGAGGTCTAGTCCAGCAGTGGACTGTTAAAGGCTGATGATGTGATAAGTAACGCTTGCACAGGTCATTTGGATGGGTAACTGCGTGTGTCATTTACATCAGAGCGCTACAGCTGTGCCTCAGAAGGCACGTACCTACCATAACCTGTCGATCCCGGTTCTTGACTCTGGACACGAATCGTTATCGACATTAGAGTTGGTCACCCACTTACTCGAAAAAGAAAATAGTTAGGTAGGTAGGTACCTACCTAACTATAACTACCTAACTGTAACGGTCTTTTTTCGGCGTTTTGCCTCTCATTGACCAGTAAGTATTTTACGTTTCTAAAATAATCTTGTAATGTTAGTGTTAAAGCGAAGATCGTTTCACGTGGTGAATTTAATTCTGGGTTTGAGTAAATTAAAGCTATCTAGTTATCTTACAACATTTTTGTAATAAGTTTAAAAATGTAAGAAAAGTTGTGATACCGTTACGTCCTGACCATTACCCAATAGTAAATAAGTAACGGATAGGACATCCTAAATACGTGGGCACACTGAGAGAATCCTTACTACTGTGAAACTGCATAATATAACTAATATACACAAATTAAAGTCAGTGTTTTCCCGAAATGTATGTTCTCAGCCCATGATAGAGAAGCTAGGACCTATAGGTAGCTATCATTTATTTTGCGAAATATAATATGTGCGAAATTTAATTTATTATTGTAAAACATGTGTTTTATTTACCATTATATCGGTATATCCACATCTTTACGATGTCAGGACCGTTACTAGTGGGTCAGGTATACGTGACTGTCCCTCGAAATATTTTAAGGGCTTTTATGTTTTTTCTAATATTTCTTTAAATAATTGAATATATTTTTTAATATTTTTAGCACCAGGGTATTTAAGTTTAATTTGGCATGGGAATTCTAGATCTATCACCAATTGTTAAATAGATATATAAAAGTTAAGAATAGAGTTTTCGTAATAAGTAACGATCATGACCACTTTTTATAAATTACTATAGCAATATTTCGCTCACAACTGAGTTTTTGTGTTAGATTGCATAATAGCACAATGAATTAACCTATACACACTAAACAAATCAATCCTAAGTTCAGTTTCATTTCAGGAGCACTTTATTATTTGGTAACGGTCATGACCAAAACGTATCTAAGTTACTATTTATTTTCATATATTATTTGAATTAAGGGCTAAATAATAAAACAAATACATATGTACGAAAGTTCGTTAAATTAACCACTACACAAAACCAATAATTAGCTAAAATATTCAAAACAATATTAGTAAGCTATTTTAAAAAATAGGTAAACATTTTGACGAAAATGCCCACATAGGTACATGGGAACAACACTATTCTTACAACATAAACAGCCATAGATATAATTATGTAAGTAGGTAACATCTGATCAGCATAATTGCTTCACTTTTGTTTTTATTTTGTATCTTCGCGCCTATATTCCTGAAGGGATAGGCAAAGGTGTAATATTACACCAAAATTTCGCCATATAATACATTTGTAGGTTCACGTAAAAGGGGGCGAACCTATAGTTACCGGGCACATTGCCAGACTCCGTGCTGCTACTGAGAATTCGGAAAAGCTCAGTAATACTTTTGCCTGACCCGGAAATCGAACCCGGGACATCCCGATCAGCAGACGCATACGGACCACTATTACTGGACCACGGAGGCAGTCATTGGGATTTTTATAGGCAGATAATGTATTTAACAACAAAACAGGTGTCTTTTATTCCATCGTTGTGATATGAACAAAAAAAGTAAAAAATCAGGCCACCAAGCACGACTACCCAGCTTGGTTAGAGGCTCCTCCAGTCCTCCCTCTAGTTGGAGGAACACCACACCTTTATCCTCCACATTGGTGACCCTGACGTGACCTGAAGCAATCCTCACCGGTCAGATTACCAGAAGCTACCGACGTGATCTGAAGCAGTCTTCACCAATGATTTGACCGATCAGCAGCAGCAGCATCGTCGTCATCTCCACCTTGCCTCAACTCCGTTGCGCGCGGACGTGTATGATATTTATGTAGGTATTGCAGCTACAAATCAAACCTAAGAATTATGTTTTGCAAACTTGTTACTTGGGTAGGTATATGCGTGTAATTTATGAATTTTAGATTGATAGGTACCTACTTTACGCGTTTAGAAATTAGCGAAATTTAACTAATGCTATCCATGCAACACCACTCGATAAAATATTATAAATGCGGAAGTGTGTTTATTTGTTTGTCGATTTGTCTTTCGACGCTAAAACTACTGAACAGATTGATGAAAATTTCATGAAATTAATGTAGCTTATACCTGCGTTTGATGAGATGGAAAATAGGTATACCGAATCTATCATTCCATTCATTCTAATTATTCTGGTCCAACCAGGGTGAATCTTCTCTCTGACACTTATGAAACGGTAGGTACTTACTTATTTATATAAATCTAGATAAGGTATGTCGATACTTTTGCGGCCGTTTTATTTAAATTTTATACATTTACATATTATTTACTTACATGAATAGGGAGTTACTGATGCCACTGATGGGTACATATTTTCTAAGAAGTTGGTAGACTATCAGCTACTTGACGGATAACCACGAAAACTTATTCTTATTACATATTTATTTCTCTAAAGCATTAGTCAGAGGCGGAACACATTAATTTCGGATATCATATTCGACAACTTACGATAGTTACCTACATATTATACCATTCTATATAGGGACTGATCAGATGTACTCAATATTTTATTGCACTCCATAAGTTACATAAAGGTGTTACATATCACAGTAAAATATAGGTACATTATGGACCCTGTAGGGCACGTCAACAAATAATAGTTTAGAAGAGAGGAGGATGCTATTGAATTATATTATAGATAATTAAGATACCCTATTAGGGTAGTTTCCATGGTCAAAATAATTACATTTTATTTAGTCCGTATTTTAGATTATAAAAAAATATTGGACACGTATTTTTTCTTTTTTCGATTAAATAAAAAATAACACAGATATAGCCCATTAAAGTTACGTGTGACGTCATCTAGTGCGAAAAAATGTAGCACGGCGTGACGTTATACGTAACTTTAATGAGCTATATCTTGGTCATTTTTGGTTTAATATACAAATAAAAAAATACGTATCGCTTATTTTTGAATAATCTAAAGGACGGACTTATAATTTTCTTTTTGTCAACTAGCCTATTATGTGTTAGATACCTAACTACATAATATTTTATTGTATTGCTACCTAGCTTTACAGTAAAAATAAACATGTTATGTAGTTTCACTAGGTACCTAGTGAAACTACATAACATGTAACCTAGGTTAGGTGTTTGTTATGTGCATAAATTATTCATGAAAAGTATGGCACACGAAATAATAACAGTTTTAACTGTATTTTGAAAAAAATATTTTAAACCTATGCAAATCCGATATTCGACTAGGAAGTACAAGTTTAAGTATAAGTTAGCAAAATTGTTAATACCTACTGGAGGAGTCTTTTAGTAAGGAACATTGCTCTTTAAAAATTCATTCATTTTGAAAACGTTATGAATTTCGCTTTTCTACGCGAAAACCAAGCAAGAATCAAACGTTTTAAATAAATATATGGGTAGGTACAACATTGTGCAATAGGTATAAATCTTATTTCAAAGACTCATTGTAACTAAATGGTTCGCATTAGGCAGTGCCAAAATAGCCAAAAAATCAGTAGACACCTTTTAAAACATCATAACCATTATAGTCTTGTTTTGTACGAAAGAGTTTTGTTGCCAGAGAGATTTATTTGGAATAGATATGTGTGGTATGGTTTTTCATGTTTGGGAAAATCAAGACAAAAGTAGAGTACCTGGTGTATTTACTACTAAAGACTTAGTAGTAGGCCCCTACTTTAAAAGAATAACAATATCGTGTCGTTTAGTAGAATAAGCGAGGTTTGATTGACGATTAATGACAATTGCGTGCTAGATGTATTTGAATGTGTATTGTTGTCAAATAACAAGCTTGTAAATTACCTACATATTAAATACATTATATTGATGCCTGTAGTTTTAAACAAATTAATTAGATCTGATAAGTTAAGTAACGCTTGTACAGGTCACCTGGATGAGGGACTGCGTGTGCCATGTACCTACATCAGAGCGCTACAGTTCTGTGCTTCGGAAGGCACACACCTAACCTAACCTATCGATCCCGGTTTTAGACTCAGGTCAAGAATCGTTATCGACACCAGAGTTGGCACACTCTTACACGAAAAAGAAAATAGGTAGGTACCTACCTACCTACATGCAGGTATGTACAATCAAACAAGTCGGCGCTAGACCAGTTTGAAAAAAAAAACCCTTGGCTCGCTCATATAGTCGAGGCACACTAGAAACGAAAACTTTGTATACGAGTGTCAATGTGTGTGTAAAATAGCATTTGAAGCGCCGATGTCTTGCTGAGCGATTCTCGTCCTTATGGTGGTGTAGCGGGAAGTTGTTCGACTGTACCTAATTTAGAGCTTCATAGTTCATACTAATATACTTACATACATCACTGTCATATCTGAGACTAGTGACATAGAATAGCTATATAATCTATTACTACCTACCTAGTATGCTAGTGCATAAACGCCGGGCTGCTCCAAGGCCAAAGACTTGGATGAAACGTGATTCTGCCTAGGTACTTGGTACCTATATTTATAGTGACATACACAGACTCACGCCTGTTTCCCCAAAGGCAGGCAGGGCATATTAAACGCCCACTTTTCGCCAGTGTTTTGATCCCACGTAATAGGTGGCGAGCCTATTGCCGCTTATCGGGATATTTTGTTTGCCGTCGCCTCGTCCGTTGATCGGCAGGTGCACCACTTGCAGGTGAGGTTGGCTTGGGACCCTAAGTTCTTGGTGGGAACGCTCTGCACCCTATTTATAGTGACTACGTTCTAAATCTTCTCCATCGAAAATTTTATGGAAATTGATTCTATGGCCATTGTAATCCAATCCAGGCATTTATATCAATCTTAAAAATACAAACTAAGTTCCAAGGTAACAAGTAAAGGCAAACAACTATACCTACCTACCTTCATCTCAATAAATGACGCAAATGCAGAGTGGTATATTTATTCTCAAGCACCACATAACAATCTGATTCTAACCAAATATAAAAACAAGGGGAAAAGAAAAGGGCCGCAAGCAATGACCGCGAAATAAGAAATATTAACAGAATTTCCCTGGGGGAGGTCATAATAACTTGTCGTTTGCAGAAAAAGCTGCGACCGCCTACGGTTGCGGAGTGTGTAACTGAAGTAATAATGTAGGTAGTACATACCACCTACACATATCAAGGTACAGTCAGTACAGTGCTAGCATAGTAAGTATATTATCATAATTTTACTATGGTGCTAGTAACCTAACTTAACGAAACGTGGCTGTACATCGATATCTACATAATTATCGATGTCTACATACATGGGCACAACACTATTCTTACTAGCTAAACAGCCATATGTATGTAAGTATTTTGTATCTTCGCGCCTATATTCCTGAAGGGATAGGCAAAGGTGTAATATTGCAGCAAAATTTCGCCATATTATAAATTTGTAGGTTCACGTAAAAGGGGGCGAACCTATTATCGTTACCGGGCACATTACTAGACGTACTGCTACTGAGAATTCGAGAAAACTAAAATCCCAATGACCGCCTCCATGGTCCAGTAATAACGGTCCGTATGCGTCTGCTGATCGGGATGTGCCGGGTTCGATTCCCGGGTCGGGCAAAAGAGTTACTGAATTATCTCGAATTCTCAGTAGCAGTACGGAGGTATTGTACGGATAATGTAAACAAAACAGCTGCCTTTTATTATCATATGAACAAAAAAAGTCAATAATCCCCATCAATCAAACCTAAGAATATTTTTTTTTGGAAAATTGTTAGTTAGGTATATTATGAATAGTCAAAGTCAAAATCCTTTATTCATTTAATAAAAACTTAAATAATAATATAATAATAATAAATCATTTTATTTCGCGTGGCATAGACGCATAGATAAATACCTTACAGTCTAACATACATACAGTGGTTGTAGGTATAAGTATACTTATAAACTTCATTTCTATAAGCTTCATTAGCACGTATGTTGTTGTGCGTTCGTGTGGCACTTGTCCGCGGAAGCGACGGAACACCACTCCAGTCGGCCAAAAGTCCTCCTTCATTACAACATCCAGAAAGCACGTCAGGACCCGCACCACAAACGCCTTGAAATTGACGTTACGACGCGACTCCAGCAGCTGTACTCTCGGTGTGTATTTCATCTTTTGGCGCACGTACTCCGCGATGTCCTCCACCTTAGTAGTAGTGTAGTGCAGGCGAGAGACATAGACGGGTGTGTTCGGTGCGGCGGCGCGCAGATTCGCACCCGACTCTACAGGAGCCGTACCGCAGCAGTTCTTGTTGGTTTTCTGACGACGCTTCCTCCTCTGCACCGTCATAAAACCATCATCTGCATCCTCGTCGCGGTTCTTTGCCGTCTCCGGCATGGACTTCAGCGTGGAAGCAACGGGGGTGCTCGCAGTGACCTGCTGAGCCTCTATTCGCTTAGGTCGCGCGGCGATACACGGAGGCGCCGCGGGGTCGGGGGCAGGGCTGCGGGGCGCTTGTGTAGCGCACTCAGCAGTCACAACATTCCGCGGCGACAAAACTGCTGACGCGAAGCTTGCGACCGATGTGTCGACGCATGCACCTCGGCGCGTGTTGACGTTACTACGCGCCGGTGACCCAGTTAAATTGACAACCTTGTGTAGGTCGTCCACCTCCGTGCGCAAGAGTGCAACGGTGTCTTGGGATGCCTGTAGCTTCATGTGTACATCCGCTAAACTTACCTTCAGAAACACAATGTTCTTCAAAAGGCTTGAGACATCGACGTGGTCGAAAGTGACAGGAGGCAACTTGTTCAAGTCCCTCGCCACAAACGTCGGCACGTCGTCAGGATCGGTCTCTTTCAGCAGCGTGATAATATCCTGCAAACTTTTCTTTGTTCCGTCACGTCTGCGGGACACCATCTGGTCGCATTTGTTTAGCGACCTGTACAAAAGCAGCTTGGCAGCCGCTATGTCCTCCTCGCTGAAGTTGCTGGAACAGATCTGGATAGCCAACACCTCGTCCATGACATCCAGCTTCTGCTGCAGGAACGCCAGCAGCTCGTTCGCCACAAGTTTGTCCCTCATGGTGATAAAAATTGCGAGCGTCGGCTTGCGCCGCGCTAAACAATAAAATTAAATGTATATTACGCGTTACACGTCCGCCTTAGAGCGCGGTCGGCAAATGAAATGGCAATTAAAGCTTCTACATTTACATTTACTGCCACGTTCGCAAAGCAAGGGCGTAGAACCATGAGAAAGAACGGGCAATAAAACTCACGGTCACTCTTTTTCATCGCCAGGTTTTGCAAAATACATAACAATTTCAATTTTGTAAGGTGCTGCAACTGTTAGGTACACCTACTATGTCACTTATATCTATTTACTCTACATAATAAGTAACTACTCATTGTACATAATTTAATAAAAAATTGATGTTCATTTAATTAGCCTCCTGAAAGTAGACATGGTGAAACAGGAGCATCTACTTACATTAAGTACCTAATAATGTAGGCAATCCGCGAAAATATTCAGAACCATGATGGAAATGATGCAGTTAAATAGTAAAAATTTAATACCAGCCCGTAAGACCGACATATTAGATTGATAGGTTCCTACTTTACTCGTTTGGAAATAAGCGAAATTTAACTAATGCTATCCATGCAACACCACTCGATAAAATATTATAAATGCGGAAGTGTGTTGATTTGTTTGTCGATTTGTCTTGTGACGCTAAAACTACTGAACAGATTGATGAAAATTTCATGAACTAGCTTATACCTGCGTATTTGATGCGATGGAAAATAGGTATACCGAATCTATCATTCCATTCATTCTAATTATTCTGGTCCAACCGGAGCGAATCTTCTCTCTGGCACTTATGAAACGGTAGGTACTTACTTATTTATATAAATCTAGATAAGGTATGTCGATATTTTTGCGGCTGTTTTATTTAAATTTTATACATTTACATATTATTTACTTACATTAATAGGGAGTTACTAATGGGTACATATTTTCTAAGAAGTTGGTAGACTATCAGCTACTTGACGGATAACCACGACAACTTATTCTTATTACATATTTATTTCTCTAAAGCATTAGTCAGAGGCGGAACACATTTATTTCGGGTATCATAGTCAACAACTTACGATAGTTACATAGTTATACCATTCTATAAAGGGACCGATCAGATATAGCTAGTCAATACTCAATATTTTATTGCACTCCATAAGTTACATAAAGGTGTTACATATCACAGTAAAATATACATTATGGACCCTGTACGGCTGCTGGATGCTATTGAATTATATTATAAAATTTGATAATTAAGATAATTATGTGTTAGATACCTACCTACCTAATATTTTATTGTATTGCTACCTAGCTATACAGTAAAAATAAACATGTTAGGTAGGTTCATTAGGTACCTAGGTTAGGTGTTTATTATGTGCATATTCATGAAAAGTATGACACACTAAATAATAACAGTTTTAACTGTATTCTGAAAAAAATATTTTAAACCATAATTATGCAAATCCGATATTCGAATAGGATGATACTAAGAAGTATAAGTTTAAAATGAAATAAATAATATTTATCGATTTCAATTTTATTAACGTGTACTTAGTACATCACTATTGTTTCTCAAAAAATTAAACACATCGCCTTTGATTACACAGAACTGTGGCTTGACGTCACTAAGGAGCTCGTGACGTCATTAACCCTGACAAAGACTATGATTATGCAGACGATTCACCGATTTCTATTTTACCTGTTGCCAAAATTCAAGGCGTAATCACATCACAGACATACATCACCGTACAGAAAACCAAGCAATTTAATTCTAGAACCTGGTACAAGAGGGTTTTATCAAGGGAAAAACTATAAAGTCATTTGACTTTGCAAGAATTTGGGAAGGGAGAAGGGAGAAGAGCCACCTTTGTAACAAAGAAATTTAGAGGAAATAGTTGTACAAAAATATTTCTATAAGTATTCAATTTTACAAGGGTATAGCTGGGACTCGCTCCACCTCCATTTATAATTAGATAGTTCATGTTTTTTAACTTTTATAGTAAGGTTTATCATTATCATCATATCAGCCGAAATACATCCACTGCTGGACACAGGCCTCCCCCAAGGCTCTCGCCATAGACCGATCCTGAGACAAATGAGATTAATAAGACGCCCGCATCCATTCGCTGCGCGCGATCTCAACAAGGTCTAGTATGATTACATATGTTTATTTAGCATTGCTTAGTGTAATATGATGGACGGTACATGTAATTCGCTTATGATAATAACGATCGATCGCAGAACTATGGGAATAGTGAAAGTGCAGTTATATGCATGACCTTCTGCTTTGCCGTTACTCTTTGTCTGACAGGGATGCTACTGTGAAAAATTTACCCTGACCGTAGAGAATGTCATTAGCAGTTTGCTACCAATAGAATTTAGTACCATCATCTTTCAGAAATGACTTGCTCACCATATCTGGGTGCAAGTTGAATATATTTGTTTATAATTGTTCAGGATCTTTTTGATGTAATTTAACTGTTGTTATTATAAACAGAGTGTAAATTCATGCTAAAGGATATTTATCTCATAGAACCCGCTTGTTATCAATGGGGCAGAAAAAAATACTTATATAGCAACACTAAGCGAGGACTGTCAAAATCAGTTGTGAACGTGAGGTGAAAGGTTGTTCAAACAACTTCAATAAAAAATAGTTTTTATCAGTTTAACAGTGAACAGTAACGTTACTGCACACTACTGTAATAATATAAATGAATTCATAAGTTATAAAAGTGATTTTTATAGTTTTGTGTATCAGTTTTAATCAGAAATAGTGTAAAATGGCTAAGTCTATATTGTACTTTGCGATCGCATTATTGTGTTTTACAACAGTAAACACAAAAAGGAAACTTAAATTCTACGAGGAAAAGGTCAGTGGAACTTTCATATCTATTTTTATGACGGCTGTAGAACTTAGTATTGTTATCTAAACTTTCTTGGAACTTTTATTGCTGATAAAGTTTGTGGCAGTTTGAAATTGTGTCATTGTTACATACCGTAATAAAAAAAAAAATCATTTTTTTTTATTTGTGTTTTGAATTTGAACTTAGAACACCTGATTATTTATAATAATAGCATACCTACATTATGTTTTTTGTGAATAATTTTTTTTTTGTAATTAAATTAAATTATGTAGTAAATTATGTTGTCTTCCAGCTGAACATATGGCATGCCTTTATTTTAATTTATATGTACTAATATTTTCTCTGTCATAAGGAAGTTATTTATAATTCTTTCAAAACCTGTTTGCAATGAAGATACATCTTGATTGCTATATTGAGAAAAGCTGTAGTTTTCAAATATAATTATTAAAACTTATTATTTAAAAAAATGAGTACATACTACAGCTGCAGGACTCCTTTTTAAATGTTGATCCACCATAGAGCCAAAGCAACACTTTTATACATCAACTGACATCAACTTAAAATTCATAGATAAACAGCTAAATTACTTGCTCCTTGCTAGCTAAATTACTAAATTATTATCATTGATTATCAATAATAAATAATGTCATAATTGTCATTTTCTAAAGTTTAAAAGATTGTGAGGTCAATAAAAGATACACTTTAAATTTTTTTTGTGTATTTTTATTATTTTCAATAGTTTGACCTTGGCAAAATCGCAGACACAAACTATGAAGCTACTACAAGTAAAATTAATATTGAAGTAAGTTAATTGGTAGAAGGTTAAACCTTGTATTACTCTTATTCTTTTCTTGACTGTTTGAAATTCATTCATATACTACAGTTATCTTATCAATGAACCACACCGTAATAAGTAAGAGTTACTAATATGAAGTAATGTTATATGTAAAGTTAACAGCATTCATACTTATGTAAAACATTAATATTTATTTCTTTATTTTTAAGCAAGCTTACTTATTAATTCCACAAACATGTTTTTTTCTGACTGCCTCATTGGTCTCGCGACATAAATGTGCGCGTGGGTCTCGGGTTTGATTTCCGGGTCGGGCAAAGTGTTATTGGGTTTTTCCATTAGGAAATTCTCAGTAGCAGCACGGAGTCTGGTTATGTGCCTGGTAAGGCAACAGGCTCGCCCCCTATTACGTGGGACCTAAAAATTCATGGCGAAAATGTGGGTGTAATATTACACCTTTGCCAACCCCTTCGGGGATGCAGGCATGAGTCTATAAAAATATAAATAAAAATGTATTTTTTTTGTAATTCATATTAATTAGTCATAAGTATTTAAAAGTCATAGAACTAAAGTTGTATGATGTTAGTAACATAGTCCTGAGAGGTTAACAGTGTTTTACAAATAACCCTGTATAATAGAAATACTAAGACTGCCTCCATGGTTCAGTGGATAAGCGCATGTTTCTGCTGATCTAGAGGTGACTAAAATATAGTAGTAATGCAATAACAAATCTGACAATGATAAACTTTATCATATTTTGTACAATCTTAAGTTAAGTTCAAGTTATTATTGAGCCAACTTAAGGAAAATATTACAAATTAATAGCTCAAAATTAGACTTTGTATGTGTTTCACATGTTTACTAATAGATTGAAATATTTGGAACTGTGATTTCTTATTCAATTACTGCTTTAATTAATATCTTGTTGTTTTATTGTTGACTTTCTGAATCCGCAGTCACATCTGATTAGGACACCAAATAAGGTAGCAATTTCCACAACAAGATAAAAAATTGAAATGGTTGAAAACATGTCGGTAGTTCTTTTTGGAGATTTTGGCTTATTCTTGTTTCTTTATTGGCTTCGTAATTAAAAGCACAACAATCTTTCACAAATAGAAACGAAGATTCTGTTGCTATAAGAATAGTACTGACTGCCTCTGTGGTCCAGTAGATAGCGTATGCGACTGCTGATCGGAGGTCCCGGGCTCGATTCCCGGGTCGGACAAAAGTGTTACTGGGTTTGTCCGAATTCTCAGTAGCAGCACGGCGTCTGGTGATGTGCCCGGTAGCGGCAATAGGCTCGTGGGACCGTAAAATTCATGACGAAATGTGGATGTAATATTACATCTCTGCCTACCCCTTCGGGGATGCAGGCGTGAGTCTATAAAAATAATAGTACAGAAAATTAGGACACTATAGTCAATGAATTACTGAAAACGAGAGTAGATATACCTAGTTGTTTGTTTCTTAAAAACAGATTGATATGTAACATTAATTATCTTAATTGCAATGCAAACTGATATAATTGTTATACAACTGCACATAATGCTGTGCACGCAAAAGAAGAAAGTACAAAAGAATGATTTGGATAAGAAGTACATTGATTAAACACATTGTTAATTGTATTAATGTTATTTGACCATGCCCTTTGTCATCTGTTCCTTTAAGTTTCTTACTTATGCTTGTTTCTGATTTTTTGGAAACCAAATCTAGAAATCCCATGGGGGATTCGTAAACGTTTTGAAATTCAGACACAACATAACTACATTTTTTGTAAAAAATATTTTTGGTATAAACATATTAATACTACTTGGACTTGCATGACAAAATTATTGCGACTACATCAGTATTCTTTTATCCTAAGCTTGAACCTTGTGCGTGTGACTGCCTCCGTGGTCCAGTGGATAGCGTATTCGACTGCTGATCGGAGGTCCCGGGATCGATTCCCGGGTCGGGCAACAGTGTTACTGGGTTTTTCCGAATACTCAGTAGGTAGCCCGGAGTCTGGTGATGTGCCCGGTAACAGCAATAGGCTCGCTTACGTAGGACCTAAAAATTCATTGCGAAATGTGGGTTTAACATTTACACCTCTCACGCCTGAATCCCCGAAGGGGTAGGCCCTTCGGGGACACAGGCGTGAGACTATAAATAAATAACAAAAATGAACCTTGAGCAAGTTTGACGTAGTTAGTTTTCATCGCCTTCATTATAAAAACACACTAAATGTAGTTCGAGGTTTAATCTCGGACTTATCAGCTAAACCACGGGCTAAACTAACATTATTTAAAACAGCTGATGTGGAGATCACGTTAACTATGTATAGGTAAATTCACGAAAGATGACCACTGCGCAGGAGTAATTTTTTAGGTTAGGTCCCCGTGGAGGTGCGGGGTGAGGCGCGGGTGGAGTGCCAATGGCGTGGCTCCGTTCTTGACGCATTCCCTAAATGCGTCAAGAATGGAGCAACGCCATTGGTGCACGAATGTACATATATGCGCGAAGGCCGCCATTTGTGGTCAACTTTCGTGAATTTACCTATACCTATAATTGTTTTATAATAAGGCCCCATCTGGGGCCCAATTCCGCTAAATAAATATAGTCGCGATATGATGTCAGTGTCATACTTACGTCACAAAAAGAGTATTCTTCTAAATTATATGATATTTGAGTGAAATTGTAACGAGATCGTATGTGTCAACGACGAACTGTTTATTTTAAATTATACGATAATGACATAAGGTTATCAGAATACCGCTTTTAAATCCATTCAAAATATGATATCAATGTCATATAAAAATAGCAGAATTGGCCCCAAGCTCAAAAACCTCTGGACTGTAAGAAAAGCAGTCATTTTATAAAGTCCCACAAATAATTTAAATAAACCAATAATTTTATTTTCCAAAGTCTAACATGACCTTTCTCTTACAGAATTTCCACGAAGCCCAAGAGTTAACAGACCAAGACATCAGAGCGTTGGGACAAATGAGTGACATGGCACACTTCAGGTCCACGCTCAACGAAATCCTCATTCCTAGAGTAGTTGGCACCCCCAACCATCAGAAAGTTGGCAACTATATTGTCAACCAGATGAAGGGGCTCGGCTGGGATGTGACAGAAAACGTGTTCCCAGATACGACTCCCGTGTTCGGCACTTTGAACTTCAGAAATATTATAGCCAAGTTGAACCCTAATGCGGATAGGTATTTGGTGCTCGCGTGCCATTATGACAGCAAGTATATGAGGGAGCATGTGTTCGTGGGTAAGTGTTTCTGAGTATTGCTATTTTGTTATAGACTCACGCCTGTATCCCCGAAGGCGTAGGCAGAGGCGCAATATTACACCCACACTTCGCCATGAATTTTTAGGTTGCACGTAATAGGGGGCGTGCCTATTGCCGTTACCGGGCACATCACCAGACTCCGTGCTGCTACTGAGAATTCGGAAAAACCCAGTAACACTTTTGGTCCCGCGAATCGAACCTGGGACCTCCGATCAGCAGTCGCATACGCTATCCACTGGACCACGGAGGCAGATACCGCTTTTAAATAAACTGCTTCAATTTTTTGTGCTATCTATACATTGAATCAAGGCGAAACCAATAAATTTTTTACAATTATCAGTACCTACATACCTACGTATTGTATATAATAATATCTAGGCAGCGAAAGCGATCTGGGTCCCACTCATCATTGAAATCTCATCACTACAAGTAAAAGTAACCACTCATCTTTAATACGAGTACTAATGATGAGATTGTCAAGAATGAGTGGGACGGAGACCGTGATAGCCAAAAGAGAAGACCAACAGACTGCTGGGCAAGTTGTGGACAATGGCCTACTCTTCTCAAACGAGGAGTTGATCGACAGCGATGACGTAAATGTCGTGCCAACCTTTGTTTGCAAAAAAAAAAAACGTCAAGAATCATTTATTCATCTAGGTCACAAGGTGACGCTTATGAACGTCAAATTTTAAAGTAAAACATTTACATTTACTGCCTCGTTCGCAAAGCAATACTACGAGAAAGAACGGACAATAAAACTCGTGGCCATTCTTTTTAATCGCCAGTGTTATGAGGATGACTTATGGTACATATTTTGTTTTTGTAAGGAAAAAACACAAAACTCTGCTTTATATAATCACGGCTCAGCTTATATTCGCAAAGTATAAATATAATTATGATGCGCCGTATGCAATATTGTGTATTGATATTGGATCAGTTAAACCTTGTGTTTAACTTTTTCCTCAATTGAGTGTGGTTGATGTTATTGCAAATATTTTCAACGTCTGACATGATGGGTTTAACGTTTTAAAAATACCTTTTTATAATCGCATCAATTCCTGGTCAGTCATAATAGATTTATTTATATTTCCTTATAAACGCCATTGTACGTTAGAAACAAGCTTGTGTTAAAACGTTTTGGATCTGGATATTCCTTGTGTAAGGTATAGGTACCTACGGTGTTTAGAAATTCCCTTGTGATACAGAAATTGTCACTTGTGCAGAAGTCTGAAAATCATATTCTTAAAGGCTTGTATTCATTAGGCAACATTTGTTGATAAACTGTTTATGACGTGTTTATCACCAAGTTTACCGTAAACACTGTTTCTAAAACATGGTCGTTCACACTTGTCAGTTGTTGCTAGAATGTCGCCCGAGGTAGCGATGCTCTGTGCTGCTTATATAATAATTAATAAAATTGCTATTAGAAAAAAAAGAAGAAAAGATGGTGGTTTCGTTCATTATCTCTATGAGCATCGAAACTTGGTTGTTGGACCACACTACTTCCATGTTAATAAACCCGCGGAACAGACGAGACGTCCACACCTGTTGACTTTTGCTTATAAGCAAGATGTTTCGGCTTGCTCTCCATTCGATTTGGGAGCACGGCAACATGTTTTAGTAACAATGTTTCATCACATTTGTTTATGAACTGTTTATAAACTGTTTCCAGAGATGATGAAACACTGTTTACAAACTGTTTAAAAACAGTGTTTATTAACAAATGTTGCCTATTGAATACACGGCTTAACTCAGATCAGGTTGGTAGATAGTTAGATACCTACCTACGTATATTTCAGCCCTTTTTAAAAAAAATCTAAAAACAATACTCGAGTAAGAAACACGCTCATCTTGTTGAGTAATAAGTAAAAGGATGTAAAGAGAAGTAGAGCCACTTTTTTGTATAATTTCGAAAGGTCAGTGGTGAGCAGCGTGGGTTTTAACCCGCAACCTTCCGCTTAACAGTCTTTTGGTCTCTGCACTAGGCTATCGCTGCTAAGGCCTAAGACTAACCGCTCAGCCACTGCCTACAAGTGGTGGCAGCGGCGACCGATTTCGATGTACATGGCGCATTTTACTCCAACGCGACTGCGCGCGGCGACCGATGTCGCGTCAAAACGCGCCATGTACATCGAAAACTCGCGCCGCTACCGCTACCGTCGCCGCCGCCGCTGTAGGTCGTGGACGAGCCAAAGAGCTTAGTTAATAAACCTGTCTTCCTCCATCTTTGCATTAAAACCCAGCACACTTCCTGACAAATTTCGGCAACTCCAAATTACCTACTATTTTCTTTATCAGGAGCAACGGATTCAGCCGTACCCTGCGCCATGATGATAAACCTAGCCAAGGTTATGTCAGCGAAGCTAGAACCCCTGAAGAACAGCCAGCTGAGCCTCATGTTCTTGTTCTTCGATGGAGAGGAGGCGTTCAGGCAGTGGGGCCCCACAGACTCGATATACGGAGCGCGGTACCTCGCGAATGATTGGGAGCAGACTGAATATAAGGAAGGTGCTAACCAGCTGAAGAGAATGGTGAGTGAGAATTTTTTATGCTGCCTGTTGCAATGGGTATTTTTCTGATTGATCTAGGTTTAAATTAGCTTTCCTATACCTTGCCTTTTCCCCGTAGAACGTCTTTGGTCGCAGACGGGGTGGTTTTTAGTGGTAACACCACATACTCCGGCTCCCATTCCTCCGAGAGCCGGAGACCCGAAGGGTCTTTCCAAGACGTAACTAAAAAAAGCAAAGGGGTTCAAATTAAGTAGGCATGTACCTATTTTAGCGATTTTAGCGGTCCTTATTAATATTAAAGCCAAAAAAAGTTCTGAAGTAGAAACACGCGCTTATGCTGTCGAGTTATAAAAGGTGCCTATCTCATTGTCAAGAGAATGTAAAGCCACTTTTTTGTAAAATGTGTATAATTTCGAAAAGTCGTTGGGCGCACACTGGTGGCCAGCGACAGCCACTTAACACACTTTTTTTATATATTTTGTATGGACGCGCCGCACACGTGTGGCCGGTGGCGGCCAATGGCTACAGCAGTAAAATAATATGTATACACCAGTGACTGTGGTCGGTGGCCCGTTTGCGCCGACCCTAAGCTGTCAGATATTTTACTCGTACTGTTATAGGTAAGCGGTGAAAGTATGTGAAGATGATTGGATGGCTAGTCCCCAGTCGTTCACGCAAGATCTACTGAACGGATTTAAATCAACTTGCAGTCATCAGTAATTTATTCATTAGGATTACCTACAGGCTGGGCCATTTGATTATTTTTATATCGTGACCCTCTACAAGAGGATTTTTGTATATTTATCTACTGAAAAAGTAAAAAGCGACGGACTTTATAGTTAAGCACGTGCGAAGCCTCAGGCAAAAGCTCATATTTCATATAAATGTTTGTATCCAAAAGTTTACTGACCGCTACCGAACACAGAATACAGCTAAAATTACGAAAGCAAACACCCCATTATTCTGTGTAGTTTAGCATAGAGCCAAAGTTGAATGACCGAGCGTAGACCAATTATCGCCTCGGAAATATGGCTAATAGTTATGTCAGGCGAGCCACAGACTAAATACAAATTACAATCTATTGACTTTCTCTGTGGTCCTGAGGTTGTGTAAGTGACTGCGGGTCATGAGGTATCGTGTGCGATTTCCGGGTCGAACAAAAAGTGATATTGGATTTTTTCTGTCAGGAATTATCCAATAGAAGTTCGGTCAGGGAGTTAGGGGTGTCACACCCCCCTCCCCCCAAACCAAAAGATCGTGAAGACTTTGGTGCTGCGCCTAATCTCTCTCCGGTCGTGTCGCTTGAGGTGTCCCATCGAACTATGAGAATGAGGGAATAGAGAGTGCCTGTATGTTTGTGCACTACTATACTATAATATATCCCGTTGGCTAGTCTAATATAAGCCGCCATGGCCGGCATCGGTCGGAGGACATTATTGTATACAATCAGTAGTTGTCTATGGCTCTATTCTGTTTTGTATTTGTGGCACTGGTCATCAGGCTAATCTGCCAACCATGATGCTCCATAAGCTCAGTGTAGCGAATAACTAACAATGTCGATTGTTATGTCTTTGATATTTATTTTTTTATTTATAGTCTCACGCCTGTATCCCCGAAAGAGTAGGCAGGTATTTATTTATTTATAGAATCACGCCTGTATCCCCATGCGTGAGTCTATAAATAAATAAATATTAAACCAACGAATAATTAAATGTACTTATATGTTTTTATGTACGTAGATTCGACAACGCGTGAATTGCTAGCCTTTATGTTTACAAGCGATAAAATGTGTATTAAGTGTTTGCCGATAGGAAGGCTGTTTAATTTGTTTGCCGTGCTAACATGATATAAAAACCTCTTCATAAAATGTTTGCATTCACAAATAAAGCTTATCGTAATTATACTATACAAATAAATAGAACTGACTCATGATGTCATGATGAATATTTGTTTTATTATTAATGTATTTGTTTGAAATAGATATATTGTCTATGATAAACGAGAATATCAGTTCGTGACATTTGTTTTCTTTGGTAATTATTTTTGACTATGGTCGTATGATACATAGACACATACACATACATAACGTCACGCCTTTTATCCCCGAAGGGGTAGGCAGAGGTGTATTTCTACACCCACTTTTCGCCAGATATACTTTAGTCCCACGTAATAAGGGGCGAGCCTATTGCCGTACCAGGCACATTTCCAGACTCCGTGCTGCTACTGAGAATTTCGTGACAGATAATCCCAATAACACTGTCCGAGCCAGGAATCGAACCCGGGACCTCCCGATCCCACGCGCACATTTATGCCGCGAGACCAACGAGGCAGTCGTATAGGGTTTGATGTCGAGTTTTCCGTCTCTACGTATTTGCATCGTGTTATCCCTTAGTCGCCTTTTACGACACCCACGGGAAGATACGGGGTGGTGACACTTGTATTCTATGCCGTTAACCACACGGCAATGATGATACATAGAATAGACGATATTTTCCTTTTTACTGCTAATAAGAAGGCAGCGATAGCCTACTCCCGGACTGCCATGCAGAGGGTATCGAGTTTGAATCCACGCCGCGCTCCACTGACTTTTCGAAGTTATGTGCGTATTAAATTGCTCCGTGCCTCGGAGAGCACGTTAAATCGTCTGTCCCGGCTGTCATGAAGATCTTTGACAGTCGTTACGGGGAGTCAGTACCCTCAAATAACTGACACTAGTCTAAACCAAGGTATATCGCTATCCCTTTGTTCTAACTGTTTTGACAAAAAAATGAGGTAGCCCGTTTGACAATTAACGGAATCGAATGTCAAAGGAGATATCGAAAGATTCTGAATCGCCCGCGCCCCCCCAGATTTGACAGAATATCAGCTTTTAGCAGTAAAAAGAAAACTCATCGGCCTAGCGTCATCCCGGTTGCATCCAAAATTTGGATGCCCAGGGTCCGCTTACTAGTCTAACCAGATAGGACAGAATATCAGCTTTTCCACAGAACGACTGCCGTCTGACCTCCGCAAGCTGAGGGGATGGCGATATTTCATGATTTAGACTGGTTAGTGTCAGTTTATTCAGAGTTTCAAAGGCACTGACGCCCTATAACGCCTGTCAAATTTCTTCTTGGCAACCGGGACCGACGGCTTAGCGTGCTCTCCGGGACACGGGGCAAGCGATAATTAACAATTCAAAGAAACTCAAAGTACATATAATATCTCTAAACGGTTGTATTACAATATGCATTAAGCATCGTTTCAGCAAGCCAGCAGCGTGGGTTTAACTCTTGTGGGCGTTTCGCCTAACTGCGCACTAAACTGGGATAGATATATTATGTTTGTGATCGTCAATTATGTTTTAATTACTAGGTAGGTACATCATCTATATACCTAGAAGCGAAAGGCTACTCATCATGAAATCTCGAAAACCACTAGGCGTATAAAAATGAAATTTGGCAGGGAAGTATACACAGTAGGCACACATCATCAGCCTTTAACAGTCCACTGTTGGACTAGGCCTCTCCTTTGAAAGGAGGAATTGGTCTATTATACCACGCTGGCCATACGGGTTGGTATAGGGTTTGTATCAAGTTTTCCTTCTCTTACAGTGGTGTTCTCTGCATAATATCCTCCCTCCGTCGGCTCTTACGACACCCATGGGATGATATGGGGTGGTGACATTCCGTATTCTTAATCCGTCACCACACGGGCAATACACAGTAGACGTCCGCTAATAATTTTCGAGATCGGATTTTTCGAAAAGGCTGTTTTAAGGCTGTCTAAGAGCTCTCGCAAGTTTGTATGTCAGCTATTAAGATATGATGATTTTTTATCCACAGCCGAAGCTGCGGGCAACAGCTAGTTCGGGTACTTTAAGATAACTTATACATTCAACAAAAAGACAAATATCACCTCAGTCTGCCGTGACCAGGAATCCTGTAAAGATATCGGCAGGTCGGCTAGTAATAAATAAAAAAAAAAGTTTCTAGATCATTCGAATTTTGAAGGCAGCGATAGCCTAGTGGAGATACCAACGGACTGCCATGCAGAGGGTATCGGGTTCGAATCCACGGCGCGCACCAATGACTTTTTGGAGTTATGTGCGTATTGAATTTATCGCTTGTCTCGTGCCTCGGAGAAGTCGGAGAGCACGTTAAGTCCCGGCTGTCATGAAGATCTTTGACAGTCGTTATAGGGCGTCAGTACCTCTAAAATAAACTGTCACTAGTCTAACCCATGGAATATCGCTATCCCTTCGGGTAGCGGAAGTCAGACAGGCAGTCGTTCCATGGAAAAGTTAATATTCCACCAAATCCGGTTAGACTACAAAGCAGACCCCAGGTTGAGACTGGGATATAACGCCAAGAGGATGATGAGTTTCTAGATAATTCGGTTTAAATGTACCTAATCTCAGTGAAACCAATATATGGCCATGAATTTCGTAAACTGTAATTTAATTTCAATGTGTAACAATCGTGTAAACCCAAAAAGATCTGTCCGTGTGGTGACGGATTAAGAATACGGATTGTCACCACCCCATATCATCCCATGGGTGTCGTAAGAGCCGACAGAGGGAGCATATTATGCAGAGAACAGCACTGTAAGAGAAGGAAAACTTGATACAAACCCTATACCAACCCGTTTGGCCGGCGTGGTATAGTAGGCCAATTCCTCCTTTCAAAGGAGAGGCCTAGTCCAGCAGTGGACTGTTAAAGGCTGATGATGATGTGTAACAATCGTGTAAACCCAAGAAGATATAATGTTAAACAGTTTATTACATGTACTACGGCACAAACTAAAGATATCATGTCACTATTTCCGATAACAACACGTCGTATTATTTTAATCGCTGTGATAAGTTCGCTTTCTATTAGATAGCGATGGATGATTCATTCATTTCATTAAATAAGTACTAGCAACCAGTCTTCGCACGTGTAGAATATAAATATGATGAACACATGAACTTTACAAATGATACACGTAATCCTTCTTCATGAATCACTCTGTCGATTTGTGAAAACCGCATGTAAATCTGATCAGCGTAGAGATGGGCGGGTGGGTAAAAATTGGGAAGGTAAAAATTGGAAGGAAAGGGTAAAATAGGTAAAAATGAAAAAATACCCTTTTTTACCGGGTATTCATAAAAAATACCGGGTAAAAATTAGTTATATCTTTATATTATTTAAATGCCTTCGCCATGAAATGAATACTGTTTTTATATATTGTAATTGGCTTTGTCATCACTACTACGATCTACCTTGTTAGTTTTGACCTTGACCTTTGAAGATAAAGTATTGATTTTAAGTAAAACGAAGTTAAATATCTTTTAAATCTTTAATCAACATACATTTTCTATTAAAATAAACTGTTTAGAATAGAAACAAATATATTGCACATGATTGAAAGTTAACTGAATGCTGCACACTACCTTATAGAATATATAAATAACTAACATAATTATACACATGGGATGTGGACGACTTCAGTGACAGGTTCGTGGATGCTGTCCATACAACGGGCTTGAAGTACTTTAAGCCCAAAACGAAGAAAAGAGCCAATAAAATCTCGGGTCCGACCTTGGAGCTCATAGAGGAAAGGCGTAGGATCGTGGATAGGCTCGATCGCCTCTCTGGTTCCAAAGTGTTCCAAAGACATCTTTCTTTCGGGCAGAGTCAGCTGACAAAGCTGAAGACGGAGGATGGCGGAATTGTCTCGACCAAACCTCAGCTCTTGGAGGAGATCGAACGGTTCTATGGACAGCTATACACGACTACACGAACACCTGTTACTACTCCAGCCACAGACCCTAGAGCTGGATTGATCCGACACTATACCGAAGATATCCCGGATGTCAGCATGCACGAGATTAGTGTAGTCCTAGAACAACTAAAAAACAACAAGGCACCGGGTGATGACAGCATAACTACGGAGCTTCTAAAAGCTGGCGGCACACCTGCCGTGGAAATGCTTCGGAAACTATTCAATTCCGTCATACTCGAGGGCAAAACGCCACAGGCATGGCACAGAAGGGTGGTGGTGCTTTTCTTCAAAAAGGGCGACAAAACCCTTTTGAAGAACTACAGACCCAGTCCCAGACTAAACTACACTTCTGAGTCACGTCTATAAGTTTTTTTTTAGGGTCATCAAAAATCTTCTCGAGAGCAAGGTAGACGACTTCCAGCCTCCCGAACAAGCCGGATTCCGTAAAGGCCTTCCGTAAAGGTACCATATACCACATACATACGCGGCGGCAGGTTATACAGAAGTCCGAAGAGTATAACCAGCCTCTATGCTTAGCGTTTGTAGACTATGAGAAAGCCTTAGATTTGATCGAAACCTGAGCAGTGCTGCAGTCTCTCCAACGGTGCCAAATTGACTATCGATATTTCGAAGTGCTGAAGTGTTTGTACGAAAACGCCACCATGTCAGTCCGCCTCTAGGACCAGAGCTCAAAACCTATTCGACTACAGCGAGGGGTGAGGCAGGGAGATCTTATATCTCCGAAACTCTTCAACGCTGCGCTGGAAGACGTTTTCAAACTTCTGAACTGTGAAGGACTCGGCATCTACATCAACGGCAAGTACATCACTCACCTTCGATTTGCTGATGAAATCGTAGTCATAGCTGAGACCATGGAAGACCTCAGCACAACGCTCGATGGCCTCTGTAGAGTCTCCCAACAAGTAGGTCTTAAGATGAACATGGACAAGATGAAAATCATGTCTAACGTCCATATGTCTTACCTGCTCCTATCCAGATTGGGAACTCCACACACGAAGTTGTCGACAAGTACGTCTACCTGTGACAAATGATCCAATTAGGTAGGTCCAACTTCGAGAAAGAGGTCATTCGTCGAATCTAACTCGGTTGGGCGGCGTTCGGAAAGTTACGGCATATCTTCACGTCCGATATGCCGCAGGGTCTCAAGACGAAAGTTTTTGACCAGTGTGTGTTGCCAGTGATTATCTACGGCGCTGAGACGTGGTCGCTAATTATGGGCCTTATCCCAAAGCTCAGGGTCACTCAGAGGCCGATGGAGAGAGCTATGCTCGGAGTTTCCCTGCGAGATCGAATCAGAAATGAGGATATCCACAGGAGAACCAAAGTCACCGACATAGGTCTCCGAAAAGCCAGGCTGAAGTGGCAGTGGGCAGGGCATATAGCACGAAGAACCGATGGCCGTTGGAGCAGGCGGGTCCTGGAGTGGCGATCACGTACCGGAGCAGGCAGCAGGGGTAGGCCTCCCGCAACGTGGACCGACGATCTGGTTAAGATCGCGGTGTGCGGTTGGATGCGGGCGGCTCAACATCGGTCTGTGTGGAGAACCTTGGGGGAGGCCTATGTCCTGCAGTGGACGTCTCTAGGCTGACATGATGACACATAGGTATATCTTGAAAACATTTCAAAACAAATAAATGAGTAACAATTACTTAGATTTTTCATTTCAGTTCAATAATTCCAATGCAACCTAGACAGTAAAAATAAAATATTAAAACTGCACAATTCGTTTGAATCCCTCATTGGACAGTAATAGTGTTATAACTCTTCTCTTAACAATGTCCGCGTATGTTGTTCTAACGCCGCGACGGTTGCAAATAAAATAAATTATAAAATAATTTTGTATTTTTTAATAAATACTTACATACAGGTCAGTATTTATTGAAAAATACAACAATTATTTTTAATTAAACTGATTTTAATTTTTACCCGGTATAAATTAAAAATGGGTAGGTAAAAATGGGTATTTACCCAAAGTCTGGGTTTTTACCGGGTATATGCCCATCTCTAGATCAGCGGTTATTGAGTTTATCGCGAACAAACACAGATATAGATCTACGTAGATAACGCAATTATCACGATTTGTATTGAAACCAAGCGTGCCGACTTTTTAATACCTACTGTACGAACTGTACCGAAGCGATGCGCGACAGTATCGCTTCTGCGATATTCATCGTCTCCTAACACACAACGTCAGATCAAACGTCCAAAGCAAACGCGGCAACGTAATGTGAGTAAAGTTTACCTAACGGTAATTTATAGTTAGGTATATTCTGGAACGACACGCAGCTTGGAATACTTAAAAACAGTTTTAATATGAATTTACGCATAATAATAACTTACCTGTGATAGGAAATATGTTCCTGCCTTTGGGTGCTCAAAATTTTTGGGCTATTGCAGTTAATTATCACGCAACGAGGCATTTTTTTAGTCTTTTGCGGACGTTCGGCTGCAACAACGGGCGCGCGGGGACCACAGAGTACTTTGAGTAGCGGGGACTGAAGTTAGCGGCGACCAACCTCGACGCTTGGTCGGGGTTCAGACACGCGAAGTGCATGCATTTGCCTTATCTATGCGAACAAACTTATCATTTCTAAATGACGCGGGAAAACCTGCGGGCCTATATGCGACATAAATATTTGTCTAAGTGATAAACTGATAAACCAACATAATTTCCCCTATATTGTTCTACCAGATGGGCCTACTATTTGTAGTATCTACTAGTTGTTTAATTATAAACCAACAATATAATAATTTCCCCTATATTGTTCTACTAGATGATCCCGCGGTTACACCCGCGTTGTTTAAGGCTACTGTTCTGCTTCCGTGGCTCATAGAGTGATGTTATACAGCCTATAGCCTTCTTCGGTAAATGGGCTATCTAACACTGAAATAATTTTTCAAATCGGACCAGTAGTTCCAGAGATTAGCGCGTTCAACCAAACAAACAAACTCTTCAGCTTTATATATTAGTATTAGATACATCTGGTATTGCCAACATTCTTCATTAAAACCTCCGGGTGATTGCTTTCTATGATAAAACATACACACGTGTTTTCCAAAGGGAAGCATTCTAAGAAGAAACGATCGGTTTCCTCTTGCTGTGATAACTTCCAAGAACTAATCACGTTTTCTAATTCTGAACCTTCTTTTTATTAGATAAATAAAATATTATTTACAATAGGATTCCGAGAAATTGGGGTGTTTTTAAACTTTGTTTTTCGGCGCTGATTGAGACAGTTAGCTAATAGGTATAAATAATAAGCCTTCGTCGAAAAATTGGCTATCCAACTCTAACATAAAGGCTTATGTTTAACTTACCACCAGATATAGTAACATATAACAGACAAAAATAGTAAATGATCACCAAAATGAAACCAGCATTTTAATGTAAGATTATAACCAAAGTTTTAACATTTCGCTATCCTATTTAAGCAAAATGACTCCAAATAAATCATTAAACCAAAAGTAGTAAATGATCACACTTGGACGGCCGGTTGGCGTAGAGGGAGTGTAAGCGACTGCTACGTCGATGGTCGCGGGTTCGATTCCCGCTCAAGTCAAACATTTGTGTGCATGAACATGGATGTTTGTCTTGGTCTGGGTGTTTCTATGTATAATATGTATGTATTTACAAAAAAAAGTATATATGTATGTTTATCCATTATCTAGTAGGTACCCATAGTACAAGCTCTGCTTAGTTTGGGACTAGATGGTATTGTGTGAATGTGGCAGAATATTATTATATTATAATATTATCACCAAAATTAAATCAGCATTTTAATGTAAAATTATAACCAAATTTTTTTAGTTAGTTGTATGAAATTCCAACTTATAAATTGGATTTGTTTACACCACCTACTTTAATAAACTGAGTTGACGGAGCCCTGCTTCGCAAGGCTCCTATTTTTGAATTAAGGGTCACAAAAGAACCTAACATAGCCTATTAATTTGGTGATCATTTACTACATTTGGTGTTCGAATACAATTTGAAGTGCAGTCGTGACTAAAATAGCTAGTATCTAGATACTATTGTAATTTTAGACTTTATTTTTCTGGTGTTAAGTATACATATATTTTTGGTTAAAGAACTAAGGGTATCAAAGCATATTATATTTAACCCCAAAAATGATTATTGAAATCAATTCTAAAATTTGCGCGTTCACACCGCGTACAAACTGTATGTATACGGCTTTATGATATTACTAAAAGATACCCGCGGTTACACCCGCGTTATTTATGGCTACTGCTCTGCTCCCGTCGCTCATAGCGTGATGTTATATAGCCTATAGCCTTCCTCGATAAATGGGCTATCTAACACTGAAAGAATTTTTCAAATCGGACTAGTAGTTCCTGAGATTAGCGCCCTCAACCAAACAAACTCTTCAGTTTTATATATTAGTATAAGATATTAGTATGTATAGTATATCATTTATCTACAAAATAGGTACAATTACATTACATAACACAGTTGCCCCACCGAGGACGCGCGCTATCTCCGCTTGTGACACTTGCTCGTAATTCATGGCCTATCGCTTTTAGCGCCACTACGCCCAATACCGTACGATCTTTGATAACCTCACACACACACTTTAAATTATATTTATAACCGAAATTGGTAATGTTTTCTAGCTTTCAGTTGCTCAGTAGATATTGAAATTAAACTACAGTTTACGGATTTTATCGCGTTATATTGGTTTCACTGGATATTACATTTAAACCGAATGATCTAGAAACTACATTTTTATTACTAGCCGACGTTTCGAATTCTTTACAGGATTCATGTTCACGGCAGACTCATGACTGATGACTCCTGTAACATTCGCGTAAACCCAAGAAAATAATTATTATGCTCAGTAGATAGTTCAGCTCGTATTTTCGGGTAATAAACGTCCACTGCTGGATATAGGCTGTCCACATAGACCGGTATTGAGCTACCCGAATCCGGTTATGGATGAAATTCTGTTAAAATAGAAATAGCATTCATCCTTGATGGATTTCAAATGTGAAAGACAAGTTACGTATCATCATAATAGCAAAGCTAACGAAAGTATTAGTTGTATTCTGTAGTATTGTTTCGTAGTGTAATTTTTTTGCTCTTCCTCAGACCGACTGACCAATTCGAAAGTCATAGTTGTCCCTGTCACTTTGAAGCTTTAAACTATTCTCTTACGATATAAATTATCGGTACATTGTACAACCCTAATGCATGAGGGTTGTTCTTAACACAGCAAGTTGCGTAGCTAAATCAATTTACGGTACAATTTTGTTATAAATTGTTTGATAAAGCAGATTAAAGTGCAAAGTGTGAACTAGGCGTGAGTCGTATAATATATCGGAATAGGCATATGTAACAGGTTTCCGAACGAAACAGTGTAAAGCTGTTCTCATAAAACTATTTCGCCTGTTCCAGTTCCAACAACAGACTATGTACAATAACTACTAGTAGTACTAGACACTACTAGTTTGATATCTGCGTTCCTATTTTAGCTTAAGGTGTTGGACAAAGATAGTACGAGTCTTGTGCGTGCCACTGTTCCACCTGTTTTCTACGCTGTAGCGCGTCCGGATACTTACATTCCATCCAGTACGACTATGGCGTTGTAACCAAAAGTTGCTTTAATTATATTTAAAATTAATTATTGAGATTTCACATTTATACAATAATAAATCTCAATAATAAATTTCAATTATAAAAAAATGAGATAGAGAAACTGAGATTTTCTAATACGATTTAATTTTTTTTTGTGTGTGTATTCGAACGCGGCTCACCACTTGCTTTAATGTTTATTTTCTATGGCACACAGCTGTTATTATTGAAGGATGGTTTTCACTTCCGAAACTGCATCTTTACTTTGAAGTTATTCCATTGGAACAGTCTGTTATTTTGGAACAGATTATTGGATCTGTTATTTGAGTGGAACAGGAGCAGGTGGAACAGGTTTCGCGTTTCACCTGTTACAGACCACCCCTAGTGTGAACTACACTTGATATTTAACCTGTATCTATACGTAGATAGTCAGGGTTAAACGGGTTTGTAGACTTCCCCGCGGTCAATGAAGTTGGGAATACCCGAGTCATCATCCTCCTAGCATTAAGTATCCGAGTTGCAACCCTGGGTCCGCTTACTAGTTTAACAGAATTTGACTGAATATTAGCTTCTGTACAGAGCGACTGCCTGTCTGACCGCCGCAACCCAAAGGGATAGCGACATGACATGGTTTAGACACTGGTGTCAGTTTATTCAGAGGTTCTGACTCCCTTCGTCAAAGAACTTTGTGACAGCCGGGACCGACTAAAGACAAAATATCTAAAAATGGTGACTAAGAACCAAAATGTATTCTATAACAACCTAAACTTTAGGTTGTTATAGAGTATTGCTTTAGGTCCTGAAGCAATACTCTCCTGTTTTACTTAAAACCTGTCAAGGAAGTCATCTCAAACCATTTCGTAACACCCACACTATTCTCGTCACAAACTCCATAATTACTATTTACTCTGTACTCAGCATACTAATAACTTTAACAAGCGTCGTTTCATACCTCCAATTAGCCCCTTAAGTCGTGGGAGTGATGATGTTTCGCTTCAATAGAACTGGATACATGTTTTGAAGCTATAAAACATTTAACAACAACTGTGCTCAACTGTTTAATAAATTACCAATCGATATCAAAGAAGCTAAATCACTCAACATTTTCAAAAATAAATTTAAACAATATATAATTAACACAATTTCAGTAAATTTATAAAAACTTATAATATAAAACAGACTATTACTATACATGTAATAAAAAAAAGTGTTTAAAGTGATCCTAAAGTTTTTTTTTGTGAAAATATACATGACCTATGCTATTTTAAGTTTAAAGGTGCACACCTGTTACTTTGCATTTATAATAAGTTTCATTTGTATTTCTCATTAAGTGAAATGTAATTTCTTTTGAGATTAAAGATCTTTAACCATAACAAAGGTCTATTGTTACAAAAATATTGAAGGAACAACCCTACGAGGGCAAGTTGGAACAAGCGACGCGACATTTTACACGCGCTCTGTCCTTCCAAGCCACAGATACAATAATCTATTAGACATGACAGCTTTTTTATTGGTCTAGTCTCTCATTTTCACTACTGTGTAGCCAGGTTCAGCGTAATGTGACCATTGATGACAACGAGTCTTGGCACTCGTGAAGTCCCGGGGAAAGACAAACTATCTTGGAACCCGCAACGAACTTAATAAGAAGTACCTATATTAGAGGGGTCGGAAAATAAATAATCCATGACAGCTTATTTGTTATGTTGACTTCCATTGTTATAATGCATTGTTATAGTATACTCTGTATTCTACCTATCTTGGCTTCCTATAAGTGAAAGTAGCTACCTATTTACATATTTTCATAAAAACTTTCGCATGAGTCACTCCTCCCCACATAGTGAAAACAGCACGAGAATTAGTTTAAGAAGACTGCATCCAGTGGATAGCGTATGCGAGTGCTGATCGGAGGTCCCGGGTTCGATTCTCGGTTCGGGCAAAAGGGTCACTGGGTTTTGTCGAATACTCAGTAGCAGCCCGGAGTCTGGTGATGTGGCCGGTAACGGCAATAGGCTCGCCCCCTATTACGTAGGACCTAAAAATACATGCCGAAATGTGGGTGTAATATTCACACCTCTGCCTACTCCTTCGGGGATACAGGCGTGAGACTATAAAAAAAATTAGTTTAATCGTTTTTAATTTTAATGCAACTGTGCTGTAGAGACGTAGTCATTCAACAAAAAAAAATCTGATGCATATTTTTTTGAAATATGGTTATTGTCAAGCAATTTCTTTGCTTCTTTAAGCAATTGTTTTAATACAAAAACATGGCGCACACAAAGCTTTAATTTTTCACAATATAAAATGTCGTCCCATAACGATTTCACAAAAACCAGCTAAAAATCAGGAAAATACTCGTATTTTTCCTCGCATCTAATAGCCTTGACGCTCTGTGTACTCCGTTTTAATTAACTAGGAGAAGGCTAGTGTTACAGCGAAATTGGACTTTCCTATAATTAGACATTTCACCCCGCTAGTACGTGTTTTCCGACGCGTAGGTTAAAGAAATATACGTACATATACTCACGCCTTTTCCTCGTCGGGGTAGGCAGAAACAACGGAACGACACTTGCTTCTATCCTTACAAACCTAACGCGCATTCATTACTTTGTTAAAGAAATATGTGAGGGTAAATATGCCTCCGTGGTCCAGTGGATAGCGTATGCGACTGCTGATCGGAGGTCTCGGTTTCGATTCCCGGGTCGGGCAAAAGTGTTACTGGGTTTTTCCGAATTCTCAGTAGCAGCACGGAGTCTGATAATGTGCCCGGTAACGGCAATATGCTCGCCCCCTATAACGTGAGACCTAAAAAATCATGGCGAAACGTGCGTGTAATATTACACCTCTGCCTACCCCTTCGGGAATACAGGCGAGAGACTATAAAAAAAGTATGACTGAGTGTATTTTCCACCTGTGATATGTAATCTAGTAAATTCCAGTCATTCGGTGAAATGGTGACGTATGTAAAATGATTTACGCGAACTGTGTGATCTGCCTACGCATTCCAGTAATGTTATTTGGGACAAATTATGTGGTTGTCGTTATATATGTAAATGTGAAGTGCCTATTTGCACGTGTTGCTCGCGTATAGGTACATAGTGTGAGCTTCAGAATTGCGGGTTTTTATCGTTCAACCCCCATTTTACACCTTTAGGAGAGGAATGTTAACAAATCCTCTTATTTAACGTCATCATGAAAAGGATCCTACTTGTCTTCTAGGTACAAGGAGTCACAAACCATATTAGATGGTGATCAAGGGCGTTTGAGCCGCCAGGTCAAATAAGTCCGTGTGGTGACGGATTAATAATACTGAATGTCACCACCCCATATCATCCCATGGGTGTCGTAAGAGCCGACAGAGGGAGCATACTATGCAGAGAATAGCACTGCAAGAGCAGGAAAACTTGATACAAACCCTATACCAACCCGTTCGGCCAGCGTGGTATAATCGAATTCCTCATTTCAAAGGAGAGGCTTAGTCCAGCAGTGGACTGTTACAGGCTGATGATGATGAAGATGAGGTCAAATAAGTGGGAAACCTATAAGAAGATGTGTGCATACATTTTTATTGTTATACCTATATTATATCCAGGCAGGAACTATGTTAATGTTTTAAAATGATAATTAACTTTATACAGAACTTCCTTATCTATCTATATATTTTTTTGGGTATATAAATATATAATACAAATATATTTAGTTGTGAACAGACATACTATAATGTTCAATAAAAGCAACAAATACCATCAAAGAGTACTAAATATTGTAAAGTTTTCTATAAATATCCTCTAACGGTCACGAATTACCGAGGACGCAAGAGCCAAGTTAATTATAGACCTCACGGTTGTAATTTTGCACACTACTTAGATACAAGTAATTAAGAGTTCTTTTTTATTTCTTTAATGCTAAAGCTATTTTAATCACTTCATCACGACTACAAAAGCTGCTTTGCTGCTTTTGTATATTTTATGATATTATGTGTTTATTTTTTATTTTAGTTTGTCACAAACTAAGCAGAGCTTGTACTTATGGGTACTAGACAATGTGTAAACATACATAATATACTTTTTTTGTAACTACATACATATTCGACGACCGGTTGGCGCAGCGGGAGTGTAAGCGACTGCCACGCTGAAGGGGTGCGATTCCCGCTCAAGTCAAACATTTGTGTGCGTGAACATGGATGTTTGTCTTGGTCCGGGTGTTTCTATGTATAATCTGTATGTATTTACAAAAAAAAGTATACATATATGTATGTTTATCCATTTTCTAGTACCCATAGTAGGTACAAGCTTTGCTTAGTTTGGAACAAGATGGTGTTGTGTGAATGTGGTAGAATATTATTATTATACATAGAAACATTATATAATTGATTTCATTTAGGACAAAAGCCTGTTATCACTTATCATAGTTATGTATACCTACGTTATAATCGGCACTTCCAGAGATGTACAAGGAGTGGGGTTGCCAGATCCAAGCGTATCAATTCCGGGACATTTCGAAGGAGAGGGTTCATTGGCTAGTAAATAAAAATGCATCTGAATTTAGCAAAGTAAGTTGCATTTTTATTCCCTAGACAATGTAACATTCAACAAGTTCGAGAGCCGGCCGTGTCAGTTTGTTTCTAGTGTTTAGTAGATTTAGTTGAACCTGGTTTAGTGTTAGAAATTCGAGGCAGTAAGGTCTAATTACTGGACACGGGACAAGGTGCAAAATTGCGGGACAATCTCGGCTTTCTCGGCCATCTGGCCACACTAACAGTGAGACATTTCGTCCAACGTGCAAGGCTCGTGGAAAGTTTCGATCTAAAATGGGTTGGATTGGTTATGTATACTCTAAGGTTGGTTGTCAAACATGCGGTAGGGCCTCCACAACCGCACTATTACTAACTATGGACTAGCCACAACACGTGTAGGACTATGATTTTAGCGTACAATCTAAACGTTGGGTGTTAAATGAACTGGTACTTAAGCTACGGATGACCTAAGGTACCTGCCTGGTATACTCACATAGCATTCGTCGAAATGATAGGTTTATTGCAGGGTCCCGCCGACCCAATCCAGCGCCTGTGTGCGAAATCTATGAAGCGCCTTTTTGTCATCCTTTACATACATACATAACGTCACGCCTTTTATCCCTGAAGGGGTAGACAGAGGTGTATTTCTACACCCACTTTTCGCCAGATATACTTTAGTCCCACGTAATAAGGGGCGAGCCTATTGCCGTACCGGGCACATTTCCAGACTCCGTGCTGCTATTGAGAATTTCGTGACAGAAAAACCCAATAACACTGCCCGACCCAGGAATCGAACCCGGGACCTCTCGATCCCACGCGCACATTTATGCCGCGAGACCAACGAGGCAGTCGTATAGGGTTTGATGTCGAGTTTTCCGTCTCTACGCAAAGATGGTATTTGCATCGTGTTATCCCTTAGTCGCCTCTTACGACACCCACGGGATGATAGGGGGTGGTGACACTTGTATTCTATGCCGTCAACCACACGGCAATGTCATCCTTTTTCGAAAGTAATTTTATTAATTAACGCATTTCATTACCCTGGCGCCTGTATGCGCCGCGCACATTGCACATCAGGGCGGCTCAGCCCTGGTTTATTGCCAGGCCTACAGACGCCGTTACAACGGAGCGCATCAAATAAGTTTAAACGCTACGATATAGAATACTAGAGGACGCCAGCAGCTACGCCTGCATTTTTTTTAATTTACCCGTTTTGGCCGATCCCGTGGAAATTTCGGGAAATCCCTTCTTAGTGCACCCCTACGGTCCCCAAGGAACATACATGCCAAATTTCAGCTTCTTGCGCCCAATAGTTTCGGCTGTAGCGTGTCTGTCAGTCAGTCAGTAACGCAAGGATTTTATATATTAAGAAGATATGAAACCGATAGCTCTCTGATGCATCACGTCACGACACGTCAGATAAATGTGAACGCGGCTTTAGGGCCTTTTCGAAGGAATCCATCTTTTCTCTTCACCAGGTCGATGCTTATTATTACAGTTTTAAAAATACATTTAGGTTCTTGTTGAATATGCAACAATGCAGACACCTAGGGCAATAGCTGACCTAGTTTCAGCACTTTATATGTATCTAAACGTTTATGCGCTATGCAGTGCATTTAAATAATTATGCAGGGCATATAATTGCATAATTATTTACAAGCTGGTGTATACACTATAGGCGCTTCATAGATTTCATAAACTTGTGTCTGAAATTGAGACCTCCTTGGAGATGGTCTCAGATTGGGGAAGACTTAATTTGGTCCAATTTAACCCCACAAAGACACAAGTCTGCGTTTTCACCGCAAAAAAACTGCCGATGGTCGTATGTCCTCGTTTTGAGAGCACCCCCTTAACTGCCTCCTCCAGTATTGAAATACTTGGTGTCGACATATCGAGCGTCCAAGTCCAGTTCCGCGGTCACTTAGAGGGTAAGGCTAAGTTAGCCTCGAAGAAGCTTGGCGTGCTAAATAGATCGAGACGGTATTTCACTCCGGCCCACCGCTTGCTCCTTTATAAGGCGCAGGTCCGGCCGCATATGGAATACTGTTCTCATTTTTGGGCAGGGGCACCCCAGTACCAGCTTCTCCCTCTGGACCGCATCCAACGGAGAGCCGCTTGAATTGTCGACTGCCAACATATTTGCAATCGGTTAGACCCCTTGGCGCTGCGTAGAGGTGTAGCCTCGCTATGCATCTTTTATCGCTTCTACTATGGGGAGTGCTCCGAGGAATTGTTCAGATTAATCCCTGCCGCCTCTTTCCGCCATCGTTCTACGCGACAAAATTTCCATCCCCATCATTTTGATGGTTGGCAATCCACAATGCAACGGTGCGTTTCTCTAGAAACTTTCTGCCTCGCACCTCTAAACTGTGGAATGATCTGTCACCTGCGGTTTTTCCGAACCAATACGACCTTCAAACCTTCAAGAAAAGAGCGTATTCCTTTTTAAAAGGCCGGCAACGCACTTGTGACTCCTCTGGTGTTGCAGGTGTTCATGGGCGGCGGTAATCGCTTAACATCAGGCGATCCGTCTGCTCGTTTGCCCCTTATACCTACAAAAAAAAAAGAACTATAATTATTTTTAAGGTAGTAGAGCCTTGCTGATTTCAGCATGAATGGGCCGGCTCGACCCGGTGTACTACCCTCTCACAGAAAATCGGCGTAAAGTAACAGTAGCTAAACTGTTGCGTTTCGTTCGGTAAGTGAGAGTGCCGGAGGCCTTATCCCCTATTCCTTCTCCCTCATCCCACTCCTCATCCTATCCCTTTTCCCAGCCCCATTGTGACTTCTATGGTGTTGCTTATGTCTAAGAGCGGCGGTAATTGCTTACCATCAGGCGATCCGTCTGCTCGTTTGCCGCCTATTGCCATAAAAAAAATAAGCAGAAATATATCGTTTGTTGTCTTTACCGTCTTAAGGTGGAAATTTCCAAAAATCTTCTCTTAGCGATCCCTACACTCCCCAAGAAACAAACATGTCCAATTTCAGCTTCAGCGCCGATTTTTTTTACCTGTGCGTTGTCTGTTAGTCAGTCAGTAACGCAAGAATTTTATAGAGACAGGCAATACACATATTTTTCTCTCTGCACCACTTTAAGGTAGACTGGGAGAGCCAATGGCATGAATTCCTCCTGTAAACTTTCTGTATAGAACGCTAGAATAAATAAAAATAATATATTTATTTTACAATTAAAAGCGGCGATAGCCTAGTGGTGTATGTAACGGACTGCCGAGACGATGGTCTCGGGTTCGATCCCCAGATACCCCGGGCATACACCTCAGACTTTTCGAAGTGATGTGTGTATTAAAAACGTTAATTATCGCTCGCTTAATAATGTGCCCGGTATATGGCAATAGGCTCGCCCCCTATTACATTGGGACCGAAACATAACTGGCGAAAAGTGGGTGTGTAATACACCTCTGCCTACCCCTTCGGGGATAAAAGGCGTAAAGTTATGTTTTTTTTCAATGTTATGTTTTATATTTGCTGTCTCGTTAGGATAACTGCACTCTTCGCTTAAAGGATGTGTTTGCCGTTTGTGAAGTCTCCGGTTACTTTTAAAGATAGATACGTGGATTTATATCAGTTTCTAGGACTTGTTATTGTCATGGACTACTTGTTACATTTAAACTATTATACGGTATCAGATTGCACTGGCATCACATACACTCGGTATAACATATACAGGTAGTAGAGCCTTGCTGATTTCAGCATGAATGGGCCGGCTCGACCGGGGAAGTACTACCCTCTCACAGAAAATCCACGTAAAGTAACAGTACCTAAACTGTTGCGTTTCGTTCGGTGAGTGAGAGTGCCGGAGGCCCTATCCCCCGGTAATTGCTTACCATCAGGCAATCCGTCTGCTCGTTTGCCGCCTATTACTATAAAAAAAGTGACCACTGACATCTTACTGTTTTGTAGATTTTGATTTAGACGATTGAATTGTGAATGCATACATTTCGGGGCACAATATGCCGCGCATTCAATAATGGGTCAAAGTACTTACATTATTACGGATCTTAAACTAATACTTAAGATTACTGCCTCCGTAGTCCAGTGGATAGCGTATGCGTCTGCTGATCGGAGGTCCCGGGTTCGATTCCCGGGTCGGGCAAAAGTGTTACTGGGTTTTTCCGAATTCTTAGTAGCAGCACGGAGTCTGGTGATGTGCACGGTAACGGCAACAGGATCGTCCCCTATTACGTGGGACCTAAAATTCATGTCAAAATGTTGGTGTAATATTACACCTCTGCCTAACCCCTTGGGGATACAGGCGTGAGTCTATAAATAAATTAAATAAATAAATACTAAACCAATGAATAATTAAATGTACATAATATGTTTTTTCGTACGTACTTACGTAGATTCGACAAAGCGTGAATTGCTAACCTTTATGTTTACAAGCGATAAAACGTGTTACAAGTGTTTGCCGATAGGCTATATAATTTGTTTGCCATGCTAACATGATATAAAAACCTCTTATAAGATGTTTGCATTCACAAATATGTACATGTAATAGGGGGCGAGCCTACTGGGACTTAAAAAATTCAAGGCGAAATGTGGGTGTAATATTACACCTCTGCTTACCCCTACGGGGATACAGGCGTGAGTCTATAAAAAATTTAAATAATACTTATTGTAAAATCAAGTAAACGAAATATGGAAGAGGTTACTTTTATGCACAGAATTCTTTTAGGTATATGAAGGTGTTTTACTTGTACTGAATCATCATCAGCCCTTTATACTGTCCCACTGCTGGACACGGGCGCACGGGCCTCTTCCCATTATGAGAAGGGTAAGGCCATAGTCCACCACGCTGGCCAAATGCGGGTTGGCAGACTTCACATGTCTTTCGAGAACATTATGGAGAACTCTCAGACATGCAGGTTTCCTCACGATGTTTTCCTTCACCGTTTAGCAAGCGATAATAATTAACAATTCAATACGCACATAACTCCGAAAAGTCATCAGTGCGCGCCGTGGATTCGAACCCGGACCCTCTGCGTAGCAGTCTAACGGTCTCTCCACTAGGCTATCGCTGCTTGTACTCAATATCTTTGCCTAAAGCTAAAGGTTGTCTTTATGTAGCTATCAAGTATGTGCCTTTTCAGAAAAGGAACTATCTGTTTGCCACATTGAAATTTGTTCAACCGTTTCCGCATAATTGACTAACAATAATCCGACAACCAAATCTGAAATTGCAGATCCGGATATTTATAATATTAATAATATTCTACCACATTCACACAACACCATCTAGTCCCAAACTAAGCAGAAGCTTGTACCTACTATGGGTACTAGATAATGGATAAACATACATATATAAGTACTTTTTTTTGTAAATACTTACATATTATACATAGAAACACCGAGACCAAGACAAACATCCATGTTCATGCACACAAATGTTTGACTTGAGCGGGAATCGAACCCGCGACCTTCGGCGTAGCAGTCGCTTACACTCCCGCTGCGCCAACCGGTCGTCGTCGTATTATTTATATATATAGGATTAGAAGTATTACATTAAGTTTCTCTTTGTTTTAGGACGTGATGGTCCTCCTAGACCTATTAGGCGCCCCAGACCCGGTCTTCTACAGCTACTTCCAGTCCACTGAGAAGTGGTACGTCCGCCTGGCTGTAGCAGAACAGCGGCTGGCAGAGCTGGACCAGTTCCAGGGGTACTCCAAGGGCAAGGCGGACCAGACGTACTTCAGGCTGAGGAGCTCGGGCGCCGTTATCGAAGATGACCATATACCGTTTATGAGGAGAAGTGAGTATTTTAAACTGTTTTAATTTATAGTTTCTTTAACCCATTCTGCCCGATCCCGTGGGAAATTTGGGCAACCTCGCATATTTATATGATTTAACCGATACCTTGATCCCTTGAGAATATCGGGCAATCCCTTCTTAAATGCAGGTGCTCTCCTCGAGGGAAATAATTACATGCCAAATTTCAGTTTCTTTTTCATCATCATCAGCCCATTATTTTGTCCCACTGCTGGGCACGGGCCTCTTCTCACTATGATAAGGGTAAGGCTATACTCCACCACGCTGGCCAAGTGCGGGTTGGTAGACTTCACATGTCCTTCGAGAACATTATGGAGAACTCTCAGACATGCAGGTTTCCTCACGATGTTTGCCTTCACCGATAAGCAAGTGATAATTAACAATGTAATACGCACTTAACTTCGAAAAGTCATCGGTGCGTGCCGTGGATTCGAACCCGATACCCTCTGCGTAGCAGTTTGTCGGTCTTTCCACTCGGCTATCGCCACCTTCAGTTTCTTGCGACCAGAAATTTCGGCTGAGGGCTGTCTGTCAGTCGGTAACGGAAAAGTCATAAGTAGTTTGATTGAGGGTTACTCCATACTCTGCAACTGCTTTCTACTTTCTTGGAAACAGCATAAAATATGATGATAAGATGGTGATTTTCAATAGATGGCCTCTCGCAAGGTAGACTGATGACGATCTTGTTGAGATCACGCGAAAAGGTTAGATGCGAGCAGCTCAGAATCGGTCTACATGGAGAGCCTTGAAGGCCTCAATGCCATTTAGACCAATTTTGCGGGCCCATGTTCAGCAGTGGAAGTCTTTGGGCTGAGATGGTGATTCTGTGCTATATTTTTTATCAGGTATTGCCATGTATTTGTGCTGCTTAGTTCTGACACTAAAACTTATCCTGACACTAAAAGCAAATACGTCCCGTGTTTCTATTTAACGACAGCATTGACTTTTAATAGGCGTTCTGTAAACGTCAATAGCTAGTTAATGGAATTAGACCTGCATCCAATTACTAAAATTGACGCAATTAACCGCTTACGTCGGTACTTATTGATTTTCTCTATATAGGTACGTCTGAATTAGCGTTGGTAGGTGTCTCGTTTTGAGCAGGATGTCTTGATTCAAGTGTCTGGTTTTACTCCCGGATTCTAGCATCAAAAATATACAATGGGTAAACTTAATACAACCGTGTCTACAAAATATGTGCACATACCTCATACAAAATAATTTAACGGGTCTTAATCGCGTAAACTTACTTACTTATTGTAGCGCTCGTAGCGAGACTTGGCTTGCCGTTCGTAACAGATCGGCAAAGTTAAGCAACGCTTGCACAGGTCACCACTTGGATGGGTGACCGTGTGTGGCATTTACATCTGAGCGCTACCGTGCTTCGGAGTAGTCTTGTGTAGTTCGCGAACGAACTAGTTCGAAAGAGTGACTCCCACAGGTGAACTACGTGAACTAGTTCCCCAAATAGCCCGCTCCATAGTTCAGTCGTTCGTGACAGAACGAGTAAAGGTCTCGTCAAAAGGGGATCATTATACATATTTTTGTCTCCAACATTTTATTAGTAATAGTGCAATGTTCAATCATCTCGTCCCAGTAGCAGCAGATTTTTAAAACGAGCGAACGAACGACTTTAAATAATTAATATAAGGCAGAGCGAACGAACTTTTTTAAATAGTTCAGTTTAAGGCAGATCGTTCGCTCGTTTTAAAACTGCTCCTGCTGCGAAGAGCTGGGAACGAGACACGAACTAACGAACTAAAAGAGCGAACTAGTTCGTTTAGGAGCGGCGAACTAGATCGTTCGATCTCAGACGCGAACTATTACGCCCAAGACTACTTCGGAGGGCACGTAAAAGCTGTCGGTCCCGGTTCTTGTCCAAGGATAAGGATCGTTAGGCCATGTCGGAGGCCTTCGGGCGGTCTGAAAAACTCCGACACCAGAGTTGGCCACACGCTCACACGAAAAACAAAAACAAAACAAACAACTTACTTATTTAAGGTATAAATACCAATTTGTTGCCGACGTTTCGCTCGTCTTGCACCGAGCGTGGTCGCGGAAAGAGCGATCAAGACCCGCTAAATTATTTTCTATGATATACAAATCGCGAAAATTTAAAATTGATTATGTGCACATACCGCCGTGTGAATGACGTCAAGGACAGACCCGTTCGTCTGTCCGTCTGTTACCCGTTCAATTCATAGTACCGGCTCCGTACAGCCTTTAGTAAATTCTATACTTACTATTTTAATTACTGTTATAAACTAGTCAGGAATCACCCGAAATAATTACTAATAATTGCCTAAAACTCAGTATTCTATTTAAAGGTACATAAACATATCGAGTTTCGTATAGATTGGTTTATTGGATTTGAAATTTGTTTTGAAAGCCGTTAGGAATAAACGCTCTTAAAATAGCGAACAATAATTATCATGAGGCTTATGAATATGATACAACTATTTTTGTTCATCATCATCAGCCTTTAACAGTCCACTGCTGGACTAGGCCTCTCCTTTGAAAGGAGGGATTGGCCTGCTATACCACGCTGGCCAAACTCCGCCAAACGGGTTGGTTAGGTAGGTAGGTAGGGTTTGTATCAAGTTTTCCTTCTCTTACAGTGCTGTTCTCTGCATAATATGCTTCCTCTGTCGGCTCTTACGACACCCATGGGATGATATGGGGTGGAGACATTCCGTATTCTTAATCCGTCACCACACGGACAATTATTGTTTTTATTTATGCTACCTTCGTTATAAAATAAGGAGCTAAATTAAGGTACTCATTAAAGTACAATGCGCGTAGTGCATTAGCATTACAATTTAGACACACTGAGCTGTTTATTAGTCAAGGTTTTATATAAATAACTGCAGCCGTTTCGCGTCATTGTTGTCACGTACAAACTAAGTACCTGCTGCTGCTGTTACTGACTGACTGACAGACAAGCTACAGCCAAAACTATTGGATGCAATAAGCTGAAATTTGGCATATGTGTTCCTTGGTGACCGTAAAGGTGCACTATGAGGAGATTCCCTGAAATTCCCACACGATCGGAAAAAGCGATTAAATTTAAAAAAAGATGCGGGCGTGACTGCTGGCATCCCCTAGTCGACACTATACTGTGGCCATTAGTGCTGTGCACTCCCTGAGGTATGCGCGCGGCGAGACGGGGGGGAAGAATCGGCTGCTGCGCTCTGTCAGCGCGCCGTCAACTATAGACTAATATATTATAACTGGAAATAGACTGGCAACTTTGACATTTTAGGCGACGCAAGCGTCACCTTTTTAACTCACATGCTACTTTTTGCCGTCTGTTTTACAAAAATTGCCGCTAGAGGTCGTTGATGTTAGTCAAGTATTATAATTATAGTCAAAATTATTTTAGAAATATAAATAAAACGATAGAGAATGCTTATAAGTGACGTTTATTTTCCAAAAATCACAATATTTACAGCAGAAAGATCACAGTAGGTAAGTTATGCTAAAATCACTAAATAAAAAAAAATGATATACCCATTTATTAATTTGTTTATTATTTTATTTATTTATCTTTAATCATTTATTTAATTTGTTTTGTATTAGTCTAAGAGCCAGTGTTCCGCAGACTTACGGTATAGTAGCAAAGTTCATATTAATGCTAGTTGTACAAATTCATCTGCCGTAGATAAAATGGGGGTTCACTATTCCAATAGAGGGTTCCTTTAGGCGTGCCTAGAAGTCGAAAAGCATAAAAATCGACTTTCAAAACGTGTTCACAGCATGTCTGCCGTTTTGATTCTTAAAGTAAAAAATATATATAAATATATTTAAAAGAAAAACTTAATGGCATACACTGGTTCCGGTTCGTACTATATTTTATATAATATCATAGTTATAATATTAAAATTTCATAAAATTTGTGTTAATTTAGCAAAGCTTAAAATTATATATGTTATTTATATTTGTTTCTCTTTCACGGGTATTATTCTAAAGACAATGGGCAAAAATGTATGGGACCTGGGACCACCCTCCAATAGTAATAAGGTGTAGGTCATTGGATAGGCATTTTTAATAGAAACAACTTTTTTATGATATTTTGTTGTAACAGTTGTCCGTTCCAAGATATATGACATACAAGTTTCGATAAAAGTATGTTGAAAAAAGCGTTTAATATAGTGCTTAGTACTATATAATGCTTTATTTTGCAAACTGACTCGTCCTCGTGCCCTTTGCTCGAGGCCCTTTGAGAGTTTTAATCTAGAATGTGATGGGACACCTACTGAGGAGGCTCCATAGCTGCACTATTAAGTGCAGTCACGGATTAGCCGCAGCAGGTGCAAGAATATTGCTATGTTTATTTTTCATCAATAATGTATCGAAATCCATGTACTCACGAACATTCACGAACGAATTTAGTTACGTGCGAAGAATAAAGAGGGAGCTAGTTTCAATGATTTTACATGAATGAAGGCAAGATTCCGACGCATGTATCGGACTGTCAATGTCAGACGCACATGAGATAAATCATGGAAGAATAACTAAAGCATGGAATGAACGATATTTTTATGAACAAATTGAATATAGCTACACTCTTCACTCATATGACAAATTAGAGTTGCCAGAAGAAGATGGCACTATGTTTGTCAGTTAGGGCTAAAGACAATTTGAACACAAATTTCGTAACTTTTTAATTTTTTAGTGATTGAGCAAATCCGCTATCGATATCGATCAAAGTTTCAATAATATAGGTTCAAAATCAAACAGACTTGTAAAAGTAAGTATGTACATGTTATACATTCCGTAAGTTTGTGTCCACAGCAGTCAGAACGCTAGTTACATACATACATACATAACGTCACGCCTTTTATCCCCGAAGGGGTAGGCAGAGGTGTATTTCTACACCCACTTTTCGCCAGATATACTTTAGTCCCACGTAATAAGGGGCGAGCCTATTGCCGTACCGGGCACATTTCCAGACTCCGTGCTGCTACTGAGAATTTCGTGACAGAAAAACCCAATAACACTGCCCGACCCAGGAATCGAACCCGGGACCTCCCGATCCCACGCGCACATTTATGCCGCGAGACCAACGAGGCAGTCGTATAGGGTTTGATGTCGAGTTTTCCGTCTATACGCAAAGATGGTATTTGCATCGTGTTATCCCTTAGTCGCCTCTTACGACACCCACGGGAAGATAGGGGGTGGTGACACTTGTATTCTATGCCGTCAACCACACGGCGAGTTACAGAACGCTAGTTAATGGATAGTATTTATATAATTATTACACAAACTTGCATTTTTAAACGGAATCTATATTTTTTTGTTTCAAATGGGTACTCAGTAGCACATAATAATGAAGCGTCACAGATTTTTTTTTAACTTCAAGCTAATCTCACGTGTTTTGTCACCAGCCGCGCGTGAAAGGTATTTTTTAATATCACTGTTATTTTTCACGTGATCTAAAATTATCAAATCCTTCTTCACGATATTTTCGTTTTGCAAACTATCAAGTATATATGGGCGCAAATTAATATATAATGATTATATTGTTACGAAAATGTTAATAATATTTAAGATTGATATTTAAATAACTATTTGTGAACACAGAACTGAGAACTTCACTACTTTAGAATATTAGACACTGTATTGACTGCTTCACTGTTTTATAAATATTGGGTATTTAATTTATCGCCTAATAATTAAGATAACTCCAGAAACGATCAACAAAGTAAAATCAATTAGTATTAAATAACATTATTCTGATACTTTTATGTTAACGGTAATAAATAACCTGCGCTTATATTTACATCCTGTTGATAGCGCCATCTGTTGCGAATTTTGTAAAGCAGCGTTTGATTATTACAATAGATTTGTTATTCGTATAAAATAAATCATATGGTGTTGTGCAATATTCATAACAATATTAATGTTGATTTTTGGTAATTAATTGTACAGTAATTTCAATTATATGTTGAAAAGAAAGTGGCAGTTGTTAACATTAAGTGTAATAACGGTTAGTTTATAAAAAGGATTGTAGGTCACATTTTAATTCAATTCTGTGCTAGAAATCGTCTGAAAATAAACCAAGTAATATTACGTGAGTCTTTTTATTATAATAGAGTCTGGACTGGACACGATAACCCTGGCGTATCGCCGACATATACGTGAATTCATAGCAATGTTCTTTTTCATCAGACGTTTAGAACGTTGTCTTACTTAAATAGGTAATTAATTTTTAACAAACGTCTTTTAACAAGCTGCTCAAGGTGAAAAACTTCTTTTTGTAGTTTTTCTATTGTACGTAAGTGTTTAGCGCACACGATTTTCATCCATTCATTTCTGTACCTACTGGCGGAGAAATTGTAACTAACGTAGGCGCTTTAGTGCTGGTTGTCGGAGAAACAGAAGATGTCTCATTTATGGAAGGCGCACGCGTACACCAAAGAAAGAAAAAAGCCAAGTTTTAATGCAAAGCAGTATATTAAAATAAATAAGCATACCCTTTGTGTTTGCCACCCTAGCAATCACTGATGATACCTGAAGCTTGATTTATAGGCCAAAGCCGATTGATAAAAAGTACCTTACACCTTTTTCTGTACTCCCATTACTCCCAGCAACGTGCATTGAACTTTTTATGATCGATTGAGTAGTCAAAATGTGAAAGCTTAACAAATAAATAAATTCACTTACATTTATTATAGGTATTAGTAAGGATATAGTAAAACTATGAAATGAGTGGATGTCGTCTAACAGCCTGGCCACGAACGGCCGCGACACGCTGAGCGACAAGCGATTTCAATGTTCATGCCGCTCTCTATTCTGCCGCCGGCGCTGTCACCTCAGTGCAGAACTAAACTGCACAATAAACATCGAAATCGGTTGTCGCTTAGCGTGTCGTGGCTTTTCGTGGCAACAGCGTAACTGCAGGTAGCTGGCTGAATATACTTTATAACATACATACATAGGCTCACGCCTGTTTCCCCGAAGGGGTAGACAGAGGCATATTAAACGCCCACTTTTTGCCAGACTTTTGATCCCACGTAATAGGTGGCGAGCCTAATGTTTTGTTTGCCAGAGCCTCATCCGTTGATAAGCAGGTACACCACTTGCAGGTGAGGTTGGCTTGGGACCCTACGTTCTTGGTGGGAACATTATGCACTGATAATAAAATTGTAGAAAATATTAAAATTAAATTATTCCTTTGGTCGAGACATCGAATGGAGCCCAAGATCCGACTCCTGTTTGGCGCTGCTACCCTAATAAAAGTAAAAGCAAGTAATTATTTAAACACTTACACTGATACGTTTAGAATGGAGGAGTAATGTTGGCACAGAATTTTCTTTTAGTCTGCGCCATCTGTCATTACTATAAAAACATTCCGTAGTAAAATGCTTGGAACAAATTCTATGGTGCTTTCTAGGCACCCAATTTTCTCCACGACATACTGCAGCAATCCACTTATTTTATAAATCTTTATCACGTGCACAAAGAATCTAAAAAATAACGAGATAAAAATATACGGTGGATAGACATATCGATAAGATTTCTTACAACACTTGAAAAGTCGATATAAATATTATACGGCTAAATTCAAAATCATGATAGAACTGTCATAAAAGATGAATCACTAAAGTTATATAATTTGATGGCATTAAATTGTCTAAATTGTATCTTACACGTCAGTTGACTGTGTTCAATTTTTCAGTACTAGGGCTACCTCTATGTATTATATATCCAATCTCTTTGAGATAAATATTCAAAGATGTGTCGTACGTTATCTCGTGATATGAAGACTGTAATTTTTAAAGTGACTGAATATTTTAAGAAAAGAAAAGCAGACAAAGAAAGCTTTGAAATGACGTGAATATTGCCAAAATCGTTGCGGAGGCTACGGGGTACAGCAAAAGAACCGTGCATAATGTGATTTCTGCGGGTTATTTATCAATTGAAAATTCAAGGCAATTAAAATTTCAATCGCCAAAAAAAACAAAAGTTCTAAAGAAAAAACACCTTGTGGATGATTTTGACCTTGGAGTAATCAGAAGAAAAATTCATCAGTTTTACGAAGTTGAAAAAAAATACCAAGTGTCCGTAAGTTACTATCAAGTTTGAGACAGGATGGCATTTTGAATTGTGGACGGGAATATTTAAGACAGCTTTTACACAAAATGGGCTACCGTTTCAAAAAATGCAAATCAGAGAGACATCTCCTTATAGAGCAGCCTAATATTACAGTGTGGCGGAAAAAAAAATCTTACACAAATCAGAAATTACAGAACGCAAAACCGCGACATATATTTTCTTGATGAAACATACATCAACGCCAGTCACCATGCCAGCAAATGTTGGCAATCATCGACAGAACCCGGAATTCATGCTGATATTGGGCAAGGACGGCGATTGGTAATTCTCCACGCTGGGTATTGAAATGGCTTAGTGGTTGATGCATTGACTATATTCAAATCAGATGCTAGAACCGGTGACTATCATGGAGATATGAGCGGACCTACTTTTTATAAGTGGGTAGATGAAAAGTCAAAAGATCAGTTGCTGCCGAATTCTGTGGTTGTAATGGACAACGCGTCTTACCACACCGTTCAGATTGAGAAGAAACCAACTATATCAAGCCTCAAAAGTGAAATGCAGAACTGGTTGCTACGTCATAATGTAGAATTTTCAGGAACCATGTCAAAGGCTCACCTGCTACTTCTTATCGAAAATACACAAAAAGAACCCGTGTATAGAATTGACGAACTCCTGAAAGCCAGTGGACACACTGTTCTGCGTTTGCCTCCGTACCATCCAGATTTAAATCCAATTGAGTTGGTCTGGGCTAATATTAAAAACAACATAGCCCAAAACTATATTAATTCGTCTCTAGACGAAAAGAAAATCTTATTGGATAAATTGTTTTCGGAATTCACGGCGGAAAAATGGCAGAGATGCGACGATCATGTCCAGAAAAATGAAAATGATTACTGGAGTCGCGATATTAGGTTCGATAATGTTATCGATTCATTCATAATAAATTTGCAAGACTCTGATTCAAGTACCGGTGGCGAAATGGAAGATGAAGATGATGACGAAATGTAAGATGAAGTTGAAACAGAATAGATGTCAGAATAACTTTCATTAGAATATAATTGTTTGTAAATATAAAAAATGTTCAATAAAACAAGTCCTGCTTTGAATTATAAGTTTAGTTCTTATTTATCACCTGCATATCTTAATATATAAAATCCTTGCGTTACTGACTGACTGACAGACACGCTACAGCCGAAACTATTAGGCGCAGGAAGCTGAAATTTGGCATGTATGTTCCTTGGGGACCGAAGGGGTGCACTAAGAAGGGATTTCCCGAAATTCCCACGGGATCGGCCAAAACGGGTAAATTAAAAAAAATGCAGGCGTAGCTGCTGGCGTCCTCTAGTTTTTAATAAAATACGAGTATATTTGGGTTACATTTTAATCAACTAAGTAAGTATAATATATTACAGATAGATAGCCATCGTCCCACCACAAGTCTTGCCTTAGAAATGCAAACTGATATCGTAAGATCTGTCCGACATGTATCGATCTCATGTGAACTCATGCATTTTTTTCTTCGCCTCCCACCTCGCCGCGCATACCTCAGGGAGTGCACAGCACTAATGGCCACACTATAATATTATGAAGAGGACAACTTTGTACTTTAGTTTGTAATGGATAAACTCAAAAACGACTGGAACGATTTTAAAAATTTTTTCACCATTATAAAGCTACATTATCTGCAAGTAACATAGGCTATATTTTATTTTAGAAAAAATAGGGGTCCATAAGATATTTAGTTTTTTCGGGTGTATGCGAAGTAGTTCCCTCAGGACGCGGGTGAAACCGTGGGAAACGGCTAGGGTAAAATAAAAATCTGGCGATGGAGTTTTTGAGGATAGTTTTTTTATGCGGCGCTATATCGGACTGGATACCTGTAATATTGAGAATATCCATGTTATGTAACGTTCTAACGAATCTAGAGTAATATTACAAAGCTAATAAGAAGCTAGAAGTTATTTGTTTTATTTAGTTTAACGCGCTCATCTCAGGAACGCTTGGTCCGACTTGAATAATGATCCTCGTGTTGCGAAGCCCATTTATTGATGAAAGCTATGATTGGGATTAGGATATATAACATCACGCTATGAGCCACGGGCCAGTAGCCCTAAATAAACGCGGGCTCAATATAAACAAATGCTCAAATTATAAATGATGTTCCCATGTAATGTACCTCTGAACGTTTGACACTAGGATAGGTAATAATGATGATATAACGAAATTCCTTAATGCAACCAGGATACCGCTTCGATGGTATTGATGAGTGAGACATATTATTATGTACATGGGTATTATAATATATCACTAGATGAGCCCGCGGTTACACCCGCGTTATTTAAGGCTACTGCTCCGCTTCCGTGGCGCATAGCGTGATGTTATATAGCCTATAACCTTCCTCGATAAATGGTGATAATGGTCCAGTAGTTCCTGAGATTAGCGCGTTCAACCAACCAAACAAACAAACAAACTCTTCAGCTTTATATATTAGTAGGTATAAGATTCATTCAATTTGAAGTCATTGCCTTCGATATAACCTACCGGAATTGAATATAGTTGGTAGTTAAACTTGTTCGTCCGGAACAAGTTGAACATGAGTAAGCCTTACGTCACAACCCGTTCAAGTTCCTAGGTCAACATGAAAGTACGGCCTGACATTGAAGTTCTCCGAGAATTGTAACTCTAGGTATGTAAACGACTAGCAAGGTTATGTAATTAATTGTTAGGGATTAATTGACTGCACATAAAGCGTAGTGGTTATAGTCGCTTTGCGACAATAGGGTAGTTTCCAGGGTCAAAATAATTAAATTTTATTTAGTCCGTATTTTAGATTATAAAAAAATATTGGACACGTATTTTTTTCTTTTTTCGATTAAATAAAAAATAACAAAGATATAACCCATTAAAGTTATGTGTGACGTGCGATAAAATGCAGCACGGTGTGACGTTATACGTAACTTTAATGAGCTATATCTTGGTGATTTTTGGTTTAATTTATAAATAAAAAATACGTATCGCGTATTTTTGAATAATCTAAAGGACGGACTTATAAATTTTTTTTCGTCAACTAGCCTATTGCTCTGCGATAGGGAAGTAAGTTTGGTATTGTTGCCGATTTTGGGTGTTCTTTGTCTACCGTGTTTATTTATTTGTGAAGCTCATCACGATGCAGATTTATTCCTATTGAGGTCATCATCATCGGCCTAGCGCGATCCTGATTACACGGATTACACCCAAGACTTACGCCTTCGTGCCCGAAGTCCTCATTCAAGTCATTCTAGTCTAATGAACGATTTGTTTTTTAGAGACACCACGCTACCTTATTACAACTCATGGATAAATATAAATCAAGAGCTACTTCTAGGCGTACCTTAGTAAAATTTAATATGTATACACGTACTAAATAATAAACTAAATGTAATATGTATCAATTCTAAATGTCGAATAAAAATAAATAACTACCTTCCTCCGTCAAAAGGTCTCTTTAAACATTCTCCACCATGGACTAAACCTGGTATTATATTTATGTCTTGTTTTAAAATGAGGTGGACCAGATATACTTAATTAATCTATCTTTTGTTCCAGACGTGGACATCCTCCACGTGATCCCATCCCCCTTCCCGACGATCTGGCACACGCCCGCTGACGACATGTCAGCGCTGGACTTCAAGACGATCGAGAACCTCAACAAGATCATGAGGGTATTCGTCGCGGAGTACCTCCACATCAAGCCTTAGTATCAGGCCAGACTACTCGATATACTGTACAAAAGGTTAAAAAGTGATACATTGAGGGAACAGGATAGAGTCATGAAAAGAAAAAAAGCTTATTTACCGACAGGGGCGGCTCCAGGATTTGGTTTGGGTCCTATTTTGGCAAAATTTGGCTGAGTTTGGTTGGCCGGGTGGCAAATGCACCCATTGCTCTCCCTTGGATCCGCGCCTGACCACTGAATTAAATATTTTATCTATGCTTGGATTTGGTCGAGATACATGTTTGACATATCTTGTATGCAGCTTATGTCAAATATGTATTATAAATCTCCAAATCTATGGATAGGTAGATCGAAAATTGAAGCCGGCCGATTTTTGCTTCCAAATTACAATAAAGGATGACATAAGTTAACATATAAAGAAATAAAAATATATATGATTTGGATGACAGAATAGGATCTTAACTCAGCTTTACGCCATCTTGGTTTTAAGCAAGACGGTTCTGATATTCTGAGAGGTTCTCAACAGTATATAAAATATCAATATAAATAAATAGATATTATATAAAATATATATTAAACATCTATAACGCTGTCGTGCTTGCGATCTAAGCGCGATTTAACACGGCGCGCGGCGGCGTGTCGCTTTTGCCGCGACGTGCACCGCACCTTTGAAGTTACAACGCAACTTGGCTAAAACTACTAATAAATTTATAAAGGGTGAAGCCAATTTTGTATGTTTTGAGTTGCGTATTTAAATATGCGGCTCACATCTCAAAATTGCTTCGGCTTGGCCTCACCCTAGGGCAAGACTAAATATATTAGTCAAATTTAAATTCGAAAGCCTTAGTATACTTATTACTTATGTCGTTGCGAATGTTGCAATTGATGTGTCGGATCGCATTTGTCAATGAATCACCTTCTAATAAGATAGTCCTTATATTTCATAAGATGAAATTATAGACTTTAAAATATGTCTCGAAAATATTTGTGTCCCGAAGTACTTATGTATAAATTTAAGACATTTATTTTATTGTCTGTTGTATGAGAATTATTTGTATATACAGGGTGGCGCTACCATAGGGGCACTTTTTGAACAGAGGCATAGCGTACAACATTCTGAAGCCTTGTACGAAAAATCAATTAAATCGGTGCAGTAGTTTAGCCACAATATCGATTTTAAGTTCAGCAATTTTTGCACATGCTTTGAATTCCACACAGCTGATACAAAACGGTCAACGACCCTACATTGTGCGCCCCGACTCGCTACGACGCGGGCGCCGACACACACACATCATTTGTAGATTTAAATATATACCACCATTTATTAAATATATGCATTTAATTGTATTATATATTGCATTCCCTATTGCTTAGTAATTAAGGAATATTTTTATTAGACAATTTTTGTAAATATTATTTCTAATTTTTTGTTTTAAATTGCTAAGTTTTTTTGCGTAATATGTATACAAATTAAGTTAATTTATACTTTGTATTTGTTAATTTTATGTTTGTAAATACGTATTATTAATTATTTTTATAATTATTTTCTTTTATTATTTTATACCCTTCCTCAAATCCCATTTAACTATAGTCAAAATCAATATAATAATATACGCGATAGAAATTTTCTGTATCCGGGACTCTGATATTGTCCATATCAGGCAGATAATTTTTATCGCGACAGAAATCGCAGTCGACCCTGGGCCGGCTTAGGAGGTCATATCGGGTCCTTGGGCACACATAAATTGGGAAACCGTTTTGGCAAGTAGAAACATAATCCAACCGAAAATATTTTCTGCTAGGATCTTATATTTCTTATAGATAATTGAGGAAACCCCAATTATGTGTAATTGGGCGCTCTTCGGGACACCATTAATATGGCCTCTGGGTACGAGCCTCGTGTGACAAAGACGGAAGGTATTGCGTCCTCACCTAATTGGTGCCACAATTTAATCTAGACCATGTAACGAAACTATTCACGCGTACTAACACCAATTAGAAATACAATCCCACTCATTTAGCAAGACCAATTGATTATAACGACTATTGCTTCTCGTGGCTACTAGGGTTAAAATGAATGGGTGACAAAGCCAATCTATGGCGCATATACAAGTGCTCTATACGTACTTGTTCTTACGAACTACTTTTGCTCGGGGTCTTTACCGAAATCGCGTCAAAAATCATTTGTTCTATAGGTATGTACATTTTATTTTTTGCTACACTGCACAGTGGTTCCGTAGTAGGTCATACGGTACCAATCACGATGTTTGAATTACAAGACGATACCTCACTTAATCACTCACTATTTATCACAATGTGATATGAGGGTACACAAATAATTTCATTTTGTTTTTTCCTACTTATAGTGTTGTGCATCTAAAGCCGTATACAGACTTTGCGAGGCATGCGCTACGAACGGCGCACAGCGCATGCCTCGCAAGGTGTGTACCTTTATATTCGTGGCGAGGCATGTGCTACACATGCCTCGCCACTCGCGCACGGCGCACAGCGCATGCCTCGCAATGTCTGTATCCACCTTTAAGTGAACGCATTACAAGTCCACTCGTTAGCGTAATTAGCGCGTGATATTTAATCTTTTTAGTGACACTTGTTTTTAAAGAATAAATTGTTTGTGACCGGATGTTTTACTATGGATATTCAAGTTGAAGGTATGTAAAGTGTATTTTATGCATTTTCTTTCATTTTAATTCATGTGTTATTTTTTTTAATCGGTGCTACGCCAATGAAATTAAAATATTCTTTTTTTTGTTTTACTTTATCTATGTCGAAGCTTTTAACTACTTTCTGACCATAACTTATAAAAGCAGTTTTATATAAACACATTAAAAAACACTATATTTTAAATTTAAAAGAAAATTGACTGCGATATGCTGCGATAGTAGGTGGTACCTAGGATCTACGCCAGGTGTTAAAGGTGTCTACGAGATATCATTATTCTAAAATCCACACTTTACTATTTGTATTTTGTTTTAGGTACAACATATAAGTGTTCTTTTACAAGAATGCTTGTACTCGGCACTTGGCTGTCTATTAAGAAGAGTACTTCTGAAGCAGACAGATGTCGTCAAGTTTTGAATAGTCTGGCGCAGTTGCTGCCAGATATCGAAAATATTGACACAAAAAACTTGGAAATTAGAATTACTCTGCTTTGTTATCTATCGGTGAGCTCTCGGAAAAGGCCGCTGAATCGTGTAATAAATTTATTAAACGATTTAGGCGTGATTATACAAGAAAAATGTCTCGACTTGTCACAAACACCGATCTGATGCACAGACTTCTTTTTAATTTGGATCCATACCTTTCTAGTTTAAGGAAATTACCACGAAAGAAGAAGTCTGCTCTATCAGCTAACCTGTTAAATTTATTGTCCTTTTAAATCTGTGCCATTTTATAAGTAGTTTAGAAAACTTTAACTTGTAATTATTTGATTTGCTTAGATTTGTACAATGTGCCTATAAAATTATTTAATTGTAATTATTTGTTGAATATTTGTGTTTGTCATTAGTAAGAGTCTAGTTAAGTGGTATTATTGTATTGGTAATTTATGCCAATTAAGTTTCAGAGTAGCTGTAATTCACCTTTCTCAATTATTTTACTTTGTACAAGAAATAGCTGAGTTTTATATTGAATTAATTATTATTATTCTGATATAATCTGTTTTATTTCTACAAATCTTTACCTCAGTTAATAAAAAATACTATAATACCATGCATTACTATGCATTTCAATAGCCATTCGTTGCGCGAAACCTCTATGACCGCCCTTCTTAGAGCGAGGAACCACTGTGCACTGGTTTTTCCTAGTGCGGGAGTTTCTAAATGATTTGTATCCGAAATCACTTTCAGAAAACATTGTGTCTACTAAGATGTATTTATATTATTTGATCACTAAAAATATTGGTCGTTAACCTATGGCCTGAGTTCAATATTGCATGGGATAGCTCATTTTTCAGCGATTTCGACCATGTATCACAACAAAAGTTAAGAGTACCTACATTCCTTCATTATGTTGGCATTATACTAAAATGTATCTTGTATTTGAGTAGGTACATAGTAATTCATTATTTTAATATTAATCTACTACCCTATTCAAATTCACGAATAAAAGCGAATGCTGCAAATTTATCACGATATCGTTAAGTTATCGTAACTATGTTTACGCTTCGATAATCTTATTATTTTGGATTTCTTTATCTTATCAGCATTCGCCGAGGTTTATTTTGAAACGGTTCACAGTTTCACAGCTATATGAAAAACTTGAGATTGACATTGAATAAAAAAAAATATAAAATTCAAATCTAAAATAGAATTTACAGCTGACGTTGATTATTTAAAAAATCGAATAAGAATAAATAGTATTAAACTATATTTAGGACATACCTACTCCTTAAATTCTAGGCAATAAATGGGTCTTCAGAAGCAAATGACATTGACTGCTAAGTGGTGGTCATGGGTTCGATTCCCACGCATGACACATATTTGATATACTATTATAATGAATATAATGATTCATTCTGTCTGAGTGTAGTTTATCTAGATAAAGATAACTACTTGTCTACCTACGTTACACCAATATTCAGATATGTAATTATATTTACTAGTAGCTATAGTATTTTAAATTTCTGATACAATGAATGTAAAAATATATGTATATAGAAACAATTCGTTCCTAAAACGGTTGTGCAAATACAAATTTGCTTAAACAAATATATAAAATATTTTCATATAATCATTTGTATTTATCTAAATGAGTATAAATTATTATATTTTATGTAGTTAGTACCTATTAAGTAGCTATTTGTAATAAGTGCGGGCTGGTGATACGGATGAATAAATGAATCAACGTGTTACAAAAGTTTTGATAACGCTAAGTTCGAATTAACTACATACAAATAAAATAATCTACTTATGTACCTACTTGTGTATTTGTGAATGTAACTTGTTGTATTATATTTACTATGATTTATAATTATTATTATTAAATAATCACAGAGAGATCAACTTTGCGTTTCCATTGTATTTTTGAATAATTTAAAAAAAGAAAATTAAAAGGACATCGAATGTAAAATATAATATTACGATTGTTGCAATTGTTATATACAATTTGATTATGCATATTTTAAGTATTGTAATTTAGATTCAGAGTCACATTTTGACCTTCGCTCGCATGAAGAACATTTACAATAATCTTGGGCTGTTTAAAATGAGCAAAAAATAATGAAGTGCTAGTCGATGCACCATTACGGGTTTGGCCACCAATTGTAATATTATTAGATTTTGCTAAAAATAAATTAAATGTTAGTAGCGATCGGTCGAGACCGACAGCAGCGCTTTCAGAAAGTGTATAGAAAAATATAAAAAAAACGACCGATACATCATTATTTAGTGCTTAAACTCCGATCAGATCCTTGTTGTTTTTTAAAGGAAAGGTCATGTCCTGTGCGGTTCCAGCCCTTGAATAAGTTTGTGAAACGGTGATACAAAGAAACGATTTATTATCATCTTAATTCATTAACCCTGAGACATGCCTACCGTATCCACTACGAATGATCCTGACCTGACTAAGGTTATTTCCAGGAATTTGTAAAATCATTGCTGAATTTAAGCTATGTTAAAACCCAGAAACCCAGTGCGGCCCTGTACGGAATATGGGTCTAGGAGGCATCGGGCCCTTAGACGCTTTGGGACCACTTCTTATTCCTCTAATGGCGACTGTGAGGGTGCCTATCTGTCCTCACACAGCCATGTCTTCCTATGGCTAGGTCACGGAGACTATGTTAATAAGATATAATCAATATTATCATACTTAGTCTCCGTGACCTAGCCAGTCCCCGTCTTGAACAGTTTATGTATTTAAAATATTTTCTTGTTTGTATCCAGTAACTTTTAGTTCTTGTAAAATACAGTGCCGTCATATTCTGTATTTTAGATGTGCCCAATAATTTGGACTGTCAACTCAATTTTGTGTACCTTTATATTAAGTTATATTTAAGTTAAAATTTAAGTTAAATAAGATTAAGTAAAAAAAAATGCTTAAAACACATGCTATATTTTTCATCCGTGAAAAAAATCAAAATTAATGTTTTATCTTATCAAAATTATTATATGTACTTACATAATTTCCTATTAAATTATAAGATGTATGAAAAATATTAAAATATCGTTATATATATTGTTGTTGTGTAAAATTGTATCTTATGTCAAATTTATTGTGATACAGCTGCTAAATTTTATCTAATTGATTCAGAACATGTTACCTTGACTGTGGAAAATAAATGAGATATAATGTTGTTATTTGATTTGTTTTATTTAATACCGTCTCATATGTTGTACCTTAGGTAGGTACAACATATGAGACAGACTTACTTAATCATATAGACAGTGCTTGTACAGGTAGGTATACTTATAGATAGGGCAATCTCTAAGTACTGTTACGAATGGCGATATTTTGAAAATAACTCCATCTATCGGTAAATGAGAGAACTAGAAGAGAATGGATATAGCGGTAGTTAAGTCATTAAGTGTACTATAGTCCGTTCACAGTTATTTTACCTCTAGCTGTTAGATTGGCCAACCTGGGCGTTGTGTTGCTATATTTGGTGTATAATACTCCCATTTTAAATATACTTTATTGCTAAAAATTTACTTATTTTTTTATTGCCTAAGCGATCGTATTAAATATTTGGAAGTAATGTTTGTTACAAAACCTCTTAATATTGGCATGGCTATATGCATGTACATTTATTTTCTTACGAAATAACTAATTTCCTATGAAGATAAGTAGTTATAATAAAAATGTTGTCTATTTAATATATAAAGGTAAATGCATCATAATTACGCCAACGTGAGGTTCTAATTATCAAATACAAAAACTGCAAATTTAATTTTCATATTTATATTGAATTAGAATGAATTCAATTGCGTTTAGCTCGCAGTGGTATGGCGGTAATCTAACCATTTTGCGGCCATGAGCTTCAAGCATTTGAATTTTTGAAGCATTTCCACTAATATTGGGTAAAATGGTATGCACGGGTAACCCTATTTTACATTCCTGTCATCACAGAGTACAATTCCAACATAAAGAAAATAAACACCGACATCTGTCAGAGGTAAAATAACTGTAAACGGACTGTAGACGGCGCTCTGTAGTACAAAGTGAACGCCGGCCGCACGCTGAACGGACGCCGAGCATACGCTCGAGGAACGCTGTCGCCCAATGTGAGGAAGGCCTTAGTTGTGAGTTGCGTATTTAGAATATGTGACTCATAACTGAAAATTTCGTCGGTTTGGCCTCACCCTACAGCAAAATATATTTAGTCAAATTTAAATTCGAAAGCCTTATACTTTTTACATAAATCGTTGCGAATGTTGCAATTGATGTGTTGGACCGCATTTTTCAATGAATCACCTTCTAATAAGATAGTCCTTATGAAATCTATGAAATTATAGACTTTAAAATATGTCTCGAAAATATTTGTGTCCCGAAGTACTTATGTACAAATTTAAGACATTTATTTTATTAGCTGTTGTATGAGAATTATTTGTATACATAATAATATATGTCCCATATACTATGGTCGGGCTAGTGGTTTATAATATCAATTTTAAAATGGAATTAATTTTTGTTGTTTTGTTGTAATTACGTCTGTATTTAAAACTAAATGTTTGGCCTTATCTTTGACTGGTCTATAACAATAGGTTTATAGTATTTTTATCACTGCAGTACAATATTTTACTGAAGCAAAACCTTGATAGTAATTTTAATTATGGTAGTCATCCATTTTATTTATTTTTGAATTCTAATTTTCTTTTGATATTTTGTATGTGTATTAGATCACTATTATTCAAAACACAAACTGAAAAGCCCATTTTTCTAACTCTAGGTCAATATAGAAAAAGTAAATTTCTCTTAAAATAATTAAAAATTATTTTCATAGTTTTGTTTTTAACACCAGTGCGTATTATCAACAGATCAAATTAAAATTGATAAGCCTTACCACTGTAGGCATTCAATATGAATTTTAAGTAAATTTTAGTTTAGTCGAACGAGTAATACTTTATTTTAGAGATTTTTGTCACAAATCTTTCTCAATCGTAGTTGATATTTTTTTTTATTTAGTCTACCCATAATATTAAACTTAGTATTACGGTCCCGTTTTACCTTTTGAGCACGGAACCCTAAAAATATTCTTAATTATCGACAGCATTTTTCTGTTGTCTCGAAAATCCACTTATGGTCTCGTATCGAAATTATGTATATCATAAGTTTCTCACATTCCTTCTATGTTTATTTATATACTCGTTGGTCCCCGTGGTTACTCCCGTCACATATATTATAATGCTGCCGCGTTATTTTATTTATCTCGACAACAGCGCCATCTAACAGGCCAATTAGTGTGTCTTTATTATGAGATTAAAAATTTTTGCGCTGGATTCTTTGATGTTTCCGGCATAGCTATACTGGAGATTATTATGTGTTGTCGCGCAAACTCTGCTATATTCCTATCCAATTAAAATCAGTTATAGCCGTTCCAGATTACTCAGGACAATTATTTGTACTACAAAAAGAAGCTTTTATTATAAGCACTTGACAAAATATTTTTATTTTGAAATCACAGACAAACACTTCATTTTTTTACATGTTTAGATTTAAATATATATGTACCACCATTTATTAAATATATGCATTTAAATGTATTATATATTGCATTCCCTATTACTTAGTTATTATTATTAAGGAATATTTTTATTAGACAATTTTTGTAAATATTATTTCTAATTTTTTGTGTTACGTTGCTAAGTTCTTTTTGCGTAATATGTATACAAATTAAGTTAATTTATACTTTGTATTTGTTAACTTTGTGTTTGTAAATACGTATTATTAATTATTTTTATATATATATTTTTTTTTTATTATTTTTACCCTTCCTCAAATCCCATTTTAACTATAGTCAAAATCAATATAACAATATACGCGATAGAAATTTTCTGTATCCGGGACTCTGATATTGTCCATATCAGACCGATAATTTTTATCTCGACAGAAATCGCAGTCGACCCAGGGCCGGCTCAGGTCATATTGGGCCCTTTGGCACACATAAATTGGGAAACCGTTTTGGCAAGTAGAAACAATCGAACCGAAAATATTTTCTGCTAGGATCTTATATTTCTTATAGATAATTGAGGAAAACCCAATTATGTGTAATTGGGCGCTTTTCGGGACACGCTCTGGGTACGAGCCTCGTGTGACAAAGGCGGAAGGTATTGCGTCCTCACCTAATTGTTGCCACAATTTAATCTAGACCATGTAACGAAACTATTCACGCCTACTAACACCAATTAGAACGAAATACAATCCCACTCATTTAGCAAGACCAATTGATTATAATGAGTATTGCTTCTCGTGGCTACTAGGGTTAAAAGCCATGGGTGACAAAGCCAATCTATGGCGCATATACAAGTACTCTATAGGTACGTACTTGTTCTTACGAACTACTTTTGCTCTGGGTCTTTACCGAAATCGTGTCAAAAATCATTTGTTCTATAGGTATGCATATTTTCTTTTTTGCAACGCTGTTTTTTTCCTAGTGCGAGAGTTTTAATCTAAATAATTTGTATCCATAATCACTTTAAGAAAACATTGTGTCTACTAAGATGTATTTCTATTATTTGATCACTAAAAATATTGGTCGTTAACCAATGGGCCTGAGTTCAATATTGCATGGCATAGCTGATTTTTCAGCGATTTCGACCATGTATCACAACAAAAGTTAAGAGTACCTACATTCCTTCACTATGTTGGCATTATACTAAAATTAATCTTGTATTTGAGCAGGTACATAGTAATTCATTATTTTAATATTATTCTACTACCCTATTCAAATTCACGAATGAAAGCGAATGCTGCAAATTTATCACGATATCGTTAAGTTATCGTAACTATGTTTACGCTTCGATAATCTTATTATTTTGGATTTCTTTATCTTATCAGCGTTCGCCGAGGTTTATTTTGAAACGGTTCACAGTTTCACAGCTATATGAAAAACTTGAGATCGACATTGAATCAAAAATTTAATTCTAAAATTCAAATCTAAAATAGAATTTACAGCTGACATTGATTATTTAAAAAATCTAATAAGAATAAATAGTATTAAACTATATTTAGGACATATGTACTCCGATTTTTTCCGATTCTAGCCGATAAATGGGTCTTCAGAAGCAAATGACACTGACTGCTAAGTGGAGGTCATGGGTTCGAGTCCCACGCATGACACATATTTGATATACTATTATAATGAATATAATGATTCATTCTGTCTGAGTGTAGTTTATCTAGATAAAGATAACTACTTGTCTACCTACGTTACACCAATTTTCAGATATGTAATTATATTTACTAGTAGCTATAGTATTCTAAATTTCTGATACAATTAATGTAAAAATATATAGAAACAATTCGTTCCTAAAACGGTTGTGCAAATACAAATTTGCTTAAACGAATATATAAAATATTTTCATATAATCATTTGTATTTTATCTAAATGAGTATAAATTATTATATTTTATGTAGTTAGTACCTACCTGCCTATTAGCTATTTGTCACAAGTGCGGGCTAGTCAGCAAAGCCACCGGATGAATCAATGAATCAAAGTATTACAAAAATATTGATAACACCAAGTTCGAATTAACTACATACAAATAAAATAATCTACTTAGTACCTACTTATGTATTTGTGAATGTAATTTGTTGTATTATATTTACTATGATTAATAATAATTATTATTAAATAATCATAGAGAGATCAACTTTGAGTTTCCATAATATTTTTGAATAATTTATTGATAAATTAAAAGTACAACGAATGTAAAATATAATATTATGATTGTTGCAATTGTAATAAATTATATCCACAATTTGATTATGCATATTTTAAGAATTGAATTGTAATTTAGATTCAGAGTCACATTTTGACCTTCGCATGAAGAACATTTACAATAATCTTGGGCTGTATAAAATGAGCAAAAAATAATGAAGTGTAGTCCATGCACTAATTATTATTTATTGACTACCAATTGTAATATTTTGTCATACATTTTGCTAAAAGTAAATTAAATGTTAGTACTTAGTAGCGATCGGTAGAGGCCGTCAGCAGCGCTTTCAGAAAATGTATGGAAAAAAAATTATATTACATAATACATTTTTAGTGCCTAAACTCTGATCAGATCCTTGTTGTTTTTTAAAGGAAAACTAGTCATGTCCTGTGCGGTTCCAGCCCTTGAATAAGTTTGTGAAACGGTGATACAAAGAAACGATTTATTATCATCTTAATTAATTAACCCTGAGACATGCCTACCGTATCCACTACGAATGATCCTGACCTGACTAAGGTTATTTCTAGGAATCTAAAATCATTGCTAATTTAAGCAATGTTAAAACCCAGGAACCCAGTGCGGCCCTGTACGGAATATGGGTCTAGGTGGTATCGGGCCTCAGAGGCGTTTGGGACCACTTCTTATTCCTCTTATGGCGACTGTGAGGGTGCCTATCTGTCCTCGCACAGCCATGTTTTACTATGGCTAGGTCACGGAGACTACCTATGTTAATAAGATATAATCAATATTAACATACTTAGTCTCCGTGACCTAGCAAGTCCCCGTCTGGCATAGTTTATATTTTTAAAATATTTTCTTGTTTGTATACAGTAACTTTTAGTTCTTGTAAAATACAGTGCCGTCATATTCTGTATTTTAGATGTGCCCAATAATTTGGACTGTCAACTCAATTTTGTGTACCTTTATATTAAGTTATATTTAAGTTAAAATTTAAGTTAAATCAGATTAAATAAGATTAAGTAAAAAAAAATGCTTAAAACACATGCTATATTTTTCATCCGTGAAAAAAATGAAAATTAATGTTTTATCTTATCAAAATTAATATATGTACCTACATAATTTCATATTAAATTTACACGAATTATATTAAATCAACTTAAAATATCGTAGTATTTAAATATATTGTATCAAAATTATTAAAATATCGTTATATGTATATTGTTGTTGTGTAAAATTGTATCTAATGACTTTATTGTGATACCTACAGTTGCTAAATTTTATCTAATTGATATTACCTTGACTGTGGAAAATAAATGAGACAATGTTGTTATTTGATTTGTTTTATTTAATACCGACTGTCTCATATATTGTACCTAACTTACTTAATCATAAAGACAGTGCTTGTACAAGTACCATAAAATGGGGTGAATAGAAATCGTGGGGTGAATAGAAAAAAGTCCGGAAATTTGATATTGTTGACTCTAGTTTGTTATTTAGCCCTATAACGAATGTTTTTCTCTGTGATTTTCTACGTGGCAACATGTTTTTTATAGGCTCACCACACACAAATTTACGTCAAGTTGAAATTTCATATAGATTTAAGCGGTTAAAGTGAAGGTGTGAAAACAAGTAATTTTTGCTCTTTATAAATTTCCTATAAACATCAAGTTATTGGTTGTGTTCACCCTGTAGATGTGTATTATTCGATACATACATTTCCCATCTTTAAGAAAAACAAAGGAAAGTGTCCGTGTTTGATTATTTTACATTCTTTTTCTATTAAAATTGATAAGCTAGCTATTTTGCTCGAATTCGAGGTGAATAGATACGGGAAGGGGGTTAATAGATACGTCGTTAGGGTCAATAGATACGCCATTGGGGGTGAATAGATACGCGTGGGAGGTTAATAGATACGAGCGGGGGGTCAATAGAAATATGTTTTTTAGGGTTGTCAATCCAGGTTAGTTCATCATACGCACATTTTTGTCAGATAACCATTGAAAATATTGTTTATATTTTGGCAGGTGCCTACCTGTATGATTAAAGAGGTAAATGTTGATATCTGGTTTATTAAAAAAATACATAAGTAGTTGTCTGATTAATAACAATGTTGATATATTGAATAAAAATGTAAATTGATTTTGACAGCCCTAGCGTTTTTTCTCTATTCACCCCCTTCCCGTATCTTTTGACCCCTGTTTCAAGGTAAATAGAAAACGCTTACTTTTTCTTAATTTACTAATTAATGTTCTGTTTTTACTAATTTGTAGCACAAATATTGAGTAAATTACAACTTAACTCATGATTTCAAAATGCTTTGATAATGACTTTCATTCAAAATATCTAATAAAATCGATGTTGAAGTTGAAATCTGTGTCTATTCACCCCATTTTACGGTAGTTACCAGTGATGTAACGTATATTCGCATTCGCGAATATTCGCATATTTTTGCATATTCGCATTCGCGAAATTACTGCGAATGTTTTGCGTCAACGTCAACGACCGAAAATGCCCGATTTTCATGCGCACTCAAACTAAAGTCTCTATAGTGTCCGAAAAAGTGTCAGTAAACTAAATAAAGTCAACTCAACTACAAGCTTTTAAAAACATTTATTGCATATAATTATTCTATTTTATTTATTTTTTATGTATAGACTCACGCCTGTATCCCCGAAGGGGTAGGCAGAGGTTTAATATTACATCCACATTTCGCCATGAATTTTTAGGTCCCACGTAATAGGGGGCGAGCCTATTGCCGTACCGGGCACATTACCAGACTCCGTGCTGCTACTGAGAATTTCTTAACGGAAAAACCCAATAACACTTTGCCCGACCCGGGAATCGAACCCGAGACCTCCCAATCTCACGCGCCCATTTATGCCGCGAGACCAACGAGGACGCGAGACCAATTATTCTAATATGTACTTATATTAGTCTCACGTTTAAAATAAACGATCTAGTATAGATCCCTTGTATTTCATCAGCGCTTTCTCTTCCAATTCCTTCATTCTCTCTTCTAAGCAGTTCCGTTTCGGCTTAGTGACCGGCACTTCATTTGTGACACAATTACTTTCATTTACAACTTCATTTTCATTTGATTTAGACTGCACTTCATTTGATATAACATTATTGTCAATATCTGGAGTCAATTCATCAGAATTTAGTTTCTCTTCACATAATTTACCTTTAAAATTATTTTCATTTATTGCATTGTTTTTATTACATAAATGTAATTCATTTGACGCTTCTAGTTCATCAATATCTGATTTAATATCATTTATGTCTGATTTCATTTCGTCAAAAGATAGCGATCGTTGAGTGAATTCAAGTCTCCTATCTTCGTTCATAGTAAATATTGTTGGAACTCCTTTATCATTGCCATTATTTTCTGTTCCATTATTATATTTTATTTCGTTTTCCGCTGTTGTATTAACGGGAGAATTTCTTGCAACTTTCATTTCTGTATCATTTATATTATCAAAGTCAATTTCACTGGGCGTTTTATCAAGATCTGAGTCGTTATTGCTTTCACGATTTTGTTGTAAACATTTAATATCATTAACATTGGTACTTTGGTCGTTACTAGTATCATTTCCAAACACAAGAGTATCCATTTTGTAAAGTCTATCACTATTTTCCTCAGTGACAGTGTCAGGCTCATAGTACAAGTTCATTTCACTTTGATTATTTGAATGATTAGATTCCTCTTTATCGCCAAATAGGTCTTCATCGAATTCTTCTATGCTTTTCCTTTTAAAGTTGTCTATAGTGAAGTCAGATCTGTCGTATTTAGTAGACATGGCGTTTTCGTAGTCTTCGTTAGAAACTGCTGTACTTTTAGATTCGTTGGAAGGTGTAGCGTTATCTTTCTTAGTTTTGCTAAGTGGGGCGTCGTCTTCATCGTCGAAGATTTTTCTTTTGGATCGTTTGATCTTAGTACCGGTTGCATCTTTGTTCTTTCTGGAAATTTTCATTGGTATTGGTGTGTCTTCTCTTTTGTTATTCTGGAAAGAGTAATTTATTTGGTTAACTTTAGTAGTAAGTGTATGGGTAGAATGGGACGACCAAGGTAAATTAATTTTGAATAGACCAGAAAGAAACTGAATGGTTCATTTTTGGAATAGATTAGATAAGATAATAATGCAAATACGTTCATTTTACAAAAGATTGCAACCTACCCTTAAACTTGTCTTACATGAAAGAACAATGGCCACTTCTCATACATTGAATGACCTGATAATGAATTATTGCGTATATAGATAAAATGTACAAAAACAAGTAGCTCTATGATCAAGAAATTATACTGTAAAGACAGTTTTTCTTATAAAGGTCTAGGAATTACATAATACACCGTAATTAGTTCGTATTAATTTGACAGATTCACCCATGACCAATGTCACCAGCTGCCTCTTAACTTCAAAAACGTTCCGTTGCATCCTTATCCAATGTTTTCAACGGCAGAAATACATTTATATTTATCTTTTTATATCTTTTAACATAACAAAATACATTCCTTTATGATCAGCTTTTAACAACTTGATTCAATTTATATATAAAATTAAGTTTTCTCGAGGTTTTGACAATACCAGTTGCTAAAGATGTGGTATAAGTGAAATGGAACGTAGCTAAACAACATAGATTATCGGGCACAGATAATATAACAATGCAGCGAATAAAAAATGTTATGATAAGGATGCGTTCACGAGTTCTAGAACATCTTTACAACCCAAAACTTTTCTTTTTACCTAGACTTCTATAAAATATAATTGTTGGTGAAATCATTACACTAAAAAATAACCTTAATTTTAAAATAAGTTTTATCTCTATACATGTTTAGGTCAAAAATGGCCATTGTTCTTTATTCATGTTGGAGAAGTTTAAGAGTATTGGGTCCAAATCATATAAACTCCTTCGGATCCAAGGCAAAATGTCTTGGATCTGAAATGTTACGAGGATAACGCTACGACGATAATGATAAACAATATTCTTATGCTGGGGCCACACTACCGGCAAATGTCAATGCCCACTAGCGCGATAATTATTGCGTAAATGTCAACGTGAATGCCCATCATTGGCGATAAAAACGGCGTTAATTTCATTTGAATGAAGCGAGATGGACGTCGAAAGAGTTCTGTATTTCATGCGTGTACATTTTTATTATCTATTTGAATTTATTGAATTATTACCGAATGAAGAAAAAAGGAAACAAAGAAGTGTAAAGGATTTGAGTTTCGGATCTCACAAACATGGTTCTGTTTGCAGAATCTCGTGAAACGCAATTACTTTCTCGTTACTCCACTCCATAGCCAAGCGTGTAGGTGTAGTAGTAAAAACAAACACGTGCGATCTAGTCGCGCTCACGACGCACACTGACCCTGACGTAGTGTGGCCGCTTTATCGTATTAATTCTTGCGTTAGGCCGCGCGCACTTTGGACACGTTTTCGTACGAATTTTACTCGTGCGTACACGTACGAACACATACGAAGGATCCCGATATTCCAAGTACTATGGGAGCGCGCAGACTGGGTGCGAGTTAGTCGTGCGTATACGTGCGTATAGTTCAGACGTCCGAAAACAATCCGAACTTGTTGGGATTTCAAAACACATTCGTACCTTTTAACATAAGAAATTGATGTAGAAAAGTTAATTAAACCTGATTCACGAACATGTTTGTGGCACCAAAGTGATTGTATAAGGATGTTATAAGTCTTCCATGATATGATGAAATTCACCAAAATCGTGCATTTTTTAATATATTTCACGCACCCATTCGGTTCTACGATAGTGACGACGCCACCGCAGTCTTCGAGTGATAAGAGAATTGTCCTGAAGATACAGATTATTCATCGCGCTCCAACCAAAGCAGACTTTACAAATCCGATATCACTAGAACACTGCTCATTTGACTAATAAAAATGTATATAGTGTGCGCAGTCAATTCGTACGACCACGATCGTACACTGTACGATACGAATTTGTGTCCAAAGTGCGCGCGGCCTTAGTCTCTTTGATGTACCGCCACTTGAGCTTATCGCCTAACGCCAAACGGCAATGTATATGCCGTTGTCAAATTATCGCGTTAAGTCGTGGCTACACCTACGGTTAATGTACATTATCGCAATAATCAATGACAATTCTCGTTAGTGTGGCCCCAGCATTATGACCTTTGTCTGCTCCTCGAACTATTCAGTAGTAACGCCGCATCAAATGGTGTCATGGGAATCTAACTGAAATATTTTTTATAAGTATACTTAAAAATAATATACGAAAAACGGCACGCATCAATGACTTTTCGAAGTTATGTGCGTATTCCATTGTTAAGCCGTGTGGTTGACGGCATAGAATACAAGTGTCACCACCCCCTATCTTCCCGTGGGTGTCGTAAGAGGCGACTAAGGGATAACACGATGCAAATACCATCTTTGCGTAGAGACGGAAAACTCGACATCAAACCCTATACGACTGCCTCGTTGGTCTCGCGGCATAAATGTGCGCGTGGGATCGGGAGGTCCCGGGTTCGATTCCTGTGTCGGGCAGTGTTATTGGGTTTTTCCGTCACGAAATTCTCAGTAGCAGCCCGGAGTCTGGAAATGTGCCCGGTACGGCAATAGGCTCGCCCCTTATTACGTGGGACTAAAGTATATCTGGCGAAAAGTGGGTGTAGAAATACACCTCTGCCTACCCCTTCGGGGATAAAAGGCGTGACGATATGTATGTATGTATGTATGTGTCAATTGTTAATTATCGCTTGCTTAATGGTGAAGGAAAACATCGTGAGGCAACCTGCATGTCAGAGAATTCTCCCTGATGTGCTGTTCTGGTGGACTATGGCCTTAGCCTTCAAATAGTGAGAAGAGGCCTGTGCCCAGCAGTGGGACAGTTTATATACAGGGCTAATGATGATGATACGATTAACACCTACCTCTAAATCTGCCGAAGTATCTTGTTCCTCGTTTTTGACGACGATATCTTCCATGAAGGCGTCGAGCAGCACTGCTTTATCAACAACGTCGAGCGGGTCGGTATTGTCCGGGGTGAACTTGTTCTTGTCAAAAGTTTCCTTTGGATACAACCATTTGTACACTTGCGAGAATTTATCCAGGTTTTCCTGAAAATTTGATATGAGATTATTAGTTTGGCTGTGTTAAAGTTACGCTGGTTTGAAGTAGGGATGTGATTTCGGATATGGATACGGTTATAGCACTAACTAACATTAAAGATAAAGATAAAGATAAATTTATTTGCATTAAACATGTGTAGTATATACAGGACATATCCTTTACATTAGTTCTTTTTAATTAGTGCGAGTATCAACATGTTTTACCATGACGGCGTACAAATGTAATTAATATAAATTATGATAAGTTATGACTATAATGTAAGCAATTATAAGAATTGATTCAAATATTAATTAAAGAAGAAATTGTTAACAGTGATAAATTCATTACATTAAAAGTCAAGAATTAAAATACTTATCTACTAACTTAAATGCTAAATATAATGTCAGCTAATGAAATGTCATAAAATAATGTCCATATATTTAGAATGTCAATATTATAAAATAAAATAGAATATAATAAAATAATTATAACAATCATAAGTCACTGGTGCATTAATAGTTCGCTTAAAATGTGTCATCCAAAAAGTCGTTAATACTGTAGTAAAATTTTTTTGCTAACATTTCTTTAACTTTGTTCCTAAATATTTTTATATTTAATGACTTGAGTTCTTTTGGGAGCTTATTAAAAATTTTCGGTGCCATACAAAATATACTGTTACGCAAATGAGTAGTTTTAGCGCAGTGTATACGTAACCGATCATTGTCTCGTCTGTTGCGTTGGACAGTATCTGACAGTCTTGGGAATAGTGACGGATTAGTTTTTACAAAAACACATGTTTCTAGAATGTATAACGATGGCAGTGTTAGGATGTTATGATTTTTGAAGTAAGATTGACAACTGTCAGTGAATTGCAAGCCAAACATAGCGCTGATACATCTTTTTTGCAGTTTAAATATTATATTTTTGTCCGTAGAGTTGCCCCAGAAAATTACCCCATATCTTAAAATGGAACCTACTAAGCCATGATATACCGTGAGAAGTGTATCTAAATTTACCGTCGGAGCTAGTTTGTACAGGGCGTAGGAGGCTCTACTCAATCTATTGTTACGAGCTGGGGTTCGACGATAAATTATAACTCACTATGCCACTTAAACTGAACTTTATTTATACACAAACACTACACACACTTATTTACACAACTAGTAAAAACACACTTAATTTTCACTTCACTAATAAAAACACCACTATTCACACCACTAGAACAACACTAAACACTTTCGAATTACTTCCCTTCGCTTCTTGTTGATCGCTTCCTTATTCACTTGTTACTGTCCGGTCCGTTTGCTCGCACTCTATTTATACTGGCCGGATAACATCACTAGACTTTTCGAGACGACTCACGAAATTTCTGGAAACGTGTAACGTGTTTCTAGATGTCGCGTAAATGTTCTATTTACACCAACGCCATCTATTAGAGGATAGATGAAACAGCCTTAAACAACCGATACATCTAATCTCATGTAGTTCTCCCATTCACTGATAGATGGCGTTATTTTCAATTCGTAACACTATTACTGAGATTTTCAATTTGATCTTTCCAATTCAATTTTTTATCTATAATCAGCCCAAGAAATTTTGTACTGTCTACTTCGTTAATTAGTGTATTATTATAACTTATCTTCATTTGCAATTGAGCTTCTATTCTCTGGCTAAAATGCATTATGTTAGTTTTAGACAAATTAATTTTCAAATTATTATTATTTAACCACGAAATAATTGAGGTCACACTATTATTAATGTCCGTTTCGTATGAATATGGATTTTTGCAGGATATTGTCAATGTACTGTCGTCAGCAAAGAGAGTCATGGGATGATAAGTGGAATTTGGTAGGTCATTTATATAGATATTGAATAGAAGGCTTCCCATTACACTGCCTTGTGGGACACCAAACTTGATTTGTCGCTCATTTGATTTATATGATACCTCCATTTTGTTTCTACTATCCAATCTCGAAACAACTGTAATTTGTTTCCTATTTGTTAGATAAGATCCTATTAGATTTAAAATGTTACCCCTTATACCGTAGCACTCTAACTTGTTTTTCAGTATATTATGATCTAAATAGTCAAAGGCCTGGGTCATATCACAATATATAGCACATACAGGTGTCCGTTTGTCAATGTTTGTCATTATGTTATGAAGAAAATCGTATATAGCCATATTTGTTGTCATGTTCTTCCTGAAACCTTTTTGTTGTCTACATAGTATGGAATTTGATTCGAAGTACGTATAAATCTGATTGTAAATATATTTTTCAAAGATTTTTGATATAACTGATAGCAGTGCAATAGGTTTTCATTAGATCCTTACTTTCTTTCTTATGTAGTGATATAATTATGGATGTTTTAAGGCTTTCTGGGAATAAACCATCACTTATACATAAGTTCAATATATGACTTAGATGGTGACATATTAAGTGCCCCACAGATTTGATTATCCCTGTTGCTATTTCGTCCTGGCCAACACTTTTCGAATTTTTGAGATTTTTTATTATATTTAAAATGTCCATAGGTGTGCTTGGAAGCATAAACATTGAGTCTTTCCTACTTTCTATAAGAGACGTGACTTTATTTCCATAATTTTGAAATGGTACAACTTTGTCATTGAAGTAATTATTAAATGCATTTGCTATCATGGTGGGGTCAGTAATATAATAATTGTCAAGTTTTATTTTGTCTTTGTCATTTTTAGGTAAATTTAATTTTTTATTATTAATGATTTGCCATGTAGTCTTGATTTTATTGTCCGATGTTTTTATTTTGTAACAATTTTGAGCCAATTTCGTCAAAGATATAATTTTATTAAATAGTCTATTGTAATGCCTATATTTCTCATAATTATTTTTTGTACGTTTGTAGCGATAAGCCCATAACAGTTGGCGTTTCTTTTTACTACATAATTTGATTCCCCGTGATATCCACCTTTGTTTTCTATTTACATTTATTGTTATTGTGCGAATGGGGAAGCAGAGATCGTAGAATAGTTTAAATTGTTCTATGAATATTTGATAGGCTTTATTCAAATCATCTACTTCATACATTTCCGCAAATGATAAGCTTTGTATATAATCTTTAAATTTTCGGATATTTTCGTTTGAATAGTCACGCTTTCTCCTATGGTAGTATTTAAGTAAACAGTTTTTTTTTACTGGGCATTTTATTAATTGTGCTGTGTGATCAGATAGGGCCAACTCTATGATTTCAGTTTTACATTGTATCGGTATCGGAAACGGGTACGGATTTAATATTACTTCGAGTTAGTTTCGCTTACAGACTCGGCTGGGCAGATATTTTTAATTTAAACTAACCTTACCTGTCCGAAATTATTCAAATCTTGTAAGTCAAATTCGGATACGGTTACGGATAGATATTTATTGCCGATATCCGATAGTTTCGGTTACAGTTAAGGAGTACTTTAACATCCCTGGTTTGAAGTATTTTGGAAATGGACTAATAATATTTATTGCTCTTTTAACATGGTTACGTTATTAATACGCTTGTATAAGATTTATAGTGATAAAATGATTATGACACATAATAAGAACAGGCTTAACTTGTGCTGGAGCACCGGCGAAAACCTGACGACTGGGCCACAGCTGTAGTTGTGCCTCTTTATAAGGGAAAAGGCTCGCAACAAGACTGCAAGAACTATAGAGGCATTAGCTTTCTCAGCATTGTTGGCAAATTGTATGCTAAGGTACTGATTGAAAAAGTTAAGGAACTGACAAAAAAATATAGGATGTACAAGCGGGACTTCGAAAGGGTATGGGGTGCACGGATCAAGTATTTTCCTTGCGGTGCATAGCCGAGAAATTATTGGCCAAAGGTCAGAAGGTCTATTGCGCATTCGTGGATTTGGAAAAGGCTTACGATAAAGTGGTGAGGAATGAAATGTGGTCGGTACTGTCGATGTATGGGGTGAAAAGCAGCCTCATACGAGCTCTGAAATCCCTTTATGAAGATTTTAGAGCTTGTGTGGGGATAAACGGGTCGTACACTGACTGGTTTACCAAAGAAACAAGTGTTAGACAGGGATGTGTAGCGTCGCCGTGGCTGTTCAACCTCTTCATGGACAGTTGTTTGCAAGATTTGAAACATAGTGACTGTGGATTAAGGATGAATGAGTGACTTTTCAAATGCCTCCTTTATGCTGATGATCAGTAGACTGAGGACTTGCGTCTTCAGCGGAGGAGTTGCAGGAGATGGTAACAATCATGCATGGTGCTTTAGGGGGGAAGGAATGAAAGTGAATGTGAGCAAGACGAAAGTCATGGTTTTTTGAAAAGGAGGAATGTGTTACGGCTTGTAATGGTATGATCGATGGACAACGAGTGGAACAAGTGAATGATTTTATATATTTAGGTACGTTGTTTACTGGGAATAATAAGAAAGAAGAATGAAGAAGATCATCACGACTCGAGTCACGTACTGTACGAGCAACGACAACCCAGCCTACTAGACACCTAATGTCAGCATTTCTACAAACAAACAATTCTGTAAAAACTGTGAGGTATGCGGGGCAAAAAATGCATTCTAATTGGCCGGTTCAAATTTGCGGTACGTCATAATTCATAACTTGTGTTATGATTGGTCTTATCTAAGACGTATAGATACATGTTGTCAGAAAGTGTTCGCCTTACGTTTGCCGTCTAGTAGGCTAGGTTGTCGTAGTGTATGACTGAGAGAGCGTCTATGATTCATTGAGCTGTTTAAACCGTAGTCAGATCACTACTGGAGCTGTTTGAGCTGATTGTCAGATCGCTCGTTCTGACTCGCTCAACGTATCCGTGACTCATTGTCTCTTGTCGTAGTCTGCGGCTCGGCGGTGTCAGAATGTCTTTAGCTACATCATTTGAAGTTTTTAAATTATTAGTTAATATACACCACTATTTTTTAATTAGTACAAAAAATTTAACAGGGCTCTAAGTACCTTTAACTCATCATATTTGTGTAGGTAAAAAATAAAAACACGAAGTCCCAAAACTATCTCAAAACTGTCCACAAAAATACGTAATAATTTGTAAATGCATAACTAAAACTATGAGTAGTAAATTAGTAGTAGCAGTAAACTATTCCATTGATAAATTCCCCCTGTCCCTCTGCCCCCGCGTCGCGCCCCGTCCTATGCGACAAACAGTGCTAAATTGTAACCGGTAGTGAGCGCATCGTTTTTTCGATGGCTTATCAGTTCACATCACGAGAGTATGTAGCTATGCTTCGTGCATACTTTTTGAGTGGATAAAACGCGAGTGCAGCTGTACGTTTGTACAGGGAAGAGTTTGGAAGCCAGTGGGTCGGTCGAGGCGGCCCCGTAGCTTGGCCTCCATGCTCACCTGACCTCACGGCCATGGACTTCTTTTTGTGGGTGTACAAAAGTGAGCCGGTTAGTGTCGAACAATTAAAACAGTGCACATTGGACGCTTATGACGAAGTGAAAAGACAGAAGCGTACTTCTCTCGTTAAAAAACAATTTAATTAAACTTGCCCGTCTGTGTATTGACAATAGTGGTGGACATTTCGAAGGACAATTGAAATACTTGTAAGTAAAAATTACCTACCTACGTAAATAATAATTTGATGCGGGCGGATCAAAATCGGTCTGTGTGGAGAACCTTGGGGGAGCCCTATGTTGCTGGACGTCTCTAGGCTGACATGATGATGTTGAAATTTGTAAATAGCTGCTGATTCTAACTTCATAAATACGCCAAAGTTACTATTTTCTTTTCGTCCACAATACCTTCTTTTATTTTGATATTTGTTTGCTTTCTAATTACATACCTCCGTATTTAACATTTTCACCGCCAACAACTTCTATAGAAGTTCAGGATTTTCGTGGCGTCCACGCCACGACTTCTATAGAAGTTCACTATAAAAAAAATACACTTACGATACATAAACACTTTTGTTTCTTTTGTAATTGTGTAGATGGACACGAATGAAGCCCTATTTATTATTTTCTCAGGCAAAACAGCCTTTTTTGTGTGTTAAAATTGATAAAAACATAAAAGGCCCCAAATATTTTTATGTACCGCACGCCAACGACTTCATATCAAGTAGGCTAGTGATGTGACGCGAAAGTTGCATTCATTAGAATCTTTTAGATTTATTTGTCTTTTTCCTTCCAATCGTTCTTAGATTCTGTGATTAAAAAGTAATTCCGGTCAGTAAATAACGTATTACATAATACGTTTTAAAATTGTTGTACGTATCAAATCACTTCATTAAAATTAATTAAATGTACCGAGGGTTTTCGATATTGCTACACCCATCTCTACGTAATGGCAAGATGTCAGTGTCACTAGCGCCGACAACTTCAATAGAAGTAAACCTATGACGTCGTAAGCGCATAGGTGTCAAGGTCATTGTGTCATAGTGCCGGGCGACGCGCACACCTTTATCTTTTGACACGACTGCCCCAAAAAAGGAGTGTAATGTTTTTGATTTTGATTTGATACTGGCAATAATATAAAATAGCATATAATAATAATTTTGAATAGCTAAGTTTAATTATTTTTTTATGAATTTAGGTATTCGAATATCCTTAATCAAACTAGCCAGTTTTTCATTTGCATTAAATAAAAAATAAGCTGCAAAGGTTTAGCACATCAGTATTAAAAAGTCACTTACTATCCCTTTCCGAAACTACACTTACTTTGCCACTTCAAACAATGTTCCTGAGTTTCCTGACTGACCGTTCATGTTAGATTTCAAATAGGTATAAACTAAAAACATTCAAGCGTTTTTAGTATAGACTAACAAAAATCTATACACAGAAAGAAAACAATAGACAACCCTATTTCTAATGAAATTTATCGTGCTACGAACGCCAACGACTTGATATGAAGTAAACGGACTACGTTTTGAAATGAATAGTGATGTGCCTATTATATTATTATCTCTAGCAAGTCTATGCATGTATCTTTGTCTCCGATAACGGATACCCATTTTTCTTACTATAAATGCTCGTAAAATAAAACAAATTACCATTATAATTTAACAGTGTGTATTTTTAATTGTAAATTTGAGTAACAATTTAAATTTACACATTGTTTTTTTCATTATCGATATGACGTTACCGCCATCCCTGCTTTCGTACTATATAATTGTTATACATTTATACGTTGGCGTACAGCGACACATCGCGTTTAGTATAGCTGGGCGGTGAAAAGGTTAATTACTTGTAAAACGGTAAATTTTGACGGTCCTAAGCCCGGATGAAGTATGAAGGAGAGGGTAGAATTAAGAAAATTTAAAAGTAACTACCTACACTTATTATTTTGCTTCATTTTATTGTCTAAGGCTACCTACATCATAAGTGCGACTGAGAGAATGCGAATGAGCAGGATGGAATATTATCAATGAATTAGTGAATGGATTGTTAAATATGACTATGATTTAAGTGAGATTTTCTACAATAAACAAATGATAATAACTTTGCTCTTTATAGATATTATGAAATTTTTACGTCACATATATGATAATAATGTCTTCGCTAATCTGTCCTTAAAGTTTTTGTACTAATTAAAAATAGTGATGTATACATAGTTATTAGTTTATATTACGTTTGTAAATAGATTTTTTATGGTAAAAGGCGGCAAACGAGCAGACGGATCGACAGATGGTAAGCAATTACCCATGGACACAAGCAACACCACAGGAGTCACAAGTACGTTGCCGCCCCTAGGGGTTGGGAAAAGGGATAGGATGAGGAGTGGGATGAGGGAGAAGGAATAGGAGATAGGGCCTCCGGCACTCTCACTCACCGAAAGAAACGCAACAGTTTAGGTACTGTTACTTTACGTCGATTTTTTGTGAGAGGATAGTACTTCCCCAGTCGAGCCGGCCCATTCATGCTGAATACCGCAAGGCTCTACTACCGTGAAGAAATAATTGTAATTGTGTAGTTCATATGAATCGAAAAGAATATGTCACAGAATACAGATAATAATTTTTATTGAACCATTTGAATCGTGAGCTGAACCGTTCATTTTGAACTTGAGCTGCAGCTCCGGCACGGTAATAATATCAAACAGTATTGTAACTCCATACAAACGCTCGAAATTCGAGTTATACCTACGCGCCTCGAGCAAAGTACCCATTAGACTTTACCCACAGCCGCGATCGTGGCGCACATAGATTATACAGATAATTATACTGGTATAGATGCGCAACTCTCTCTACGGAAAAGTTCAATATGCATCCTCTACTCTAGATAGCGTACAAACAATTTTATTTTTATTCCGATCGTATAGATGGCGTTAGTAGTGGATTCATTTTTCAAAATAAAATAAATGTTTAATTTCGGTGTTAATAAATAAGTAAATGGCAACTATTATATTGTAAAATATGCAATTTAAAAGTAAAAAAATATAAAAATAACAAAAAGTAGTTCTAGATTAGCGTGGATTCGATCCACGGACATTTGAGTTACGAGCTTAGCACTCTTCCACTGCGCCACGCAGATCTTAACGATGTTGGCGAAATTACCGTTCAGTTATCGCTACAGATATTTCTAGGTATATATGTAATTTTTTTCTTGCAATCTTCGGTAGATGGCGCTGATCTATATGAAATTTACTCCTGTATGGAGCTTTCACGGCCCTGGTGGCGCACCTCGCATGCGGCGCGTCTGGTAGGTATATAACTCACGAAGACGGCCGAGTTACAATACTGTTAGATTATATTACCGTGGCTCCGGCTCATAGAATGAGTGATCTGAATATTTGAACCGGTTAAGCTGAGTTACCCATTGTTAGTAACTAACAATGGGTAACTCAGCTTAGTACCTACACTTATGTATGGTAGTGAAAGTTGGGTATGGCAGAAGAGTCATGAAAGTAGAATAAGTGCTGTAGAAATGAGAGCACTGAGAAGTATGTGTGGACTGTGGTGTGTCTTTGACTGACAGAGTACTAGTCGACCAAGCCAACTAGACGAATGTCAACGTGACAAAATTCAACATAATTCAACAATTATAATCCAGAAATTATTTATCGTAACGTGCGAACGCGGCGTGTGAACGTACAATGCGCCTGCAATCGGTACTAGGAATTTCTGGATTATAATTATTGAATTATGTTGAATTTTGTCACGTTGACATTCGTCTAGTTGGCTTGGTCGACAAGTAAAGAATTGTGTGATAAGAGAGTGTTGTGGGGTAAAAGAAAATGTAGTGACAAGCATCGAGAAAGGTATGCTAAGGTGGTTTGGGCACGTGGAGAGGATGGATGACGATAGACTGACCAAGCAGATATATAAGGCAAGTGTGAATGGGGCAGGACGAAGGGGAAGACCTAGGAGAACGTCCTCTGACCAGATTGGAGACATCCTAAAAACAGGACAGGTTAGACCTCTGAACAGAAGAGCATGCATGATGAATCTGATGGGAGTGAATGAAGCAAGAGAGATATGTCAGGATCGTTGCAAATGGCGTTCCGTAATCTCTGCCTACCCCTCCGGGAAAGAGGCGTGATTCTACGTATGTATGTATGTAAGAACAAGCTATATTCAACGACATTTATAAAAAGTAACTGACCTTATAATGACAATTTTTATCAGTAGCTACGCATTATAAGTGCATACGATTACACGGTCTTGGGTCAGACCTGTATCTTTTATAAACAATTTTTTCAACATTCTTTAAACCTTTTATGGGTAAAATAATGGTTGAAAGATGGTTTGAAAATTCACTCTTTTTCAAACCACATACATACATACATAGTCTCACGCCTATATCCCCAAAGAGGTAGGCAGAGGTGTATTGCTACACCCACTTTTCGCCAGATTTATTTTAGTCCCACGTAATAGGGGGCGAGCCTATTGCCGTACCGGCCACATTACTAGACTCCGTGCTGCTACTGAGAATTTCCTAACGGAAAAACCCAATAACACTTTGCCCGACCCGGGAATCAAACCGAGACCTCCCAATCCCACGCGTACATTTATACCGCGAGACCAACCAGGCAGTCTAAAAAAACTAATTTTTCAATAGTCTTTACCTAAACCTTTTATGGGCAAAATAATGGTTGAAAGATGGTTTGAAAACCCACTCTTTTTCAAACTAGCTCTATGAAAACATAGGATGCAGCTATTATATAATTTTATTCTTCTTCAAAACTTCTACCTACCTTCATATTAACCGGAGTGACCCATATCTTATAATCAGCCTTGAAGGGCACTTTGAGTATCTGCGGCGAGGCGCGGTCTCCATCCATGACGACGACGGCCCAGTCGCGGCGAGCGAACGCTCCCAGGTTCGACATCGTGTTGATCACAACCATCTTCTTGATGAATGGCTTCTCTGTCTCTAGTACTACGTCTGAAAATTAGAAATGGTGGGTTTTACAAGTTTGATTTTGTCCGTATTATGCAACGACAACCCAACCTACTAGACACCTAATGTTTTCATTTCAACAAACAAACAATTCTGTCAAAGAGGTGAGGTATGCGGGGCGAAGGGGGCTACAAAATTGCATTCTAATTGGCCGGTTCAAATTTGCGGTACGTCTCAATTCATAACTAGTGTTGGGATTGGTCTTATGTAAGACGTATAAGTCTAACGTGTTGTCAGAAAGTGTTCGCCTTACGTCTGCCGTCTAGTAGGCTGGGTTGTCGTTGGTATTATGATTGGTATGTGTAATAATACAAGTGTCACTACCCTATGTCATACTCGAAATATACGAAGCAAATACATAATTATCTTTGCGAAGGGATGGAAAACTCGACATCGACCCTATACCAACCCATCTGGCCAGCATGGTACTGAACGACGTTATGACTCAAATAAGAAGAAGTATATAGCGGCGATAGCCCAGGGCGTAACGGACTGCCGAGATCAAGGTCTCGGGTTCGATCCCCAGTTACCCCGGGCACACACCTCTGACTTTTCGAAGTTATGTGTGTATTCAAATGTTAATTATCGCTCGCTTAATAATGTGCCCGGCAGATGGCAATAGGCTCGCCCCCCTATTACATTGGGACCGAAACATAACTGGCGAAGTGTGGGTGTGTAATACACCTCTGCCTACCCCTTCGGGCATAAAAGGCGTTGAGGTTTGGGTAATTTAAGTGGGCAGGTGATAACGCCGTCCAACTAGTCTGTGGCGGCGGCGTAATGTCCACGTTCGCCTCCCAGGGGTAAGAGGCTTGCCATTATACACTACAGTGGTAGATTCGTGTAACCCTGCCACTGCTTAGTGAAAAAAGTGAAGAGGTTATGAACACCGCAACGGGAGAAAAGAACGAAGAATAAGACGGACCTATTTCAGGAGTCAAAGTCAAATCATTTATTTGTTTATAGGTTCATCACAAACACAGTCACGACATACTTTTTTTTTTATTAAGCTGGATGAGGCCGGTGTTGTCTGACTGCCCTGAGAAGAAACATACGAAACAAACTCAGAGGTCATAGGTCATTCATATTCCCTCTACTAGTCTCTAACTAACTAAACTTTGAAGTGAACTCGGCTAAGAGTAGAATAGAAATATGGTCAGGTTATTTGGAAGTGTTTACAGAGTCGTTTTCCGTGTCCTCTTAACACTAACACGGACTTATTTAGCTGACTCCAATGAAGAACACGTCAATCTATAATCATCAGCATTTAACAGTCTACTGCTGGACTAGGCCTCTCCTTTGAAAGGAGGAATTGGTCTACTGGGTTTGTATCTAGTTTTCCTTCTCTTACAGTGCTGTTCTCTGCATAATATGCTCCCTCTGTCGGCTCTTACGACACCCTTGGGATGATATGGCGTGGTGACAATCCGTATTCTTAATCCGTCACCACACGGACAATTTATAGGAACTAATTATTCCACTCTTTATAACGCAAGTCGGTCTACGTCTGGGACAGTTCCATCCGCCGTATCGCTGTCCTCTTCGTACTAGCACCGAATTATTCCAACTTTCAATTGTGAACTATTCAACATCCCACAGGAACAAACTATTCCACAGACTCTCGAACAGATCTGTCCACGTTTGGAACAGCTCTTGTCAGTCGTATTCCTTACCTTCTCAGCATTGTCTTGTCTTACTTACTATTTCCTTACCTATAATCTGATGGCTAATTCACTGGAACTAGCGATCAGATTATAGGAAAGAAACTATTCCTTACCATCGCACAGGTCAGTCCACGTCTGGAACTGTTCCACCCAGTCGTGTTCCGTGCCTTCGTCGCACAGCACTAGCACCGGCTTATCGAACAGGTGCCGTACCGCCTTCAAGAACAACACTATCTGAACGTTCCTGCCGTAGCCAGAAGTATCGTTTATTATCACACCTGCTTTTTTCTGAAACAAATAAAGACATCAAAATATAACCTAGCTGATTAAGAGAATATATGAAGTTCAAACTTATAGTTGGTTAGACCAGTAAGCGAACCTCGTGTGACTCTTGGATGCAACCGGGATAACGCGAGGATAATGATGAAGTTAAAATTATCTTCGTTTCGTTATTTACTCTTAATCCTGTGTCACGAGGAAAAGTCCCAAAGTCATAAATGATATTTTTTCAGAAAGTCGATTCCAGCACTAGGCAGAAATCCTGTATAGCGGGAGACTGTTCAAACATTCAAGTACCGCAAAGAACGAACAGAATCGGAACAACCAATTAGTATATCACACTATCACCGACATAGCTCTCCGAATAGCCAGGCTGAAGTGGCAATGGGCTGGGCACATAGTTCGAAGAACCGATGGCTGTAGGGGTAGGAAGGTTCTGCAGTGGTGACCACGTACCGGACGACGCAGCAGGGGTAGGTCTCCTGCGGTGGACCGACGATCTGGTTAAGATTGCGGGAAGCGGTTGGATGCCGGCGGCTCAAGACCGGTCTGAGTGGAGAACCTTGGAGGAGATCTATGTCCAGCAGTGGACGTCTCTAGGCTGACATGATGACTAAGTGTTGTCCCGTGTGGGTTTTTTGGGATATATACCACGTAACTTTGTTTCAGCAACAGTACTGAAACAAAGTTACGCTGCTAATATCGGATACTCGTCACAAAGGTAGATATTATACCTATATCCAAAAATTCATGGTATAGACACATGAGTAGATTTATTTATTCATGTGGTATAGACCACGAAAACTTCAATATTAGCAATTCATGAACAAATGGGCCGTGTACATGGTACATTATACGCACTTAGTAAGTATCTATAATCTAATACTAATATATAAAGCTGAGCAGTTTGTTTCTTTGTTTGCTTGAACGCGCTAATCTCAGGAATTACTGGTCCGATTTGAAAAAATCTTTCTTTTAAATCTTTCATAACATCATGCTATAAGGCATGGGAGTGGAGCAGTAGCTTAAAATAACGCAGGTGTAACCGCGGGCTCATCTAGTCTAGAATAAGTGCGGATAAAGAAGCGGATTTTCTGTTCTTAGTACGAATTTCTATCCGGTGGTAAAACCGAGACTGCATTGATCATCCAAAACGGGGCAGATTTGACTAACCAACACTCATCTCTTCGGTGTTTTTTCTTCGCTTTGGTTACCCGACCTAAGGCCTCAATCATGATTGCAATGGTTCTTATACTAGTTCTTATTCTTGCAAAGTGGGAAATTCGTTCCAATGGCACCTTACCTAACTACGCCTCTCTACGTCTTTCGCATACAAATGTAGTACTTTTTTTATTAAGAAGCCTCATTTTCTTGTCACTGCATACATATTAACGGCAAGTGGGCCCGCGGTTACACCCGCGTTATTTAAGGCTTTTCTCAGCTCCCGTTGTTCATAGCGTGATGTTATATAGCCTATAGCCTTCCTCGATAAATGGGCTATCTAACACTGAAGGAATTTTCCAGATCGGACTAGTAGTTCCTGAGATCAACGCTTTCAAACAAAGAAACAATCTCTTCAGCTTTATACGTTAGTATTAGATTAGATTAGATAGGATTGTTTAATTATTTAATGTAATAAAGAATTAAACAATGCTCTCCCCCTGTGGGATCTCCACCTTGTCGTGGTGGAGGGGCTCGGTAACCGTGGTTAGGGCACCCACGGTGAAGCTAAGGGAGATCCCGGGGACGCTCCGCGTGGGCTTGATAGAGGCCTGCACAGGATGCGTCCAAAGGTGCGGGTGCGGAGGACAGTTCTTTCTATCCCTCGCAGTCGGGCGCGGTCGCGTGAGGAGAGGAGTGTCGATGTTGCGTCGCGGTGGGGCCGCAGAGGAAGAGGAGATACGGTGTTGTCAGGTTGCCGTCCTCCCTATCCTCTGCGGCTGTTTTAGTGCCTGCGGACGGCGAGGGCTGGGGCTGCTCCCCGTCCGCCAAAAGGCAAGGAGGCGGCGTAGTGTCCGCGCCGCCTTCCAAGTCATAACTAGTCGGGGCCCGCCAACCAACGGCGGGCCGATCCCGGGCGGGGTTACGGAAAAATGCTACTACTACATGTATAATGCTATATAATTATGTAGTAGGTAATTTAATTTAAATACAATAAAACTGCGACATTAGTAAATCCAGACTAGCTTCGCTAAAAAGACTATAAATACGTATATTAAAGCTGAAGTTTCTTTGTTTGGACGAACGCGCTAATATCAGAAACTGCTGGTTCAATTTGCATATTGTTTTTACCTATTTAGTGTCGCGCCCGCCGACCCAATCCAGCGCCTGTGTGCAAAATCTATGAAGCGCCTTTTTTCATCCTTTTCGAAAGTAATTTCAAGCTGGACGCACACCTATCCGAGCCGAACGCGTCGAACGAATCGAAGTCAAGGAGGCCTCGCACATTAGCAAGAATCGACCGCGCCGAAAGAATCGACCGCGCCGAAAGAATCGAGCGCATCGAACAAATGGTTTCCATTTCCTTTACGCCTACGCGCCTGTCGCACTGTTATTACATGTGAATTGTGATGGATCTTGACGAGGTTTTTATTTGTCAGTGCTTTATTAATGGAATATGAAGAAACAATGCGGAAATAGTACTCGCGCGTTGTTCTGTCATACCCAACTGATAGAATGCGAGCGCATCGGACGAATCGACCGCACTAACCGCGCCGAATCTGATGACGTCATTCGAATGCTTCTAGGATTTCTGAGGTTCTTCCAGATTCGGACGATTCGACGCGGACAAGTGTGCGAGGTTTCATGAGATTTCATATAAATAATTCTAAAATTCGTTTCGTTCGACGCGTTCGGCTCGGATAGGTGTGCGTTCACCATTAATAATTAACCGCAAACATTGCACAATAGGGTCGGTCCTGCCTATTTGTCGAGAAAGGCTAGTTATATAAGCTATATAACATCACGCTAGGAACCACGGGTGCTGAGCATTAGCCCTTAATAATGGGCCAGCTCCAGCAGCCGGGACCAACTTCGGGCTTAGCTAGTATTATTATTATATTGACCAAGGTGTATTAAATTAAACCAAGAACATGGGCTATCGAAAGATCCGATGGTGTCACTGTAACTGAAATTAAAGATATTGTAGAGGTCTGGAGAAGTTACTGCAAATCACTCTTTGAGGACAACACCTCGCCACCACCAATGTTATCAGTTCACGCCAGTACTGCATCTATGCCGAAAGAACCACATATACTTAAAAGCGACGTAAGTGCTGCAATCAATCATCTTAAGCGAAACAAAGCGGTTGGTGCTGATGATATCCCTATTTACCGCGTACCTTTCACGCGAGATTTGTATATTATATCCACTTCTGTTTAACATATACACCGAACACATCATGCGCATAGTTCTGGAGGAATGGACAAGTGGATTTACAGTCGGAGGGCGTAAAATTTGCAATTTGAGATATGCTGATGACACTACCCTTCTCACACAGTCAAAAGAAGATATGGAAGCTTTATTGACGTCACTCGAAACAGTGAGCCTCTCCTTCGGATTAGCAATTAACAGGGAGAAAACCAAAATGATGATAGTTGATCGAGCTGAACTGAATCATCCTGAAATCACGTCAGTAGCTAACTGTGAAGTGATTCAGAGCTACGTATACCTCGGCTCAACTATATCCAACGATGGTGGATGTGAAAGCGAGATTCGGAGGAGATGTGCCATAACAAGATCTGCCGTAAGCAAACTTGATAAAGTCTGGAGCAACCATAAAATCACGAAAAGAACTAAATTCCGTCTCATGAAAAGCCTAGTGTTTCCAGACCTTCTTTATGCTTCCGAAACCTGGACAATCCGACTTCAGGAACGCCGAAAAATAGACGCCCCCGAAATGTGGTGCTGGAGACGGCTACTTAAAATACCCTGAACCGCACGCCGCACAAACGTTTCCATCCTTAAAGAACTAGAAATAAAAGAGAGATTGACTCAAATATTTCGGGCACACTATCCGCAACGAAAACTCCATCGAGCGTCTTATCGTCCAGGGCCGCGCCGAGGGGAAACGGTCCCGAGGAAGGTCACCCACTCGTTGGACTGACCTAATAAAAACTGTGACGCATAAATCGGTGGTAGATTGCTCCCGGGATGCACGGAATAGAAGCCGATGGAGACATTTAGCGAAGTCTGCCTGCAAACAAAATCAGGAGACCACGACCGCTCTGTCAAGAGTGAACGACTGAAGAAGAAAGTATTAAATTAGCGGAAAAGTATGCTAACAGCGATTCGCGTAAGCCCTTTGCGGCAAGACGTCGAACGACATCGTGATGAGTTTAGTAAAACGCCACGGACACCTATAGAGTCTCTCTCCCTCAAATCATAATCATCAGCCCTGTATATAAACTGTCCCACTGCTGGGCACGAGCCTCTTCTCATTATGAGAAGGTTAAGGCCATAGTCCACCACGCTGGTAAAGTGGCGGGTTGCCAGACTTAACTTTCGAGAACTTTATTTCTAAAGATGTTTTCCTTCACCGATAAGCAAGCGATAATTAACAATGTAATACGTACTTAACTTCGATAAAATCATTTGTGCGTGCCGTGGATTTGAACCCGAGACCCTCTGCGTAGCAGTCTGTCGGTCTCTCCGCTCGGCTATCGCTGCTTAAGTGCTTACTACTATCTCACGTACTTCCTAGATGTTTAAGAAAGAAGAAGAGAGCAATAGAGAAGTTGGTCTAGACATGCGTAACAGAATCATCAGCATAAACGAAAATCAATCGTAGTCTTATACACATTTTTATTAACCTCCTATTGCGGGCCATCCCCTCAGCCAGTGGCGGATTAAAGGTTGAAGGGGTAAGTCGACCAGGTCAACAGCGCCCTAGGAAAAGTTCATTAGCAAATTACGGGGATTTTTACGGCACTTTTTGATTCGTAGTTTGCCTAAAGGTTTATCCGCCGCTATGATTCCAGATTGGGGATAGGATATGAAGTGAATGACATTCTCTCCTAAAGGCGTTCAGCGCTTACCCACTAAAACCACCACGGTGTCGTTCGACGTATAGTTTTAGTGGAGTCAAGAGAATCGCGTTTAACGTACCTACATACTAGGCTGCGGCGATGTCAGGGGAGCATAACATAAAGAAAATATTCATAGGTATACAGAATATACAGCACAATATACCTACAGGTATTTCCGGAGAAGTGGGAGTAACAAAACTATGCAAACTGTTTATTTCAATTTTAATTCTTGCAGTACTGACGTCCAATCTGACGTAGTTGTTTATTTTAGTATAAAAAGGTATCGCGTATAAAAATATTACTGGTTCATCTTCGTGGTATGGCTGTATGAGTAACCGCACCATTTTGTAACGCAGTTAACGTCGGAAATACATAGTTAAATGTTTTCAATCTTTTACGATTTGTACACATACGAAATTAGTTACCTCTTCTTATTCGACAAAACTATTTTCATATTAATATCTATTTATCGGGATTCAATTGCTTGAATACTTTCAAGTATTTCCGTAAGCAACTAAGCAAGAGGGACTGCAGTCTGACCTCCACAGTTCGAAGGATAGCCCTTCGAACTGTGGACTTCGATATGCTAACGCTTACAGTTTACACCAATGTAGATATACACACATCAACAAAGTCTAGGGATATTTTATATTTCATCAAATATCTAAAAATCTATGAAGAATTTTCTGATACAGTAAATAGAAGAATCATAGATTATTTTAAGGTCTTTAATAAAAATAAAAAACATTTCGTGTTTTTTTTTGTTTTAAATAAAAAAATTATTTTTTTTAATCATCATGGAAAATTAGTATGATAACAACAAACATTTCTTCTTAAAAAACTATTAATTTTAATAAAAATGGAAAAAATCTTGTAAAATCTAATCATTAATAATCAGTGTTGCCACCTCTTACATTGATTACACATCGACATCGATTGTTAATACTTAAAATTAAATTGTCAATGTCTTGCTGCGGTATGAGGTCCCATGTCCTTTGCAAGTGTTCGTAAAGTTGTTGTTCAGTCGTCAAATTTGGTGGAAAATCTCTCAAAGCTTTTCGTTGTAACATGTCCCAGGCATGCTCGATAGGATTTAAGTCGGGCGACTGTGCAGGCCAATCCAAAACTTGAATATCGTGCTCTCGGAGAGCGGTCGATACCAGCCGCGCCGTATGGCAAGGAGCATTATCGTGCATGAGTAGAAATTCATGGCCTATTTGAGTTCTGTGTGGGACAATAACGGGCTCTACTACCTCCTCGTGGTATTTTTGTGCAGTCATGCTGCCTTGGATCCAAACGAGTTGGGTTCGTCCGCCAAGACGAATTCCTGCCCACACCATGATTGTCCCGCCTTGGTATGGGTGGACCTCCTGAGGGTGCCGTAGACGGCTAACTCTCCCTGGAGCTCTCCAAACGCGTGTTCTTCGTGAATCCGGGTGAAACCCAAACCGGGACTCATCGGTGAACAGCACCAAAGACCATTGTTCGTCACTCCATGGTAAATGCTCCCGAGCCCACGAAAGCCGCCGACCGCGATTGCCACGTCGCAATGCTGGAACACGCAATGGTCTTCGAGCATGAAGATCAACTTCATGTAACCTTCTTCGCACGGTTTGGTCGCTTACCAGCAGCTGGTGGTCCTCCTGGAGCCTTTGCACTAGTTGCAGCGCTGTGATATTGGGTTGTCTTCTGGCGGTCATTTGGAGAAATCGATCCTGTCTCTGCGTAGTAACACGATATCTACCTGTGTGCTGTTCGGCCACATCTCCAGTACTGCGATAACGTGACCACAACCTTGATAACACATTTTGACTGGTATGTAGGGCCTCAGCAACGACGCGATGAATTGCACCATTTTCTAACATGCCCACGGCTCGTAACATTTCATCTCGACTCAAATGACGACGTGACATGACTTTTAAAGTTCGTACGTCACGTTAAATTAAAAAAGAAAAACAATTAAAAACCCTTTTCATTAATAATTATAATAAAACAGTTTTAACTTTCTTTAATGTAACGAATTACTAGCAAATTTGCCGCCATATTTTGTTTTTTTTCTTTCCATGTTCAAATTTTGAAAATAGAATAAAAGAGGTTTTAATCTGTATATAAACTTTTTGTGGAAACTAACAAGGTTCTAAACTATAAACTCGTAAATAATTTAGGATTAAGATATCCCTAGACTTTGTTGATGTGTGTATATCCAAGAGTACATAATAGTCCTCCTTACAGATTTCGATAACAGCGACCTAATGCAATTCTATTTAATTTCGAGCACGTGCTCTAATATAGCTCGCTAACTCAAACTTCGTCTTAAAAGCCTGCTTATAAGTGTGGCAGAATAATGGGCTAGATATAGGTAGACGTAGGAGGTTTTGGTCTATCCTGTACTTAGCGATTTACGCTTAGGTCTTGGAGACGTTTACCTACAAACGATTTTATCTTATTAAAGATGGTAGAGCGCAATCTTGAACTGTGTGAGTTGATTTTTGCCCAATTTGCAGGGTTGATGCCGAAAGTGTTGCGGTAGCGATAGCCTAATGGAGATACCAACAGACTGCCATGCATAAGGTATCGGGTTCGAATCTACGACACGCACCAATTACATTTCGGCGTCATGTGCGCATTGAATTGTTAATTGAAATACTTCTTTATTTTGTATAAACTTTGCAAGTACTTACGAAACGTCATTAAAAAAAAGCATTTTATACAATTATTTTTGTGTGTCGAATTAGAACAGCTCAATCCCAAGCGTTTTGGTCGTCTTTATATTCAGATATTTTATAGTATGCTATTGAACACAATTTCGCTTTAACAATAATTTTGAACTTATTTATAGATAGGTTTCTTATATTATAAGGGAGCTTGTTATAAAAGCGTATACACTGCCCCATAAAACAGCTACTTATTTTGTGGAGACGAGTGCTATGAACTACCAGATTATTCCTGTGTCTTGTATTTACAGAATATATGTCACATTTTTTACTAAATTTGTCAATATTTTTATGTAAATATAACAGATTTTCATAAATATATTGTGATACGACAGTTAGAATGTTTATTTCTTTGAATTTTTCTCTTAGAGTAACTCTTGGACCGAGGTTATAAATTCCCCTTACAGCTCTTTTCTGCAGAACGAATATGGTATTTAGGTCTGCATTCACCCAGAGAAGAATCCCATACGACATTAAGATGAAAGTAACTGAAATAAACCATTCTAGCTGTTTCTAAATCTGTGAGGCGTCTAATTATCTTAACTGCATAAGCTGCAGAACTGAGTTTGCCCGATAGCCTTTCAATATGTGGACCCCATTGTAGTTTAGTGTCGAGCATAATACCTAAAAACATGGTTGTCTCGACGGGCTCAATCCTAGATTCATTAAGGCAACTTAATGAATCTAGGATTGAGCCCGTCGAGACATGTGAAAACAACAAATGGAAACCAATGTGCAAACATTGGTTTCCATTTGTTTAACATTAGGCATAGAGAATTTTAAAAGTTTCGTTTTCTTATTATTAAGTCATAGATTATTTACATTAAACCAATTAACAACTTTAGAGACTGCATTGTTTACATACATACATACATACATATCGTCATACCTTTTATCCCCGAAGGGGTAGGCAGAGGTGTATTTCTACACCCACTTTTCGCCAGATATACTTTAGTCCCACGTAATAAGGGGCGAGCTTATTGCCGTACCGGGCACATTTCCAGACTCCGTGCTGCTACTGAGAATTTCGTGACAGAAAAACCCAATAACACTGCCCGACCCAGGAATCGAACCCGGGACCTCCCGATCCCACGCGCACATTTATGCCGCGAGACCAACGAGGCAGTCGTATAGGGTTTGATGTCGAGTTTTCCGTCTCTACGCAAAGATGGTATTTGCATCGTGTTATCCCTTAGTCGCCTCTTACGACACCCACGGGAAGATAGGGGGTGGTGACACTTGTATTCTATGCCGTCAACCACACGGCAATTGTTTACTTCGTCAAAATTAACCTGTTGTCGTTTAATGTTAAAAATCAAAGAAAGATATATATCTAGATCTATATCTTCCGCGAACAACACAATCTCATGATTGTTCTTTACATAATTAGGTAAATCGTTAATATATATCAAGAACATAAATGGTCCGAGAATTGAACCTTGCGGGACGCCCATTTTTAAAGCCGAACCTGGACATGTCTTACCATTAACTTCGACCTTCTGGATTCTGTTGCCCAAATAAGAAGTCAGGAGATCGAGAGCTTTGTTCCTAATACCGTAGTGATATAATTTCCTGATAAGAGTATCATGATGTACACAATCAAAGGCTTTTGACAAAATCGCTTGTCCCGTGCGTTGGAGTCCACGTTAAGGTCTTTGACAGTCACTACAGAGCATCAGTACCTTCTTAATCAACTGACACTAGTCTAAACCATGGAATATCGCTATCCCTTCGGATTGCGGTGGTCAGACAGGCAGTCGCTCTGTGGAAAAGTTAATATTCAGCCAAATCCGGTTAGACTAGTAAGTGGACGCTAGATTAAAACTGGGATAACGCTAAGAAGTTGAATAACGCCGCAGGTGTTCAGATGCTTTATCCAAGAGTATTGACTTTTCATAATGTCAAAGATCTTCATGACAGCTGGAACTGACGTGCTCTTGGAGGCAACTTACTTTTTATACAAGAAGTTATTCCTTTTTTTTTTGGTATCGGGTTGGAAAATCCTCATGGAGTCCCTCCGCCTTGCGGGAAGGGCGAAGGGGACTGACAGACTCTTACTAACTAAAAACCAACCCGTGTTCCTCATGTACCCGTGTGTCGCAGGGTCGGGTATCACCGAAGATTCCTCGCTACCCCCCGACAGGTATTGGCCCGCCAGATGGTCAGGCGGGCCCCGAACAAAACCCCCTTGGCGGCGGATGAAGGTGTTGGGGTCCGCCGCTAAAACATCCAGCGGCCGCAGAGGATAGGAGGACGGCAACGCAACACCGCATCTCCTCTTCCTCTGCGGCCCCACCGCGACGCAACAAATGGTGCGCCCCCATTTGGTCGCGGGAGATAGGGCGCGCGGCAACGCAACACCGACACGCCTCTCCTCCCGCGACCGCGCCCGACTGCGAGGGACAGACAGAACTGTCCCCCGCACCCGTACCATTGGACGCGTCCTGCTCAGGCCCCTCCAGGCCCACGCGGAGCGTCCACTCCCGGGATCTCTCTTAGCTTCACCGCGGGTATCCAAGCCACGGTTACTGAGCCTCCCACAACGACAAGGTGGAGATCCCACGGGGGAGAAGAAGTTACTCCTATAAAATGACAAATCTCGCTTCCCCTTTAAAACAAACTGCTCTCACTAATTTCTTTCGCTTCAATGGATCGAATCGAATTTTAAATGGATGAAACTGAAGGATACAAGCCAGGACACCAATCAATCAATGTATTGGTATACACACATCAACAAAGTCTAGGGATATCTTAATCCTAAATTATTTACGAGTTTATAGTTTAGAACCTTGTTAGTTTCCACAAAAAGTTTATATACAGATTAAAACCTCTTTTATTCTATTTTCAAAATTTGAACATGGAAAGAAAAAAAACAAAATATGGCGGCAAATTTTCTAGTAATTCGTTACATTAAAGAAAGTTAAAACTGTTTTATTATAATTATTAATGAAAAGGGTTTTTAATTGTTTTTCTTTTTTAATTTAACGTGACGTACGAACTTTAAAAGTCATGTCACGTCGTCATTTGAGTCGAGATGAAATGTTACGAGCCGTGGGCATGTTAGAAAATGGTGCAATTCATCGCGTCGTTGCTGAGGCCCTACATACCAGTCAAAATGTGTTATCAAGGTTGTGGTCACGTTATCGCAGTACTGGAGATGTGGCCGAACAGCACACAGGTAGATATCGTGTTACTACGCAGAGACAGGATCGATTTCTCCAAATGACCGCCAGAAGACAACCCAATATCACAGCGCTGCAACTAGTGCAAAGGCTCCAGGAGGACCACCAGCTGCTGGTAAGCGACCAAACCGTGCGAAGAAGGTTACATGAAGTTGATCTTCATGCTCGAAGACCATTGCGTGTTCCAGCATTGCGACGTGGCAATCGCGGTCGGCGGCTTTCGTGGGCTCGGGAGCATTTACCATGGAGTGACGAACAATGGTCTTTGGTGCTGTTCACCGATGAGTCCCGGTTTGGGTTTCACCCGGATTCACGAAGAACACGCGTTTGGAGAGCTCCAGGGAGAGTTAGCCGTCTACGGCACCCTCAGGAGGTCCACCCATACCAAGGCGGGACAATCATGGTGTGGGCAGGAATTCGTCTTGGCGGACGAACCCAACTCGTTTGGATCCAAGGCAGCATGACTGCACAAAAATACCACGAGGAGGTAGTAGAGCCCGTTATTGTCCCACACAGAACTCAAATAGGCCATGAATTTCTACTCATGCACGATAATGCTCCTTGCCATACGGCGCGGCTGGTATCGACCGCTCTCCGAGAGCACGATATTCAAGTTTTGGATTGGCCTGCACAGTCGCCCGACTTAAATCCTATCGAGCATCCCTGGGACATGTTACAACGAAAAGCTTTGAGAGATTTTCCACCAAATTTGACGACTGAACAACAACTTTACGAACACTTGCAAAGGACATGGGACCTCATACCGCAGCAAGACATTGACAATTTAATTTTAAGTATTAACAATCGATGTCGATGTGTAATCAATGTAAGAGGTGGCAACACTGATTATTAATGATTAGATTTTACAAGATTTTTTCCATTTTTATTAAAATTAATAGTTTTTTAAGAAGAAATGTTTGTTGTTATCATACTAATTTTCCATGATGATTAAAAAAATTAATTTTTTTATTTAAAACAAAAAAAAACACGAAATGTTTTTTATTTTTATTAAAGACCTTAAAATAATCTATGATTCTTCTATTTACTGTATCAGAAAATTCTTCATAGATTTTTAGATATTTGATGAAATATAAAATATCCCTAGGCTTTGTTGATGTGTGTAGTATAGTATTCAAATTATTTGAATAAAAATATTGTTCACATACCTTCTTATACTGTCTAAAGAGGAACCTTATTCCATCAATATGATGCTGTGGTATCTTACAGTTATCTATATAAATAGTTTGATCTCCCTTAGAGAGGTACAGCCTCTCTGTGCCATCGGGGTTTCTGATCATCTTACAATACTTATCTGAAACAAATTTATCAAATATTTTTGAAATAAAGTAATAGACAAAATTCATGGATTTAGCAATATTTTAAATTATAACTGTACATAATATGTGAAAAATAAGTATTATAGGTAAATGTTATAAACTAAAATGCCATGCATGTATTGGCGATGCAAAGATTATATCCGCGCGCCTCTAGCGGCGAAATTAGAACTTGTTTAAGACCGACACTTTTGACAGCTTTCAATGCAACTTTGCTTCGAGGATATGGTGGTAACCATGGTAACTGTATTGAGAGCTGTCAGGTGTCGAAAGTAGTAGTGACATTGAATACAGATTTACATAGAAGCGCAGCTTAAAGATTTCGTGTGCCGATTCCAAGTGGAGACTGTCTCCAGTTTAGTTCGTAGTTGGCGCCGTTGGCGGCGCTGGTGTCTTTTTCCGTCTCTCTTGCTCTCGTAGTTAAGATACACAGGAGGAACGTTCGTCTCTCGTGCTCTCGTAGAGACAACTGTCACAGCGCGACTGCCACGCCGCCAAGTGGTGTTGAAAAACACCTTTGTGTCACAGAAAGTTTGTCTTCAGAGCGCCCATAGGAAATGCACCTCTATGTAAATATCTGGGCTCTTAGGTAGTGATCTGTTTAAGTGAAGATCTAAGACAACTTCTAAATTTCGAGGCTTGAGTCGCTTAGTGAGAATCTTGGCATCGCCAATAGATTATTTAATTTAGTCTGCTATTGTTATTTAAAATCTGCACAGTTTGCCTACAAATAGAGAAGTTCCTAGAAATCTACCAGGAAAATGGTACTTAAGTATGTATTAGTAATTCTATTCCATTAGAAAATATAAATAGCCAATTTAAAACTCATGTTGACATCAGAACGGAATTGAATTAACTTTAATTGTCCTTTGTTTTAAAATAATGTCGCTAGTAGTAATAAGTCCCGGCATACTTTAGAAAGGATTAAATTTAATCTCTGATTCAATATCAGACCAACTTTTTATGGCAACTTGGCATTAATACTTGTTCTTGATTTGTGAAGATTAACACCATAACAACCATGTGAAGATTAACACCATAACAATTAACATACACATGAGGCACCCAGGTTAACCATCACCCTATGTATAAGCTTAAAAGTATTGTGCAGCCACCATGATTGCTCAGCAGATGCTTTCCTATTTAAGAAAAATATATTCACTGTGTTGGTGAAACATAGAGGTTCTATGTTGTGCAAATGAATTAAAATATCACAGTAAAAGAAATCTGGGTGGCAACACCTAGAGTTTATTTTCTCTGATGACCTGAGTAGGCATGAGACCGATATATCAAAACGAATCTGAAATCCGATAGCAGTCAGAAATCGTATCGTATCGATATTCCAATGTGAAAAAACCGATTTTAGAAAACGCCAAACAATACTTACCACAATAACGCAAGCTACACAAATCCGAACCAAACGGTGCAAGCGCAACCAAACTACAAAGTAAATCTAAAGCTTACGATTTTGATAGTTTTCATATTCATTCATTCTCTTTCACACTACCAAACGACTAGTTAGTCAGAATGAGAGAGAGCGCATTTCATTTCCTTTACATTCTAACTTAGTGATCCATTGAAAGACCGAAAGAGATGAAGCGAATTGTCGCCAAGCAAGCGTATTGTTTTGGATTTTGGCGGTTTTATGAATAGCAGATTGGATAGAAAAATAAAACTAAATATCGAGGCGATAATATCTAATTTAGATTGCAACTATTTAATGTTTATTTTGAAAATTGAAAATAGTTAGTAGGAATTTATGTTTGGAGAGTTTTATTTGACTTGATTGTTCTCATGCCTAAAATACAAAAAGATTTCGATTGTTTGCATTTGTCGTACGCTACGCTCCATCATCCGCTACGGAAATCGAGTTCTAAAATCGGTTTTTGAAATCTTTTTCAAAATCTGAAATCGGATTTTTATCGGTTTGCGTAAAAATCCGAAATCACCCATGTCTAGACCTGAGTCATGGATGAGATGTGAGGTGCTTTATAAATGGGGATATGTAGATATATAATTAATGTCTTCAATTAGTTAATCATCCAAACAGGTTTCAGTGCACTTTAGATAAATAAAAGGTATGTATAAGTTACTTAAATAACAATTAAGTAATGCTATCTACCATAGAAAGTAATTAAGTTAGTGTTATGTTGTTTTTGAATATGGGAGATCGGGTATAATTGTCACACGGGTTGGTTGTCACAGAGGTCATAATAGAATATCGAGTGGTTGAATAAGTCCATTAAACGGCATGTCGGAGTACGCTAACATTAGGTACAAATGGATGTGCTACTCCCTCGCTCCTACCACACCGTTTAATTGTCTGTTATGACCGCTGTGACAACTAACCAGTGTGACAACCATACCTGGTCTCCCCTAAGTGTTTTCATAATTTAGAGCATCAATACTACTATAAAATCATAACATATTTTCTAAAAGGATTAAAATTTTTTTTTGTGGATTTTACTTGGGTTATATTTTATTCTACAGGAATAGTTTAGGAAGGCTAACGTCATCCTTGTGTACTGCCTTAACATTTTAGTGTTACTATTTCATCAGATCTTTAACTTATTGAGTGTTGATACACTGATCAGTGTGAGACATAATAGATTCTATTGTGTCAGGTATTGCGGCATTCAAGCGGATAAGTATAAATAAATTAGTATCAAAATAAACTAAAGTGTATAAAATCCACAAAAAGCATTTCAATTTTAATGTGTAACATTCGCATAAACATAAGCAGTATTATTATAATATAAAAGTACTACCAACTTATTTACTATTATTATTATAATATTAAAGATCTATCTACATACTAGGTCATGCCGCATATACAGTGAAGAGTTAAAATAATAGTATCAGCTTGTGTTGAAACACATGCAGGCCTTTTCTAAATTGTTGAATCACACATTTATTTCTTGAATCACACATATATTTCTTGAATAACATGTGAATTTGTTGACCATACACATCACTGGAGAATTGCTAGTCATCCTGTTGCATATTAACTCATTAATGTCCACACAATATTGTTACACATTTTATGTATGAATGTGTATTTTTACTATAAAAATTATGGTTTTGTTGATTTTTATAAATTTCAAATTGATATTAAAAGTAATGCAATGGATAGTAAGAACAAAGTTCAAGTCTGGGTGTTGCTCTTGGTCAACAAAAACGCTAAATTGTTAATTACAAATTGTTCATTTAATTACTTATTCACATGTTTTTTTACACATTCATGTAAGCATACATAATAATGATGTGAATCTTGTTACAACCATTATCATGAATGAAACCTCTACAACATCGTGTTACAGACGATACTCTAGCTTTGTATTGTAATAAACAACAGTACTTACAGCGAATAATTAAATAATTTTACGATGCAAGTGCAGATTCAATAGTGGTCAGAAGTAATTCAATCTATTCAGAATCGACAACGTCATGATCAAAATATACAGCATTTCTAAATAAAACAGTGCCACAAACACCGATACACTAGTTTTATGTATTTCTATGTCTTCAAATTCCTGCATGATGTGCCTGTTACGGTACACATGATCCCAGAACATGGAAACTGCAAAACTAATACAAACACAAAACACTTCCTTACAAACGGAAACTAACCGTAGCACTAATAGAGTTCTTTTTGCATACTGAATTAGAAGTCTAAAAATGTAAATGAATATAATTTAATGCAGGCGAATTCTTACGTACACAAACTTGTTATCGCAATAACAAATTACAGTGGTAATTTAAATTGGGCTTTGTTTCAACGAAACGTCAAAGATATAGCTGTCAATAAATAAGCTATTAAATTTTGTAGTATTATATTATGACAGATCTATTTTTACGTTTTTAATTCTCCATAAACTGAATAGCAGTCTTTTTCTCTCTTGTTTATTATGTGGCGGCTTTGGCCCAATCGTACGTTTAGTAATAGCTGGGCGTAGTATTACAGAGAAATACGTTGTTGGGAAATCTTCGTTTAGGATTTGAACTTGTTGTCTTCCTTATTATCGCTTGAAATACAAGGTAGAGTCTGTGCGGAAAGAGAATGGGCATGGCGACAATTGGCACTAACAATAGGGTATTTTACCCCATGTGAAAAAAAATATAATAACGTATATTTAAGATAGTATTACCGAAAAACATACGGAATATATTAGTTACAGCTCATAAAATGAATAAATAGAATTTTAAAACCATTTTAAAAAATTCCGTTTTAGTATCTGTGATTTAATCACGCAAAACGGCAGCCGCCATGACGAATGTCATTAATGTCAAATGACGTCATAAACTTAGTAGAATTTTAAACAACTAAACCACGTGACTGTCAAAAATGCAAGCATTATACGTTGTTTACTAATTATGTTGCGTAAGCAAGATGGCTTCCAACGTTTTTGTCTGATAACCCGCGAACATTTAAAATGTAAATTTAAAAGTTGTTTAAAAACTACTTATCAACTGAATATATTTTTTGTAATTTTTCTACTACTTTCTTAAAGTCATAGGATCATCTTGAGACACTTTTCAAAAAATGGTGTAATACCCTATTTTACAATTAGGTACCTTTAGTAATTTTTAACTTAAGTACATACGATTGAAAACCCTTCTGTCTGTCTGAGTAACACAGGCTCAAAAGATCAAGATTTTTAGTCGCACTATAGTAAATTAACAATGTTAAAAACATGAGAAATACGGTAAGTACGTATTGTGGCGCCCTCAAATAAAAAGTCTGTTCTCTTTCTGCACAGACTATAACACGGGCGGAGAAGAAGTTCTGTTAAGCATTCCATTAACATCTTTCTTTTTCTTTTTTTTTTTTAAGACAACTCCCGCACTAGGTAGAAATTCCTGTGTCGCGGGGGACTTTACAAACATTCAATCAACGGACACAATGAACACCCAGACTCGAGACAACAATTTGTAGATCACACAAAGTGTTGTCTCGTGTGGGACTCGAACCCACGACACGCGGCGCAGTACCAAGCGGCGAGGCGACCGCTTAAACCACTATGCCAACCGTGCAGTTCTTTAAAATATTATGTATCACCTGAAATGATAAAAAGGACAGTAGAATCTATTTACACTAGTGCCAGATGATTGAATCAGGCGTTACTTGGCGGAACTCCATTGTAACCTAATGGAAGGAAAGAGCTCAGTCGTTGCCTATCGGTTCTGTGGATGCCTCGTGGAGAGCCGAAACACGTGTCGAAGCATAGAGCGGGATACTGCAAGTCAGGTATTTTCCTGCAATCCTTTTCCGCATTATTCCATGTATCCCTTATCCTTTGTCTTTAGAGGAGTTCGGTATCGTCAACCTTTTTCTATTGCAATAGTTGGGGTGGGCAATCCGAGGGTGCGTGGTGGGTTCCTCTTTCCTTCCATTAGGTTACTAGTGCCAGCAACCAGCATTCAATTGATCTAGTAGCTTGCTATGAAACTTGTGACCCTTTTCTTTTTGGTATTAAGATGGACTTACGCTATTTTTTCCCAAAGTTCGCATAGAAACCATGTGGCATACATAGAATGGTTTAATAAATTTTTGACCTATTGGCATCTTATGCTTTGCCACTTTTGCGTTACTTGTGTTATTAAGTGCTAGGTTGAAATTTAGTCATCTGCCTGGAACTGAAATAATGTAGTTCGTCGTTATTCTATAAAAGCGTGAAGGAACCATTGAAAAATAAAAGCATTTCCAAAAATATATTCGTATATTGTAAATATTATACAAATTGTATAACAATAGATGATTCAGTTGATTTTATCTACATTTGTGTATATCAGCTTATTGCACCTTCACTTAACAGGAGTATATTGGATATTTCAACATGATTTTGTAAAAAAGATAGCGATATAAAAAGTTATTCGTTCTTGAAGCTTGGCGGTCTTTTCTCGATAAATGCAGTCATGCCCTCTTTGCGGTCAGCCTGCGAAAGAAAGATTAAGAAATTAGTAAACTTTCATATCAAATTAGTTGAAGCTATCTTTGCAGCCCTCACGACCACGAGCCCACAGTGAGTTATCTGATTTGTACAAAAGATTCATAGTATTTGCACAATAAAGTTTTATGTATCTATCTTATTTTTCACGAGCGTTGTAAGCTGGTCGAAACGCCGGATAGAAACAGAGGTATTTATACTATACAAAATTAACACCCATGAAATTAATGTGTATGATGTAACACATAATTAAAACGCCCAATCTTATAAGGGCAGGCTTATAAGGGAATGTGGAGAGCAATTGGATGTACTAGCCATAAGATCTACATAATATTGCCATTTTTGCAAATGAGTAAACAATCATCATCACCAGCCTTTAACAGTCCACTGCTGGACAAGGCCTCTCCTTTGAAAGGAGGAATTGGCCTACTATACCACGCTGGCCAAGCAGGTTGGTATTGGGTTTGTATCAAGTTTTCCTTCTCTTATAGTGCTGTTCTCTGCATAATATGCTCCCTCTGTCGGCTCTTACGACACCCATGGGATGATATGGGGTGGTGACATTCCGTATTCTTAATCCGTCACCACACGGACCGGATGAGTAAACAAATAATTTTAATAACTCTCTCCCTCAATGAATAGATAGAATAACCATACTAAGACATACCGTAGCGAAAGTGCCATAGAATAGCGACTTTTCATACTGCAGTCCTGATGTTAGTGTAGTGTTGTAAGCTTGGTTCACCGCCTGCTTAGCCATCTTCACGATCAAGGGAGAGTGGGTTCCGATCCTCTCTGCCAGTTTGATGGTTTCTTCTAGAAGCTTCTCTACTGGGAATACGCGGCTGACGAGACCTGGGGTGGAAATAATTGATAATTAACGCATTTTAGGAAGATAAGGCAGGAAGGCGAGAGCAGGTATTAATTTTGTGTGATGATCACTATTCTGTTCTACCAGGGTGTAGTGAGTTATAAAATGTATTTAAACCACTGATGATTTTAGTAACTATAAAAATTTGGTTTTGATTTGGAAATTCATTAAATTGTATGTTCGTTACTTCAGCAGGCTGTCTTTTATATTTTAACGCTGCAATTAATAAATAAATATTTTTTGGTTTGGATGAATATTATTTATTCTTCCTGTCTGGTGTCTAAATTTTAACAGATTATAAAAATTCAAAATATGGATGTTGTTTAGAAAGGTTTTGAAAGCGGCGATGGCCCATTGGTGTACATAACGGTTTGCCGAGACAATGGTCTCGGGTTTGATCCCCAGGTACCTCGAGCACACACCTCTGACTTTTCGAAGTTATTTGCGTATTAAAAATGTTAATTATCGCTTGCTTAATAATGTGTCCGGTTGACGGTAATATGCTTGCCTCCTATTACAAGGAGTGTGAAGTTAGGTTATGTAGAACAAATACTAACCCATCTTCTCAGCCTCCTGCGCGTCGATAAAGTTGCCAGTGAGCACAATCTCCATGGCCTTGCTCTTGCCCACGTAGCGCGGCAGGCGCTGGGTGCCGCCCGCGCCGGGGATGGTGCCGATGTTGATCTCGGGCTGGCCGAACTTGGCCTTCTCTCCCGCGTAGATTATGTCGCACAGCATGGCTAGCTCGCAGCCGCCGCCTAGCTGGAATGGCAGGATATTTGGGTTAATTTGGGATGAGCTCCGGGAAAAACAGGCTTTCCCAGGTCCAATATGGACGCATTGGCGCTACAGCTTAATTTTTTTTAATTTTACTTTTGTGTAGGTATTTGGTTAATGCCACTCAGTGGACTCCGGGTTACATGGCGAATGTCTCCACTTGGTAAGCAACCGCGAAATCGATGACGATTTTTATATCAGTGTTTTAGTGCAGTGTTTCCCAAACATTGTTCTGCCATGGCCCGGTAATTTTCACATTGCCCCTTCGTGACCTACTGAATACTTTTAAACCCAAGCTGGTTCCATTAAGGTTCAATAATTCACATTTATTAATAGTAGAAATGTTTTTCATTAATACAAGGCACTTAATTATAATATTTTGGTATCGCCTATTTAGTCACTAAACTATACGTCGATCGATAGTAGGTATTATTTTTAAAACAAGGCGGGAAAGTTGCGACCCGGTAGTTTATTTTGACGGCCCGGTACCGGGTCGCGACCCGGCAAATGGGAAACGCTGTTTTAGTGTAATAACTACTAGTAAACTAATAAATAAATAGACTTGAACATATTTGGTTATTGCGACTACAGCCTTAAAACGATTCCTATCGCAACTAAATTATGATAGTGCCAACTAGTTTTTATCAAATTCAAATTCAAACTCATTTATTCATATAGGTTACAAAAGCAACGCTTATGAACGTCAATTCTTTTTTTTGCAACCAGGTTCGGGATGGTAGGGCTATGAGAAGAGCCTGGAAGAAACTCATGCCACTCTTTTAAAAACAGAATCTTATTTTTACAATTTGTGGTACAGTCAGCGTCAAAAGTTGATGACCACATTTAGATTTTCAATATCGCTGTACACCATAATATACCTAAATTGCTCAACATGACAAGCGCCAGAAATGAATGATTATCTTAAAAGGGCATAAATAGGTGACCATGACTTTTCAAAAGTCGCTAAACAAAGTTATGGTAAAAAAAGCATAACACCACGTCACCAGTCATTCGGCCACGGCCAGTACGGCCAGTGACGTCCGAGAACTAAATAAAGGAGGTCGACATTTGATAAACTACCTAATGTGATTAATTATATTATTATAAAAGTATTTTGAAGTAAATAATTTTATATAATACTATAGTCTTTTAAGCTAATACAATATTTTATAGATGATTAATAATTGCAACTGCAATGGTTTACATTCGATACAAAGTCATAATTAAGTAGAAATATTATTTTACATTCAAGGGTAAACAGTTTTACAAAGAATTGAATTAAAACAGAATTTGTGTGAATTTTAAAAATGAGTCTTGTATGTATACTAGAGGACGCCAGCAGCTACGCCTGCATTTATTTTTAAATTTACCCGCTTTGGCCGATCCCGTGGGAAGGTCGGGAAATCCCTTCTTAGTGCACCCCTACGGTCCCCAAGGAACATACATGCCAAATTTCAGCTTCTTGCGTCCAATAGTTTCGGCTGTAGCGTGTCTGTCAGTCAGTCAGTAACGCAGGGATTTTATATATTAAGATAGGGGGTCTACCAAGAGTTTGTTTTTCAAACAAACCACGACTTTTGCACGCGATCGTCATGGAAGTTTCCTGCATGTGAAATAAATAATACAAGTATTTTTATCTAGTGAAACACGTCAAAATAATAGTAGTTTCATTCATCAATTAATGTTTAAACTTAATTTAACATTTTTTTTATCGTCAAATTATTGATAATAAGTATTCTACTTGACAGCAAAACACTATGACGTCACTATATCATCATCATCATCAGCCTTTAACAGTCCACTGCTGGACTAGGCCTCTCCTTTGAAAGGAGGAATTGGCCTACTATACCACGCTGGCCAAACGGGTTGGTATAGGGTTTGTATCAAGTTTTCCTTCTCTTACAGTGCTGTTCTCTGCATAATATGCTCCCTGTGTCGGCTCTTACGACACCCTTGGGATGATATGGGGTGGTGACAATCCGTATTCTTAATCCGTCACCACACGGACGGATTTTTAATTAAAAGTGCTTGATTTGACTAGTTGGAAACAACCCTATTTCCATAGATTTTCTAAAAGCGCCTTTATCGACCCTTATTATTATTATATTAGTAGCGATTGATAGAGGGTGCATTAAGGAAATGTATAAAAATTGTTCCCGTCGACTAGCCTTTCATCACTGTGTAAATTTCGTACTACCCTCGGATTATCGTAAATATAAAAATCATAAACTAAGTCGACGGTATGAATTTGAACGGAATCTACGTGATTTTTGAAAATAAGTATTATTACTTTACGAATAAGGTTACAATTCAATCGAACTAAAAAATCTATAATAACGTTGATGGTATAAATTCAAACTGATGATTCTAAATGTTTTCGGATATTATAACGATCAGCAATTTTTGACAAAATGGTGTTCAGTGACCTTTGACAAGTAGTGTTCAGTTAGTTTTGAACTTTAATGATGTTCATTCAATACTGGCGCTCTTCTTGTTGAGCGATTTATGGGTGATAAAATGTTCATTGATTTTGAAAATCTGAATGTGGTCATCGACTTTTGATGCTGACTGTACCATGATTGCTGACACAGCCAAAACACTTGGCGTCACTTATTGGAAATAAATCAAGGAAAAATAAAGAAAATCTAAACTTTAACTCTGCTTTAACCCACATTTGAATAAACACAACTTATTTCTGCAATATAAATAAGTTTTCCCAGGGTTTGAACTATTATATGCAATCAAAATCGGTTCTGCCGTTTTGCTGTGCAAAATATTCCAAACTATCTGAGAAAAGTCACTTTCATTTTTACATGCATATCAAGTAGTATAAATGCACAATATATTTTGCTATTAACTTCATCAATTAAAAACATATCTTGGGTTCAACAAACAAATTATTGCATTATAAATTATCTTGTGTCATGGGCTCATGGGAGATAAAAGGAGAAAGACCAAATACGGCCTGTAGCGGCCAGAGAGTTGTGAATCGTTGAAATTAAACATATAATTTTTAAAAATTTTACATCGTTTTCGTTTCTTGATAGAGTATCGGTGAAAGAATTTAGTTTTTAAAGATTAATTATTTTGAATAAGCTATGGTAATAGCGGATGAATGTCTTATGTTGCCAGCATTAAAAATAAAATGAAGTATGGTAGGCAGAAATTGTTTTAAGGAAATAATATTTTTATTACTATATTAGAAAACAATATATTTTATTTACTTTATAAGTATATTTGTAAAAAGAATCAAGAAATATATAATTAATTATACATTCCATAATTATTAATCGGTAAAAATCGTTTTGTTTTTTAATCGATAGTAGAAATATGTTTTCAAACCATTTGCAACACTTTTTTTATCTGTTATGTCATTCGTGTTGCTACTGTGTATCGTAAATATTTTGTTCTGATTTATTGGTGTTTTCGTACGGTTTTAATGTAATGTGATTGAATATAAATTCAATAATAATGATCAGTACCTTCTACCCATGCTAAGAATATGTAGCAGTGTTTGTGATTGTGGTTAGCTTTTTTGGACGAGCATACATAGTACGAGGTTCCCTAGTACACAGGTGATTATTCATTATTATTGGCCACTCTTTATGTAGTTTTTGTTCTTTAAGACGCAAAGACATACTTTTATTTACATCTAGGTATTATATTTATGTTAAAATTCAATTTTGAGGTATATTTAGTTGCGGAATAATTTCCATTTCAAATATCTCGTATCTTATTTCCACCAAAAGTTATTTAAAAAGAAATTATACAGGTTAATAGAGTAGTCATTTATCTTCAAAACACACATGGTGTTGTGTTTGGCCGTGCCAGGCCCATAATGTATGGCCAAATGGTACATCTCCTTTCTAAGAATTACTTATTATAGCAATAATAATGAATTACGTTTTTATCTTCGTTTTTAGAATTGTCAGTGTTGCACAATATGCACAACAACTAGAAATCTATAGCATATGTATTTACGTATAAAGTATATGGTGGCTAATCGAATCTAGGACATATCCCACTTCTGAAACCCAGCCTAGTCTTATAGGACCCTTCTCCAGGGGTCATTCTATCTACGTTTTATGTATGTAATGTTCAACTGTTATTGTGGTAGTGCGCGGGAACATAGCCAGAAGGACCGATGGCTGTTGGAGCAGAAAAGTTCTGGAGTGGCGGCCACACACCGGACGTCACAGTAGAGGGAAGCCTCCCTAAAGGTAGACTGACAATCTTGTTGGGATCGCGGGCAGCTGATGGATGCGGGTGGCTTACGACTGGTCTACGTGGAGAGCCTTGCCCGATGTCCAGCAATGGACGTCGTTCGGCTGATATGATGATGATCATGAAGCGGCGATAGCCCAGTGGACGTAACGGACTGCCGAGACGATGGTCTCAGGTTCGATCCCCAGCTAACCCGGTCACACACCTCTGACTTTTCGAAGCTATGTGTGTAAATGTGTATTAAAAATGTAATTATTGCTCGCTTAATATTGTGTCCGGTAGATGGCAATAGGCACATTGGGACTGGAACATAACTGGCGAAGTATGGGTGTGTATTACATCTCGGCCTACCCCTTCGGGATAACCCCGAAGGCAGACGTGCACGCCTTGATGGGCGTGAAGTTATGTGATGATGATGAATGTTCAACTTACAGCGAAGCCGTTGACGGCAGCGATGATGGGTTTGCCGCAGTTGGAGACGTCCTCCCAGTCCTTGAGGAAGCCCTTCTTAGTGTTGCTGCTGTAGGTGTTGTTCTGCATTTCCTTAATGTCAGCACCGGCGGCGAATGCCTTCTCATTACCTGGAGAAAAACAGAAAAATAATTTACTATAGATATTCCTAGGTATTCATAGTTCTACCTCTTCATCAGCCTTTAACAATCCACTGCTGGACTAGGCCTCTCCTTTCAATGGAGGAATTGGCCTACTATACCACACTGGCTAAACGGGTTGGTATAGGGTTTGTATCAAGTTTTCCTTCTCTTACAGTGCTGTTCTCTCTCTGCATAATATGCTCCCATATTATGCAGAGAGAGAACAGTCTGTCGGCTCTTCCGACACCCATGGGATGATATGGGGTGGTGACATTCCGTATTCTTAATCCGTCACCACACGGACAATAATTCTACTTGGTTTATTGTTATTTATAATCATCGCTCTAGCGTTATGTCGGTTGCACGCAAGACGTACGGCTTGAAAACCAGTGTCCGCTTTCTAGTCTAATTAGACTTGACAGAGTAAGTATTAGCTTTTTCACAGAGCAACTGCCGCCTGACCTCCGCAACCTAAAGTTAGATATTTCATGGTTTATACTAGTCAGCATATTAACGGGTAGTGACCCCATATAAGAACCCTCTAAGATCTGCATGACTGCCACGTCGCCGGTCTAACGTGCAATCCGAGGCATGGATTGCACGCGTAAGCGATTATTAACAATCTAATATGTATCGTTGGTACGCTTCATCGTTAGTATAGACGCCGGCAAACTTCTTGAACACTACCATAGACAAAAAGAGCTGCGCAGTAGCAATTTTACGTACAAAAATGTCTCCTGCGCATGCATATTGGTCAATGGTAGTGTTCAAGAAGTTTGCCGGCATTTATACACTAAAACGACGGTATGCTACATCGACAGTAAACCAAATCGATAGTACGCTGCATCGACTACCTGAATCAGTAACTCCTAAGATTTACCAGCATGAGTTGGTAAATGACCGAATTTTAAACAAAAAAACACTAAGTTGACACTCTGTTAATATCTCTATTAGGCTATCGTGGAAAATGAAAGCATAATAATTATGTAGAAACGGCAGCGGATTGGGGATGGGTAGTAAAATACTATATTTTGATCTCCGACAAATGTACATACATACATACATAGACTCACGCATGTTTCCCCGAGGGGTAGGCAGAGGCATATTAAACGCCCACTTTTCGCCAGTGTTTTGATCCCACGTAATAGGTGGCGAGCCTATTGCCGCTTATCGGGATATTTTGTTTGCCAGAGCCTCGTCCGTTGATCGGCAGGTGCACCACTTGCAGGTGAGGTTGGCTTGGGACCCTAAGATCTTGGTGGGAACCCTATGCACCCCCGACAAATGTAGTGCCGAACATTGTACACAAAACCTTGAGTCGGTCAGTAATAACGTGTTGTTATCAAAATGATATAATACTGACTTATTTAACGTTCAGATAAATGCGATAACAGCGAGATAAATATGATAGAGTAGTAAATTGTGAGGGAATAATCTATTTTAGTAAGAACCGTTAATAACAGATCATAAAACTAGGTTTTCGGACTGTGCCCATGGACTATGCACTTAGGTAACTTGCTATTCTATACGGATAAATAAAAGAAGTATTTGTTGATATTGTCAAAATACCGGAATTTTTTTTTTAATGTTGTTACGAGTTACAACAGATATATTTGTTTGTGCCAGCAAATCTCCGAAACCGCGGGCACCATTCTGTCTGACGTTTATTTTATGAGCAGATAGTTGACGTTATAAGGAGGTTATAAGGTTATAACATAAGGAGGAAGCGATAGCCTAGTGGAGATACCAACGGACTGCCATGCAGCCGGGTTCGAATCCACGGCGCGCACCAATGACTTTTCGAAGTTAAGTGCGTATTAAATTGATAATTATCGCTTGCTTCGTGCCTCGGAGAGCACGTTAAAGCGTCGGTCCCAGCTGTCATGAAGATTTTTGACAGTCGTTACGGGGAGTCAGTACCCTCAAATAAACTGATACTGGTCTAAACCATGAAATATCGCAATCCTTTTGGGTTGCGGAGGTCAGACAACAGTCGCAATGTGGAAAAGTTGATATTCTGTCATATTTGGTTAGACCAGTAAGCGGACCTCGGGCTCCAAGGCGTGTAAGTCTTGAATGCAACCGGGATAACGCTAGGGCGATGATGAGTTGACGTTATAATGAGTGGCTTAAGCTTATTAGTGTACCTTATTAATTAAAAAACTGCAGCGCTCATGGTGTGATTTGGCTTGCCGTTCGTAATAGGTCGGCAAAGTTAAGCAACTCTTGCACAGGTCAGCACTTGGATGGGTGCCCACGTGTGACATTTACATCAAAGCACTATCGTGCTTCGGAGGGTGCGTATAGCTGTCGGTCTCGGTTCTTGTCTCAGGATACTCTGATATCTCCGACATCAGAGTTGGCCACAAACTCACACGAAAAACAACAACCATAAGAAAACCATCAACCTGGCCATAAAAAACTAAAACAAATATCAGTCTTAGTTTTTAAGTAGCTATATGTTTCGCTGACCCAAAAGACCTTTAAACACAAACGCAATGTACGTTAAACGGTCAGTAGGTATAGACTAAATGTATATAAAGTTGGATGTTTTCCATTTTGTTTATGCACACACTTTAGTATATACTTAGTGTCTTTATAAACATTAGGTACCTAAGCAAGTTGTTTTTTTTCTACACTAATATTATAAAGAGGAAAAATTTGTATTTTTGTTTGTTTGTAATGGATAAACTCAAAAACTACTGGACCGATTTTAAAAATTATTTCACCATTAGAAAGCTACATTATCTGCGTGTAACATAGGCTATATTTTATTTTAGAAAATATAGGGATCTGTAAGATATTTGGGTTTTTCGGGTACGCGAAGTAGTTCCCTCAGGACGCGGGTGAAACCGCGGGAAACGGCTAGTAGAAAATAAATAACATTTAACATCTATTTTCTTGTCAGAAAGAATTTGAATGACAATGCAATGGTGTAGGTACACATAGCGCCAAATCAGGCTAAACTGTTGCCATACGATTATAACCCTTATTTTCTACGACATAAGAACGATACAAAGATCAAAGTGTCTAGCATAACGTTTAGCCGTGTACTTACATGCAAATTGCAAACGTAATATTATTATTCGACAACTGGTTGGCGCAGCGGGAGTGTAAGCAACTGCCACGTTGAAGTTCGCGGGTTCGATTCCCGCTCAAGTCAAACATTTGTGTGCGTGAACATGGATGTTTATCTTGGTCTGGGTGTTTCTATGTATATTATTAATGTATTTACAAAAAAAAGAGTTACTGGGTTTTCCGAATACTCAGTAGCAGCACGGAGTCTGGTAATGTGCCCGGTACGGCAGTAGGCTCGCCCCCTAAAAATTCCAATTGCACTCCCGCGGCGCCAACCGGTCGTCAAACGTACCTACGGATACAGACGTGATCCTATAAAAAATAAAAATTGGACTCACCAGTGATAATAATGGCGGCGATTTTATCATCAGCGTCAAAGTCCCTGACGGCCTGGCCTAGCTCCACAAAGAGGGGCCCACAGAGCGCATTCAGGGCCTTAGGCCGGTTCAACTGGATGAGGCCTACATTGGACTTGGAGCCGACCACTTCAACCTTGATGTTTTCATATGCTGGGGCTGTGGATAGAAAGGTCATGGTTAAATTGAATAGTCTTACTCTTAATTTTTTAGTACAAGATAAGGCCCTTAAGCTGGCTTTTAACAATGTGTGGGTTAGCGGATAGATGTGCAAGGCACCTTTGAAGTAATACCCTGGGAAGCCAGCTTTAGGATAAATTGTCAGTCTTGTGTGTTGTCAATATCAATATTTTTAGGCATCAATATATTGAAATCACATTGAAATATTGGCTGTCCGATTTAATAGTTCAAGAAAGATACTGCTTTCCAGAAATGTAAAATTAAAAATTTATTACTTAAACACTTGCATACCTAAGTATTTAGCTATGAAATTATAAAAAAATTGCTTGTTCACTCTATGACAAGATAAAATCTTGGTTAAAATAACAATGATAAGGTTATAAGCAATACTGTAAAGGCCACAGATATAATAATAATTATTACAACTAGTTCTTTTAGTGTTTGTTTTTCCAATTATAATTTAAAGGTATATTAAATTCTAATATTACATGTTTTAATAATTTATAATTACAATAATTTCCATATAAGCACAAGTTTGTTTTATAGGTCTATAGACTCCTCAATTTAAAACTATATGAGAATGTATGTAATTCATATTTCATAATGTAAGTAATTTATTCTATTCGTAATGTAAGTATTGACGATCGGTTGGCGCAGCGGGAGTGTATGCAACTGCGACGCCGAAGGTCGCGGGTTCGATTCCCGCTCAAGTCAAACATTTGTGTGAATGTTTGTCTTGGTCTGGGTGTTTCCATGTATAATATGTATGTATTTACAAAAAAATGTTTATATGTATGTTTATCCATTGTCTAGTACCCATAGTACAAGCTTCTGCTTAGTTTGGGACTAGATGGTGTTGTGTGAATGTGGTAGAATATTATTATAGAATATTAATTGAATGCCTACATCCATTACTCCTTTTATACAAGGTAAGTATTTCATACTTGCATAAGAGTGAGGCCAACAGTTTATTTTATAGGTGAGGAGTCTGTGAGACCCAATAACTTAGCCTAAGTATGTACCATTTTAACATAGCAAAGAGTCATATTACTAAAACAAACAAACAATAATACAATGAAATAATCTCATAATTTTACGAATTTAACATTTTGTTTAACATGTCTATAGTTTATTGTTAATGTGGCAGATAAATGACATATGATTTTAATAATGATGTTATTTATTATTAAGAACAAGGCAATTTTTTTTTGCTATATCAAATATATAAGTATTTATAATAATTGATGCTAGACAATTTTATGTATTTATTATAGCAATATAGTTTGAAAGTATTTGTTCAACACATACCTAGTTCATTCATACAGTGTACACTTAATTATACTATTTCTGATTATTCTTATCGTTTAACTCAGCACTCAACTAGTAATTGTTAAGATTGAGCATTATTAGAGACTAATTACTATTTAAAAGTACATAATTGGTTTGTTCAAATAGTAATTAAAACAGCATTGTCGGAACTTTTAAAATGTGTAATCTTATCTTGATTAATTATTTAATTAAGTCATGATGCAACGTGAACTTGGCAAGTGTTATCAGTGACCATCCCAATTTTCTTATCAGCATAGCTTCATCTCGCAAAGTTTTAGATCAAAAGTTGTAGCCATGTTGTAGCATTTACTGATGCAAGTGACCAAAATAGCATCAAGCTTTATTCTTTGTTTATGTGGAATATTGTTAGTAGAACAGGTAAATAATAAATACTTATTGGGGCGTTCATCGAACCTCCGTGCAGACAGCTAGTGTGCTCTATGGACATGATGTTAATAATGCAAGTTTGATCTAAATGTGAATGAAGTTTGATCTAAATGTGAATGTAGTGAGATTTCTCCAGACGATTACTGACTGGAAATAGTTGCGATGATACTCAATGGTTGCATTACATAATCAATTAATAAAAAATATAACTTAAAATAACGAAACAGGTTTGCATACCAGAGCTGTAGAATTTCACGAAACCGGTATTAGCAGCAGCCACTTTGTTGATAGCATTCTTTCCTAATAATACACGGGTTACAACACCAAGGGAAGCCATTTTACCAGTTATTTAACGACTATTTGGTCGTCTATCTTATCCAATACTGAAAGATAATTCGCCCCGAAAAGTTATACCGGCGAAAATAACTTCGTAGTGAATGAACTTTGGCACGTTGATAAGTGGTGATAAGATTAAAAAGTAAAATTATTAGAACGAAACAGACATATATTTTGTGGTGTGTGCGAAGAGGAAGGATGGTTCATACTTTTGTTTTCGTACAGCTACAAAAGTATTTTTACTGCGTTACGTTTTGATATGTCCACATGTCATTTTAAATAAAGAATTCAAATATAATAAACGTACCATTTTATTGAATAACACGTTGAGGACATATTTAAAATACACATGAATTGAAAGTTTTTTGTGTAGGTTAGAAAATTACGGTGTATTGATTAAAACAATACTGTTTTGAGCTAACTACGGAAAAAATAAAACGCAGAGACTTGTCAAATCGTCGAATGTCAAAGGAATGTCATTCAGGCATTCAGAAGTAATGTCAGGTTATTTTCTATTTACTGTTTACGTAAAAAAGGAAGTAAACAAACTTATCCTGTAATCTACTATTAATAGATGCTAGGCAAGGGGCTAGCATAGTTTCAGAAGTATTTAAATCCTAATCGATATGGCTAACAACAAAATAAAATTCTTCATTCTCACCGGCGAACCTGGTTAGGTATAAATGAACTAGCCAAACTTGTGAACAGATAACCTACTTTTATTTATTCTTATTAATACTTAATTCTTCACATCTATTTCCAGGCGTAGGAAAAACGACTCTGACTAAAAAACTGTCATTAGCCGTCGCAGGCAAAGGCGTGAAGGTAACCGGCTTTTATACCGAAGAGGTTAGAAAGAGTGGAGTTCGAGAAGGCTTCGATATTGTTACTCTAGATGGTGTTAGAGGACGTTTGGCTCGAGATCAAAGCTTATTAAACGGCCCCATTAAGCACAGAGTCGGTAAATATGGTGTTTTGGTCAACGAATTTGAGAATATTGCATTGAAATCTATGGTAAAGGTAGGTAACTAAGTATCATCTTAATATATAAAATGCTTGCGTTACTGACTGACTGACAGACACGCTACAGCCGAAACTATTGGGCGCAGGAAGCTGAAATTTGACATGTATGTTCCTTGGGAACCGTAGGGGTGCACTAAGAAGGGATTTCCCAAAATTCCCGCGGGATCGGCCAAAACGGGTAAATTAAAAAAAATGCAGGTGTAGCTGCTGGCGTCCTCTAGTATTTTGTATAAGTATGTACTTATTCGTGAAACTGCCTCTGTGGTCCAGTGGATAGCGTATGCGAATGCTGATTGGAGGTCTCGGGTTCGATTCCTGGCAAAAGTGTAATGAGTCTGGTGATGTGCCCAGTAGCGGCAATAGGCTTGACACAATTACGTGTGACCTAAAAAAAATCATGGCGATAGGTGGGTGTAATATTACACCTCTGTATACCGCTTTGGGGATACAGGCGTGAGTATATAAAAAAAAATATTTGTTAAGTTTCTTGTATCAATGTGTTCTTTTTTTCAGCCCAGTGATTGCCAGTCCCATTTACTAGTAGTAGATGAGATAGGCAAGATGGAATTCTTCAGTGACTCCTTTAAATCAGCTATACGCACTATTTTCAGTCAGAACTCTGAGTTTACAGTGTTAGCTACAATACCTGTAAGGAGAAGTGATGCACTGATTGAGGGTATAAGGAACCATAAGCAAGCTAAAGTTTGGATGGTTAGTAAATGCTAGATTATTTTAAAGAGTTTGTTCAAACAATCAAACAGTCTTTAGCCTAGTTGGCTAAAAACTTTGAAAGTTAATTTATTTACAAGTCATTGACATAAAGACATTTATTTCTGCATTTTGGTTGCTTACAACACTTATACAAGTCAAAACCCTATCTAGATGATGCCAGCTTTTCCTAGCTAAATGACTTCTTGAGAAGAAAGGCTAAAACAAACTCAGTCAATGCTTTTTTTTGAGATTGACATTGTGTCCGTGTGGTGATGGATTAAGAATACGGAATGTCACCACCCCATATCACCCCATGGGTGTCGTAAGAGCCGACAGAGGACCATATTATGCAGAGCACAGCACTGTGAGAGAAGGAAAACTTGATACAAACCCTATACCAACCCGTTTGGCCAGTGTGGTATAGTAGGCCAATTCCTCCATTCAAAGGAGAGGCCTAGTCCAGCAGTGGACTGTTAAAGGCTGATGAAGATGATGATGATGACATTGTGAGGACACACAGCTACTGGTCAAGTTAGACATTGACCTTTGTACGATTCTTATGGCCTAGGAAATAAGTAACAAAATCATACTGCAACTGTATAGCATGACTTCTTGATGTGTACACAAAGTCAGTGCATCCATGCAATGGTGGAGCTGAATTTCTGTGGACAGACTGCTTATTTTTAATTTTGGGTGGCTTGACTTTGGTAAGAGTAGGTTTTCAGACATTTGTTTTTGGAATTCAAGCTTTTGTATAAAGGAAGTAAGCTTGCATCAAACTGTGCTGTGTTTACTTGCTGCCTCACGCTCACAGACGCCATTATAGAGTTGCCAGTAACAACGTCTTTCCCCTAAAAATAGGGTAAATTCATAATTTTTGCATGAATATAAGTAATGTATATTATAAATTCTCAAGTCACACTGTCTGCTTTTTAAGTTTTACGACTGACTAACGATGGCTAAATCAATTTTGACGAAACTTGCGCTCAAACGTAAGCACTAACAAGTGCCGAGTGATTTCCTAGTTAAATGCTGTTTATAGTACATACAAGTATTTATGTATGTTTGTGAGAAAAATCAACAGCGACTACTATGGGTACGCGGTTGCGTTATGGTGATAAAAAAAGGCGACAAATTTAAAAATTATAATATAGTTCGGTCGGTAAGGTCATTCGTTCAAGAACGATGTTAGTTACGCATACCTACATTAAAAGACAATACTAGAATTTAGATACAAGCCTTTCAATACAAAATCGAAATCATCGAGTGATTTGAGACGATGTCGTCTTAGCCAAGCTTGACGTGACAAATTTGTCGTAACCGATTGGTATGTACCAGCCAGAGCGGTGTTTAAAAGGTTAAGTTTAGGTATACCTATATGTAACTACCTAATTTCTTTTTTTTATTATTACTGCCAATAGAATAAATTTTCGTAAGGAATGTGTAAATTAAACTGGGACAACTTCACACCCAACTGGCAACACTCCGCATGTACTTAGATTTAGTTACTATGATTCACTGTATTTGTATTATTAGACAATTTACGTAATAAAATTTATGTCTGACCGGTGGAATGATACCCCAGCAACCTTATAATCTTTTTCTGAAGCATTGTGGCACAGAAACACTGTACAATATATCATAATTTCGATTATTTTGCGGGAGATGCTTACGCTACCGTGCGACTCGGACCACAGACAACGCGGCCGCCGATTGGGTCAGGCAGGTTCTGACCCAAATGAATGGCGCGTATTACGTGCGCGTACTTGGTTTCTGTAGGTAATAATTCAATGTTTCTAACCAACACTTACGCGAAATTTTGAAAATATTTAATTGCTTGGATGCAATTTTCATCTTGGACAGATTATTTATAGGCAAGTAATAATTTTGTATTAATACTAATTCCATAAAAACTTAAGTCTTTTAAAAAAAAAATACACACTGCCTGAATTAAGAGAAATAAGTAGAATTCGGTTCTGGCGTTGTGGTCGCAGTTCTAACCTAACCTAACCAGCCATTGTTTCAGTTGACCCTACACAAGACTGTTGTATTATCGTAGATTTTGGTTAATAAAATATTTACCAAGCAAGGCATTTTGTCAAATGTTATTTATGCTTTAAGTTGTTTTGCCAAATATCATGTTTAAAAAAATAATTTGTAAATTAATGTTTTAGCATAATAACGTTTTTATAGTAGGGGAAGGTGTTGTACCTATGGACGGTTTTACCTGTGGACACCACTGATATCTTAAAAAATAAACACAGAAATTGAACGAATTAAACGCATCCGTAAAGTATTTTTGATGAGTGGCAACACTGACTAGCTGTCATTTTGTGTTAGTTCTTGTGTAGCCGGTGACAGACTGTAAAAAGTTTTCTCGCGAAAAAGTAAGTATTTAACTCTTTTTCCTTCTATTTTTTTGTGAATATATGCAGAGCATAAATAGTTATTTTTGGTCAGAATGTAGTGTATATTGTTAAACATCTATTTGCAGCGGTATAACAGTGTAAATATGTGCCTATCATGCCGGTAATATGTTTTTAGGTTATACTGTCAAATTTGTACCTGTGGACATCAACATATGTGTACCTATGGACTGTCCACAGGTACAAACTTTAGTTTTAATTTCTTACTTGATTTGCAAATGCCGATTTTGAACTATTTTTCTTTTTTTTCAGTGCCTCGTAGTAAGGATGGAAAAACGCGACGTAAGTTGTGTTCAGAAACATTATCTGAGGCAATTAAAGAGGCTAGAAATGGATGTTCTTTGCGATAAGTTGCAGAAAAATATCAAATACCAAAATCGACTATATTTAAATACCTCCACATGAATAAGAACAGAGATCTGGACGATAAAAATGCACATATTTTGAGAAATGACGTAAAGAAAGTGTTTAATGAGGAAGAAGAGAAAAAGCTTGAAGAATATTTAGAAAAAGCAGCTTACCTGCATATAAGATTAAATGTTAAGCAAGTCAGAGAACTGGCATACCAGCTTGCGGTGTCGAAGCAAAAACAAAACATCCCAAATAGCTGGCACCAACACAAAATGGCTGGGATAGGATGGCTAAGATGCTATCGTCAACGTCATTCTCATTTGTCTCTACGAAAGCCCGAAGCAACCAGTTTGGCACGAGCAAGTAGTTTTAACAGAGCTAATATTTCCAAATTCTTTGACAACCTCCAAAAAGTACTTGAAAAACATCACTTCTCCCCTGAAAATATTTATAATCTAGATGAGACTGGAATATTCACAGTTCACAATCCAAGAAAAGTGCTGGCTCCGAAAAAAATTAAACAGCTTGGTAAATTCACATCAGGAGAAAGAGGAGTAAATAACACCATGATTGCCTGCATAAATGCTGTTGGAAATTCAGTCCCTCCTTTAATAATCTTTCCTAGAGTTTTCTTTTAAGACAACATGCTAAAAGGTGCTCCTCCAGGTTCGACTGGTGCAGCCAACCAATCCGGATGGTCAACTGAATTGATTTTCAGAACATACCTGGATCATTTTATAAAATTTGCCAAACCTACAAAAGAAGACCCAGTTCTCTTAATAATGGACAACCATGAGACACATATCTCAATAGATATCATTGAAAAAGCCGTCGATAATGGTATAGTTCTACTCACGTTGCCACCACACACATCAGATAATCTGCAGCCCTTAGACCGTTGCGTGTTTGGGCCTTTTAAGACGCATTACAACAAGGCTGCCGACAATTGGATGCTCAATCATCCCGGGAAGCCTATTACTATTTATGATATTTCAGAAATTGTAGGTGAAGCTTAACCGCTTGCATTCACACCCAAAAATATTATTAAAAGTTTCGAAGTAACAGGCATTTGCCCATTTAATCGAGATGTTTTCAGTGACGACGACTTTTTATGCTCATTCGTCACTGATCGACCAGAGCCATTGACCACAGTGTCTAATACTTCAACGACGACGACAGCCAATATCGACTACCCGGAGACACAACAGCCTAATGTCAGTGTAGATGAAGATATGCCTATTGCTGGACCATCTGGCATTCACCAGGCAAATCTGGATACAGAAACTCGGTCTACTGTAAGCAGCTCTGTTGGTCAGTTGGACATATCCACTCTTGATGGGACTGAACAAGACAAGGAAAAGATTATTTCACAAATAACGCCAGAATCTGTACGCCCATTCCTAAAAGCAGACCCTCGAAAAGCAACTCGACGAGGAAGGAAACCTGGAAAGAGTAGAATATTAACTGATATACCTGAAAAAAATGAAATTAAGAACGAAGCAATTAAAAAAGCTGAGAAAAGAAGAAAAATACAAGACAAAAACAAAAATAAGGAAAAAGACTTACCGAAAAAGACAAAACATTCGTCTAAAGAGCTACCAAAGGCTGACGTTAGCCAGATAAACATCCAATCTTCAGAAAAAAAGGTCACAATTCTTGACGACCAGGTGTTACCCTATGCAATGTGTATGGGATGTAAAAGACATGAAAATGTTAACAAAATGCTCAATTGTTCTCAATGTGATTTAAATTATCACAAGAAATGTGTATCTAGATCACATATCGATAGTTTTGGATCAGATGATGAGTCAGACTTTTTATGTCAGAAGTGTTATATTTTAAATGATGATGATTCAGATGCCTCCGATGATTCTGCCTTAGAATTATATGAAAAGTATTGCGAAACCAAAAAATATGGTTAATTGATTATTTTATGTTACCTATAAGTTGTTTTATAAAGAGTTTCTGTTTATTTTTGTTGATTTTACAGGATTAATATGTAAGGAAAAGTGATCTGTCCATAGGTACATTGCCGTCCATAAGTACAATGTAGCTGTCCATAGGTACAATCATAAGATGTACCTGTGGACAAATTAAGTGTTTTTAAAAAAAGTGATTCTTTTTAATAATTATAATTCGTACAAAACTAAAGACTGCTAATTGTTAAGCGTTAACTATTATTGTAATAATATTTGAGATACTTTTTGGCTATTCAATTATAATTAAGTCATTAAACCTTATTTTCATTCAAAATCCGGCGAATGTCCACAGGTAAAACACCTTCCCCTAAATATATTGTCTAATGAGTAGTTTATTAAACAATAGTTTGTAAAATAATAAATTTGTCAAGTATAATTTTGTCAAATGTTATTTGTCAAATGAAAATTTTTCATTTGTTTTTTGTCAAATGATTGGACACCTTGCATCACTTATCTGTATATTATGCATTTAATCAAGTAATTAATCCAGATGTAATTTATTTGCATTTGGATATAGCTCCCTTAAATTAAAAATCCTAGGTCTGCTAAATGTCTGCCTGCCTGCTTATTGCTCTCCATATCCATATGCTGTATTATAATTATGAGAATGTCCATAACATTTTTTACACTAAATACACAATTCATTGTGCAAGTCTTGTACCAATAACTAAGCGCAAACTCCCAGAGTATTGGAAAATAAAAATAACTAATTTATTTGTATTTTGTTTGCAGGTCACTAGAGAAAATAGAAATAACATTCATGAAGATATATTGAGAGAAATGAATACAACATTGAGGTTTACTTGATTAAATTTAATGTAATTGCATGTTAGAACTACAATATGTATAAACATCTAATATACAGTTACAAAACAAAAATGTACATGTTCTTTAAAGTTACATCTACTAAGAAAAATAAAGAAAGCCTGTCAAACACACAGACAGATATACATTACCATAACAATACATAAAAAGTAGTCACCATTAAACAAACAAAATAATAATTATGTAACAAATAGCACTTTAGGTATTATCACAAGCTTTAAAGTAAATGACTCACTATCAAATTTGAAGTCACTTTTTTACTTGGACCGAGTTGTGCCAAAATTTTCCACCCCACAATGAACACATTTTGAGTTATTTCAGTTTAAACATTCAGACGAAGTTTTTCCATTTAAATATTCCGATTTTGTTACATATGAAGGTATCAATATTAGGAATATTGAATATGCCTAAGACTATAGAATAAAAGGCAGACAGAGCGCGCGGAACACTTGAGTGAGGCCACTAAAGCAAATACAAAATTGAAAAGCGAATACAAACTCGACTCAGTGCGCTGCGAAGCATCGCACAGTTCACACGCCACGATCGATCCTGCTTTTAACCCATTCAGTGCCGTGCCCGCCCATCGGCGGGCGAAAAGTCTTAACTGACACGCCGAGCCCGCCCATGGGCGGTTGGATTTCAACCTCCGATATCTAAGCCAATAACAATTAGAAAAAAGGAAGATTTTGTGAAATGATTCGTTTTCCTAGAATTTATTCGTTACCAAAACGGCCTGCAGATATCTCAGGTTTGGAAAAATGTAGATTCCGACCTTTCATGCCGAACCCGCCCATGGGCGGGCATAACAATTATTCAGGCTATACCAACCTTTTGTGAAACATGATAATTTTAGTTAAAATTTTAATGTTTTAATGCTATTAATAATCGGCTTCAGGAAAATATTATATACTTTCTCGATTGTAGTATCTGATACTAATATATAAAGCTGAAGAGTTTGTTTGTTTGTTTGGTTGAACGCGCTAATCTCAGGAACTACCGGTCCGATTTGAAAAATTCTTTCACTGATATATAACCCATTTATCGAGGAAGGCTATAGGCTTTATAACATCACGCTTTGAGCGACGGCAGCGGAGCAGAAGCCTTAAATAACGCGGGTGTAACCGCGGGCATAATCTATACTAATATATAAAGCTGAAGAGTTTGTTTGTTTGGTTGAACGCGCTAATCTCAGGAACTACCAGTCCGATTTGAAATTTTTTTTCAGTGTTAGATAGTTTATTTATTGAGGAAGGCTATAAGCTATATAACATCACGCTATGAGCCACGGGAGTGGAGCAGTAGCCTTCAATTACGCGGGTGTAACCGCGGGCGTCATCTAGTCAACCGTATGCCTCGGACATAAAGTATATTATTGCAAAAAGTATAATAATATGCAAAAGGAGCTGGCTGGCCGGTCAATAGACCATAGGTAAACAGTAGTAAACTATTTTTTTATGCGTCCGTGTTATCCTAAGCCAAATGAACCGTATATACAAGGACATATTGTACTTTGTAGACATCTTTGTGGCTAGCTAAAACATAACAAAAGGATGCGCGCGTGCATCTCGTTTTTTACGTGATACTTTGAAAAAGTCGTTTGATTTCTTCCATATGTCGTCGTTACCAAATTCAGTTTTATTGCCTGAACAAAAGAAAAAAAATATTACATTATTACCTATAGTAAAGAGGAAAGATAAAAATTAAATTGTAAGCAAATTTAAATTATGTATTTTTTTAACTAATTGAGTGTAGGGGTTGACGACACCTGACTATTGAAAAATGCACATAGATTTGGGTTTTTTAAAGACATTTTTGATTTATTTACATATGTATTAGCTTAATTTTATCTGAAAGACGGTTTTGTATGATTTTGATTCATCTTAGATTAATTAAGTGACAGTTATGCCTTACCTTCATGCTCCATTACTATTTCAGCTAATAACCAATAAAACTGTCACAATTTTACCACAAATATCGCAGGAAACTTCACATACACGCTTTAAACACGATACAGTACATGTTGAACTGAACATATCAAACGGTTCATGTCGAAATCTAGAGCTTCATGCCGAAAACGCCGATGGGCGGACAAAAATACTTAATCGAGATGCCGGACCCGCCGATGGGCGGGCTGTATATCATACTATGGCGGCACCTGGGTAATGACGTTAATTTTCAGGTAGGCAGTGAATGGGTTAAATTCATAAAATGCCGTCTTGCGTTTTTAAACATTGTAAAAGTTGTTTCTAAAAGCAAATACGGGAAGATGGAATATATTCTTACAGATAACTATGGATTATTTGACCGTTTTATTATATTATTTCGATAAAATTCGTATTTCTGCAGAAAATATGTAAGTGTTGCCAATTTACGTCGACACCGTTTTCCCTGAATTAGGGAAAATGCACTTGTCAATTGATTATGTAGGTAATAATGATTGTCATGTTAATGAAAAATACATTAACGTATTGTAAAAGTATATTGTAGATTATATTTTTTCTTATAAATATACTAATAGGATTTCCATTAGTATATACATTGTTTTCAGTTCGATCCCCAAACGATCCAAATATTCGTGTACACGCGGCTACTTGTCAAGCTATACACTTTGACCTTTGTTAGACCTTTGTACCGTTCTTATGGCGTAGGGAATAAGTATCAAAATCGTACTTCGACTATTTAGCTTGACTTGGCGCCGTGTGTACATTAAGTACAGAAACAGAAATTATTGATTGTATCAATTTTTTTTGGTTACGATTTATGATTATGATATTCATAATTTATTGTATGCATGACAAAATGTTTTTAGCTAATTAATATTTATGACGCAAGCCTGTCTATTTATTTCTCAATTTACGAATAAAATTAGTTAAAACTTAACTCGGAGCCTAATTTTTTTAAGAAATGTATTTATAAAAGCATACTTTAATGGTATCTTTTATTTGAATAATTTTCACAACAGCATTACATATTAAAAGCATTAATTAAATCTATGGTAAATTCTTCAAAACCACAAACGAATATAAAATATTACCTATGTAATATTTTTATATTCGTTTGCAAAAACTATATGCAAAATAGTGGGAGATTATTCATAATCTGGAAACTTTACACACACATAGACGCGCGTGTCCGTACAGTGCCAGTCGCCAAATGTCACGCACACATAGCTGTCATCGTGCCTCACTTAGTTGGACGAATACGCTACATCTGGTTCTTGTTTGTTAAATCTGTGGAATATGCTTTCTTATCGTATGTTTTACAATATACAGGCGCTGCTATTTTTTAAGATATTGAGAGAAATATCGTCTGGATCATTTCAGCAAAAAATAAATTTGTATGACACTGTGACAAAATTAATTTTGGAATAATGATCCAAAAGCACTTCCATAAACAGTTTAAGATCCATGCAAGTTTTTCAGACATAGATAAGTACCTAATAAATATCTGCCCTTTGACAAAGGTGAATTTAGTTCATGCAATTGATTTTTAATTCCGTGGTTTTATTAATATTTTTTTTGTTTTAGTAATTACGTTCCAATAAAATCTGTTATTCGGGGAGATGGGCCTCGTTAGTTTTGGTCGGCAACCCGTCTAGGAGAAGGAACACTCCGAAATTAAACCAATATTCAGGGAGCATACCCGAAAACAAACCCCAATCCAAGGTGTCAAATAGTTTAAAGGAAAAAAGAGGAAAAGAAAGACGAGTTGGATAGCAGATTATCTGAAGATTTCCGGAAAAACATAAAGTTTTTCTGTAAATCCGTTTGTGGAGTTCGAGGAAGAACTCAATCCTCAGAATACACGTCAATCATCAGGGATAAGAATGGAAAGATACTGAATAGTGAACCGAGCGTGCTGAAGAGAGGAAAGGAGTATTTTGAAGGTTTATTTGAAAGAACGGCCATAGAGACATCGATCGCCGAAATGAATGGTAATAACAGCAATGATGAAAGCGATATTGGATGAGATTGTGAAAGCGCTGGCAAGTATGAAATCAGGTAGGGCTGCAGGAAATGATAGGATTACAGTTGAAATGCTGAAGGCTGGACAGATTCAAGTGTATGAATCATCACCATCCTGGATCATTGTGGCAAATCCGATTTGTATTAATTTACCGGAAACATTTTGTTCCAAATGACATGAATCATTTCCGCAATTTATTTTTCTAAAGCCCCATAGATGTGGAGTGGTATACTTTCAGTATATCTTTTCCTAGGGAGCACATAATAAATTGAGTCTTTGCTAGATGAAAATAAGGCTCACTTTCGATTGGTTAGTATAGATAACTCAATTTCGATAAATATGTGGGTTGGATCATTTTGGCACAACTCGGTCCACTTAATATGTGCTGTTTGTAGAAGTTAGTGTTCATTTTTTTTATGGCAATCTGCCGATTTTCTGGACTATTCTTGCCAATGATGGGTTATGGTCACACACATGTAAAAAGTTACACTTAAACAGCACAAATACAACAATATGAACAGATATAAAGCCACGAATAATACAAAATATGCTTCAAAATGCAAGAAATTCTTGCACATGCATTTACTGTAGTAACAAAACTCATATTTATGCACTGTGTATTTCAACTCAGTGTTTTTCTGAAATGTATTTACTTAGCCCAACCTTCTTACAGCATTTATTATACAAATTATAATCAAGAAAATTTTCATGAATATTTTTGACCAAAACAGATTTGAAAATTATAATAATATGTATTTTGTAAAATAAATATTAAGAAAGCTTCTTTATAATAGGCTGAGTAAATATTTTTCAAAAAACTGACTTTAAATAGTGTAAGTTTATAAACATCAAATTTTAAAGGAAAAATATCAGGTGCTAAATATGTAACATGCAAACATAACAAACAGAGATAATATTTCGGTTTAGTTATGTCTATCAAAATATACATGATTTTGTGATGGTCTCACAAATAAGTTTATTAGCAATGATATGTACTTGTAGGTAGTTTCACCATAAATTAAAATGCATAAACAAAAACAACAAAATATGGAATTACAACAAAATATTATGGCACATGCATATCGATAAATTTCAATCATAGTTCCTTCATTACTTTTATATTTATAACAATTTATGTTCCTACATAACAATAAACAGATGTGGTAATAATATAATAACTATCAGTCAAAACCCGAGTATGTCCCATTCATTCCTGTTGACCAGCCTCTTTAAAGGGACAGTTAGGCTAGGTCCGCACAGGCAGGCGGCTTGCTTAGCGCCTAGAGCCTAGCTAGTCACCAAGCGACTAGCTTAGTAAAACGAACGCTCGATAATGTTCAGGACCGGCCGCACTGCACGCTTGGCGCCTAGCTAGTCGCTTACCGTCTAAGTAAACAAACGTGTTGGTTTTTTGTCACTAGGCGCGAGGCATTATAGAATAAAAAAAATGGATGAAATATTTATTGCATTAGTTTTCAACATAGAACCTCTGTGTCATCTAGCTAGTCAACTTCATATAAGTACAGTCGCAACAATTTCGCAAATGTTAATACAGAACATTATACTCCCCGTTACTGGATTGTGACTTATTTATATCATGAACCCAAAATGATGGATCAGGCCGTGAAATGGTATATTTTTAACACGAATTTTCTGTAAGAAGCAGTTTAAACCTATTTTTGAAAGTGATATGTCGGCAACGTGCCGACAAGCGAATGAACAAGGCACCTAGCAACCCACCACGCAAACCGCCTCTCAGTGCGGCCACCGTGTATCCTAGCAAGTAACCAGAATGCAAGCCACTAGCTAGACTCTAGCTAGGCGCTAAGCAAGCCACCTGCCTGTGTGGACGTAGCCTTAGGGAAAAATGGTCCATCAAGGCCCTCTAGTGCCCATTCTGCCATATAATGGGGTGGATGGCACAGATTGAGTATCATCTACCTCAGTCTACTTTTATGTAGAAAGCGAAAGCACTCACAATTCAGTTTAATAGCCAGTTCACTTGACGCTAATGCGCCGGTAGATAACAATCTTTCAGTATAATATTTTACTAAATTGCAAAAGTTAAGGCCTTGCCACACGATACAATTTTACCACTGATCAAATTTTCAATCGAATTGGCTTTGCCCGTCTACACGACACAATCAAATCACTGATTTGCATTCCGTCCACCCGATTGGTTAAAATCTGGTGGTACCGCCCACCTGATGAACTTGAGTTGGACGACTGGCGTCTACACGTCACGATTTCATCAAGTGATTTAGTCAAGTTGGACGTAAAATCGTGTCGTGTGGATAGGCCTTTATGTGGCACACAGACATGATGTATGATTGCTGATTGATTACATTTAATTTTTGTTTTTATTATGCATTTATGGTAACAATATCTTTAGTGGAAATATCAGAAAAGAAAGACTATTGGCTAACTATTATGACATTGATGATAATATAGTTTATAATGTATGCACAGTTATGAAATATGACTGATATAGTAGGTATTTAACATAAGACAATACCAGAAACATGAAAGGACAAATTCATGCACTTAGTGCAGTAATTAGGGCTGTGCTAGCAGTGTCTAGACACCTCTGATGGTACACAAAAGAAGCCCAATTATCACATAAGTATAATAAATTTTAAAGGCATAGTTATTGAAGCTCGCCCCGGAGGCATTAAATGATTAAAGGCTAGTAACGACACTGCACAAGAGATTCTGAACATGAAATTTAAAAATTCTATTAGGTGCTACTTCATCATGAGTCGTCATCAGAATAGTCATCAAACTGGCCTTCAACTTCTTGAGGTGGCTGTGGGTTGTTCAATTTCTCTAATCTGATCATTTCCTCAATAGCTATTTGATGATGCATATCTATTGGGCAATATTTGCCTTCGTCTATTTTTTCTTGGACAAATTTTAGCCATTTCATAGTGTTGGATGGGATTTCCGGATGTTTCTTCGGTCCTCGAGGGGTTGGCAGATCATGGTGTGAAGGTATCCAGTAATCATCAGAGTCCCAGTCTTCTGGTGAGCTGCAGCGATCAGCATTATTTTCTTTTGAGGTGCTTGGTTGCACTGAAATTTGGAATAATTTCATGAGGAATTACATGTTTTATAAGTACATGGTCATCTGTACCTACCCCTAAATGTACATAGTTGAATTTGCTGGATAAGCAGAAATTACAGAATATTAGTGTAAAATTTCAGTATTAATTGACATATTTCAAGAGGCCCGCTAAAGTCGCTATTTCTCCTGTAAATTGTGGCACCTCCAACTCTAGGTATACCAACTTGGAAAAACAGTCACTTCCTAAAGGCAGTTATGTACATTAATCCCTTTACTTTAACCTTTTCACCGCCCAGCTATACTAAACGCGATGTGTCGCTGTACGCCAACGTATAAATGTATAACAATTATATAGAACGAAAGCAGGGATGGCGGTAACGTCATATCGATAATGAAAAAAACAATGTGTAAATTTAAATTTTTACTCAAATTTACAATTAAAAATACACACTGTTAAATTGTAATGGTAATTTGTTTTATTTTATGAGCATTTATAGTAAGAAAAATGGGTATCCGTTATCGGAGACAAAGATACATGCATAGACTTGCTAGAGATGATAATATAATAGGCACATCACTATTCATTTCAAAACGTAGTCCGTTTACTTCATATCAAGTCGTTGGCGTTCGTAGCACGATAAATTTCATAAGAAATAGGGTTGTCAATTGTTTTCTTTCTGTGTATAGATTTTTGTTAATCTATACTAAAAACGCTTGAATGTTTTTAGTTTATACCTATTTGAAATCTAACATGAACGGTCAGTCAGGAAACTCAGGAACATTGTTTGAAGTGGCAAAGTAAGTGTAGTTTCGGAAAGGGATAGTAAGTGACTTTTTAATACTGATGTGCTAAACATTTTCAGCTTATTTTTTATTTAATGCAAATGAAAAACTGGCTAGTTTGATTAAGGATTTTCGAATACCTAAATTCATAAAAAAAATATTAAACTTAGCTATTCAAAATTATTATTATATGCTGTTCTATATTATTGCCAGTATCAAATCAAAATCAAAAACATTACACTCCTTTTATGGGCAGTCGTTTCAAAAGATAAAGGTGTGCGCGTCGCCCGGCACTATGACACAATGACCTTGACACCTATGCGCTTAGGACGTCACAGGTTTACTTCTATTGAAGTTGTCGGCGCTAGTGACACTGACATCTTGCCATTACGTAGAGATGGGTGTAGCAATATCGAAAACCCTCGGTACATTTAATTAATTTTAATGAAGTGATTCGATACGTACATCAATTTTAAAACGTATTATGTAATACGTTATTTACTGACCGGAATTACTTTTTAATCACAGAATCTAAGAACGATTGGAAGGAAAAAGACAAATAAATCTAAAAGATTCTAATGAATGCAACTTTCGCGTCACATCACTAGCCTACTTGATATGAAGTCGTTGGCGTGCGGGACATAAAAATATTTGGGGCCTTTTATGTTTTTATCCATTTTAACACAGAAAAAAGCCTGTCTTACCTGAGAAAATAATAAATAGGGCTTCATTCGTGTCCATCTACACAATTACAAAAGAAACAAAAGTGTTAATGTATTTTAAATGTATTTTTTTTATAGTGAACTTTTATAGAAGTCGTGGCGTGGACGGCACGAAAATCCTGAACTTCTATTGAAGTTGTTGGCGGTGAAAAGGTTAACATAAATACATATAGACTGGTATACCCTCAAACGGCGCAAGTTGGGCTAGGTGCTAGTAGGGGATTACGAATTTGAGCCATTTGGGGTTGAAACATTGGGGCCATGGGTCCAAGTGCGAGATCTCTTTTTAGTGACCTCGCAAAGAGACTGGTCGACGCCTCGCGTGACCAGAAGGCTGGGTTGTATTTGGCCCAGAAGGTAGGTATCGCCATACAACTTGGCAATGCTGCCAGCGTTCTGGGCACGCTTCTATTTGACGGCGATGTGGATGAATTTCATGACGCCCTCAAAATTTTTCTTTTCGTTCTGTATATATTTAATTTTATGTTCTGTATATATTTATTTATAGAGTATTTTAAGACTTGTTACGTTTAAATGTGATATTAACTTTTTTTATTTTTATTTATTTATAGACTCACGCCAGTATCCCCGAAGGGGTAGGCAGAGGTGTAGTATTACACCCACATTTCGCCAGGAATTTTTAGGTCCCACGTAATAGGGGGCGAGCCTATTGCCGTACCGGGCACATGACCAGACTCCGTGCTGCTACTGAGAATTTCCTAACGGAAACGGAATCGAACCCGAGACCTCCCAATCCCACGCGCACATTTGTGCCGCGAGACCAACGAGGTTTTATTAACTATAACGTTGTAAAATAGACTGGTTAGAGTTATGAAGAGATGCTCACCTGTTTCTTCTACAATTTCCTCCTCATCACAGGATTCTATAATGCTATTCTGTTCACTTTCTGCATGTACTATTTCTGGTGCTCTGGAAAAAACAATTAGACATTTATTTTGGATTAACTTTGTATGAACAGTATTTTTGACATAAGTCAATTAATGAACAAAGGATGCATAGGGGTATAGATAGGAGAGAAAAGCCATACTTAAATGGAACTGTCTGGACACATGAACAGGATGCATATATGAGGCAGGCCAGGCCATGACCAAGATACAAGAAAAAAAAAAAGGATACAATATAAGTTTATCCATTGTCTAGTACCTACTTGTGTGTATGTGGTAGAATACATTATATTATAAAAGATGGATAAGGTGCCTATCAAGAGGACTAGTTTGACGTTAAACATGTTAAGCAGTAAAATGTTAGTGAGCATATTTTGCCCAGTAAGGGCACAGATAGATGATTAAAAGCACTTAAGAACTTCCAAATATCTTAAAGGGCACCATGTTGGTTGTACTAATATTATTGGTTTTTAATGCATGAGAATAGGAGTAGTTATTACCTGCCATCTAATCGGACATCAGGGCTTTCTTTCCTTAATTTTGTTCTTTTTTCATAATATTCTTCATGGTTTGGTTCTTCATTATAGTTCTGTGCGAAATCATATTGTTCTAAACATGTTATGTTATCTAAGCCTTCATACAAGTGATTATTATACAAATCCAGAACTTTCAAGCTCTCTAACTGATGTGTCAACTCTGGTAACATGCACAATTCATTATTGTCCAAATAAAGCTTTGTTAATTTCTTCATCTTAAACATATCCCCAGGTAAATACAGTATTTTGTTATATGATAAAATACAAATTTCTAAATTCTCCAAATTACAGAATTCATTCGGTATACTGTTGATATGATTCTCTGATAAATTTATTTCTCTTAAATATTTAAATATGTCAATATTATTTTGGATGTTATATATGTTTGTGTTGCATAGATTTAGTACTTCTATATCACGGCAGTCTTCTAATCCAGCACATGGCACAAACTCTATGTGGTTCACAGAGAAATGGTTATAATCAGCAGTCCCTAAATTGACAACCTTTGCATTTTTTAATGTCGACAAAAATTTCAAATGTTTACCTAATTTACAGTTATAGATATCTATTTTATGGACTAGAGTTGTATATAGTAATAATTCCTCAAGATAATTACATATAAAAGTCTTGCATAAACAGTCGTTATCACTTATATTTAAATAGACCAAATTTGCAGGCCGATCAGCCCACACCCAATAAGGTGGTCCGTGTAGCTTGTTTTTTGACAAGTTTAAGCTTTCCAGAGTGTGGCAGAAATTGGGTGTATCATCAAATAATTCTATATTATTAGAAGAAAGGTCCAATATCTTCAAGCTATCTAGTTTTAATACAGCATTTGGTACTTCAGTGAGCTTGTTGTTAGACAAATTTAATACGATCAGATTCTCTGGTAATTTAACACTTTCGTCGAAATTTGCTATTTCTCTGTTACTCAAATCTAGGACGGTGATATTTTCTTCCCATTCCATCGAGTTAAATACGTTATTTTCCATTATTTCTTCTCTGTTGCTAGGTTTCTGTTTGTTGACCATGGTGTTATTTTCTGGTACGACACTATAGTTTTAACGCGTGTCACATCACTAGGCAAAAAATTACGAAAGAAGTAATATAAATGAATTTCTTTATGTACGTTTTCGCTTTCCAAGGACACAATTTTGGTATAAAAATAAAATTTTAATTTTTGTGACTATTAACCATTGACATAATGAGACACTGACACATGACTGACACTAGTGACACTTTAATACTTTTCTCTTTGCACTGACAGTACTGACACCTGACACATGGCATATTTTTTTCTATTTGGCTCCATCTAGGGCTCCATCGTTTTAAATTGATGATTATGCCAATGTCAAGGTGGAAGAAGAGTTCAGATAGTTATGGCATATTTTAAGTAAGAACAGCCTATTGATCGGTCGGAGTAGCAATGGTTTCTCTTTGGAGGCTGACTTTCTGGAAAACAAACAACACAAACGTTAGCCGTTGGGGGTTAGTATTTAAAGTGATTAAGTAGGGGCTCAGTGAAAAGGGAAGAGGTGACCATTCTAGATTTTGATTTTATTTAGGGCATTTTAGCCTTTTAAGGTAATAAATTTGTTTAGAACTTTGACAAGGGGAGTGTGAGCCAGATAAAAAAGAAAAGCTATGTTTATGGGTCTAGGAACCAGAATTAGGCAGAAGATCGTAGAGGGGAACTGATAATTTTGGGCAAGAAAAGAATATATGTGTTCTAGGGTACCCTCGTCTAGGCCGCATTCACATAAAGAGCTATCCCTAACCCGAATCTTGGCCAAGAATACTGGGGAGCTTACAAATCCTAAGCGCAAACGGATGACGGTAGAAGTAGCTAGTTTATTGATAGATAGATAGATTACACTTTATTGAACACCAAAACAAACAAAGTATTTACATAAGTATATAACTTAAAACTAGTGTACAATTGGCGGCCTTATCGCTAATAGAGCGATCCAGTTTATTTATATTCTTGTTTAAAAAAAAAACGGTTTGGAGGGAATGGTGGGTTGAATTAAACCATAAAATTTGTCTTCGATCAGCTTGGAAGCCTGCCACAAGTAATTCCAAGATCGAACCAACGAAAGCTAAGCCTGGGAGCGTAGATCGCGAGAAAAACAGAAATTTTATTTGAGGCAACGCGTTTGGGCTGCAGCGTGAGCACAGAAGTCTGCTATTTCATTACTTGTGATGCCTGTGTGGCCAGCTGAGTGACACCTATACAAAGCTGCTCGAGTTTGGAGTTATGGGATTTAAGGGGATTTTTCAAAAGGTCAGACAAAAAACTGTGAGAGTCAGAGAGGATTAGTGCCTTATTAAGTTTGTGAGACTCAACATACAGGATTGCTTCTAATAGGGTAATAGACTCGCCTGTAAAAATAGAATTTTCTTGGGGGGATTATTTTAGGGATTTTAGGGATTATTGTAACTAAGGAGAATTTTAATTTACATATTTAGGGAGCCAAAGAGAAGAACCTACAGAACTATCGTTAGATATTTTAGATGCATCAGTGTATAGGGTCACCCAATCGGACCAGTCTTTTTGTCTATCTTTTCGTCTTTTTTCAAATTTGCCTGACTACAATGCTTGCCAATACCGAAATCAAAGTAAATTCTTGGTTTGAAGGTTATTGCTGGCAATTCTGTGAGGAAGACTGGATTAAGAGGTGACTGGTAAATAGAAGCCGATGAGGTTTGGAATTTTCCAAAAGAAATGATGAGACGAGGAGGGTGTTTATGTGTCCAGTAAGAGGAAGACGTTATCAGAGCGGCCAACGAATGTAGAATTGGGATAAGAGGGTGAGAATTAAATTGGAGAGTATTTATTAAGTATCTGTCTTATAGGTACTTAAGTCGGAGTTGTAGGGGCGGGTCCAGGCACTCGACCTGAAGTGCATTGATCGGTATTGTACTAGCACATGAGTAGATAAACGGAACAGAGACACAGCTTCATACAACAGCGCGAATCGGTTGCACTACTACAAGCACGCGGCTTAGGTGTGCGTGACCACTGGCCGCTTGTCGTGTACGCGGCGAGACTGGAAAATGCCGGTTTATGTAGGCACAAGCAGTTGACAATCTTAGGGTTATTACTACGCACGTTGTTTGTTTTGTACGTTGCAAGTTTTAATATTTTAATGTAAATACGTGGTGTTTTATTATTAATAATGGTTGTTTATTGTACTGTGTGTATGAATAATACTAGATGAAATAATTCAGTCATTATACTGTAAAGTATTATATTTATCTATGGTCATTATAAAGATTTTAACGATGGTAACGTACAATTGGGTTCTTTAATTAGGTATAAGTACCTCCTGATAATTTTGTCGCATTTGTTGAATTGCTCGAGCAAAAGTTTCGCGAATATTTCGATCTTGAAATAAATATTGTCAATGTTGGCAACGAAATACTTAACATGTTTGCATGTTGTCCACCAGGATCTCCTAGCCCAATCCCCCAGAGGATCCTCATGAACTCATTAGTTGTGAAATTGTGTAAAAGCAATTAATGTTTACAAAACCAATGACTATCAGAAAGTGATCAGCCATCGATAGGGATTACAAAAAACAGGTGCATGCGATTTTCGACCTTATTGACGTAACTCAGAATTTATAATTTTATTAACGTATCAATGTCAGAAAGCAAGAAAATACAAAAAAATGTCTGCCTTGAATTGTCAATAAGGTCGAAAATCTCATGCACCTATTTTTTGTAAGCCCTATCGATGGTTGATCATTTTATAGTCATTTGTTTTGTAGACGTTCATTTGTCTTACACAATTTCTTTTTAAACTTATTTTAGGTACCTATCCCCGCGGTAAAACTAGTGGCACATAATATCTAAAGGAGATTCCTATGTTTATTAGCAAAATAGATCATATTACCAGAAAATATTCAACACTATTAGTGGTATCGTTGGGAATGTCAAATAAATCACGTCGTCACGTCGTGTCCTTGTTAACAATAGTTATTTGTGCAACAAGAGAGCAAAGTAGTTTTTTGTTTCGAGTGCTGATTTTGAGTCCCGAGCAAGCGAAGGATTCTATGATTGATTCACGAGCGTAGCGAGTGAATCGAAGTTAGAATCCTGAGCGTAATGAGGGACTCAACAGCACGAGATGCTAAAAACTTTGCTCTCGTGGTAGCACACATAACTTTTCACCTCAGCTGTGAGAACACATATTACTTAGGAGATATAAAAATTAACAGGAATAAATTGAAAACAAAATTCTGCATTAATCACTTGTTGTTTTAACTCTTCTGGTGTTAAGGCACAGTCATCATCGCTAGTTTCACTCATCTATTTAGATTAAGTATTTTATATAAATATAATTCAACATGCTACGCTGTCAGCATCAGCGAAATGGTTACTTTATTCCCGCTATTTTTTTAAATCGCGTTTTGATACCGCGTCCCTGATGTTTATTTTTCAAATGTATCATTGTTGAAATTGCAAATAAAAATGTATTGGTTAAATACCAATTTTATACCATTAATTAGACTTATTTTTATTAAAAATGATAAAATCCAATAATATATTAAACATATAAACAATAACATTTAAAAAGCAACATAATTGACGACTGGTTGGCGCAGCGGGAGTGTAAGCGACTGCTACGCCGATGGTCGCGGGTTCGATTCCCGCTCAAGTCAAACATTTGTGTGCATGAACATAGATGTTTGTCTTGGTCTGGGTGTTTCTATGTATAATATGTATGTATTTACAAAAAAAAGGTATATATGTATGTTTATCCATTATCTAGTACCCATAACACAAGATCTGCTTAGCTTGGGACTAGATGGTGATGTGTGTACTAGTCATCCAAGCCAACTAGACGAATGTCAACGTGACAAAATTCAACATAATTCAATAATTATAATCCAGAAATTCCTAGTACCGATTGCAGGCGATTTGTACGTTCACACGCCGCGTTTGCACGTTACGATAAATAATTTCTGGATTATAATTGTTGCTGATGTTGTCACGTTGACATTCGTCTAGTTGGCTTGGTCGACTAGTATGTGGTAGAATATTATTATTATTATAATTTCTTTATAAATAAAGATATTTGTATATCTTTAAATTTTAGGATATAACGCGTTTCCGAACGTGTTTTCTTTGAGGTCGAATTCCAAAATCGAATTTCGAAGGAGTTTGTTTTTTTTCACTCACTTTTTATATGCATGTGAAAGAGACAGAGCACAGTAAAATTCGAATGTTTCAAAGGACAATGACAGAATTAGGTCTGGGTTTGTTGTGGCGAGCATAAACTTCATATGAACAAAACAAATTGTTTATTTTTTTTAATATTTTTTATATTTTCACTTTGTCTCGATAAAGCCGGATTATTTTATGATGATAAAAAGCATTCCAATTGATTACGAACTAGGTGCTTACTTTATTATTTGATTGTTGCCATAGACAATGGTGTGACAGGAACATAGAGATATTAGAATAGAGTGGCAGAACAGTACCTAACCCAATACTGTGTCGTGTCCATAGAGATATAAAGGATAGAGTGGCAGAACAGTACATATCTCAATACTGTGTCGTGTCCGTCGGTGCGAGAGAGAACGCAACATTAAAGGCCCCCTGCATCTCTCTCTAACAATACATGCACAACATCAACATTACGCAGTGGCGTGCTACCTGTAACTATTATTTATATCAGTTTATCAGTAATCAATAGTTTAAAAATACATAAACTTTTTTGTCACTTCAAACTATCTTCGTGTATCAATAAAAACAACTTTTAAACTATTGATTACTAATAAACTAATAAACTGATTTAAATAATAGTTACAGGTAGTAAAAGGTAAAGGTAGTAAAAAAAAAATTCGTATAATTCTAACCATAGTAATATTTTTAATAATATGACATTGAAATCTTTATTTATGTTACCAGTTACAGTTAATAACATTAACCGTATAATTACGGGCCTAAAAAACACAAATACAGTTGGATACGATGAAGTGTGTACAAAAGTGGTAAAATTTGTTAAAGATGTAATAGCTCCATCATTGACACACGTTATCAATTTATGTAGGTATTAGTGAGGGTACATTTCCGCAAAGCTTAAAACAGGTAATTGTTAAGCCTCTTCATAAAAAGGACAACAAAACGGAGATGAAAAATTATAGACCCGTTGCCAGGGTCCCAGTGTTTTCAAAAGTATTTGAGAAAGTGATATATAATTCAATTTATGGCTTTTTTCATAAGTATCAGTTATTCTGCAAGGAACAAAGAGGCTTTCGAAAAAATAGCACAATAAATAGGGCTGTATTTGATTTATTGTCTTATATCATGCCGACAGTAGATAAAAGGATACCAGTTTGTGCAATATATACCGATATGACGAAAGCCTTTGATTATGTTAACCACAAAACATTACTCAATAAATTGCATGGGTACGGTATCAGAGGAAACGCCTATAACCTTATTGAATCGTATTTAAGTAATAGATCTCAATATACAGAGATAACAAGAGTATGTCCAAGAACTAAATTCGAAAAGAAATTCCTGTCAGAGCCACGATAATATGTAGAGTTTGGAGTACCACAAGGGAGCGTGCTGGGTCCGCTATTATTCCTGATATATATAAATGACCTGCCCAAATCAACTATGCATAATATGGTTCTCTTCGCAGATGATAGCACATGTGTAATTAAATGTTCTAAATTTGAAGATTACGAAAATGACATAAATAACTCTCTCAATGACATGGTTAACTGGATGGAAAAGAATAATTTAGTAATAAATTTTAATAAAACAAAAATAATGCATTTTCATCAGCGATGTGAATTGCCAAACGTAAATATTGCATATAAAGACCATAAAATAGAAGTAGTTAGTAACACTAAATTTTTAGGAATAACTATGGACGAAAAACTCACTTGGAAACCGCATGCAGAACAACTATGTAAAAGATTGAATAAATCTGCATATGCACTTTTTCAACTGTCTAGAAAGGTTAGCCGACAAGTTCTTATAACAGCATATTACGGTTTAGTGGCACCAATTCTAAGATTTGGCGTTGTCTTTTGGGGTCACTCGACTGAACGTGAATTAATATTTAGAATACAAAAAAGGTGTATCCGTTCAATGTGCGGCTTAAAGGTAATGGACAGTTGTGTACCATATTTTAAATCTCTAAAGATACTTACACTACCATCGCTGTATATTTTAGAAACAGCTCTTTTCGTAAAAAGTAATTTAAATTTGTTCACTAAAATGTCTGATGTTAGGAGGGCCCCAATACGCGCACAATACAATAATCAATTGTGTAATATTAAGTGTTTAACAGCGCTAATGCAAAAGAGTTTCTTTGGCATCGCACCAAAAATCTACAACAAGTTACCTGACACAATAAAAAATATGCCCCTTATAAAATTAAAAAAAATGCTAAATCAAATTCTAATAGAAAAATGTTATTATTCAGTGAATGACTTTCTAAATGATGTATCTTTAGGTTAATGAACTTTAATTTTTTTGTAATTCTCATTATGCCAATTAGTTTAATAATTATTATAATACTGCATGACATTTTAATTATTACTTATTTGTATGTCCAATGACAAGGCATGGAGCGCTATGTTTTATTTTAAGACCTTTATAACGTGTATACCCATGTTTAACAAATAAAAACTTCTGATTTCTGATTTCTGTAGCACGCCACTGCGTAATGTTGATGTTGTGCATGTATTATTAGAGAGAGATGCAGGGGGCCTTTAAACATAGAGATATTAGAGTGGCAGAGTGGGGCCTATTTGTGTCCGCCGGTGGGAGAGAGAACGCAACATTAAAGGCCCCCTGCATCTCTCTCTAACAATAGATGCACAACATCAACATTACGCACTGGCATGCTACCTGTAACTATTATTTAAATCAGTTTATTAGTAATGAATAGTTTAAAAATATATAAATAACGAAGATAGTTTGAAGTGGCAAAAAAGTTTATATATTTTTAAACTATTGATTACTGATAAACTGATATAAATAATAGTTACAGGTAGCACGCCATTGCGCAATGTTGGTGTTGTGCATGTACTGTTAGAGAGAGATGCAGGGGGCCTTTAATGTAGCGTTCTCTCTCGCACCAACGGACACGACACAGTATTGAGTTAGGTACTGTTCTGAATAGGTCCCACTCTGCCACTCTATTCTTAATATCTCTATGTGCCTCACGCTCGAATGAAAATCGCGTTTTGTTCACTGTTTTCTCGCAGCAAAAGCGGCATGTTTGAGCTGCTGTGGTGAAAATGTATATTTTTATTCCGTGCTTTTAAAAGTTTCTGGTGCATGCCTTTGTGGGTTCCACTCGCTATTTTATTTACAACTGTACTTCTACCGTATAGCGAATCCGTCGAGTCCAAGAATCTGTCGAGTTGGGAATCTGCCAAATCACGAATCTGTCCAATCCAGAATCTGTCGTATATCGAACAAGCGATATGTCTTAACCTATTGTGACAACCCTACCAAAATAGGTAACAAATTTCGTTTATCTACTCATGTGCCTATAGCACCCGTTACGATTCGCAGGCACTTGGACTAGATAGATAGATAGATAGAAAATTCTTTATTGTACACCGGTATAGTACGAATGCTACATATACCGTTATACAATTTTACAAATGTACAATAGGCGGCCTTATCGCTATAAGCAATATCTTCCAGGCAACCTTGGGATGGACTAGAAGAGATCAGATAAATAAAAACAGTGGTGTAGTCATAAAATGAAGTAAGGATCCTTAAATACATACACAAGTACATCAAAATAGTATATCACAAGTACATAAATAGATAAATACATGAATACATAAGTACATAAATACATCAATACATAAATATATAAATACATAAATAAATATAATATACATATAGCTATACAAAATACATAGGTACATTGGACTAAATAGAATATAAAAATTCAGTTACATAGCTAAGTAATGCTGTTTTATTGCGCTTTTGAATATGCCAAGCGAGTTTGCTTGCCTAATTTCTATCGGCAACGCATTCCACAAGCGTACTGCTTGCACAGTAAAGGATTTGTCATAGAAATTTGTGGAATGTGTTGGCATCTGCAGCCTCAGATCCTTAGACGACCTCAGAAACTTTGCATGTGTGTCATGAATGAACTTAAAACGTTATTTGAGATACGAAGGGGTGTCCGGGTTGAATAGGATATTATACAGTAATGTAAGAATGTGAGTATTCCTGCGAAGACGAATTGGGAGCCACTTGAGTTTGCTACGAAATTCTGATACATGATCATATTTACGTAACCCTAATATGAATCTAATACAAAAGTTTTGGAGACGCTCAAGTTTATCAAGTTGCTCCTCAGTGAGGTCAAGATAGCTGACATCAGCATAATCGAGTACTGGGAGAAGTAATGACTGTGCAAGCGCAATTTTAGTGGACGTTGGGAGAAAATTCCGCAGCCTACGCAACGAGCTTGCTGACGCAAATAGTTTTCGACTAGTCTCCTGAATTTGATACCCCCAGGCATAGATGAGAGAATCTCATCTGTGCCCCCAGGATAAAGTTTTATCCATGCATAACCCCAAATTTTTCACGTGATCAGTAAAAGCTAATACGTTGCCGTCGAATTTAATCTCAGGCAGCATTGACCAATTTAACTTAGAGATCATTCTGGGACTGCCGATAAGGATTATTTGCGTTTTAGATGGATTAATCTTGGACTAGATCTTTTCTAGCTTGGACAATGCAATTTTATTACGTGGTTTAAGTAGAAAACTCGCGTAATCAAAATGACTGCGAACCACAGCGTTGTACCTATAGAAGTTTTTGGCAGAAAGGGTGGGAACCCCATCGAACCCCAGATAGGGCCCGCATGACGTTAACAACCTGTTCACCTTTCCGCTCAATGTATTTCAGGTGATGAATGACCGAAAGTTTAGAAGTCCAGGATGATACCCAGGAATTTGACATGATTGTCAACAGGAATAGGCTCGTCACCTACATAAAGTTGTATGTTGGGGATACTGCGTTTACGGGAGAAGGCAACAGCACTGCATTTAGGGATTGAGAGGGAGAGGTTGTGGTCGAGGAGCCAATCATTAAGGTAATACAGCGTAGAATTAAGACGGGATGAGGCTTGTGGGAAAGAATGGGATATGGTATACAATGTCATCTGGATATTGAAGGATTTTGCAAAAGGAGGTAACAGTGAGGTCTAGGTCGTGGGTATATAGGTTATACAAGATTGGGCTAAGCACTGATCCTTGTGGGAGACCTTTCCAAACGAGGCGAGGTGGGAGAAGGGTACCTTGATGGCGAATGGAGATAGAACGAGACATTAGGAGATTCCATATAATGTCCATCTGTCTCACGGGGAGACATTGTATTTTTTGCCTGAGTCGCGGAATTTGAACATTATCAAATGCTGATGCAATGTCTAAAAATACCCCTATAACATGTTCCTTCTTGGAGAAAGCAAGACGGATTTCAGAGGTAGGTATAGATACTCAGGCTGTCCAGAGTACCTTTACCCTTCCTGAAGCCAAAATGTGAGTGCGGTAATAAGCCCCTGTTCTCCAGGATCCATTCAAGGTGGTTTTTAATGAGAAGTTCCATGATCTTAGCGAGGACCGAGGACCGACTCACTATTGAGTCGATAAGAAGAGGAGTCTTTTGGGTCTTTGCCGGGCTTAAGGATTGGAATTATAATTTGGGATTTCCAGATAGGAGGGATTTCATTTGCGAGACATATGGCATTGAAGATGTTGAGGAAGAAGGTCTTACAGGTATTGGAGGATTTGCAAATGAAGGAGTAAGGGATACCGTCAACGCCAGGAGTGGAGTCGCGGAGATGGTCAAGGGCACAGGTAAGTTCAGAGAAAGAGAAAGGATCATTCATGGGGTCAGAAGGAGTCAGAGTAGAAAGGTTGGGGGGAGGGAGGCAGTCAAACTCGGGGACGTAAGGTGGGGCTAATTTTCAATGAAAATCGTGAATAAAGGAGTTAGGGTCGTTTGTTGTGATCAATGTAGATGGATCTTGAACGCTATAGCGATATAATCGATTTTAAACTTTCGCGATTTGTATACATCATACAAAATAATTATGTTTTAGTATTTGTCTCCGCGACCACGCTCTGTGCAAGACGAGCGAAACGTCGGAAATAAATAGGTATTTATACCTTAAATAAGTTAAATTAACGCGATTAAGACCCGCTTAATTATTTTATATGAGCTATAGCGATATGTTTTGATCCTTTTCCAAACGAGGGATATTGGGCAGCAGGGATTTAGGGATTCACAGAAATTTCGCCATCCCTGAGACTTCTTTTTAGAAACTCCTTTGAAGTGCAGGCAGCAATTTTTCTATAAGAAATAAGGTCAGAGAGCTTGAGGTAGGAAGTAAACTTTTTCTCCGCCTCCTTGCGGGAGCGAGCATCCCACCAGGGAGGCGATGAAACCAGACTGGTTTCATCGAGAAGATTTTTTTAAGGGAATGGAGGAGTCAGCGGCGGATAGTAGGGCTGAGGTAAACCGGTCGTACAGGAAGAGAAAATTGGAACGGTTAACAGAGGGGAAGGAACCAATTTCGGTGTCTAGTAGAGCAGCAAAATGCTCCCAGTTGAGACGGTATTTAAGTAAGGGTTGGAATTTAGGGGCAGAAGGCGTAGGGCAAGTGGACTGGATATGGGAAATGAGGATTGGGAAGTGGTCACTACCAAAAGCGTTCGGCAATACTGACCAGGAGAAAAGTGGGACTAAGGAAGGCGAGGCGAGTGAAAGATCAGGTACGCTAACATTTTGGATAGGAGAAACTCTGTGGGTAGCGGATCCGTCGTTTAGCACACAAAGATCAATGCTGTCAAGGAGGTCGAGTAAGGAAGAAGAGGAAGGGTTGTTACAATGGGAACCCCAAAGCGTGTGTAGGCAATTAAAATCACCTAACACTGGGGGCAGGCAAGGAGGAGAGGATAGAGGTAAGATTAGATATAATGATAGAGTTGGGATGAGGTATATTTACAGACACAAAGGAAATGTTAGCCGCTCTAACAGCAACAACATGTAGGCCTGGGTCATGAACTGGTAAGGGGATTTGTGAAAAGGCAATATATCTATTGATTAACAGGGCACAACCCGCCCATCCATCCTGTCTGTCATCGCGGAGGCATGAATAACCCGGTACCCTGAAATGGGAGCCAGGCTAAAGCCAAGTCTCCGAGACCGCAAAGACGGTGGGCTTGTAACGGTTAATCAAGTAGATAATATCGTACTTATTACGCCTAATGCTTCTACAATTCCATTGAAGGACTTGGAGATCCATTAGGCATATTGCTTCGGGGTATACCGGACAGTAATTGTTCAATAAGAACAGAGACATTGTACGGTACAGAGTCTGAGAATTTCGAGAGCATATTGATCAGGGCGCATAGCAATAGCTCGAGTAAGTTATCATTGGGAGTAGGATAAGTATTTTCAATGTGGGTAACAAAAGCGCACCCTTTGGGTTGTGAAGAGGATGGGGTCGAATTATAGCCTGGTGAGCCTGGGTGTCATAGGATTTGCCAAGCTCGGGTGTAGGTCGGCGGGGAAGAAAGACAGTTTTCTTGTAGGAGGTTGTGGCTGGAGCTATAGGGGAAGCGGTAGGAGGAATAGACAGATTTTGAGACTGAGAAAATAGAGGAGGGGATTGAGGTCTAGGGCCAACATTAGCATATGAACGCTTGGTAAGAGGGAGTCTTACCGAAGCTTCCAGGTAACTTACATTCTCCTCGGACATAATAGTTTTAATTGTCTTTTGTCGGGAGTGTTCTGGGCACCTGTTATCTATAGCAGTGTGCTTGCATGGTAGAGAAAGCAGGACACCTCAGTTTCGGGCACTGAACAGCTATCGCCAGAGTGGGGTTGGGAGCACTTATAATAGCGCGGTTGTGATCTGCATTGGTTGGTCATATGGCCAAACCGGCAACACTTCCGACACTGTATAGTGGGGAGTTGGTATGTGGAAACTGGGAGGGAAGCATTGTAGCAAAATACTTTTTCGGGAAGGGTTTGGCCTAAGAAAGTAAGTACTACGGAATTTCAGGGAATCCAGGAGATTTTATCGTCTTTTTTTTATTTGACATCGAGTCGCCTAGCTCTGATAACTTGACCACAGTTAGGTAATAGCGGTATGAATGTTCTCTATTAACTGTTGAAGGGACTATTCAGTCGGGATATCTCGGACAACACCCATACGGCAGACTTGGAATCTATAGATTCCATCCCTATAGGGATGTGCGCTGAGTACTTGTTAGTCCCCTTTATGAGGCTTAAGTCTAAAAAATTATTGGCGTTCTCTGCTGATTTAAATTCTATGGAGATTCTATTACGGCCAAGAGATATGATAACATCTTCTTTTATACCTGAAATATCGTTAGAGTGAGGACATTGGGCGAATTTTAGAATTTTAAAAGAATATCCAGAGGACGGATCTGGCTTAGGTCTCGACACATAAATCGAGAATGAGTTCGACTCTGAGTAGTTATTACTTTTGCGTCCATTTCAAAACCGGGTTTCGAATAAACCGATTGGTTCGATTCTGCCGGGGTACGGGATTTCTTTACATCGGGGCCCGGGAGTTATAGAGGGAACAGATTCGCTGGATCTTTTCTTGCCCTTATCCGGAGGCAGGCCTCCATCCCCATCAGAGGGTGCCTCCACGTCCATGAACAAAAAGTAAGGGAGGACTAACTTATAATACTTCTTATGTTACTTTCTGCTTCATTCACTTCTACCATAGTTCTGACCATGTTCGCGAGTTGCCTACATTAAAAAGACGTAAGTGGATGCTCCTGTTTCACCATATTTACTTTGGGAGGCTTACCATATGAACATCATTTACTGCTTGAGTATGTTATCAATAGCTACTAAAAATTTTACTAGTAGATGTCTAGAATGTGAAACAGTTGCAGCTCCTTACAAAAATAAAATGTACCACAATTATATTTGTTTGAAAAGAGTGGCCATGAGTTTTATTGCCCGTTCTTTCTCGTGGTTCTACCTATTGCGTTGCGAACGTGGCAGTAAATGTAAATGTAGAATCATTAAGTAATTAACTTAAATTTTGACGTTCATAAGCGTCACTTTGTGGACTAGATGAATAAATGATTTTGATTTAGATTTAAAAAAAAAAACACCTATATAAACGACTGTTAGTAATTAACTACCACCAAAACAACAAAACAAACACAAACTCAGCCACAAATAAAAACAATCCGCGTGTTGGTTAAAAAGATACCCTAAAGAAGTTAGCTATTCAAAATCCGAAATCGACAATCTTTTACAAGCTTATGGAGGTGGCTTGACGCTGAACCAAATTAATTCACAATAAAACATTTTGGTTTTCTAAAGTATATCTGGCGAAAAGTGGGTGTAGAAATAGGGTAGGGGTGTGCAAGATTGCGCAGTGTATAAGATTGCGCAGAGCGATTATTCACTCAGGAAGCAGTTGTTGGCGGCCATCTTCTCTTGAAAGCGTCCTACCGACATTCCAACTGTACCGGCACAAAAATTTACGTTTTTAATACAATTTCCTTAAATTTATTTGAAAATAACTAAATTTGATACCAGTCTTACATAATTTAGGTCTTTTATAAACGTGGTTGCAGTAAATATAAACCAGGTAAGTTGTTCTTATCTGTTTATTTATATCAAATTACTCTCGAAGTGTGTTTCGCCTGAGCCAGTACGACATTCAAGTCAATAGATGGCACTTGTGGTATTTTAAAGCTGTTTATTACTCATTGTGCGACAATGCGCATAGCTATCGTGTACAAGACTGCGCGCAAATTCTTGTACACTGAATCATATTTTATTTGGAATTCGTTTTTCATTAGCTATATGTAAGCTGTTAAGCTTATTAATAGCTAAAAAGAAAAGTGTAAAGCCTTTACCTAAAAAGAATAAGACTGTTAAGCCAAAGAAGCCAGCCAATGCACCCAAGAAAAAAATATGGTCATGTCCAGGTTGCTCAGAAGTGTACATTGAGCCAATTACCGAAGACTGGATTGAGTGTATTTGTTGCAAAGAATGGTGGCACGACAAATGCACAGCATACGTGGGTCGCGGGAACTTCCAATGTGATGTTTGTGAGTAGGTAATGCGCATTGACCAATATGCGCAAACTTGCACACCGGGACCGCGCACTCTTGTCCGCATACTTTGTGCAAGAGTGCGCATTTAGGACGCAGCAATTTTTTGAAATATTTCCTAAAATGTTACCTTTATATTATTTATAATATTTTTTTTTCATAGGCAGATAACCTAAATAAACGAATAAAGACTGAAGTTGATTCTAAACTGCTGCGTATTTTTTGTAGAAATCATAGTAGCTAAAGTGCGCAGTCCTGCACACCCCTACCCTACACCTCTGCCTACCCCTTCGGGGATAAAAGGCGTGACGATATGTATGTATGTAAAACATTTTCTTAATTTTGTTGGCCTTGATCTTCTTTTCCGTTTCTATATTACCTTTTTATTTTGAAAATAAACGATTTGCTTCGATTGATGGACACGATTTATTTTCAACTTAAATTTCTTAGCCTGCAACGTAGTTTGACAGGTAGTGTAGCGGGTTTTTATAGTTAAAATGGACAGTTATTTAAGATGATAACTTCATTATTTTCACCGTTGCTGGACCTCATGGCCGCGGGTTGCCAATCGTTGCTCTAAGCAATTCACGGTATAGGCTCTCCTATCCATAAGGTTATTGCTCAAAAAGCAAAACATTCGACGGACACAGCATGGTCAATGAATACAGATTTACAATACAAGCACATTTCTTAAGGATTTCGTGTGCCGATTCCAATTGGCGAGTTGGCGAATGTTGTCAGTGTAGTTCGTAGTTGGCGCCGTTGGCGGCGCTGGCGTCGTTCTCCGTCTCTCTTGCTCTCGTAGTTATGATACACAAGAGAAACATTCGTCTGTCTTGCACTCGTAGAGACAGCTGTCACAGCGCGACTGCCACGCCGCCAAGCGGCAATATCACTCGGGTCACAGAAGGTTTGTCTACAGAGCGCCCATAAGAAATGCGCCCTTATGTAAATATCTATGCTCTATGGCATGGTGTCGGCGAGGCAAGTAGCGGTTGGCCCATTGCTTCTAGGAGCTGTTTCTGGTGCATAGATGTGATGACCTAAGCAATTGATGATGAGATGAGATAATTTATTTGATGGAACAGTGGCTCCCAAAGTTGACTGAGCTCCGACCCATCAAACAATAATTCAAATTTTGAGACCCACTTCTTAGCTGTTTATTTGATAAAAAGGATGCATAAATAGGAGGAGAGCTTCGGTCAGTTGGTGTCCCCTTATATTTCAGGACCTACTCAATATTCGCTTGCGACCCACCAGTGGGTCACGACTCACAGTTTAGGAAATGCTGTGTTTGAGGCTTTTCCAGTACCTAATGTACAACCATAAGCCAATAATTGATAACATACATACATAGTCTCACGCCTATAACCCCAAAGAGGTACCTAGAGGTGTACCTATTTCTACACCCACTTTTCGCCAGATATACTTTAGTCCCACGTAATAAGGGGCGGGCCTATTGCCGTACCGGGCACATTTCCAGACTCCGTGCTGCTACTGAGAATTTCGTGACAGAAAAACCCAATAACACTGCCCTACCCAGGAATCGAACCCGGGACCTCCCGATCCCACGCGTACATTTATGCCGCGAGACCAATGAGGCAGTCGTATAGGGTTTGATGTCGAGTTTTCCGTCTCTACGCAAAGATGGTATTTGCATCGTGTTATCCCTTAGTCGCCTCTTACGACACCCACGGGAAGATAGGGGGTGGTGACACTTGTATTCTATGCCGTCAACCACACGGCTAATGTACATAATTGATAAACTCATTTCAATTACACTTTCTTTCGAGGCTTGCATAGTACAAGATCAACATTCAGGATCAACACAATGGGTATTATGCTTGCAATAAAAAATATGCTTAAAACAATCTGATATAATCATTCCTATCGCTTGCACATTTAGTCATTAAACCAGGCAAGTTTTCCGACGTTAAAAGGATGTTTTCTAAACACATTTCGGATTAAGTTCATGATTTCTTGTAACTTTGGCAGTGGACGCGGAAGGTCGCGTTGGCCTGTGTAACATGATTTTGAAAAAGTATTTTGTACTGTTTTTCACTATGTTCCTAGTTAGTTTAGTTTACGGTGGTAAAAATTCGGATGAATCCAATAAACCGGAAATTGCTCGAATAGGAAAGACAAAAAAAGCTAAAATGGGTAAGTAGGTACCTATCTATTTACCTACATAATAGTTAATTAATATCTTTAATTTTTGTTATAAAATTTAATGTTTAAGAGAGTTATGATTTAGGAAGCTAGTATTTTGTGGTGTGCGATGACGTAGAACTTTATGGTCTCGAACGTTTTCTAAAAAAGAATTTTATGTATAATATAGAAAATAATAAGAATAAAGAATCCATAACACAATCCAAAATTGAAATAAGTATGTATAGGTTGGCCTGTACCAGCACAGTGTGTGAGAGAGACCAAAGCGTTACTAGTTCTCTTATGTGCATAAAGAAAGCGGTAGTCAACTGCTAAACCAAGGTGCATTCTAGTAGTGGCATTTTATCTTTACACCCTAAAGATGTCACATTTCATGTACGTAACTTGTAGGATATAAAAATGACAGGAAAACACCCTTTATCCTATCACTGCACACAACTCATCCTTGTTTGTAATGTTACAGCTAAAATAACAGCTGTAGGGACGTTTTCAAACGTTATCAGTCAGATCCAGAATTTACCTGTGATGGATCTTGGCAGGAAATTCAGGACGCCTTGCAAAACTGGTAATCGGTGCGGAAAGGTAATTTACTAAAAATATTTAGTCAGGCGCTTGCCACATTTTGAGACTTTTAATCTTTACCTAGTTTTTCTTTGTGAGTTTTACTAATAGTTTCGAATGTAGCTTTTCTGGTAGCCACGTATACTACTCCACTTTTTTATTCCGGCTTCGGTAATGGTAATGATACTGACAAAAAGTGCGTAATGCTATTCCAAGTCTTGATGTTTTTGTTACGCTGCTTGTTTAATTCTTAGTTTCTTTTATGATATTGCCCGCCATAAAATATTTAAACAACGTAGTTATTTTATTAAAACTTATTTAAATCAACGAATAACAAGAGCGATATGCTTTTTCGCCTGAGGCAATTTTTTTCTTTTTTAGAAGCTTAAAGCTTTGTCAAAATTAAAGTATTTTTTATTTCTAGGTGATAAGAAGATTGATGGTGCCGAAACTGGCACAACTGGAGAACACAATAATGGGTATCATGAAGGAGCTGGCTAAGATGCCGCCGGGCTCACGCCTTCCAGATAAGTTTACTAAGACTGAGCCCATCAAGCTGCTGCTGGATCAGAATTATAAGTAAGTACTTATTGTCCTTGATCCTAAAACTATGCGGCATTTTAGTTGCCAGAAAGCGAGTGAGGGACTGTCGCTGACCAAATTCTTGCATCTTCTAAAGCTACTCTACCTTCTATTATAGTAGATACCTACTGGTATGGCAGTGTAACTACACTATTGAGAGCCCTGGGACAAATGTATCGGCCTATAAGTATATGTGATGGTGATAAGCACGTTCCATGCTTGATATCTCGAAGGAGGAAGAGCAATTCAGCTGTCGTGTTTTTGAGCTGTTAATTTCTGTCAACTGAAATGTAGAGGCTTGCGTTACCCCTAATTTTGCATCTTGCGTTGGAGCCCGTAGTTCGTTTTCTAGTCTAACCCAACTTTAAGGAGTAGGTATTAACTTTTCCATCGAACAACTTGAAGGCATAGCAATATTCTATGCTTAAGACCAGAGTCAAAATATTTCAGAATTTCTTGTAATGAATATGGCTGAATGATCGATAGCTTTACGTGCTTTCCAGAGCACGGATGGCAATGACATTTTGTAACCGGTATCCAGTCTATAAACTTGACAGTGATGTACGTGCTTAACCACACAAATCGTCAGATTCGTGCGATCACCACTTAGCAACTATGACTTATGAGTCCTTAGCTAAATGATGAGCTTCGCTTTGTAGAGTGCAGCGAGACCAATCCTATATCTAAGTATGAGTCCATAATATTTTTTTATGTTTCCAGAGAGGACGTCTGCATGGACAAATTAGAATCATGCCTTAAAGAGGACAAGCGGCGAAAGCGTATTCTGAAAAAGCTGTTCTTTAAAAAGTACAACTCGTTACGACAAGACCTGATTGGTTACGGAGGCAGAAGACTTTGGGGAGGGGAAGGCAACTTATTTTATAGGAAGTAGTTTCAGTATTAATGCGAATAAATATATTGTAATTTTAGTTTTGAAGTTTTATTTCTAAGTCTATGTTTAAATGGTGTGTTTGGGTTGGTTGGATGCAAATATCCTTACTTAGAATCGAGAATGCCATGGGCCTAGTACGGCTTTAGCTATGTATTGCCTCAAATTGTTTCTATCGCTATTCGGCTCGCTACAGCAACTCTTTATAGAATACTTCAAACTTTTTTGGGCATGCTAAGAAATGCATAAACACTGGCATTGGTTGTGCTCTGATTTTGCCAGCAGCATTTTGACAGCAGACTTGTTTGAATTTTAACACAAAAACTCTCATACCCATACAGGGGCGTCGCCAGCCGATTGCCCAGGGGGGGGGGGGGGCGCAGTCGCCAGCCGATGGCCTAGGGAACGGGGGGGGGGGGGGGCAAGTTGATAAGGAAAATGAGAAAAGTACTGAGAAAAGTATGAATTGTACGGTTTTTTGAGTCTCTAGGGGGGGGAGCAGCTGCCCCCCTCTGCCGCCCCTTGGCGACGCCCTTGTACCCATAGGAGTCAGTGTTCTTTCTTCTGCTTCTTTTCGTATGAATATGTGAACTCTGATATTAGAGCTTATGGACCGAAAACCTCCGAAAAATAATCTACCTAATAATTTTTGACCTGACAAAAGAATCGGGACCGACAGCTTTAAGTGCCGTTCGAAGCATGGACGGTCACCCATCCGAGTGACGACCTGTTACAAACGGCAATAAGCGCTTTATTAGATCCAGAAAGAAATATATTTTTTGGCTCTACATTTCAGTATTCATATTTTCCTAAGTTTTAATAAAGAACACTGTTCAATTCTTACCCAAGGATATCACTTCCGACTTATCTACATGGAAAGGACAAGTCCTGTAATATGTAGAAGTCGGACATAACGATTGCTAATGTCAAAGCGATTAGATAGATAGATTAGATATTACAGAAAATTATAGTCGTACTCAATACCAGAATCTAATAGAGATTTATACTGTGGACACGATGTATAAGATCAAATCTTCATACAATATTATTTAGCGGGTCTTAGTCGCGATAAGTCCTGTTATTCTACTACGTTTCTACCGGCTTGCAACGGTCGGGGTCGCGGAGATTAACGCGACTCATCATCCTCTTAGCGTTATCCCAGTTTCAATCTGGGGCCCGCTTACTAGTCTAACCGGATTTGGCTGAATATTAGCTTTCCACGGAGCGACTGCCTGTCTGACCTCCGCAACCCGAAGGGATAGCTATATTCCATGGTTTAGACTAGTGACAGTTTATTTAGAAGGTACTGACGCCCGGTAACGACTGTCAAAGATCTTCATGACAACCGGGACCGACGGCTTAACGTGCTCTCCGAGGCACGGGACAAGCTATAGTGAACAATTCAATACGCACATAACTCCGAAAAGTCATTGGTGCGCGCCGTGGATTCGAACCTGATACCCTCTGCATGGCAGTCTGTTGGTATATCCACTAGGCTATCGCTGCCTTTGGAGATTAACGCGACTAAGACCCACTAAATAATATTGAATGATGTATACAAATCGCGAAAGTAAGATCAAATCTTAGCGTTAACCAGGTTACATCCAGGATGTAAGCCTTGTTAAAGAGCTCAGATATTTACATAGAGGCGTATTTCCTATGGGCGCTCTGAAGACAAACTTTCTGTGACCCAAATTGCCGCTTGGCAGCGTGGCAGTCGCGCTGTGACAGCTGTCTCTACGAGAGCAAGAGAGACGAACGTTCGTTCTGTGTATCTAAACTACGGGAGCAGGAGAGACGGAGAACGACGCCAGCGCCGCCAACGGCGCCAACTACGAACTAAACTGGAGACAGTCTCCACTTGGAATCTTCACACGAAATCCTTAAGAACTGCGCTTCTATGTAAATCTGTATTCATTGGCCTTGTGGAGAGACCCGCGCACTTTTCTTACTAGATATGACAGACTATTCGCTTTTTGCACAGCACTCTCGTCTGATCTCTTCAACTCAAATGAATCGCGATAGAGACTGCTGTCATAGATCTTCATGACAGCCGAAATTAGCGGATTTACGTACTCGCCGGAGGATAGAAGGGTGTAACTTTTTGAAATCGCTAAACCTTATTGAATGATAAGAAAACATATAATAATAATAATATTCTACGACATACACATCACCATCTAGTCCCAAGCTAAGCAGAGCTTGTGTTATGGGTACTAGATAATGGATAAACATACATACATATTATAGGTACATAGAAACACCCAGACCAAGACAAACATCCATGTTCATGCACACAAATGTTTGACTACATACCTATTAACATATTTTATTAAACTTTATTAATATTACATACCCACGCATTACATAAATATTTAAAGCAACTTAATTATGTCTTAAAATTAAAATAAGCCTACTTAATATAAATACAAGACGAAAAATAAACTAAAATTAAATTTAGAAGGCGTCATGCGTCATGAATGTCATCCGCATCGCCGTCAATTGGAAGCGTGCCCAGAAGATTGGCAGCATTGCCTCGTTGTATAGCAATGCTTATCTTTTGTGCTAAATACGTGCCAGCCCTCTGGTCACCCAAGGCGTCGATCAGTATCTTTGCGAGATCTCTAAAAAGGGATCTCGCACTTGGACCCCAGGGCCCCAATGTTTCGACCCCAAACGGCTCAAATACATATTAATCTCTTACTAGATTGACGTATTTGCGCCGTTTGAGGGTCTCCGCTGAATCAGCAGCAGCGCCCGCACAAACTGCTGTGCATAAAGATAAAGATGATTTATTTGTCTCAACATGTGTAGGTAAAATTATATCAGGTCTGATAGTATTACAATAATTATGGTCTCAACATGTCCTGTCAGCCTTCATGACATGCAAATATTGTAATTAAACATAGTGGCAAAAAAAGAACACAAATAAATTAATTAGAATGAGGATTACTCTCAATAATATATCTAATCATTGATAAAATTAATTGAATAATCTAAAATATGTCATGTGTGTGTTTCCACAAATCATTAAAGTAGTAATGTCAAAATTAAGAGAATAAATCATAAGTAAAATAGAGATGTCAATATTAAAAGTAGTGTCAGTCCAATTAATGTATAAAAATAATCACATAATTCATTTTTATTCAATTACAATATATGTCCATCATTTAGAAACTTATTAACTGTATAATAACATAGGTCATACATTGATTTATTTGTAGGTTTAATCACTTTTTCTCATCACAATATAGCCTTTCGCAGTACATTACTGTCATTACTGAACATATGCGTATGAATAGAATTTTGTGGCAATAAGGCGATTCAGAATACTAAACCATGATGGGTGGACGGGTTATTAATAGAGTTTGATCTCAAGTTTTTCGACTTCTTTCTTACGACACTCATGAAATGGTGAGGTTCAGTGTGGTCCAGGACAGTATGTGCTAGAGTGCCATCATGCAGTCATGCTCATCATCATTAACTTTTCTTTCCGTCTTTCTTACTTTTATATGAAGCTGTTAATATTTGGTCAGTAAAACAGCTGGTCGGTCTGTCGTGGGAACGGGCTGCAAGCATGCAATTGTTGTATAATAAAGATTGCAGGGATAATCTACTGGTGAGAGCGACAGAATGCTATGTAGAGGGTCTTGGGCTCGAATCCCTGGCGTGTACCAACGACTTTTCACAGTTAGGTATGTGCGTGTACCTATAGGTATTAATTGTCAATGATTTCTAAATGGTGAAGGAAAACATCGTGAGGCAACCTGCATAAGAGTTCTCCATAATGTTCTCGAAAGACACGTGAAGTCTTGTCTGTCCAACCCGCACTTGGCCAGCGTAGTTGACTATGGCCTACCGAAAAGAGGCTCGTGCCCTGCATTGGGACAGTTTATATACAGGGCCGATGATGATGGAACATACCTATTTGCTTTTCTGTAGATTTATCAACCTACCCATATAAAGAAATTGGTGGGACCTCAAAATTCATGGCGAAATGTCGGTGTAATATTTACAACTCTGCCTACCCCTTCGGGGATACAGGCGTAAGACTATAAATAATATAAAATATAAAGAAAGATAAATCATAGCGTTGTTTCAGTTGCCATACCATCTTTGAAGCTCACGTGCTGTTAAATATGGCTCTAGCTAATAAATAATAATATGATCGATTGGCCCGTGCCTCAAAGAGCACGTAAAGCCGTCGGTCCCCGTCGTCATAGAATGTCAGTACCCACATTGAATTTAGGTACTGACACTAGTCTAAGCCATGATGATGGAATATCGCTTTCCCTTTAGGTTTCAGAGGTCGAGACGGCAGACGTTCTGTGGACAAACTAATGAATACTTACATACGCTGTCAAATATGGTCAGAGTATTGAGCGAACCATGTGCTCCAAGGCATATTGGATGGAACCGAATTTACGCTACTTACTTACTTAGTATGATAATGACTATGTGCAGTCTGCCCGGTTGGTAGATAAACAGCGCCTACCTGGATCAGCGTGAAGGATTCTGATCTTTAAGTCCAGGGTTCTTCTGGTAAGAAGTATTAGAGAACGAACATCTTATACCAGAAAACGAACATCTTATAACGAGTGCGCAGATGCGAATTCAGGGGAGGAAGTGGCTAGCGGGTTGAAGCCCCATCCAAAAATTGCCTGATTTCCTACAAAGACAATTATTGACTTTTTTTAGTGTTGCCCTTAATAAAGCCTTCCTTCACTAGGCTTCGGGTTTTCCTCAAATATAAATAACCTCCCCTCCCTAAAACAAACTACTGGATTCTAAGCAATATAGGTCATTGATTTGCACTTATATATTTTTTGATGACTTCATGTAGTTTTATCATATACCTAAATACCTTACAGCATTGCTTACAAATCTACTTCAAATACACGTGCTACTATTGAAAAACTACTTCACGTGCAGGAAACAAATTGTGCAACCTATTGTTCAATAGCAAATTTGACAAAACACCAAACATACCGTTGTTTTCCAAACTTCTTCCTTAACGGAAATTGTATGCTAAACTACAGTTTAAAGTTGACTTCCAACCTTTTTCGTGAACACTTGTGACATTAGACTAATTTTCTTTTAAATTATGTCACCAGTTTGAAAAGAGAACTCATTAGTGGCCAGTTGTTCAGTGACTTTTAGTTTTAAATAAAGAGAAAAGACTTTTAATTAAAATGTGCGAAACGAGGTTAAAGTTACAAGTAGTTTTAATAGTTTTATGTATGGCATTTAAAAGTCTCCAAGCGGTAGATGATTGTGAGTACACTTGACTTTTTCCAAATTAGTATGTGTTATACGAGTGATATCTTTTTATGGTTTATGTTGTTCAAATCAAACATCACAAAGGCAAACTAATACCAAATAAATTGCCCGAGGCTGGCACAAAATTTTTCTCATAACTTCCTTCTGTTTGGCTTCGCCGTTCCTAAATATGTCTAGAGAATAGAAAATAGTTTTTTTATATAAGTAAGACATTTGTCGCTCATCGTAGAGGGGCGAAAGCTGATGCTGCGCGAAGCGAAGACTTGAGCACCGTATGAACACTTTAGACCTATTTCTTTTTTTCCCACAGCTTTGTTTTCTATAGTGGTCCATCTGATCACAAGTATGCATTCTGAGTCCGTTGTTAAAATAATACATAATTCTTCTCCCATCACGAGAATCATTTTTATCTTACAAACAAAAACTAACTCTTCTTTCAGCACTACTATTCACAGTGACGCGAGCTCCTCGGTACTTCGGTGTTCTACAAGACCATCGGGGACAGCCAATTTCTGTAGAAGTGTCTGAAGAGTACATGGACCAAGATTACATAGCCACCAACAGGAAACGACACAAGATTGATTGGAATAAGTGAGTATGCTTTTAATTATTCATATTCTTTGTTAGCCTGTCCCGGATTTATTTGTTGCATATTTCAAATGTATATAGATATTTTGGCAGCCAATTTTTAGCGTCCAAAATTCATCTAACCTTCTTATTGCTTATAAATTTAACCCTGATACATAAAATATTCACCAGGAATCCTCTGGACATGGACGATTTCGACGACGATGATACCGAGGAGATCCCAGAAGAGAAAGACAAAGATGTCAAGGTGCCAAACAAATTCAACCTACAGGCAGGACCCGTATAGTGTGTCTCGTTAAATACGTAGTTATATGTGTAGTATACGCTTGTGTTAAGATATTATAAAATAAATACTAAGAATACATATAGTACTTACGTTTTTTAAGTAGTTTCATGACTTGGAGAAGAAGGAGTCGCAAACGAAGGTGTTTCGGTAGAACAGATTGGCTGAATTTAAATGAAGAAGAGTGGTAATAAAAGATATTTCTTTCTCTAGGAATTATTTCCTGTGTGGCGATTAACTTTACAAACATGAGAACTCTACAAATTGTTGTTCCATATGCGTTGACCGGAGATTGTACCTACTTACCTACCCACTGCTAATTTCCACTACCCAAATAATAGCAATATGACAATCGGGACCGATGGCTTTTCGTATGAAACCGAAGAAATAGGGACATGCCTTGGCTTAGACCAGTATCAGTGTATTCAAGGGTACCTACTGCCAATAAAGGCTGTCAGAGATCTCCATGACAGCCGGGACTGAAGGCTTAACAGCTCTCCAAGGTAGGGGGCACGCGATAGTAAGCTATTGAACATGCTCTTTTACTTCGCTAAGTTTTTTGTGTTCGCCGTTTTTTAGCCCGAAAACCTCTGCATGGCAATCACGTAGTTTGTAGCTACCTGTCTATATCATTGATAAATAAACTTCATTAGCATTGACATCATTTTAATACAAAAAGTGATAAAAAACATAAAAAGTGCAATAATTCCTAGTAATCATCGTATAAGTTTTCCAAAGACGGCGCCACTTCTTCGTAGGCTCCTTGCAAGAAGAGTGGCATTCTGGCCATTTCCAACGACTCTTCAGAGTAATCTTTGGACTCGTCAGAATATTGTTCGTCTAAGTGATCTTGGTAGATCTTCTCGCATTCGCTGGGGTGTTCGCTTTTCATTGTGCTGGGGTGGTAGCCGATGGCTTCTATCGGTCCCACGGTGAGGTATGGAACTTGAGTGGTTACTTCGAAGTGTTTATCTGAAATATTGTGGCGACTGTTAGAGCATGACATTTATCAATGGGAAAGTTGTATCGACTCATCATTCGTGCTATGGAGTATTTGCGATTCTACTGATACATTAGTCTGAAAAGAGGACTATGGCCTAGATTTTTTACCAGAAAAAGACAAAAGGGATACACCACTCATATCGGACAGAATGTACTGGCTATACCTAGTTACACACGTGCAGTGTGTACGTCAGTAAAGTGAAATTCCTTCTAAACGTCTGAACCGATTTTGATGTGTGTTTGGGTTGGTCTTGGTCTACAGTCAGCACCGGACCGGTTAGCTATTGTAGTATCGTAAATAACGGTAGAAGTATGTAAGAATTTAGTAAACTTATACTCACGATCAATATGGTCAGGTATTACTACGGTAGCGACGGTCTTCCCGACCTTGTCGTCATAATAGTCTCCTACGATGTCGACCCTGGGTCCGTCGAAGACCTGTTTGCCCGGGGCCCTTTGGGTGCACTCCTCTGGGAGATGCCTTCTGCCAGAGCTGATGTGTGCTATGTGCGGAGGAGGCAACTCTGTTAGAGGGACGAAACGTGCGGCTACGTTTGCACCCACTGGTCTGATTTTGGTTAACCTGAAGAAATATATAGAATTGAACTTCAAAATCAAGAGGAAAACAAAAATGTGACTAAAAAGATAGAGCATAGGGCAAAGAAGCATTTAAGCAAAAGAGGTATGTATATTTAGACTGTAAGTATGTCGTATAACGTATACCTACTAACAAGCGAATGTGACGACTCTTAGTCGCGTTAACTAAGATATCTACATACTCTGTTTTGCTAAAAAAAAAATATTATTTTTTTTATTTATAGACTCACGCCTGTATCCCCGAAGGGGTAGGCAGAGGTGTAATATTACACCCACATTTCGCCACGAATTCTTAGGTCCCACGTAATAGGGGACGAGTCTATTGCCGTACCGGGCACATTACCCGACTCCGTGCTGCTACTGAGAATTCGGAAAAACCTAGTACACTTTGCCCGAACCGGGAATCGAACTCGGGACCTCCCAATCCCACGCGCATATTTATGCCGCGAGACCAACGAGGCAGTCAAAAAAACGATAAAAATCGACCAGCTTAATTAGCAATTTTAGCTTACTTTAACGAGAGAACGATTAAAATATAGGTATACGTATTAAAAGGGAAACATTTAAAGCTAACAAAAGGCAGGCATGTGATCTATTATTATATCATAAAAGGGTAATTTCTAAATATAATGGTAAATATCTATAAATGCTTAGAACGTTATACGTAATTTGGCTCTATTTTCGGTTCTTAACATGAAAAGCTCTGTCAGCTACCCTCAACTCACAAGGACATCACACATGTCTAGCATTTGCTATCTAGCCCTAATCTTCTTAAATAACACACAGCAAAAAAGACACAAAGAAGTACTTACTTGTTCACTATCAAACTGGATCGTATACTGGCGGAAACATAATAAACTTGCAACAAAACTATTAAACACAGATACTCCATCTCTCCCACAGCTGCCTACTGCATTTTCATGCAACCATTAGTCCGTCCTTGTCTCAATTCAGTACTTTTAAAGGCTATTGCAACTCGTCATTGAATGTAAAACAATGAAAAGCATTGTTGGATCACAATGTAAGAAATTGACCAAAAAGGCGACATAGCAGGTGGTGCTGCGTGTATTTTTTCTGCTTTTTGGTTGTTTTTATACGTGGAAAGTTTGTAGTAATGCGTTATATCAGTCTGCTCTCGGTTTTTGTTTTTGAATGTCTGAAGAAATGGAACTTTATTTCACGAGAAGCAAAGCTGATTACGTAACCAATGGGTGAATAAAGGGTATTTTATATAGGAACGCATATGTCGTCGTCATTAACAGCCCTGCATAGAAACTGTTCCACTGCTGAGCCCGGACATCTCACTAAGAGAAGGGTAACGGTAGACTCTACCACGATAAACGGTAAAGGAAAACATTGTGGGGAAACCTGCACATCTAAGAGTTCTTCATAATGTTCTTGAAATACTTGTTACTCTTGCCATGGGTAGTGGAAAGAGGCCAGTGTCCAGCTGTGGGACAGGTAATATACAGGGCTGATGATGATGATGACGATCTGATTCTTTTTTTATTTTTTAATTTAACCTATGTCATGGGGTCTCATTCCTTAGAACGTTTTCCGTCATTCTTAACTCTCTCAACAGATGGCTTTACTAGTATCGATTGTTATTGATAACTTTCATGCATAAATGATAAATAAGAAAATAAAGTTCTAAAAAATGATATTTATTAATTAAAAATCCCTTTATTACGATTAAATATAAAAACGAAACATTTAATTGAATATGAATATTTTTGAAAAATATGATGTGCACTTCGTTGCTCTGGTGGCCAAAATACGTACTAGCTTGTAGTAAAACGTTACAATGAGTTAACTTTCACTCGGCATTCATAGATGGCGCTTTTACGTATGTATATATTTATTTTTATTTAATTTGGTATTAATCTGTAGATGGTAAAATAAATAAATATTTATTAAATAAACATCAAATATTTGAAAAAGTAAGATATTATGTTAACCAATGAACGGCCATGAGCATTTATTTTAAAAAGTACCTGTGTAGGTAGGTACCTAGTCGAGCGATTGCGTTTTGTTTTTACATTTAAGTACGTAAAAGTAGTGTTATTTAAATTTTATACATAATAAAAACTTACTGTGTTTGTAGTAGTATTATATAATAAATTTTCATAAATTATGTTAATCAATATGCGTCTTACATTTATAGGTACCTACCTATAGTCTGTTCAAGATACGAAAAAATAAAATGTAAACAAACCATAAAATGGTTCTTTTAATGTCGCCTTCGCAACAAAAGTAGATTTAAGTTAAATACTCCAAGCGAAAGATGCAGTTAGTTTTACAAAAATACGCCTGTCCCTTCAATTCATAAATGATACCGTATATTTTTTACCTTTTATTTTTTTCGTAGGTATCTTGAACAGACAATAGCAACTAATAAACAGTTGATGTTGAGTATGTTCTAAATCAAGCTAATGAAAAAAACAAAACGCATTTTTAAACTTTGATAGCCGACTTCTCTAGAAGTCTAGAACTCATTCGCTTGGTTCCCGATAGGTATAGTATTAAATTTATCTATGCCGATAGTCATGACTTCATGAGTCGCACAATTGCAAAATCGCGTACCAAGTACACCAAGTGCGTCTCTATAAAAATACCAGGGTCGAAAACCAGGTATCAATATACTTGCAAGTTTTTGGGCACTCGAGTATAGAAAACTTCGTGTGACGCCCTGGTAATGCAAGTTTGTATTGAAAAATAAACCTTATCTTAATGTGAGTAAGGATGTTTATCGCAAAATTTGCTAATGGACTTTTCTAAATACTTTCATGGAAATTTATTCCTTACTACCATATATTTAAGGAACTTTGTCGCGCAAAACCTTGCAATTTTTATATTCCTGAGTACTCAAAATACTTGAAAGTATTTTGAGTACTCAGGAATATAAAAATTGCAAGGTTTTGCGCGACAAAGTTACGTAAATGTATGGCACTAAGGAATATTATTTCATAAAAGTATCTGTAGGGTAAATACGCCATACGTAGGCCCCTCCCCAAACTTCGGCCGTCTGCACATTTTCGGCTTGCGTTCATTTAAAACGTATTGATTGAAGTTACAAATTTGCCACTCGAATTACAATCTTAGTTCATAATCTATATGTACAACCGTTACTTTCCGATTACGTTACACACTCTTCGCACACTGAGCGTCAGTAGCGATTGCGCCGTCGCTCGAAGCGTCAATTTCATATTTAAAGTACCTTACTTGCTGTGAATACCCACACTTCGGGGATTGATATTAGAACGGTCAGACATTCCTTTTTTATTGTTTTAAGCATTATTATTAGCAATTAGTGATTTTTACTATATTTTGAGATAGATTTTTCAATGTTTAACGTATTGTTTTAAGGGAAAATAGGAGGCCGCCAATAGAATACCAATTTTGAATTAAAACCGGATTCTCGGCCGTGGCCGACTAAAAGTAAATGCAGTCTGTTTTATAATTTCCAATTGTACTAATTCCATTGCCTTAATAAGAGAATTTGCAACGCATATAGGCAAATAAATCTATTTTACGTTTAATCGCCAAATACCGGCCGGGGAGATATTAGTTGAATCTCGAGAAATAATGTACACAAAATAGAGGCTGGCTTTAGAAACATTGAAGATCGTAATGTCGACCAGCCTCGAATTCGAGCCCAACTATACAGGCTGATTACTTTTCTTATTTTGTCAAAATTAAATATTTATTATACGTTTATTTATTTATAATATAAAGAGTTAAGTTTAAATGTAGGAGTTGATATTATTGAAAACATTTATATTAGCTTATTATGGTATGGAAATATAAGATATAAATTGCTCTTTGGAACTTGCTACCTTAACCCATGTTAATTACGTAGCTTAAAAATATAAATATATTCAATAATGCTACTCTGGGCCAAAAATGGTATGAATTATTTTTGAAAAGATATCCAGAACTAATTATAATTATTTTGATGTTTACTTTGTTATAAATTGTAATACTTACCAAACGTTGTTTAAGTGCAAATAAAAAAATACTTTACCTACTATTAAACAAATACGATTAATAACGTATACTTAGTGAGACTCCTGCCAAAATAAATCATATTAATAATATTTATCCGTCTTAATTTAAAACATCCTATACCCGGCCGATATTTGGGAAAAACGCGACCGACCATGGCCCGTGAATGGCCGACTTTAGGGATTTTTCGTTCTCGACGCATATAAACCTTAGTACTTTTTCCTTGTGGTAGAAATGTCAACCTTATCCCCATAAACATGAAATAGATTTATCAAACTATCCAAAACCGCATCGGAAGCTATCCTTCGTTGCAAATTGATGGTGCCAGACCGATTCCAAAACAGAAAAAGCGTAAGGATGCCGACATTTAGCGTATTTACCCTACTACGTTACGGTCGGGAGTCGGTAATACGCGAAACGTGTTCGCGTACGTTCAAGTAAAAAATACTTTGAAAGTGTTGCAAATATTTTAGTGTTTTGCGCGACAAAGTTCCGTAAATGTATGGCGGTAAGGAATAATATCCCATGAAAGTAAAAGTACTCCGTTACGATCGTGGATCGGCAAAACGCGAGACGCGATCGCGTACGTTTAATTCAAGTAAGAAATACTTTGAAAGTGTTGCAAGTATTTAAAAAAAAATCGTTACAATCAGCTTCAAAATTACGAATCCTACAAAATAAATGATTTTATAATAGTTAAATTTAGTTTTTTATCTAATTCTGTTTATCCACTTTAATGGAGGAATAAAAAACGACCTAATTTATCAATTTAAAAATATTAATTTGCCAACATCTGGATTTGAGTTAATTATCTAAATAACTAACTTGCACGTTTGCATAACTTGCTTGTAAGGCCGAATTAATAAACCAATTGTAATGACTAGCTTTTGCGCGCGACTTCGTTCCCGTGAAAGTTGAAGAGAAAAAATTCCAACGTTTTTGCAAGATTTTTTGTTAGTTGACGAGGTATCATGGTTTCATAAATAAAAAAATAAAATGAACTGTTGTTTAATTTCTACATTTTAATAGTTACCTACCTATTCCCCTTTTGCAATCTCGACGTTCGCTTCGCCAGGGGTTCGCCATTTAGGTTACATTAATTTCGCCTGAATACCAATTTAATTTCACGAAGCAGAACTCAAAGGAAAGCACCACCTAGTATAGTAATGTACCTATTATATTATCTGTAGCATGCACCACAGACCCTGGGACCACCGACCATCAGACCAAGGCAACCTCACAAGGTCATAGGTTTTGTCAAGACTATTCAAACTAGCCCAAACACGACTAGTTTATCATGTGTAGTTTAGGAGTTCCTGTGACCACCTTCCGGCTTCATCATCAGACCAAAGCAACCTCACAAGGTCATAGGTTTTGTCAAGTCTTGTCAAACGAGCCCAAACACGACTAATTTATCATGTGTAGTTTAGGAGTTCCTGTGACCACCTTCCGGCTTCATCATCAGACCAAGGCAACCACACAAGGTCATAGGTTTTGTCAAGTCTTGTCAAACGAGCCCAAACACTACTAGTTTATCATGTGTAGTTTAGGAGTTCCTGTGACCACCTTCCGGCTTCATCATCAGACCAAGGCAACCTCACAAGGTCATAGGTTTTGTCAAATCTATTCAAACGAGCCCAAACACTACTAGTTTATCATGTGTAGTTTAGGAGTTCCTGTGACCACCTTCCGGCTTCATCATTAGACCAAGGCAACCACACAAGGTCATAGGTTTTGTCAAGTCTTGTCAAACGAGTCCAAACACGACTAGTTTATCATGTGTAGTTTAGGAGTTCCTGTGACCACCTTCCGGCTTCATCATCAGACCAAGGCAACCTCACAAGGTCATAGGTTTTGTCAAGTCTTGTCAAACGAGCCCAAACACGACTAGTTTATCATGTGTAGTTTAGGAGTTCCTGTGACCACCTTCCGGCTTCATCATCAGACCAAGGCAACCTCACAAGGTCATGTTTTGTCAAATCTATTCAAACGAGCCCAAACACTACTAGTTTATCATGTGTAGTTTAGGAGTTTCTGTGACCACCTTCCGGCTTCATCATCAGACCAAGGCAACCTCACAAGGTCATAGGTTTTGTCAAATCTATTCAAACGAGCCCGAACACTACTAGTTTATCATGTGTAGTTTAGGAGTTCCTGTGACCACCTTCCGGCTTCATCATCAGACCAAGGCAACCTCACAAGGTCATAGGTTTTGTCAAGTCTTGTCAAACGAGCCCAAACACGACTAGTTTATCATGTGTAGTTTAGGAGTTCCTGTGACCACCTTCCGGCTTCATCATCAGACCAAGGCAACCACACAAGGTCATAGGTTTTGTCAAGTCTTGTCAAACGAGCCCAAACACGACTAGTTTATCATGTGTAGTTTAGGAGTTCCTGTGACCACCTTCCGGCTTCATCATCAGACCAAGGCAACCTCACAAGGTCATAGGTTTTGTCAAGTCTTGTCAAACGAGCCCAAACACGACTAGTTTATCATGTGTAGTTTAGGAGTTCCTGTGACCACCTTCCGGCTTTATCATCAGACCAAGGCAACCTCACAAGGTCATAGGTTTTGTCAAATCTATTCAAACGAGCCCGAACACTACTAGTTTATCATGTGTAGTTTAGGAGTTCCTGTGACCACCTTCCGGCTTCATCATCAGACCAAGGCAACCACACAAGGTCATAGGTTTTGTCAAGTCTTGTCAAACGAGCCCAAACACGACTAGTTTATCATGTGTAGTTTAGGAGTTCCTGTGACCACCTTCCGGCTTCATCATCAGACCAAGGCAACCTCACAAGGTCATAGGTTTTGTCAAATCTATTCAAACGAGCCCAAACACTACTAGTTTATCATGTGTAGTTTAGGAGTTCCTGTGACCACCTTCCGGCTTCATCATCAGACCAAGGCAACCACACAAGGTCATAGGTTTTGTCAAGTCTTGTCAAACGAGCCCAAACACGACTAGTTTATCATGTGTAGTTTAGGAGTTCCTGTGACCACCTTCCGGCTTCATCATCAGACCAAGGCAACCTCACAAGGTCATAGGTTTTGTCAAGTCTTGTCAAACGAGCCCAAACACGACTAGTTTATCATGTGTAGTTTAGGAGTTCCTGTGACCACCTTCCGGCTTCATCATCAGACCAAGGCAACCTCACAAGGTCATAGGTTTTGTCAAATCTATTCAAACGAGCCCAAACACTACTAGTTTATCATGTGTAGTTTAGGAGTTCCTGTGACTACCTTCCGGTTTCATCATCAGACACAAGGTCATAGGTTTTGTCAAGTCTATTCAAACGAGCCCAAACACTACTAGTTTATCACGTGTAGTTTAGGAGTTCCTGTGACCATCTTCCAGCTTCATCATCAGACCAAGGCAACCTCACAAGGTCATAGGTTTTGTCAAGTCAATTCAAACGAGCCCAAACACGAGTAGTTTATCATAATATGTAGTTTAGAAGTTCCCGTAACCATCTTCCCGGCTTCATCATCAGACCAAGGTGCATTCACAAGGTCATTCACCACTGCACCATTTCAATGTTCCCGTAACATAGCCACCAAACTTACGTAAGTATGTCAAATATCAGCTTTATGGAACAGTGCACTTCTACTTCGTGTCTTTCCGTTCAAAATTTGGAATGCACTTTGCATTCCAAATTTTGAACGGAAAGACACGAAGTCATAAAAATATCGCTAGATGTTTTAACCCCACCGGTACATACGTAAAATAGGTACCTACTAGATCGGTTGATCGTGTTATAACCTTGAAATGAGGCACACTTGGGTGACAAGGTGAAATATCATAATATTTCTACATTTTAGACAGAATGCTTTTTTATTATAGCGCCATCTCTTCTTTTTAATTTAAAATAACATTGCTTACAAAATGAGACGTAAGATGTCGCTACCATCGACTCCCATTTTTTCGTCGCTAGCGCCATCTGTTGTATTATTTACGGTATTAACAAGTACTTATAAAAATAAAGGTCTAATATTAAGGATCTAACGTGGCCATTTTTTATGGACGACTTGCGGCATCTGTACTGTAAAGTATTATATTTATCTATGCCTATGTTGTCCCACTGCTGGGCAAAGGTCGATCACTGACGGGTGTTGCTGATGTGGGACGGAAGACTGCCAACCTAAACTGGGATTGGGCGGGCCACCTGATCCAGATGCATCCTAGCCGATGAGCGAAGATCGTCACGCAATGGGTGCCGCAAGACGGGCGGCGGAAAAGAGGCAGACCCCGAAAACTATGGCGTGACGATCTGGACAATTTTGACAGAGACTGGCCCAATTTGGCAAAAGATAGGGACGCTTGGAGGAGTGTAAGGGAGACCTTTGCCCAGCAGTGGGACATCTGATTCTTAATCGCCAAAAAACGTATAGACTATGAGTGGAGACTGAGAATTAGGGCTTGTCATCATCTTTTTAGTGCTGGCCCGGTTGCGATTCAGGAAGAGCCTAGTACAGGATACTAGGCTAGTTATCAGGATAACGGGCACATGTCGTTAATTATTATAGCTATTCAAGATTCAAACGTATATTTTTGAGTATTATACAGTATTCTAAATTTGTATACCAGTTTTAACTAAAAAGAGTATCGAAGTAAATCAAAATCATAAGTATTGGTACTTCTGTTTGGGAAACATCAGCCAATGCCAGTCGGGGCCGATAGGTTAGGTTATATAGGGTATTTATAAAATTCTGGCGTTACTTGACTGACTGACAGGCAATGCAAAGCTATTATTATAATTATAAACTATTAGTGCATAGGGTTCATAGGTGCATAGGGTTCCCACCAAGAACTTAGGGTCCCAAGCCAACCTCACCTGCAAGTGGTGCACCTGCCGATCAACGGACGAGGCTCTGGCAAACAAAATGTCCCAATAAGCGGCAATAGGCTCGCCACCTATTACGTGGGATCAAAACACTGGCGAAAAGTGGGCGTTTAATATGCCTCTGCCTACCCATTCGGGGAAACAGGCGTGAGTCTATGTATGTAGATATGTATAAACTATTAGGCATACGTAGTTCCTTCGTATTGGCATATTGATGTATGTTCCTTGAGGACCATAGGGCTGTACTAAGAAGAGATTTTCCGAAATTCCCACAGGATAGGGCGAACACGGCTAAATAAATAAAAAATGTTATGAAGTAGCTGTGATCATCCTCTAGTCAGTCTAGTGGTAAATATTTTAATAAGCAATTTTAAGTACAAATAGCAAGGTAAGGCAACGGTGCCCCCCGTGGGATTGCCACTTTGTTGTGGTGGGGGGCTCAGTAACCGTGGCTTGCACACCCGCGGTGAAGCTAAGAGGGATCCCTGGAGTGGACGATCCACGTGGGCTTGGGTGAAGCCTGCGTAGGATGCGACCATAGGTGTGGGTGCGGGGGACAGTTCTGTCTATCCCTCGCAGTCGGGTGCGGTCGCGGGAGGAGAGGCGTGTCGGTGTTGCGTTGCCGCGCGCCCTATCTCCCGCGACTAAATGTGAGCTCACCATTTGATACGTCGCGGTGCCGGTGGGGCCGCAGAAGAAGAGGAGATGCGGTGTTGTCAGGCTGCCGTCCTCCCTATCCTCTGCGGCCGTTTTAGTGCCTGCGGACGGCGAGCGCTGGGGCTGCTCCCCGTGCGCCAAAAGGCAAGGAGGCGGCGTAGTGTCCGCGCCGCTTCCCAAGTAGCATAACGAGGCGGGGCCTGCCAACATCAACGGTGGGCCAGTCCGCCGCGAATCGCGTGACCCCGCCACTATACGGGACCCGTAGGGACACCGCGGTGGTTTTAGTGGGTATGCCCCGAACACCTGGAGAGAGCCTCTACACACCTCCTCTGCCAGTCCCAAGCCCGGTCGATCACACTTTGGCCGGGTTGGCGTCGAGTTGAGATGGCTCATACGGAGTTTCCACCGTACTCAAAAAAACAAAGAAAAAAAAAGGTAAGGCAACGGTTTCGCGGTAGTAATGCTAACGTTGAAAGTTAAAGGAACCCACGACCGATATCGGATAGAGGAACACCATGGTGGTTTTAGTGGGTAGTCCCGGCGCTTCTCGTCGGGGAATCACCACACTCTCCCTAGGCTGAGCCCTTTTAGGGGCCTAGCCTGGGGGAGGTAAGCCCATAAATTGTTTGGTTTCCATCATGAGTCAAAAAAAAGTTAAGGCAACGGTTAGGATTTCATAGTCAAAGTCAAAATCCTTAATACACCTAGGTCACAACGTGAGGCATATGAACATCAAATTTAGCAAATACTTAAAGTTTCTACATTTACAATAAGTGCCACGGTTGCGTAATCTTAATATACATATTTCTTGTGTGCGTGTGTATGTCACTGAACTCCTCCTAAACGACTGGACCGATCTTGATTAAATTTTTTGTGTGTGTTCACGGAGACTTGAGAATGGTTTAGATTCACAATTTAGTCCACTGGAAAATGCTATTTTACTTAATTTTTAATTTGTAATTAGTTGTGGATTTCGGAATGTTTCACATTGGAACCGAAAGACTGCGCTGCTATCGCAGTGTCAAATCTTATATTAATAATTACGTCAAGGAGTGCATCAAAACCTTACCTGAATAGTAAAACATAAAAAAACAAGGATTTCGAGTCGACAGCATATATCCGCTAAATTCGGATAGTTGAGTATTTTGTTAAATTCTAATGGTTCTGACAGACAAATCGCAGTCGCCATATTGGCCACTTTAGCGAAACGTCACTGATACCGGATAACATTTTGAGTACTACCAAAGAGGTCCTACTAAGTCTTAGTACTAAGTAGTTTGTATGTGTTAATACTTTATGCAGTTCTACTACAATTAAAACGACAATTATAGAAGTATTCGCCCAATAAAGGAGATTTGTGTTACCCCGAACATAGATGCTATACTATAACTAAAGAATCCGGAATTTACGCGAGCGAAGCTGCGGGCAAAAGCTAGTATACATATATCTTAGTTGAAGCAGGTTGAGATTGACATGATGAACGACTGACACGACTTTATATATAGCGCAGTGTGGTCTGAGCGGTTAGCTCACAGTTTAACACTGCACCGTGTTTCCTCACCACGCTCACTTATGCCTAGCGTGACAGTTGTCAAAGTCAAAATCAAAATCCTTTATTCATTTAAATCCACAGAAGAATATCCAATCTCTTTGTTTAAATCACAAAGTGACCCTTATGAACGTCAAATTTAAAAAATAATTACTTAAAGCTTCTACATTTACATTTACTGCCACGTTCGCAAAGCAAGGGCGTAGAACCATGAGAAAGGACGGGCAATAAAACTCAAGGTCACTCTTTTTCATCGCCAGGTTTTGCATAATACATAAAAATTTAAATTCTGTAAGGTGCTGCAACTGTTTCACCTTCTGTGTCATTTGTATATATTTACTCTACTTAATACTCAGTTGTCTTAAAAAACAGCCATGGTAAGAAGCTAAGTGTATATTTATTGAAAATGCTAGTAGAATCTGCTCTGTTTCTTCTTGTAGATGATGGGATCGAGGTGCCAGGTCTGGTTGCCGCCGCACGAGATCAGCGTGTAGCAGCCTCCGAACACGATGGGGGGGTCCGTGTCCGGCACGCAGATGTTGTCCTGGCAGAATGTTGCTGTACCTGGGGATGGACAATAATGATGTAAAAGAATACGATGAATTAATGGATGGCATGTACAATGTACAATACTTTGCAGTTTCAATCTGGGGTCCGCTTACTAGGCTAACCGGATTTGGCTGAATATTAGCTTTTCCACAGAGCGACTGCCTGTCTGACCTCCGCAACCCGAAGGGATAGCGATATACAATGGTTTAGACTAGTGTCAGTTGATTAAGAAGGTACTGACGCCTTGTAACGACTGTCAAAGATCTTCATGACAACCGGGACCAACGGCTTAACGTGCTCTCCGAGGCACGGGACAAGCGATAATTAATAATTCAATACGCACATAACTCCGAAAAGTCATTGGTGCACGCCGTGGAATCGAACCCGATACCCTCTGCATGGCAGTCTGTTGCTATCTCTACTCGGCTAGCGCTGCCTTTTTGCAGAGCAACGATAACTGTATGAAATTACGGATGGCATGTAATGTTGCAGAAGCGATAGCCCAGTGCAGGGTCAAATTATGGTTTAAAAATAGATATGAGTTCATACTAATATATAAAGCTGAAGAGTTTGTTTGTTTGGTCGAACGCGCTAATCTCAGGAAGTACTGGTCCGATTTGAAACATTCTTTCACTGTTAGATAGCACAATAGGGTAGTTTCCAGGGTCAAAATAATTACATTTTATTTAGTCCGTATTATAGATTATAAAAAAATATTGGACACGTATTTTTTATTTTTTCGATTAAATAAAAAATAACAAATATATAGCCCATTCAAGTTACGTGTGACGTCATCTAGTGCGAAAAAATGCAGCACGGCGTGACGTTATACGTAACTTTAATGAGCTATATCTTGGTCATTTTTGGTTTAATTTACAAATAAAAAAATACGTATCGCTTATTTTTGAATAATTTAAAGGACGGACTTATAATTTTTTTTTGTCAACTAGCCTATTTTCGAGGAAGGCTATATAGGCTATATAACATGACGCTATGAGCGACAGGAGCGGAGCAGAAGCCTTAAATAACGCGGGTGTAACCGCGGGCATCCTCTAGTGAGCCTATAAAGTTGTAAATTGTTGCTTGCTAAACGGTGAAGGAAAACAGCATGAGGAATTTCTTCGTGCTGTTTATCATATCCATTACATGCCTGAGAGCTATTCATAATGTTCTTGAGAGGCATGTTAAGCCTACTTATCCGCACTTAGCCAGGGTGCATATTTCTCATAACAAGTGTCTCTTTTCATGAGAAGAGCTTTTCATGGCAAATGACGATGACTTACTTTGTGCTAAAATATTTTGTCTCCAGCTAATGTTTTTAATTATTTTTCCTATACTTTACTCAGAAAAGTGAAAAGTGACAAAAGCAGGACAATACGCTGTGTCTAAAATCTTTCCGATCCTATTACTCCTTACCTACATAACCCGTAGGCCTGGCCTGCCTCTTATTTTTCACATAGTCAACCACAGCTTTCGACAGCGCGTAGAAGTGCTTGCTGGCCTTGTACCGCATCTTGGCCAGCGCGGCGTCGCAGTCGCTCTTGTCTGCGCGGCAGTGGTACACCAGGTTCCGGGTGTTGCTCTTCACCATCTCTTCTCGCAGCACCTGGTATTTGCTGTCGGTGAAGAGGAGCTGGCCGAAGCGGACGTTTACTGTAAAGTTATGTAATTTTTTTGGCTGTTTTTATTTTTGTTTATAATGGAGTTAATTATCGCTCGCTTAATGTGCCCAGTAGATGGCAATAGGCTCGCCCCCTATTACATTGGGTCCTAAACATAACTGGCGAAATGTGGGTGTGTAATACACCTCTGCCTACCCCTTCGGGGTTAAAAGACGTGAATTTATGTTTGTTATAATGGAGTCTTCGGACCGATGAGTACCTGATGCGTAGTGCTGCATAGTATAACAGTATAATTAATAAAATAATCCAATTTTACAGTCTAAAGTAGTCTTGACAAGCTGAGACCTTAAAAGCTCTACTAAAGACACTACTAAAGTTCTATTAAAGGTCTTTTTACCTCATATGTATTAGTTAAGTAGTACCAATACTTAAGCTCAGGGCTATAATTATGATTAATGATTATGGTGGACTTGAGCCAACTGCTGACTCTTTTGAGAGAACCTTGAACCCTCTATTTCTTTCACGAAATCACAGTTATTTAAATTGATTGAAAGTGTGTAATTTGGTTACTTACGACCAGCTCCCACAAAGTACGCCTCCAACTCTCCAAAATAGTTGGTGAAACAGGCCAACACGCCAAGCAACACAACCCCCTTCATGGTGCCAGTGTGGCGAACTGATCAAAATCACCACTAGCCAATCAATAATTGTTATGTAGCCAATTATTTAACGAAGAAATTGGTCTTAAAACTAATTGGAACTTGGCATGTGTTATAGGGGTTTTATCTTTGTGCAAGGATAAGTTTACAATATGACGACGGTTGCAAAACACAACTCAACAGGGGTGATAGCTAGAAATACTTGGATACCCAGAAAAAAGTTGGTTATCGTGCTTTGAAAGGTTGGGTTTTACTTTGCAGCCTATTTTTATCACCGTTAATAATTTGTTATTTCTCTTTTGCCAGTGGTTAGATTTCAAGTTCTGAGATAGCTGTGTCATATCTATGGGATGGTGTTACAGTCAGGTAGGAATAAAAATTGGGCAAGTGCGAGTCGGACTCGCGCACAAAGGGTTCCGTACCATCATCTATAAAAGAAAATCACGTTCGTTGTTTGTATACTTAAATACTTTATAAGTTTCTACCTGTTTATTAAGATCGAGTAACAAATTGCTTAAAAATTACGTTTGTTGTATGGGAGCCCCCCTTTATTATTTACTTTTTTTAAATTTAATTATTTATTTTACCCCCTTATTTTTTTTTTATTTTTATTTTTAGTATTTGTTGTTGAAGCGGCAACCGAAATACATAATTTGTGAAAATTTCAGGTTTCTAGCTATCATGGTTTATGAGATACAGCCTGGTGACAGACGGACAGACAGACAGCGGAGGCTTAGTAATAGGGTTCCGTTTTTTACCTTTTAGGTACGGCACCCTAAAAAGAATTGCAAACTTTGTCTGTAGTCTGTACCATTCGTAGACCAGCAAGTCTAAACGTCTTGGTTCTCATTAAATGTCTCTCATTCATTATCATCATTCACAGCAGTGTTACATCCACTGCTGATATTAGTCTGTTATTGTAGAGCCCGCGCTCAGATTCTGCCAAAATCATATAAAAAAAGCACTCTAGTGCCAAAACCTTGCACCAATCTTTCCTTACGCAACAGCATACTCAAACCTCAAACAAAACAATCCAGAACTTAATTAACACGTGAAGTATTCGGTGATATCATTGTAATTGAACGGAGTGCGTAAATAATAGAAATTCCCCGCCAATATATCACAGCGGCCGTCCGTTTTGGACAATGGCCGCTTGTAATTATGCCGCGCTCGGCGCCGCTGTGCCACAGATAACGAAACATTATTTTGTTATAAATCTGTGCGTTTGTTACTGGTGTACGCAATTTGTAGCGCTAACTAGGCGATTGGGAGTTGTAAACTGGGTGATATACAATGCTGGGTGATTGGTTTACTTGTTTGTTTCTTGTTTGTAATTAATTGTTTTTGGGAGCCATGTCTCTGCTGTGTTAAAGGTTGAATTAATGTCTGTATAGTACTCCGCGATAAGTGCAGAATTATTTTTACTGCAAAAATTGTCTATAAAATTTAATGTTTGGGGAGAATCTCGATTAAAACGATTCTCGACGTGAGCTGCTAAGAAGACCGACTTAAATCACTCATGAAACTAAATAAATTCGTTAGGTAAAGTAGTTAAGACCCTGTTGAATTTAGTACCATGTACAAAAATTGCGAAAGTTTAAAATAATTTGACTGCATACACACTTTGTAAAAATGTCAACTCTGCTTAGCATCGTTTAAATCCCATAAACAGCTGCTGAAGAATAAATGAACGTAACACACAGGTAGGTATATTCACAGGTACCGGCTCGACCGGGAAAGTACTACCCTCTCACAGAAAATCGACGTAAAGTAACAGTACCTAAACTGTTGCGTTTCGTTCGGTGAGTGAGAGTGCCGGAGGCCCTATCCCCTATTCCTTCTCCCTCATCCCACTCCTCATCCTATACCTTTTCCCAATCCCAAGGGGCGGCACCGCACTTGTGACTCCTGTGGTGTTGCTATGTCCATGGGCGGCGGTAATTGCTTACCATCAGGCGATCCGTCTGCTCGTTTGCCGCCTATTACTATAAAAAAAAGAGTACCCTGGGCTCCAAAGCGATATAACTTGGATGCAACCGGGATAGCGCTAGGGTCGCTAGGACGATGATGATCTTACAATCCATAAATTGAATCTACTACGTTTGTCTAGTATTGAATCGACCATTGAAGCCACTGTACTATTCATGCAACCATTACTGACACTAATAGGGTCCCGTGGGCTTGCCGCCCACGCAATGTAAAGCGAAGTGTCGCTAACGGCGTCGCTGTTGAGAGAACGTACAATATTATACACGATGGACACACAGATAGCACGCGTGCCGTATTGTCCTTACCCAGTGACAATGCATAGACCTAAACATGCGTAGAATAGGAGAAAAATATTGGAAATCGATTTCGGTCGCAGCTATACCTAAACCTTCGTGAGGAATTACCTACACTATCTATTGGTGAAAACCGTCCAAAGGTCCGTTCCGTAGTATTTGAGTATCTTTATTTTTATAGACTCACGCCTGTATCCCCGAATGGGTAGGCAGAGGTGGATATTACACCCACATTTCGCCATAAATTTTTAGGCCCCACGTAATAGGGGGCGAGCCTATTGCCGTTACCGGGCACTTTACCAGACTCCGTGCTGCTACTGAAAATTCGGAAAAACCCAGTAACACTTTTGCCCGACCCAGGAAACGAACCCGGGACCTCCGATCATCGGTCGCATACGCTATCCATTGGACAACGGAGGCAGTCTATCAGTCAGTATTTGAGTATATCGCGTTAATGTTGATATGTATAGGTTTTACAATAGCTAAGGTGAGATCCCAAAAGATTGCTTCGCAGTCGTTTTCGTGTTTAAACGCTTGGCGTGCATTAGTACATTTGGCTTTTATTATTTATTTTATTGCTTCCTAAGTTGTGAATAAAACTTCGTGAGACAATCTACAGGGTGTAAAAAGACCCTTAACGAAAACTGAAACCCCATATTGTACCAATCATTACGAACATTTTTTGCTTCGGCATCATACCTGGGAAATTACTGGTTCAGGAGATATTGAGGCTCAAAGTTACTATGGAATTTTTGTAATTAGGTACAAAATCGACGCATTTACCCCGTTAACCTGTTCTATACATGTCCTATGCACCCATGGATTAGTAGGTATTTCGAAAATTGCACGCACGCATTTTTTATAGCGGCTTGAAAAAAGTGAAAACTGCAAAAAAAAAAAAGGTTTATGGTTTTATTTTTGGTTAGTATGACTTGGCATGATGTCCAAAACGAGTAGACTTCGGCTTGGTGATGGGTCTTGTGACACCCTGTTTATAACTGAAAGTTTTTAAAAGACATGTGCCGCATTTGGCTAGCGTAGTTGACTATGGCATCACGTTTTTCATATTTAAAAGAGGCGCAAAACAGTGCGATTAAAAAATACGATAATCTATGAAAGTTGTATATCACTAAAGCTAGATTGGACTGTCTATTTATTCATAATCCAGCAAATAGTTCGTGCCACCTTAAATGGAGTGCAGATTGGTTTGAAGCGTGAAATCCGGACATAATTCGGTGCTATCTCCGGAACGACAGCTGGTAATTAATGCGGCGCGCGAACACGATTATGTAAGCTATTGTTAATTGTTTCACCTTTATCTGCGCTACACTTACGAGGTTTGGCGCGAAGTAATGGCTTGTAAATATACATAGGTTGGTGTTTTATTTGCGAAAAGAGGACATTTTTGTACTTCTTAATGCTTAGGAGTTATAAGAGGATGGTCCTTGATTATAATAATAGGTAGGTACTCATCTGATCTCAACGACAACCCAGCCTACTAGACGGCAGACGTAAGGCGAACACTTTCTGACTGACAACACGTTAGACTTATACGTCTTACATAAGACCAATCCCAACACTAGTTATGAATTATGACGTACCGCAAATTTGAACCGGCCGATTAGAATGCATTTTTGTAGCCCCCTTCGCCCGGCATTCCTGACCGCTTTGACAGAATTGTTTGTTTGTAGAAATAAAAACATTAGGTGTCTAGTAGGCTGAGTTGTCGTTGTCCCCAGTTTCCTCCCTGTCTGTATAAAATCGATAAATGCAAAAACTCCGAACCGATTTATACCTATATGGTGCCTATTCACTAATAGGTAGATAATGTGGTTCCCAAGGAAGGTTTAGATGTATGATTCACGAAGCGGACCCTAGGGTAAAATTTTGTAATTTACTAGCTGTTTCCCGCGGTTTCACCCGCGTCATGAGGGAACTGCTTCGCGTACCCGGTTAATTTAAAGCCTAAGTTACTCCTTGGTACATCAGCTATCCGCCAATGAACGTCCCGTCAAAATCGGTCCAGCCGTTCCAGGGATTAGCGAAAACAAACAGACAGAGATCCACAATTTAAAAAAAAATCATTTCGGTATATGTGCCGTCAGCCGTGTATACATCCATATGCATTTAGTAAAAAGCGGTTATTTTAATATTACAAACAGACACTCCAATTTTATTTATGTGTATGTATAGATAAGTCCTAAGCGCTTCCCACATTTTCGAGTTATTCCTCGTTTCGTACTACGACTTTTTCGTACTATAGTACGAATCAAGGAATTATTATTTTAATTTATTTTGTGTTCCTGTTTCGGCCCATTAATTTTAATTTCTACATTTTGTATGTAAAAATGTTCGAAGTACAGTCAACAACAAAATGCTTTGAAATATTTGTTTAGAATATTTATTTTGTTTGTTTCTGTTTCTACACGATTTTATTTATAGAGGTAGCTCAACCCTTACAGAATTGTCAAATCAGACCCTTATACTCTAATAATACACTTATACACTAATATAATAAACAAGAATGGAAGGATAGTGAATGGTGAATCGTGCGTGCTGAAGAGATGGAAAGAGTATTTTGAAGGTTTATTTGAAAGAATGGCGATAGAAACACCGATCGATGAAATGAACGGTAACGATAGTAATGATGAAAGAGTTATTGGCGTGGATGAGAACGTGAAGGCACTGGGCAGTATGAAAGTAGGTAAGGCTGCAGGATATGATAGGATTACAGTCGAAATGCTGAAGGCTGGACAGGGCATCATAGTTGGTCAGTTGCAGCGGTTATATAATTTGTGCTGGAGCATCGGCCGAGTACCTAATGACTGGGCCACAGCTGTAGTTGTGCCTCTTTATAAAGGAAAAGGCTCGCAACAAGACTGCATTAACTATACAGGCATTAGCCTTCTCAGCATTGTAGGCAAATTGTATGCAAAGGTACTGATTGAAAGAGTTATGAAAGTAACCGACAAGAAAATATGCGATGTACAAGCAGGATTCCGAAAGGGTATGGACTGTACGGATCAGGTTTTTTCCTTGCGAAGCATAACCGAAAAGTTTTTGGCCAAAGGTCCATTGCGCATTCGTGGATTGGGAAAAGGCTTACGATAAAGTGGTGAGGAATGAAATGCGGTCGGTGCTATCAATGAATGGGGTGGACAGCAGCCTCATTCGAGCTCTGAAATCCCTTTATGAGGATTCTAGAGCTTGTGTGAGGATAAACAGGGCTTACACTGACTGGTTTACCATTGAGAAAGGTGTTAGACATTGATGTGTAGCGTCACCATGGCTGTTTAACATCTTCATGGACAGTTGTTTGCAAGATTTAAAACATAGTCACTGCGGATTAAGGGTGAATGGGTTACTCGTCAAATGCCTCCTTTATGCTGATGATCAGGTAATACTTGCGTCTTCAGCGGAGGAGTTGCAGGAGATGGTAACAATCATGCATGGTGCGTTAGAAATGAAAGGAATGAAAGTGAATGTAAAACGAAAGTTATGGTTTTTGAAAAGGAGGAATGCGTTACGGCTTGTAATGTTTTGATCGATGGACAGCGAGTGGAACAAGTGAATGAGTTTGTTTACTTAGGTACGTTGTTTACAAGAGATGGTAAGAATGATGAAGATATTGAAAGAAGAGTGAGAGCAATGCAGGTAATAGTGTGAATGGAGCTCTGAAGGCGTTTATGAACAGTCAAAACGTGTCCAAAAAGGCACGTTTGGCTGTACATAGAGGGGTGTTAGTGCCTACCCTTACGTATGGTAGTGAAAGTTTGGTATGGCAGAAGAGACTTGAAAGTAGAATAAATGCTGTAGAAATGAGAGCACTGAGAAGAAAAAGACACTCCACACATACTACTTATGTGTGGTGTGTCTTTGACCGACAGAGTAAAGAATTGTGTGATACGAGAGTGGTGTGGGGTAAAAGAAGATGTAGTGACAAGCATCGATAAAGGCATGTTAAGATGGTTTGGACACATGGAGAGGATGGATGACGAAAGACTGACAAAGAAGATATATAAGGCAAGTGTGAATGGGACAGGATGAAGGGGAAGACCTAGGCGGACGTTCTCTGACCAGATTGGAGACATCCTAAAAAAAGGACAGGTCAGAGGTACCCTAAACAGAAGAGCATGCATGAGAAATTTAGTGGGAGTGAATGAAGCAAGAGAGGTATGTCAGGATCGTTGCAAATGGCGTTCCGTAGTCTCTGCCTACCCCGGGCAACAGGCGTGAGTCTATGTATGTATGTATGTACACTAATTCTTTGCTGTGATTTTCTTTTTAATATTAATGTAAGGGGTGAAATCTCAGTTGATTTTTGTTTGGCATTGATAGCCCTATAAAACAATTTATAAGAATTAGTATAAGAAAATAAGTCGATATTTCTGTTATTCCTTACTGTGACTTTCTTTTTATATAAAAAAATAATTATATTACTGTAAGGAGTGAAATATCAGTTGATTTTTGTGTGGCGCTGTTAGCCCTATAAAACAATTTATGAGACTGAGAATAAGGGACTGATTTAATAATTCTGTTATTATTTACTGTGATTTTTAATATCAAAATTGTTAATATTGTTAAAGTAAGGGGTGAAATCCTTATTGATATTTGTGTAAAATTGTTAGACCTCTAAAACAATTTATGAGACTTGAGTATAAGAGACTGATTTGCTAATTCTGTGATTTTTTATAAGAAAATTTTTAATATTGTTAATGTAAGTGGTGAAATCCCAATTGATTTTTGTGTGGCATTGTTAGCCCTGTAAAAGAATTTATAAGACTTTGTATAGGGGACTGATTTGCTTATTCTGTGATTCTTTACTGTGATTTTTTTATCAACATTCTAACAATATTAAAACTATTAATGTTATCAAACAAAACGAAAATGTTCTATTTTACTTTTATGTTACTTTATTAGTCTCGTTTACTTTTTAGACTTTAAAGTCCCTATATTACTGATTTTGTTTTATTTTAAGATAGATATAGTTAAATATGATTTTAAGCTTATGAAAGTAATTAAACAGTTATACTGTGTCAAAGTTGACTTTATTTTTACACCCATTTTATTTCATTGTATTTTTTGTAAACCACACTTCCTACTTTTATGTTGATTTGTTATTTGTGATTGATGTGTTATTTGTACATAACTACATTAGATTTTAAGATTTTATCTTTTTTGTTGATATTGTTTTAAGACAGATTTATTTTTATATGTTTTGAAAATTATAAGGTAGGAATATTTATTTTATGATTGGATTGAGTTGTACTGTGATTTATTACCAAAGTAAAAAATTAAAACTAATGAGGTATTCCATTTTCACCTACACTTTTACACCGTTTTATTCTAATACCTACCTACTTAATCGCAGTGTTACTTCTGACGATGTACCAGGACTTCATAAAATTTTAGGAGATTCAAGTAGATAATTTTCTTAAACCTCTACTAATCGTAACTTTCTATGAATAGAAAAACATATCTTAGTGTGTTATGCAACCCTGGTAGAAGAACCTGAATAAGCCTGAGACTGAATGTCTCGATATTTTATTACAAAATTGTTTTGATTTTCAATAAATTTATAGTTTTTACAATCCTGAGTATTTTATATTCACTAAGGTATTATCTTCCTTATAAGAATTTTGTTGCTGACTGTACTAAAAACATAAATTTCGTAAAGGTAAAGTCAGTGGGCCGAAACAGTGAACGAAAAATAAATTAAAATAATCTTTCCTTCATTCGTACCATGGTACGAATAAGTCGTAGTACGAAACGAGGAATAACTCACATTTTCATCGTCATATACCTACTGACTGTGATTCATTAGTCATGTATTTCGTTTTCAAGGATTTAATCTTTTGCTGAAATAGAATTAAATAGACTGCGATTATTTGAAATAAAAATAGTAAAATACCTAAGTGTGTTTCAGTTTTTCTGCTTCAAAATAATTCATTGATTAACCAATCTTGTAATTCTTACTCTTAAAATTCATGTCTTTTTATCCTATGATAAAAAGACATGAATTTGAAGACGTCAATTTAAATAGCCAGATTTAACGTTAATACCTTATTCTTATTTAGTTTAATTTAAGGGTTTCTAAGAGTTTAAGTTAAGATAGTAAAGCCCTCTCCTTAAATCTGAATTTGACTTTTACGGGATAAAATACTATTATTCGGTATATTTTTTATATACTATACTTTTTTTAAGCACGTAGCTGCAATTGTTTAGACCTTTACACCGTCGAAACCTCTTCGCAACTCTGTAACCTTATAGCATAGGTTATAGTTATCGCGGTTATAGCGAAAGCTTTATTATTTCATCATCTTCATCATCATCAGCCTTTAACAGTCCACTGCTGGACTAGGCCTCTCCTTTGAAAGGAGGAATTGGCCTACTATACCACGCTGGCCAAACGGGTTGGTATAGGGTTTATATCAAGTTTTCCTTCTCTTACAGTGCTGTTCTCTGCATAACATGCTCCCTCTGTCGGCTCTTACGATACCCATGGGATGATATAGCGTGGTGACATTCCGTATTCTTAATCCGTCAGCACTACAAAAATAAGAAAACATACTGCTGGCGATATATGAAGATCTATCCCAACATCTGCTCGCATATCATGAGTATTCAATTTTTAAATCATACTTACACCAGTCCCTCCAGTTAGTAAGTGACAGAACCTGAACGTTGGTCGTCTAACCAGCTTCGTTGTGGGTGTCTTCAAATGAATTATGATGGACAGGCCCCGGCCACAGGTGGATTTATGGACCCCATACCCATTAAGAATGTTACTCTTGTTAACAAACCACCACGTTCGGTTTGCAGCTGCATATTTCTTCGTGGTTGGATTTTGGGTTTTGTGGGATGGTAATAAGGTTGGATTAGGGTTTTATTGGGGTATTGTTATGTTTGTAATTGTAACATCTGTGCGGGGTGGCCAAGTCGATAGTTGATTTTATTAGCGAATGAAATTAAGGTGAGTCTGCTTATCACCGGCATGTGATTTTTATTAAAAGGCATCCACGTCTTTTGAGCTACTGCTTACTTAATCGTAAGAAGTGTTACTATTAGAATTTTCTTTTAAAACTTGTGTTACAGAAGTATTTAAAATTCGATTTTAAACTTTCGCGATTTGTATACATCATACAAAATTATTTAGCGGGTCTTAGTCCCGATAATTTACTTATTTAAAGGCATAAATACCTCTGTTAATCTCCTTCGTTTCTACCGGTTTGCAACGGTTTTGGTCGCGGAGGGACTGATGTCAGCTCAGCGCCGTTCTTGTAAAGCGCGGGTTTCGGCAGCTACCCTCACTTGTTTTATATTTTTGATTTTATCCGCACTGTCGGTACTTCGACAAACTACACTTAGGTATATGACACCAGTCCCTCCGCGACAACAACCGTTGCAAGCCGGTAGAAACGTAGGAGAATAACAGAGGTATTTATGCCTTTAATAAGTAAATTGTCGCGACTAAGACCCGCTAAATAATATTGTATGATATTTAAAATTCCGCGAAGATTCAGTAATAGAGTCAGGCTCGATCGTAAACCTTAAATATAGCTCACGCAATGTCTAAGGTAGAGTTATAGAAAACTCTCTCAGTTGTCTATCTACATCATGGTTTAGCTCAGTCAGTGACAAAATGTTATTGATAGTAAGTGACATTGCTTTAATAAAGCTAACAACAATGTTACCAATTACCAGCTACAACAACTTAGAAACACTTCTATTTTACAGACGTACGCTCACTCTTCCTGCTCCAATAGGGAAGTTTCCTGCAAGTGGAATAAATTATACAAGTATTTTTATCTAGTGAAAAATGACAAAATAATGGTAGTTTCATTCATCAATTAATATTTAAACTTTATTTAAAATTTTTTATCGACAATTTTGACAATATTGATAATAAGTATTCAACTTGACAGCAAAAAACTATGACGTCACTATGTCCTATTTCATACAAACGCCGTACAAAAGGTCGTTTTGGACATTTCATTAAAAGTGTTTGATTTGACTAGTTGGAAACAACCCTATTGCGCTCGTCCGAAAACTTACCAAATTCTTTTTTCGATCTTATACCGAGAACTGGTAGAGTCACCCCACAGACTGATGACATGTTAACAAGTATAAAGAACTTGTTGAGTAGTTCTATCTGCGACTGACCGCTTAGAGATATAGTACAGTGCGTTTAAAGACTCGTTACTGAGAGATAGTAGGATCAACCTAAATGTTCACAAAATTATAAAGAGTCGTATGATATTGAAAAATAGCTTGACTGCACGGTTGGCTTAGTGGTTTACACTGCGCTTCGCTTGACACTGCGCCGAGTGTCGTGGGTTCGATTCCCACACGAGACAACACTTTGTGCGATCCATAAATTGTTGTTTCGAGTCTGGGTGTTCATTGTGTCCGTTGGTTGTATGTTTGTAAAGTCCCCCGCGACACAGGATTCATTCCTAGTGCTGGAGTGGTTAAAAGTCCAGCCGTTCCAGACATTATCGATAACAAACAGACATACAGACAAAAATTTAAAAAAATGTCATTTCGGTATACTTATGTGCCGTGTATACATCCATAAGCATTTAGTAAAAAGCGGTTATTTTAATATTACAAACAGACACTCCAATTTTATTTATGTGTATAGATTTCTGGTATCGATATATAAAGTAAAAGAAGCAAGTTATAAGAGCAACTGAAAAATCTCATTGATAGAAAGAGAGAGAACAGAACATTTGGTCACGTGTTTCTCTATAATTTATATCTGATTAGCTTCTTCTACAATCGATGTGCGAAGGTGCTGGAAAATCAAAAAAATAACGAGCACAAAAATAATTTTCTTTCTCTCTATATCGACGTTATGATATTTTACTTGGCTCGCCATCATTGTATCTACTAACTATTTTAATAATAAGTACCTACTTCTAAAGTCGAACGTAAACTCAAGTCACAAATCTTCACGCCAAAAGGGTAGCCTACCAAAACAGTTAACACGGATGATACCACCAAGTTAAGCTTATAAGCTAATAAAACGAAACGCCTAAGGAATCTATATAAAGTAGCATTAGGAATATTGTTTGCCATAACTGTTTCGCAGGAGACTGTTTGCGGCAAACTGCACAAAGGCCTCGAAATACGAAACAATGGCAGATTGCAACAAAGTGTATGAAATGATATTGGATTCAATATTATTAAAGAGTCAAATACTAGTTGCGAACGCTGCTTGGCTCGTTTGAGGTTAGGTTAAGTTTGATTTGAATATTGGACTGATTTAATATAATTTATAGATGGCATGGTGTGCGTATTACATTGTTAATTATCGCTTGCTAATCGGGGAAGGAAAACATCGTGAGGAAACCTGCATGTCTGAGAGTTCTCCAAAATGTTCTCGAAAGACATGTCAGTCTGCCAACCCGAACTTGGCCAGCGTGGTGGACTATGGCCTGACCCTGGTCATAGTGAGAAGAGGCCCGTGCCCAGCAGTGGGACAGTATAAGGGGCTGACGACGATGGTGTCGACCACCATCATATCGCAATTTGGCATTGACTTTGATTGATTCGATTTAGTAGTTCCGAAGTAGGGATGTTATTTTTATGATGGTTTAGTGTTTGTGAAAAGGTTGCTGCGTCAGAACGGCTATAGATATGGTCTAGTTGCAAAATTTTTCCTAAATTTGTTTGTTTATTTATTTCATAGCACATTATTAAATGTCTTAATTAAATAACATCTATACAATCCGTTTATCACATAGCATATTATAGATTAGGAATAAACCACTACTTAAGGATGAAAAACATTTAGAGGAATTTTAAAAGAATTTTAATATTTTAGGCCTTATTATATACAACTTATCTTGTCTCCACTCAAAGCTGAGAATAACAGCAATTATCTCAACCTTACAGACAAACACCCTTACACTTCCATCTAGATTAATCTAGCGATGCTTAACCCAAGGAAACAATACTAGAACTAAATAGGATAATAATAAATCTAAAGTGAATAATAGAAATCTAAACGCTTTCAAAAGTGGCCCATTATTCAGAAACCGCGGTATAATGGAGTTAAGACGGTTATCGGGCCATTGTTGCCATTGGGGGAGATCTTATAACAGCATTGTTTGGCTGGCTAGGGCACGAGTTGAGGTACAGATGCACGAATTCACTGATATTAATGAGCAATTACTTACACTTGATTAGCTACGATATAGCATCTGTGGATGTGCTTTTTTAAGAGGTACTCGCTGCTCGCTGAATGGTCAAACCCTCTGTCCTATGAATCACGTTTAACAACAATAATTGATTTTCGGTTGTGATTCTTTTCGGGTAGGGACATCTGTTAAGAGAAAGTAAATTAAATGAAGATAGATAGTAGGTACTTCTGTTCTACCATATTTATTAGATATATATATATATATATATGTACAGGGTTAAATTAAACTACAGTTTACGGATTTTATCGCGACGTATTGGTTTCACTAAGTTATTACATTTGAAACGAAAGAATAAATAAAGGGTGTCACAAGACCCATCACCAAATCGAAATCTACTCGTTTTGGACATCTTGCCAATGCATACTAAGAAAAAATAATACCTGGGAAACGAACTATTTTTTGAAGTTGATACTTTTTTTAAACCGCATTTAAAAGTGCACGCGTGCAATGTTCGGAATACCTACCTACTTATCCATGGGTGCATAGGACATCTATAGAACACATTGGTAGGGTAAATTCATCGATTTTATACCTAGTTAGAAAATGTCTATAGTGTCTTTGAGGCTCAATATCTCCTGCTTCAGTAATTTCCCAGGTATGGTGCCGAAGTAAAAAATGTTCATAATGATAGGTACAATATGGGATTTCAGTTTTCGTTAAGGGTCTTTTTACAACCTGTATATATGTATAATAAAGAGTTTGATGTACTTAAAATAATTAATAGAAGGAGAATACTCTAACCAGGGTGAATAATGTCCAGAAAATCTTTCATCATGTTTCGTATTTTTAGTTCGGTATATCTTTTAACGTTACTGATGTGTAATAATCGAATCTGCGCTGCGTAGGTATTGTGGATTCGATTCCCGCACGAGACAGACAATACTTTGTGTGATACACAAATTGTTGTTTCGAGTCATTGTGTCCGTTGGTTGTATGTTGGTAAAGTCCACCGCGACACATGATTTAATCCTAGTGCGGGAGTTGTCTTTTAAAATAAAAAATATATTTATTTTTTTCATACGGGCAGCGCCGCGGGTAAACAATATAATGAAACAAATCCCTTAATACATCTGACGAAGGCATTGTGTACATTCTTACAAGTCTTTGTTTCGTATATAGTCAATAACAGCGTATTGGCACAGGGCGGGCAGTCGTATTAATTACTATTATACTCTGTTAAATAAGGCCCATTCGTTCGCCATCTGTTATTGTTTTATTATCTGTTATCTCGGATACTGGCCACTGATAACAGCTGCATGATTGTTTTATTATATTGTATTGCGCGATCGATTTGTGGAGATATGTTTGGACGCGAAATATGGTTTTTAATTGCAGTGATTTCCTATTAAGTAGCAATAGCCTAGTGGAGAGAACGACAGAGACAGACTACTACGCAGAGGGTCCGGTTTCAGATCCACGGCGCGCACCAATGACTTTTCGGAGTTATGTGCGTATTGAATTGTTTATTATCGCTTGCTAAACAAAAACATCGTGAGGAAACCTGCATGTCTGAGAGTTCTCCATAATGTTCTCGAAAGACATGTGAAGTCTGCCAACCCGCACTTGGCCAGCGTGGTGGACTATGGCCTTACCCTTCTCATAGTGCGAAGAGGCCCGTGCCCAACAGTGGGACAGTTTAAAGGCTGATGATTTCTTATTGTCGAGTCTTTGGAACACTAGGACATAAGTACTTCATAAAATTTAATATAAGGTCGAGGTGGCGAAGTCCGGCATAGTTTATTGCAAGTTTGGTTTGATAATCACCCTATGGCTAATTTTTTAACTTTATTGTATGTTTTGAATATTAATTATGACAAATGATTCCTTATTTATAAGTTACTTTTACAAACATCAATGTAACTGTTGTCATTATGAAAATAAACGCGTTTTTTTAAAAGGTAGTCAGTAGACGGACTTTCCCGTGTAATTGGGGCAACTCCGTCATAAGCATCGATTGTTTGTTATTTGATAGATATTAGCAGCACCCATATTTAGTGAACATTCTACAATAAAATTTAATCAAATATATGCTTCAAATAGTACGATATAAGGCAGCAATCACAATATATGGTGGTAAAATCATAAAGTGGGGAAAGTCCGGTGTATTTGCAGTAGAAGGGATTGTCAACATTTAAATCAGTACCATCATAATTAGAATTTTTGACTGTAGGGTACAGTAGGTAAGTATGTTTGTTCTTTTTATCTAAACTGCAATGTGTTTGATAAGTTTTGGTATAAGGATGATAAGTACAAACCAAATCCAGAGAGTCTTTAAACTATAGAAAAACTAAATAGTAACAAACAAACGCAGTTGGTTATATTTGTACTGTTGAAAAGATAGCATATAAATGAAAGGAGTTAATAAAAACCCTCTTTCTATAAACTTAATTTTTATTCATAAGTACAATGAAAAAAAGACAACACCGTAAATACAGCATGTAATAGGTAATATTAAAAAAGTAAGTAATGTTTAAAGAAAATGCTTAACCGAAAAAAAGTTTACAACTTCTGCCTTGGGGCAAGATTGGTATATGACGGCCTTTCCCTAAAATACTAGACAGTCTTCCCCCAATATTGGATTTATACGTTAAGGTTTTATCACAACTATTATTTCTGTAAATAAAGATGTAATTTCGATTTGAATAGAATAAAACAATAAAATTAAATACAAGCTAGCCACCTACCACTTTACCACGTAAAAATCCGTTGATATTCACGGAACACTTTAAATAATTTCTCGACACAACTAACTCGTGTTTCGACTTGTCAACGATTAACAATTATGAAACCAGTTTTTCGCTATAAAACTCAACACAGCGCCATCTATAATTTAAAGGTAGGACGAAAAAGTGACTCTGTTTTACTGATCGAGTTGTCAACGTCATAGCTATTCAGAAAAAGCCTATAAAGACACTATATGGTGTTGCCCCGCAGACGGACTTCGACGCCTCGACCTTACTACACATAGTTGTGTGTTATAGTAGGCTGTGATATACACAGCAATTTTATATATTTACCAATTGGGCTGCTTAAGTGCAAATGTTAGATTCCGCAGTGATCAGTCTCAGGCATCGATAATTCCCGGTAATATTAAACGTCCTCCATGGTCCAGTGGATGGCGTATGCGACTGCTGATTAGAGGTTCCGGGTTTGATTCCCGGGTCGGGCAAAAGTGTTACTGGGTTTTTACGAATACTCAGTAGCAGCACTGAGTCTGGTGATGTGCCCGGTAACGGCAATAGGCTCGCCCCTTATTGCGTGGGACCTAAAATTTCATGTCAAAATGTGGGTGTAATATTACACCTCTGCCTACCCCTTCAGGGATACAGGCGTGAGTCTATAAATAAAAAAAACATGATTAGCATGAATTTTAAAAAGAAGGAGCAATCTATTTAGGAGTAGTAAGAACGTGACTAGTCTTTTACTATCCTCCAGTGTTACCAGTAGTTGCGAGTCGATTATAAAATATGTGTGTGTGTTATCTGTGGCGGATCTCGCTGGTGTCTGGCTCTGATGTCGTGTACTAATGTACGGCACGCGCGTATACATTCCATATATTTTACGTTCGTGGTCTGTTTGAGAGACGGACCAAGTTATAAGAGTCAGGCATATTTATAGAAAAGTCTGAAAAATATTTTAGTTTTCCATCCTGCAAAACTTGATTCACCTGTAGGTTGAACGGTTGTTCATTGCAGTATGCAGGGTAATCCCCCAAGTACTGTTATTAGTTTCAAATAGGTGCGTACTATTTCGAAAAAAACGTATTTAAACAACTTTTGCAATTTAATTACTTTGATAGATTTTTGGATATTAAATACCAATATGTGTCTTATTATATGAAAAAGGCATAGACTAATCTTCGTAACATGGTGGAAAAATCACTATAAAAATATTGTGTTAATAAAATATTCAGATTGATAAGAAACGACATGACGAGACGAGAATATGCTCCGAACGACCACAAAATTCTACGTTATTATAAATACATAACTGAGCAAAATCGCTAGGCTGAAAATATAGTAAAATTTGTTTTCAGGATGCAAATGATGCAATGACTATGTCAGTTGACTTCGATATTTCCTGCACAACACCTATATATAATTAAGTAGGTTTATAATATAGGTAGAAGGTATATTTATCAACTCAACAAGCCATATCATTTAATCAACGTTGCTGTAAAACATGCTGCAGAAAGATACCTGCAAGACTATAGTCAAAAACCTACAGTAAAAAACTCTTTGCAGACACGACTTGTCCGTGTGGTGACGGATTAAGAATACGAAATGTCACCACCGTCACCACCCCATATCATCCCATGGCCATAGAGCATAGATATTTATATAGAGGCGTATTTCTTATGGGCGCTCTGTAGACAAACTTTCTGTGACCCAAATTGCTGCTTGGCGGCGTCGCAGTCGCGCTGTGACAGCTGTCTCTATGAGTGCAAGAGAGACGAACTGACGACACCCGCCAACACGCCACTTGGAATCGGCACACGAAATCTTCAGAAATGCGCTTCTATTATGTCAATCTGTATTCATTGCCATGGCTGCCGTAAGAGCCGACATTATTGTTTAATGCTGTTGACTGATCATTTATCGCCTTTGGCTACCGAAATCGCTACATCTTTCCTCTCATACCACACCCCATACACAAAACCAAACCACAATATCGAACATCTGGGTGTTCTGACGCAATTGGCTCCATTTAATGCTACCAATAACTTATTTCCCTTTTAATATTAGAGGCTCATTCACCGCTGATTGCGGTACTCGGCTAAAGTTTAACATCGTGCCTGCTACCTGTGGTGTTTTATTTGTCTTTTATCTCGGCACAATAAGCTTTTATTTGTACCTGAAGTGGATTAAATGCTGTAATTGTGGTACGGTTAAGATATTCTTGTAACGATATGCTAGTTTGAAAGGTGGAAGAAGTACCGCGTGACTTGTATAGATTTTTGCGAAGTTTCAAACGGAAGAACGAAATCAAATCGCGCTTTTGGAACTATATGCAATTTTATATCAGGATGTAGATGTACTCCTTTGTTATATTTTTGGGCAGAAATGTATACCTATAAAATTACCTCTATAAATTCGTATAAAGTACTGTCGACTGTCCGTGTGGTGACGGATTAAGAATACGGAATGTCACCATCCCATATCATCCCATGGGTGTCGTAAGAGCCGACAGAGGGAGCATATTATGCAGAGAACAACACTGTAAGAGAAGGAAAACTTGATACAAACCCTATACCAACCCGTTTGGCCAGCGTGGTATAGTAGGCCAATTCCTCCTTTCAAAGGAGAGGCCTAGTCCAGCAGTGGACTGTTAAAGGCTGATGATGATGACTGCCGATCTACATTAGATAACAAGCTCCTTGATTTGGCTTAAAGCTCTGGAAGACTGAATGATGCCTACAGCTACTCCCGCACATTTTTTTAGTTTAACTGTTTCTGCCCGATTCCGTGGGCATTTCGTGACATCCCTTCTTAGTGCACCCCTACTAAGTACTTGTAATTTTGTACTTAGTTGGGGACCCCCAAGTAACGTACAATCAAACAAGTCGGCGCTGGACCAGTTTGAAAAAAAAAACCCTTGGCTCGCTCATAGAGTCGAGGCACTCTAGAAACTGGTTTTGTATACGAGTGTCAATGTGTATGTAAAGTAGCACTGGATTCTCGCCCTTATGGTGGTCTAGCGGGAAGTTGTTCGACTGTAGGTACATACATTTCAGCATCTTGCGCCAAATACTTTCGCCAGTGCATTGTTTGTCAGTATCAGTAACGCATGATACAGATTATTATGAGGATTGGACTCGCAAAACTTGTCACAGTGTCTTAAGAGCGTATACGCCTCGAGCGGAGGCTCGAGTTTAGGTTTTTGTAGTACCGCGGTCGCCCGCGCACCGCACATGCGAGACCCGGCGCACTGTGACGGTATCGGGTGGAATAATAATCTTGATCCTTCTTGCCATACATGAACAGTATTCGTTTATGTAATACGTCGATTATGATATGATAGTATTCAAATTAATTAATTTCAATGCACATGAATTTAAAGGTATCAATCAAATAAAGCTAGATATTATTTGTTTAGTAGGATGATGTTCCTCAGGATAACATCGACTATTTATAATAATTTGGCGCAGTTTTATTATATGATAGAAATAATTTATAATTGTCATCTACATAATTGTTACATTTCAAATATACATCTATTTTGTTATTAATGCATGAAAACCCACGAATGACACTAAATACAAAACCAAAAGAGTCGGGTAAAAGAAAATACTTAATTAAAAGAAAGAAAAATATATACAATATGTTGATTTGTATTTACAAAATATTGTAATTATACAATATATATTCACCTTAAATTATTTCACAGTGTGCGATGATATAAATACCTCTTTTTATAAAATTTTACATAGATAAGGCCAATTCTCGTATTTTATATGACATTGAAATTATATTTTGAACGAAATGAGATTAGATTTTAAATTGACTCAGAATTGGTATTCTTCTAATTTAAATGTCATTATCATCTAGAGTCCGTTCCACGAGAACATAGACATTTTGTAAACAAATAATTTTTACTGCGATAGTTCTGTCAAAAACAAATAATTTCAAATCAATGAGCGCAACGGTACATAGATACGTGTCATTGGAAACTAATATGTCAATGGATCGGGTTTTTATCGATATTTTGTCAACAGGATCTTTTAATGTTTTGAAGTACTGACGTCTAGAGTGCCAACATTTGGCGTTAGTTCATTGAAATGATACATTCTTGGGCTTAACATCTTTTTATCAGAGGACAAAATTAAAATTTTAGTTAATAAGAAGGGGTTGGTGTTAAGTTAAATACAAGTTTATAGGATCGCAACGCTCTTCTCGCTGCCGGCATATCGAAAAAGCGCGTGCAGAATATCAGATGGCAGAAAATTATTTATACCTTAAAAAGAAATTGCGTTTACAGACTACCGTAACGTGTTTAAGTTCATTCTGACGATTTCATTCACAGACAACGTAAACTCTCTATGCCTAGAAATGTTTATTCAATGTATTAGCTAGTTATCTGTTATATTATTCATTGTTGGTCAATAATTTAATATTTTAGAATAGATATGCTACTTTGAGCAATATTATTTATTGCGTAGTGATTTTTTAAAAATCGTGTCAATAATAAAGTAACATGTATGTACCTACTCTATAATTAACATACATGGTACTCTATTTTTCATTAATTTACAGATTATTACGTGTAAAACAACAAAAAAATCGGCCAATTTATGAACATTCGACCATTAAAACACAAAATCAAATATTTTTATTTCAGTAAAATTTAACAATATAAATTTAAAAACATAGTGGCATAGTTAGGCATTGAAAAAAAAAGACTGTTCAAAGGCATAAAATCTAAAGCGCAACTGTTTGAAAAAAGGTTGTGAAGCTTTGAATGTTTGTTTACAAAAAGTCTATCTTCTCGTGGCACCAACTATAATTTGACTTCTATTGTTCTCACTGACGTTGACACATTGTTTAATTAACAACAGGCAGCGATAGCCTACTAGAGATACCAACGGACTGCTATGCAGAAGGTATCGGACTCGAATCCACGGTATGCTAGAACGATGATGATGACATTGTTCAATTAACGATCTAGTCACGATAACATTCCAATATCAGTTTATTTAGGAGAAATTACATTGAAACTGCATTTTGAACAAATATAGTTAGAAGAATTGAGTCTCATAATAAACTGTTAACTGGTGCAGAATAAGACTGCACAGTAGGTAGGTGGGCTTGTGTGTGTTAGGTACCTGCAAAGCGAGCTCGTGGGGATCAGCTGAGCTGCGGCGGTTTGTAAGATAATATTCGATTCAAGTGTGCTTTTAATTGCATTGCATAGTACGTTTTAGGTAAATACCTATTACATTGGTATCATGCTAACGGCGGCGCGTTCTAGCTTCAAAATAACCATAATTTTGCCCCCCTTAAGAACCTCATACATGGGCTCTGTAAATTCATCGGTCGGTCACCCATCCATACTATGACCGTGATGTCAATTACTTTCCCTTAACTTATGTAGTTTGTACATTTACAGAATTATAGAACGATAAGTTTTCATAGCACTAGCGACCATTAATGCTGGCCTAAAGTACAGAAATTACAAAAATGACTTTTTTAAATTCATCCGTTTTAAATATTTACTATAGTAACCCATATATTTTCTTTAGCACTCTCTTGATAAAGAACTGAACTTTCATATTTTCTATATCTTTTACATTAATTGTTATTTATCCGTAACATAATAGAACAATAAAAACCTGCAAAATCGCCTCCGACGGAATAAACGCTCTTACGGCATGCAGTCATAGCTTGAAAGTCATCATCATCCTCTTAGCGTTATCCCAGTTTCAATCTGGGGTCCGCTCTCTAGTCTAACCGGACTTGGCTGAATATTAGCTTTTCCACAGAGCGACTGCCTGTCTGACCTCTGCAACCCGAAGGGATAGCAATATTCCATGATTTAGACTAGTATCAGTTTATTCAGAAGGGACTGACGGCCTGTAACGACTGTCAAAGATCTTCATGACAAACGGGACCGACGACATAACACGTGCTCTCCGAGGCACGGGACAAGCGATAACTAACAATTCAATACGCACATAACTCCGAAAAGTCATTGGTGCGCGCCCTTAGCTTGAAAGTATTCCTTACAATGTTGTTTCACAATGCATCTTAAAATCGAGAGTGCTGTTCGTTTTATTGTTAGATGAGCCATGAGAACATAAAGATGACTATCTGACACATCAGATAGCAGACGCTGTGTTTATCTCGCAGATTGCAGTTAAGATGTAGCGGCTGACTGCCTGACTCCTTATCTATAGATACTAACATGATAGTTCAGTTAAGTCTTGTTGCCGATCGTGAGGTCTTGGGTTGTATTCTTAGGTCAGAGGATATATTTCAGCGGTTTCTGGGCAGAACTTATGAAGTTATTTCTGAAGTAGGTATGTCTTGTCGGTATTCCGTGTGGTGATGGACTAAGGATACATAATGAAAGTTCGCCATTGCATTTCGTGGATTTTGTAAGAGGTGACAAAATAAATAAAAATAAAATATAAAAAGTATCTTTGTGACCCGACCGAAAACTCGATTTCAAAGTCTTTGGCGATTTGACGACCGGTTGGCGCCGCGCGAGTGTAAGCGACTGTGACGCCGAAGGTCGCGTGTTCGATTCCCGCTCTATTCAAACATTTGTGTACATGAAGATGGATGTTTGTCTTGGTCTGGGTGTTTCTATGTATAATATGTATGTATTTACAAAAACAAAGTATATATGTATGTTTATCCTGGTTTATCCATTATCTAGTACCCATAGTACAAGCTCTGCTTAGTTTGGGACTAGATGGTGTTGTGTGAATGTTGTAGAATATTATTATTATTACATTATTATTATTATAATCTGTTTGGCCAGCGTGGTATAGTAGGTCACGTTCTCGGATTTTAACTTACAACACTATTGTGACAAAAAATAGGCGAGTGCTATGAGGCGCAAATAAAAAAAGGCCATATTATCCAGTTTAATATGCCTCTGCCTACCCCTTCGGGGAAACAGGCGTGATTCTATGTATGTATGTATTATCCACAGTGGATTGCAAAAGGTTGTATGAATATTATCGTGCAACTTACAATAATTTAATTAGGAAACCTATATTAGTATCATTTTATTTTATTTTTTATTTATAGACTCACGCCTGTATCCCCGAAGGGGTAGGCAGAGGTGTAATATTACACCCACTTTACGCCATGAATTTTTAGGTCCCACGTAATAGGGGGCTAGCCTATTGCCGTACTGGGCACATTACCAGACTCCGTGCTGTTACTGAGAATTTCCTAACGGAAAAACCCAATAACACTTTGCCCGACCCGGGAATCGAACCCGAGATCTCCCAATCCCACGCGCACATTTATGCCGCGAGACCAACGAGGCAGTCACTAGTATCATAGTAGGCAGAATTTCAATAATCCGTTGTACCTAGTTTATTTATTCCAAAACCTGTCTTATGTTTATACGTCAAATTAATCTCAGAAACAGCTGGCCTGTCTTATTAGACAAATAATCTAGTAGCTGTTGAGTCACCCATTTTTATCGCCGTGTCCAAACAGGGAATTGAACAGGTGTTCTTTGATACCAGCTGTACGTCCCACACAGATTGTGTAGATAAATTGAGAGTACAAATTATTTGAGCGTATGTAGGCGTTAAACAAGTAATCTAAGTATAGCGATTGCGATATTTTGCTGAATTCTGGTTGTTTTTAACTTGCTGAGCACGCGGTTACACCTGCGTTATTTAGCGCTTCTGATCCACACCCGTTGCTCATAGCGTGATGTTATAATAATATAGCTTATAGCTTTTCTTGATAAATGGGCTATACAACACAAAAAATATTATTCAAATCGGACCAGTAGGGGAGATTGGGTAACAGTGGATCACGGGGTACAGTGGATAATTCACAATAACTCAATATGTGTTACGCTTAGGAACACAATCAAACTTGTTCTTTCCGCTTGTCCATCCCCCTCCCTAACGTACTAATCGTCAACGCGGTGTCAAAGCTAGAAGTCGCGCTGCTATAGTCCACTCAGTAGGTAAGTAACAATAGTTATTTGTGCAACAAGAGAGCAAAGTTGTTTTTTGTTTCGAGTGCTGATTTCGAGTCCCGAGCAAGCGAAGGATTCTATGATTGATTCACGAGCGTAGCGAGTGAATCAAAGTTAGAATCCTGAGCGTGGTGAGGGACTCAACAGCACGAGATACAAAAAACTTTGCTCTCGTGTAGCACACATAACTTTTCACCACAGCAGTGAGAACACATATTACTTAAGAGACATAGAAATGAACAGGAATAGATTGAATTCTACATTAATCACTTGTTGTTTTAACTCTTCTGGTGTTAAAGTACAGTCATCATCGCTAGTTTAACTCATCTTTTTAGATTATTTTATATATTAATATAATTTAACACGCTACGCTATACTGTATCAGCATCAGCGAAATTTTTATTCCCGCTACTTTTTTAAATACTTTTTCATACCGCGTCCCTGATGTTTATTTTTCAAATGTATCATTGTTGTAATTCCAAATTAAAGTGTATTGGTTAAATACTAATTTTATACTATTAATTAGACTTATTTTTATTAAAATCCAATAATAAATTAAACATATAAACAATAACATATTAAAAAAAAGTAATTTCTTTATTACAAATATCTTTTTTTATTTGCGTTGCCGAAGGTGTTTTCTTTGAGGTCGAATTCCAAAATCGAATTTCGAATTCGAAGGGGTTTGTTTTTTCACTCACTTTTTATAGGCATGTGAAAGAGACAGAGCACAGTAAAATTCTTATATTTTTAATGGCTGAACAATGTCAATTCGTGACATTGAAGATTGAAAAATTAAAAAGCTACTTTGCCTCACGCTCGAATCAAAATTGCGTTTTGTTCACTGTTGTCTCGCAGCAAAAGCGGCATGTTTGAGCTGCTGTGGTGAAAAAGTATTTTTCACATGGTTTTGAAAGTGGTTTTATATCTGAGTGAATAAGAAATCTTAATGTTTTTATTGTGTCGTAGGCTTGTTATATGTATCCTAAGTCTTATGTAAACTGCGTATTTTTTCTTTGCGATTGGTAGTTTTTTTTTTATGATATTTTTATTCCATAACCGCCATTGGGTCACAATGAATCATTTCGTTTTGGGTCACAGTGAACTACTAATCCGCTGTGACTCGCGGAACTGAAATTCATTCGTAATTTATTTTTAGGGAAAATGCACTGCAATTGAGTTAGAATATACATTTTAATCATGATGCAGTTCATAAAATATTTATCGATGACCAAGAAAAGAATATAGTCGATTATATTCTTAAGTGGAGTCAAATGTTCTATGAACTGACTATTGCAAACGTTCGACGGCTAATTTATGAAGTACCGGTAACGAATAAAATAAAAGTACCAGATAAATGGCATGGAAGTAAGGTATTGAGTATCTGTGTAACCTTAGAAAAAAGATATAATGGATTATCTTTGCGCACTCTTAGTCGATTCACTGTCACCCATGCAATGATCCAAAGTGACCCATTTCCGGGACACACTGGATCATTGCTCATTTTTTAATCAAGTCGTTGTATCTTATAACTTTATGTACTGAAAGCCTTGAAATGACTCTTTCTTTAAAGATTAATAACTAATACTTTGATTTAATTTCAGAGATTAATAATTCAGGCATAAACTTTCCAGTTGCACTGTTTGAAAAAAAAAGTGATCCACTGTTACCCACTCTCCCCTACTTCCTGAGATTCGCGCGTTCAACCAAACAAATAAACAAACAATCAAACAAACTTTTCAGCTTTGTAATATTAGCATAGATGTACTTATTTCTAAAATTTTGCACGATCTGATATACTTAATCAAAATTAATATTTGTAGCATGTTTCTAGCATGCTACAAATATGTATGCTATGTTTCTAGCATGATTTTATATTTGAATTTTTTACTGCATATACGGCGTGATGAATAATAAGATATGATAAGCAGTCGTCTAATCGTTTTGAAAAGACTCGGTTCCAGCAGTAAGGCAGTTTATATACTAGGCAGATATTATTATTACTTTTTACTGTTCCTACGGGATATATACATCCGTGAACATGGCGCTTGCAACAGTGCCGAAATATCGGTTACTCCAAACAAAGGGACGTGGTATAATATCCCGTAGGAACAGTAAAAAGTAAAGATAGTGACCACGAAAGTTTAAATTCCTAGATATTATTATAATGTAATAATGGTTTAGGAAGTAAATTCTTAGATACTTGCCGTGAGATTCCACTCGAGACCTTTCGTGGCCGTTTATCGATATCTTTAGTAGGCCATCTTCTGTGTAGAAACGATTAGTTTATTATTAATTTTCTGGATTGCGTTACCGATTTTTATCACGTTTTGAAATGTATTCAATACTAACAGTATTGCAGTGAAGGTAGGTCATATTCAGGTTCAATCCCACTATTCTTTTATTCAATAATCAAATCAAATCAATAGCCATTTGAAATTCAAATTTATAACATATCTCAATAATAGTCGCTTCTCCGTGTGATGGTGATAACATCGTGTCATTGCTCCATTTCACCCCGTGGCTGTCGTAAGACACGATGCAAATAATAATAAATAAATAAATAATGTCCTCCTGGCCGATTTCGGCCACGGCGGCTTGTCTATATATGAGACTAGAGGACGCCAGCAGCTACGCCTGCATTTATTTTTAAATTTACCCGTTTTGGCCGATCTCGTGGGAATTTCGGGAAATCCCTTCTTAGTGCACCCCTACGGTCCCCAAGGAACATACATGCCAAATTTCAGCTTTCTGCGCACAATAGTTTCGGCTGTAGCGTGTCTGTCAGTCAGTCAGTAACGCAAAGATTATTATATATTAAGATTTACCAACTGCGCGGGACATATTATAGTGTACAAGTGTGTGCGCATACACAAGTGCACTCTCTATTCCCTCACTGTCACAGTCCGATGGGACGCCACATGCGACACGACCGGAGAGAGATTGGACGCAGGACCAACGGCTTAACGTGCTTTCCGAGGCACGGGGGTGTGATACCGCCAACTCCCTGACTCCGAACTTCTATTGGATAATTCTTAACAGAAAATCCCAATATCACTTTTTGTTTGACCCGAGAATCGAACCCGAGACCTCATGATCCGCAGTCACTTACACGACCGCAGGACCACAGAGGCAGTCACGAAGCAAATAGTATCTTTGCAAAGAGACATAAAACTCTAAACACTGTTGGCATAGTCTTGGCAGCAGGTTTACCTGTCTTGCAGCAGGGCAAATCCTCCTATTGCGATGCAAATAAGTGAGGCCTATGTCCAGTTGTGGACTGCGAATGACTGTAGGATGAGTCGTATTTAGTTATACTTACCTATGTACATACATATACTCACGCCTTTTTTCCGTCGGGGCAGTCAGAGACAACAAAACGCCGCTTGCTCCTATCCTTACAAACTTCACGTGCTTCCTCTACACTCATTACTCTTTTCATTCATGCTTGCCGGTTTCGGGAACTTCGTACCTTTTCATTCCTTAGGACGTCTCCAATTTGGTCGACGAATGTCCGACGAGGTCTGCCGCGACCGACTTGCCCACACACATTTGCATTATATATCTGATTCGTCATTCTTTCTTCACTCATTCGCTCCACATGTCCAAACCATCTAAGCATTCCTTTCTCAATCCTTGTCACAATATCTTTCATCTTTGTTATAGCTATGTCTATGTACCTATATAGTAAATAATAGATACTTAATGAAAAAATCTCTTTAAATATTTATTGTTTTCGATATACCACGTTCACGCGAAGCAAAGTCCAACCCAGCGATTGCATCGCAGCTTAGTTATGAAGTACTTTGTGCAAATCCAAATCTCTCAATCCTCCGGTTATCGGGTATCCCGGGTCCTATCTCGCGATCTCCGGGTCAACCCGCAGGTTGAACCTCGACAAGATCGGAACATTTAAATATCCAGGTAGTGGATGTAAACAGTTGGTATCAGATGGAACATGCGGCATATCGCGAGGTTGTAGTTCTGGCGATCTGTTGTAGCTTTAATGGTTGGATGAAACGGATTTGTCACTGATATGATTAGGGTAGAGTATGGTTGTATGTAGAGTTAATACAGGTCGACGTATATTATAAAAACGTAATAAAGGAAGTTATACAGGCCAGGATATGTTACAAAAATGCTAAAGAAAGGAGTAATAATAACGTGACTTTTTGGCATAATCATTCTAACACGCTATGAAAAACACTTAAGGTACTCACTAAAGCGCGTCGAATTTCAAAAATAAATGTAAAGCACAAAGGTGCTAAAACAACAGAGAAAAACATAAAATATTGTAATTCACGAGGTCAAAAAAGTTTCGCAAGCATGTACCGAGTCAAAAGTGAGTAATGTATGCCCTATTTGACACACAATCTTACTTTGAGTTTAATTTTCTTTTTTCCTCTTTCCCCCCTGTTCTTAAAATGAAATGTAATGTATAATCAACATGTGAACTACTCTATATGTTTTTCAATTTGTTTTTTTTTTGTTGATTTTATTTATTTTTAACTAGTTTCCATAATTAAGACATCATCAACTTTCTTTTCCCATTTTGTTGTAAACCGGAGTCAAGGGTTAGAGCTGAAAACCAGCATTTGGGTAACCCCTTTGGCCCCCAAGCATTATCTGACGCTTGATCCCACTGCTTTCGGTATTATGCACTGTAAATACATTAAACTGCTGTAATACTGAAAACAATAAACCAATATTCTATTCTTCTATTCTATTCTACTCGTAAAGTAAAATATTATGAATTATAATATACCTTAGTAATTACATTTCCTTAATCAATTTTCATTGCAGTGCCAAGTAGTACATTGATACATAGACTCACGCCTATAACCCCGAAGAGGTAGGCAGAGGTGTATTTCTTCACCCACTTTTCGCCAGATATACTTTAGTCCCACGTAATAAGGGGCGAGCCTATTGCCGTACCGGGCACATTTCCAGACTCCGTGCTGCTACTGAGAATTTCGTGACAGAAAACCCCAATAACACTGCCCGACCCTGGAAGAATTTCGTGACAGAAAAACCCAATGACACTGCCCGACCCAGGAATCGAACCCGGGACCTCCCGATACCACGCGCACATCTATGCCAACGAGGCAGTCGTATAGGGTTTGATGTCGAGTTTTCCGTCTCTACGCAAAGATGGTATTTGCATCGTGTTATCCCTTAGTCGTTTCTTACAACACCCACGGGAAGACAGAGGGTGGTGACACTTGTATTCTGTGCCGTCAACCACACGGCCAGTACATTGATCCTATTCCTAATGCTTGTATCTTACTGAGTTTCAAAGCGATTACTACGTTCTTTATTCTTTAATATGTTGTTTGAAACAGTCTTGTCTCTGTTTCATTGCAGTTAACAATAATAATAGCGTGTTATTCAGTGTATTCACAGCAGGTGTAGGACTGTTGCTACTTGTATGGCAACAAATTATTCTGGGCTTTTGTGATGAATATTTAATGGATTGGTTTTCTGGACACTCATCCTCCACGCGTTATCCCAGTTTCAATCTAGGGTCCGCTTACTAGTCTAACCGGATTTGGCTGAATATTAGATTTTCCACAGAGCGGCTGCCTGTCTGACAGGACTGAAGGGATAGCAATATTCCATGGTTGAGACTAGTGTCAGTTTATTTAGAAGGTACTGACGCCCTATAACGACTGTCAAAAATCTTCATGACAACCGGGACCGACGGCTTAACGTGCTCTCCGAGGCACGGGACAAGCGATAATTGACAATTTAATACGCACATAACAACGAAAAGTCATTGGTGCGCGCCATGGATTCGAACCCGATACCCTCTGCATGGCAGTCTGTTGGTATCTCCACTAGGCTATCGCTGCTATTGGTTTTCTGGACACTATGGATGAAAAATGGCGCCTGCCCTAAATACTCCTATAATATATCGAAAAGACTCGGTATTATGTTGTTATTGTGTTTGAAAGGTTATCACAGTTTCTAGTTTCTGTTTCACTGTCGTCAACAACATTGTTGTATTCAGTTCGTGATAGCGGTTTTGGCTCAGTAAATATCACCATTTATAACTAGAGGAATGTTGATACAGTATATCGATCAATACTTTCTAAGTTACATTTTGCTTTAGCCTGGGGGTTTACTGGTATAGTCTTAAAAAGACTTTGTTACAAAACAAACGATTTCTAATACCTACTTGTAACTTTGAAGACAAGACAACATTGGTGGCGATTGGTTGTAGCATATCACTTTTTCTATATACGATCTATACAACATAATATCTTAATATATAAAATCCTTGCGTTACTTACTGACTGACAGACACGCTACAGCCGAAACTATTGGGCGCAGGAAGCTGAAATTTGTCATGCATGATCTTTGAGGACCGTAGGGATGCACTAAGAAGGGATTTCCCGCAATTCCCACGGGATCGGCCAAAACAGGTAAATTTAAAAAAAATGCAGGCGTAGCTGCTGGCGTCCTCTTTTTTTTTTATTTTTTTTTTTTTTTTTATTTATTTATTTACACAAGACACATTACAATCGAAAAAATACCACTTATCACAAATACAATAAGTTATTGATCTGGATTGCAACGCAAACACATGTGCACACAACAAAATACAATTAATAAATTAATTACAGATTTGTGTTACAAAATATCCATAAAATGAGTAAATGTACGAACTGAATGTTATGCCTACATAATATAAACATAACACACTCTCTGGACGGTTTTTACTCTGAAATTTCCAAGGCCATTCTGCTATGGAGGATGTCTTTCACAATTTTCAAATATGTATTGAAGTTTTGATCCATAATATCCAGTGATTTATAGTTTATTACCATATCATTGTATTGACGGGCCATCCGAGTTAATGGGTTAAAATAAGAGATATTGTTTTTATAAATTTGTAAGGCAAATAGATTTGTACGACTAGCTCTACGAGCACTATATTTAATATTAAAATTTATTTGTGAGAGTAGTTCAGGTGTAGTCACCTATAATCACCAAAGTGCAAGCAAACCCTTAATGCTATACTACTAACGCAGTACAATGTGCTACTAAGGTATCATTTGATTTTTTGCCGTCTTTCTATAGGCCTAGAGTAATACTGTAAAGCAACCAGTTTCCAGCAGTGGACTGTGAAAGGCTTTAAAGGAACATTTCAACCATTTCAAGTTTTGATTTCTCAACAGGAGGTAGCTTCTATCCCTCTACAAGATTTAATCTGTTTGTATTCGCCGTCCTTTCAGCAGTTTTTTTATTTTTTTATTTTATAGTCTCACGCCTTTTTCCCCGAAGAGGTAGGCAGAGGTATAAATATTACACCCACATTTCGCCAGATTTATTTTAGTCCCAAGTAATAGGGGGCGGGCCTGTTGCCGTACCGGGCACATTACCAGAGTCCGTGCTGCTACTGAGAATTTCCTAGCGGAAAAACCCAATAACACTTTGCCCGACCCGGGAATCGAACCCGAGACCTCCCAATCCCACACGCACATTTATGGTTAAGAATGAACATAAATACACACATTTGAATTTATAATATTAAGTAGGGACTAGAGATAAGCGGGAGGAAGCTTAGAATCTTGACTTAAACGCTTATGAGGTTAAATTCATTGTTCCAATATGTTCAGTTAGTAGGTGATTAAGTTTAAATGTAGGCTCTCCGCGCCTCCAGTAATAGTGTACGGAACTAATCTGTAACAACAGTTCGATATTACACAGAGTGAAAACACACAGGTGCATTGTTTTGTGAGGGAACTCCAATAATGTGAGGTAACATTATCCTAGGTTAAGGCGCTGTACTTAGTCAAAATAGGCTTCACAAAACAGTTTTTTAGCCAAATGTATACATTTTAGAGCAGCTAAAAAAATATATGTTAATCTTGATCATATTTATCTTGATCATATTTTTCATTGTGTTCAAAACACGTTTTCGGTAAATTTTCTCGATAAAAAAAAACCATAAAATAACCATTTAAATTGAAATTGTAGCAATTGTAACTGTATTATTTATAAACAAATCTTGATAATATTAATAACAGTGATGTAATATATAATAATAAAGGGAACTGTTGTTTTTATTTATGGATTGGAATAAGATATTTGTAAGGATTAATGTATTTAGTGATAAATAACTCGTTCTGAACGTCCCGTCGTCGTCGCGCTTCTCTTTCTTATGTATACAATCCGACAGTGACAGCAACAGCTGAACTCATTAGCTGTACACGGCGCCTTAACACTTTATTATGCGCTTTGTACACACTGCCTCGTTGGTCTCGCGGCATAAATGTGCGCGTGGGATTGGGAGTTAATAATAAATACAATTGTTGTGAAGTAATATCTGATCCGCCATTTTGTATTGGTGGCCATCTTGGATTTACAATCATAAGGAATATATTATGTTGTATTGTCATCAAGATTAAGAGCGTGTACCAAATATCAGATCAACCTGTCATCAGGAAGGGGGTAAAATTCCAATTACTAAATTTGACCCAAACAAACAAATAAACAGGTCAAGCTAAATAAAACCGTTTAAAAATAAGCCCGTTCCCAAACCAAAGTCATGGCAATGAATACAGATTGACATAATAGAAGCGCAATTCTTAAGGATTTCGTGTGCTGATTCCAACTGGCGTGTTGACGGTTGTCAGTGTAGTTCATAGTTGGCGCCGTTGGCGGCGCTGGCGTCGTTCTCCGTCTCTTTTGCTCTCGTAGTTAAGATACACAGGAGAAACTTTCGTCTCTATTGCGCTCGTAGAGTCAGCTGTCACAGCGCGACTACCACGCCGCCAAGCGGCAATATGGGTCACACTGGTCACAGAAAGTTTGTCTACAGAGCGCCCATAAGAAATGTGCCTCTATTTAAATATCTATGCTCTATGGTCATGGGGTCAAATACGTCACCACTGCTTGCCATTCTAAATAGCTACAGTCGATAAACAGTCCCGTCTTAAAAACAGAGTCGTATGTTTCCAAGATAATATCTTATTTAGGCATAATGCGTGCGTTTCAATAACCGGAGCTTCACGGTGCAGCAGATTGCAGGTCCAGCGCTGAGGGCTCGCAGTTACTTGATGCGACACTAATGAGGGAAACTTCCTCTACCGTTAACTATGTTGCCGGTTTATTAATTAAAATGGCGCAGGCAATAGTAGAAGGCATCTATGAGAACATCTGTGTGTATATATAAAATACTTGCGTTACTGACTGACTGACAGATGCACAGCCAAAACTTGCGTATGTTCCTTGGGTCCCGTAGGGGTGCACTAAGAAGGGATTACCCAAAATTCCCAGGGGATTGGACAGAAACGGTTGAATTAAAACAAAATGTGCTAGCGCAGCTGCGGACATCCTCTAGTATAAAAAGTACAGACATACATACATAGACTCACGCCTGTTTCCCGGAGGGGTAGGCAGAGACTACGGAACGCCATTTGCACCGATCCTGGCATACCTCTCTTGCTTCATTCACTCCCATAAAGTTTCTCATGCATGGTCTTCTATTTAGGGTACTTCTGACCTGCAGGTATACAAGGGCGAGAATAATATTTCGAATTTTTTAGTACTGTTAAATTGATGTTTATAGACCTCGAGACCATCACATCTTATACTAATATATAGTTTTCATTTTTATCGAGAGCTTACATCTTGCCGTATTGCATATGTAGCGTAGACCGAGGCGAATCGGATCAGGGGGTGAATCGGATCAAAATAAGAAATTTGTGAATATTTTTAATACAGCGTTGACGAGGAATGCCAGCTACTGATGTCTCACAAGCCACTTTCACCCTGCACCTCCTGCCATCGGTGGCGTTTCGATCCGACCAGTACATAAGCGTCAGCGCCGCTCGCCAGAGAGTAACTTTTTGTGTGCGTTACAATTTTCACGCTCATCTAAAGTACATGCTTACTATTTGTTGGTGTTAATGTAAGAATTTGTGTTAAAACTTTGAGTTAAATAGCTTAAACGGTTTGTGAATAGGTCTATTTTAGAAAACATTTTAATTTTTAAGCACAGTATTATAGGTTTATATGTGAAATGTTTATTTCAAAAGTCTTCAAGATGGGGTGATTCGGATCGCGTCATCGGGGGTGAATCGGATCACTTATTTAAAATGATTTATTTTACTTTTGAGAATAATAAAGCATATTTATTCAATTAAAGATGGTTCACATATATAGACAAACAATAAGGAGAAAAAGCAGGAAAATGGTCCCCAAACAAAAATTATAGCCGCAAGTGAAGTACTGGCCTAAGAATTAATCTAGGATCGGGCTGCTGAGATTAAAAAATGTCGATACACAAATTTACAAAGAATAGTTTCTCTCTCCAATGATGTCATTAAGATACGCGGTAGACAATAAAACCAATATAGCATTTGTCTCCACCTCAGTGTAAGATTAATCTTGACGAAAGAGATGCTAAGAAGAAACTTAAAACTGCCGAAAAAGTTGTGAAAAAAGGAGAAACAGACTGATATCAAAGAAAATATTAAGATGAAGAATAATAAAAGAACACCTTGAATAAGAATTGAATGCGAAGCACAAAGATTGGCTTTGTATTTACTGTTAAAAAAAATTTTCATCCACCATCACGTAAAACATGGTGCCATGAAAAAGTGCTGGTCTGGGTGGGAAAGAAGGCCCGTATCCATGTGATTTATGTTTTAGAATTTAATATTGTCCTGATTATTTATTATTTTAATATTGCCATTGGTGCAAATGCTTATAATGTTGAGAAATCCTTAATTGTATGTATGATCCTATTCGCCCCGATAATTGGGGCGATTCGGATATTTCTCTCTTTTTTAATTTTGATTAATATTTTGCACAATTTATGAGTTATTTTAGTTTTGAAATGTTTAATATGTAGCTAAATAATTACTGCTTACCGTTATGGCTAATAAAGTTACTTATTAGCCATAACGGTACTTTAGTATTATTTTTATGTCCTCAAATAAAAAGTGATCCGATTCGCCTCGGTCTACCCTAAGCAACTTACAAGCCATTTACATGTAAAACAGAACATTAAATTTTATAGGGCTGTGCCTTGTCACTACTGATTGAAATAATCTTGTTTGTCTTTCTTTTAAATATCTAGTCAACCGTCCGGCCGTGCCGGCTTTGAATGGGTACCTAGTCTTAAACTAATATTTAAGCTGAAGAGTTTGTTTGTTTGTTTGTTTGGTTGAACGCGCTAAACACAGGAACTACTGGTCTGATTTGAAAAATTATTTCAGTGTTAGATTGCCCATTTATCGAGGAAGGCTACAGGCTATATAACATCAAGCTATGAGCGACGGGAGCAAAGCAGTAGCCTTAAATAACGCTGGTGTAACCGCGGGCATCCTCTAGTACGTTATAAAAATATGCCTGATATCTGATAGAATAGATCTATCGTATAGAATACTCATGCAGTGGTGTTCTACGGTAAGTAGGTTTCAAGCTTACTACAGCTTCTCTTGATTTTAGAAGTTTCATCTCTTATTTTATTTTATTTTCCCTGCAAGGGGGTCGTTCCAAACAATGACTTCTAAGAACAACCCATAACAACACTAAGATATTGTTCAGTTAAGTACCACTTTGATATTCAATAGCACATTTTTGTACCTAAATAATAGACATAGACGCCAAACCACAGCGTCCCATTACTGGCAATTCTTATCGAACGCAATCCTATGCGGGTGGTATACCGTACCAAAATAATACAAAATACACGAAAAAACTTCACAACCTTATTTTCACTATGAAAAGGTTCAAAATCGAGTACAGAAGGTTTCGTTCAACAGCAAATGTATCGTGGTTCAGCGAATAGATATTGGCGCGCAATGACTATTCGACTTGTCAAACAATTGAAGTATTCCTAAAGCAATAAAGTCTATTTTCGCTTGAAGATTAACGGTGGTTTTGTGTGTATTTCTATGGCGATTGTTAGGGCAAGTATGGGATTGTCGCACTTAAGTGTAGATGTGTCGAACTAACGAAGGTGATAGCTCCGTAATGGACTGGCTTCACGCCATTGATGTCATCGCACAGCAAACCTATAGAATAGTAACGATACAGTTATTTTATTTTTTTGCTACTGCTCTTCTATTTCTGTTCGACATTTTCCTGTTGCGTTTTAAACTTTTTCGTTATGGATAACTATCGTAATAGCCTAAGGGCATGCGTGAATTGATGGCTCGGATGACAAAGTAATTTTTCGATTTCAAACCTTATTTGAGAGAGCCTAAAATCGATTATCTTTCATTTCCAGACCGATATACTTATTATAGTGTCCCAATGAATGGTGGATGTGGTATTCGGCACAATCTGATGTCATGTGATCCCACCATATAAAAAGTAAAGACCTGCTGGCCTTTTCACAGGTCTGTCGTACGTAACATACATACATACATACATAGACTCACGCCTGTTTCCCGGAGGGGTAGGCAGAGACTACGTAACGCCATTTGCAAAGATACTGACGTATCTCTCTTGCTTCATTCACTCCCATCAGATTCCTCAAGCATGCTCTTCTGTTCAGGGTATTTGTAACCTGTCCTGTATTTAGGATGTCTCCAATCTGGTCAGAGAACGTCAGCCTAGGTCTTCCCCTTCATCCGGTACCATTCACACTTGCATTGTATATCTGCTTGGTCAATCTTTCGTCATCCATCCTCTTAAACATGCCCAAACCACCTTAGCATACCTTTCTCGATGCTTGTCACTACATCTTCTTTTACCCCACAACACTCTCTTATCACACAATTCTTTATTCTGTCAGTCAAAGACACACCACACATACTTCTCAGTGTTCTCATTTCTACAGCATTTATTCTACTTTAATGACTCTTCTGCCATACCCAACTATCACTACCATACTTAAGAGTAGGTACTAACACCCCTCTATGCACAGCCAAACGTTCCTTTTTGGACACGTTTTGACTGTTCATAAACGCCTGCAGAGCTCCATTCACTCTATTACCTGCATTAACTCTTCTTTCAATATCTTTTACATTCTTACCATCTTTTGTAAACAGCGTACCTAAATATACAAACTCATTCACTTGCTCCACTTGTCCATCGATTATAACATTACAAGCAGTAACCTCCTTTTCAAAAACCATAACTTTCGTTTTACTTACATTCACTTTCATTCCTTTCCTCTCTAACGCACCATGCATGATTGTTACCATCTCCTGCAACTCCTCCGCTGAAGACGCAAGTATAACCTGATTGTACGTAACCCGCTACGTAATAGGACCTAGATTTAGACTAAGTCAAAATTAATGAACTAATCTAAGTGAAGTATAAGAGGTAAGTGCATTGATTGAAGAAGAGTCGTCTAAAAAAAATTATGAAATATTCTGTTACATACACACAACACCATCTAGTCTCATACTAAGCAGAGCTTTTAGCCTCGTACTAAGGGTACAAGACAATGGATAAACATATGCATATATTTTATTTTTTGTGTAATATTGTACATAATATTACACACACAAACACCTAGACCAGGAGAAACATCCATGTTTACGCACACAAATGTTTAACTTGAACGGGAATCGTACCCGCGGCCTTTTTCGTGGCAGTCGTTAACACTTCCGCTAGCCGCTAGCCCATCGGGTCGTCAAATACGTTATGATATTTTTATAATGATCTATAAGTTTTAGTTGAAGTCAGTCATTTATTCACTTGGTTGCAAGTCCCAAACTGACGTTTATAGACGTCAAATTAATCATCATAACAATTTAAAAATAGCTTTTATCCTTTCAACTGCAGAGGGCATTTTAGCATGGCGTTAAGATATACTTGGTCTCGTTACGTAAGGTACCTCGCATACAAATTGTTGTTTATACCGTATCCTATGGGCCAATCTTACGTAGTTCCAGGTCAACTAACAAGAAGCTATGCCAGCTAGAATATAAGGTAGGTACATAGGTCTAACAGAACGAGGGAAAGGAAAGCTTTTATTTCTGTACTTCTGTCACCTTTTGCACTTTTAAAACTACAGGTAGGTACTGAAATTAGATCATTTAAATATTTTGCTTAAAGATAAAATTTATTTGCATGTTATATAATAATATGTTATTAATTTGATAACTGTATGGTGTGTTGAGTGGCAGAAACAAACGCATTTCTTTCTTTCTTTGCGAAAAAAGAAAAAAGTTGTTGGCGAGCTGTGCGTCCAATGTGACGAGGACCTCATAGCTCTCTTAAGCGAGGAAAACTTAATTTGAGGACCCCATGATGCCACAAGCTCACACAGTGTGCTAAGACATGGTTACCATCTAAGTGGAAAAGCATTGAGGAGGAAAGGCTAGCACTCTGTGTGTATATTGAGCTGACAAAAGCGGTGTCTGAGAAGCCTTCGATGATATAGACTGCTAAGGTTACAATCCATACAGTTTTCAATAACTACATCCCTTCCTTTCCTATCCGTTACATCATGGTCCTAGGTTAAGGTGCCACGGGTGGAATAGAAATCGCGAGCTGGCTAATGAGGGAAATATCTGAGTTGAGAAGCCCGCTGATGTCGCAGTGCCAAGTGTGGAATGGTATTTGGCATCCAAATTGCGCCATATAATAATTTGATACCATATACTGCGTCTTCTGTAGTGACCTCAAATAATCAAAGGACAAGAAAAAACTCGTTAAAAATAAAACACGCTTTGCTTCTTTACGCAATGCTACATACGCAGCTATACTATAAAAAGTATTTTATAGCTTCACTGTACTGGACTCTTGGTTTGAAGCAGCTGTCAAAATTTTCATCAGCCGGGACAGGCCGGGACCCACAGCTTAACTGGTCTCCAAGGCGACAGTTTATTGCATGGAGCTATCATGGTTTTTAAACTTTCGTGGTTATTTAAACTTATTTTAAATCGTCTTTCTTGCTTGCAACAGTGCCGAAATATCGGTTACTCAACAAAGGTAGTATATATCTCGAAAGACAATTTAAAATAACTATCATGGTTTATTCTTTAATTCTTCAAGGATAATAAATATAATTTATCTATGTGTGATATTGAAACACCCTCTCTCACTTTTTTGGCCATTGTTTGAATATTTGTGAAGTTACCCTTGGCAGAGCAGATATTCAAAATAAAAGTATTGCTTTTGAAGAATAATTGTTAAACAATTTGTCAACTCAATTAGATTATTATTATATATTATGTTAATGACTCATATAAAAGTCTCTCGCAACATCGCATGGCATGTTCTGTGCCACAACCTTTATAATGACAAGAAGTTTATGTTGAAAGATTTGAAAATAATCTATTTAGCTGTGTTCAATAAGTTTCAATTATTTTTTTGCTCTGGTCTAGTTCACGCGTGCACTAATTGACAGTTAGATTATTTCATTAATTTTGTACAAGTGGTAATGCGTGTTTTCCTTTGCAGCAGAGAGAGGGAAGATGAAATGCCTTGTTAAAGTGCAGTTACGAAAATGCGTTAGTACATATACAGGGTGTCACAAGACCCATCACCGAGCCGAAGTCTACTCGTTGTGGACATCATGCCAAGTCATACTAACCAAAACATTTTTTTTTAAGTTTTCACATTTTTTAAACCGCAATTAAAAGCGCGCGCGTGCAATGCTCGAAATACCTACTTGTCCATGGGGTCATAGGACATCTAAAGAACATGTTGGCGGGGTATATGCATTGATTTTGTACCTTATTCGAAAAATTCCATACTAACTTTGAGCCTCAATATCTCCTGAACCGGTAATTTCCCAGGTATGGTGCCGAAGTAAAAAATGTTCATAGTGATTGGTACAACATGGGATTTCAGTTTTCGTTAAGGGTCTTTTTAGACCCTGTATATATATATATATATATATATATATATATATATATATATATATATATATATCGATGCGAAAATGTGTCTATATTTTAGTTTGTCATATTAAATTGATGTTTAGAGTTTTTAATGTTTTGCATGGTTTTAGAGCAATTATATTTTTTGATTCATTGAGGAAATGAAAGCGTTATCTTAATATATAAAATCCTTGCGTTACTGACTGACTGACAGACACGCTACAGCCGAAACTATAGGGCGCAGGAAGCTGCAATTTGGCATGTACGTTCCTTGGGGACCGTAGGGGTGCACTAAGAAGGGATTTCCCGAAATTCCCACGGGATCGGCCAAAACGGGTAAATTTAAAAAAAATGCAGGCGTAGCTGCTGGCGTCCTCTAGTTTAATATATGATTGATGGTGTTGCGTCGTAGCTTTGTTAAGTGTTAAAGGCACACATTATGGAATTAAATTGCTCTGAGCCCTAAACCGACAGATAATTGAAAAAAAAATTGCTAAAGAGAAGACAAGCACTCAATTAACACACGTTTATAAAATTTGGCATATTTATTTGGCACGTTTATAAAATTTGTCATATTGAACACTATCGTCAAGTAATAAACGGATATTGCATAATTGCATTATGGACCAAATTGATAGCCTCCATTTTAGTCGATGAAAAATCAAAAATATCATCTCAAATTAAAATAACGCCAACGTCCAGAAACAGACCTAAAGGCCTCAAGACAATCGATCCGAAGTCGGACATATTGTTGGATGTCGAAAACAATGAAACAACTGCATTGTATGGAATTCGATTAGACCACAAATCCAAGCATTTGATACCCATTCTCTGAAATTCCCAAACAATTTAAGTACAAATCAAAATCCATATCTTGGACACAAACATACAAAACATACGGCAAACGTGATCGCATTTGTTAGCCATTGTCATCGGAGCCGATAGTCTCCGAATAAAGCCGAATAAACCCGAATACCTCTGATACGAATCTTGGCGCGCGCGCATGACACAGATAATCTAAAACTTCCACCGCCCGCCGCGAAACGAACGATTTTATACCGACCAACTTAATAAATGCCCATTAAAATAAATTGTTTGCCTTTGTCATAGCTTCCGATTGGATTGGATACGTTGATCCTAGTCTACATTTGCCATTTTTGTATTACTATGGTTTCTCGTAAGGACAGGCGAGATATTTAATGTTTGTTTCAATGGCGATTATGCTAATGGATTGAAGCTTTTGGACGAGATAGAACCATGGGCGAAGTTAGATCAAATAGCTCTTGACTTTTTTTTAAAGATACTTTCAGGCATATTTGATTTGGTATAATATCTTCTTGGGTTTACGCGAATTTTATTCAGATTCAAAATCATTTATTCATATAGGTTACAAAAGCAACGCTTATGAACGTCAATTCTCTTTTTTTTACAACCAGGTTCGGGATGGTAGGGCTATGAGAAGAGCCTGGAAGAAACTCATGCCACTCTTTTAAAAACAGAATCTTAATTTTACAATTTGTGGTACCATGATTGCTGACACAGCCAAAACACTTGGCGTCATTGATTGGAAATAAATGAAAGAAAAAATAAAATAAAGCAAAACATGCGAATACATACTACAATAATAAAACACTATAGCTCAGTAGTATAGATGTATCAGCAACCAATAGGTTAAAGAATTTTGTGAAGGTGACAAGTAAACAATGATATGATCAGGGATAATTAATGTTAAACTAAATTCAACAAATCGTAAAAATATCCAAATCCTGCAAAATCATGTGTTCACGAGTTACACATTGGATTCTTTGATCTCGATTGGATTTTTAAATATTTTTTATATTCATCTATTTAGTGTGTTTGATATGTGACTTGACTTGTTATTCTCGTTGAATCCTTTGCAAGGGTACAATTATATTTTACTCCTATTGTACATAGGTGCTAGGAAGAAAAAAGAAACATCGCGAGCTGTTCATGTTTGAGAACTGTCCGTAATGATCTCAAAATACATGTTTGCGATAGTAGAGCCTTACTGATTTCAGCATGAATAGGCCTACTTGATCGGGGAAATACTACCCTCTCACAGAAAATCGACGTAAAGTAACAGTACCTAGTTGCGTTTCGTTCGGTGAGTAAGAGTGCCGGAGGCCCTATCCCCTATACCTTCTGCCTCATCCTACTCCTCATCCTATCCCTTTTCCCAACCCCAAGGGGCGGCAACGCACTTGTGACTCCTGTGGTGTTGCTTGTGTCCATGGGCGGCGGTAATTGCTTACCATCCGTCATACCGTCTGCTCGTTTGCCGCCTATTACTATAAAAAAAAAAACATGTATAATCTGCCAATTGCACGCACTTGCCTTGCGTGGTATGACTTTAGCCTAATCCTTCTCATAAAGGGCAGAGGCCTATGCCCAGCAGTGCGACAGTTTAAGAACAAGGCTGATGATGAAATGAAATTATCAATAACTTAAACATGTTCGCCACCAGATCTATCAGACTGAATTGACTTTTAAATTCATACAAACTCACTGTAACTTTTATCGATCGATCGTTATTGGGTGACAACCGATAGTAGCGGCACAGATAATATACAGCGGGTAATTTATGCCCTTAACTAGGCCCATAAAGAATAGTAATGGTCCAAGATGGCTTCGGATATTGAGGAGTTAATAAACCATCGCGTGATTGTAAAGTGCGTGCGATGAATACAAAGTACTGGATATTGTTTGTGTTTCTAATATTACTTTTGAAAGGACTGTTCTATAGAGTTTGTTCATTGATAGTATTAGTTACAGCAGGAATATCACTAGATTTAGCCCACGGCTCCGTCCCTGTGGGTGTCAGGTTCTGATGTATACGCTATACCTATAACTGCGAAGTTTCATCAAAATTGGTTCAGAAGTTTTCGCTTGAAAACATCCATCCGACCTCACAAACTTTCGCGTTTATCGTAGCAGTCACCTTGCCATAGATAAATGCGCCGAGTGTTGTGGGTTCGGATCCCACACGATACAACACTATGTGATTCACGAATTCTTGTTTAGAGTGAAGTGACAAAAAAAGCAATGACTTTGAGTTTGTTTCGGCCTTTCTTCTCAAGAAGTAATTTAGCTAGGAAAAGCCGGCATCATCTAGAATAGGGTTTTGACTTGTATAAGTGTTGTAAACAACCAAAATGCAGAAATAAATATGTCTTTATGTGTTTAGTCTGTGGGTGTGTATTTGTGGTGTTGTGTCAGTAGATTGAATATTTGTAAAGTAGCCGGCGACACAGGATTCATTCTTATTGATATCTCTAAAAATATAAATAAATAATTTGAAGTAAGAATTATTTTCTGCTCCGTGTAGTGACGGATTAAGAATACAAAACCCTAATTCATGGCGTGGGTTTGATAAGAGGCAACTGAGGAAAATATACGAAGTAAAATACCTTTACGAAGAGACGGACAAATTGACATTGAACCTTGTACCAATCCGACTAGGCAACGTGGTATGGTAGACCGAATCTTAGGAGAGTTTTAAGTGGGCTGTGAATGGCTGTAACTGTGCTTGAAGTACGTTTTCTCGCACGCACCATCCGCTTAAAAATATGTTTGATTTGTCATCCCTGTGCCACCTGTTTAGAATTTGTAAATGATTGGTTAAATTGCGTAGGGCAAAAGTGTTACTGGGTTTTTCCAAATTCTCAGTAGCAGCACGGAGTCTGGTGATAACAGCAATAGGCTGACCCCCTATTACGTGGGACCTAAAAATTCACGGCGAAATGTGGGTGTAATATTACACCTTTACCTACCCCTTCGGGGATACAGGCGTGAGTCTATAAAAATATAATTTAATAATAATAAATTGCGTAGGTAACGAATCAGCGATCGTTTCACTTGTCATAATAACTAACAATAAACTTGCTTACCTTCGAAAGGTTTCAGGTTCAAATACCGAGCGATTCATGTTATATGTAGTCTTGATCATAACTCATAAGGAAATTGATGTACCTAACAGTTATATGGTAAATATGATGTAATTATAAAATATATCAACTTATTTGCATAAATATTATGTTGGTATCTACATACTGTTTAGGGCTTGCAAGGTGTTTTCATTTACTATTTTGCTTACTTGTTTGTCATATAAATTGGCATGCAAATATTGAAGGAGGAAGTAAACAACGCCATTGGTGAATAGTGCATGAGCATACAGGGTGTAATAAGACCCTTAAAGAAAACTGAAATCCCATGTTGTATCAATCACTACGAATATTTTTTACTTCGGCACCATACCTACCTGGGAAATTACTGGTTTAGGAGATATTGAGGCTTTACTAACTTTTAGTATGGAATTTTTCTAATTAGGTTCATAAATCAATGCCCCGCCAATATGTTCTGTAGATAAACCACCATATAACCTATAACCCCATGTATAAGTAGGTATTTCGAGCATTGTAAGCAAACGCTTTTAATTGCGGTTTAAAAAATGTGAAAACTTAAAAAAAATGGTTTCCCAGGTATTACTTTTGGTTAGTATGACTTGGCATGATGTCCACAACGAGTAGACTTCGGCTTGGTGATGGGTCTTGTGACACCCTGTATATTGTAGTCACTATAATTAAACATGAGAAATTAATATCTGCTGTCACAATATCTCGTTTTATTGTCAATATCGTTTCATACTATAGTTTAGAGCTTAGCAACATGCAGTGTAGTAACTAAGTTTTTACGCGGCCGGTGCGAGCTTCAATAACCGCGCTTTGAAAATTATAATCTTCTGTACTTATATATAAAACTAGATGATGCCCGCGGTTACACCCGCGTTATTTAAGGCTACTGCTCCCCGCCCGTGGCTCATAGCGTGATGTTATATAGCCTATAGCCTTCCTCGATAAATGATATACCTACACTGAAATAATTTTTCAAATCGGACCGGTTGTTTCTGAGATTAGCGCGTTCAACCAAACAAACAAACTCTTCAGCTTTATATATTAGTATATAAGAGTACAAGATTAGATTAAATTCTTGCGTTATTAGGCGAAAGAAGCTGAAATTTGACATGTACGTACATATATTTCTTGGTGACCGTAGGGGTGACTAAGAAGGGATTTCCTTAAATGCCCACGGGATCAGGAGGAAAGGGTAAAATTAAAAAAATGTGCTTTCGTAGGCGGGCTGATCTAGTATGTGATTTTTAGGGTTCCGTACCTAAAAGGTAAAAAACGGGACCCTATTACTAGGCCTCCGCTGTCTGTCTGTCTGTCTGTCTGTCCGTCTGTCAGTCTGTCACCAGGCTATATCTCATAAACCGCTAGAAAGCTGAAATTTTCACAAATTATGTACTTATTTCGGTTGCCGCTATAACAACAAATACTAAAAATAAAATATTAAGGAGGGTCCCATACAAAAAACGTGTTTATTTTCGTATATTTTGTTCAAAATTACTAACTGTAACAGGTAGATGCTTTAAATTTTCACAGAATATGTAGTTGTATATTACCTTTCAAAATAAATAATTAAAAAAAATAAAAGTAAATCATAAAGAGGGGCTCCCATACAACAAACGTAATTTTGAAGATCTTAATAAACAGGTAGAGACTTAATTTTTTTTTAAATATACACACATCGACGTGATTTTCTTTTATAGAAGATGGTCATCATCATCCTAGCGCTGTCCCGGTTGCGCTCCAAAACCCACGCCTTGGAGCCCGGGGTCCGCTTAGAAGATGGTTTGGAACCCTTCGTGCGCGAGTCCGACTCGCACTTGCCCAATTTTTTTGTTTTTCGTGTGAGTGTGTGGCCAACTCTGGTGTCGGAATTTTCAGACCGCCCGTAGGCCTCTGACATGGCCTAACGATCCTTATCCTGAGACCAGAACCGCGACCGACAGATTTACGTGCTCTTCGATGCACGGTAGCGCTCAGATGTAAATGCCATACGTGGTCACCCATCCATGTGGTGACCTGTGCAAGCGTTGCTTAACTTTGCCGATCTGTTACGAACGGCAAGCCAAGTCTCGCTAATAGTATGTGATAATTCAGCCAGTTTTGCACCCCTCCACGGTTTGCGCCCCGTGCTTGGGCCCCGCTAGCACAGCCCTGCTTACTGTACTGGAGACATGGTAAAAGTGGTGTGACACCAAAGTGTACAAAACGCGATGAATGGGAACCCGCTGATAGCAGTGACATCATGGTGGCTTTACAGTACCTACCCACGAACTACTTTAGGGGAGATTCATCTAATTCGAACCACGGAGTGGCTAATGGGACTATCCATTATGGCCTTGCCACAGACAGGTATAAAAAAAATATGACCGTTGGAAGCTATACAGGGTGTAAAAAGACCCTGAACGAAAACTGAAATCCCATGTTGTACCAATCACTACGAACATTTTTTACTTCGGCACCATACCTGGGAAATTACTGGTTCAGGAGATATTGAGCCTCAAAGTTAGTATGGATTTTTTTTTTAATTAGGTACAAAGTCGATGCATTTACCCCGCCAATATGTTCGTAAGATGCCCTATGACCCCATGGATAAGTAGGTATTTCGAGCATTGCACGCGCGCGCTTTTAATTGCGATTTAAAAAATGTGAAGACTTAAAAAAAATCGTTTCCCAGGTATTATTTTTGCTTAGTATGACTTGGCGTGATGTCCACAACGAGTTGACTTCGGCTTGGTGATGGGTCTTGTGACACCCTGTATATATTTATTAATTTTTCATCTCTATCAGACAAAAAATAGTTTTCATCCCCGCTATCACTTCTAACTTAGCATCGAACTCGTCCTCGAAAATTATTTAACAAGCGTACTCTTCCATTCAATAATGCTTTACAAAGCTATTAAAAAATGACGTGAGTATTTTTTGTCGGACGATGCGAATAGTGTCAATAGCCTTAAACACGTTTTGTTTTGGGATCCTTAAAAATATTTATTCATTTGAAAATGTGACAGACGTCTCTTTCCCTCTTAATAATCGGTATCTACCGCTGCAACACTATGTACTTTTTATTTTTTTATAGTCTCACCCCTGTCTCCCCGAAGGGGTAGACAGTGGTGTAATATTACACCCACATTTCGCCATGATTTTTTAGGTCCCACGTAATAGGGGGCGAGCCCGTTGCCGTACCGGGCACATTACCAGACTCCGTGCTGCTACTGAGAATTTCCTAACGGTAAAACCCAATAACACTTTGCCCGACCCAGGAATCGAACCCGAGACCTCCCAATCCCACGCGCACATTTATGCCGCAAGACCAACGAGGCAGTCTACGACTATGTACTTCAATTGAATAAAAAAGCTAGATAATAGTTTCCGTACTGTCCGTTTGTCAAAAGTCTCTAATTTGTAATGGAACTTCACAGCGATCCATAGATGATTTTGAAGAACCTAGGCCATTTTCGTTTTGCACATGGGTTTTTAATGTATTTTTTTATATTATGTCGAACGCTTTTATGTTGGCAAGTTTATCCTCAATCTTTTAGGATGTCGGTTTAAAATTTTAAGTTATTTGCCCGTAATGTACTATATTTTTTACCTATTTATAATTTAATCCCTGTATATAAACTGTCAAAAAGCTGGGCAGGGGATGGCACGAACCTCTTTTCATTATGAAAAGGGTAGAGCCCACAGAAAATAGATGATGTGTGGTAACGCGCACCAATAAAGTTATGTGCGTATTAAATTGTTAATTATCGCTTGCTAAAATGATGAAGGAAAACATCGTGAGGAAACGTGCATGTCTGAGAGTTCTCCGTAATGTTCGCGAAAGGCTATGTGGACTATAGCCTTACCCTTCTCATAGAAAGAAGAGGCCCGTGCCCAGCAGTGGGACAGTTTGTATACAGGGCCGATGATGATGGTAGGGCTCGTCTACCATGCTGGTCAAGTGCGCGTTAGCAGCATCACAATTGAGAGCAGCATCACATGCTTACGTAAACTAAAGTGATTGAAAATTCAAAAAAATACAGAACCACTTTCTCAAATACGTATTTATTTTATGCTCCGCCTCATAAAATTGGCAGAATACTGATCGTGATCGTTCGAGCACGCGTAGGTAATAGAATTGGCGCGCTGTCAACTTGACATATAGACGCCATCTTGATTCTGTTGTACCATAGACTATTTTTTGTGCCAGTTTTACTTTTGATTATAAAGTTCTGATCTGGAATTTGTTTTATTAATTGTAACGGTAGCTTTATACGTCGAGCACGTTACAGTTAAATGTACGATTTTCCTTATGACTTTTGAATGGAGTAAGATTTCGATTGCTGCTTAGTAATTTGAATTGATTTTTTGTTAGGTGGGTGGACTACTATGGAGATGTGTCTTCTATGATAGAAAACAATTTTAGTTCTCGGAAAACGCGATTTATTTTCAGGACGCAATTAATTACGGCTGGGTTTTTGGACATTTACCACATTGAGGACCAGCTTCTAAGAATTCCTTCACGTAAAATCCAATACGACTGTTCTACAAGCTTTTAACAGTAACCGTAGTTACCAATCTTATTCTTTTCAGCCCATTAGATAGGCCACTGATGGACATAGACCTTCCCTGATTGGGCGGATTCGTAACACGCTTGGCAAGCGAATTGACGATGGCAGAAGTAGAAGTCTTTGATGCTCGATTTCGATACGGTACCAATATCCATCCAGAATGGACAGAACTAGGAATGATTACGTTAGAGGTAGTATAAAAGTGGCGCCCATTGATGAAAAGGTAAAAGGGAGTCGATTGGCCTGGTATGGACATGTTATGCGGAGAGATGAGATGTACGTAGGTAAAAAAGTGATGAATATGCACGCGAAAGGACGAAAAGGGAGAGGGCGGCCAAGGAAAAGATGGATGGACTGTGTGAGAATGGATATGAAAGGGAAAGGGGTAAATGATCGGATGACTGGTGACAGAGAAGTATGGAAGAGAAGGACATACTACGCCGACCCCAAATAAATTGCGACCAGGGCAAGACAATGATGATGACCAATATCCATCCAGAAATACAACTATGAGTAAAGTTGTAAACATTACGTTTTCACCACCGACTGTCTTATCCAAAATAAATGAAAAATAAATAAATATATATTTTTCTGTTATATATTGTAAAAAATACACCTAAATATATTTAACGTGTTTTTTTTGGTTTTCTTACTTGTTTATATATTATTAACGTAAATGCTCCTATTACCGACAGTTTTAGCCGTCTTAGGATTCACTAAAAAAATATATATAAGCTGTTATCTTAGGAAAGATGTTATAATTTATAATTAATCTCACCGAAGCATTCTTTGCAATTCAGTACTTGAATTCAATATTCAATAATATATAAATTACTGAATAATTATTTAATCCAATAGAGTAGTTGATTCTATTACCGACCCATAGAATGCGGCAAGATTCTATTACCGATTTTTCTACGTTTTTTACCGACCGCTACGAAGTTGTCACTTCTTCTATACTATTAAATAAAATAAAAAAGTCGTTTTTAAGGTATTTATTATATAATAACAATAGTTATGAGATCAACATTATTACAATATGAACATAATTAATTATTGCAACGCTTAGAGCACTTATTTTTTGTTGTTTTAACATAGTATATAAGTATATTTCTATTATTTACTAACAAAAATTGTATATTGTATGTATGTTAGGATGTAAGGTATGTATCTAAATAAAAAATATGTATGTCAAACCATTGTCTAGTACCCATAGCACAAGCTCTGCTTAGTTTGGGACTAGATGGTGATGCATGTAATATATGTATTGTGTATTTACTTATTTAAATAAATTGAAAATTGAAATTGAAGTGAAATTTTAATTAATAAAACCTGACTTCCCGAGATAGATAATCCAGTCTACCAGTATTTTTTCTTCCTTCTTCGTTAAAACAGTTTGTTTTACACAATGTTCAATTATATATTTATTATTTCTCTTGTCACGCAGAGTTGTCCTCTGTATGCTGTAGGTTTTTGAAGCTTCGTATATGCTGGTCCCTTCATTTATAGCTAGAAGCGCAGCTTCTAGTTGAGCAGAGGCGTACTGCTGGCGCTTCTGCGGCTCCATGATTCTATAAAAGAACACAATCTTTAAAGAGATATAGAATTTAATTCTTCGAAAGAAGCTTTAAAAAGTAACATTAGAATCAAGTTTGGCAATTTGGATTCTATTAGCGCCTTAAATTAAAACATGATTTTATAACACAAAAACCAATAAAAAGTATTATAATAAGAGTAAGTTTAGAAAACGAAATATACGTTATAGTTGTAATATGATAACAAGAAGACAAATCCATTTTTAGTGTGTTAATTTAATTTCCTTAAGTAATATTTAGGTGTACTTACGTGGCTGATGACGCGACACTATGAAATGTGCGCCCTAGGGGTCGCAATACCGAATCATTTAAGCAAATACCGGTATTCCGGTATTTTCGATATTTCTGAGATTAAGATAAAGTTGGTAAATTTAGTTTAATAAAGTACGTTTCCGGAGGAATAGTAAGTAAATGATTATATTTCCTAAAATCAAATTAATTTCACTAATCATATCCTCGTTTACATATTTTATTGTTGACAACCTTTTAAAAATTTCACAATTTTACTTTGGACTTTTTCTATTAATTCTTTGAAATTAAATTCGTTGTTTTGATTAGTTCTACAATTACAATTACCTACAACAATTCTCGTTCTTCAGTTACAAGAAAACCATAATTATCATCTTGATCATCATCATCGGAAGCAAAAGTGTCATTATTCTCATCGAGTTTCAATTATCCAAGATTGGCAATTTTCTCTATTTTGTACATCTAGTATGGCAAGGTACTGTCGATGGATTATCTATTCATCACGGCCAAAGGCTACCATTACAGAAGCACCGTCAGTTGTGGTACAACTTACGTCGTGTCTCAGGGATAATTCGAATGCTAACAATCTTTTCTCCAGCAACTGCAAGCAAGCAAAATTTACAAAATTGACGAACGATGTACATCGACATTCATAAAACGTCGATTACTTGAACTATTCCATCTAGAGTCACCGAGACCTTAACTCCGTCAGTATTTAGTTTTTGAAGTTGGTTTATTAAAGATTATTTTACAATTTCACCGTGCTTCTTCACAATATTTTAATTGAATTTGATGATGTAGGCAATTTCTGGCCAGATTGCGCCAGATGTCTTTGGTCATTTGAAGTAATAAAACAACTGAAAAGTACTTGTAAAATAATCTGTTAATTTCTATTTAGATGGTTCTTTTTCTATTTGTGTTTTATTTATTTTTCTTATACCAAAAATACCGAATATCCCGGTTTTTGTGAAATGAAAACCGGTATTAACAAGACCAACATTTGGCCCGGTATCCCGGTATTTTCGAAATTCGGGATTCCGGTTTGCGACCCCTAGTGCACCCGCTTAGGGCGCGTCCCACTCACTTTCAAATTATTTCTTTCACTGGCTATTTAAACACACAAACTTTACTCTTTTTGTTGTCCAACAAAAATACCTAACAAAATTTTGAGTTATGACTTTTCTGGAACCCTATATTATGTCTAATATGAGTTATTTAAAAATTAGATCGTTAATAGAGCACACATTTTAGGGGGTCGTTAATAGGAGCTTTTACGTTATAGGTATTTAAAAATATGTATGTGCGTAATTGAAAAAAAATACTTTCATTTTTAAAGGGTGATGAACTGATGATAAATCGACTTACCTTCATGTTTATAAAGCAATTGGACGGAGATCGCAAGCATGAAAAGTAAGCTTTGCGTGAGTGACGGTATCCATGATGCGACTCGAATGAACTTAACTAACTACATACATACATACACAGGCTCACGCCTGTTTCCCCGAAGGGGTAGGCAGAGGCATATTAAACGCCCACTTTTCGCCAGTGTTTTGATCCCACGTAATAGGTGGCGAGCCTATTGCCGCTTATTGGGCCATTTTGTTTGCCAGAGCCTCGTCCGTTGATCGGCAGGTGCACCACTTGCAGGTGAGGTTGGCTTGGGACCCTAAGTTCTTGGTGGGAACCCTATGCACCCTGGTGGGAACCATATGTACCTTAACTGACTGTCCTGCCTAAATGACAGACGCGTCTGTCAGATTTGACAGTAGCACTCGTCGCTTTAGCATAGAGCATAGATATTTACATAGAGGCGCATTTTTTATGGGCGCTCTGTAGACAAACTTTCTGTGACACATATTGCCGCTTCGCGGCGTGGCAGTCACGCTGTGACAGCTACGAGTGCAAGAGAGACGAGCGTTCCTCCTGTGTATCTTAACTGCGAGAGCAAGAGAGACAGAGAAAGACGCCAGCGCCGCCAACGGCGCCAACTACGAACTACACTGGCGATAGTCGCCACTTGGAATCGGCACACGAATTCCTTAAGAATTGCTCTTCTATGTAAATCTGTATTCAGTGGTAACAGGCGCTCCGTGACGGTCAATATCAGAGAAACTTGAGTGCCGACAATTTCATGGTCTTCTGACAGGAGCTGGTGGTACAAGGTTTTATGTGTCATCGACTATGTACTATTGACTCTCGAAGCTGGCAGGTACGAACTAATTGTCACTGTCCGACCTCGGACTCAAACCTACGAATTCACTATACAGAAACACGATACACTAACGATAAATTTAATACAATTATCTTTTAATATATTCTACACCTGTAACAGTCATAACGAAAGTGTATGCCGTCTGTCCGTATGTCCCGATCATTATCAAAAACAAATGACACATCTGACAGCTACCGCTGTCAAACTGCACAAAAACCATTAATTGGTATGTTACTGTTTAGAAAGGTACACCGCCGCTGAATGCTGTCAACTATTTTAAAATGCGGTGACAAAAAGTTTAATCTATTTTTTATATTTTATAAATATTTTTCCTGTTCCATTTAGTCTGTCGGTTGAGTACTAATCTATCAAAATGGATAGAGCTCGATTGATAGATAGATGCCTAGCCGTTGGCATGCGAGCTTACGTTCAGATGGTATTTAGAGCCGAGGCATCATTTTAGGGCCCCTATTCGGGAGTTGGCTTGGATCATACAATAAATTAGGAGTGGAAGGTTGGACTCTACGGTTGGCGTAGTGGTTCAAGCGGCCGTCTTGCCGCTAGTCATTGCGTCAAGTGTAGTGGGTTCGATTATCACAAAGGTCAACACTTTCTGAGATTGACAAATTGTTGTTTCGAGTCTGGGTTCATTGTGTCCGTTGGTTGTATGTTTGTAAAGTCCCCCGCGACACAGGATTCATGCCTTGTGAGGGAGATGGTCCGAGGATCTAAAAAAGGTGTATGTGGCGGGCTGGATACGGAAGGCAGAGGATCGGTGATTGTGGCGCATGTTGGGAGAGGGCTGTGTCCAGCAGTGGACGGCAATAGGCTTATTGACTGATAGATTGAGGGAGTTGCCTTTAAAAAAAATAAGAAGCAAAATAAAAAACTAAGGAGGAAAGGGAAATTGAGGAGGAGAGAACTGGATACCGTTCTAAGCACAGCTAGAGCTTTAAATGCTGTGGTATTATTTTTTAAAGTCGCTAAAATCGATTCGTTTAATTGATCTCACTACCATTTGTGAAACCTAATAGGCCGCATTACTAGAGCCTAATATAATACCAGATTCAATCCTAGATAAAGAATGACTAAAACACCTTTCAGATATGGTCGTATTCGTCGTTTTAGCGCTATCCGACTTGCGTCCAAAACTTGCGCCTTGGACCCTTCAATTCACTGTCTAGTCTAAGCAGATTTCTTTATTATTTTTTTATAGTCTCACGCCTGTATCACATTTCACCATGAGTTTTTAGGTGCCACGTAATAGGGGGCAGCCTTAGAGTATACATTAGCAAGAATGGGGACTGCCTATTGCCGTACCGGGCACATTACCAGACTCCGTGCTGCTACTAAGAATTTCCTTACGGAAAAACTCAATTACACTTTGCCCGACCCGGCAATCGAACCCGAGACCTCCCAATCCCACGCGCACATTTATGCCGCGAGACCAACGGGGCAGTCTAGTCTGTAGATAAGACAGAATATTAAGTCTACGCAACCCAACGAAATAATGATTTTCTTTAGCTTACACCAGAGTCAGTATATACAGGGTACTGATTCCTTATGGCATTAGATCAAAAAATCATCTTAGGTGCTGCGATCGACAACTTTACGTGCTCTTCGGGGCACGAGGCAAGCGATAATTAACAACTTTGAAAATTGAGTGATGTGGGTCGAGTCTTAAACCCGAACCCTCTCCTGGTGGTGGTCTCCATGGTCTCGGTAGCTCCACCAGACTATCGCTGCTTAAATGTAGGTGCATGTTCCATTTCAAAAGACTATCAGCTAATCTAAACAACATGTGGTATTTAATGTGAAAGGCTCTAATTACGGCCGCCATTATTTCAGTTTTCATTTTTATCGAGAGCTTACATCTCGCCGTATTGCATATGTAAGCAACTTACAAGCCATTTACATGTAAAACAGAACATTAAATAGGGCTGTGCTTTCCTCCTACTGTTTAAATAATCTTGTTTGTCTTTCTTATAAATAACTAGCGACTCGTCCCGTCTTCGCACGAGTAGCATCTGTTGATATAACATTCTTGCGTTACTGATTAACAGATAGCGCAGATAGGAGAATCGCCTAGGCGCTAGAAGCTTAAATTTGGCATATATGTTCCTTAGGGACCGCATCAGAATCGGGGAGACACGGTAAAATAAAAATAAATATAAAATATAAACAAATCCCTTCCTCATTAATTAGTCAGCCAAGTAGTAAAAATCGCATGAAAATGACTACAGTAATTTTTGGAGTTTAAAGTGAGCATACAGACAGTGACAAAATATTAGTGGGCAGTTACAGTATACCACGCAAGCCAGACAAGACTGTATAGGGCTTTTTGTAGAGTTTTGTTTCTTTTTCCATAGATACTATTCGTTGGGCGCCATAGGAGGCGACTAAGGCCCGGCGCTCTTTATTGGTGGGCATCGGTGCGGCTCGGTACAGCTCGGGTGCCTTACGGCGGCCTCGGGCCGCTTCGGGCGTCTGAGAACTGCCTCGGCAGTCGTAAGCACACCTAAGGACACGGTAGTTGATTTTGGGTAGCCTCAGAATAGTTCGGGCGGCAGAAACATCGCAGCGTAGTTGTAACGTTACGTGAAAACAGTTGTGCGTGTGTATTTATAATCCTTAGCCATGCTTACGGCTGCCGAGGTAGCCCGAAGTCGCCCGACGCAGCTCTCAGGCGCCCGAAGCCTGTACCGAGCTGCACCGATGCCCACCGTTAGTGGGCGCCGGGACTTATGCGTGTTTTTGCCTAAGTTACCTCGGCACAGGCACCCACGAAATGAAATGGGGTGGTGACGCTTTGTAGTTTTAATCCGCCATGGCAATTTTGACTGCAAACATACTGACAAATACGATCACATCTTCCACACCACGGCCCGTAGCAACCCTGTGCAACAGTCTCGGTGGTCCACACGGGGACATTTACACGAATGCCCCCTAACTCCTGTCCCCCTTATAACAATCGTACTCATAACACCAGCCTTTATCTTATGCTAATTGTATCTGTTAAGACATCAAACACTAATTCTGTATGTTTAGAAAACTGAGGGCCAATTCTCGTATTTATATTTGTTCAAAATGCAGTTTCGGAAACACACTACTCTTTGCTATTTTAAATTTTTATTTTAATGTAACTGGGGCATGTATTGTGTATTATATACAGGTTGTCACAAGACCCATCACCAAGCCGAAGTCTACTCGTTGTGGACATCATGCCAAGTCATACTAACCAAAAGCAATACCTGGGAAACGACATTTTTTTTTAAGTTTTCACATTTTTTAAACCGCGATTAAAAGCGCGCGCGTGTAATGCTCGAAATACCTACTTATCCATAAGGTCATAGGGCATCTAGAGAACATATTGGCGGGGTAAATGCATCGATTTTGTACCTAATTAGAAAAATGCCATACTAACTTTGAGCCTCAATATCTCCTGAACCAGTAATTTCCCAGGTATGGTGCCGAAGTAAAAAAATGTTCCTAGTGATTGGGACAACATGGGATTTCAGTTTTCGTTAAGGGTCTTTTTACACCCTGTATAATAACAAATATGTAAAACCCATTAATAATTTTGTACACTATATACGTATATATTTGTATATAATTTTGTGTATATATTCATTAATTTTTTGTTATTTTATTTATTTATAGGTAAATTTAATCTAATAAAATTATAATTGCATATAGGCCGGCGTGAATTGTAGTTGTAATATACTGCAACAATAGCTGACGCAGTTGCCTAATTTGTTCTCCACGTACCACCTTCTGTTATTCTCAGTAAGAAAATGTATGTGCCTACCTATGTTCTGTTTTGCAGATGCAAATAAAATATTTTTTGTTTTGTTTGTTTGTTTTTATTTTCGATTTAGTGTCAGTGTCAGAAAATGGTATTCTTGCAAGGTATTCTTCGAAATTAGCTGATATTTGAATGATATAGCGACTAAATCGTAAATTGAACAAAGTGTCCAACTATGTATGTGTCAACGTCTAACTATAGTCCGTTCACAGTTATTTTACCTCTAGGTGTTAGATTGGCCAACCTGGGCGATGTGTTGCTATATTTGGTATATAATACTCCCATTTTAAATATACATTATTGCTAAAAATGTACTTATTTTTTTATTGCCTAAGCGATCGTATTAAATATTTGGAAGTAATGTTTGTAACAAAACCTCTTGATATTGGCATGGCTATATGCATGTAGGTACATTTATTTTCTTACGAAATGACTAATTTCCTGTGAAGATAAGTAGCTATAATAAAAATGTTGTCTATTTAATATACAAAGGTAAACGCATTATAATTACGCCAACGTGAGGTTCTAATTATCAAATAAGTACAAAAACTGCAAATTTAATTTTCATATTTATTTTGAATAAGAATTATGTGGGTGTAATATTACACCTCTGCCTACCCCTGCATAGAAATAGGCGTGAATCTATAAAAATGATGTATGTGGACTGCCAATGTTATGATGATTCGTAACTGCTGTCATATTCTGTATCAGACTTAGAATTTAATTCTATTATGAACCTGTCCATTTCAGCATCCGTAGACCCATTTGTTTCACGAAGCTTGTCTTCAATGTGGCGCTCATGTTTGCATTGTTTTTGTCAGTATTCTGCAGTGATAGATTGAAATGCTTCTTCAGCTAAATTCACAATGTTGGTTGCCTCTTGTCCTACATTTTTGCTTGTGACTCGCCTTTTAATGAGACTCCACATAAGTTCAATTGCGTTTAGCTCGCAGTGGTATGGCGGTAATCTAACCACTTTGCGGCCATGAGAATAGAATAGAATAGAATATTCTTTATTGTACACCATAAAACATTTTATGACATTCATAATACAAAATTTACAAATTGTACAAAAGGCGGTCTTATCGCTATGAGCAATCTCTTCCAGGCAACCTCTTTGGGTGACAGGAACGATGTAGGTTAGCATTAAAGTTCTGTGTGGTGCAATTTAAAACATCCAGAATAAACAATATAATAAACTCATAAATAAGGGATATACCTACACATACATATAAATTCATACATACCTACTACTATATTCAATATACCTACACATATACAAAATTCAATATACTTACACATATACTATATATAAAATACATACTAGGTATAACCACATTCTATGTTATCAAATGGATGAAAGGTAGTGCGTTTTTAACATAGCTTTAAATATTTTAAGGGATTTCGCGCTTCGAATTTCTAAAGGAAGTCCATTCCACAGGCGTACAGCTTGGACAGTAAAAGACTTATCAAAAAAGCTTGTGGAATGCATTGGCATTTCCAGCGTCAAATCCTCGGACGACCTCAAGGACCTTATATGTGTGTCATTAAGGAACTTAAAACGTTCTTTGAGATATAAGGGGGTACTAGGATTAAACAAGATATTATACAATAAAGTGAGAATGTGAGTATTTCTGCGAAGTCGAATCGGTAGCCACTTGAGCTTATTGCGGAATTCTGAGACATGATCATATTTGCGTAGCCCAAATATAAATCTTATACAGAAATTTTGGAGACGCTCAAGTTTATTTAGTTGCTCCTCGGTGGGGTCAAGATAGCTGACATCAGCGTAGTCAAGGATTGGTAGAAGCAAAGACTGTACAAGCGCAATCTTAGTGGCAGTTGGTAAGAAATTGCGTAACTTTCGTAAAGATCCAGCTGATGCAAAAAGTTTTCGGCTCGTTTCTTGTAACTGTGGTTGCCAAGACATGGTTTCATCAATGTAAATACCAAGATTTTTTACATGTTTACTAAACGGAAGGTCTTTTCCATTGAAATTAATGCTTGGCAAATCAGACCAGTTAATTTTGGAAACCATTCTTGGGCTGCCAATAATAATCAGCTGCGTTTTGTCCGGATTTACTGTGAGTCCAAATTTCTGCGTCCAATCACAGATTCGCGCCAAGTCCGTGCCAATCGTTGTACAAGCGTCCGCTAGTCTATTCAAGGGGGCTTGCGTATAAATTTGCAAATGATCTGCGTAAAGGTGGTAGGATGAAAGTAATTTGTTTGAAATAGAATTAATAAATATAGCGAAGAGTAAAGGGGATAGCACGCCACCCTGTGGAACACTTGCAATCGTATTGGACCAAGCGGAATAGGTATCATCAATACGTACACGTTGCCGGCGTCCAAACAGGTAACTCTGAAACCAGTCAATTGCCGATGGAGATATGTTAAGAGAGCGTAGAATACCAAGTATGATGTGCAAATCTACGGTGTTAAACGCATTGCTGAAATCAAGTAAGGATAGAACCGTTAGATTTCCACAGTCCATACCTAGTCTGATATTATCGGTAACGTGAACTAATGCAGTAGCGGTACTGTGCCCTGGACGGAAGCCTGACTGGTATGGATTTAAAAGGGAATTTTTACAAAGGAAGGAACTAAGTTGTGAATGGACAAGACGTTCTAGGACTTTCGATAGGAACGGTAATATGGATATAGGACGATAATCTGTTAAAGTAGAAGGCTTAGGTTTTTTAGGTAGGGGAATAATAAGTGCTTCTTTCCACGCTGAGGGAAAGACACCATGGGAAATAGACGTATTAAGTATATTGCATAGGACGGGAAGGATTTCATCAAGGATGGGAAGGATCATTTTACGGCTGACACAGTCATTACCAACTGCATTAGAAGTAATTGCCAGTATACTCTTTTTAACATCATAAGCGGCAAATTGCGAGAGGATGAAAGGAGAATAATCAGGCGTTGGTAAAGTTGAAAGATGCTGCAGGGTATTACTTTTAATATTTCCATCAAACTTGGAGGACGAGGAGAAATGTTTATTAAGTGAATCAATGTTGACATTATTAGGAATGGTTTGTTGCTGAGTCTTACCAACCCCTAAAGTTTTAAGAAATTTCCAAACTTTTGCTGGATCACCGTTTTCAACGGATTTATGAATATGTTGGCGTTGTGCTTTCCTACACACCTTATTGCAGTGATTTCTAATAGTTACATATTTATCAACATTTGAAGGTGTTGGCTTTTGCTTCATTAATGACTTTGCGGCACATTTATTAGCCATAATCCGTTTAATATCATCCGTTAGCCACGGTGCTGGTAAATGCTTAATTTTAATAGCACGCACAGGCGCGTGCACGTCATATAATTGCAGCAATTGATTTGTAAATATGTGGACTTTAGTGTCGACGCAATCTGTGGAAAACAGCGATTCCCAATTGATGTTACTGGCATCCTCACGCAATTTATCTTGATCCATGCCACCAAAATTGACTTGGGTGGGCGTATATTGTAAGAAAGATAGATAAGGTCATGGTAAGAAAATGCGTCTGCTGAGCATTGGCCATGCCTATAAACATAATTAAAAGAAGATACCAGAATGAGGTCAAGTAGAGAAGGAGAAGTGTTAGGAAAATGATGCGTTGCATCAAGATTTAAAATTGTCATATTGCAGGATTCTGTAACTCGTCGAAAAGATGTAGTTCGAGAGTCCTGCTTGAGAAGGCAGGTATTAAAATCACCCATTATAATGGTGTGTTCATAAGAAGGAGTGAAGTTTTCCAGGATTTGCTCAAAGGAAGAAAAGAAATTTATACGACTGGAAGGAGAATAATATACGCCCAATAAAACTTTGGTGTGATGAAGTTCCACTTCTAAGAAGAGATGCTCGCCCGCATTTGACGGTGGCGGCTGCGAAGACATAGAGACTATCTGATAAGGAAAATGAGCACGTAAGTATATGGCAACACCGCCACCACCGCCAAGCGCACGATCATTCCTAATTAGTTGGAAACCTGGAAGTAAATAAGAAGTTGATGGGAGGCATGGTTTCAACCATGACTCTGACACAAGAATGGCATGTATATTCTTGCAATCTAAATTGGCCAGCATATCTGGGAAATGAGCAGGAATACTCTGTGCATTTATATGGACTACATTAAAGTGCTTGGGTACGTCCGAAAACTGAGTCTGAAGAATGTCTCCCAGAGATGGTACACTAACAAAGCTATCATCAAAGCTTGTGGCAGAATGAAAGCTTTCATCATCGCTATTGGACAAAATATGTGACATTCAATAATAATAGATATAAAAATATATAAATAGACAAAAATATATAATAGATTATATATCAATAGAAATAATAATTTTAAATTAAAACTTAGTTCAATAGTTCGTCCACCTGCCAGTTACGCATTAACAAATAAATAAAGTCACGTAGAACAAAATGTGTAACTAACATAATTAATTGAGCTTCAAGCATTTGAATTTTTGAAGCATTTCCACTAATATTGGGTAAAATGTTATGCACGGGTAACCCTATTTTACATTTATGTCATAACAGAGTACAATTCCAACATAAAGAAAATAAATACCGACATCCGTCAGAGGTAAAATAACTGTGAACGGACTGTATATTATGTTAAATAAGACGACATTGACATCAAGTTAGTAGATTATTAATTTGTGAGTCAATACAAAATCTAATCACATTTAGTTGTGAATAGTGCCATAACATAGCTTCCCGCCTTTATCCGCGAAGGGCCTACCCCTAGAGGTTAATTAAACACCCACACTTCACCAGTTATGTTTTGGTCCCAATGCAATAAGGGGCGAACCTATTGCCATCTACCGGGCACATTGTTAAGCGAGCGAAATATATTTCTTATAGACAACATAACTTCGAAAAGTCAGAGGTGTGTGCCCTGGGTACCAGGGTATCGAACCTGAGACTATCCGTATCAGGCAGTCCGTTACGTACACCACTGGACTTTCACCCGGTAAATACCTAGTGTCGATGTCATAATATATAAAATACGAGAATTGGCCCTCAGGTCACTTGGTGTATTTTTGTTAATGTCTGATTAACATTTTGCTAAACATACTCGTGTATAAAGGGCAGGTTGCGGGTTCTGCATCTAGATTTTGCTGACGTTTACATGTGTACACTTCGTTACTTTTGATTTTGAGTTCCAATAGAGAGTAAGTTGCGTTTACTGGCAACAGTTTGAGAGGAATCCCAAGTGATATTTTCTTAACAGAAAATAAAATTGATTGAACGTCACCGCCTTACCCTTCTCCCAGTGAGAAGAGGCCCGTGCCCAGCAGTGGGACAGTGTATATAATATACAAGAGCTGATGATGATGATGATCCATGTATGTATGTAATAATACTATTTTTTAAATGCCACCGTGGTTCAGTGCCTAGCATATGCGTCTGCCGATCGGGGGATCCCGGATTCGATAGTTCAGGCTGTATTACTGAATTGATGTGTCCGGTAACGGCAATAGGCTCGCCCCCTATTACGTGGCACTTAAAAATTCATGGCGAAATGTGGGTGTTGTATTACACCTGCCTAGGCCTTCAGTGACGCAGGCGTCAGTGTATAAAAATATAAAATAAAATATCAGTTATCCACGCCACGCGCATACCGGTGTCAGAAAAAATCATATCTCAATGTAAGTCACAATACTCCTTCAAAACGGCTCTACCGATTTGTATAGAATTTTATAGGTATTGGGTAGGTCTGAGAATCGGCCGTTATCTATTTTTCAACCTTTTTTTTTAATTTGCAGGCATTTTGTTATTATGATGTAGCATTAAGAAATAAATATTTCTTTTTATTATCACAATGTATCACCAACCTCCATTTTTGAATAGCCATATCAATAATTGTTGATATTAGTTATCCACGCCTCGCGAATACCGGTGTTAAAAAAATATTGCGTCACACTGTTCATAATACTTCTCCAAAACGGCTCAACCCGATTTGCATGAAATTATTTATGTATAGTCAGCTGACAAAGCTGAAGACGGAGGATGGCGGAATCGTATCGTCCAAGCCTGAGCTCTTGGAGGAGATCGAAAGGTTCTATGGACAGCTATACACGACAACGCAACAACCCGCAAGCACTCCAGCGTCAGACCCTAGAGCTGGATTGACCCGACACTATACCGAAGATATCCCGGACGTCAACATGCACGAGATAGTGTGGCTCTCAAACAGCTCAAAAACAACAAGGCGCCGGGTGATGACGGAATTACGAGCGAGCTCCTGATGGCTGGCGGTGCACCCGCTAGAGAAGCCCTTCGGAAGCTATTTAATTCCGTCATTCTCGAGGGTAAAACGCCACAGGCGAGACACAGAGGTGTGGTGGTGCTTATCTTTAAGAAAGGGGTTAAAACCCTCTTAAAGAACTACAGACCCATCACACTTCTGAGCCACGTCTACAAGCTGTTTTCGCGGGGTCATCACGAATCGTCTCGAGAGCAAGCTAGACGACTTCCAGCCTCCCGAACAAGCCGGTTTCCGTAAAGGCTATACCATAGACCACATACATACGCTACGGCAGGTTATACAGAAGTCCGAGGAGTATAACCCTATGCTTGGCGTTTGTGGACTATGAGAAAGCCTTCGATTCGATCGAAACCTGGGCGGTGGTGCTACAGTCTCTCCAACGGTGCCGGATTGACTACCGATATATCGAAGTGCTGAAGTGTTTGTATGAAAATGCCACTATGTCAGTCCACCTCCAGGACCAGAGTTCGAAACCTATTCAACTCCAGCGAGGAGTGAGACAGGGGGATGTCATATCCCCGAAACTGTTTACCACTGCGCTGGAGGATGTTTTCAAGCTTCTGGACTGGAATGGACTCGGTATCAACATCAACGGCGAGTACATCACTCACCTTCGATTCGCAGACGATATCGTAGTTATGGCTGAGACCATGGAAGACCTAGGCATAATGCTCGATGGCCTCTGTAGAGTCTCCCAACAAGTAGGTCTTAAGATGAACATGGACAAGATGAAAATCATGTCGAACGTCCATGTTGTACCTGCTCCTATTCAGGTTGAGAACTCTACGGATAGCCAAGCTGAAGTGGCAGTGGGCAGGGCACATAGCTCGAAGAACCGATGGCCGTTGGGGCAGAAAGGTTCTCGAGTGGCGGCCACGTACCGGACGACGCAGCAGAGGTAGGCCCCCCGCAAGGTGGACCGACGATCTCGTCAAGATCGTGGGAGGCGGTTGGATGCGGGCGGCTCAAGACCGGTCTGTGTGGAAAACCTTGGGGGAGGCCTATGTCCAGCAGTGGATGTCGTTTGGCTGATATGATGATGATGATGATATATGTATATTCGGTATCTCTGAGAATCGGTCGTAATCAATTTTTAAACCTCTAAGTCATAAGGCTGGTCCAACCTAAACATTATTTACTTTATCATATCACACATTTTTGAACAATTTTCTTTTTATTTTATTTATAGACTCACGCCTGTATCCCCGAAGGGGTAGGTATGCAGAGGTGTAATATTACACCCACATTTCGCCATGAATTTTTATTTTAAGGCATTAAAAATACATAAAACCATTAATTACCCTTTTATCATCAACACCTTTTTTTAATAGCCATATGAGTAATGTTGTCCTATCACTAAATCCCCGTTAGAAAACTAAGTTACCTGCCTCTATCACACCTACAGCCTACAGCCTTACACACTTACAGTAAAATAGTTATTTTTTCTACCCTAGAAATTCCCTAGAAATATTTTTATGGCAAAATTACTTTGGCTGGCAAATATGAGATTAAGGTCTGATGTCCTTGATAACTTTGTTCAGAGTTATCTGCAATAGAGTTTGAAAAAAAAAGGAAAAGAAAAACCTTAAAAAAGGCGGGACAGAATTCGCCGGGTCAGCTAGTTATATATATAAATAGTAATAGCTGTGCCCGCGGTTACACTGCTAAGCACCCATTACTTATAGCGCGATGTTATATAGCCTATAGCGTCCTCGGTAAATGGACTTTCCAACACAACATTATTTTCCCGATCGAACCAATGGTTCCTGAGATTTTGTTTCGACCAAAAAAACAAAGTGAGCAGCGATAGCTGAGTGGAGAGAACGTCAGACTGCTACGCAGAAGGTCTCGGGTTTGAATCCACGGCACGCACCAATGACTTTTTGAAGTTAAGTGCGTATTAAATTGTTAATTATCGTTTGCTAATCGGTGAAGGAAAAACATCGTTAGGAAACCTGTATGTCTGAGAGTTCTCCATAATGTTCTCGAAAGACATGTGAAGTCTGCCAACCCGCACTTAGCCAGCGTGGTTGACTATGGCCTTACCCTTCTCATAGTGAGAAGAGACCCGAGCCCAGCAGTGGGACAGTATAAAGGGCTAAAGATGAAACAAACAAACTCTTCAGCGACTCTAGTTTCATAACATTAGTATAGATTACTGTTTATTTATTTGTTTAACTTCTTTGAATTTATGGATTTCCGTATTAAAATCTTGGTGTGTAGGGTACAGTAAAATTGTGCTTAATCTTGCATTCAGTTTAAGACAACTGTGACCTTTTTTTTAGGTTTGGCTCATTATTTATTGATGTCTAAAGGCTATGCAAAAAATCATCATCCTCCTAGCGTTATCCCAGTTTCCATTTTGGGTCTTGCTAGTCATAACCGGATTTGGCTAAATATTAGCTTTTCCACTAGAGTGAATGCCTGTCTGACATCCGCAACCCAAAGGGATAGCGATATTCCATGGTTTAGATTAGTGTCAGTTTATTTAGAAGGTACTGACGCCCTGTAACGACTATCAAAGATTTTCAGGACAACCGGGAGCGACAGCCTCTCCGAGAAACGGGACAAGCGATAAATTAACAATTCAATACGCACATATCGCCGAAAAGTCTGGTGTGCGCCTTGGACTTGAACCCAATACCCTTTGCATGGCAGTCTGTTGATAACTCCACTAGGCTATTGCTGCCGAGTGCTGATCATCATTAGTTATTTAAACCAAAATACTTGCATTAGTATTTTCATTAGTGCGGATATAAAATAACAGGTACCTACTTATAATAACAAACATGAGTAAAAGGCGTAAAGGTATTTTGTGTTATGTATCTACATAACACAACATAATTTTATGCCTTTTACCCCGAAAGGGGAAGGCAGAGGTGTATTACACACCCACACTTCGCCAGTTATATTTCGGTCCCAATGTAATAGGGGGCGAGCCTATTGCCATCTACCGGGCACATTATTAAGCGATCGATAATTAACAAACATGAGTATCTAAATTTATTAATAAATATATTTTCTGTTCAAAAACTACGTATAATCTTTGAAAAACAGAATAGATCATTCAATTTGTCTCTAGCATTAAAAGGTGAGGAGTCTGTTAACCCGATAATCGATTAAATCGATAAAAGAGAACAATCGTTATCGATGCCATAAGTCATTGGCGCGTAATATATTATCTGTGGGAGTAGCTGGGGCATGTCTAATGACGTTATCGGAACTCCATTTTACGATATCTTCGTGTTATTGATAGGAAACGATACTAATTATGCGGTTTAAGTTCTAAGAATTGAGCGATAAACTATAATCAGACTTAAGGCGCTGACAAGCGAGCGCGATTGTCACTGTCGGATTGTATACATAAGAAAGAGATGCACGACGCATGCAATTAGTTGAGTAGTGAAAAATAAAAAACAACCAAGTTCTGTATTTAAATTTATGGTACATTATTGTTATGAATTTTACCAACGTTCGTTGATAAGTAATACAGATATTGTTGGAAGAGTATTTTAAGAGGTTAGTTTACTATTTTTTTTGTATCGAAAAAACTTTTCGAAAACGTGTTTTGAATACAACAGGGTTCTCAGAAATATGTTCAAGATTAACATATATTTTTTCCGCCGTCACAAACTTTATAGATTTAGCAAAAAAATTGTTTGAGACAAGCCTTTTTTTGCCATTTGGCTGTTGTCAGCGCCTTAAACTAAGGTCTGATTTAAAATTCGGCAACGATCTATTAAAGGGTTATTCCCTTAGAACCCGATCCCCGAGGCACACGTTCCGGACAGTCCCGAAAAGGATAAATTTTAAGTGGCAGTGCGCTGGTCAGATTTGTCGCAGAACTAATAACAATTGGAGTAGTCGTGATCTAGAGTGGAGACCGCGCCTTGACAAACGTAGTGTTGGATGCCCTCCGGCTAGGTAGAATGTCGATACTCGCAAGGCTAGCAGTAGCTGGACATTAATTCTCCTTACCTTCCGTGTTTTTCTATCACTTATTCAGTGCAGACGCTTCGTGAGCTATTTCTATTTTCTATTCTTACGTAAGTCCTGTTGTCTGGAACAGATTCTTTTCATCTTCCTTTTCCTTTGTTTTACAAATTTTTACGACGAGCCCAAAGAGTATACAAATACTACGTAGAAGAGCCTAAGGCCGCGCGCACTTTGGACACGTTTTCGTACGAATTTTACTCGTGCGTACACGTACGAACACATACGAACGATCCCGATATTCCAAGTACTATGGGAGCGCGCAGACTGGGTGCGAGTTAGTCGTGCGTATACGTACGTGTAGTTCAGAGTTCCGAAAACAATCCGAACTTGTTGGGATTTCAAAACATATTCGTACGTTTTAACATAAGAAATGGATGCAGAAATAGTTATTTGTGCAACAAGAGAGCAAAGTTGTTTTTTGTTTCGAGTGCTGATTTTGAGTCCCGAGCAAGCGAAGGATTCTATGATTGATTCACGAGCGTAGCGAGTGAATCAAAGTTAGAATCCTGAGCGTAGTGAGGGACTCAACAGCACGAGATACAAAAAGCTTTGCTCTCGTGTAGCACACATAACTTTTCACCACATCAGTGAGAACACATATTACTTAGGATACAGGAATGAACAGGAATAGATTGAATTCTGCATTAATCACTTGTTGATTTAACTCTTCTGGTGTTAAAGTACAGTCATCATCGCTAGTTTCACTCATCTTTTTAGATTATTTTATATATTAATTTAACTTAACACGTTACACTATACTGTATCAGCATCAGCGAAATTTTTATTCCCGCTACTTTTTTAAATCGCGTTTTAATACCGCGTCCCTGATGTTTATTTTTCAAATGTATCATTGTTGTTATGCCAAATAAAAATGTATTGGTTAAATACCAATTTTATACTATTAATTAGATTTATTTTTATTAAAATCCAATAATAAATTAAACATATAAACAATAACATATAAAAAAAGTAATTTCTTTATTACAAATATCTTTTTTTATTTTCGTTTCCGAAGGTTTTTTCATTGAGGTCGAACTCCAAAATCGAATTTCGAATTCGAAGGGGTTTGTTTTTCACTCACTTTTTATATGCATGTGAAAGAGACAGAACACAGTAAAATTCGAATGTTTCAAATTTATGGCTGAACAATGTCAATTCGTGACACTGAAGATTGAAAAATTAAAAAGCTACTTTGCCTCACGCTCGAATCAAAATCGCGTTTTGTTCACTGTTGTCTCGCAACAAAAGCGGCATGTTTGAGCTGCTGTGGTGAAAAGTTAATTAAACCTGATTCACGAACCTAAATGTTTGTGGGACCAAAGTGATTGTATAAGTGATGTTATAGTCTTCCATGATATGATGAAATTCACCAAAGTCGTATAATTTTTAAATATATTTCACGCACCAATTCTGTTCTACGATAGCGACGACGCCACCGCAGTCTGCAAGTGATAAGAGAATTGTCGTGAAGATACAGATTATTCATCGCGCTCCAATCAAAGCAGACTTCACAAATCCGATACTATTAGAACACTGCTCATTTGACTAATTAAAACGTATTCAGTGTGCGCACTCAAGTCGTACGACCACGGTCGTACGTATACTGTACGATACGAATTCGTGTCCAAAGTGCGCGCGGCCTAACAAACACAACATGTAGGTACTTTGAGCTGCCTGTTTAGTTTGGCCACAGACAACTCTCAAGTATTGAGTGGTAAGTTTTAGTATTACTTAGATGAACTGACAACAATCTTGGTCGGGTAATCAGGATAGAGATTCGAGATCTACAATCGCCCATAACTTATATCTTAATCTAAATCATTTCTTAAGCAAACGCTCCTGCTGAACAATGATTGATTGCGATACGACGCCCCTTTTAAACGTTTGCATTCGCAAATTAAGTGGTACTTAAACCGCTGTCGGACCACAGATTAAGTCAGTTATAGACTTTTCGCGGTAATATCTCGTCATAGACTTTGATATATTTAACCTGTGCTAGTAAAATATAGGGGTCTTCTTTAAGTGGAGGTCATTAACGCAGAGTATATCAGTTAGAGACACCTAGATCTTTATTATAAATATTAATAATTATATATTCTTATTACTGGCTCGTTGGTCTCGCGGCATAAATGTGCGCGTGGGATTGGGACGTCTCGGGTTCGATTCCCGGGTCGGGCAAAGGGTTTCCGTTAGGAAATTCTCAGTAACAGCACGGAGTCTGGTAATGTGCCCGCTACGACAATAGGCTCGCCCTCTATTACGTGGGACCTAAAAACTCATGGTGAAATGTGGGTGTAATATTACACCTTACACCTCTGCCTACCCCTTCGGACAGACATGAGACTATAAATAATATAAATAAAAAATATTCTTATTAAAATAAGTAAAGAGTGAGATAAGTTATGAGTCTATCGGAATAAATATATTATTGAGGCAACTTTAGCGCCAATGATTTTGTTGTTTAAGTTTGTATTGAGATTATAATGAGATATAGAGAATGCATAAAAAAAATATGTAGATAAAGACGTTACTGAATATCGTCGTATTATGTGTCTTCATCATCTTTATATAAGTTTGCTCAGTTTGGATAGATTTTATAGCGCTCTTTCGGCCTAAAACGCAGATCACGGGCAGCAGCCGCGGTACCATTATAACACTCAAGAGCACTGATAGAATTAGCCACGTAAGGGTCAATGATTGTTCGAATATTTAACCACTTTCTTGAGCCTACACTGATAAGTTCAACGTATCTTTTAATTAGTAGGAAATTTAAATGAATAAATGAACATTAAAATATTAATATATGATTCATGCCTGGGTAGATAGGAACGTCAGGACGAGTTTCACACTTAAACTGGCAACACCGATGTGTCAAAGATGTCATAAAATACAATATTTCTTGCCAATAAACAAAGTGTTGAAATCAAACTACGGTTAACGGATTCTGTCGCGATATATTGGTTTTAGTTCAATCAGATTTTTTAATTATTACTAGCCGATAGTAACACCATACATACATACATAGTCTCACGTCTATATCCCCGAAGAGATAGGCAGAGCCCACCCACTTTTCGCCAGATTTATTTTAGTCCCACGTAATAGGGGGCGAGCCTATTGCCGTACCGGGCACATTACCAGACTCCGTGCTGCTACTGAGAATTTCCTAACGAAAAATCCCAATAACACTTTGTCTGACCCAGGGATCGAACCCGAGACCCATGTAGCGAATCCCACGCGCACATTTATGCCGCGAGACCAATGAGGCAGTCATAGTAATACCAATAGTTCAAAAATGTTCGGGTACTCTGAGATAACTATTATATTCAAGACAAAACCAAATATCACATCAGTCTGCCGTGACCACGGTTCTTGTTAAGAAACTGAAACGTCGGATAGTAATAATTAAAAAATGTAGTTCTAGATCATTCGGTTTAAATGTACTTTAACTAAAACCAATATATGGCGATAGAATCAGTAAACTGTAGCTTGATTTCAATGAGTAACATTCGCGTAAACCTGAGAAGATGCTAAATAAACAATGGTTGATATTTGTCACAACTTGTCACATCCAAGGGCGGGTTCTTATGCACTATGTGACAAGTATCTCCTGATGAAAACACGCAGATCGTAAGATAAATAAAGGTCCCAATTAAATTAAATGTGTGTCAATTTCGTGGGCTTGGGGTGGTGGGTTTTTAATGAACAATGTCGTGTTTATTGTTACTAGTGTGAGACATTGTGATAATTTTTGTCACAATTTTGTGTTAAGGATTTAAATTGATTGTTAAGGCGGTAAAACGTCTTCAGTGATATTTGGCCTCTTTCAGTCATGTGCCGTCACAGTGACTTGATGTAACTTGTATTCGTCACACTTTGTCACAACTACGGACAGTGTCACATGCAGCGTGTCACAAATTCTTCAAGATAAAATATCATAGCGAGATCAAAGGTCCCAATTAAAATCGAATATGTCACTCAAATAACCAGCAATTAGATTAGTGTTATGTTAGTAGGCGTTTCTTTGAAAACAACTGTGACATACTTCTTATACATATACTTGTTGGACGATACGAAGAAGTTTCTACTAGAAATATATATCTTCTTAATATATAAAATCCTTGCGTTACTGACTGACTGACAGACACGCTACAGTCGAAACTATTGGGCGCAGGAAGCTGAAATTTGGCATGTATGTTCCTTGGGGACCGTAGGGGTGCACTAAGAAGGGATTTCCCGAAATTCCCACGGGATCGGCCAAAGCGAGTAAATTTAAAAAAAATGCAGGCGAAGCTGCTGGCGGCCTCTAGTCTAAAATAAAGGCTAACGGCCACACTGGGAGGCGTATTCATCAATCTTGCCACAATGACCATTGTTAGCTTAGTATCATTCAAATATTACAAGCTAGCCACTCCACTGGGATATGCTTGTGTATTCAATTTATGTTTACACGCCTTACTTTTTTAATAAAGAGAGAAAACGAAAATTGTGGGACGAAATGACAATACTAAAAAATATTAAATATTTAATAGATTATACAGAGATGTTATTCAACGATGATTCATAATCATATCATATCTAACTAGAAACATTGATTTACACTGAAGGGTGAACAACGTACTCCACTATAGTGTTTACGTTAAGATAATGCCATCAAATACATAGCCGAACACTGTCTCTTATGTCACAGGATATCCTAGTATAAGAGACAGGGTTTACAATTTGTACACACAGATCACCTACAACAACAAGAAAACTGTATTAACATTCATATCACCGGATGTTTGTTAAATCTCTAAAAATATGATCTGTAATTCTTTTGGAAATAAACATATTTTTTTTTTTATTTCTTTTTTATAATTTTATTATCTGTTTAAAGCCTTGCGTTACAGACTATCAGAAAACACATGGCCAAACTTATTGGGCACAAGAAGCTGTTATTTACCATGTATGTTCCTTGGGGTCCGGAGGTGTGCACTCAGAAGAGATTTCCCGAAATTGCTGTGAGATCAGTCAGAAACGTTTAATTAAATAAAATGTGCGGGCGTACCTACGGGCATCCTCAGTAATTTATAAATGTAGTTCCGAAAATATCATATGAAGAACATATGTTCAAAATCTACACCTAAACCGAGTAATTCTCAACTGACAATTTAACAAACAAATATAGCTAAACTAACAAGACATTCAATTAATTCTTAACAGTTATCCGATACATATCTACATCTGTTTACCATATCGAAACCGTTTAATTTAATTTATCTACCAGATAAACAATCGTAGACATTAGTAGATATTATAAAGGGCTGAGTGCATCGCGATAATTTTACTTTACTACCTTTTGTACACAATTAAACAATGGTATTAGAATAAATCCTCAGTAACTCCTACTCGATAAGAAATATTATTCATTAAAAATTTAAGCTGCCTCGGACTGCCTCCGTGGTCCAGTGGACAGCGTATGCGACTGCTGATCGGAGGTCCCGGGTTCGATTCCCGGGTCGGGCAAAAGTGTTACTGGGTTTTTTTTAATTCTCAGTAGCAGCACGGAGTCTGGTGATGTGCCCGGTAACGGCAATAGGCTCGCCCCCTATTACGTGGGACCTAAATATTCATGGCGAAATGTGGATGTAACATTACACCTCTTCCTACGCCTCCGGGGATACATGCGTGAATCTACAAAAAAATTGCATCATAATATAGCATTGCATATTTAATATACGTTTGCAGTTCATATTAAACGATAAAAATTGTATTTTATAGTCCACTGCTGGACACCTGCCTCTCTTAATCTGTGTCACAATAGCATAGTGATACTTAAGAGGATCTGGCCTCATCATGATCATCAGCCCTTTATACTGTCCCAGTGCTGGGCACGGGCCTCTTCTCACTATGAGAAGGGTAAGGCCATAGTCCACCACGCTGGCCTAGTGCGGGTTGGCAGCTCTCAGACATGCAGGTTTCCTCACGATGTTTTCCTTCACCGATTAGCAAGCGATAATTAACAATTTAATACGCACTTAAGGCGAGGTTGCAGTACTTTTTAAGATTTTTAAACGTCTGAAAGTCCCATGAACTATGATATTTTTAATGAATAAAAATTAAAGTATAAAAGTTGAACATGTCTTCTAGTAAATCGTAAAGATAGAAACACGATTTGGAATGATTGGCTCGATAAAAAACTTTATCAAACATGGCACTAAATCACAATTTTAAACGTGTACTGCTTAGAGATTCCATAACGAATTTATATGAAAGTATTATCAAAAGAAACAGCTCTTTATTTTAAAATAAATGGTAAAAACAGATTTCGTAATTTCGTTATCATTTTTCTCCAAGAAAAAAAATAGTCAAATTGTTGGCATTATATCGCTCGCCGGCCGTTCATCAGTGCCTGTCTAGGCGTGATTGAGGGCGGACGTACGTCGTTGCTTCGCAAAATCCCCCTCCACCCCCGCATTTACGTTTTCGCAAAAGTACAAAGAAATTCGCATTCCAAACTCAATCGTTCAAACCATAGACATACTAGTAAGAAACCGTAGACAGGTTACTGACAAGGTAATAATTAGATAAGAAGTGTAAGTGAGATAGCACATCTAATCGCAAGCGCGAAAAAGAGATAAACATATGCCCTCTGTACCGACGCGCATTGTGACATCATGCTGACCGTTTCACAAACAATAATTTGAGTCAGATGCGACATGATCACTTTGTCTGTCTTGAGTAAATTCAATTCGCCTCAAAGTAAATTTAATTAATTCATTTAAGGTAGGGAAATAAAAAGTCGATGTGATTTATTTATAACATTTATTAAAAAAGTACATTTTATTCTTCTCATTTCATTAAATGGAAACCTAAAACAGTACGTTAATATAAAAACTGTGCGCTGCGGACCCACTTTAGCCCTGGAAATACCCCTGGGGGTATGGTGGGTCTTTTAAAGCTTAACCGTACTCCTGGCTGAAATGCTCGTAGTGTTGTACCAACGTGCTACGTGGATATTAAACTGAACAGTGTTATCTCTCGTATGATAATGACTTACTACTTACGTTTTTCTATTTTTAGACAAGCGAAGACAAGCGCTAGTACGATGATATAGAGCAACAAGGAGATAAATTAGAGAATAAAACGTTTAGGTATTACTGCTAATGGTTATAATGCTTTGTACATTATCGGTATAATCTGTGGTACTGTTGAAGACCCCTCATCATCATCATCCTAGCGCTGTCGGATCATTCCCACTAGTTCTATTGAACAGTTCTATGATAGCACTAGTGATACTTTTTTCCCACTAGTTCTATTAGCACAACTTGATGAGAAGAATAGAACTAATGGGAAGCAGTTAAAGGAAATTTCCCACTAGTTCTATGTATGTTTTACAAGGGTAGTGTCACAACATCGCGCTCACATATCCGAATAAATATGTATGTATAAAAATGTGTTAAACGAATGAACGTCTACAAAACAAATGAACGTCTACAAAACAAATTAATACCAGAAAGTGATCACCTATAGATAGTGATTGCAAAAAAAAGGTGCATGCGATTTTCGACCTTATTGACAATTCATGACAAACTTTGTTTTTTGTTTTTTCTTGCTTTCTGGCATTATTACGGTAATAAAATTATAAATTCTGACTAATGTCAATTAGGTTGAAAATTGCATGCACCTGTTTTCTGCAATCACTATCGATAGCTGATCACTTTCTGTAAGTCATTTGTTTTGTAGACGTTCATTTGTTTTGTAGGCGTTCATTTGTTTTGTAGACGTTCATTTGTTTTACACCTTAAACAAATGAACGTCTACAAAACATATTCATTCGGTTATATGAGCGCGATGTCGTGACACTACGGATCATTCCCAGTAGTTCTATTGAATACCCTTGTAAAAACATACATAGAACTAGACTGGGATATTTCCTATTACTTATCCCATTAGATCTATTCTCCTCATCAAGTTGTGCTAATAGAATTAGGACAGTTCTATCATAGAACTGTTCAATAGGGCAATACTGGGAATGATCCTACAAAATAGTGGAACTTGGAATTAATGAACTGAAATTAATAAACTTATTACACAACAATATTATCTGGGAGTACGGTTAAGCTTTGAAAGACCCACCATACCCCCAGGGGTACGGTGGGTCGGCAGCGAAAACTGTGCAGTACAATCTACTTAGTTCTTTAATACTAGAAGGAGAAAAACACGAACAAGTGAATGGACTTTGATCATCCGTCAACGTCAATGTAACTTACGTATGATTTTGTATTTCTATAATAATAATAATATATTGTGTTGATTCAGCCTCAAATCACTTTTATTACTTCACAAAAATACACATCAGTATTTTATTGTTACGAATGTCAATGCATACTTTGTTTTTTAGTCTTTGAACACGCACAATACTGTTTCTCTTTTACACTCGCTAAATGCCATTTTTTTTATTCACTCTATAATTTGTGATACTGAATTTATTATAAGTTGTAAATAAAACGTTGTAATATTGTAATACTATATACTCATGAATGAGAAGTGATTCCATAACTTTTAGTCATTTTCCTACTATAGTTTGTGCAAAATCTCATTACACACGACGGCATTTTTAAATGTAACGTACACACACGCGAATAAAAGAGCGAGCGCTTCCGACCGCAGCGCGTACGCGACTAAAGCCAAATGAGACGTTTAGCCTGTTTTTAATGTGCCACTAAAGCCAATGAGACATTTAGCCTGTTTTTAATGTGCCACTTTTGAAGTTCGCCTAACTCATCTACAGTTTTTTTTACGCTGCGCTGTGGCACACGTACACACGAAACCCCCCCTCCCTTCCCCCCCGCTCACTCGCTGACGCGACCCCCGTGTTTTTGTTTTTGCGGGGAGTGAGGTCGAGCTACGCACTGTACTGCAACCTCGCCTTAACTCCGAAAAGTCATTGGTGCGCGCCGCGGATCCGAACCCGAGACCCTCTGCGTAGAAGTTTGTCGGTCTCTCCACTCAGCTATCGCCGTTGGTCCCGGCTGTCATAAAGATCTTTGACAGCAGTTATAGGGCGTCAGTACCTCTAAAATTAGACATGTGTCAGTTTATTTAGAAGGTACTGACGCCCTATAACGACTGTCAGAGATCTTTATGAGAACCGGAACCAACGGCTTAACGTGCTCTTCGAGGCACGGGTCTGGGCTGGGGTAACGCCAGGAGGATGATATTCCACAATAGTAGGTGATTCGTAAAAATACACGAAGTCAAAAGCATCTTTGGCGGGACAAGCGATAATTAACTATTCAATACCCACATAACTCTGACAAGCCAGTGGCGCGCGCTGTGGATTCGAATTCGATACCCTTTGCATAGCAGTCTGTTGGTATCTCCACTAGGCTATCGCTGCCTACTATCTAATATTATGGGGAAATGATACTTTGTATTCTAAGTCCTTCACCACCTGGACAAAAATGCTTCAATATCCGTTAAAATTTAAATGAGGCAGCGCTAGCCTAGTAGACATACCAACAGGCTGCCATGCACAGGTTCGAATCAACAAACATATAGCGTGAATAAGGGACAAGCAAACAAACACACTGTTTCTCATTTTTAATAGTAGGTAATCAGGTTTGACGACTCGGTGGCGTAGCGGGAGTGTAAACGACTGCCACGCCGAAGGTCGCGGTATCGATTCCGGCTCAATTCAATCATTTGTGTGCATAAACATGGATGTTTGTCTTGGTCTGGGTCTTTCTATGTATTATATGTATGTATTTACAAAAAAAAAGTATATAAGTATGTTTATCCATTGTAGTACCCATAGTACAAGCTTCTGCTAAGTTTGGGACTAGATGGTGTTTAAAAAAAAAGTAAGATTTTATATTAATACATAATTTCACACCTTTTAACCCCGACGGGGTAGGCGGAGGTGTATTACACACCCACGCTTCACCAGTTATGTTTCGGTCCCAATATAGGGAGCGAGCCTATTGCCATCTAATGGCCACATTATTTAGCGAGCGATAATTAACATTTTTAATACACACATAGCTTCGAAAAGTCAGAAATGTGTGACCGCGGTACCCGAGACTATCGTCTCGGAATTCCGTTACATACACCACTGGGCTATCGCCGCTGTTACATATAATTATATTAATACATATGTCCATACATACATATACTCACGCCTTTTCCCCGTCGGGATAGGCAGAGACAACAGTACAGCACTTGCTTCTATCCTTACAAACCTCACGCGCTTCCTCTACACTCATTACTCTTTTCATGCATGCTCGCCGGTTTCGGGTACTTCGGACCTTGCCGTTTTTTAGAACGTCCCCTATTTGGTCGAGGAAAGTCCGACGAGGTCTGCCGCGACCGACTTGCCCACACACGTTTGCCTTATAGATCTGATTCGTCATTCTTTCTTCACTCATTCGCTCCACGTGTCCAAACCACTTCAGCATTCCTTTCTCAATCCTAGTCACGACATCTTCTTTCAGACCACTGTTCTCTCGTATAGTTACATTCGGAATTCAATCGATCAGTCTCACCCCACACATACTACGCAGTGATCGCATCTTAACTGCGTTAATTCTATTTTCATACTTTTTCTGCCATACCCAACTCTCACTTCCATACATCAACGTGAGGACAAGCACTCCATTATGAACCGCCAATCGTGCCTCTTTTGGCATATACATATATTAATAATGTTAAGAAAAACAGTCTAGTCAGCTGAAATGCCTGAATACATAACAATCGGTTGGCCATGTATTTTTACATCTGTTCGTTATCACTTTGCGGTTTGTTTTCGCACGCACAAGAAGTTATAGACTTCGCACAGCTGGAGGGTTGCGTTTAGTTTAGTAGGCAGGTGTATTATTTTAATAGGATGAAGAAAGAAGGGGTATAGTTTATTACCGAACCGTACGTATTGCTTTACGAAGGGGTATAGTTTATTACCGAACCGTATTCAGAATTTGCAATACATACATAATTCCACGCCTTTATCCCCGAAGGGGTAGGCAGAGGTGTATTACACACCCACACTTCGTCAGTTACGTTTTGGTCCCAATTTAATAGGGGGCGAGCCTATTGCCATCTACCGGGCACATAATTAAGCGAGCGATAATTAACATTTTTAAAACACATTACTTTGAAAAGTCAGAGGTGTGTGCTTCGGCTGTCCGTTACCCCACTGGGCTATCGCCACTGTTATACATATTTCTATGTTTATGTGACTGACTGCCTCTGTGGTCCTGCGGTAGTGTAAACGACTGCGGATCATGAGGTCTTGGGTTCGATTCCCGGGTCGAACAAAAAGTGATACCTATTGGGTTTTTCTGTTAGGAACTAGCAATAGAAGTTCGGAGTCAGGGAGTTGGCGGTATCACACCCTTGTGCCTCGGAATGCACGTTAAGCTGTTGGTCCTGCGTCCAATCTCTCTCCGGTCATGTTGTTTGTGCGTACAACGATCAGTGATCCGCAATCGCGTTCGCAGTGAGCCGCTCACGTAGGACGCCGCGTTATACTATTGACAAATGCCTTTATATTTGTCACAGTCATCATCATCAGCCTTTAACAGTCCACTGCTGGACTAGGCCTCTCCTTTGAAAGGAGGAATTGGCCTACTATACCACACTGGCCAAACGGGTTGGTATAGGGTTTGTATCAAGTTTTCCTTCTCTTACAGTGCTGTTCTCTGCATAATATGCTCCCTCTGTCGGCTCTTACGACACCCATGGGATGATATGGGGTAGTGACATTCCGTATTCTTAATCCTTCACCACACGGACACACAGTTTGTCACAGTAGTAATAACCTGTAATAACAAACTCTTGACAGCACCACTTTTACTTATAATTGTCGGTTCAAAATTTGTCATATTTTAATTACGACCTTTATTAAAATTTTATCTAGCAGTCAATGACATTTCTTATAGATATTTGTCACACGCATGTGACTGCGCTCTCACCTGTGACAAGGAGTGACAAATACCAACTGCATTTGGTATCACGGAAATGTGACTACAGTCAAAGAGCTCAGTACATGCATAGAGCATCGATATTTACATAGAGGCACATTTCTTATGGGCGCTCTGTAGACAAACTTTCTGTGACCAGTGTGACCCATATTGCCGCTTGGCATCGTAGCAGTCGCGCTGTGATAGCTGTCTCTACGAGTGCAAGAGAGATGAAAGTTTCTCCTGCGTATCTTAAATACGAGAGCAAGAGAGATGGAGAACGACGCCAGCGCCGCCAAAGGCGCCAACTACGAACTACACTGACGACAGTCGGCAAGTCGCCAACTCGCCACTTGGAATCGGCACACGAAATCCTTAAGAAATGCGCTTCTATATGTAAATCTGTATTCATTGGTATATGGAGCAAATGACAAGATACTAATGTCAATACCTATATTGACATTGGGATCTGACTCAAGAATATATATGACACAAGAAATGGTCCAGCCATAAACTAATATACATACTATTATAACTAGTCCAGTCATATGCTAAGCGTCCACAGGTCGGCATCGTACGCATCGGACGCATCGCATTTTACGGATCGTAGTATTCTTTGTATAGAAAGTCACACAAGTGCGTCCACTGATCCACATCGTACGGATCGCACATCGGCAATGCCGAATTGCCGACACGGATGCTCCCAGAGGCAACTTTTGCGATGCGTGCCGATGACGTCATACGGAATGTCATGTATCCATTATGTTTTCTTTTTTTAGATGTTTTGCATTTTCTTCCTCTTCTACTAACAAACAATCAATAACGACAGATTGTTCTTCTTCGCTTTCCTCCATTCTCACAAATACGTGTATGATCATTGGTACTTGCGTCGGCAATCCGATCGCTGCCGATACAGTGGACGCAGTATGAAAAATAATGCGATTGATGCGATGCGTCCGATGCCGATCTGTGAACGCTTAACATTGGAGGTGTTGAACCCCATTGGACGTGCTATTTAAAAAGATTTTCTAAAAAAATATGGTTCCACCCTTAGAAATATATACCTACAAATTATTGGTCTCGTAGAGCAATGCGAGACCAATCATTTGTCTATGGTTTCTACCCTTCCGTGAACTGAAGAGCAGCCTACTTATAAGGTGTCTCAGAATGGTCTAGATGTAAGACTTTATGGTGAATAATATACGTTTAGACCGTATTTTGCATGAAAAAGAGAATTCGACCAGACGACCAGATTCGGTTTAAGTAGTGAATTCTCTGAATATATCATACAATATTATTTAGCGGGTCTTAGTCGCGATAATTTATTTATTTCAAGGCATAAATACCTCTGTTATTCTCCTACGTTTCAACCGGCTTGCAACGGTTGTGGTCGCGGAGGGGAGAAATTCTTTGAATATGTTCAATAGCCAATAGTCTACTTACTAATTAATATTTGGCACTAGCTTTTGCCCGCGGCTTCGCGCGCGTTACATTCGGGGTAACACAAATCTACTTTCAATCTCAATTTGTGTGAAGACGTTGTAAGTAAAAGATCAATGGTGAAGACATTCCTGATTACTCTAAAGAGTTCAGAAACAATATAGGGTACAAAGTAACTCGGTCAGTATCCATGACATTATCTACAGACAAATGTCAAAGCCATGTTCCAATACATGTCCAATATATGTATATCTATGAAAACCTTCGCATTTATAATATAAGTTGAGAAAATCGTTCCAGCCGTTTAAGCGTAGTATATAAATATTAGTTTCTAATAATATATGCGAACAATCTAAGCACCGTGCACAATATGACACTATGTATGATGTGACAGTAGGTACTGACAGTGATATACGATAGCACATGCACACTCAATTATTACAGCGCATGCGTTCTTATTTCCAAGAGGTAAATATCTGCCGTACTAATTTCTACCCTCCCTACAATCCCTCCCAGTTATTTTTTTGGAACTTATGGTAGCCTATGTCCGTCTCCATGGTCCAATCTATCTTTATATAAAATTTCGACAAAATCGGTTCAGCCGTTTTAGCGTGAAAACGGAACATACATACATACACACTTTTCGAATTTATAATATTAGTAGGGATAAAAAGAGTCTTGAGTTATCTAAAAGATACAATGTATACGAAACTGGTTAATAGTTTGTATTTGGTCCTATATATGGTATTTTATGTCCACTGTCCAGCGCTGCATATAGATACTTCATTATGAAACGCACTAGGTTCATTGCCTGTGAATAGCATTTTCTACCAAGGAGTAGGTTTTTAATCCATGCAAATGTATTAGACGCTTTTGTCCGATCCCCAGTTACCTTTTCAAATACGCAAGTCTAATTTATATAACAGCCTGTCTATGACATATACAGGGTGTAAAAAGACCCTTAACGAAAACTGAAACCCCATATTGTACCAATCATTACGAAATTTTTTTGCTTCGGCATCATACCTGGGAAATTACTGGTTCCGGAGATATTGAGGCTCAAAGTTACTAGGGAATTTTTGTAATTAAGTAAAAAATTTATGCATTTACCCCGCTAACCTGTTCTATAGATGCCCTATGCACCCATAGTTTAGTAGGAATTTCGAAAATTGCACGCGCGCATTTTTTAAAGCGGCTTGAAAAAAGTGAATACTTAAAAAAAAAATCGTTTCGCAGGTTTTATTTTTGCTTAGTATGACTTGGCATGATGTCCAAAACGCGTAGACTTCGGCTTGGTGATGGGTCTTGTGACACCCTGTATAAACGGCCCAATCGAAGAAAATAATAGTTTAAACTGTATGAAAACTATGTAACCCTCATTACAATGCCTTACGAAGAACTCGAGCCAATTATAATAATTACAATAGTTGCATATTTGTATTCGTTTTTTTCGTACGGTTGCAGACGAGTTTTGGCCACCTGAGTATTAAATGCCCTTCATCGGCATGCGCCAGTTAGATAAAATACCAATTATTTAGTGCTCGTTAAGAAAATACAGGCAATTTCCTCATAAAAGCCGCTTTTAACTTCTAAGTATTGGATTAACCCCTTGTATGCCGGAACGCAGATCTACGCGAGACACAATAGCTTTTTAATTGTGTCTGGCATTCCGGCATAAAAGAGGTTAAGCAGGCATTTACGTATTTTTCTTAAGAATTGCTGCACCTTTATAAAACCCTAGAGGTGAGGAGGGGAGATAAAGATAGAGATCCTTTATTGCTCAAAACTGTGTAGTACATAGTAGATGACATTCATAATTTGGTATCAACAGTTTGCCCATTTCGGGCATTGCAAGTGTTAAATTACATAATTTATTGATAAGGAGTTGATTATAAGAATTAGGTATACATTGAAAGTTATTCGAAATTATTAAAAAAATAAAATAATAATGGATATGAATAAAAAAGCATGCTTATCTTAATATATAAAATCCTTGCGTTACTGACTGACTGACAGACACGTTACAGCCGAAACTATTGGGCGCAGGAAGCTGAAATTTGGCATGTATGTTCCTTGCGGACCGTAGGGGTGCACTAAGAAGGGATTTCCCAAAATTCCCACGGGATCGGCCAAAACGGGTAAATTTAAAAAAAAATGCAGCTGGCGTCCTCTAGGTTTTACATAATCATTAAATATTGAAATTTATTATATACCAGCGAGAAATTAGATTCAATTTTTAGACGTCACTTTTTGTCAAAATATTCCTGTAGGCTGAAGAAAACATTATCCACTAACCAGCTTTTTAGGGATCGTTTAAACATGCCTCCATCAATTTTTTTTATATCCATCAGCAGATGGTTAAATATACGTATGGCAGTTACAAAGGTACTTTTATAATATATCTTGTTATTTATTTTAGAGGGAAGGAGTAAGAGGTGAAGACTCTTCCTTAGTTTTACTGTAACACGTTAAATTTTCCCGATTCTGTGGGAATCTGGCAATTCTATGTGCACCTCTAATGCTAATCTGAGGCAACGTTTGGCTCTGGATTTGTTTTTGTGAAGTGATTCAATATTCACAGGATGGCCTGCAGTTAATTGGCAGAGGCGACGATGTGACTTTGTAGTGAGGTGTGAAGTAACAGCTAGGGCTGTCGTCGGGGTTTCCTTAAAAGATAAATTAAGGAAACGCCATTTGAATATAATCAAATGATATCACATGTGATGGCTACTTTACCATCATCATCATCAGCCTTTAACAGTCCACTGCTGGACTAGGCCTCTCCTTTGAAAGGAGAAATTGGCCTACTATACCACGCCGGCCAAAGGGGTTGGTAAAGAGTTTGTATCAAGTCTTCCTTCTCTTACAGTGCTGTTCTCTGCATAATCTGCTCCCTCTGTCGGCTCTTACGACACCCATGGGATGATATGGGGTGGTGACAATCCGTATTCTTAATCCGTCACCACACGGACAGTACTTTACCATACATATTGATAAAAGTGTTGTACATATTATAAAATGTAATGAAAGATTTAAACTAGGTATATTAACAAAATATTTCTTTTCGACAATTATATTCGGTGTTTGTTGTGCTGTAAAGGTATTCGTATTAATAAATTAGTCGAGGACCTTATGAATAAGTTAATAGATAATTATGTTTGTTTACGTTTTAATAATGACAGAAGCTCGATATAGATTCCACGTAGACATGTAATGTAGGCCATACACGCTACGGTCTACCGGAGACGTTACCTATGCAGGTTTACCTACGCAGGTCAAACATGTACATAAAACTGCACAGGTGTATTCCCACACTCACTCCGTTATAACTGCGCAGGTATACCTGCACAGGTAAACCTCTCCGGTAAACCTTAGCGTGTATGGCGGCCATTAGTTGTAAGGTAATCGAGACGCAAGAGAAAACAGAGGTATTTACACTTTAAATAGGTATATGGGTACGTTATTAATCGCGATCAAAACCCACTCATCTTCATCAAAACTTGTATGACGTTTAGGTCTAACGTTTACATCTTTTTACCTTAGTCATCCTAATCTTAATATATAAAATCCTTGCGTTACTGACTGACTGACAGACACGCTACAGCCGAAACTATTGGGCGCAGGAAGTTGAAATTTGGCATGTATGTTCCTTAGGGACCGTAGAGGTGCACTAAGAAGGGATTTCCCGAAATTCCCACGGGATCGGCCAAAACGGGTAAATTAAAAAAAAATGCAGGCGTAGCTGCTGGCGTCGTCTAGTAGATAATATTTTGCCAACAATAGCAGACAAAAGTAAAATAAGTTATTTTTTTATAAATAAATACATACCTATTTAGTGCGTAAAAATAGCTTGGTCCTTTTTTCACAATCTTCCGCAACCATTTTCACTTTCGCAGATTGTAAACACCGAAACACATTGATCGACAGATTATAAAGCATACTCTTCTCAACAGACACATCTCTGACATCTCCCACATTCCAATGTTGCATGAGAATATGTAAAGCAATTTAAACATAAGTCATGATACCTTTACGAATAAGTAGAGTCAAATTAACTCCTTTATTTTTTGTGCACCGACTTCGCATGCAATAGTATCTTCCTAATTAAAAATACTGGGTAGTAAGCCTTCATTAGAACATTCTCAGACATTAGATTATGATAAATTGCTGTCATTTCCTTGGCTACCCTTCTGCGCCATTATAAGTTATCATCTTAGTGCCATGGGTCACAGGTGCGTCATTTAATGGAAATAAACGATACAAAGCAGTCTTATGCGCGGTGCTACCAACTTTATTTCCATTATTTGCATGTGAAAATAATCAAGTTAAATATATAGGGTGTCACAAGACCCATCACCAAGCCGAAGTCTACTCGTTGTGGACATCATGCCAAGTCATACTAACCAAAAATAATACCTGGGAAACGATTTTTTTTGAGTTGTCACATTTTTTAAACCGCACTTAAAAGCGCGTGCGTACAATGCTCGAAATACCTACTTATCCATGGGGTTATAGGGCAACTAAAGAACATATTGGCGGGGTAAATGCATTGATTTTGTACCTGATTAGAAAAATTCCATACTAACTTTGAGCCTCAATATCTCCTGAACCAGTAATTTCCCAGGTATGGCGCTGAAGTAAAAAATGTTCATAGTGATTGGTACAACATGGGATCTCAGTTTTCGTTAAGGGTCTTTTTCCACCCTGGATATTAAACTTGAGAATTTGTTGTTATTTCCGATAAATAGTGGTAAGGGGGAAATAATTTGAGCTTAGGACAGCTGGAGAAGGTAACTTCCCCTATCGTCGTTTGTGATATCACAGTGTCTTCGACATCGGTTAAAAGCGGAGTCACGCCAATCTATCTGCTGTTCGGTATGTGGCGTGTGACCTCACCGGGATTTCATCTTTCCAAGGCCTTGGCCTGGATCAAGTCTCATAACAGGCTTGGCTGGATATCCGAGGGGCATCCTGTGGCCTGTTTTTGACAAAGGCTTGCCGTTATTCAAGTAGGATCCCCTGTCAACGGGAGTACAGTAATGCTTCTCTTCTGCTTAATAAGTTTTATTGTTTCGCAAAAAGATAAACAATACTTCATTTGGCGAAGGTACGACATTGCAAATGAACAAAAATTTCTTAATAATTTATACTTATTCTCTCAATTTTATTGTCGCCTAAATTTAAGAGTAAGTAAGAGTAAATAACTCGATCGGGAACCCTGCTAACACGGGCCCGCTAAGGAGAGCCGCATTGCGCCCGACAATAAAGGCATGATGCTACACATCGTGCAAATTAAAATATACCTCACTACAAGGTTGTGGCGTGCGGAATTCTTGTTTAATTATCTGTGCTTATTCGTTTGTGCTTTTGCAGATTGTATATTTTATGGAGTGGGAGTAAGGGTGTGCAAAATGCGTTTAAGTTTTTGTTTGAAGTGTTTAATAATAGCGTGGCATTTAAAAGGTGTGAATATATTTTTGTTTCTCATTAAGAATGAAGTGCGCTAAACAGCTAAAGACATTCAACGTGGGACTTTTTTATGAGAATACGTTATAGGGAATTATACCACCAGGTAGGTAGAATAAATTACTTTAGGTAAGTTGTACTCACTTTTGTCCTGTAAGAGATTGGAACGAAAAATAATAATAACCAAATAATGCAATTTTATTCAAAATCAATTAAAAAAATTTCTGCTTAATAAAAAATAATTTTCAAATTCGGTTAATAGATTGTTTTTTTTAGTGGTAAGAAATATGAATAAAAATGGAACCGAACTGAGTATCACCTCCTTTTTTGAAGTCGGCTAACAAATAAATTAATTACTGCAACGTTGTTAACGTTGACTGCTAGTAACCAATTCATAATCACCTGCCTGGTTCCAGTAGCTTAGATAGAAACTTAAATTAGCCAGATCGGTCTGTGTGGAGAACCTTGGGGGAGGCCTATGCCCTAATTAGTCATTAATTGTTTGCTTCTTTATCTACAAAATGTATTAAGTATGCAATTATAATGTGAGCTACCTAGTCTTTGTAACAATGAGCAATATCTCATTTCTTAGCCATTGATACCCAGTTCTTGCGTCTATAATTCCAGTTATTACGTGCATGTAACATTGTGGCATGTTGTGACAGACTTAGATCGGCTATACTTGATCTATAATACTAAGCAGGTGATAAAAACCTTATTAACTGTGTTATGAATGTACGAAGGATGATGTATTTGTTTTTACAGATGCTAATTGGATGGAAGGACTCACTGAAGTTTAAAAAAAAATAAGTACTTGAGTTCCTGTATGTTAACTGAGCCCACTTAGTTGAAAAATGGCGGGTTTTGTCGAGTCATGAAGAAAGATATTGATTATAATTTGTTGACATAAACATTCGTTTTAAACTGTCTTTCGGATAAGCCAGAGCATAAATAGGCTTGACTGATTTATTTGTCTGAGTGTTTTGTTTGACTGTACGGTTGGCGAAGTGGTTTAAGCGGCCGCCTCGCCGCTTGACACTGCGCCGAGTGTTCTGGGTTCGATTCCCACACGAGACAACACTTTGTGTGATCCATAAATTGTTGTTTCGAGTCTGGGTGTTCATTGTCCTCGTTAGTTGTATGTTTGTAAAGTCCCCCGCAACACAGAATTTAGACCTAATACGGGAGTTGTCTTTATAAAAAAAAATTGTGCGTAACATTAATTCGTTCTTTCATCCTTCCGTCCAATAGGACCTCGGCTTTGATTCCCTGGTTCTGTCATCTTTGACCATGGCGCTTGTGACAGTAAGGTCAGTCAGTCACAGCCAGTCGTGAGGCGTTAGTACTCTTTGACGACCGGTTGGCGCCGCGAGAGTGTAAGCGACTGCTACGAAGGTCGCGGGTTCGAGTCCCGCTCAAGACAAACATTTGTGTGCGTGAACATGGATGTTTGTCTTGGTCTGGGTGTTTCTATGTATAATATGTATGTATTTATAAAAAAAAGTATATATGTATGTTTATCCATTATCTAGTACCCATAGTACAAGCTTCTGCTTAGTTTGGGACTAGATGGTGTTGTGTGAATGTGGTAGAATATTATTATTATTATTATACTCTTTAATATATCGAAATGCAATATATTCAAGGTGGCCGTGTGGTTGACGGCATAGAATACAAGTGTCACCACCCCCTATCTTCCCGTGGGTGTCGTAAGAGGCGACTAAGGGATAACACGATGCAAATACCATCTTTGCGTAGAGACGGAAAACTCGACATCAAACCCTATACGACTGCCTCGTTGGTCTCGCGGCATAAATATGCGCGTGGGATCGGGAGGTCCCGGGTTCGATTCCTGGGTCGGGCAGTGCTATTGGGTTTTTCTGTCACGAAATTCTCAGTGCAGCCCGCAGTCTGGAAATGTGCCCGGTACGGCAATAGGCTCGCCCCTTATTACGTGGGACTAAAGTATAGGTATCTGGCGAAAAGTGGGTGTAGAAATACACCTCTGACTACCTCTTCGGGGTTATAGGCGCGAGACTATGTATGTATGTATGTATATATTCAAGGTATATAGTCTGCACGGTTGGCATAGTGGTTTAAGCGGGCCGCCTCGCCGCTTAACACTACACCAAGTATTGTGGATTCGAGACAACACTTTGTGTGATTCATAAATTGTTGTTTCGAGTCTGGGTGTTCATTGTGTCCGTTAGTTGTATGTTTGTAAAGTCCCCCGCGACACAGGATTTAGTCCTAGTGCGGGAGTTGTCTTTAAGAAAAATATGTAGGTATAACAAAGGTCTAAGCTATGGGATATCGCTATCTCTTCAGGTTGCGGAGGTCATGTGATTCTCTGTGGCTGTGCAGTTATGATGAGAGATGATTTTCCACAGAGCGACGGTTATTTGTCCTCTACCATATCCTGTCTTATCTCATCCGCCGAGCATTATCCCAGTCTCAACTTGGGGTCTGCTTTCTAGTCTAACTGAATTTGGCGGAATATTAGCTTTTCCACAGAGCGACTGCCTGTCTGACCTCCGCAACCCGAAGGGATAGCGATATTCAATAGTTTAGACTGGTGTCAGTTTATTTTAGAGGCACTGGCGCCCTATAACGACTGTCAAAGATTTTCTTGACAGCCGGGACCGACGGCTTAACGTGCTCTCCGAGGCACGAGACAAGCGATAATTAACAATTCAATACGCACATAACTCCGAAAAGTCAGTGGTGAGCGCCGTTTATTCGAACCCGATACCCTCTGCATGGCAGTCTATTGGTATCTCCACTAGGCTATCGCTGCCTGCCTGCTGCTATTCTGTCTAATCGGGTTAGACAAAAAAGCAGACTTCGGGAACAAGTGTTGGATGCAACTGGGATAAGGCCAAGATAATGATGACGAATTACGAAATTCCTTGAGACCAGTTACTCAGATTTTTATTTACACGAGAAACTGTACACCTCTGCCCATCAAATCTACAAAGCCCAGTCGTAAACATATGACTTTACCAGTATCAGCACCTTTGTATTCATAGCGCAATGATAGAACGCCCAATTAACCGGCCGAATACGAATGGTAGGCATCATAGCTGATGGTTTACGATGTTTGCTCGCAATTTATCGTGAACACGAACCAATTTATCGTGGCCGCTTAATCATGAGGCGGGCTATGAATTAAAATCACTGCGTTGGTGATCTGCATCTTTCAATATGCACGGTTGGCGTAGTGGTTTAAGCGGCCGCCTCGCCGCTTGACACTGCGCCGAGTGTTGTGGGTTCGATTCCCACACGATACAACACTTTGTGTGATCCATAAATTGTTGTTTCGAGTCTGGGTGTTCATTGTCCGCGTTAGTTGTATGTTTGTAAAGTCCCCCGCGACACAGGATTTAGTCCTAATGCGGGAGTTGTCTTTAAAAAAAAAAAAATTGTATTTAGAATAATCAGAGAGGTTGGACTAGGTTTAGACTAGAGAGAACATGCCCTATAAATTTCCTTATACCGAACGTGCAACATGTAATGTCAGTTGGTCTTAGTTGGTTAATCATAACGTCAAATTACGCGTCTCATTTAAAGAGGCATAGACTCTTTACATACTCATATCTTTGACTACATTCTCTAAATAGCCGTGCTGTGATATGTCATCAGTGTAAAATTTGTTGGACGTTTGTGTTTATATTTTTTTGCATTTAAATAGTAAGTAAGCTTATAATAATTAAATAGTGTACTCATTAATTAATACACATCGTGTGTGTGATATCGGGATGTGGATTCCGCTATTCTCGAAACGGAAATAACAGGAGAAACTTTATCTTCTAGCAGTGAGTCGGAATTTTCCAACAAATTTATTTACTTTTCTCGTATTAATGCTATAATGAGTGTTAAGTTTACACAATATCATTGTATTGCAAATCAAGGGAACAGCTTGCATACGTATGTGTTATGAATTTAACTCACAAATTGTTATTTTGTACATTTATTGATTTAATAGCATTAGTGATGGGATTTGACAGTGAAAGGAGATATCGATGTTTTTAAATGAGGGATAAATACGGAAACTAACTATCGGACATGAATGTAAGACTGTAGCTGGACGTGACAGCGGGTAGCCGCGGTTGCTAAGTTGGCAATAAACAAAAACGTCCAGCGGTCTAATTTTCTATCGCGCGTTTGATAGTAAGCGCAGTTTAATGTACATAATTTACTTAGATACCTACCTTAAAAGTAGCGTCTATTAACCTAAAGCCAAGTGTTCCAGTGTACGCGCGTGTGTGTAGGCTTACATTTTTGCATCTATAAAATAGTAGATGGGTTAGGGATGTGAGTAGCATTTTTTATTATTAAGAAGGTGTTTTTTATTACAGGTTGCCTATTAATGACGTCACAAGAAAACTTTGGATAAATGCCGTTGGACGGCCTAGTTTGATTTAGCAGAAGTACCATCGTATATGTTCACGTCATTTTGAGAAAGACTTGGACCTGGCGTCGTTTAAAACCGAAAGCTGTGCCTACATTACATTTATGCCCGGACATTGCACACCCGGTAGAATTATTTATCCAAAGCTAAACAAAAAGTGTGTAATTTTAGTTTGAACATATTAATAAAATATAATAATTACATCGATTTTATTAATCTACCTACTTCTATATTATTTATCATATTAGTGCTATCCTGACTGATCAAAGACGTCTTGCCTTGTAGTCCGCTACATAATATTCTACCATAAAATATAATATTCTTTCACATTCACACAACATTATCTGGTCCCAAACTAAGCATATCTTGTACTACGGGTACTAGACAATCGATAAACATGCTTATATACTTTTCTGTAAATATATTACATATTATACATAGTACCATCCAGACCAAGACAAACATCCATATTCATGCACACAAATGTTTGACTTGAGCGGGAATCAAACCCGCAAGCTTCGGCGTGGCAGTCGGATTACCTATAACTCTAAAAAATCGAGCAGTGTCCAACGTTAGCGATAGCAAGCAACGTGATATGATGCGACGCAAACAAATTGCCAAAGCCGCATTAGCCAATCTGGTATAATTCGTACAATACATAATCTAAGTGACAGTTTCTTAGCATCGCATCGCAACGCATCGCTCATTAGTTTATGAATACTTTTTGTCAATAGATTTTATGGCTAAAACGAACAATTAATTACGTGATTTTTTTAGTACTGTCTGTCTTGTCAAGTCTTCGCAAAGCACTGTCCGGCGTCAACAGCAAAAACTACAATTTCAATATTTTAGTTGTTTACTTTTACGGCTTAAATATATCGACACATACTAAAGTTAGACATTTGACCAAAAATATTTATCGATAAATCATAACTGTTACGAACAACACTCGGTTTCCTAACTCTATGTTTTGTCTACTGTTTGCCTACAACGATGCTGCTATAAGAGCGTGCTGCTAAACCTATCGACAGCTCTTTCTATGATACTGCATGTGCCATTAGAAAGAAGATATCAATCATAGCAACCGCTGTTGTTATTTAGTGTTACTTCTATGCCTTAGGTTATATTTCTTTGAAAATAATAGTCTTTGAATATTTTACAGTGACGTAGTTCAGTGTCATCGTATTGGCATTGTATCTGGATTTGTGGAACAGCACCGAACAAACGGTTAAATATACGAATTTTTCGTTAGGGGTCATCCACGAATTACGTCATTCATTAAGGCGGGGGGGGGGGGGGGATAGGTTGACAAAGCGTGACATTGTTTGGAGAATGTGTTGGTGATGTATAAGAACAGTTGTGACAAAGTCGGGAGAGGGATCTAATAATCGTGAAAATTGTGTGACCTAATTTATGGGCGGCTCCTTTCCAAGGACGCGCAGGACACTGGCGTGACGGTGACGGGACAGCAGCGTGACGGCAGCGTGATAGCATCAGGACGACAGCGTGGCGTAGACGTCATTCGTTACTTTTTGTAATGTCTTCTCCTCAAGCCTCATCATCAGCCATATATATTGCCCCATTGTTGGACACGGGCCCCTTCTCACCATGAGAAGGATAAGGCTATAACTCCACGACGCTGGCCAAGTGCAGGTTGGCAGACTTCTTATGTCTTTCAAGAAAATTGTGGAGAACTCTCAGACATGCAGGTTTTCTCACGATATTTTCCTTCACCGATAAGCAAACGATAATTAATACTAAAGAGTAGCAATATTTCATGGTCTACACCAGAGTCAGGATGTCGAAACTCCTTTACGACTGTAAAAGATCTCAGTAGCTATATTTTCTCGTAGAAATCAGAAAGTGACGAACTCGCATAACCCTTCTAAGAGATTGACTCGTGCGTTGGTCACATTGCCCTGTCTCCCTCAACTCCTCTGCGTATTCATTCATAGTCGTTCTAGCGTTTTCCCGGTTACATCCAGGCCTTGGAACTGCTGTATGACCTCCGGCATCCATAGGAATAGCTATATGACATGGCTTAGATTAGTGTCAGTATACTAAAATGTATTTACTGATTCTCCATAACGACTTTCATGGCTCTTTATAACAACCGGGACCAGTCGGTCCCACGTTAAGTCTAACGTGCTCTCCGAGGCACGGGACGAGCGATAACAAACCTATCAATTCCAGGACATAAAAGCTGATAAACAAACGACTCTTTAAGGTAAAGGTTTTCAAATCCTTGATGAAACTAGGCTCCATAAAACAAGTAGTCTATTAGGATAAAGCAAGCGTGCATTTGTGGCGTTTACTTGGGGAAATAACTTAGGGACTAAGTGCACAATTCTGCACTGTGTCTAATTACCAATTTAATGAGCTCATAAACTAACGGTGACATATATAACTTGAAGCCGTAATGGTCTCAGGTGTATTAAGCTTTTTTACGGCAGTAAGGATTTATGGGGTGTGAAGAAAAAAAGAAAGTGGTGTTCATGGCAGAGCATTGTTTAAAATTATGGTAAATAAATGTTTAATTTGAAGTTATGAGGCGTTTACACGAAGGAGGTGGTATTAAAACAATAAACGGTAATTGTGCCTAGCTTTTTGCACAAGTTCTACAATGTGTACTGGTTATAAAGATATCACATAAGCGAGTGGTGCTTGTTTCTTAATTATATCATCGTTATAATCTGACAATTGCAAGATAAGTATATAATATGTATGTTTATCCATTATCTAGTACCCATAGTACAAGCTCTGCTTAGTTTGGGACTAGATGGTCATGTTGTGTGTATGTGGTAGAATATTATGTTATAATTATATTATTATAATTTATAGGAGGTGGTGGAAACAAATTATGAATACGCTGATATGTGCTGTCTAGCTTTAAGTTTTATGGAGACATGTTTCTATATATAATCTTACATGAAATTTTCCGTTCCAATAATGTAAATCCGCCAACTATTTACGTTACGCTAGAAACCCATTTAGATAGCTTTTGTCCACTATACGAAAATTGAGTTAGAGGCACAGTTAACGTGTGATACTCCCAAAATAAGTTGAGAGTTACTCACTAAAACCACCACGATGTCTTCGACTTCCCTTAAGACGACTGTCCTCGACGCGTGGTTCTGCTGATGGACGCACACCTAGGGTGGCCAACTTTTTTTACAAGAAAAGCAGTATATTCAGATCTATGAAGAATATTAAACAATATTTTAGGAAAATTAACAGTATTATTTAGGTACCTATTTATTGTTTTAAATACATCTTTTTTAGAGCTTTTCGCACAACTTATTCATTTACAATCTTTTTTGAAAACTTTATACGCCTCACCACAATCTTAATATATAAAATCCTTGCGTTACTGACTGACTGACAGACACGCTACAGCCGAAACTATTGGGCGCAGGAAGCTGAAATTTGGCATGTATATTCCTTGGGGACCGTAGGGGTGCACTAAGAAGGGACTTCCCGAAATTCCCACGGGATCGGCCAAAACGGGTAAATTTAAAAAAAATGCAGGCGTAGCTGCTGGCGTCCTCTAGTTATAAAATAAATGAGGAGCTCATTTTTTATTAAATTAATAGGTCTTCTATTTCCATCCGCCCGCCACTTTGCATTCATTACTGAAAAACCTTTTTCAATAAATGCTGAGGTGGCGGGAATAGAAAGTAGATACGAGACAATTTTAGTTATGTTTTTGAATTCTTCTGAAGTGTTTAATAAATGGCTTCACTTTTGGCCAGTAGGTACTCATTTCAAGAAAATCTTTGTTTGCTGATATTATTTCATAAATTATAAGTATATAAATGATAGTCGTTGAGAAACTCAGTGTCATCTGTTTGTGGCTGCACTGCAATGAGCAGTGAGCGCTGTGAGCGCCCTCTGACTAAATAAAAACAAATTTGTGTGAGCGTCTAAGGGTGCTTGTACACGGTGCATGTAGGTTGAGCATGTTGAGGCACATGCGCGGGTTATTTGTACGGTAAACATATCGTTTAAAAAAATGTGCGGGTCCAGCGACTTGAGCATGTACCAAAGCGAGCCACCCGCGCAACTAATTCGCGTGCTCTGCGGCACGCGCGGGTCACTCGCGCATGTTACTTGTTAAAATGACATTTTTAACATATGATTTTAAAAGAATTTTCGTTCATCGAGATATTTTGACGCGATTCAAGTCATAAAGCTACCGCACGAATAGCATGCACATGTAGCTCTTTACATTATTATATATACGAACAAATAACTTGTATGTAATGCAATGTACATACAGCTTGCGCAAGTAGCCCGTGTCATTACTTGCTCCAATTATTTGCACCATGTACAAGTACAAGCGAGTAACTTGAACAAGTAGCTTGCGCATATTACTAACGCGTGAGACCCGCACCTTTACTTGTTCCAGCTACATGCACCGTGTACAAGCACCCTTAGTATAATATTAATGTGTTTGCATTTTTATTTTATTGTATACTTTATTTTTGTTCAACAGTAAAAAGTATAATTTAGTGGAAAACAGTATAATACTGTTCAAAACAGTATAGTTGGCAACCCTACGCACACCGCACCTTGGTGCAAAACCAGGCACCGTGGGAAGACAGCTTCAGAGGGGCAGTCAGCAAAATCAACCAAGGTAACGTATGGCATGTGTGATGTCGCTGGCCAATACCGACCCACTAACATAATCACAATTATTAATTAGATCAGGCGCGATTGTCCAGTGGTGTACGCTACGGACTGCCGAGACAATGGTCTCGGGTTCGATCCTTAGTTACCCCGGGCACACTTGTCTTTACTAAAAATGCTAATTATCACTCGCTTACCAAATGCCTAGCCGTGTGGTTGACGGCATAGAATACAAGTGTCACCACCCCCTATCTTCCCGTGGGTGTCGTAATAGGCGACTAAGGGATAACACGATGCGAATACCATCTATGCTTAGAGACGGAAAACTCGACATCAAACCCTATGCGACTGCCTCGTTGGTCTCGCGGCATAAATGTGCGCGTGGGATCGAGAGGTCGATTCCTGGGTCGGGCAGTGTTATTGGGTTTTTCTGTCACGAAATTCTCAGTAGCAGCACGGAGTCTGGAAATGTGCCCGGTACGGCAATAGGCTCGCCCCTTATTACGTGGGATAAAGTATATCTGGCGAAAAGTGGGTGTAGAAATACACCTCTGCCTACCTCTTCGGGGTTATAGGCGTGAGACTATGAGACTATGTTACCAAATATATGTGACTATTACATTGGGACCGAAACATAACTGGCGAAGTGTGGGTGTGTAGTACACCTCTGCCTACCCCTTCGGGGATATAGGCGTTAATTTATTAATTAGACCTGTGCCTTACAACCAATTGAGTAGTTCACCAGACTATTGCGGAATTATCGATTCAAAATAGTGGCCACGAGTTTTATTGCCCGTTCTTTCTCGTGGTTCTACCTATTGCTTTGCGAACGTGGCAGTAAATGTAAATGTAGAAGCATTAAGTAATTCGATTAAAAAAATGACGTTCATAAGCGTCACCTTGTGACCTAGATGAATAAACGATTTTGACTTTGACTTTGACTTTATCGATACAATACTTCAAATATTTGCTATATTTGATATTTTTTTGAAAAAGCGGCGGTAGCCCAGTGGTGTACGTAAGGGACTGCCGAGACGATGGTCTCGGGTTCGATCCCCAGGTACCTCGGGCACACACCTCTGACTTTTCGAAGTTATGTGTGTATTAAAAAAAAAAGTTAATTATCGCTCGCTTAATAATGTGCCCGGTAGATGGCAATAGGCTCGCCCCCTATTACATTGGGACGGAAACATATCTGGCGAAGTGTGGGTGTGTAATACACCTCTGCCTACCCCTTCGGGGATAAAAAGGCGTGAAGATATGTTATGTTTTGATATTTTTTATTTTAGAGGAAGTTTGAATTATGTCTAACAATAATGTTCTAAGCACGACATTACAAATCATTTTAATTACGGTACTCAGATGAATGGCTGGTAGCGTTAGAGACTTAAACTTTCGTTTATTAATTGTAGGTGATTGTTATTGTTTCAATTATTTCAAACACGATTTGTTCGAGTAGGGATTTTATGGGGTTTATACGTGAGTTCATATCTTTTTAATATTTTATAGACCTACATATTCATAAGAATATTTTTTTTATACTTATGAATTTGGAGGTTCCATGTCATAGGGGGCGAGCCTATTGCCGTTACCGGGCACTTTGCCAGACTGCGTGCTGCTACTAAGAATTTGGAAAATCCAGTAACACTTTTGTCCGACCTAGGAATCGAACCCCGATCAGCCGACGTATACGCTATCCACTGGACCACGGAGTCTCATTGTTCGTCAAGGTCAAAATCATTTATTAATTTAGCTCACAAGGTGACGCTTATAAACTTCAAAGGTAAATGGCCACCTTCGTATGGAAACCGTACCCATGGCGGACACAAACGAAATATAGCAGAGTGTATTCATCTATGGCTCTCATTTACTATGGCATTAGTCGCATTCATGTGACCCACGGGAATCTCAAAAAATTAAAGTGCTATCTATGTATATATCCATACTCTTTATCTCTGAAACTTCTGATCCGATTTGAAAAATTCTTTTTGTGTGTGATAGGGTTATAGGCTACTTTTTATCCCGATATTCCCGCGGTATCACTGAATGAGGCCGACGAAGTCGCGGCCATCCGCTAATTAATTATATAGGTTAAGAAAATTTAATGCTAATTCACTAAAATATTTTTTATTCAATTTGATCCAAAGCAATCATAAGATCATTTAAAAAGGCAGCGGGTGCGTCTGTTGCTTCCTGGTGTATGGCACAATACAGATAATAAACAATGCTAGCGAGTTGGGCACAGTTATTTAATGTGCGAAACAAAACCTGTTCAATGTGCGAAAGAGACATCGTATAACATATCTCTAAACATTAGCTCATCCGTGCACCATGCTGTACGGTTTCGATATTATTTTTATGCCTTTATAAGATGAAATAAAAGCCTTTGATACCGTTTGTTTTACATTTTTCTCCGTCGATTTTTAATCGAACAATTATAATGCAATGAAAGGTCATATTATTCCCCTTTGTTTAAAACTATTTTGGTTAATGTCCGCCACTGTTCGCAAAACGGGTCAGATATGCCCAATGACCTTTAATTACTTAATGCTTCTTTATTTACATTAACAGTTATTTTTAAGATACAGTAATGAAATTGAATCTGCAAAATACGATGTAATTATGCTCTTATCCCTGTTCAGACACAGCCGACATCACTATGTCTGAACAAATACTTATTTAGTAGATAGTAGAGCCTTGCTGATTCCAGCATGAATGGGCCGGATCGACCCGAGAAGTACTATCTACTCAAAGAATATCGACGTAAAGTAACAAAAGGTTCTTTCGGTGAGCGAGAGTGCCGGAGGCTCTATCCTCTTTTCCTTCTCCTTCTTCCCACTTCTCCTCCTATTGTCTGCTATGTGCCTCCACTGGTTGTCTTTGGGCGGCGGTAATCAATTACCACTATCCTATCTGTATGATTCTTTACCGCCGCCTTTATAAGTACATACATACATACATAACGTCACGCCTTTTATCCCCGAATGGGTAGGCAGAGGTGTATTTCTACACCCACTTTTCGCCAGATATACTTTAGTCCCACGTAATAAGGGGCGAGCCTATTGCCGTACCGGGCACATTTCCAGACTCCGTGCGGCTACTGAGAATTTCGTGACAGAAAAACCCAATAACACTGCCCGACCCAGGAATCGAACCCGGGACCTCCCGATCCCACGCGCACATTTATGCCGCGAGACCAACGAGGCAGTCGTATAGGGTTTGATGTCGAGTTTTCCGTCTCTACGCAAAGATGGTATTTGCATCGTGTTATCCCTTAGTCGCCTCTTACGACACCCACGGGAAGATAGGGGGTGGTGACACTTGTATTCTATGCCGTCAACCACACGGCGCCTTATAAGTACATACTTATAAAATAACGCAAGGTAAACACAGAGTTTCAATATTTTTGCCTTAGTATTCCTCTCATATTTTTATCCTTATATCTGAAGAGTAGGTACCAACGGGAACTAGGTATATAAATTCTTACAAAGTCTATAACAATTTGAATGCAAATCTCTTCGCCCAACTCTAAACTAAAACACATCCATTCATTTCACAACAAATATGGCTGCAAAATGACCAGTAGCAAGCCAATACATCAAACACCGTTCGATCTCCATAAAAAACTCGAACAATGTCAATCGTGTCATATTTCTAGCACAGAAAGCTTTGTGCAGTTGGAATACGAAACCACTTATAACGAAGCTGCCAGTTATTTACTTGAGCTATGGGCGCTAATAGCTCGTTTGGTTAGGCGTGTCTTTTTAAAATGGACGGGTTCGATGCTAAGTTAGAAGTGATAGCGGGGATGAAGACTATTTTATGTTTGATAGAGATGAAAAGTAAATAAGTATATATTTTACAGTTAGAAGTAAAATAGGAATAAATAAATAATATAATATAATACAATATTCTACCACATTCACACAACACCATCTAGTCCCAAACTAAGCAGAAGCTTGTACTATGGGTACTAGATAATGGATAAACATACTTATATATTTTTTTGTAAATACATACATATTATACATAGACACACCCAGACCAAGACAAACATCCATGTTCATGCACACAAATGTTTGACTTGAGCGGGTATCGAACCCGCGACCTTTGGCGTGGCAGTCGTTTACACTCCCGCTACGCCCCCGGGTCGTCTAGTCCCTGCTAATTCTATAGAGGAATCGTGTGTATGTATGTAACGTTTTCACAACAAAGGATTATTTAGGATATATAATCTTAAAGCTTAGCTTGCACCTCGCGTGCAACGTGTGGTTAGTCCGCTGGCAGCTAGTGGTAGCTAAAATTGAAGACAATGCCGTGCTGTAGCAGTACCGTTGCGGTGCCGTGCCGGTACAGTGTGCAATAACTTTTAAAGTTGAGCAATGTTTCGTTCTGAGAATCAATTCATCATCGTCATCATCGCCCTAGCGTTATCCCGGTTGCATCCAAGACTGGCACGCCTTGGAGCCCGAGGTCCGCTTACTGGTCTAACCAGATATGACAGAATATCAACGTTCTGTGAATCAATTGTTTGTTAGTAATTTTCTACCTACTTTGATTTGGTACTTAAATCCCGTCTATCAATGAAGGTTACGAAAGTTCTCTCTAAGTCCTATCACTTGAACCACACAATTCTAACAGCAATTTAGAGACGATAGTTCGCTTAAGTGTTCTTGCACACATACCGTGAAAATCACGGCAAATTCACCGAAAATTGATAATCCAGGGGCAAGCAGAGATTAAGCCAAGGAAACAGTTTACTTACGGTAGGGCGACATCGCAGTAAATATATCGCGACGTACGTTACTGCCATAGTGTTGCTTTCCCAAACTGCCTTTGACTCGCTAAACAACGATTAAACATAGTTAGCCAAGTAGGTGTTTAGTTCAGACATAGGTGTGAAAGAGTGATTATTATATTGGAAATATATTATTGTGAAGCATATTCTCTAAACTTCTTTCAAACAAATAAAAGCCGAATTTAAACAAAAATCTCTTTTAAAGGCTCTTGGACTAAATTAAACTTTATTTTGGTATGAGTTCTTTTCAATTAATTTTCGTGAAAATCAACAGCCTTTTTTTATTTATATACATTAATGAAACATCATTTTATAATCTATATGAAGCTTAATCTAATCTTAATGTCTAAGTAGTATATGTACAAAAAACCATAAATGAAATTAAAAATTGAAAATATTTACAAGGTTTAGGCGTCGTAATTCCGTCTGGTCTCTTACCGTCGCGTCGTCGCGTACCAAACCATTTGGTTCAAGTACAGCTGGTACGCCAGACGCGACAAGAGCACGACGAATTATGTCATTCAAATGGGCGTGACGGGGAATTCTATCAGCGCTTCTGCTACAGGATAGCCCATGGTGTCCGAGGTGACGTCTTCTCCACAATGACATCGATGCGGAGAAACACATGGAGCACCTAAACGAAGACAGTGGTTTTCGTGATGGCTTATGAACGGCTAATATTTCACTTGTCCGTGTGGTGACGGATTAAGAATACGGATTGTCACCACCCCATATCATCCCATGGGTGTCGTAAGAGCCGACAAAGGGAGCATATAATGCACAGAACAGCACTGTAAGAGAAGGAAAACTTGATACAAGCCCTATACCCAACACGTTTGGCCAGCGTGGTATAGTAGGCCAATCCCTCCATTCAAAGGAGAGGCCTAGTCCAGCAGTGGACTGTTAAAGGCTGATGATGATGAATATTTCACTAGGGTATCAGATGAGCTTTACTGTGGCGTCGTTTTGCTCGACAATTCGCCTTGTGAAACATATGACTTGAGTGGGTTTTTTGCTACAGCGCGGTAATATTGCCGTAATAAAAAACCGTACTAAAACCGGCACGTGTAGAAGAGCCTTAGGTCTATTTGAGCGCGTGCTAACTCATCTCGCGGCAATAACGCCGCATAACTCAGGGACACAAAGCGTGAGTGATAAACGTTCGAGTTAGGACCAGGGGCGCTGCGGGCTTTGTGAACTTGTAGTAGAGGCTTTGTTTGTTGGAGATTCTTTCATACTAGTTGCTGCCTGTGACTCGGCCTGTAGGTGTCAGATTTCGCGCTAAGACCGAACTTACACCTCTTTCAGATATTATATTAAAACAAGAGAAAGCCAGCAGCTACGTCTGCATTTTTTTTTTAATTTACCCGTTTTGGTCGACCCCGTGGGTATTTCGGGAAATCCCTTCTTAGTTCACCCCTGCGGTCCCCAAAAAACATACATGCCAAATTTCAGCTTCCTGCGCCCAATAGTTTCGGCTGTAGCGTGTCTGTCAGTCAGTCAGTAACGCAAGGATTTTATATATTAAGATGAAGCCTACTACATCTTAGCGCAATATCTGACACCTTGTGCTTTTCGGATGTACAAGCTACTGAAAAGTTTCTTCATAATCCGTTGAGTTGTCTTTGCGTGAAATTGTTCTATGTATCTTTGTATCTTTACACACTATCGCTTTTATAATAGCGCTGCTAATTCAGAATTGTAGTAAAAGATTACACAGGTGGCCGTTCATCATCATAATTTTATTATCTTTCAAATCAAACTACGGTTTACGGATTCTATCGTGATATATTGGTGTAACCGACATAACGTTTGAACCGAATGATCTAGAAACTACACATATCGCGATAGATACCCTAAACCGATATTTGATTTCATTATGTAACATTCGCGTAAACTCAATAAAAATCTATCATTATTATATCATATACTGTGTCACTGCTGAGATGAGAAGGTTAAAGGCAGGCCAATCCCTGGCTAAGTGTGGGTTGACAGACTTCATATTTCTTTCGAGAATATGTAGAGAAATCTCAGACATGTAGGTTTCCTCACGATGTTTTACTCCACCGCTTCATGATCAGCCTTTAACAGTCCACTGCTGGATTAGGCCTCTCCTTTGAAAGGAGGAATTGGCCTACTATACCACGCTGGCCAAACGGGTTGGTATAGGGTTTGTATCAAGTTTTCGTTCTCTTACAGTGCTGTTCTCTGCATAATATGCTCTCTCTGTCGGCTCTTACGACACCCATGGGATGATATGGGGTGGTGACATTCCGTATTCTTAATCCTTCACCACACGGACATTCCCTCCACCGCTTAGTAGGCGATAATTAACAATTAATTACGCACTTAAGTAAGAAAAGCCATTAACACGAGCCATGGATTCCGACCTGAGACTATCTGTCTCTCTACTAGGCTAGCTCTGCCATTGAAGCAGTAAATCCTCTAGTATAATCTAATTTGACAGAATATCAACATTTTCACAGAGTGACTTCCCTCAGATGACTGCAAACCAAAGGGAAAGTAATTATGCATGGCTACAACTAATGTTAGTATACTCAAGAGTACTGACTCCCCATTTCGACTTAACGTGCTCGACAAGGCACGGTACAAGGAATAATTAACAATGTTATACGCACATAATTGTCTGCAAGGTTGGCTTAGTGGTTTAAGCGGCCGCCTCGCCGCTTGACAGTGCGCTGAGTGTTGTGGGTTCAATTCCCACACGAGACAACACTTTGTGTGATTCATAAATTGTTGTTTCGAGTCTGGGTGTTCATTGTGTCCGTTGGGTGTATGTTTGTTAAGTCCACCGCGACACAGGATTTATTCCTAGAGCGGGAGTCGTCATTAAAAAAAAAATGTAGCTTCGAAAAGTCAGTAAAACGCGCCGCGTGCTTGAACCCAATACCCCCTGCATAGCAATCTGTTGCGAACTCCAAAAGCCTTATTCAGAGTGTAAAAAGACCCTTAAAGAAACTGAAACCCCATGTTTTACCAATCATTACGAACATTTTTTACTTTGGCACCATACTTGGGAAATTACTGGTTCAGAAGATATTGAGGCTCAAAGTCGCCATATTTTTTTCTAATCTTAATATATATATATCTTAATATATAAAATCCTTGCGTTGCTGACTGACTGACAGACAAGCTACAGCCAAAACTATTGGGCGCAAGAAGCTGAAATTTGGCATGTATGTTCCTTGGGGACCGTAGGGGTGCACTAAGAAGGCATTTTCCGAAATTCTCACGGCATCGGCCAAAACGGGTAAATTTAAAAAAAATGCAGGCGTAGCTGCTGGCGTCCTCTAGTTAGGTATAAAATCGATGCATTTACCCTGCCAATATGTTTTATAGGTGTTCTATGAGCCCATTGATAAGTAGGTATTTCAAGTATAGCACGCACGCACTTTAATTGCGAATTAAAAAATGTGACTTTAAAAACACGTTAAATTTTTGCTTAGTACAAGCATGATGTCCAAAATAAGTAGACTTCGGCTTGGTGATGGGTCTTGTAAAACCCTGTATATTTTAATATGTGTAGAACAGTATCGTTTATTTGGCAGCTTCAGTTTGCGCCCACACTGTTTTATGTGAACGACCCCAAGGTGGCAGAAAATGCCTCAGGCGTTAAGTCCACCTACACATATAACACTAAACGAGGGTGAATTTCAATAAACAGATAGTGGCAAGAGCTTTGTTTTAATTATCTTGTGTTTAGCAATGGTTCTAAATGAGATCTTTATTTGAAAATTAAGTTATTTATAACAATAAATAGGTATCTTTTAATTTTGTGATGTTTAATGTATCGGGGTCGTATAATAAGCTTCACAATTCCTTCATCTTAATTAGCGGTCTATAATATAGATTGATGATTTCCGTGTGGTGACGGATTAAGAATACGGAATGTCACCACCCCATATCATCCCATGGGTGTCGTAAGAGCCGACAGAGGGAGCATATTATGCAGAGAACAGCACTGTAAGAGAAGGAAAACTTGATACAAACCCTATACCAACCCGTTTGGCCAGCGTGATATAGTAGGCCAATTCCTCCTTTCAAAGGAGAGGCCTAGTCCAGCAGTGGACTGTTAAAGGCTGATGCTGATGAACAATAAAAGTCTTTTAAGTTTGTGATGTTTAATGTATCGGGGTCGTATAATAAACTGCAAAATTCTTTCATCTTAATTAGGTCTATAAAATAGATTGCTCGACATGATGTGAAATTCAATTTGACTGCATATTACGTAGTGGGTTTAGTCGCTTAACTATCGCCAGTGTTAAGCGTGGTCTTATTTCAATTCTCACCCGTAAGCTTTGTGTGATAAAGTGATTAATGATAAATTGATTTTCGATTGCTTGAGCGTTCTTTGAACACGTAGTTTAAATATTTGTAAGTTCTCATGACACAGGAATTTAACCTAGAGTTGATAACATTATTATTGCTTAAAAAGTTTCTACAAAAAAGTTAAACTGCCTCCGTGGTTCAGTGGATAGCGTATGCGACTGCTGATCGGAGGTCCCGGGTTCAAATCCCAGGTCGGGCAAAAGTGTTACTGGGTTTTGCCGAATTCTCAGTAGCAGCACGGAGTCTGGTGATGTGCGCGGTAACGGCAATAGGCTCGCCCCCTATTACGTGGGACCTAAAAATTGATGGCGAAATGTGCGTGTAGTATTTCACCTCTGCCTACCCCTTCGGGGATACAGGCGTGAGTCTTTAAAAATTAAGTTAAATTTATATTACTTCATAGAGTAAAGTTTAAACATGGCATAGCTAAGATAAATGACCACTAGTTAGCTAGTGGTTTCTATAATGAGAACTAAAATGATCTTGTAATAATTTGCTCGTAAGCATTCTTAAACATGTTGCAATAATCTGTAGTTTACCTATTACATGGCTTAGTGTCTGCTTATTAAACTATAGTATATAATTTAGAGGAGTTGTTACTTGTTCAGTTTTATAATAGGTATATGACTAATTGTCTCCGTAGTCCAGTGGATAGCGTATGCGACTACTGATCGGAGGTCCCGGGTTCGATTCCCGGGTCGGGCAAAAGTGTTACTTACTGAGTTTTTCCGAATTCTCAGTAGTAGCTCGGAGTTTGGTGATGTGCCCGGTAACGGCTCGCCCCCGTGGGACCTAAAAATTCATGGCGAAATGTGGGTGTATATTTACACCTCTGCCTACCTCTTCGGGGATACAGGCGTGAGTCTATAAAAAAATATATGACTAATTTTCTTACCTTGCTAAGTTGCTAGTTGTACCTACGTTTGACCAAAGGGTAGGCATACTGCGACGCAATGTTTGCTGTTGGATACTTTATGTGTGTACTAGATTTGTTCACGACTATATCATCATCATATCAGCCGAAAAACTTCCACTGCTGGACACAGACCTAACCCAAAGATTTCTATGGACTGATCTATTTTTTTTGACGCATGATAGAAACCAAACTATTTACGGGCTAACTCGTCCAGGCTGGCCCCCTAAAGGGGCTCAGGCTAGGGAGAGTGTGGGACTCCCCGACGAGAAGCGCCGTGACTAAAACCACCATGGTGTTCCTCTATCCGATCCCATTGAGTGGCGGGGTCACAGAAACTACACTACCCGGGAGCCTAACAAGTTCGTTGGCCCACCTTACGGGAAGACTAACTCTGCTACGACGTCCGGTCCATGGCTGCTACTCCAGAACCTTTCTGCTGCAGCGACCATCGGTTCTTCTGGCCAAGTATCCTACTCAGTACACTTCATCTTGACTACATTTGCGTAGAGTTCAGCACAATATTAAATTTTCTTGACACAAAACTTAACATATACGCAAGCGACGCCGCCGCTTTTAATGCACTTCCGAGGACACCATTTAGGTTGTACCAAACCCTAAAATAGAAAACAATAGATCATTTACATGTCCTATAGTGTTACCTATTTATTGGTAGATACAACATCACAAGACGGATCGAAAGTCCCGCTAAATCAAGAGTTCGCAGTAATTTATGTGTAAGGTAATGCGGCCAGACCGCCGCGGGCCTCGCGCCGATTTTACGCACCTGAGCCGCTCTCAGAGCTATCTTATTGTTTTATATGTTGGGTTATGAGGCGTTTGTTTAAAAGATGAACGGTTTAAATGGTTTTATATGGCAGTAAGGTCCATCATGTGAGCTTGAAGACGTCCATTGCTGGACATAGGCCCTCCTTAAGGTTCTCTAAACAGACCGATCTTAAACCCCTCGCATCGAACCACTTCACGAAATCTTATCCAGATCGTCAGTCCAACTTGCGGGAGGCCTACCCCTGCTGCGTCGTCCGGTCCATGGTCGCTACTACAGAACCTTCCTGACCCCAGCCACCATCGGTTCTTCGAGCTATGTTCAGTATCGGCAGTAAGTTTCACCTGATAGTAAGCAACAACCACCAGCCATAGACCTCCCTTCCCTCCCTTCCCCGATACTTAAAGTGTTAAGACTTCTAATGACCAGTAAATTCACTAGCTATAAGTACCATTCAAACTGGAATATAGTACTGCACATTTGTATGATACTAGGCGCCAGATTAACTGATACTGCGGTGGTATCTACCTAGACGTTCGCGGCTCTTCACATGAACGGATCCGCGTCCATCCAAGAGGCTTACCACCAGTGAAATATTGAAACGAGTGCTAATGGGAGCGATGGAGATGGTGCTAACAGATTCAAAGTATATCGGGCTCAAACCAACGGACCACTAACTTTTCAAAGTTATGTGCGCCTGGTGCCTTCGAGACCACGTCAAGCTGTCATTCCCAGCAAATTCTGGTAACCTTCAAGATATTTTAATAATCGTTATCGGAGGCAGTACTTCTGAACAAACTGACACAGCATACATCATTATCATAGTATTTATTGTGCATTCAATGTTCACATCACATATCAATATGACCATCAAACCCGCGAATAAATAATGAAAAAATGCCATTAAGTTTCACACCAAATAAATAAGATCCGGTGTGTAAAGGACCAGCTATAGCAGATAAGTTTACGAGCTGCAAGTACACTGCAGGCCGCATTATCGTCTTGTACCGGCTTCGGGACCGTTTGCCACCTAATCGAGAACGAACGATGTCCAATAAAGAACAATTATGCGGCGTAATGAATGTCCCTGGGATGACATTAGTCGTGTCAGCCGGCCGCACTAATACAATAAGTAATATTATGTTTAAGAAGAACAGAGCGGACGTACGCTTTGTGATGCCGCGACGTTAGGGCTGCCACTATTAGAAGCTTGAATTAACTATATTATATCGGCCCAATACAGAGAGGTTCCTACAGTTGCTACCTGTGTTAATAGGACTACATAGGCTAAACTTCTACCCAAAGCACTTTGGGTATGACAAAGCAAGTAACGCCCTACTGCTGCCATCACTCGACAAAACAATATGAGAATTAAAACTTTCGTGGTCACTATCATTACTTGTTACTGTTCCTACGGGATATATAATATTAATATAATACAAGTACTATAATAATATTCTATAATAATATTCTAATATATTCTACCACATACACACATCACCATCTAGTCCCAAGCTAAGCAGAGCTTGTATTATGGGTACTAGATAATGCATAAACATACATACATACCTACCTATGTATATACATTTTTTTTGTAAATACATACATATTATACATAGAAAGACCTAGACCAAGACAAACATCCATGTTCACGCACACAAATGTTTGACTTGAGCGGGAATTAAACCCGCGACCTTTGGCGTAGCAGTCGTTTACACTCCCGCTGCGCCAACCGGTCGTCTATATACCACGTACCTTTGTTTGGAGTAACCGATATTTCGGCACTGATGCAAGCACCATGTTCATGGATGTACTGGTCCAGTCATGTACAGGTACAGTCACTTCAAAGGCCACAAAGTAAAACTTTTACTTAGACAACTTGAAACTGTAGGCAGATTGTCCTCTATTTTTTATTCGTTAGCACACAGCAACGAAGCGATCAAATCGACTGATCTCTACCAAAACACAACATTTCAGAGAACTGTCGACTTCATTCTTGTATCCAAACATCACAACTTGAACAATGATTAATCAAAGTATACAAAGTGTCGAATTAATCAAATAAATTTAAACGACAGCCCTAAACCGAAGTGCATACGATACGGGACGAGCTTTGTTTTGTTCTGCCACAGAGCTACATAGATATTAGACGCGCACTATTTTATTAATATCGATTCAAACGCAACATGGATATATTGTGCTCAAGAACCGTTATGGTTTACACTGTGTGTTAACCGAAATTATGGTTAGTTCCTGATTTGCAATGTGGGGAGCGAAGAGAAATTAATAAGGTTTACGGTTGAGGCCAGATCTGTGTTGTTCCTCCAACCAGAGAGAGGATCCTTTGACCAGTATAGGTGATGGTGCCTGGTAGACATTGCCCCAAGGATCTTGTAAACGCATCAATGATCATGACGCTATATCAGGATTTAAAATTTCGCTACGAAGTAAGTATATACGAATTAAATTATGAAAATTATATTAAAATTGTTGAATAATTTATTTACTTACTTAAGGACAAACAAAAATCAAATTAAAACGTCAGATGACACAAAACAACGGATCATAATATAGTGTTGTTTTAATTATAAGCTATACGTTTTACGTTTCATATAATTTGTACATCAATAATGTGGTGACGGAATGTCACCACCCCATATCATCCCACGGTTGTCGTAAGAGCTGACAGAGAGAGCATATTTTTTTTTTATAGTAGATAGGCGGCAAACGAGCAGACGGATCGCCTGATGGTAAGCAATTACCGCCGCCCATGGACACAAGCAACACCACAGGAGTCACAAGTGCGTTACCGCCCCTTGGCGTTGGGAAAAGGGATAGGATGAGGAGTGGGATGAGGGAGAAGGAATAGGGGCACCATAAGGCCTCCGGCACTCTCACTCACCGAACGAAACGCAACAGTTTAGGTACTGTTACTTTACATCGATTTTCTGTGAGAGGGTAGTACTTCTCCGGTCGAGCCGGCCTATTCATGCTGAAATCAGCAAGGCTCTACTACCGTGGAATATATTATGCAAAGAACAGCACTGTAAGAGAAGGAAAACTTGATACCCCTGATAACCTGATAACCCTATACCTACACGTTTGGCCAGCGTGGTACAGTGGGCCAATTCCTCCTTTCAAAGGAGAGGCCTAGTCCAGCAGTAGACTGTTAAAGGCTGATGATGAATGAGAATGATGAAGCACGCTAATAATTGTTTAAAAAATATAAAATAAAATTGAAAATTAATTTTAGTAAGCATGAACTTGTTGTTTAATATAAATGTGCTCACATGCATATTTTCAGAATTCTAGTCAGAGGCTGTAGGTATAGTATGGTCCTCAAGTTTAATTTTAATTTGATGTTATTTGTATTGTGTCATTAAGATCAACGATATTTTTGCCATGTTTAAGAATAAACCCATATTTCTCTATTCGAAAATTCATCTTAAAAGTCATAAATTATGATTATTCTTTGACGATAATTTACATTTTCAGGGTTGTCACAAATATGATGAAGAGTTTTTAAACAAAATTTAGGAAAATGGGGATTGCTATGCTCAGATCTTCGTACTACAGACATGAACTTAATTTGAATTAAGATTTATTCAAGCAATTAACAATAATACAAAAAAAATGAACCCAAAATTACTCATTGACCCAAAGATTATGATAAACCAGATTCTGGCCGCAGCACCGCCCGCGACCATGCGTGTTATTCTGTAAAGGTTCATCCAAATCCGTGTGCTAGTTTTTGAATGCAAGAGTAACACACAAACATCTATCCCGTGTATTGTGTATTGCCGTGTGGTTGACGGCATAGAATACAAGTGTCACCACCCTATCTTCCCGCGGGTGTTGTAAGAGGCGACTAAGGGATAACACGATGCAAATACCATCTTTGCGTAGAGACGGAAAACTCGACATCAAACCCTATACGACTGCCTCGTTGGTCTCGCGGCATAAATGAGCGCGTGGGATCGGGAGGTCCCGGGTTCGATTCCTGGGTCGGGCTTAGCTAGTGTTATTGGTTTTTCCGTCACGAAATTCTCAGTAGCAGCACGGAGTCTGGAAATGTGCCCGGTACGGCTATAGGCTCGCCCCTTATAACGTGGGACTAAAGTATATCTGGCGAAAAGTGGGTGTAGAAATACACCTCTGCCTACCCCTTCGGGGATAAAAGGCGTGACGATATGTATGTATGTATGTGTATGTATCTATCCCAACTTTCCAGTTTAGAAGGATGTTTAACCTCCCAATTTGGCCATACCCTTGCCTTACACACAGCAGCGCAGCATTTATGATCGCGATCCGTCTATCTGATCATACCCGTAGCGTCTCAGCTATAAATATATTCGTATTGCACGCACAACAATTAAATTATCATAGGGAAGTCACCGCACGCGACCTAAGAGTTATTGCGCCGGTTCATCTGACGCGCAGCTGGCGAACACACCTAACTCAGATATTGTGGAAATTAATATTTATGTATGTTGTTACTGCATGTGTTTATGTATATTGTTTGATCAACCTGTCTATATATTTTTGTATTACACAATTAACGATTACATATTAAATAATTGATGATTACATATCATAGTTTAAAGCCACTCAGGTATTTCAAATCAATTACATTATTGATGGACTCAGTGGCGTAGCTAGCTTGGGTGGCACCCGGGGTGGAAGTTGGCGAATGACCTTTTTTTGGCACCAGGGGCGGACCGTCCCCGCCGCTCGCCCCATTCCTACGCCACTGGATGGACTTATTAACAAAGACACAGTACTATCTCCAGCCCAAGTATTGTCATTACTACAGCAATTTTGCTGACATAACGGCGTTACCTATGTGATGTGTTCGAAAGAAATGATACATACATACATAGACTCACGCCTGTTTCCCGGAGGGGTAGGCAGAGACTACGGAACGCCATTTGCAACGATCTTGACATACCTCTCTTACTTCGTTCACTTCCATCAAGTTTCTCATGCATGCTCTTCTGTTTAGGGTACTTCTGACCTGTCCTTTTTTAGGATGTCTCCAATCTGGTCAGAGAACGTCCGCCTAGGTCTTTCCCTTCGCCCTGTCCCATTCACATTTGCCTTATATATCTTCTTTGTCAGGTTTTCCTCATCCATCCTCTCAATGTGCCCAAACCATCTTAACATGCCTTTCTCGATGCTTGTCACTACATGGAAAGAAATGATAATGGCTTAATATTTGACTCCTTAGTTCAGATAACGTGTATTCTTGCTCTCAGGCAAATATTATTATTATCGTCATTGACTGACTGAATTTGGAATATTTTCTCGGTAAAATAAGCTTATCACATCTTATCAGGACTTTACATGTTTGGTAAATTAAGTATGTGAATCTGATATATTCTCGGTACAAAGCTGTCAAATGTTAACGTGTTAAGATTAACATGTTTGATAAGAATTGTTAGAATATAGCTTTTCCAACAGAGAACCTAGGTAGTCGACATAGCTCAAATAATTAGCACGACGAAGTGGCAGTACGCTGGCTGGCAGCGACTGGACATGAAAAAGCCTCAAGGTAGTAGAGCCTTACTGATTTCAGCATGAATGGGCCGGCTCGACCGGGGAAGTACTACCCTCTCACAGAAAATCGACGTAAAGTAACAGTACCTAAACTGTTGCCTTTCGTTCGGTGAGTGAGAGTGCCGGAGGCCCTATCCCCAATTCCTTCTCCCTCATCCCACTCCACATCCTATCCCTTTCCCAACCCCAAGGGGCGGCAACGCACTTGTGACTCCTGTGGTGCTGCTTGTGTCCATGGGCGGCGGTAATTGCTTACCATCAGGCGATCCGTCTGCTCGTTTGCCGACTATTAACATAAAAAAATGCAAATCTCTCGGTGGCGTACCATTGGAGAGGCCTATGATGTCTAACAGGCCTTTGGACTATATGACAGGATGGTGATGATGATGATAGCTTTGCCTACTCATAGCATGAAAAACATATAAGTAACTGCGCTTATGTGAGAACAAATGTTAGCCACCTTTTTAATATAGAATTTTTTTAAACCAGCCTTTATTATTCTGGTAAAAAATACTTTTAATTCGTTAGTCAAAATGATTGACTTTCTCAAAAATCTTAATATATGACTTATGTGCGCTGCGTGCCTCCCCCCTGCGGACTGGGTGGCTGACGTCAATTACTGGAGTTATTGCGCGGACGGATCGTGAGTCGTGTGCGCGGCTCATGTACGGCGGAATGTCACAGACCGATGCCATATCATACCGCTCGTTACCACAACTTTACACTAAGTATCTGTTACCATTTTTAGGTTTTATGGGTTATGTTGTGTTGGGTCGCTGGGGTTTCGGCTTGTTAGGTAAAACTTGGATGTTTGGGGACTGTTTATACTGTAGTCGATTTTCATAAGTGTAATTTTGTGACGTAAATTATTAACAACTTGAGTTTTTGTTATGTGTTGCCCTATGTGGAAAGTAACGATGTTTATTTTGCTGTAAACAATTTTAAATGTAAATTTATTCAAATCAGTTGTTTCACAATTCGTTAATCTACCTACTGAATTTCCATATTAATATAATAAATATGGCAAAACCTTGCAGTCGGTACATTTTCTCGAAGAGGTCAAAGAAAATCAACAACATTATCCATTGCAACGGTTGCAGTGGATTACTATATATCTGAATTGACATAGTAAATACACGGCGATTTCGTTAAATTAAACTTTTTTCTCTCAACATTTTAAAAAGACTTGGTTCTTTTTCTTGGCGAGGTAAGAGGGAGTAGTAGAAAAATGGCTAAAGTATCCATTGCCGCGGTTTCATCTCGTTATGCATGCAATATTTGAATTAGTTAATTGATTTTTCATTGCTGTTTCCAAACCCATGCAATTCCTAAGTGATATGATGTGAAATATCTACCCATTTTCAATTTAATTTATTTTTGTTTTTAGGCTGTGTCCGCACCTGAAGCGACGAGCGGAGCGGCAGCGATAGCGGTGATGACACCTTATGTGCCTGGTCTGTTGTTATAGTGGAAAGTGGCCCTGACTGTTAAACTGGACATAGTGGGTTCGATTTCCACCCCAGACAAAGCTATATGTGATGAGTCATCATCATCCTTTTAGCGTTATCCCAGTTTTAACCTGGGGTCCGCTTACTAGTCTAACCGGATTTGGCTGAATATTAGCTTTTCCACGGACCGACTGCCTGTCTGACCTCCGCAACCCGAAGGGATAGCGATATTCCATGGTAGAAGGTACTGACGCCCTGGAACGATTGTCAAAGATCTTTATGACAACCGGGACCGACGGCTTAACGTGCTCTCCGAGGCACGGGACAAGCTATATGTGATGAGTATGATAACTTTTTATTTTTGATTATAATAATTTATCTACTAAATATAAGGTTTTTGCGTTACTGACTGGTAGACAGCCAAGCCACAGGCAAAAGGCTATTGGGCGAAAGAAACTGAAACTTGGCGTGTATGTTCCTTCGGAACCGTAATGCACTAAGAATTTCAGTCAATGCTGATCAGTAATTTTCGTAAAATTATCGTTCTCCCAAGAAATTTAATTATTGTCTAACCTTATTCCATGTCCCAAGTTATGCCGCTCGTCACTCTTCACTTTTACCGCATTGAAACCGCCGGTAATGATTGTTCCCCGCCCCCAGATCCTGCGCCCAGTAATTTGTGACCATAAAACACAAGGTCTCGTGGTGAATTGGGACAAAGAATATATTTGCAGAATGCAGAAAATTTGTTCTGTAATCATCGTGATTAAATTGTATTCGATTATCTTGTTATGTTTTGTTGGTGAGGTTTTGATTTAGATTTAACATCACGATTGTGTGTCAGCGGTGGAGTAGACAGAGATGCTTAACCGCAACTGGAGAGACAAGTTTTTTGAACTATTTTTGTATTTTGCACATACCGCTTCAGACTTCACATACAGCTTCCACACGCCGGAAAACTTGCGCGATACATTCATAAAATTGACAATTCTCTAGAAAGAGATAAATTGAGTAATTGTGCATGTTCTCTTTTCTATGATTATCAGATAATTAATTTCAATTCATGTCATAAGAGATTAATTACTGGATTAATCTCTGACAGTTTCTGCTCTACGAATTTGTTTTTTAGAGAATTGGGCGAGCATCTTGTATTAGGTTTGGTAGTGTACATGTTAAAGCATTATTTGGCTAATCTAGAGAAAGCCGCATTTGACTATGTGTGTATCTTTTTATACACCAATTATATCGTCATGTCACCCTAGAGACGTCCACCGCTGGACAAAGGCCTCCCGCAAGGTTCCCACACAGAAGGATCTTGAGCCGCCCGTATCCAACCGCGATCTTAAACAGATCGTCGGTCCACCTTATGGGAGGCCTACCCCTGCTGCTTCGTCCGGCAAATAGTCACAACTCCCGAAAACCTGAAGAAAAATCGTGAAGGAAAACATCGTGAGGCAACCTTCATGTCTGATTCTCCATAACGTCCTCAAAATGTGTGAGGACTTGCACTGGGCCAGCATGGTGGATTATTTCAAACCAGAACGGGATTTTAACATAAACATTGACTGCACTGTTGGCGTAGTGGTTAAAAAGGCCGCCTCGACATTGCGCCGAATGCTTTGGGTTCAATCCCCACACGAGACAACACCTTGTGTGATTTATAAATTGTTGCTTCATGTCTGGGTGTTAATTGTGTCCGCTAGTTCTATGTTTGTAAAGTCCCCCAGGACACAGAATTCTTAGTGCCATGTGGGAGTGTTGAGTTTAAAAAAAAAACAAACATAAATACAGAATTTAAGTGTTTCTATGTGTAATATGTATGTATTTATAAAAAAAGTATATACTTATGTATGTTTATCCATTATCTAGTATAAATAGTACAAGCTCTGCTTAATTTGGGACAAGATGGTGTTGTGTGAATGTCATCATCATCATCAGCCTTTAACAGCCCACTGCTGGACTAGGCCTCTCCTTTAAAAGGAGGAATTGGCCTACTATACCACGCTGGCCAAACGGGTTGGTATAGGGTTTGTATCAAGTTTTCCTTCTCTTACAGTGCTGTTCTCTACATAATATGCTCCCTCTGTCGGCTCTTACGACACCCATGGGATGATATGGGGTGGTGACATTCCGTATTCTTAATCCGTCATCACACGGACTCCTCCGAAGCGGAATAGATTTTTTTGCGTGTAAATGACAGGTTATAAAATATTAAAATGTTTACACCCCTAGATGATAAGGATTCTCTTAAGAATGTGTATATCAGAACAACGTTTACGGAGACAGGTAGTTATAATATTTTTATTCTACTGACTGACTGACCGACAACGCACAGGCTAAACTACGGGGCGTAAGAAACTGAATCTTGGCGAGTAGGTATAGGCGAGCACTAATAGAGGGTATTTTTGGCCTCTCTAAGGGGGTAAAACAGTCCCATGCAGTCGCAACAAGTCATAGTTTTTTATAATTCACTAGACGATGCCCGCGGTTACAGCCGCGTTATTTAAGGCTACTGCTCCGCTCCCGTCACTCATAGCGTGATGTTATATAGCCTATAGCCTTCCTCGATAAATGAGCTATCTAACACTGAAAGAATTTTTCAAATCGGCCCAGTAGTTCCTGAGCTTAGCGCGTTCAACCAAACAAACAAACAAACTTTTCAGCTTTATATATTACTATAAGACTATAAGATTAATACGTTCAAAATTTTACTCTATTTTTTTGCAGAATTTCCAAAAGCTAACATAACACAATGTTTAACCTATAAAGTTTATAAGTGAACACAGGTATTTAACCCAGTATGCCTGACCGAAGGCGGCCGTATATCACGGCGTCATTGAGTCGTCCCCGTCAGCGCGACATCGCAATAACCCCGGCTAATTTATACGTTCATTGTGTACCGCCATTCATGTTGCTCCTAGCTGTGCTGAGTCTGTGTCTTGTGTTGTACGATTATAATAATAGTGTTTATTTTTGTCGTCTTGAGCCTGAATTTTCTTACATACATACATACATATCGTCACGCCTTTTATCCCCGAAGGGGTAGGCAGAAGTGTATTTCTACACCCACTTTTCGCCAGATATACTTTAATCCCACGTAATAAGGGGCGAGCCTATTGCCGTACCGGGCACATTTCCAGACTCCGTGCTGCTACTGAGAATTTCGTGACAGAAAAACCCAATAACACTGCCCGACCCAGGAATCGAACCCGGGACCTCCCGATCCCACGCGCACATTTATGCCACCGCGAGACCAACGAGGCCGTCGTATAGGGTTTGATGTCGAGTTTTTCGTCTCTACGCAAAGATGGTATTTGCATCGTGTTATCCCTTAGTCGGCTCTTACGACACCCACGGGAAGATAGGGGGTGGTGACACTTGTATTCTATGCCGTCAACCACACGGCTATGAATTTTCTTTAAAGTTCTTTAAATTTTCTTTAAAGTTGTAATAAATAGAGTTTTTTATTGCACAGGAAGACAAAGGAGCAAGCGGGTCACTTGATGGTAAGTTATCACCGCTGCCTATAGACACCAGCGATGACAGATGAAGATGGATCACAAGTGCGTTGCCAACCTTTTAAAAAAGAATATGCAAGCTTTTTAAAGGTTCCAATTTTATTTGATTTTAACCGTTTCTGCCTAATCCCGTAGAAATTTTGGGCAATCCCTTCTTAGTGCACCCCGCATTTCACCCATTTCAGCTTCTTGCACCCTGTAGTTTCACCTGTGCGTTTTCGCTCAGTCAGACAGCAACGCAAGAATTTTATATGTAAGTACAGATAAATTAATATCAACGACGTGATGTCTGAAGTCAGCACCCGCATTGAGAAAAATGCTATTTCGCGAAAGACTGAATAAAAGTTTGTTGGAAAAGTGAAGAGTTTGTTTGAACGTGCTAATCTGAGGAACTACTGGGCCAATTTGAAAAATTATTTCAGTGTTTGATAGCCCATTTATCGAAGAAGGCTATAGGCTATATAACATCACGCTATGAGCCACGGGAATGGAGCAGTAGCCTTAAATAACGCGGGTGTAACTGCGGGCATCATCTAGTGTACATATATACAAACAGAATAAAGCTACTCCTCAGAGCGCCGACCGCGCTCTGAGGCGGACGTGTTACACGTCCGCCTAGATTTGTAGATGTAATCAGCAACAAACTCTCCTAAAATTAATAATAAAGATTAACTTGATTACTAAGTCAGGCAGGAAATAGCGGCGCTGTATCTTTATGCGTGCTGTTCTCTAAAGACTTAGTTGTAGATACCCAAAGTCATTACGTCTGATGGTCGCCTGGTTCCCCTGGTGGAATATTTAATGCATAAAAATCATAGTTTTCTTTTTAAGAGCTTTAAGAACTTAATTATATAAAACAAAATCTTACACACCATTTTAAATCGTCCTCACTGTTCGCTTACGGTTTCTACACACTACAGCGTATCAAATGTTGATACTATACGATAATATATGATAATAAACGGAAGGAACATTTAAAATGATTTTTTTGCATTGGTGTACGTCTATCTAAATGATCTTACTGTACATGGTGACTTCAACATGAAAATGCTTGTAGCAGTATGGATAATTGATGACCTGTGCTTAATCAGTAAGGGCCACTAACCTCTAGAGCGACAGTCCACTTAATTTTGTAACAGATTTTTATAGCCCAGTGGTGTACGTAACGGACTGCCGAGACTATGGTCTCGGGTTCGATCCCCAGTTGCCCCGGGCACACACCATTATATGTGTATTAAAAAATGTTAATTGTCGCTCGCTTAATAATGTGCCCGGGAGATGGCAATAGGTTCGGCCCCTATTACATTGGGACCTAAACATAACTGGCGAAATGTGGGTGTGTAATACACCTCTGCCTACCCCTTCGGGGATAAAAGGCGTGAAGTTATGTAATGTTATTTTTTGAGGCAGTAAAACTGATAATCTGTCATATTTGTTTAGACAAGTAAGCCGACCCCGAGCTTCAAGGCGCGAAATCTTTGATACAACCGGGATAACGCTAGGAGGATAATGACGATGATTTTATGAGGCAGTAAATTTTTCTAAGTATTTTTTATTTACTCCAACAGGATGGGCTTCTTAGGTTACAGATGATACAGAAGTGGCAAAGTGGGAGTGGCCCCAAAATTATAAAAATCAATTTCAAAATACCTTCGCATGATTACAGCGCTGAATGTTACACCGCAGTGGGTTGCCGCCCTAAGAAGCAAATCATCGTAAATTGAAGATAAGTCTATTCATGTGATAATGAGGTTTGTGTAAATAAATATTTTATGTATTTAATTGTCTGCGCTTCGATTTGAAAGGCCAGAGAATGGTTCCTTAATAATTTATTAACTCCCGCAATGAATGGTTTGAAAAAGGTATATTGTGAAATTTATGTGTGATGGCTGGTGTAAAATTACAACAACGTTTTCAGGAAGCAAGTAATAATTTATTAAGAATTAAATTCTACGACCAGTGTGTGTTGATAATCTTCAAAATAGATTTTTAGAGAAATAAGGCGTGTTGCTATGGCCCTTGTAAGAAAGCTCAAGGTCACTCAGAGGGTGAAGGTGGCAGTTATTCTAAATTACAAATGAGGCTGATTGCCCTGTGGCGCGGGTCTGAACCTGACACTCTGCGTACTAGAGTGTTTATCCCTCCACTAGGACACTTTTTATATGGATTCACGCCTGTATCTCCGAAGGCGTAGGCAGAGGTGTATTATTACACCAACATTTCGCCATGATTTTTTAGGCCCCACGTAATAAGCGAGCATATTGTCGTTACCGGGCACATCACCAGACTCCGTGCTGCTACTGAGAATTCGGAAAAACCCAGTAACACTTTTGGCCGACCCGGGAATCGAACTATCCACTGGACCACGGAGGCACTAGGATAGTGCTGCTATATTTGAATATACCTATAAGAAACCACCACCAGACCTATAAGAAAACCTTGCCATTGTAGGAGTTCTAATGATATTTTACAGGAATTTTGGCGACTCGGTGGCGAAGCGTGAGTGCAACCGACTGCCACTCCGATGATCGTGGGTTCAATTCCCGCTTAAGTAAAATATTTGTGTGTTTCTAGGTGTTTCTATGTACCTATATTATATATATGTATTTACAAAAAAGTATATATTATGTACCTAGATATGTGTATCCATTGTCGGTACCCATAGTAGAAGCTCTGCTTAGTTTGGGTCTAGATGGTGTTGTGTATGAGGCAGAATATTATTATACTAACTGTGGCAGCCAGAATTTCTTCGTGAATCTATTAAATGTTTAAGACATTTCCATTCGTAATTTCCACAATATCCCCATACACATTTTGAAATATTGCTCATGAATTTCTAAGCTAAGTCCTACATCTCCCTTACAATGTCTAGTAAATTTATACGAAATATTCTAAAGTAACGGCCGCTGTCAGACCGAACACAGTGCTCACAATGGCACGCGTGCTCTGAACTGATTTACAGTTCGATTGAATACTTATACGGTGTGAACGCGGTCTAACATTGGTCAATATTTATGTGGTTTAGATTCTTCAAGTGCGTAAGTATTTTATGTACATTGAATACTGTGTACTAGTTGTTGCCCATCGCCCGACCTTAACTTTAACACCTTCATCATCATCAGCCCTTTTCTTATACTGTCTCACTGCTGGGCACAGGCCTCTTCTCACTATGAGAAGCGTAAGGCCATAGTCCACCACGTTGGCCAAGTGCGGGTTGGTAGACTTCACATGTCTTTCGAGAACATTATTGAGAACTCTCAGATGCTGGTTTCCTCACGATGTTTTCCTTTACCGATAAGCAAGCGATAATTTACAATTTAATACGCACTTAACTTCGAAAAGTCATTGGTGCATGCCGAGGATTCGAACCCGAGACCCTCTGCGTAGCAGTCTATGGATCTCTCCACTCGGCTATCGCCGTTTCAACACCTTAGGGATATTTAAAAATCCTCCCTCAGTGAATGCCTGCCTTTTATGTTTCTATGCTTTTATGATTCATGTTTCTAACTTAATTAGTTTGTGCTCTGAGATGATATGTTAGTCAGGACAAATTATTTTATAGTATATATGAGTTCTAGGCTGCGCGTGAACTATACACCTAAACGTTTATCAGGAAGTAGAGGATGCCCGCGGTTACATCCGCGTTATTTAAGGCTAACTGCTCCGCTCCCGTAGCTCATAGGGTGATGTTATATAGCTTATAGCCTTCCTTGATAAATGGGCTATCTAACACTGAAATAATTTTTGAAATCAGACCAGTAGTTCCTGAGATTAGCGTGTTCAACCAAACAAACAAACAAACTCTTCAGCTTAATATATTAAGTACTAGAGAATGCCTGCGGTTACACCCGCGTTATTTAAGGCTACTGCTCCGCTCCCATCGCTCATAGCGTGATGTTATATAGCATATTTTATAGAAATATTTTTTGAAATCAGACCAGTAGTTCCTGTGATTAGTGCGTTCAACCAAATAAACAAACTCTTCAGTTTTAGGTATATGTATATATAAAATCCTTGCGTTACTGACTGACTGACAGACTAGCTACAGCCAAAACTATTAGGTGCAAGAAGCTGAAATTTGGCATCTATGTTCCTTGGAGACCGCAGGAGTGCACTAAGAAAGGATTTTCCAAAATTCCCACGGGATCGGGCAGAAACGGTTAAATTAAAAAAGTGTGCGGGCGTAGCTGCAGGCATCCTCTAGTATTAGTATAAGATAAGATATGAGTTCTAGGCTGCGCGTGAACTATACACCTAAACGTTAATCAGGAATATCAGGAATGCGTTCGGTAGGTAGTATAGCGTTTATCCTGTTGATAAAGACAGACAGGAAGAAAAGTGAACTTCATGTAATTCTATGTATAGGTGCCAAAATTCCCAATTTGTCTGATGTCTGAACTCTAAAGATATAACGTCTAGACTTTCGCAACGATTTTGATAAAATTTGGGATGTGACGATTTTGATAGTTTATTCTTCGACCCTTTAGCCTTTTTTTCTAGAAGTTGATTAAATCAAATCAAATCATTTATTGCATATCATGTGTACATAGTTGTTATATTTTGAATATACAATCTTTATTCATGAAAGCCTGTCAGGGCACAGCAATTTTGAAACATGCATGAATTTAAAACAATTGATTTAAAATTTGAATATACTTTACCTGCATTATGCTACAATTGTATTTTCTATAAGTAAATTTACATTTCATTTCATTACACAAATAATATTAGCAATTAACAAACTAAATATACAAGAATTAATTAATCAAATGTCAATAATACAATTAGTCAGTATGTGAATTTTAAGAATTATGTCAAACATTACAAAACTACATAAAATAAAACAATTTATAGGTCACTACCAATGTCACTACCAGCCTTATTTTTACTCCATCCCATAGCTGGGCACATTTCTCTTCTCGTTGTTGAAAGGATTAGACCTCACATTTCGTTGGTGGGTTGGCAGACTTCACATGTCATTCGACAACATTATGGAGAACTCTCAGACATGTAGGTTTCCTCACGATGTTTTCCTTCACCGATAAGCAAGTGATAATTAACAATTTAATACGCACTTAACTTCGAAAAGTCTTTGGTGCGTGCCGTGGATTCTGTGTACGCTCTTAACTTTGAACATTCAGTAGTGCCTCGCATAGTAGTTAAGCAAACGGAGCACTGTCTCTCATAATACAGATTAACCAAATTAGTTTTTGTTTTTGAAAAGGCTACTCCCGCACTAGGAATAAATCCTGTGTCGCGGGGGCCTTTACAGACATACAACCAACGGACACAATGAATACCCAGACTCGAAACAACTATTTATGGATCACACAAAGTGTTGTCTCGTGTGCAATCAATGTTTCAGTTTTTTCTGCTCAGTAGTAGTTTCGGCGATGCGTTGTCTGTCAGTCAGTAACGCAAAAATCTTATATATATATTTATATAAGAAGTTTTCTTATATATAATCTTATATACAGGGTGTCACAAGACCCATCACCAAGCCGAAGTCTACTCGTTGTGGACATCATGCCAAGTCATACTAACCAAAAATAATATCTGGGAAACGATTTTTTTTTTAAGATTTCACAATTTTTAAACCGTAATTAAAAGCGCACGCATGCAATGCTCGAAATACCTACTTATCCATGAGGTCATAGGGCATCTATAGAAAATATTGGCGGGGTAAATCCATCGATTTTGTACCTTATTAGAAAAATTCTATACTAACTTTGAGGCTTAATATCTCCTGAACCAGGAATTTCCCAGGTATGGTGCCGAAGTAAAAAATGTTCGTAGTGATTGGTACAATATGGGATTTCAGCTTTCGTTAAGGGTCTTTTTACACCCTGTATCCTGTATATACAGATAACAAAGGGAGATCCTGAATACAACTGCGAACACAGTAGCATCAAATAAGATGCACGCCGCTGCAATTAAAAGAACGATACGCTATAGTAGGGACAATTGTAATGTATATATCTACCTACGTCACATTCTAGGATAAGCTTATACATCACCTGACGAACAGGCTCTCTCTGAAGTTCAATTTAATGTAATTTACTTCGCAGCCACAGAATAACACTTGCGAACTGCCGAACAAAATTTACATCCAGGTTCGGATAAATCGCTAATAGATCTATAAAAAAACAAGGAAATAACTCATGACATTTAAAGTAAATCGTCAAGCCATTACTAGTACCGAAAGATGTGTTCGGGAATCGAACCTACGAAATCCAAAGTCGCAGAGCGTCGATGCAGCCTTAACTAGTGTGCCACTGCGGTATCTACTATTTCACCTTGTCACGGAGTCAATAATTTCCAGAAACCATTCCATCCCAAGTAAGGGTTTCTTCATTTCAATAAGTAACTCTAAAAAATGACCAAAAAATTGTGTTGTATAAAGTAATGGGAGCGCGGCACGGCGGTACAAAGGTACCGTTGTCAGATCGACCGACATAGCGCCGCGGACTAAACGCTACACTACTGGAGCGGCAAGTTTTTTGCGACAATTATTCATATATATGCAACGCTGACTGTTTGTTTGTATATCAGTATATTATAGGCTAATATGTGGATGCCTTTTGAGAATTTTGAACTATGTTTTAAGTGGAAAATTTTATTTATTTCTCAAATGCTCCAATATGCTTCTGATAGAATTCGTTGTGGGTTACAAAACAGTTTGACGATCTCCGGGACTTCACGAGTGTCAAAACTCGTTGTCATCATCAATGGTCATTGCTACTGAACCTTCCAACATTGGTGACATAATAGTAAGAATGTGGCTGGGACTGGTCCTAAATAAGAATGTTATCGAAAAGCTGTACAAAAACAAAATATTTTATACATACATAGACTCACGCCTGTTTCCCGGAGGGGTAGGCAGAGACTACGGAACGCCATTTGCAACGATCCTGACATACCTCACTTGCTTCACTCACTCCCATCAAGTTTCTCATGCATGCTCTTCTGTTAAGGGTACTTCTGACTTGTCCTTTTTTCAGGATGTCTCCAATCTGGTCAGAGAACGTTCTCCTAGGTCTTCCCCTTTGTCCTGTCCCATTCACACTAGCCTGATATATCTTCTTTGTCAGTCTATCGTCATCCATCCTCTCCATGTGCCCAAACCATCTTAACATGCCTTTCTCAATGTTTGTCACTAAGTACATCTTCTTTTACCAAAATATTTTATATTTTCGCAATAACATTGTTACTACAGTAAATATGTGATGTGTATCAATTCGGTAATGATTTTAAAATAAAATTGAAATAGGTATTTTACCTTTGCATTTAAGTGAATATATTGTATACATATATTTGTATAATTAACAATTAGGTAATTGTAATGTCAAAAGCATTGCTACAAGTTAACCATGTTTGCGTGGCGAAGAGACAAATCAAGCTAGTTTTAAACTTTCGCGATTTGTATACATCATACAAAATAAATTAGCGGGTCTTAATCGCGTACAATTAATTTATTTAAGGTATAAATACCTATTTGTTTCCGACGTTTCGCTCGTCTTGCACCGAGCCTGGTCGCGGAGAGACTGATGAGAGCTCAGCGCCGTCTTGTGGAAGTGCGGGTTTCGGCACCTACCCTCACTTGGTCTTTATTTAAGTTCGCACTGTCGGTACTCCGACACACTACACTAATGACGTCTACACACTGTTGAGATTTATCACTGCGGCGGTGTTTACATTTGCTGATGACTGGATTCCAAGTAGCCGATAATCTATATCCATCCTCCCGGTTGAAATTGTTATATTTCTTGATTTCTACCGCTTCACGTACTATCCTGGAGTAATAGTGACGATCGGTGGATAAGACTTGTGGTTGATGCAGTTCTATCCAGTGGTTTGGTCCAGACTCCAACAAATGCTCAGCTATAGCCGACTTATTAATATGTCGGTTTTTCACAGCTGCGATATGTTCCTTTACTCTTTCAGCGATTGTACGCTTAGTCTGCCCGATATATGAACTACCGCAGCTGCAATCGACTTTGTAGACGCCAGGTGTTTGGAGAGGAATGACATCCTTTGGGGTACGCAGATTATGTGCTATCTTAGAGAACGGACTGTATACAGTCTTAATGGAGTATTTCTTGAGTACTGTTCCTACCTTGTCCGTTACTCCCTTTAGATACGGCATGTAAGCCGGCACTCTGCTCACTTCAGGTCTACGATCTTTCCTCTTCAGACGGAGTATCTTCTTCTTGTATCCGTTGCGCCTAAGTACCTCCTGAACATGTGACAGTTCACTATTTAATTGTTCAGGGTCACACAGGTCATACGCTCTGTTCACTAACGATGACACAACGGAATCCAAATGCCGCGGATGGTGGTGCGAGTTCGCGTTAAGATACCTATCTGTGTGTGTCGGTTTCCTATATACAGTGTGTCCAAGGGTACCATTATCTCTCACTGTCACTTTAACGTCGAGAAAGGGCAACGATCCGTCTACCTCCATTTCGTATGTGAATCGGATGTTCGGATGTATGGAGTTCAATTTGTCTGCGAATTGTTCCACGTCTTGCTGGTTCCCCTTCATGATGCAAAAGATATCATCGACATACCTCTTCCATAGCTTCACATTTGATGCCTGCATGTCTATGGATTCCTCGAAGTGCTCCATCCAGATGTTGGCCATTACCGGTGCTATAGGACTACCCATAGCCACTCCATCGATCTGGAGGTAGTGTTGTCCACGATATAAGAAGTAGTTTCCATCCAAGCAATTCTTAAGCAGAACAGTGTATTCGTCAGACAGACCGTTTTCCCTTAATTTCCTCTGTATGACCTCAAGGCAATCTTGAACAGGAACATTGGTGAATAGTGACTCCACATCAAAACTCACCATCACCTCGCCTGGTTCCTTTTTCGTGCTCTTGATAATTTCTACAAAGTGACGAGAGTCCTTCACGAAAGAGTGCGTCTTGCCTATTAACGGTTGTAGTACCTTGCTTATGTGTTTCGCCAAACCATATGTGGGTGAATTTATTTGACTCACTATAGGACGCAAAGGTACGTTGGTCTTGTGTACTTTGGGTAAGCCGTACATCTTAGGCGGCTGCACAATTTGAGGTTTATGTAACTGTTCAAAGCACAAGCACCGGTAATGGCCAACATCTGGATGGAGCACTTCGAGGAATCCATAGACATCAAATGTGAAGCTATGGAAGAGGTATGTCGATGATATCTTTTGCATCATGAAGGGGAACCAGCAAGACGTGGAACAATTCGCAGACAAATTGAACTCCATACATCCGAACATCCGATTCACATACGAAATGGAGGTAGACGGATCGTTGCCCTTTCTCGACGTTAAAGTGACAGTGAGAGATAATGGTACCCTTGGACACACTGTATAT